>CM041014.1:32408961-33785628 GCA_022984855.1 Dimocarpus longan | reverse complement strand
TGTTGGTTTTCTTTTTGATAAACAAGGCATAAGTTGTGAGAAATACACTGATTTTTGAGACTTCTCTAGCATAATTTTATTGATCAACAAAACACTTATTTATACAAATTATTTGAAACAGAAAAAACATAAAAATTGCAGCCAAATCTGCTGCACATAACAGAAATTTCGTAGAAAGTAGCTAAAGACTAGAACAAGCCTAACAGAACTTTGAAAACTTCAATTCCACGTCAGCAGCTCCTGAGACATGTCATTCAACACAAAGCTACAAATTGGAGATCGAAAAACTTTACCATCATACAACATAAAGATTTCTCTAAGTGATTCAAAGAGTGATTAACAAACTAAAAATGAAAGGATATCAAACTTGGAATACTTATTGTGACGAGGTATACTAAAGGCAATAACAACAGCTTAATCATCAGCTGATGATCTTGGGTTGGAATTTGCTTAACATCAACTAATTTTTGGGATCTCTGATGGGATTGAACAAAAGAATTACTTGAAAAAAAGGACTGATGTTTGAGTTCCTTTATCTCCTTGCTGACATGCCAAATAATGCAGTTGGCATAACTCCTTCACCAGCAAGACAATAAATGAATCTACAACCAAAAAGTTGCTGCCTTTTCGTAATTCTGCAGCAATATTGTTGTGATTTTTAGTCTCTACTAATTAAAAGCAGATCATATCAGCATCTTCTAAGATTTTCTTTACAAAAATGCAACAAAAAGTGTTCAGCATATGCATTCCACTATCGGTCAGCCAGCCATACAGGAAAGCACCTGCAAATAACATGAACAACCATTCAACACAGAAGCAAAAGAACTAGTCTAAAGAAGAACACTACAGAAACCTCCAGCTCAGAACAAAAAGCAAATTCAAAATTTATTTTCAAGCAGAAGATAGCAATTTACACCTTTAAAGATGATTGCAACTTCAATTAGAATAGCAGCAAACTGAAACAAACAAAAATGAAAGAAACCCATGTTATTTACTATAATCCAAAACTGACAGTACTGTACATCAATTAAGAGATGTCGTTCGGATTTGTACCTTGTTTCTTCTGACATTAAGGTCAAAGTTGATTCAAATTTATTATCCAAGTTGATATTAAAAGAACTTGTCTTCATCTCATGAAGTTGCCTCCTTATATCCGAAATTCATTCAATATTTTACCTGCAAATCAATATAAGATTTTTCTTCACATTTCAATTAATCAAGATTAGAATATCTAATAAGCTTGAAAGAACATCTCATAAGTCCAAATGAAAGTAAGTTAACAATACTCTATATATGACAGAGAAGTAACTATTAGAAGATTAGAGATTGCAAGATTATAATGTAAAACAATTCACTACGAAAATCTGAATTTGATTATAAGTTACAAAAATCTGAACTTGTTTATTATAAAATGTAAATGTTGTACTATTATAAATTGACTTACCTAAGATAGATGATAAGAATGAATAACGTATGATTAATTTACATCCATCTTAAACGAAGGGATGTCAGCTATCTTGGACTACTTATCATGATCAAGGAAAGTAAAGCTGGCAATGGTAGCTTTGTGGTCAGTTGATGATGCTGCAACAAGAAAGGCTACTAAATGTTGACTATATTTGGAGATCTCGACTGGGCTTGCACAATCCAACTTACAAAATAAATGAGGGATGCCGTTTGATCTCTATTGATCCTCACTTCCATGCCAACATATGCAGCTGCGGCAGCTCTTTTTGTAGCATTCCAAGTGACAAAATGTGGAACTACAACCTAAGCTTACGGCCTCATAACTTTGCAGCAAAGTACCTTCAAACTATAGAAGTTTAGTTTCGATTATAAGCAGATATTTCATCCATAAAAAACTACAAAACTAAAATTCTAACATATAAACTGCACCTCATGTGGTCTAGCCATAGCAAAATGTCTCTCAGCAGCATTTCACCAATTAAAGCATAGAATAAGGAGTGGTCTAGAAGAAGCAAACTACTCAAGGACTTGAAACTCAGAGTGGAAAACAGGACTTCTCTCAATGAATTAATTCTGCACCATATTTTGTTCCCTCATTAACATCATTAGAAATATGTACAAATTTGACATTGGTTCCTCAACACCATCACATCAAAAGTTAACCCAAATCAATAGATTCATTGTTTAACTTGCGAACTTTAATAGTAAGAAATTGTCTATCTCTTAAAGTAGCCTTCTAATATAGGGAATCATATCAATATTTAACCTTAAAAGACCTTCCATGGACAATTAAAATAGTCAGGTATCTTCAAAAATAGATACCGAGCAAAAATGATTAGCTATTCATTCTAGTGGTCCTTCATTGTAGCAGCATACAGATGAAATTGAAAAGCCCTATTGGAAGGATGTGTGCCAGAGCCAAGAAGACATATAGGAGGATTTGCATCAATTGACAATAGTTGCATGTGGAAAAGAGATTTAATTTGCATTCCCGTGAAATAAGAGCAAAGGAACTAATATTTTTCTAGTTACTTTTATGAATACAAGACTATTACTATGATATGTTTTAGACATGGCAACTGATTTACCATTTTGACCAAATTAATCCTTATGAAAATTTAAAACTGGATGTTAAGGTATAGTTAACCGGTTCATTAGTTGATTCAACTTTCAAGATAGTTAAACTAGAAATTAAAAAGAAAAAAATCCTACAAACTATTTTCTATTGATAACTAGCGACCAATCACCCACCAGAAGCTTTGTTTTGTTAGGCCAAAAAGAACTTTTACAAGCTAATTGATCTAATCTCAAATTAAAGCTTCATATTTTCACCATATCCTTCAAGTGGTTTTCTTCTCTTTTTTTACTGCTGCTCTATTACTATTGACAAAAAGATTAACTGTAGTAAACTATCAAACATAAGTCCATTTATAAAAATACAAATAATGAAACTATCAAACATAAGTCCATTTATAAAAATACAAATAATGAAAATAAATCAATCAAAAGTTGTAGAATCACCATAATACAGTAGTTTTACCAATATTCAAAGCAATTAGCATAGATATTGGTTTTCTTTATCAGGGGACTTAATTTCTTGCCTCAGTTCAACTTAGCTTTCCTTCAAAATGGAATTCACAAGGGTCAACATTTTCAGCTATTCAAATATTCGAGAAAAAGTAGTTAAACATTATAATCTACAGATGCCATCAACACTTTCAAGTATTAGTCATAGCACACACTCAAAAGCAGCCATGTTTTAATAAACCAAAGTTACCCCATATCTACTCCTCATCACAACCATGCAAGTGTCTTTAACGACAAAGCATAAGGGCAAGTTACCATCTTAGCGATATTCTCTAATTGAAGATTGGCCATTCAATTAATAGTGAAAGCAAACAATTGCTTAAATCAACTAGTATTCTTACATTTATATTTGGTCGAGTTCTTGATTCTGTTGCAGCCGATGTACAGTCCTTGACAACAAATATTTTATGTAGAATGCAATCTCCTTAGAATAGAGAAATATTGAAACTGTTCAACTTGATGTACCATCTAAACATCTAAACGGTTGACAAAGGCATAAAAATAGGAAATACCACCTGGCAAGTAATAATGCATATGAGTTAATGAGTGTTTGAATTGACAGGTAGAGCAGTAATTCCAAAATACTAAACAGAGGATTAGAACAGCCCATTAAAAATGAAAAATTGTTTGTCATGAGCAAGTGTTTTGTTATTAGACCTAAAATACACGATGAGGATGGATGAGCTAATCTTTAAAGGCTTCTTCCTCTAGATCCTAGATGAATTCGAAATCTGTCTCAATGCAAAGTATATTGGCTATCTTGTGCCACCTTTTCCTTTATCTCTTTTGCATGCTTCTTTTAGGTATGGGCAATACCATATATATAAATGCAGAAGTGAGGATGGCAGAATGCTTGAAAGGGATGTGAGCTTTTGGCAATTTGTGATGATGGCAGAATGCTTGCAAGGGATATGAACTTTTGGCAATTTGTGATCGATAGAGAATTAGGAGAGGAGAGGTCTTCGAAATCCTTGAAAGGCAGGCATTTTAATTTCGGGAAACATATAATCTCCAGCAAAATTAGATTGGAGGGCAAAGTAATTTCCATGTCTGTCTCTTGGAAAGAATCTCTGTCCTGCGCTCCAAGAATGGTGAGGTCTCTTACAGAGGTGAAATTGTAAATGAAGAATTTCTAGTAAATCTTATGATACTTTAAGTGAGATTTTTATATTTCTAAGAATATTTATATCAATTTTAACTTAATTGATTATCTATAGAATATAGTCTTATTAGCAAATAGATGACAATTTTTTCCTTTCTTAAAGAAAACTTTTTGTTACAAGAGAGATTTTAGACTTTATTAAGAATAAATTATAAATTAACTACTCATTTCAAAAATATGTGTAAACGAAGCAAACTTTATAATTCAATTATAAATTACCTGCCCACCGTTACTTTAGGTCTATTAACCTTAAGTGTTTGAGAGCTAAATTTATCTTTTGACCTTATTTATTTTATTTTTATTTTTTTAAAAAATAAATATTAGAATTAAAATAATAATTCTAAAAAAATAATTTTTTTTTTCAGGTCAGTCTAAAAAGTCAAACAATTTTTTTTTTTAAAAAAAAAGAGAGAGAGAAACATTAAAAAAAGAAAATAAAAAATAAAGATATTGAAAAAAAAAAAATCAACAACCAAACTAGATCATGAAGATCAATATCAGATCTCCTTCATCTTTAACACCATTCATCGTTAACAACCAGGCTAACCAACTTGGTCATCATCTTCAAAGCCATGAAATATAACCAAACTCAATCAAATTCATATTAAAAAAAAAAAAAAAAGGAACAAACCTAAAAAGCCACCATTTCCTTCTTGTCGGTGTCTTGGTTCCTACAAATCGGCATCTGCAAATTATCAGTCTCTTAGTCTCTTGATCTCTTGCCGTTGTTGTCTTTATCATCATCAACATTAACATCCCACTATCATCCTCTTCATCATTTGGGTTAGATGAAAGATGAAGATTCATTTGGGTTTTAGATGAAGATGTTTCTTCATCTAGGTGTCGAACCCAAATAAAGAACATCTATTTTTTTTTATTAAAAAAAAAAAAAGAAATTGATTCCGAATTGGGAATTTTGGGGATTTTTGGTGATTGAAACATTGGTTTTATTTGCTGGATTGATGTTTGGTTGAAGATGAAAGGGATGAGAGGTTGAAGATGATGATTTTCTAGAGAGGTTAAAGATGAATTTTCTTTTAAGGGATTTTTGCCTTTTTTTTTTTTTTTTTTTTTTTTTTTTTTTTTTTTTTTGCGTTTTTAGGAGATTTTTGGTGATTAAAACATTAGTTTTTATTGATTGATGATGATAATTTTTTATTTTTTTTTAAATATTAGAAATTCATTAAAACAATCTTGAATTTTGGAACCACAAGCATACAAGCACTAATAGCCCAACCAAATTTGGGACAAAAATAAAATGCTCGTGAACAGCCATATCACATCCTCAAAGAGGATCCAACAAGGATGGCCAAATCGAAAGCCAAGCGAAATCCAAACATGGAAATGACTTGACTCCAGTGTTATCTAACCAATCCATATAGCATCTTAAACACCAATTTATTCACAGAATAAAAAAGCATAAAAGAAAAGCAACCTTCACACAAAATTAGTCTATACAAATCTGCCTCCTTGCACCAAAGATGGTTCCATCATCGTTAACTTCATCTTGGAACCTGATAAAATAGCAAACCAAAGAAAGTCGTCCAAAAAGCAATCAAATATGATGAAAGTTACCTTTCAACGATTTGGACAAAGCCATCGAAATCACATTCTTACAGAAATCGATTGCTTCGCCATATCCTTAAGAGACCACTCTAAGAATCACGGAAACTTTTAACCATCAAGGAAGGTTAAAGTGACTACTGCTTTTCACCCAAAAATGTGAGTAATCGGCCTCCAACCTTGAAAAAAGAGACAATTTTTAAAGGCTTGAATCCAGAGATATCTAGATTCAACCTTTAAAAATCCTAAAACACCTATAAAAAACAAATGAGAGGCTAAAACGGAGATGAACTCCGACCAAGACTCTATAGAAGACCCAATCTATACATCAAAATCAGTTTTTAAGGAATGGATCTAGAAAACCTCCTTAAATCCATAAGAAGTTATTGTGAAGAGAAAGAAAATGGAAGAAATGGTCAAGAAATCAGTTCACTGGACCAGATCTACACAAAGAGAAGCTTCCATTGATTTTCTCTCTCTAGCACTCTCTAGAGTTTTCTAGAAAAAGAGTCAGAGAAGACTAATATTTTATGATTGATGATAATAATTTTGAGTTGATGATTTTGCTGGATTGATGATGATTTTGGTTGAAGATAAGAGGGATGAGAGGTTGAAGATAATTTCCAAAGGAGGTTGGAAATGATGATTTCTCTTTTTTTTTTTTTTTTTTTTTTTTTTTTTTTTTTTTTTTTTCAGATTTTGATTTTCTCACCATTAACATTTTTGTAAGTTGTGCATCTTTCCTTAAGGAATGGAAAAACTAGTAGCAAATTATAAGAAAATAAAATCTAAGTACTTTTATGGTCTTGTATGGTGGTGGCAACAACAACAGCTTTGGCACCAATTTACAATGGTGGGACGCTCATGGTTCAAGAATATGAACCCACTATCTTGAAGTAGCCTAATTTGAGAAGAAATCAACTTACTTGTTTTGAAGCAAATCAAATCTCAAGAATCTCGAGATCAGTTGTTGTTTTGGTGGAGATTATTTAGGAATCATAATTAATGTAAATATTTTTTTCCTTATCTATATGTAATTCAAATTAATTTAAATTGTATCATCATTCGCTATAAATAGGGGTGCAAATTTGTTGTAAAGCACACACAAAAAATATACACTGTTATTCTACTAAATTTGAGGGTGACAGTCGTAGACGTAAGTATTGTTGTGACCGAATCATGTAAAAAACCATTGTGTGCATCTTGTTCTTCCTCTCTCTCTCTTTCATTATTGTTTGCTTTGTTTTTAATTATTCGCAGGTATTAGGCTTGAAGAATCGAGTTGACTAAAAAATAATGTCGACAACTATTATCATGATCAGGGAAAGTCAAGGTGGCAATGACAACTTTGTTTTCAGTTGATGATGCTGCAGCAAGAGAAGCTGCTTAATGTTGACAATATTTGGAGATCTTCGGTGGGCTTGCATAGCCCAATTTACAATATAAATAAGGGATGTTGTTTGATCTCTGTTGAACCTCACTTCTACGTGAACATATGCAGCTACAGCAGTTTTTTTTGTAGCATTCCAAATGACAAAACGTGGAACTACAGCCCAAGCTTGCGGCCTCCTCATAACTTTGCATCAAAGTACCATCAAACCATAACATTTTAGTCTCGATTATAAGTAGATATTTCATCTATCAAAAAACTACAAAACTAATATTCCAACTTAAAAACTGCACCTCATGTGGTCCAGCAATAGCAGAATGTCTTACAGTAGCATTTCACCAATTAAACATAGAACAACAAGGACTAGTTTAGAAGAAGCAAACTACTCAAGGACTTAAACTCATATTAGAAAACTGGACTTGTCTCAATGAACTGATGTTGTACCCTATTTTCTTCCCTTCTTAACATCATTAGAAAGATCTACAAATTTGAAGGCCTCAACATCGGTTCCTAGAGACCATCATATCAAAATTTAACCCAAATCAATAGATTCATAGTTCAACTTGTAAACTTTGATAGTAAGAAATTGTTTATCCATTAAAGCAGCCATCTAATATGGGGAATGATATCAATAGATAACCTCAAAAGACTTTCCATGGACATTTGAAATAATCTGGTATCTTCAAAAGCAGATACTTAGCAAGAATGCTCAACTATTCATTCCAGTGGTCCTTCATTGTGGTAACATACACTTGAAATGGAAAAACCCTGCTAAGAGGATGTGCACCAGAGCCAAAAAGTCATGTAGGAGGATTTGCATCAACTGATAGCAGCTGAAAGTGGAAAAGGGATTTAATATGCATTTCCCTAAAATAAGACCAAAGAAACTGTTAATGACAAAGCATAAGGGCAAGTTCTTAGCTATTTTCTCTAATTAAAAACTGGCCACTCAATTAATAGTGAAAGTAAACAATTACTTAAGTCAATACTTAAGTCAACTAGTATTCTTACATTTATAGCTGGATGAACTCCTAATTCCGTTGCACCCGATATACAATCTTCATGATCAAATTATTCTATGTATAATGAAATCAGCCTATCTCCTCAGAGTAGAGAAAAATCAGAACTTGTCAACTTGATTACCATCTAAACATCTAAACAGTAGACAAACACATTAATTTTCAATGACAAGCATTGAATTTGACTTACTCAACCAAAAATGAAATAAGAGTGTTTGAATTGAAAGGCAGGGTAGTAATTCCAAAATACTAAACAGAGGATTAGAATAGCCCATTAAAAATGAGAAATTGTTTGTCATGAGCAAGTGTTTTGCTGTTATACTTGAAATACAAGATGAGGATGGACACGCTAATCTTCAAAGGCTTCTTCCTCCGGATCCTAGATGAATTCAAAATCTATCTCAATGCAAAGTATGTTAGCTATCTCATGCCACTATTTTCCTTTATCTCTTTTGCATGCTTCTTTTAGGGAGGGGCAATACCATATATATAAATACAGAAGTGAGGATGAGAGAATGCTTGAAAGGGATGTGAGCTTTTGGCAATTTGTAATGATGGCAGAATGCTTGCAAGGGATGTGAGCGTTTGGCAATTTGTGATCGATAAAGACTCAGGAGAGGAGAGACCTTCAAAATCCTTGAAAGACAAGCATTTCAATTTCGGGAAACATATAATCTCCAACAAAATTAGATTGGGGGGCAAAGTAATTTCCATGTCCGTCTCTTAGAAAGAATCTCTATCCTGCACTCCAAGAGTGCTGAGGTCTCTTAGAGAGATGAAATTATGGAACCCCTTTCCATGAGCAGTTTATATTGTTTGAGACCTAATTGAAAGCTCTATAAGTTTGGTGAGCATATCTTCCTCAGACAAGGACATATCTGGACAATCCTTTAAAGACATTTCTAAAGAGGAGAGAGTGTGTATTCCACTGGGTGAGGCTTCGAACATCCCTCACCCATAGAGGCAAACTCTTAAATTACTGTCGAGAAACCCTGATTTTGGAAAATAATAAAAAAATAGAATAAGGAAAGTGTTATTTGAACAAATTGTACCAAAAAGGGAATGGGTGTACCTTTTATCAGAGTAAATTTAAAACTAGAATTACTAGGACGTTTAACCTAATTATAGAGAGCAAATTACAATTTAACTACCCAGATGAAACGCTTTTACAAATGGAGCAACAGTTTCGATATAATTATAATTTACCCCCCTTCCGTTAGTAGTTTTCGTTACCGTGATCTAGTTCAGGGGTAAAGTCGTCGTTTCGATTGGGAAATGGTCTCTCACGTGGGGAAGCCGGCAAAATTAAATGTGAAATATACCAAAATTGAATGGTTGTGAGAGCAGCAGATCATGCTTAGGTCAACTCTTCCTCTCATTCTTCTTCTCTTCTTCTGCTTCTTCCCTTTCCTTCTTCCGTTTCATTCTTCTTCTTCCCTTCTTCCCCTTTTCCTTCTTCGCGCAGATCGGAGGACACGAACCCAGATCAGGGCTCCTCAGATGAACCTAGATCTGGGTTCGTTGGAGGAACCCCGATTTGGCTGGGTTCCTCAAACGAACCCAGATCTGGGTTCGTCTGAGGAACCCTGATCTGGGTTCGTGTCAGGAACCCAGATTTGGGTTCCTGACGAACCCAGTCCCAGATCGGGTCTGATCTGGGTTCGTCAGGAACCCAGAAATAGTTGGTATCTCTTCGTGAGTTTAAAGTAGAGACTGTAGAGTTTGATAACTAAGCTTGGCATTTCGTCCAGCAAGTGGTGGTAGTGGAGACGGAAGGTGAAAATCTTTTCTTCTATTTTGTGGTTTCATTGGCGACTACAAAAGACATGAAGCAGGTGGGCACCCAGATCGGGTCTGATCTGGGTTCGTTAGAACCCAGAATTCTGGGTTCCTCTGAACCCAGAATTCTGGGTTCTACCATGGCTCTGGTAAGTTAGAAAAATGTTTCAAGTGGAGATCAGATGGTGTAAAGAGGGAGGAAGCAGAAGAGAAAGAGTAGGCATTTGTGTGATTATTTGGACTTTGATATTTCGTAGCTGCCAATCAGACTTCAGCTGACATTCACACCTAATTGTCCATTTAATTCTTGTATATAAACGTGTTCAAGCGACGCACGTGAAACTTGTGTGAGGAAGAAGAAGAATGAAGCGGAAGAAGGAAAGAAGAAGAAGAATGAAAGGGAAGAATAAGAAGAAGGAAAGGGAAGAAGCAGAAGAAGAGAAGAAGAATGAGAGGAAGAGTTGGTCTGATTTATCTTTTCTGGGTGAGCAGCATTTTCTGATGCAACTTTGAACGATGATTGTTTTGAGAAATTTTTTTTAACTTGACTTGAAATCATAGAATGAGCACTATATTTATTTTTAACTTGACTTGAAATCAGTCGACCTCAATTCCTGCAAACCGCCAATTTTGATTTTTCAAGGGTTCGGTCAACAGGGTCAATTCAACTATCAAGGGTATTTTCGTCTTTTTGTCCCTTTCACACTGTTCACAGTTAAATATAACGAAAACTGCTAACGGAATGAGGGTAAATTGTAATTATATTGAAACTGTTGCTCTGCCTGTAAAAGCGTTTTATCTGAGTAGCTAAATTGTAATTTGCTCTAATTATAGACGAAGTTGTTGGATTTAAACAATAAACGGAGTCCTTTTATTGTAAATGAAGAATTTCTAGTAAATCTTATGATACTTTAGGTGAGATTTTTATATTTCTAAGAATATTTATATAAGTTTTAACTTAATTGATTATCTATAGAATATAGTCTTATTAGCAATTAGATGACAATTTTTTTTCTTTTTAAAAGAATGCCTTTTGTTACAAGAGAGGTTTTAGACTTTATTAAGTATAAATTATAAATTAACTACTCAGCTCAAAAATATGTGTAAGCCGAGCAAACTTTATAATTCTATTACAAATTACCTACACACTGTTACCCTAGGTTTGTTAATATTAGTGGTGCGTTTACCTCACTTAGAGGAGGAATCAGAATGGGAATCAGAATGACTTGGAATTGGAATGAAATATTGAAATTAGAATAAGTTATTTATTTCAACCACAGAAATTGGAATCGGAATCAGTAGTATTCTCATTGAATTGTTTACTTTATTTTGGAATCGGAATGATTAATTATAAATTACAAAAATAACCTTAATTAAATGGGTTAATTATAATAGTGTGTATTTTTTTTATTATAATATATAGTTTTTGTTAATTTATCAAATAAAAAACTGTATATTACAATTAAAAAAAAAAAAACTGTATATTAGTTTAATAGTCCACTATGATAATTAAGAAATTGATGATAAAAAACAAATTGTATACAATTTTTTATTATAATATGTAGTTTTTTTTTTTTTTAATATCAAATAAAAAACTGTACATTACAATTAAAAAATATATATATTATTTTAATTGTCCACTATGATAATTTAAAATTGGTGATAAAAAACAAATTATGTACAATTTTTTATTATAATATGCAGTTTTTTTTTTTTTTTAATATCAAATAATTTTTTTTAATTTTTTAAAAAATGATATAAAAAACTTTTTATTTTGATAAAGGGAATGAGAATGAGATTCCCAAGTAGATTGAGGAAATGTGATTTCTATTCCACAACCCCAAATTGATGTGGGATCCACACTTTCATTCCCATTATGGAATGAATTTTAAGTAAGTAAACACTATTAACTAATCTTATTTTCAATTTTCATTCCTTAATCCATGAAGTAAATATACCCTAAGTGTCTGAGAGATAAATTTATCTTTTGATCTTATTTATCTTATTTTTATTTTTTTAAAATAAATATTATAATTAAAAAAATTTTCCTAAAAAAATAATTTTTTTCAAGTCAGATCTTCACTATTCATCATGTTGATGAATGGTGGATATCAACTCTAAAAAGTCAAACAATTTTTTTTTAAAAGAGAGAGAGAGAGAGAGAGAGAGAGAGAGAGAGAAAATTAAAGAAAGAAAATAAAAAATAAAGACATTGAAAAAAAAAATCAACAACCAAACTAGATCATGAAGATCAACATCAGATCTCCTCATCATCAACAACCAACCAAACCAGACTTGATCATCATCTTCAAAGCCATGGAATATAACCAAACTCAATCAAATTAAAAAAAAAAAAAAAAAAAAAAAACGCAAAAAACCTAAAAAGCCACCATTTCCTTCTTATTGATGTCTTGGTCCCCCAAATCGGCATCTGCGAATCATCAGTCTCTCAACCTCTTGATCTCCTGTCGTTGTTGTCTTTATCATCATCAACATTAACATCTAATTATCATCCTCTACATCATTTGGGTTCGACGAAAGATGAAGGTTCATCTAGATTTCAGATGAAGATGTTTCTTCGTCTAGGTGTTGAACCCAAATAAAGAACATCTGTTTAAAAAAAAAAAAAGTGATCGCGAATTGGGAATTTTGAGGATTTTTGGTGATTGAAACATTGGTTTTATTTGCTAGATTGATGTTTGGTTGAAGATGAAATGGATGAGAGGTTGAAGATGATGATTTTCAAGAGAGGCTGAAGATGAATTTTCTTTTAGGGGATTTTTTTTTTTGTTTGTGTGTTTTTAGAGATTTTTGGTAATTAAAACACTGGTTTTTGTTGATTGATGATTAAATCATTTTTTTTTAAAATACTAGAAATTCATTAAAATAATCTTGAATTTGGGAACCACAAGCATACAAACACTAATAGCTTAGTCAAATTTGGGACAAAAATAAAACGCTCATAAACAGCAAGATCACATCCTTAAAGAGGATCCAACAAGGATGGTTGAATCGAAAGCAAGCGAAATCCAAACATGGAAATTACTTGACCCCAGTGTTATCCAACCAATCCACATAGCATCTTAAATACAAATTAATTCACAGAACAATAAAGCATAAAAGAAAAGCAATCTTCACTCAAAATTAGTCTATACAAATCTGCCTCCTTACACTAAAAATGGTTCCATCATCATTAACTTCATCTTGGAACTTGATAAAACAGTAAACCAAAAAAATATTCCTAAAAACAATCAAATCTGGTGAAAGTTACCTTTCAACGATTTGGGGAAAGCCACCGAAATCACATTCTTATAAAAATTGATTGCTTCGCCATATCCTTAATAAGAGACCACTCTAAGAATCGTCGAAACTTTTAACCATCAAGGAAGTTAAAGTGACTATTGCTTTTCGCCCAAAAACATGAGTCATCAGCCTCCAACCTTGAAAAAAGAAACAATTTTTAAAGCTTGAATCTAGATATCATTTGGGTTCAACCCTTAAAAGCCCTAAAACACCTATAAAAAAACAAAGGAGAGGCTAAAATGGAGACAAACTCCGACCAAGACTCTATAGAAGACCCAATCTATACATCAAAATCAGTTTTTAAGAGATAGATTTAGAAAACACCCCCAAATCTATAAGAAGACATTATGAAGAGAAAGAAAATGGGAGAAATCATCAAGAAATCACTTCACTGGACTAGATCTACACAGAGAAAAGCTTCCATTGATTTTCTCTCTCTAGCACTCTCTAAAGCTTTCTAGAAAGAGAGTCAGGGAAGACTAGTATTTTATGATTGATGATGATGATTTTGAGTTGATGATTGATGTTGATGATTTTGCTGGATTGATGATGATTTTGGCTGAAGATGAGAGGGAGGAGAAGTTGAAGATAATTTCTAGAGGAGGTTGAAAATGATGATTTTTTTTTTTTTTTTTTTTTTTTTTTTCAGATTTTGATTTTCTCACCATTAACATTTTTATAAGCTGTGCATCTTTCCTCAATGAAAGGAAAAACTAGTAGCAGTTAAGGTAATGTGTCCTACGAGCTTGTAATTTGTAAATATTTAAATTAAATAATAAATAAAATATATTTATTTTATTCAATTATATGTGTATTTATGAAATATTTGCTTCATACAAATATCATGTAACATCCATGGTTACTTATGTAGTTTCAAAATAAGTATATAATTGTTATATATACGAGGATTTAGTTTGAAATGAGTAATCTAAATAATTTGTAGAAGGCAAACAAAGTTTGGTATTTTGTTTGTGGTAAATCTATAGCTGCGGTCCATTTTATATTTGATACGATGATCTTATCCGAGATCATTCATGTGGTGACATGAAAATAAAAACACCTTATATAATAGAGATTATATAGGACTGAACCATGATAAAATGAATTTCTTATTAATATTCATTAAATAAAGAAATTCATATTTATCAACTAGATGATCATATATGGATTGATCATAATCCTGAGTGTTTTATGGACTCCTATTTATTGAGTCATATCTTTTTATTTACATGGGTGAGACTGTTGTATAGTTACGGTCATTAAGCTTCATACTTTAGAGATATAATTTAATAAGTGGCTGGAAACACTCTACACAATAGTGGAATCCACTCCTTCTTGTGATAAGTAGATGAGTAGTTCCCTTAAGTGTTGATTCAAGTCTTGAATAATAACAGCGCTTGACTTTCTATTTATAAGTAAATGGAAAGATAAATTCATAAGTTGTTATGAATATATTGTTCATTAGAGAATAAATGATATTTAATGGAATGAGATATAATTAAAGAGGTATAACGGACTTTAATGATCTAGTTCTAATTATGAACTACTCGTGGATGATCGAACCATATGAAATTATTAAATCAATGAACATTGAAAATTCAGATTATATAAAACATCTACAATTTTAAGTTTTTAGTGGAGTAACTTTAAGGTTAACAATAGTGAATTATTTAATTAAAGAGTTTAATTAATAATTCTGATATTATTGGAGCTCAAATTGTAGGTCCATTTGATCCCCTTGCTAACTCACAACCACATAAGGGAAAAATATAATTGGATTGTCCAATTATAAGTATACATACAATTTTATGAACACGTTCACGAATAATTTAAATAATTTGATTAATTATTTAATTATTTATAGAGGTTAAAAGCTCAATTTTAAATGATGTCATTAAATTATTGATGATTTAGAATCATTTAATTTAATGAAAAATCTTTTAATTAATGGATATAGTAATTTAATTTAATAGGAATTAGATTCCATATTAAATTAAAAATAAAGAATTCTAAACCAATAGGAAATTTGATTCCATATTGTATTTGAATTAAATTTTTCAATTTAATTAGGAAATTATATTCCTTATTAAATTAGAAAACTCTAACTTACCATTATAAAAATGATGTTTTATATTGATAACAATAGAATGAGAAAAAGAGATAATTTTTTGCCCCAAGAATCAAAACCTTCTATTAATTAAAAAGATTTCGTGATTTAATTACTCAAGATTGTGCCCACATACAATTTTTTTTTGTAAAGAGTTATAGTAAGGAAGATCGGATGGTAAAAAATCTACGAATTAAAAGGAATTAATTCAATATTTATGTAAGATAAGATTCGATCTTATCAATTTAATTATCGAACTGTTATTACTAACATTGATCGGACGTATTTTTATTTGAATTTTTTTAAAAAAATCCTTGTTTCCACATTAAATTCTAAAATCAAATTTTCCTTCAATAGCAAGTTACAAGAAAATAAAATCTAAGTACGTTTTTATAGTCTTGTATGGTGGTGGCAACAACAATAGCTTTGGCACCAATTGACAATGGTGAGACACTAATGGTTTAGGAATATAAACCCAGTATCTTCGTCTTTGGCAATGGATAGGTACCTTTTGTTGGGTTGGGTTCCCTCTTATGTAAAGGCCCAATAAGTCTCAACAGGTTAAATTGAGTCCATATAGAAATCCTAATGTAATTAGGAATTATAACCGTATTTAAGTCTTATTTCCTTGATGAATATAAATAAGAAAAGAGAGGGTTTGGTGGTTGTAAGAGTTTAGGATTTTTGGAGGCAGAAAGGAACACAAAATCAAGTGTGAAGAAAGAAAATCGTGTGGAAGAGAGGAGGAAAGAAAAGAGTGAATTTTCTGCACAGAAATTCATCCCGCGCAGTTTCGGAGTTACTACGATATCTTTTTTGTTCACCGTTGGATCGAGCTCAAATTTGGACAATATACTCAGCACTTGTGATTCTAAATTCTGACGGTAGAGATCGGATATCGAGATCTCAGTAAAGAGTGATGCAGTCCAGAACGTTCTGCTGAGTTTGTATTTTTCTCTTCACTTGTTATTTAAAACTTGAATTTGTGTTATTAGGGAATCTAGATAATTGTTGCTCGGTTTTGGTTCTTATTTGATGTTAAAATAGTTTGTTACTCTCACATTTGATTATTAGTGGAGACTTTTGGGTGGACTACGGTCCCATGGTTTTTACTCCTCGTATTGGAGAGGTTTTTCACGTAAAAATTGGCTTGTGTTATTGGTGAATGTGGTGATGATTTAATTTCTCATTATTTGATCGTTGGTGGTATTTATATATTGTGGTGGATTTGTGCATTATTTAATAGTTTTTCATATGATTCATTCAGGGGGAGAAAAAGTTTCGCTGTGTAATTTTGCTTATATTTGTTTTTTCTCCCATCAAAGTGGTATCAGAGCTTGGTTCCAAATTTTGCAATGATGAATATGGAGAACAATTTAAATCTAAGTAGAATGATTACTCTAAATGGTTCGAACTATCATATTTGGAAAGGAAAGATGGATGTTCTTATGTATATGAAAGATTTTCACTTACCTATTTTTGCTACAGAAAAACCTAGTGATAAATCTGATGTAGAGTGGACTTTGCTTCATCGGCAAGTATGTGGTTTTATTAGGCAATAGGTGAGTGCCAATGTTTTGAATCATATCAGTGGGGAAACACATGCATGGACTTTATGGGTCAAGCTTGAGGAGTTGTAT
Organism: Dimocarpus longan; assembly: GCA_022984855.1. Taxonomy (NCBI): domain Eukaryota; kingdom Viridiplantae; phylum Streptophyta; class Magnoliopsida; order Sapindales; family Sapindaceae; genus Dimocarpus; species Dimocarpus longan. The sequence goes on along the minus strand of CM041014.1, from coordinate 33,768,611 downwards.
GCCAGAAAAACCGGGAATAATAAATTGTTTCTGATGAAACAATTGATGTATTTGAGATATCATGATGGTGCTCCTTTGACAGATCATTTGAATACATATCAGAGGATTATAAATCAGTTGGCTAGCATGGGTATCAAGTTTGATGATGAGGTACAAGCATTATGGTTGCTTGGTACATTACCGGACTCATGGGAAACTTTTAGATCTTCTTTATCGAACTCTGCTCCGAATGGAACGATGACAATGGATTTGGTCAAGGGTAATGTTCTGAATGAAGAGATGAGAAGAAAAGCACAAGGGTCCACTTCATCTTCAGAAGTTCTGGTTACAGAAAGCAGAGGGAGATGTAAAAGCAGGGATCCAAAGAATAGAAGTCAACACAGAAGTAAATCCAATAAGTTTGCAAATGTTGAGTGTTACTACTGCTATAAAAAGGGACACATAAAGAAAAATTGCAAGCAGTTGGAAAAGAAAAATAAAAATGACATAAGCAAAGAAAAGAATAATGAAAATAATAGCAATGATGACAGAGTTGCTACTACTATTCATGAAGACTTTCTTTTTATGTATGATGCTGATTCCATTAATTTTGCATGCCATGAGACTAGCTGGGTGATTGACAGTGGTGCTTCTATTCATGCTACATTGCGGAAGAAGTTCTTTACATCTTACACACATTGTGATTTTGGGAGTGTAAAGATAGGGAATGATGGCACGACAAAAGTCGTTGGCATTGGAGATGTGAACTTGGAAACAAATAACGGCTCCAGGTTAGTTTTAAAAAATATAAAACATATTCCTGATATTCGTGTGAATATTATTTCTACAGGTAAACTTGATGATGAGGGATACTGTAACTTTTTTAATAATCATCAATGGAAGCTCACTAGAGGTGCCATGGTTGTGGCCAGAGGTAAAAAATGTTCTACCTTATATTTGTTGCAGGCAAAAATTTCAAAGTCCATCATCAATGCAGTTCAGGATGAAGACAAGATAGAACTTTGACACAAGAGGTTTGAACACATTAGCGAGAAAGGCTTGATTGTTTTAACCCAGAAAAAGAAGCTACCTGACTTGAAAAATATACAGTTGAAGAGATGTTCTTATTGTTTAGCAGGGAAGCAGAACAGAGTCAGCTTTCACAGCTCTCTACCTACAAGGAAGTCAGGTATACTTGACCTAGTACATTCAGATCTCTACGGCCCTATGAAGACGAGATCACTCGGTGAAGCCCTATATTTTGTGACTTTCATAGATGATCACTCGAGAAATACATGGGTTTACACCTTGAAGATAAAAGATCAAGTATTAGATGTGTTCAAGAAATTTCAAGCACTAGTTGAGAGACAGATTAGAAAAAAGTTGAGATGCATCAGAACTGATAACGGGGAGAGTATATAGGTCCTTTTGATGAGTATTGTAGACAACAGAGTATTTGACATCAAAAGACACCTTCTAAGACTCCTCAGTTGAATGGTTTAGCTGAGAGGATGAACAGAACACTAGTAGAGAGAGTGAGATATTTGCTTTCACAAGCATAGTTACCATGATATTTTTGGGGTGAAGCTTTGAGTACTGCTATACATGTTCTTAATTTCACACCGTGTGTTTCTTTACAGTTTGATGTACCAAATAGAGCTTGGAGTGGTAGAGATGTTTCTTATGATCACTTACGTGTTTTTGGGTATAAGACATTTGTGCATTTTTTCAAAGATGAGAGATCTAAGCTTGATATGAAAACTTGACAGTGCATCTTTATCGGTTATGGTCAGGATGAGTACGGATATAGATTCTTTGATCCGGTTGAGAAGAAACTTGTGAGAAGTAGAGATGTAGTATTTGTGGAAAACCAGACTACACAGGATATTAAGAAAGTTAGGAATTCAGTGTCCGATAACAATAATGGTTTGGTCAATTTAAGTTTAGTTTCTTCAATAAATTTGCCAACACAGGTTGATGATCAGCAGGTTGCAGTTGATACAGGTGGTTCTTCACAGGCAGAGGAAGATGTTGAAACTAATGAATAGATGCAAATTCATGATGCTCCATTAGATGTATCACTCAGGAGGTCTATCAGAGATCGACATCCTTCCAATCGATATCCTGCAAGTGAGTACGTGTTATTGACTGACGGGGGAGAACCCGAGTGTTATATAGAAGCCTTGGAAGATGAGCACAAGAAGGAATGGCTTGAGGCTATACAAGATGAAATGCAGTCACTTCATCAAAATCACACTTTCGAGTTAGTAAAGCTGCCTAAAGATAGAAGAGCTTTGAAGAATAAATGGGTTTACGGAATTAAGCATGATGAGCTTAGTACTAGACCTCGATACAAAGTCAGATTGGTTGTCAAAAGATTTAACCAGAGGAAAGGCATCAATTTTGATGAAATTTTCTCTCTAGTTGTGAAGATGTTATCCATCCGTGTTGTGCTTGGTTTAGCAGCCAATCTTGATTTAGAGATCGAGTAGATGAATGTGAATACTGCATTCCTCCATGGTGATTTGGAGGAAGAGATTTACATGGAATAGCCAGAAGGTTTTATTATAAAAGGAAAAAAGGATTATGTGTGCAAGTTGAAGAAAAGTCTTTATGATTTGAAACAGGCATCGAGACAATGGTATAAGAAGTTTGAGTCGGTTATGGAGGAGCGAGGCTATAAGAAAACAACTTCTGATCATTGTGTATTTGATCAAAATTTCTCTGATGATGACTTTATTATTTTATTGCTTTATGTTGATGACATATTGATTGTTGGTAGGAATGTCTCAAGAATTGATATGTTGAAGAAGAAATTGAGTCAGTCTTTTGCTATGAAGAACTTAAGGCCAGCAAAGAAAATTCTTGGCATACAAATTGATCGTGACAGAAAGTCCAAAAAGTTATATATGTCACAGGAGAAATATATTGAAAAAGTACTTTAGAGATTTAACATGGATAAAGCTAAAGCAGTTAGTACTCCACTTGGTGCACATTTCAAGTTGAGTATGAAACAGTGTCCTCCTACAGATGCCCAGGAAAATGACATGGAAAAATTTTCATATGCTTCAGTAGTCAGGAGTTTGATGTATGCAATGGTATGTACGAGACCAGACATAGCTCATGCTGTTGGTGTTGTTAGCCGATTCATGTCTAATCCTAGAAAAGAGCATTGGAATGTTGTCAAGTGGATAATGAGATATCTTCGAGGTGCTTCCAGTTTGAGGCTTGGTTTTGGTGGTGAGAAGCCACTGCTAGTTGGCTACACAGATGCAGATATGGCAAGAGATGTGGATTCTCGTAAGTCAAAATCTGGTTACTTGATTATCTTTGCAGGTGGTGCTGTTGCTTGGCAATCGAGATTGCATAAATGTGTTGCACTTTCTATCACAGAAGCAGAATTCATTGCAGCAACTGAAGCTTGTAAAAAGTTGTTGTGGATGAAAAAGTTTGTAGTAGAACTTGGTTTCAAGTAACAGAGATATGTGTTATTATGTGATAGTCAGAGTGCCATTCACCTTGGGAAGAATTCAACCTTTCATGCAAGATCGAAACATATCGACGTGAGATATCATTGGATTAGAGATGTGTTAAATGACAAATTGTTGGAACTTGACAAAGTTCATACAGACCACAATGGATCCGATATGTTTACAAAGGTATTATCAAGGGAGAAGCTTGAGGTCTGTAGGATGATCGTCGGAATGGCGAACCTCTCCACATAATCGGGAAAGGAGAGATTTGTAGGGTTGGGTTCCCTCTTATGTAGAGGCCCAACAAGTCTCAACAGGTTAAATTGAGCTCATATGAAAATCCTAATACAATTAGGAATTATAACCTTATTTAAGTCTTATTTCCTTGATCAATATAAATAAGAAAAAAAAGGGTTTGGTAGTTGTGAGAGTTTAGGGTTTTTGGAGGCAGAAAGAAACACAAAATCAAGTGTGAAGAGAGAAAATCGTGTGGAAGAGATGAGAAAAGAAAAGAGTGAATTTTCTGCACAGAAATTCATCCTGTGCAGTTTCGGAGTTACTGTGATATCTTTTTCGTTCACCGTTGGATCAAGCTCAAATTTGGACAGTATACTCAGCACTTGTGATTCTAAATTTTGGACGGTGAAGATTGGATTTCGAGATCTCAGTAAAGTTTGACGCAGTCCAAAACATTCTGCTGAGTTTGTATTTTTCTCTTCAATTGTTATTTAAAACTTAAATTTGTGTTATTAGGGAACCTAAATAATTGTTGTTCGGTTTTGGTTCTTATTTGATGTTAAAACAATTTGTTACTCTCACATTTGATTATTAGTGGAGATTTTTGGGTGGACTACGGTCCCGTGATTTTTACTCCTCGCATTGGAGAGGTTTTCCACGTAAAAATTGGCTTGTGTTATTGGTGAATGTGGTGGTGATTTAATTTCTCATTATTTGATCATTGGTGGTATTTATATATTATGGTAGATTTGTGCATTATTTAGTGATTTTTCATAGGATTCATTCAGGGGGATAAAAAATTCCGCTGTGTAATTTGCTTGTATTTGTTTTTCCTCTGAGTATATGTCTTAACATTATCACAATTGAAATAAACCCATAAGTTCTTGTCTAGACCCAAAGAAACATACATTAAAGACTCCAACTCGAAATAGAAAACTAGAGTAGAATACAGTCTCTTCACAACAATTCAGTACCATAGTTTGTCCCCTATTAACATCTTTTAGAAAGATGTTTCACAACATGAAAGTTTGACCATTGGAATCTCAACACTATAATAGTAGAACTTTACCAAAATTGATAGATTCACCGTTGAACTCACAATTTTTAATAATAAAAAATTCTCTCTCTTAAAGTTGCCTTTTAATATGGAGAATTATATCCTTATATAAGTCTCAAACAACCTTCCATCCAGGGACAGTTGAGATATTATACATTTGGAGAAATTGATATTGAGAAAGAATGATCAACTCTTCATTATAGTGATCCTTCAATGTGGCAGCATATCAAATCAAATGGCAAAGCTCTATTAGGAAGATGTGGTACACACGAGGATTCAAATAATTAGCTTATCATGAGAAACCATATTTTGCAATCGAATGCATTAATTGATTGGCTGTTGAATGTGAAAAAAAGATTTGCAATCTTGCATTCCTTTATAATAAGAGCAAAGACTGTTATAATCTTTGAGTCATTATCTTTGCACAAAATTTATCAAAACAACTGTTACATGCCTTAGATAAAATCCAAGTCATAACTTAAACTATCATTGACAAGAAAATGACATACATTTTAATCTCTCTAAAATATCATAATATGTTCCCTCATGTAATAGGATTTTTCAATATCAAACACCCAAACACTTACATATGACGAGAAAGAAGAAAATTTTCGATAACATATCTCAGTAGCCAAACACAAATTAGAAATCGATCTACTTATTAGAACCTATATTTTGCTTGGCTAAAAAAGAATTTTATGCAGTTGTACTGATAAATTAAATTCTTTAATTTGTATGAAAATATTTAAAAGTATGAACTATCTGTGCTCAGCTATGGGGACAGTACGAAAACACCTTTGAGTAGGCATCTCCTATATATAAAAAAATTTTAGAGCGATACAACTTCTTTGACTGAGTAAGAAATTTACAGCAACGACTTCAACTCAATGATATAAAACTAAGGCATGATACAGACTCCTACCGTTGATAGCAATCAACTTTTTGATTGATAGGGTTATGTGTCCTAAGAGCTTGTAATTTGTAAATATTTAAATTAAATAATAAATAAAATATATTTATTTTATTCAATTTATATGCATTTATGAAATGATTGCTTCATACAAATATCATATAACATCCATGATTACTTATATAGTCTCAAACTAAGTATATAAGTATTATATATAAGAGAATTTAGTTTGAGATCAGTAATCTAAAGAGTCCGTAGAAAGCAAACAAAATTGGGCACTTTACTTGTGATAAATCTACAGTTGCGGTCCATTTTGTATTTGATACGATAATCTTATCCGGGATCGTTCATGTGATGACATGAAAATAGAGGCACCTTATATAATAGAGATTATATAGGACTGGACCATGATAAAATGAATTTTTTATTAATATCCATTAAACAAATAAATTCATATTTATAAACTAGATGATCATATATGGATTGATCTTAATCCTGAGTATTTTATGGACTCTTATTTGTTGAGTCATATCTTTTTATTTACATGGGTGAGACTGTTATAAATTTACGGTCAATAAGCTTTGTACTTTAAAGATGTGATTTAATAAATAGCTAAGAACATTTTACACAATAGTAGAATCTACTCTTCCTTGCGAGAAGTAGATGAATAGTTTCCTTAAGTGTTGATTCGGGTCTTGAACAATAAGAGCGCTCGACTTTCCATTTGTAAATAAATGAAAAGATAAATTCATAAGTTGTTATGAATATATTGTTCATTAGAGAATTAATGATACTTAACAGAATAAGAAATAATTAGAGAGATATAACGGACTTTAATAACCTAACTCTAATTATGAACTACTCGTGGAGGATCGAAACATATGAAATGATTAAATCGATAGACACTAAAAATTTAAATTGTATAAAATATTTACAATTTTGAGAGTGCAATCTTAAGTTTTTAGTAGAGTAACTTTAAGGTTAATAATAGTGAATTATTTAATTAAAGAGTTTAATTAATAATTCTGATATTATTGAAGCTCAAATTGTAGGTCCATTTGATCTCCTCGCTAGCTCATAACCATAAAGAAACAAAGGGAAGAATATAATTGGATTGTCCAATTATAAGTGTGCATACAATTTTATGAACACTTTCACGAATAGTTTAAATAATTTGATTATTTAAATATAAGTAATTAAACAATTATTTAATTATTTGTAGAGGTTAAGAGTTGAATTTTAAATGATGTTATTAAATTATTTATGATTCAGAATCATTTAATTTAATAAAAAATATTTTAATTTATGAAAATGGTAATTTAATTTAATTGGAATTAGATTCCATATTAAATTAGATTAAAGAATTTTTAATTTAATAAGAATTATATTTCATATTAAATTAAAAGTAAAGAGTTCTAAACCAATAAGAAATTTGATTCCTTATTGGATTTGAATTAAGTTTTCTAATTTAAATAAGAAATTGTATTCCTTGTTAAATTATAAAACTCTAACTTACCATTATAAAAAGATGTTTTATGTTAGTAACAAAAATAGAGAGAATTTTTTGTTACTTGAATCAAAAACTTCTAATAATTAAAAACACCACATTACCCAGTCTAAAAAAAAATCAAGAAAATCATTTTTTGATTTCTACATAATAATCATTCATAAAAAGATTTCGTAATATAATTTTTCAAGATTGTGCTCACACACAGTTTTTTTTGTGGAGAATCATAGCAAGAAAGATCATGTGGTGAAGAATCTAGAAATAAAAAAGGATCAATTCAATCTTCATGTAAGGTAAAATTCGATCTTATTAATTTAATTATTGAATTGTTATTACTAGCATCGATCGGACGTATTTTTATTTGAATTTTTTTTTTAAAATATACGTTTTTGCATTAAATTCAAAAATCAATTTTTCTTTCATTGACTTCATTATTGGATAAAACAATATTGACTAGCACAATTTAATAAATTGGAGAAAATCTTGCTTCTCACTCAAAACTTGTAGGCAAAAACAAACAACATTTATACATTTTGTACCATATCAACAATGTCATTTTAAAAATTTAACACAAAATTTGGACACGTGATAGTCTATGAAAAGCCAAGCAAGAGAAAAGTTGCATCAAACAGAACTTGAAGCATCCCAACTATGTTGGCACCCAACAAGTCTGCCCATCATGTGCATGCACCCTCTCAAATTGACTCTCTATATTAAATTAAAGAAAATGAATAACAAACATTAGCGGGGGATATAAAACCAAACCCCAACAATCAACCAAAACAATAACAAGCCAAAACATTCTTAGTTAACAAGGCAGTATGACATTGTGGACACTAGAAAAGTAAACTCCGCACATCTTGAGATAAACGAAGACTATAAGATGCCAACCAATCAACCATCACATTTCCGTCATGATAATGAGAGACACGAACAATGAGTGTTGAACATAAATTTTAATGAATCTCTTCCGGTTACTGTATCCCAATAATAAAACTGAATCTTCCACTTTTACTTGAAAGAAGGGCTAGTGTTCGATCTCAGTTGCTCCTTACTTACATGCCAAAGGGTCCAATTATAGCAACTTTTTTCCTAGTAGGACAGACAAATCATGGAACTAGAACCGGACCTTGCAGCCTGCTCATAACTCTACAGCAAAACTATGACCAAAATGATAGTGACTTACTCTCAGCATCTTCTAAGATTCTTTGTATAAATATGTAAAACCAAAATTCTAGCATATATAATCCACCTCAGGTCTGCCAGCATTGCTGAAAACTCCTCTAACCAGCATGTTCAACACCAAAGAAACAATAGCAACTCAACAACTAAAAACAGAAGCAAAATCTGGTCTTTAGATAAAGATAACAATACACTGCTTTAGAGATAAACCAAAATTTCATAGTGACAAGTAGCAAATTGAATTAGATTCGAAGAAAATCCTACTTTCTATTGAAAGATGGATAGACAATATTGTACAACAACATTGATTAAAACATGTAGTTTGGATGTTGGTACCTCAATTTTTGTGACAATACGATAAGAGTTGATGCAAATCAATGGTAAAACTTGCAATGTTGATATCAATAAATTATCCCTGTCTTTTGAAGTTGCCTTGTAATATGAGGAATTTGATCAACATGTTGCTTGCCACCCGACTTTCATGGATTTACTTTCTAATATTTTCACCTAGAGAATACTCTACCATTTTACCTGCAACAGTTTAACTAATCAATGAGGTAAAGAAGCATTCAACACTAGGATCACTTCACTTTGGGATTTAGATAGTCCCTTGCTTTCCGCTAAAGGGAAAACAAAAAATAGAAAATAGAAAAAAATAAAAAAAATAAAAAAGGCAATAACAACAGCTTAATCAAGAGTTTTTAGCAACGAAGGATTGTGAAGTACTCAAGAGAGGAGAGGTCTTCGTAATCCTTGAAAGGTAAGTATTTCAATTTTGAAAAGTTTCCAATCCATAATTGAGTTAAGAGTCAGGGGCAAAGTACTTCTCATGAAATTTCATAACTGCAAATTGGAAATCGGAAAACCTTAAAATCGTACAACATAGAGATATCTCTAAGTTATTCAAAGAATGATTAATAAACTAAAAATTAAAGGATATCAAACTCGGAATACTAATTGTGACCAAGTATACTAGATGCAATAACATCAGCTTAATCATCAGCTGATGATCTTGGGGTTGGAATCTGCTTAACATCAACTAATTTTAGGATCTCTGATGGGCTTGCACAAAAGCATTGCTTTAAAAAAAGATGATTTTTAAGTTCCTTTATCTCCTTGCTGACATGCCAAATTATGCAGTTGGCACGACTCCTTCACCAGCAGGACAACAAGTGAATTTACCATCGGACCTTGCTACCTTCTCATAATTCTGCAGCAATATCATTGTGATGTAAAAGTCTCTGCTAATTAAAGGCAGATCATATCAGTATCTTCTAAGATTTTCTTTACAAAAATGTAACAAAAAGAGTTCAGCATATACATTTCACTTCAGGTCAGCCAGCCACAGAGGAAAACACCTGCAAATAACATGACCAACCATTCAACACATAAGCATAAGAACTACTCTGAAGAAGAACACTACAGAAACCTCCAACTTAGAACCAAAAAACAAATGCAAAATTTAATCTCAAGTAAAAGACAGCAATTTACACCTTTAAAGATGATTGCAACTTCAATTAGAATAGCAACAAATTGAAACAAATCAAAATGAAAGAAACCCATGTTATTTACTGTAATCTAGAACTCACAATATTGTGTAACATTAATTAAATGATGTAGTTTGGATTTGTACCTTAATTCTTTTGAGATTAAGGTCAAAGTTCATTCAAATTTATTATTCAACTTGCAATTTTTAATATCAAGAACTTATCTTCATCTCATGAAGTTGACTCCTTATATCGGGAATTCATTCAATATGTTACTTACAAATCAATATGAGATTTTCCTTCACATTTCTATTATTCAAGATTAGAATGTCAAATAAGGTTAAAAAAAAATCTCATAAGTGCAAACAAAAATTAGTTAACAATACTCTATATACGGCAGACAAGTAACTATTAGAAGATTAGAGATTGCAAGATTATAATTTAAAGCAATTCATTAAAATTTAAAGCTACAAAGATCTCAACTTGTTTATTAAGAAAACATAAATTTTGTACTATTGTAAATTGACTTACCTAAGATAGATGATAAGGATGAATAGCTTAAGATTAATTTCCATCTGTCTTAAAAAAAGGGATGTCAGCTATCTTGGATTACTTATCATGATCAAGGAAAGTTAAGGTGGCAATGGCAGCTTTGTGGTCCGTTGATGATGCTGCAGCAATAGAAGCTACTAAATGTTGACTACATTTGGAGATCTCCAGTGGGCTTGCACAGTCCAACTTAAAAAATAAATGAGGGATGCTGTTTGATCTTTGTTGATCCTTGTTTCCATGCCAACATATGCAGCTGCGACAGCTCTTTTTGTAGCATTCCAAGTGACAAAATATGGAACTACAGCCCAAGCTCGCGGCCTTATCATAAATCTCCAGCAAAATACCTTCAAACTGTAGATTTTAATCTCGATTATAATCAGATATTTCATCCATAAAAAACTAAAATTCTAACGTAAAAAGCTAAAATTCAGAAGATCTCTCAGCAGCACTTCACCAATTAAGACACAGAATAACAACTCATCTAGAAGAAGCAAACTACTCAAGGAATTGAACTCAGAGTATAAACAGGACTTCTCTTAAAGAACTGATTCTTGACCATATTTTGTTCCCTCATTAACATCATTAGAAAGATGTACAAATTCGAAAGTATGAACATCGGTTCCTCAAGACCATCACATCAAAAGTTGACCCAAATCAATGATTCATTGTTCAACTTGCAAACTTTGATAGGAAGAAATTGTCTGTCTCTTAAAGTAGGCTTCTAATATGGGAAATCATATCAATATTTAACCTCAAAAGACCTTCCATGAACAGTTAAAATAGTCTGGCATCTTCAAAAACAGACACCAAGCAAAAATGCTCAACTATTCATTCTAGTGGTCCTTCATTGTGGCAGCATACAGATGAAATTGAAAAACCCAACTAGGAGGATGTGCGCCAGAGCCAAGAAGCCGTATAGGAGGATTTGCATCAATTGACAGCAGCTGAATGTGGAAAAGAGATTTAATTTGCATTTCCCTGAAATAAGAGCAAAGGAACTAATACAAGACTATTACTATGATATATTTTAAACACGTTAACTGATTTACCATTTTAACCAAATTGATGCTTATGAAAATTTAACTAGGTATTAACATATAATTAACCAATTCATTAGTTTATTCAACTTTTGAGATAGCTAAACCAGAAATAAAATAGAAAAAATCTTTCAAACTATTTTCCATTGAAAACTAGTGACCAATCACCCACTAGAAGCTTTGTTTTGTTAGGCCAAAAAGAACTTTTACAAGCTAATAGATCCTATCTCAAATAAAAGCTTTGTATTTTCACCATATTGTTCAAGTGATTTTCTTCTCTTTTGTTTACCACTGTTCTATTAGTATTGACAAGAAGATCAACCGTAGTAAACTATCAAACATATGTCCATTGATAAAAATACAAATTATGAAAATAAATCAATCAAACGTTGTAGAATCACTATAATAAAGTAGTTTTACCAATATTCAAAGCAATTAGCATAGATATTGGTTTTCCTTATTAGGGGACTTAATTTCTTCCATCAGTTTAGCTTTTCCTTCAAAATGGAATTCATAATGATCAACATTTTCAGGTATTCAAATATTCGAGAAAAGGTAGCTAAACATTATAATCTATAGATGCCATCAACACTTTTCAGTATTAGGCATAGCACACAGTCAAAATCAGCCATGTCTTATTAAACCAAAGTTACCCTATATCTACTCCTCATCACAACCATGCAAGTGTCTTTAAAGACAAAGCATAACGGCAAGTTACCATCTTAGCTATTTTCTCTAATTGAAAACTGACATTCAATTAATAGTGAAAGCAACTCATATGCATTTATATTTGGACGAGTTCCTGATTCAGTTGCAGCCGACTTATAGTCCTTAACAACAAATATTCTATGTAGAATGCACTCTCTTCAGAGTAGAGAAATATTGAAACTTGTCAACTTGATCCACCGTCTAAACATATAAACAATTGAACAAGGCATTAAAATATGAAAAACCACTTGGCAAGTAATAATGCATATGAGTTAATGAGTGTTTGAATTGAAAGGCAGAGCAGTAATTCCAAAATACTAAACAGAGAATTAGAACAGCATATTAAAGCAATAAAAAATGAGATATTATTTATCACGAATGTCTGACCAAGTGTTTTTGCTGTTATAACTGGGAATACCTGAAATAGAAGAGGAGGATGGACCAGCTATTATCATGATCAAGGAAAATTAACATGGCAATGGCAGCTTTGTGGTCAATTGATGATGCTGCAGTAAGAGAAGCTGCTTAATATTGACTATATTTGGAGATCTCCGGTGAGTTTGCACTGTCCAATTTACAATATAAATGAGGGATGCCGTTATATTTATGTTGATCCTTGCTTCCATGCCAACATTTGCAGCTGCGACAGCTTTTTTTTAGCATTCCAAGTGACAAAATGTGGAACTACAGCCCAAGCTTGTGGTCTTATCATAACTTTGCAGCAAAGTACCTTCAAACTGTAGAATTTTAGTCCTGATTATAAGTAGATATTTCATCAATAAAAAAACTACAAAACTAAAATTCCAACATATAAATTGCACCTCATGTGGTCCAACAATAGCAAAATGTCTCTCAGCAGCATTTCACCAATTAAGACACAGAACAACGACGACTACTCTAGAAGAAGCAAACTACTCAAGGACTTAAACTCATATTAGAAACCTGGACTTGTCTCAATGAACTGATTTTGCACAATAGTTTCTTCCCTCCTAAATATCATTAGAAAGATGTATAAATTTTGAAAGCCTCAACATCGGTTGCTCAGGACCATCACATCAAAAGTTAAACCAAATCAATAGATTCATAGTTCAACTTGCCAACTTTGACAGAAAGCAATTGCCTGTCCCTTAAAGTAGCCATCAAATACAAAGAATCATATCAGTATACAACCTCAAAAGACTTTCCATATGCACCATTGAAATAACCTGGTATCTTCAAAAGCAGATACTAAGCAATAATGCTCAGTTATTCATTCCAGTGGTCTTTCATTGTAGAAGCATGCAGATGAAATGGAAACGCCCTTGATGTGCACCTGAGCCTGGAAGCCATATAGGAGGATTTGCATCAACTGACAGTGGCTGAATGTGGAAAAGGGATTTAATACGCATTCCCCTAAAATAAGACCAAAGAAAGCATTAACGACAAAGCATAAGGGCAAATTACCATCTTAGCTATTTTCTCTAATTAAAAGCTAGCCATTCAGTTAAAAGTGAAAGCAAACAATTACTTAAGTCAAGTAAGATTCTTATATTTATAGTTGGACAAGTTCCTAATTCTGTTGCAGCTGACATACAGTCCTAAAGAACAAATTATTCTATGTAGAATGCAACTCCTCAGAGTATAGAAAAATAGAAACTTGTCAACTTGATCCACCATCGAAACATCTAAATAGTAGACAAACACATTAATTTCAGTGACAAGCATTGAACTCAACTTGCTCAACCAGAAATGAAATAGGGAATTGAAAGTAGTAATTACCCGAAGTGAGAATTTTGCAGGTCAATCTTAGCATCCATAGAGTTGAATATATAAGAAGTGATAAGTCAAATAGTGTTAAGATACCATCTGGCAAGTAATAATACATATGAGTTAACGAGTGTTTGAATTGAAAGGCAGAGCAGTAATTCCGAAATACTAAACGGAGAATTAGAACAGTATATTAAAGCAATCAAAAATGAGAAATTGTTAAATGTATGACCAAGTGTTTTGCTGTTATAAAAGCTTTACGGATATAATTGGGAATACCTGTAAGTGTATGAAAATGGCTATTCCGGATCTATGAGAACGCAAGGGATGTCGGCTATTTTGGGCCACTCTTTTCCTCTATCTCTTTTGCATGTTTCTTTTAAAGATGGGCAATCCTCTATTAATAATTGCTCAAGTGAGGATGGCAGATTGCTTGGAAGGGATATGAGCTCTGGGCAACGCTGTATATGTAAATACATAAGTGAGGATGGCAGATTGCTTGGAAGGGATGTGAGCTTTGGGCAATTTTCGATCCACAGATTCTCAAGAGAGGAAAGGTCTTCGAAATCTTTGAAAGGCAGGCATTTCAATTCCAGGAAATCTTGAATCCGCAGCTGAGTTAGATTGGGGGAAAAAGTAATTTCCATGTCCGTCTCTTGGATAGACTCTCCATACTGCCCGTCAAACATGCTGAGGCATCTTAAAGAGGTGAAATTGTGGAACCCCCTTTCCGTGAGCAGTTTATATTGTTTAAGACTCCAAATTCCAAGCTCTGTAAGTTTGGTGGGCAAATCTTCTTCAGACAAGGACATATTTGGACATCGGAATATTTGTAAAGAAGAGAGAGTGTGTATTCCACTGGGTAGGGCTTCTAATATCTCACACCCATAGAGATAAACTCTTAAATTACTGTCGGGGAACCCTCCTTTTGGAAAGGAAGCTAAACCTCCACCATTTGATATACGAAGGAATTTGAGATTGATAAGAGTTTCCAGACCCTCTGGAAGGGATTTGAGATTCTTACATGAAAATATTTTAATTTCATAAAGAGCTTTATTATTATGAAATTTCTCAACTATAGACTCTAGTTTTTTACAGTTCCATATATATAGGGTTTCAAGAGTCTCAGGAAATTGGCCTTTTGGTAATAGGGTAGTGAGCTCTGAGCAAAACTGAATCGTAAGATGCTTAAGTGCCACAGGTAAATGGCCTGTCACTGACAAAGTTGTGAGCTTTGGACACCCAAAAACAAAGAGACTTGTGAGTGTGATAGAGAGTTGGTCTATTGATGGCAGGCAAGTGAGAGATGAACATCGTCGTATGTACAAGGCTTCGAGATGAGGTGCGCTGGCATTGACTTCCTTTGATGGAACTGAAAACGTCACTGAAGATGTTGAAGTACTAGTATCCTCGTTATCACCCAACAAACATTGCAATTTCTCACATTCTTCTATATGAAGCTTCTTTAGAGACTGAGGAAATTGTCCTCTAAAAATGAAATTTAAAGAATCACAACTCATTATGTTCAATTCTTCCACATATACATTTTTCTGTTTAATCCCCTCAAGTAAAGTTGTAAGGGTATTGCAATTCATTAAATCCAGCTTTTTGAGAGAGTTGAGAATATGCAACCCTTGACATGGTTTTTCGAGGAAAATCTCATTCTCCCACAATTCTATGAATTCTTTACAACCCTTTATTTTTAGATTTTGAACTTTTTTAAGTTCTTGCCTTGACAAATCACCAAAATCTGAAATATATGAAAGAGTCATATATTCTAATGACTCTAAGCAAGCTAAACTAGTGCACATGATCTTCTTGCATTTGTTAAGCTCTAGTTCGCATAACTTTGGCATGTTTGCTAATGAAACCACTAATTGCTCACATTTGCGAATGACAAACTTTTTCAATGAAGAGAGTTTGTTGGGTAATCTTCCAGAGAGTTTTGGGCAGTTTACAATAGAAATTCTTGAAGCCAAGGAAAACTCTCATTTTCTTTGACAGGGTTCCAAGACTCACATTTTTCTAAATTTTCAAAATAAAGAATCTCTAAAGATATAAAAGGATTTTGACAATGGCCATAAAATGTAGAATTAATGCTCTCTAATTCTTTTATACCTTTGATAGTGAGACTTTTAAGTGAGCCTAATAGTCCAAGTGAAGGTAAGGATGTGCACCTTTCACAATCTTCCAATTTTAGGACCGTCATCTTAGAGAATGAACTATCTCCAACCCAAGAAGAAAATGTTTTACCACCATAATATTTTATCATGAGTTTTTCTAGATTTTGATGAGGTCGAAGCATATCAAGTAATCTTTTATCCATCTCTTCATCAATTGATGCATTAAACCTAGATCCCCATTCTAGTAAAAGCACTTTTAGGTCTTTTTTATTTGTTAATACCATCTTTCTTTTATGTTGAAAATCAGTCACATTCTCCAATCTTGAAATGTAAAGTTCTCCACAAAGTGATTTTAAATCTTTCAAATCTTCCAATTTAGATCCAGAATCCTTACCCATAATGAAGTTAGATAACGTTCGGAGACAGATCCATTTTCTTACTCCCATTGGCATTTCTTTTACTAAAGATGCACCTAAGATATCAAGATGATGTAAATTAATTAAATTCCCCATATTGCTTGGCCACTTTAAGAATTTACAACAATTTTTTAGTATCAATGTCTGCAAGTTGCACATTGATTTTACTGACTCAGGTAAACATTTTATTTCAGTATCTGATAAATTGAGATACCTTAAAAGTCTCAAGTCTCCGATTGAATCTGGTAGTTCAATGATATAATATTTTTGTAAAGATAAAACCCTCAACCTTTTAAACCTCCAAAACAAATCAGAAATAACTTTATTACTAATATAATTTTTCATATCTCTCCAAGGTTGTATTTGTGGCATTAACAAGCAAGTCCTTAAGCACTCAACATCATTGAGGACTTCAAATCTTTTGCTGAGATTATAGTACTGAGACAAATAAGAAGCATAACGAGTTTTTTCAGATATTCTTAATTTATGAGGCTCTAATTCACTTTCCAACCTAAAACTTAGTTTCCCCGAAACCATTTGAGCCAAATCATTAATAAGGTCATGCATTATAAATTTAAAACCATTGTGACTTGATATTTGAAAAATTGACCTTGATAATAGATCACGAAAATACTCACCTCCTAATTCTTCCAATTGTTTGCTATCATTTGATTGTTGAATTAAACCTTCCGCCATCCACAAAAGGACAAGTTCATTCTCTTCAAATTGATAATCTTTTGGAAGAATTCCACAATATGCAAAACATCTCTTCAAATGGGAAGGAAGGTGGTAGTAGCTTATTTGCAAGGCTGTAGGGATCTCACTTTTGTCCAACAATTCCCATGTTTTGCTATTCAATATGTCTAACCACTCATCTCTTTTCTTGGTGCGTAGAAGACCACCAAGAGTCCTCGCAGCCAGAGGCAATCCCTTACACTTCTCAACGACCTT
This sequence comes from Dimocarpus longan, assembly GCA_022984855.1. NCBI lineage: Eukaryota > Viridiplantae > Streptophyta > Magnoliopsida > Sapindales > Sapindaceae > Dimocarpus > Dimocarpus longan. The sequence goes on along the minus strand of CM041014.1, from coordinate 33,751,246 downwards.
TTGGCGAATTAATTCAACAAAATGTGAATTCAGAACTTCGTCATCAATTGCATGCTTCTTGAACAATGACCAGCAATCATCGTCCAAAAGCCCAAGTAATCTATGACATCCATTGGAATTTCCCATTGTTAAGGCAACACGTTCATGACGAGTGGTCACAATGATCTTGCTCCCACGAGCTCCAACCATAAAAGGTGACCTCAATATCTGCCACTTGCTATAGTCCTCATTCCAAACATCATCAAGGACAAGCAAGAATTTTCTTCCAGCTAATTTCTCTTTGAGTTGATTTTGCATCACATCTAAATTTGTCAAACTGGTGCCAGTCTTAGTGATGGACTCAAGAATTGCTATGGAGATTTTCATAACATCAAATTCGTCAGAGATACAGACCCATACTTTTGAGTCAAAATCTGCCATTGCCTCATCATTATACACATGTTGAGCCAACGTTGTTTTACCGAGTCCTCCCATGCCAACAATGGATACAACACCATAGTTGGCATCACCGGGTTCATCAGACAACACCATTTTAAGTATTTTGGCTTTATCTTCATCTCTTCCATAGACAAGAGGTTCAATTTGTAAACTTGTAGTGGGTGGCCTTTGCAAACCAGGCAGTCTCCTTCCAGCAATCTCAATCTCAATCAACCCAAGTTCAGTTTTTTGGTTGCAGAGATTTTGTAACCGGCTAGTAATATCATCTATCTTGGAGCGCATGCTGAAATCAGACCATAAAGCATGTCGAGTACAACCAATGCAACAAGCAGGAATGAGCTTCCGAGCCCTGCTAGTGCTAGCCTGATGCTCTTCTACATTCAACTTTCTTCTTAAAGCCTCAGTAGTGTACTCATCCAATATGTCCTCCGCATCATAAGCCAAGTCTTGGAGATCCTCTTCACAGCTCCTTTCGTCAGCTGCTTCTCCTCCGCATCAATGAGCAGTGCATTAATCATCTCCAACGTTTTTTCCCATTTCTTGAGCTTTGACCATACACCCTCTTGAGTTGCAAACTCGAGCAGTTCACGAGATGTCAGTTTGTGGAACAACACAGGAAGAACAGCAGAAAGAACAAGCTCTGCCATTGGGATGATTTTTTATTCTTTTTAGTTTGTCGAAATACAGAAACAAAAGGAAAACTATGAGAGATATTAAAGCAAGAGAAACTGGTTTGGTTTTCTAGTGGAATCTACTTTGACAATTTAAAATTGAACACGTATGGGGGGTTTTAAAACCGTGTTGGTCCATTACCCTGGTTAAAACTGATTAAATTTTCCACAATTGTTGGTGTGGACTCCACCGCCGAAATGAACCATCATTATCATTCTTGCTATGACAACTATTAGCCTGCTTTTGTGGACTTCAATGAATCATGAGTCAATGTCTTTGTGGAAAGTTTTTGGCTCATATTATTCATCAGTTCACATTATAATGATGATGTTATTGATTTGCAGAAAATATTTTGCTCCATTCTTAAAGATGCTGATTATCCTACAAAAAGTAAAAGTAGAAATTTGTGTGGATTACATATTATGAACAAAGCACGAAATCAGCGCAAATTATTATCATCATAATTATTGTTAGATAAACCGAGTGCTTTTATTATAATTTAGAGTATAAATTTTATGATTATGAAGTCAATATTATCCAAACTTATTTAGAATAATTCTTATTTACTTGAAAGTTGAAATAAGTCATGATTATATGATTTTTCAGTCTAGTTATAGTTTTCGTATATTAAAATATGCATTACACATTATGGCTTATATAATTTTTGATTATGTAATTTCAGTCATTCAAAAAAGGTTGTGCATGTGTTGGGAGACACAGCAAAAAGTTCGATAGTTTTTATATCGTTAAATTTTTAAAATTTCAAATTGTAGAGACCCATCATTCATTAAAACAGTTTATATATAATTTCATGGATTTGGTTATCAGTGAGCTATCCACGTTACAATAATTGTATAGTTTGATATATATGTGATTTCATGGATTTGGTTGAGTTATGAATGATCTATCCACGTTACAATAATTATACAGACCACAAATTTCATATTTATCATAAATAATTTTACTTGTAAATTTCTTTATAAAAGAAATATTTAATGCAGTCCAATTTTTAGCAGTAGCATTCATCTATCACTTTCTGTTCTGTTTAATTATTAAGCTGATTTACACCACTCATAAATATGAGCAATCCTTTTGATTGAACATTGAACTTTTATTTCTATTTAAGAATAAATTACAATTTAACTATTAAGTTAAAATGTAATTACAAGCGAAATGATATTTTTAGTTTTATTACAATTAACCCCTTTTGTTAGGGAATCTCTGTTAAATTTGATAGTCAACAGTATAAATATGATCAAAAGATCAAAATGCCCTCACAATAAAAACTTCGATAAAATAATTTATTTAAAAAAAAAATAAAAGCCAAAAAAGGATGTTCTTTTCATCTGGGAAGAAACATCAACCATCCATTAACAAAATTATTAACTATCTTCAACCCAACTTCAAAACATCAACAGAAATTGAAAAAATAAAAAATAAAAACCAACCCAATGTGCAATCGTGAATCTTCAGCTTGCAAAAATCATTACCATCTACCCATTACAAACTCATCCACCCATTGCAATCACTAGTTACAAAAATAATTAAGAATCACCAATTAAAAAATCTTCAATGATCACTAGTTCAATCCCATCAACAAACAATTATCAACATTTTCAAAAAAGAAAAAAAAAAATCAATAATCAACCCAAAAACACAAAAAATAACCAAATTATTTAAAAAAATCATAAAAAAAAGAAATTTGAAAAAAATAGGATCCAAATTCATCCGGGTTCTGAAATGAACCTAGATGAATGAGTTTCATCTGGGTTCATTCCAGAACCCAGATGCATCTAGGCTCGGGAGTTTGTTCCCGAACCCAGATGCATCTAGGCTCATTCCAAAACCCAGATGAAATCTGGGCTTTGTTGATGATGCAACCCTAGATGTCTCTAGGTTTGCATCGAACCCAGATGAAATGTGAGTTCATTCAAACGAACCTAGATTTCATCTGGGTTTTGGAACAAACCCAGATTTATCTAGGTTCAAAGGAGAAGAAAAGAATAAGAAGAGGAGAAGGAGAAGAAGAAAGAGAAGAGAGAAAAAAAAAAGGGAGAAGAAAGATGAAAAAGAATAAGAGGGAGATGGTACTGTGGCTGGTGGTGAAGAATAAGAAGAAAAGAGAGAGAGATTTGATTAAAAAAATTAATTTTAAAAGAAAAATAAAAAATAAGGTAAATAATGTTGAAAGATAATTTTATCCTTCAATCTGTTGACTCTAACCAAGATGGGCTAATGGTAGACGGGTTTATTGTAATAAAAGTAAAAAGTTAACTTTACTTGTAATTACGTTTCAATTGGGTAGTTAAATTATAATTTGCTCTTTATTTAATCTTTTAAAAAAAAATTCAAATACTGGCTTTGAATTTCATGATTAGTAGAGTAATAAAACATTTATTTTTGCTTTTTTTGTTTTATATTTTTATTTATTCTAAAATGAATTAAAAAAAAAAAAAAAAAGACCAACAGATAATAGAAAGGTTTATTTGGTCACAGCTTGCAAGGTTTGGTTTTTCTTGTGTGGACTCTATTATTTAAAGTCATTGTACCAATAGCATGAAGTCATGGAGATATTTATCACCCTTAAAAGGACATTCTACCTAAATAGAACCATTATACATTGATTGTGTAATATACTCTCTCTATCTTTGTATTGTAAATGTATTGTACACTTATTCCCCCATTTATGGAATAAAGAAATAATTAAAGTGTCCAGATATGTAATTGGATTTAGGTAGAATTTTCGGATGCTAAATTGAATTATGATGAAATTTCCAAGTTAACTAGAAATGATTTTGGATGCAAAAAGTAGTGTAATGATTTAGTAAAATGAATGATACAATTAGTGTTTAGCAAAATTCCAAGAAAAGGCATGAGTGACCAAATTAATTAGAAATGTGTGTAAGACCATTTTTAGAAAATTTTAAAGTATAGAAATATGTAGAGAAAAGGATGGCAATTTAGTAAATTTAAGTGAATGATATGCTTGTAATTATGTTTCAAACTTGAGGGGCATTTTGTTAAGGCCATATATATACACACACATATGTAGGGGTGGACCTACATTAGGGTTAGGTGGGGCACGTACTCTCTTTGAAATTTTTTGAAAATTGATTTAGTATATAATGTTAGTCGTTAAATATTTAAATACATAAATAAAATGCAGCAACCTTCGGGTTTTGTTGAATGGCGCTGATGGAGTGGAGCTTGCCATTTTTGGCTCTTCCCCACCACATCACAAGTTCAAATCCCAATCAAAACAAGCTACTTTCACATTTCTTTCATGATATGTAAAAATATAAATGCAATGCTAGCACACTATTACAAACAGGTCAATGTACCAATGGATTAAGCCTTGCTTTCTTCTCTGCCTTAGACTTGTGTTCGATTTCTTTCCTTGTGCTCTATGCTTCCCTTTTTTCATTTGTTTTTCTAGCCCTTGCCATTTATCTATTTATTTATGTATTTTTTCCCCTTCTCGTCCCCTTTCAAAACGTATCATTTTCTCTCTCTCTCTCTCTTTTTTTTTTTTCAATTATTATAAATTGATCTTCAAATTTAAAATATTTTAACTTTGTTAATTATTATACTCATTTCAAACTACTTTTTTTTTTTTAATTGCAAACTATATAATATACACAACTATTAAGAATAAAATATATAGTTTTGTTTACTTTTTAACAATAGGTTTTGGTTTACTTATGATTTTTTTTTTCCGAAGAAGTTTACTCATAATTATTGATATATGAATAATTTTTCTTTTACATAAACTATTTTATATGATAAATTCACAAATAAAAAAAATCATATAAACTATAATTATTTTTATCTTTAATTTTGATTTTATTTTACTTTGTTATGAATCCATATACATTTACTAGATAAAAAACTATAAATGTAGTTTGACTAGTAACTTTCATAATAAATATATGTAGTTTGATTACATATATTTATTTACAATCTAAATAGCAACTCTCATCATAAAAGACACTTATCTCCAAATTATTATTATTATTATTTTTAGGAATATGAAATTCAAACTTCCTCAATAAGAGGAAGAGAGCTAATGCTCAATCGACTCATAAATGGTATGTTTTTGTTTTTATACTTGTATTCATAATGTTATTTTTAAGAAATTTATATTATTGTCTTATAAGGGGTAAAAGTACATATCTCGTACTAGTTATGTATTTTAACTGTTTTTATTTTATATAACATTTTTGTAGCAATTGAAGTCAACATTGCAAAAAAAAAAAAAAAAAATTGTATAGCATAGTTTCTTGATGTTATAATTGTTATATAAAATTCCCCCCCCCCCCCCCCATAAAATAAAATTCTGGCTCCACCACTACACATATGGAATTCACTAGAAGAAATGAAGAAATTGTGAGAGAGAGAGGGAGAGAAAGGCAGTCGACGAAGCAAAAACAGAAGCAGTGGCAACAATTATTCTTCAACCATTTCAAGTCATTTTTCAAGTGATTTCAAGCCAAAAAAAAAAGGTGAAAAACAAGTCTATGACGGTTATCCAACAAGAGTAAGTGATTTTCAAGTGAAAATAGTTGAGTTTCCATAAAGTTATTGTGTGAAAAATTGATTCTAAAGCTGTCCATGGACTGCATGTGATGTTGATGAAATTTTTATATGTTGATTTAGAGTTTTGGAGCTTTAAACTTGAGAGAAAGTAAAGTAAGTGATCAAGGACAAATTTAGTAAGTATACTAGTGTGAATGAAATCTTGATTAAAGCTTAAGTTGACATTGATTTGTAGATTAGTTGTTTTGCCGTGGAAATTGATGTGATTTAGCATGAATTTCCAATGGAAAACTTGATGAAATATTGGTGCAAATCTAGGTGTTATACACGACCAAGAACGAGTGATGTAATACTTGTCGTGTTTGATTTATTTGAAGTGATTTCATACATGAAACTATGCAAGAATATTAAGTTAGACTGATGAAATGAAAATTAAAAACATGGTATGTGTGTGTTATGCATTTGACCATAAGGAGCCTTATGTGATGAATGATTGTTTTGATTGCTTTGGATAGATTTAGGGGTTGTTTTGGTGATAAATTTAGCATGAAATTGAAAAGAATTCAATTGGATAACAAAGGATGCATATTCGGTCAAACTATGCCATGTTATCTAATTGTGATGTTTTATGAGTTTGGTTAAATTCTATGATATATCGTATGCCTTGGAATGTGATTTTGGAAACGAAAATTGAATTGGATGGATAGTTTGGAATGTGAAGTACATTCGGCCAAGAGGGGTTAAAAATGGTGCAAAAAGTTGTTTAAGGTGTTAATAATGAAATTAGACTACAATTGTGATGTTTAGCATGTATGAATGTTACAAAATTCAAAAGAAAAACATGTGTAAATAAAAGAAGTCATTACTACTTGAATTTAGGGTGTTCAGAATCCCTATACGATTAAATGCTTGTTTGTATGTTAATGTATCAATGAAAATATATATGTATAATTAAATCTGATCGTAATGTCGTTTAATAGTGAAATGCGAAAATATAAATAGGTGACTTAGAAATCGAAGGATCCCTAAAACGTGTGTTACCGTGAGTTAATACCAGGTGAGTGTCCTTTAAATGATTGATTTGATATGTTAAAAATAAGTCCTTGGATATGCTAGAAATTGATTTTGAATTAAATAAGTTTAAAATGGAAATGTTTTTGCATGGATTGTAAAATTGATTATATGAACTATGGATCACATTAATTGGAAACGTATTTATGAACATATGGTATACCTAGTAGATATTACAGATATCTTCGGTTGAGATTGAGTACCCTAAGCGTGTATAGGCATTGTCAAAGGTGTCTATCACTAATAGCGGAAGACAACCCGTAGGGGGGATTGTGTCGTGTCAATTCAGTCAGTGTGTCATCTAATACATGTACAGGGTGTAATTAGCTAGCTTCTACCTAAGCGAGGAAAAATGTTGCTTCATAGCAAGAAAAAAATTCTACTACATAAAATCGGATAGATGGCCTGAACGAGAGAAAATTTCGGGAAGGTCGGAGCGAGACAAAATTCTATTCCATACCTATGATACCATATGGTATGAACCGTTAGTGGTTGACTTGCTTTATTCGGAGATTTTTTAAAAATAGTAACGCCACCACTATTTACATTTTTTGCAGAAAACTGAAAGCATACGGTATTTTGTTTTATCATTCAATTTTATAATGAAATCGAATGATATTTATGAAAATGAATTATCTATGTATTTATTTGAATTATGGTTTTCAGAGAAAAACTGATTTTTAATATTACAACGATGAAATGTTTATAAAATGTTTTAAAACTTAAGGTAGGAATTTTATAAAGTTAAATTTGAAATAAAAACTTATGACACTCATTGAGCTCATAAAGCTCATATTGTTTTATGTTTTATAAACAAAACCTTCCCAAAGGCAGACGTAAGGATAGGTATATCTATGGCAGGGACTCCAGCCCAGGATTAGACAGATCGAGTCGGAGGTGCTGTTGTGATTGTATAAATATATTATGAACATTCTTAAAAATTTGTATATAATTAATTGTATAACTTTTCTCTGGTTTCAAAAATGTGTAAATAAATATATGTATGACTTATGATTGTATTTCAAGTTATTTTTGAAATTTAATGGCATGTTTGTGGTTATTTGTGAATTGATAAATTGAGGGCCCGAGACCCAGAAGTATGGAGAAAATATCTGAATTTAGAAGTGTATAGTTTCTTAAAAGTTTTGAAGGGTGGCATATTCGGAAAAACAACCATCATATTGCCGAAATTTTATAAAACCATTTTGGAATCATATGATGAAAAAAAAAAAAGTTTCCACCCATTTCCATTGATAAAAGAGGTTTCAAAAAGGGTTTCCTTAAAAAAAAAACTACTTGACTTCACGAGAACCTTTCAGTCGGATCAAATATCAACTAGAGGGTTACCGTGGGATTGCCAACAAGCTACTGTCTGTACGAAAATAGGCGTACAAAAACAGGGCCTATCAGATTGGACAATAATATAAACAATCTTAGATTTTATAGAGACCAATACTCACCATGTATATGTCATTTGAGCTAATCGATAAAACTGATACTATTTCAATGAGATTTTAATATCATATGTGCTCAACACAAAATAAATATTATTTCATGAGTGTTTTATGACATGTAAAATTATATGTAATTAACCACAGGAAATATTCATTTATGATTTTTATTTTTTAATCTAGCACTAAAATTAAAGGGCTTATGTAAGTTTAGATGATGTAGTTTTGTTTGATTCTAATAAAAAATTTCTAAAATTTTTTAAGTTTGAATTCCATTTTATCATCATCTATATTTACTTTTTACTTTTCAAATTAAAATTGCTGATCTAAACAAAATATTCTAAAGAACAGATGTGCAGAAAAAGACAGCATATAAACTTTGAAACTTCATCAGCATTACTTATCTAATTGTGTATAGATCACCCATTTATCAGTGAAGTTTGGTGTATGACCCTGTGGAATTTTGGCTGAGTTATCAGTTATCTGACCACAATAGTTGTTTTACAAGACAATACTTTTAGGATGTGTTTATTACAAGTGACTAGATTGGGATTGCATAAATTCTAATCCAATCCCTTGTTTGGTGGTTGCATGGGATTGAATTTCTCTAATCCCATGCAACCATTTTATCCCATCTTAATGGGTTAAATTAATTTATCTTACCAGCATGAGATACTTTCCTTTTATTTTTTATTTATTTTTTCCTTTTTTATTTTCTTTCTTACATTAATTATAAAAAACATTAAATTTATTTATAAAATTATTTTATATAGTTTATCAGAATATTAAAAAATAATACATTTCAATAATAATAAAATAAATATTATTTTAAAATCAAATTTAAAGAGTTAAATTTGGCTTTTTAAAATTATATTAAAACATTTTAGTTTTATTTTGTAAAAATAATATAGTACATAATGATTTTTTTGCCCAATCTCGTAAGGCCCTAAATGTTACTTAGATTAGGTTTGAATAAAATTTAATCCAAACCCATATTTAGAAAGAGTATAGGATTGGAAAAATCAATCTCATCTCAACTTTTTATCTCACTGTGGTGGGTTAAATTAAACCCACCAGACAGATGGGATAATTTAATCCCATGTCCAATTTGATATATATATTGTGCCTTTATCAATGATCTTTCCAGAATCAAAAGAAGAATCGAAGGAGCAGAAAAAGATGGAGAGAGAATGGAGGCGTTACTAATGGGCAGTGGAGGAGATGGAGGTTTGAAGGCAACATTGTGTGTCTACAAAGAAGTAGGTTAGAGGTATTGTGTGTGAAATCAATTGGCAATACAACCAAGTATGGGCGAGATGGAGGCGGCAGCGGTGTTGATGAGCAACATGAAGAAGGAGGGCTAGGTAATGTGCTAGAGGTGCCAGATGAGAGGGAGAGAGATGATTCAGTTTAGGTTGGGTTTGAGACTCACTTGATGGTTGGGCAGAAAAGACAACGATGGCAACGGTGCAAAAGACTGAAGATGAGCACGGTGAGTCAGGGACATCAATTGGCGAAAAGGAAGATAGTGAGATGATCGGGGCACCACGAGGGAGAAAGGGACAGGTTCTAGTGAGTTAAAAAATTGTTATTTTTAAAATTAATTTAATTATTTAAAATTAATTTTATTCAATCTCATATTTTACCAAACACATCACAACATTAATTTATTCAATCTCATATTGCACCAAATACATCAAAGTACTAATTTATCCAATCCTATCTTATCCTATTCAATCTAATCAAATCCATGAAAATAATCCAATCCAATCTCGCGTATCAAATGGAGCCTAATAGATCAAACAATGGACATAACTATTTTAATCTAATCTCATACAATACTAAATATCTTACAGTATTAATTTATTTAATTCAATCCAACCCCATCAAAATAATTCAATTCAATCCTACGAGCCAGGCAAGACCTTAGTCACTATGTCGCTTTTTTATTGGAAAAAAAGAAAAAGACTTTGTTTATAAATTTCTTTAAAAACGAAATAGTAAGGACGAATTGCACAACACCCCTCTTGGGGTATGTTTAAAACCAAATGGAAACATATTTATCTTATTATTATAAAACAACCCCACTACTTTAGTCAAATTTTGTTAAGGTTAGTCAAACTAGTTTGACTTAAAGGTAATTTCATTTTTACATTTTTTAATTTCTTTTAAAATTTAAAATTTTTTATTTTCATCTTTTACATTTTTTTTTATCTTATTATTGATTGTATCATTTATCTTAATGTTGAAAATGAGATTATTTGGCATTCACATGGTGTGTTTATATTTTAATTTGATAATGCCTTAGTTGTCAAAGCTTTAATGATTTGTCTTTCTAGTTAGTGGAGTGGTAAGAAATTATAAGGTTTGTTGAGTTTTTAACCGATGATTTCCATATGGTCTATAAGAACACCATAAAAGCTTAACTCCAAATTCTTTCACTTAGTGGTAAATTCTCTTAATTATATTTCTTAACTTTAATATTATAAATGTAGATATCTAATGTTGTTTTCTTATGATTTTTGTAGCTTAGAATCAAAGAGGGAAAAATTTAAATTACAAAGTTTTATGTTGGAGAATGTTATATGATATAATTTTAATTTCTATAGATTTGTTCGGATATGCATAGAGTTCGAGCATGATTTTATTTTGTTGTAGTTTTTAAATGTGGATGATATAGAATTATATAGTTGATTTAATGTGTTGGTTTTTAAATATGTTGAATTAGGTCTTTAGTTTTGAATTATTTATTCTATTTATTTTAAAAATATTATTTTTTTAAATAGGTTAAATGAATTAAATAAGTTAAATGAATTAAACAGGTTAAATGAATTAACGAGTTGATAGGTTAATGGGTTTGGATTTTGTATGACCCAAGTAATAAATGAATTTGTTGTGTCATCTCATGTTATTTGTTTATAAACGAATTCATGTCAAATCCAAAAATTTTGAACCGCTTATTAAAAAAATTTGTATCATGTTGGTTGAATTTATAAACTAATCGAATTGAATTCAGTTCGATTCGACACGCCAATCCGTTTTGTCAACTTTATTTATATATACATAACCCTAAACTCACAAACCCTTCAACACCATCCACTCTAACCTTTCTCTCTCTCTTTAAGATCATGAGTGCCGAACTAGCTGAGATAAGGTACGTTATTCTTCTTCTTCCCTTCTTCTTTTTCTTCTTTTCATTTTATTCAATTTAGGTCACCGGCATGCTAGATTTGCATTGCTGCTATGCTCTTCACATCATCAAACCTACTGCCATCGCTGTGCTCTTCGTATTGCCAGATCTGCTATAGTCGCTATGCTCGATCCATATTACTTCTGTTCAAGTATGTTTTCTGGCTACTGCTATGCTTGTCTACTTTGCTTTCAATCCCCGATGATATTTTTTACCAATTTGGTGATTGAGCTTGCCAAGTTGGGCAAGTTGGATTGACTATTTAACTGACTCGACTGATTACTCATTTTTGACGAGCAGGATCCTTGATCTGGTTTTTATCGAACCGGCAGGATACTGGTTAGCGAATAATTGACGAAAAATCGCCATTAATTGGCTATTTTTGGAACAATGTATGTAGTTATGCAAACTTGGATGAGTCATTAGTGATCTATCCACATAACAATAATTGTAGGGTTCGATATGTAATTTCGTAGATTGGGTTTAGTGATGAATAATCTATCCACGTTACAACAATTATACGAACCACAAATTTATTCATTTACTAGGAATAATTTTGCTTATAAATTTCTTTATTAAAGAAATATTTAATGCAGTCCCATCTTTAGTAGTTGTATCCATCCATGACCTCATTTATCACTTCTGTTTTATTTAACTATTAAGCTAATTGACACAACTCATTAATATGAAGAATCCATTTAATTGAACATTGAACTTTTGGTTTTATTTGATATTTTTTCAAATACTTTCCTTGATTTTCGTTATTAGTAGAGTAATAAAACATTTACTTTTGTTTTTATATTTTATTTTTCTTATTTATTCTAAAATGAATTGCAAAATAATAATAATAATAATAATAATAAGGTTTATTTGTTCACATCTTGCAAGGTTTGGTTTTGGTTTTTCGTGCGGACTTCATCGGTATTTGAAGTCATTGTACTAGTAGTCGAAGCACATGGAGATATTTATCACCCTTAAAAGGACACTCTACCTGTATATATGGAAACATTATGCATTAATTTGGACAATGATATAAACAATCTTAGATTTTTTGAGAGGCCAATACTCACCACGTATATGTCATTGGAGATAATCATAAAATTGACAACGATGATGTTATTGACTGACAGAAATATATTTTGCCCTATTCTTAAAGATGATGATTATCCTAGAAAAATTCAAATAAAAATATGTGTGGATTATATATTATGAACAGAGCATGAATTTTAAGTTAAACAAAGTGCTTTCATTATAATTTAGAATCTAAATTTTATGATTAGGTCAATATTCTACAAACTTATATAGAATAATTATTATTTACTTAAAAGTTGAAACAATTCTTGACAATAAATTAAAAACAGCGTAAAATTTGATATTTTATATCATTAAATTTTTAAAATTCTGAATTGTATAGACCACATCCTATATTAAAAAAGTTTGATATGTGGTTATGTGGTTGAGTCATCAGTGGTCTATCCACAGAACTATAATTGTAGAGTTTGATATACAATTTCATGGATTTGGTTGAGTCATGAATGATTTATTCACGTTACAACGATTGTACGGACCACAAATTTATTCGTATTTATCAGAAATAATTTTGCTTATAAATTTCTTCATAAAAGAAATATTTAATGCAGTCCCATCTTCAGTAGTTGTATTCATTATCAATTCATTTATCACTTCTGTTCTATTTAACATTTTAACTATTAAGTTAACTTACACAACTCGAACTTTTATCCATTTGATCTTTTTTTTTTTTTTTTTTGAAACTATCTATTTGATCTTTTGAATATTTTTTCTAATACTGTCCTTGATTTTCATAATTAAAACATTTATTTATTTATTTGAACTTACATCTTAGATTTTTTGAGAGGCCAATACTCAACATGTATATATATGACACTTGAGCTAATCATAAAACTGATACTATTTCAATAAGATTTTTATGACTTGTAATATCAAATGTGCGCATCATAAAACAGGCATTATTTCATAAGTTTTTTTATATGTAAAATTATATATGATTAACCATAGGAAATAGTGATCTATCAATTTTGTTTCGTTTTGTTTTTTTGTTTTTTTATCTAACACTAATATTAAAGGGACTTGCGTAATTTTAGATGACGTATTTTTGGTTTAGTCTAATAAAAAATTTCTGTAATAAGAAGATATTTTATCATCAATATTTATATTTTGTATTTCAAATTAAAATCAATGTCTAAATAGAATATTCTGAAGAATGCATATGCAGAAAATGATAGCATATACGAACTTTGAAAATTCTGCAACTTTGATTTTCAAACCATGTATAGATCACCCATTTATCAAGTATGAAGTCTGGTCTATGGCTTTGTGGAGTTTTGGCTGAGTTATCAATTATCTGACCATGTATATATGTATATATATTATGGCGGGAAGAGGAGTAATTAAATTCAGAGAAAATTACTCATGCCTTGTGTTTTTAGGATAAGGGTGAATCTTGAACCCTTGACCTTTCAGGATCAAAGGAAATATTCAACTAATTCTACTAAAGAATGGTGTGCATATGATCATATTAATAGTCTTGGAAAACAAACTTCTAGTCAGTAAGAGGATTTTTATGGAAAAAAGGACCTGCTTATAAATTTCTTTGTAGAAGAAATATTAAATCCAATCTCAACTTTTATAGTTATTTTTTACTCACTTATTGCACACTTATGTTATATTCAACTATTGAGTTATTTTACACTACTCTTGAATATGAAAACCAATTTGGGTGAAGATTAAATTTCTATTTCTATGTGATCAATTTTTAAGTGTTTTTGCAATTACTAATCCATCCATAATTTTTCATGATTAGTAAAGGTAATACAACATTTACATTTAAAATTATTTTTTGTTTACTCTAAAATAAATTGATAAAATTTTGGTTCAGCTCGTGTGTACTCTATTTATAATATATGCAAGCACCTGACGTAAAATTATTATTACCCTTGAAAGGACACTCTACCCTCGTAGACATGCATAGATTGCGCTAAGATGTCAATGTGATACTAATTACAAAATTTATTTTATCTAGACAAGCGTTTTATGATATGAGAAGGACACTCTATCCTCATAAATAGGTATAACACTACATAAATAAAAGGAAAACAACTGGAGAAGAGAGAAAACAAGAGAGATTGGTTTGGTAATTTCCTGATAGATTTTTTTTTTTTTAGATATAGTATATATTACAAATACATTCATTATTGTTGAGCTCTTTTGATTTAGAACACTGAGGCATAACTTGGATCTAGGCTCCTATAAGTGGGAGAGATAACCCACAAGACGTGAGAAAATCGCCTACGAACTTAAGTGGGCAACTGCAGTTCGAACCCTAAACCAAACTTCAAAGAAGCAACATCCAAAGGGTTGGGCGCCATTGCATCGCACCACCGGTTGCTTTTCTAATAGAATTTACTTTCACAAAATTGTAAATTGAGCATGTAGTAGAACACTTTTCTTCTATGATCAATTTTCCAAAACCGTGTGGGTGCCATTTGAAGGGAAAATCAATTTTGAATTTAATGCGGAAACTTGTGTTTTAAAAATTTTTCCAAACAAAAACATGTCTAATCGATGCTAGTAATAATAATTCAATAATTAAATTAATAAGATCGAATCTTACCTTGCATGAAAATAGAATTGATCCCTTTTGATTTGCAGATTCTTCACCACCTGATTTTCCTTACTATGACTCTTCACAAAAAAAACTATGTGTAGACACAATTTCGAAGAATTAAATCACGAAATCTTTTTATAAAAGATTATTATGTAGAAATCAAAAACAATTTTTTTTTTTATTTCTTTCGAGATGGGGTAATATGGTGTTTCTAATTAATGAAAGTTTTTTGTTCAAGTAAACAAAAGTTCTCTCTTTTCTCTCTCTTTTGTTACCAAACATAAAACACCATTTTATAATGGTAAGTTAAAACTTTCTAATTTAATAAAGAATACAATTTCCTAATTAAATTGGAAAACTTAATTCAAATCCAATAAGGAATCAAATTTCTTATTAGTTTAAAACTCTTTACTTTTAATTTAATATGGAATCTAATTCCTATTAAATTAAAACTTCTTTAATCTAATTTAATATAGAATCTAATCTCAATTAAATTAAATTATCATTTCCATTAATTAAAAGATTTTTCATTAAATTAAATGATTCTGAATCATAAATAATTTAATGATATCATTTAAAATTGAACCCATAACCTCTACAAATAATTAAATAATTAAAAATTAATTAAATAATTATATCTATTTAAATAATCAAATTATTTAAATTATTCGTGAACGTGTTCATAAAATTTATACGCACACGTACAATTTGACAATCCAAATATATTCTTCTCTTTATTTCTTTATAATAATTATATACATTTAAATAATCAAATTATTTAAATTATTCGTGAACGTGTTCATAAAATTTATACGTACACGTACAATTTGACAATCCAAATATATTCTTCTCTTTATTTCTTTATGTGGTTATGAGCTAGCAATGAGATCAAATGGACTTACAATTTAAGCTCCAATAATATCGAAATTATTAATTAAACTCTTTAATTAAATAATTCACTATTATTAATCTTAAAGTTATTTCACTAAAAACTTAAGGTTGCACTCTCAAAATTGTAGATGTTTTATACAATCTGAATTTTCAGTGTCCATCGATTTAATCATTTCATATGGATCGATCCTCCACGAGTAGTTTATAATTAGAGTTAGGTCATTAAAGTCCGTTATAACTCTCTCTTTATATCTTATTCTATTAAGTACCATTGATTTTCTAACGAACAATATATTCATAATAACTTATGAATTTATCTTTCATTTTACCTACATATAGAAAGTTGAGCGCTCTTATTATTCAAGACCCGAATCAACACTTAAAGGAACTACTCATCTACTTCTCACAAGAATGAGTGAATTTCACTATTATGTTGAATGTTCTTAGTCACTTATTAAATCACATCTTTAAAGTACAAAACTTATTGACTGTAAATCTATAACAGTCTCACCCATGTAAATCAAAAGATATAACTCAACAAATAAAAATCCATAAAATACTCAGGATTAAGATCAATCCATATATGATCATCTAGTTGATTAATATAAATTTCTTTATTTAACGGATATTAATAAGAAATTCATTTTATCGTGGTCCAATCCTATATAATTTCTATTATATAAGGTGCCTACATTTTCATGTCACCATATGAATGATCCCGGATAAGATCATCGTATCCAATGCAAAATGGACCGTAGCTGTAGATTTACTATAAACAAAGTACCCAATTTTGTTTACTTTTTATAGAGTTTTTAGATTATTGATCTTAAACTAAATCCTCTTATATATAATACTTATATACTTATTTTAAGACTACATAAGTAACCATGGATGTTACATAATATTTGTATGAAACAAACATTTTATAAATGCACATAAATTGAATAAAATAAATATATTTTGTTTATTATTTAATTTAAACGTTTACAAATTGCAAACTCTTAGGGCACATAACCCTAACAATCTCTCACTTGCCCTTAAAGCAGATGAGACATGTCTCGTAATTCTAGACCCTTTAGATGACCTTCAAAACACTTTAGTCATTAAGGTCTTCGTAAACGGATCAGCATGGTTGTCCTATGACGCTATCTTCATCACCGACACGTCTCCTCTATGTACTATCTCTCTAATGAGATGATACTTTCTTTCTATATGCTTTCCTCACTTGTGACTTCTTCGTTTTTTAGAATTAGCCACTACACCACTATTATCACAATAAAGTGTGATTGGCTTATCCATATTCGGAATAACTTCCAAATCTGTTAAAAACTTACGGAGCCAAACTGCTTCCTCAATTGCTTCAAAAGTTGCTACATATTTAGCTTGCATAGTGGAGTCAACGATGCAAGATTGCTAAACACTTCTCCATACTATAACTCCACCACTTAGGGTGAATACTGACCCAGACGTGAATTTTCGAGAATCTTTGTCTAATTGAAAATCAGAATTTGTATATCCTGTTGGAATCAAATTCTCACTAGAATACACAAGCATAAAGATACTTGAGAATACATTTTACTACCACTCAATGATCCAATCCTGGGTTAGATTGATAACGAATATCTACTCCCACTGAATAACTTATGTCAGGTTTCGTGTATAGCATAGCATAGATGAAATTGCCTACTGCAGAGGCATAAAGAATTCGTTTCATATCCTTAATCTCTTGAGGTGTGATAGGATATTGTTCCTTAGATAAGTGAACTCTATACCGAGAAAGTAAATAACCTTTCTTGGAATACTGCATTACAAAACTTATAAGGATTTTATCAATATACGATATTTGAGACAAGGCTAACAGTTTGTTCTTGCGATCTCGTATAATTTGGATCCCAAGAACATAACTAGGAGTGGCAAAAAGGGTTGGCGTGTCGGGTTGAGCTGGATTCGATTCGATTCGTTTATGAATTCGTTTAATTCGACACGAATTCATTTAAGAAACGGGTCAACATTTTTGGATTCGACACGAATTCGTTTATACGCAACGGACACAATACAAATTCGTTTAACCCGTTTAATCATTTAAACCGTTTAATTCGTTTAACTCGTTGAACCCGTTTAATTCGTTTAACTCGTTCAACCCGTTTAATTCGTTTAACCAATATAATTCGTTTAACCAAAATATAATAAATAATATTTCAACTAAATATTAAATTAACCATAAAACCTAAACAATAAATCAACTATAAAATTTCATATCATCTACATTTAAAAACCACAATAAAATCAAACTTAATCTCAATTTAAACACAAATATAACAAATAATTCACAATCAAACATTTAACACCTAATTTAACACATAAAAACTTACACATTAAATCAACTATATAAAATTTCACATCATCTATATTTAAAAATCACAACAAAATCAATTTTATTGCAAACACAAATATAACAAATAATTCACAATCAAATTTTTAAAACACCTAATTCAACACATAAAACCTACACATTAAGTGAACTACACCATATTATCCACATAGATTTTAATGACAATCACAACAAAATCAAAGTCAATGCAAATCCATATAAATTAAAATGACATCATATTATCATTCTCCAACATCAAATTTTTGTTACTTAAAAATTCTATCCTTATTGATTCCAAACTCCAAAGAGACCTTCAAGCTACACAAAAAACACAAAAACACAAAATTAGATATCTACATTCACAATCTTAAAATTAATGATGAAATATCATTAAAAAAATTTACCACTAAGTGAAAGAATTTGGTGTTGAACCTTCTACTAATTCATTAGGGGCACTTGCATTAGGGGGAGCTTCATTAATACTTAAATTCAATATATCTTCAGTGACGTCTTCTAACGAAACAATCTCTCTCTCTACAATAATTAATGACGAAAGTAATTAAAAAATAAAAAGATAATTATAAGAAATCACTATCACAAAATTAGTGTGTTACTTCTACCAATTATCCATATCTGAAAACCAAATAACCATAAAATAACCAAATAAATCATAAGAACCAAATAACCAAATAACATTACACTAGAGATATATATATATATATATATATAATAACATTACAATTGCTCAACCATGAAATAACCAAATAACCATGAGAACTAAATAACCAAATAACATTACACTAGAGAGATATATATAATAACATTAATAAACTAGATTCATCACCCCGAGAAGAATTAAATTGACACTTCAGCAGAAAAAGAAATATTTTTTTAAGTTAAAATAAAATTATAAATTTTAAGGTTATATCAATTAACTTATATTTATACAGTAACTTTTGGAATATTAAATATAAATCAATATACACATGGATTAATTGTGTCTTGATAAAGATCAACAAAAGCAATCCTTAAAAATAGTTAGTTGCACTTTAACACATTGCGTATACAAATTACTATTGATTTAAATATTCATAACATGTACCTATTCCACCTTTATTTTGAAATCATTTCAATTTATTATTTTCTATACTGTATAAGGCTACACGGCAAAATAATACGGAGGGCATGCAAAATAATTAAATAATCTAAAGCAAAACAACACTAATAGAATATGAAACTGAATAATTTTATGGTGTAACTGAATGTTATGGTGAATAATCTAAAGCAAAACAACACAAAATAATTTTATGGTGAAACTAAATGTGAAAACGAGAACAATCAAAGCTTTTCAATTAAGAAGATTAGCTAGCAGATCACCATTCATGCCAAACCAAAGAAATGATGAGTTGGACATGAATACAAATACTGGTATGGACATGTAACAAATACATAAATGAAAATACAGAAATGAAAATGAAAGAGAAGGGACCTAAAGGCTGAAGTTGGTCAAGGTGGTGACTAGACTGGATGGTTACCAATAGTGTACCGAAGCTGGTCAAGCTGAAGTTGGTGACCGGACGGCTACCAAGAGGGAGATGCTGGTCGTCGTAGATGTTAGTGTCGGGTCGTGTTGTCGGGTTGGATGATGAGTTGGACGGCTACCCAAGCTGGTCAAACCAAAGCCGATGACCGTCTGCCGTTGGTCAACTAGTCCGTCTACCGTGCTACCATAGCTTGAGCGGAAGCTAGTGACCGTCTGTCGTGCTGCTCGTTCGGTGATCAACTGGTCCGTCTGTCGTGTTGCTCGTGGAGTCTGGTTGAGTGGCAGTGCTACTCGTGGCGTCTGGTCGAGTGGTCGTGCTACTCGTGCAAGGTGAACTGCAAAAAGAAAGGGGTTGCCGAGTGCCGACTTTAGGTTAGGGATTTGTTGAAGTGTATGTATATATATAAATGTATAATTACATTATAACCCCTATAATATATTAAATTATAATTTGTCCCCAATTTTAATCGTGTCAACCCGTAATTCATTTAACCAAACTCAATTCAATTCGTTTAATAATCGGGTTAGACGGGTTGACACGATTACGACACGAATTCGTTTAACTCCAACCCATACCCATTTATTTTTAACGAATTCATGTCGACCCGTCGTGTCGTAACCCATATTGTCACCCCTAAACATAACTAGCCTATCTCAAATCTTTCATTTAGAATTGGTTAGCAAGTCAGTTCTTTACATCAGATAATGCTCTAACATCATTCCCAATGAATAGGATATCGTCGACGTAAAGTACGAAGAAAACCACTTTCTTATCGATGATACGCTTGTATACACAAGATTCATATACATTTTGCTTAAAACCATAAGACTTGATCGATGTATCAAATCTAATATTCCAAGATCGAGAAGCTTAGTTAAACCCATAAATGGACATTTGTAACTTACAAACCTTTTGCTCCTGACCTTGAATCACGAATCCCTCTGGTTGCACTATATAAATGCTTTCATCAAGATTGTCATTCAAGAACGCAGTCTTGACATCCATTTGCCATATCTCGTAGTCGAGACATGCAGTTATGGATAGACTTAAGCATGGCTACTGGTGAGAAAGTGTCTTCATAGTCCACTCCCTCTTTCTGAGTATACCCCTTTACCACTAGCCGAGCTTTGAAGGTCTCGACCTTCCCAGCCACTCCTCTCTTCCTCTTGTAGATCCATTTACAACATATAGGTTTTACCCCATCTGATTGATCCACAAGTTCCCAGACTAATTTTGAGTACATGGACTCCATCTCAAAATTCATAGCTTTAAGCCAATCTTCCTTATCAAAATCTTCCATTGTATTATGATATGTCAATGGATCATCTATACACTCATCGAAGACAGCAATCTATGCTTCTCCGATTTCTCTGTAATGGACTGGTAGTCTAATAACTCTCCCACTACGACGAGATGGTAGATGATTCTGATGGAAGTCTGTCTGATGCTCAAACGTGGTCTTAACTATGTTATTCTTAACAACTGTTGTTGATTGAATACTGGTTTAACCAGGTAATAACTTCTTAAGTACAACCTTACTTTGAGGTTTGTGTTCTTTTATGTAATTATCTTCAAGAAATGTAGCATTTTTCGGTACAATTACTTTGTTATTTGAAGATCATAAAAGAATCCGCCTCTAGTTTCTTTGTAGTAGCCTACAAATAAGCAAACTTGTGAACGTGGTTCTAGCTTGTCAATCTTATTTTTCAGCACATGTGCTGGACACCCCCATATGCGAAAATGTTGCAAACTAGCTTTGCGACCATTCCATAACTCTAAATGTGTTTTAGGAATAGACTTGGAATGAACTATATTCAGGATATATTTTGCAGTTTGCAGTGCATATCCCCAGAAGGAACTAGATAAAAATGATAAACTAATTATAGATCTCATCATATCTTGCAGGGTTCGATTTCTCCTCTCTGTAACACTATTCTGCTGTAGTGTTCCAGTAGCTGTAAGTTGGGATATAATCCTATTCTCAATCAAGTAATCGTTAAACTATATATCAAGGTACTCTCCTCCACGATCTGATCGTAGAGTTTTTAATGTTTTATTTAATTGATTTTCAATTTCAGCTCTAAATTCTTTGAATTTTTCAAAAGTTTCAAACTTCCATTGCATTAGATAACATATTCATATCTTGAATAGTCATAAATAAAAGTGACGAAATATTCATAACCACCTTTAGCTTTAACATTAATCGGACCACAAACGTCCGAATGTATAAGCTCTAGTGGTTCTTTGGCTCTATAACCTTTTGTCTTAAAAGGTCTCTTAGTCATTTTACCTTATAAACAAGATTCGCAAACAGGTAAACTGCCAATCTTTAACTCACTTAAAGTTTCGCTCTTTACTAGTTTATCTATTCTATCAAGATTAATGTGTTCAAGTCTTAGATACCAAAGATAGATATTATCGTTAAGAGAAATCCTTTATTGTTTTGCTTTTGGTTTTTCAACTTTAAACAATTTAACATTGAGTAGTGAATTAAATGTTAACGATCTTAACATATATATATGTTGCTTTCTAATATTCCAGAACAAAATATTCAACCTATTTTTAGAAATAATAACTTCTTTATTACTAAAAGAAATTGAATAATTATGTTCCAACAATCTAGAAATCGAAATCAAATTTCTTCTAAAATTCGGAATATAATAAACATTGTTCAAAACAATAAAACAACTATTTGAAAATTGAAGTCTACTTTCTCCCACTGCTCTAACTGAAATGACATCCCCAGTGCCAACTCACATGGTGAACTCGCCCTCATTAAGCTCCCTCCAAGAATCAATCAACTATAAATAAGAGCAAACATGATTAGTGGCTCCTGAATCAAATATCCAAGTGAATATATCATTCTCCACTAAACAATGACGAGTAAATCATATTTACCTTTCATTTTTTTTTTTTTTTTGTTCTTGAGCTCTTCGAGGTACTTGGAACAGTTCCTCTTCCAGTGCCTTTCACGCCATAATGAAAACATTTTTCTTTAGGTTTGGAAATCTTAAAGCCCTTCTGTTTCTTCTTTTTGGTAGCCTATTTCCTAGGCTTTGCATCAGCTTTACTGGTGGCCCTTTTCCTCTTATTCTTATTAGAGTGGAAGTTTCAGCAACATTTGCTTCACTAGACTTAGTCTTGTCCTTATCCATGGACTCATAAGTTGTTAGTTTATTAAGCAATTGAGTAATATTATACTGTAGCTTGTTCATAACATAATTGCTTTTGAACTGCATAAAACTCTTTGGAAGAGTTTACAATATCATGCTTACTTGGCTAGGCTCATCCATCACCTCACCATGAGTTACAGTTGTGTTAAAATAAGTCATCATATTCAAGACATGCTCTCGAATTGATGTCCTTTCCTTCATCTTAGTAGTCATAGCAGCATAAATAGTTCGTGTCGTTGCTGCTCATAAGGTTGCCCAAACATCCCCTACAATGACTACATCATCTCAAATGTTGTTGCCATTGACTCATACTTCTTAGCAAGCACATCGAACATTCCTACTAACAAGTGGCAACGAGTTTTTTCATTAGCCTTAACCCAGTTTTGATGGGTTTCATGTACATTACGTGTAGCATTTGCCGTGGCACAAGAGGACGCTCCTCTGTCAAAACAAACTTTACGTCGTCACATACCAGAATGACTTTTATGTTATTTTTCAATTTAACATAATTATCCCCATTCAATTTATTATTGACAAGTATGGTAATTAAAGGTAACAACATTGCTGAAATAAATAAACAAAATATTTTATTCAAAAATTGCATTCATACGAATATTAATAAGTTTTTGGCATATAATTAAACATGATGAATGATAGATGAATAATGAATTAGAAATACCCTAAAAAGAATTACTGTGTCACGATAATCTAACATACAACAAATAAATGCCACTTTAGGGTAGGTCAAATATTTATATGTTAGATTGATGAAATCTCAGTCAAATAATATAATAGAATAACTCTTATTCCTATATAATTTGATTACCGCTTATTTCAGTCAAAGAATTAAATTACCAAGTAATTAATTACTTTATGAGTGTAACCAATCATTTCAGATCTTTTGGACTTAACTTGAGATTTGCCAAACTTAGGGTAGGTCAATTCCAAAATACATCCAGAAATCCTATCTTTTAGGAAGTTAACCTTGGTATTGACCCAAATGGACATTAGTTTTAGGGGGACAAAAACAAAGCCGTCTCGAAGCGCCATTCAAATCTCACGGTGTTGAACTAATGATGAAGACCGCGAGATATATTGTCATATATACCTCTCCCACTCATTATTTTAGGATTAGAGTTTTCTACATATTATTCCTAGTCATTATCATAGATTACTAATAGCTAATAAATATAATCTAAGTTACCAAAAATTAGTGTGTTACTAGAATCGACATCCTATTAACACCTAATAAATTACCGAATTTTTAACTCTTAAAATTCTAATTTATTTTTAAGGATCTAATTTAGATAATCTAAACTCTTTAATTATGAAGATTAGATTTAATGTGAGATTACCCAATTTTAACTCTTAAGATCTAATCCACATTATAAGCAATTGACACTGTTTTTTGGTCAATCCGGTTCGTGAAGCCCAATACCTGCGAAACAACAAATAACAAGCGAAACAATAATGGCCAGAATCAAAACAAGTAGAACACAATAACTTTTACGTGGTTCGGCAAAGTAATGGCCTACGTCCATGACTGTCACCCTTATTTCTGTGGAGTCACAGTATATTATTTCTCTCGTGTCCTTTACAATGAATTCGATTCTCTATTTATAGATGGAGATATTACAATTTGATTAGGTTTAAGAATCTTACAGATAAGACAAAAAATAATTTGCATTAATTAGAATAATATATTCCCAAATTATTTCCACCATATCTTCGACAATTGCTGAGAATGTAGTAATTTGATTTGCACGAAAATAGGCAAATTGATTTCTTCCTTAACTGAACCACTTCAAGCTTCCAGAAGGTTAACTAGTCAAACTTAATGAGCACTTTGAACGAACAGATTATTCAGGTGACTAGATATTACTTCCAACGAACAAATAAAGAAACGAGCAATTAACCCATGACCTGTTAAGCATTCTGAAAAGAACTTTTATCTGGTTACACCTCCGGCAGCCTCTTAATCGTTCTGATTGTCATTGACGACCACCCTTTAATAGTCTTTGATCTGCGATTAGATCTCTTGACAAATATAACTAGCAATCAGATCCAGGCTATCACCCGATCAGATGTGCTCGGGTTTTGCAGGCTAAAAATTGACCACATGCTTCTTCCTTTTATACTTGTCTATTGGGCTGGGCTTTTAGGCTTCTTCTCAGAAGATGACATATTGGGCTCATCCTTAGGCCTTTTCAAGCCCATTTTCTACGATTGTAAAAATGTCCATAATACTAGTTCCCTTGCTTTCAGTACATTTCTTAAACTGGAAGCAACGAGCTCATCTTCAGGGCAATTTTGGCGGGACCCATGAAGTTGGTTTTTCGAATAAGGACTTATCCCGTGACACGCGGCACTTCCCCAATAGCCAGTTTACTGCACGTCTTTTGTCGTGTGCTATAAATGTGCATTTAATGCACGTCTTTCATTGGCTGGGCATAATGACAAAACCGTCGGTTTCACGCTATACCGCCAAATCAGTGACGGTTATCCAGCTGTTTTGATCTGACTGCTAGGGTTTTTATTATATATATATATCCATGCGTTTCACTTTCTGCTTTTACCCATCTCTTTCAAAAAATATGATGCCCTTTCATCTCCTACTTCCTCTCGTCCAATGTTGCTGCTTTTCATCAGTTTCTTTAGTCACCAACAAACTTCATTGCATTCAAGGTAAATTTTCGCAATTTTTTTCAATTGTGCTTTCTGTTTGTATTATACTGGATTACATGCATGAGTTCATTTCCATGCTTACATAAATATCTTTTTTTTTTTTTTTTTTTTTTTTTTTTTTTTTTTTTTTTTTGCATTCTAAGCATAATAATACTTGAAGAATACGAACAAATATTGTTTGATCACATTGATTGCATGCATACGCATCGTTCTATATCTACGACTGTTGGATATCCTGACCCTAGTCGAGTTATCACCCTTGCAGCCTATTAGGCTTGCAACCAGGGCTCCTATGGACTCGGCAGCCCCTTTTGTATGCACTACTTAGTCTTTAGGAGAAATAGGGTCATTTTTAAACATTATACTCTAGTCTGCTACCCACAACCTGATTCCCTTCATTGATTTTGTTGATGTCTAGTCATAGTCGCCGCAGTTATAAGGTTGGGGTTGCTAATAGGGACTCTGAAGAGAAACCTACCCAAGTCATAATTACTAAACACATGGACTCTCATAATGGGGAGGCTGCATCAGAATCTGCTGGATAGGATAATCCCCCTGTTCACCCTCCTTTCTTTAGACATAGTTCTTCTTTTAGCCCCAACAAGCTCGAATCAATCGCTGAAGATTTTTGCCTGCCTTCTGGGTGTCGAGCAATGGTGCCGACAACCAGCGGCGGACCCACTGTGGGGCCAGAGGGGGCACGTGCCCCCCCTGAAATTTTTTTTAAAAAAATCAATAAATTTATTGCATAAATCCAAAACAGCAAAAAAAAAAAAAAAAAAACAAAAAAAAACAAAAACAAACAAAAACAAAATCTGATATAGGCAATAGGCTGCACTGTTGCACATAGTATACGTGCACTGTTGCAGTCAGAACATAGTAAGCAATTTCTCTTTTTTGTCTGTTTTCTTTTTTTAATTATTTGTTACTTTTTTATTTAATTATTTATGTTTCCTATTTCTAATAGAATTAACTTACTTTCCTATTTTTTACTCCTATTAGACTTAAGTTTCCTACTTCTAATATTTTTCCTACTTCTAATTAATTAATATTTTCTTTTTTTCAATTTTATTCTTTTAATTATCTTCTATATAAATACTATTTATATTGACAATTTATAATTTTAACGAATTATTTTTTTTTTCTTTTTCTCCTCATTTTCATCGAGCATCTCTTTATTTTCACTTTGACATCTTGTGACTTATCAGGTTAGTCTCCTAAATTAATTATTTTTTTAATTTATTTATTTTTTAATAATTTAAATTTAATATATATCTTATCAATAAACCCTAAAATCTTAAACTTTAAATTATTGTATTAAAATTATTCATGTATAATGTATTGTCATGATTCAATTATATATATGTAATATTGTTTACTTTATAACTTTATTTTATTTAGAATCAATAAATTACTATTAAATTTTTTTAAAAATTTTTTATTATGTTTTTATTTGTTCACTGTTGCAGTCAGCTATTTCTCCCCTTCCTTTCTTTTTTTCAAATTATTTATTATTTTCTTATTCAATTATTTATTTTTTCTTTTCCTAATAGGATTAACTTACTTTCATATTTCTTACTTCTATTAGATTTAATTTTGTTACTTCTAATATTTTTTCTACTCCTAATTAATTAATATTTTCTTTTTTCAATTTTATTGTTTTAATTCTCTTCTATATAAATACTATTTACATTGATAATTTATAATTTTAGTGAATTACTTTTTTTTTTTCTTTTTCTCCTCATCTTCATCTGGCATCTCTTTATTTTCCACTTTGACATCTTGTGACTTATCAGGTTAATCTCCTAAATTAATTACTTTTTTAATTAATTTATTTTTTAATAATTTAAATTTAATATATATCTTATCGATAAACCTTAAAATCTTAAACTTTAAATTATTGCATTAAAATTATCCATGTATAATGTATTTTCATGATTCAATTATATATATATATGTAATCAATATAGCTTTATTTTATTTAGAATCAATAAATTATTATTATTATTTTTTTTAAATTTGTTATTATGTTTTTATTTGTTATGAAATAGTTATGGAGAGATATATGAAAAGAAAATCATCACTTGAGTTGGAATCATCTTCTTCAAAGAAAAATTGTGTTGAAGTCAATTTTTCAGATCTTCCTGCTGATCTAGGGCTTCGAACTAAAATATGGGATTATGATCCTAATGTCCGTGAGCAAGTTCGAAGAGCATATCTACTAAAAGGTCCTTGTCAACCTCGAGAGCACAATTTTCCTATGAGATCTTTTGGACAAAAGTCTAGGCGATTCAACACTGCTTGGTTTATTGAATATTCGACTTGGTTAGAGTACAGTATAGCAAAAGATGCAGCATATTGTTTAAGTTGTTATCTTTTCAAACCAAATATTGGAAAACAAGCGGGTGGTGACTCTTTTGTTAGTGAAGGGTTTACAAATTGGAAGAAAATAGATTCGTTAAGGCAGCATGCTAAAAGTAGTGCCCATAAAGATGCTTGGAGCAAATGTGAAGATTTATTAAATCAGAATCAACATATTGAGTCAACTATAAACAAACAGTCAGATCAAGCTCGAATTGAGTATCGAACTCGCTTACGTGCTTCAATTGATTGTATTTGTTTTCTTTTACAGCAAGGGCTTCCATTTCGAGGACACGATGAATCAGAAAATTCTAGCAATAAAGGTAATTTTCTTGAACTTTTACATTGGCTATATGCTCAAAATGAGAACGTAAAAGCTGTGACACTCAAAAGTGCTCCTGAAAACTTAAAAATGACGGCACCTAAGATTCAGAAGGATATAGTAAGTGCTATTTCAAGTGAAATTATTAATGCAATTATTAGAGATATTGACAATTCATTGTTTTCACTTATTGTGGATGAATCTCGTGATATATCTTCCAAAGAGCAGATGACTATTGTATTGAGATATGTGGACAAGAATGGTAATGTAATTGAGCGTTTTGTTAGCATTGAGCATGTTACTGATACTTCTGCACTCTCACTTAAAACGGCTATTGATTTTTTTTTTTCTAGATATGGATTAAGTATTTCTAGATTACGAGGACAAGGTTATGACGGAGCAAGTAATATGCGAGGTGAATTTAATGGACTTAAAGCACTTATTTTAAAAGAGAATGAGAGTGCTTTTTATGTGCATTGTTTTGCCCATCAACTTCAATTAGCTCTTGTTGCTGTGGCAAAAAGTCATATAGATATTACTGGTCTTTTTTATTGGATTACTCAGGTGGTAAATATTATTGGAGCATCTGCTAAACATTGCGATATTCTTCGAGAAAAACAAGCAGCTAAAGTCTTTGATGCATTAGAGAATGATGAGCTTTCAAGTGGACGAGGTTTAAATCAAGAAACTAGTCTTAAGAGACCAAGTGATACACGTTGGGGCTCACATTACAATACTATAATTAGAATAATTTTCATGTTCTCTTCTATTGTAGAGATACTTGAGATGTTAGTAGATGATGGATCGAATCAGGAGCAAAAATATGAATCAAAGCTTTTATTGGATGCAATAGAAACATTTGATTTTATTTTTAATCTTCATTTGATGAGAACAATATTGGGAGTTACACATGAGTTGTCACTTATATTACAGAAAAAAGATCAAGATATTGTCAATGTCATGACCTTAGTAAAGGCATGTAAAGAACGATTTCAGGCAATGAGAGAAAATGGATGGGATTCTTTCTTGAAGCAGGTTTTCACTTTTTGTGAAAAACATAAAATCCAAGTTGTTAACATGGATGATTTGTTTATGCCTTGAGGGAGATCAAGGCATAAAACTCAAGAGATAAACAATATACATCATTATCGAGTAGACTTGTTTTATGCTGTGTTAGATTTACAACTTCAAGAACTAAATAATCGGTTTCCGGAGACAAATACTAAGTTGCTTCTTTTTGTTGCATGTCTTAGTTCAAGAGATCAATTTCGTGCATTTGACAAACAAAAACTGATTCAACTTGCTCAATTTTATCCAAAAGACTTCTTCTCTATTGAACTTTTGACACTTGAAGATCAACTTGAGAATTATATTGCAGTCATGCGCTCTAATATTGAATTTTCAGAATTAAATAGTCTTACAGATTTGACACAAAAGATGGTTGAGAAAAAACAAGATAAGGTTTTCTCATTAGTTTACTTACTCTTGACATTGGCATTATTACTACCTGTTGCAACTGCTACCGTTGAAAGAATATTTTCTGCTATGAATATTGTGAAGACTGAATTACGTAATCGAATGGGAGATCAATAGTTAAATGATAGCTTGCTTGTATATGTGGAGAAAGATATTTTTGATAAAATTGATAAAGAAGTTATCATGAAACGATTTCAAGATATGAAGCCTCGTCGAGGAAGATTATAATTTTATGTAATTTATTTTTTTCTTTTTTATTTATTTTAATGATTTCATTGTGATTTTTAAGCATATGACTATTTGTTTTGCCTAATATAATGTATGTTTTATTTTATTTAAACTATATAGCGTTATTGAATATTGTTTTACATAAAAACATTACACATTTAGTATATTCTTAATTTTTGATTTTTTATTATTTTATTTATGTGCCCCCCCTGAATAAATTTTCTGGGTCCGCCACTGCCGACAACCCACGATCATGCAGCTTCTCCCCTTAAAGGGTTCATTTCTATTAGCCGCCAGCACATAGAAGCTGGCTTAAGATTCCCAGTCCATCCTTATTTGGTTAACCTTTTGAACGACCTCAAACTTGCTCCATTCCAACTTACCCCCAACTCTTATGCTCACTTAACTGCCCTTACTGTAGTTTTTCTCAAAAACAATCTTCCTGCACCAACCCCTGCAATGATCCAACATCTTTTCCTTTTTAAAAGCACTACGGGCCCCAAATCAGAGAAAAAAAGATGGATTTTACTATTCATCGGCCCGTAACTCACCCTATAAAATGATCCTTCCAAAGGGGGTTGGTAAATCCAATATGGGAGATTACAAGACGCGCTGGTTTTATACATCTTGTCCCTCTTTGGCCAAACTTAAGCATTTTTCATTTTGCTCTTCCCCTGGTAAGCATATTTTGCATTACTGTTCTATATTTGTTCTGCTCGTTATTAACATTTGCTTTGGTATAGACGTTGCTAATGATGATATTGCACTATCCAACGAGAAGGTAGCTTCGCTGTGAAAATTCTTAGACGTCAAGAATCTTCTGGACGACGAGTTTCCATCAGAACATCTCCTTCAACTATATGGCCATACTCCTCCTACGAGTGCCAAACTTCTCAACAAGTATTTGGATCTAGGAGCTTGTAAAAAGAAGGAAATTTCTTCTGCTTTTGAGGCCGTTATTGAGCTCACAAGAAGGCCAGTCTTTAATAATGGTTCAACGTCATTTTGACTAGGCTCTCTTTGTTAACAAGTAAGATGTCCAGGTGGTGGAACCGACTGACATTCCTCCTCCCCCTCCAAAAAAGCCTTCAAAAACTGCAATTGTTTCTGACCTATAGGTGACCTCAACAACTGCTGGGTCATCTACCCATATTGATTCCGCTGCTGCTTCTGATCGTGCAGTTCAGTATAAGACAGTTGGTAAAAAATCAGCTCGAAAAGATAACCAGAAGAAGTCTTCTTCACAATCAACTCCTCCAAGCAGTCGCCTACCTTATGCCCTAGCATCATTGATAAGGGCAAAGGAGTTATAGAACCCCCCTCAAAATGTCAAAAGACGTCGAGGAAAGAACCCACTGTTAAAGAATAGTTCCAGTACTTCGACGCGGGGATATACTATAATGATACTTGCTTGGTGCGAAGAAGCCCGCTCTCTATAATGAAGATATGAAGGGCGAGAAGTTGATTAACTATCTGGGTTTCCACGACCTACTTGTAGGTTTCCATACTTATTACCGTTACTTTTATTATTTTTTATTCTTTGCTGCTTCACTGACATCTTATTTCAGGCATCTATGGCCTACATGAAACTTCTCAGATAAATCTCTCATTGGCCTGAGGAGAAAGCTTCCATGGGGGCGACAATAAAAGCTCTGGAGGATGAGAAGAACGGAGTCTAAGGTGAAGTGGATTTCCTCAAGCAAGAGGTTGAAAAGTCTCAAAAGGCCGCTCAGATCTTGGAGTAGAAACTTAAAAAATCCAACGATTTGAGGGAAGGTCTAAGAGAGTCTGTGAAATTTCGAGATGCCTCTATTAATTCGCTGAAAGAAGAAAACGAGGACCTGAAGAAAAAGTTCCATTATGCCCAGGACTTAGAGCGGAGACTAAAAGAAGAAAACCAGAAGCTGAAAGGGGAAGTAGCCTTTCACCAGTAGCGAGCTGATACTGCTAAAAAGAAGAACGAGCTGGTACGCCACGAAGTTGTTGCGATGAAGGGGGAGCTCGTTAAGGCACAAACAGCTCTTAGCCAGGCTGAAGCCTGTACTGAGGCTTTAGTAAAAGTGGCAGAAGAAAGGACGAGCAACTTGTTCTTATACAATTTGTGGCTGAAGCGCCCAGATGTGGACGTCTCATTTTTTGGACTAGAGGCCACTGAAGAAGTGAAAAAGTACGCAGCAATAGCTGCTCGCCAAGCTGCAAAAAAGGCTCAATTAAAGACTATCCTTCCAACCCCCCAGCCAGGCTCAGGCCTTTCTGCTTCCAAGGTGTCCCCGATTCTGCTCGAAGGTTCAACTCCTGCAATATCACAAGGGGAAATGTTTCAGGGTCCAGCTCCTTCAAGTGCTATAATTCGGCTCCTTCAGCTCGCCCAGATCCTCATTCAAGCTCTTCACAACCAACTCTTCTTGATAAAGGCAAAACTTCAGCAGGCGACCAAAATGCTCCCCCCAGTAGCACTTAAGAATTTTTTTATTCCTGTGATAAATGGCCGTCAGATACCGTCAAGAACTCCCGGACCCTCTGTAGATAAATGGCCATCTTGGATCTCTTAGCTTGATACTCATCTAGAACCTGACATACAACGAGTTGAGAGTCGCTGTATATTCTTAATCGTTCTACCCGTACCTCCTTGGCCAACCTAAGCCCTGCGAGCAGTGCTTCATATTCGGCTTCGTTATTGGTGGCTTTAAACTTGAATCTTAAAGCGCACAAAATTCTGTGACCCTCTGGGCTTATCAACATTACTTCTGCCCCAGCTTTCTGCTCGCTAGAGGACCCATCAACATATAACTCCAAGAATGGGCCTCTAAAAGACTCAGCCTCTTCACTCCTAGGTCCCGTAAACTCTGCCACAAATGTGCTAGCACCTGCCTCTTAATTGTTGTTCGGGGCCTGAATTCTATTTCAAACTAGGCTAGCTCGATTGTCCATTTGAGTAAGCGACCAGATGTGTCAGGCTACTGAAGAATCTGCTTCAATGGGTATCTGGTCGGGACTTTAATAGTATGAGCCTGGAAGTAAGGGCGAAGTTTCCTTAATGCTACTATCAAACAGTATGCAAGTTTTTCCATGGGGGTATACCTTGTGTCTACATCGAGCAACCTCTTGCTAATATAGTATATAGGAAGTTGCGTCATGTTCTCCTCCCGGACTAAGACTGCACTAAGGGCATGCTGAGTAACCCCCAGATAAACGATGAGTTTTTCCCCTTCCACTGGCTTAGAAAGCAATAGTGCTCGGCCCATATATTCTTTCAGTCTTTGAAAAGTCATTTCACATTCCTCAGTCCACTGAAAGTTCCTTGTTTTTTTTAACACATCAAAGAACGGGATGCATCTGTCTGTCGATCTGGATATAAACCTGTTGAGAGCGGTGACCTGACTATTCAAGCTTTGTACTTCTTTGATCTTGGTGGGCGATTTTATGTCAATCAATGCTTTAATCTTCTCAGGTTTTGCTTTAATCCCCCTGCTGTTGACCATGAAACCCAGAAACTTGCTCGAGGCCACTCCAAATGCACACTTCAAAGGATTCAACTTCATTTGGAATTTCCTCAAAATCTGGAACATCTCTCCTAGGTCGTGCACATGCTCAGATACTTGCTTGGACTTAACCAACATATCAACTACATAAACTTCCATTGTTCTCCCAATAAGAGCTTCAAACATCATTTTCACTAGCCGTTGGTAGGTTGCTCTAGCATTCTTTAACCCGAACGACATTACTTTGTAGCAATAAAGCCCACGATCAATGACAAATAAGGTGTGCTCCTCATCATCAGGGTTCATTGGGATCTGATTATATCCTGAATAAGCATCCATAAAACTAAGGAGCTGATGACCAGCAGTACCATCAATGAGCTGATCGATCCTTGGCAGAGGAAAATTTTCTTCAGGAATGCCTTGTTCAGATCGGTGAAGTCGATACAAGTCCTCCACTTCTCATTCTTCTTTTTTACTAGAGCAGGATTTGCTACCCAGACCGAGTAATGAACTTCTCTTATGAATCTGTTCGCCAAGAGTCTTTCCACCTTTTCTCTGAGCGTTTTATAACGCTCCTCTGTCATTAGCCTCCTTTTTTGATGAACTGGTCGATAGTGAGGATTGATGTTTAGCTTGTGTGACATCATATCCGGATTGATCCCTACCATGTTTTCGTGATTCCAGATGAAGACGTCTAAGTTCTCTTTCAAAAAATTAGTGAGCTGTGCCTTAACACCTAGGGGTAAATCCTTCCTTAAACTTTAAGCACTGCTCAGCATCCTACTCACTAACTTACACATCTTCGAGCTCTTCCACAGGACCCGTTGCTCGGTCTGCGTCTATTTCCCTCCGATTCAGGTCTTGGCTCACCCTTGTTATACTAACTGATTGCGATTTTTCCTCGGCTGCCATGTTGACCTTCTTCCTTTTGACCCCCACCTTCACCATATCTTTATAACATCTCCTTGCCATTTCTTGCTCTCCTCGCACACATCCTACTCCATTTGGCGTGGAAAACTTAATAGTGAGGGTTCTGGTCGATATTGCCATATCTAGATCATTCATGGCTGGTCTTTCGAGGATGACATTGTAGGCTATCGGGCAATCAATAATCAGGAAATCAATCAACGCCACAGCCTGGAGATCTGAATCTCCGACAGTAAGGGGAAGTCTGATCTGCCCTATTGGCATAATTGCATCTCTAGTAAATCCGAAGAGAGGCTCAGGAGATGGTATTAATTGCTTGGGCTTCAAGCCCATCTGTTCAAAGCAACTCCTACACATCACGTTTACTGAGCTTCTTGTGTCCATCATGATCCTTCTCACTTCGACATTTCCAATCCTTGCCCTGATGACCAATGCGTCATTATGGAGCCAGCATACACCTCTAGCATCTTCTTCGCTGAACGTAATGCTGGTCGATGTGACTCTGGCTCTCTTTGCTGGTCCATCCACCTCGCTATGCCTTGTCAGTAGAATAAGACTAGCCTCCTGCACATAGCGCTCCTGCAACCTGTTTGATATTCCTACTATGTGCGGCCCATCATGAATAGTAAAAATGGTTCTTACTGCGGGCATATGATCCTGAACAGCCACCTACTGAGGTTGTTGTTGGGTAGGTTACTGAGCAGGATCAGAACATTCCTGCGTTGGTTGATGCCTTTGCTGAGAACATTAATCTTCTGGTCGGACGACATACTCCCTTAAGCGACCTCTTCTGATCAATTCCTCTATCGCGTCCCTAAGTTCTCTACACTGGGAAGTATAGTGCCCATTTTTCCTGTGATAGGTGCAGTACGTTTTTGGATCTCGAAACTTGCTTGGGATGTTCATGGGACTTGGTCTCCCGAAATTCTTTCGTCTCTTTTCTACTTCATAAATTCTATCATGTTTATCTGTTAAGACACTGTAATTCTGGTAACGATTTCGTGGCGGGGATGTCTTCCTTCTAGGTTCTTTCCTTGCTCGCTTTGTTACCTGATTACTGGAGCAATTTCTGCGACTACTCTCTTCGCTCTCACCTTGACCCCTATTTTTTCTTAGGTGAGAACTGTTAGCTCCGTTCTTCTGATTATTGGATCATTTTTGCCCAAAAGTCTCTTCCCAGCGGATCTCTTTTACTGCTCGATCATAAAACTCGCCAAGGTTTTTAATAGAGGACCTGTAAATGCTCTCGTAGAGCTTCCTATCCTTCCTAAGCTTCGCTGAAATTGCCATCAAGATACTTTCATCTGAAGGGTTTTCCACATTATTCACCTCACTTCTGAACCTGGCGATATAGTCCTTTAATGGCTCATCCCGCTTCTGAAAGACCATCGCCAGATGGTAAGTTGGCGCGAGCTACTTTCTCAATGTCTTGTACTGATCAGTAAATTTCCTCTGGCATTCCTCCCAGCGATTGATATTGCGAGCTAGAAGACTCCTCAACCACGCCCTCAGCACATTCCCCAATATGGTTGGAAACACTCGGCACTTAACTACAGGATTGGATGTCTGCAGATCCATCTGGATGTTGAAAGCATCAAGATGATCATATGAGTCACAATCCCCGTTGTAGAGTGGGACACTCGAAAGTTTGAACCTCAGTGGCAACGGCTCCATCTCGATTTCCCTTGAGAAATTAGGCTTTTCCTTCCGGAGCTCTTCCTAACCTTGGAATCCAGGTCGCGCCTTCAGCTGCTAGACCCTTTGGATTAATTCTTCCACCATTAGGTCCTGTCACTCAGCTCTTCTTGCAGGGGACCGTCAACTCCTCCTGCCCTCCCTATCACCAGAAAACTAATCCCGTGACATCTTCCGACCAACAGGAATTCTTTCACCCGACCTGTTCCTTCTGCACAAGCTCAGTGCTCGGTACGACTCCCCTTGGTGTACACGTTCATCATTACGCCCATGAGCTCACTCATTACCATGATCAACCTCTACACGACGGCTCCCATCCTGGCTCACCCTGATCCTTAGATTGGGCGAGTGAGGTGCTACTTCTTCCCGAACCTAAAGTCCATTTCTTCTGGAACTCAAATTTGAGGAGCGAACCGAGGCTTCTAGCTGTATCCTCTCTCTAACAGCCTCCTTCCTTGGGCTAGCATCTCCTCAATTGACCGACGTTGAGGGTCCGCATTCCTAGGAGCTGCTTGTGCTTGGGCTTGAGTCAGAGCCTTGATTGCCTTTGTCAACTGTGCCACAATATTCTCCAATGCTTCCTGGCGGTGCTACCAAACTGGTATATCATCTCCACCAGTGGCAGCCTGATGCGAGGGAAGAGGAGCAAAACAGCACTGAAAGTTCCTGCAGCATGGCCTAGGTCCTGGTGACCCTCTGATTGGTCAACCACTGACGTAACAACCCTAGTAGTCTTGATCATGGCCATATCACCAGATCACAAGTATGACAAAAAAGAAGTATCAGGAAATATTGCAGAATCGCAGTCTAGGCCCTTCCTCTAGCGCCAAAAGATGTTGACACCGTTTTTTGATCAACCTGGTTCGTGAAGCCCAATACCTGCGAAACAACAAATAACAAGCGAAACAATAATGACCAGAATCGAAGCAAGTAGAACACAACAACTTTTACGTGGTTTGGCAAAGTAATAGTCTACGTCCACGATTGTCACCTTTATTTCTGTAGAGTCACAATATATTATTTTTATCATGTCCTTTACAATGAATTCGATCCCCTATTTATAGATGGGGATTTTACAATTTTATTGGGTTTAAGAATCTTACAGATAAGACAAAAAATAATTTGCATTAATTAGAATAATATCTTTCCAGATTATCTCCACGATATCTACGACAATTACCGAGAATGTAGTAATTTGATTTGCACGGAAATAGGCAAGTTGATTTCTTCCTTAATTGAACCACTTCAGGCTTTCAGAAGGTCAACTAGTCAAACTTAGCGAGCACCTTGAACGAACAGATTATTTAGGCGACCAAATATTACTTCCAGCGAACAGATGAAGAAACGAGCAATTAACCCATGATCTGTCAAGCATTCTGAAAAGAACTTTTATCTGGTTGCATCTCAAGCAGCCTCCTAATCGTTCTGATTGTCCTTGATGACCATGCTTTAATAGTCCTTAATCTGCGATCAGATCTGCTCGACAAATATAACCAGCGATCAGATCCAGGCTATCACCTGATCAGATGTGCTCGGGTTTCGTAGGCTAAAAATTGACCACATGTTTCTTCCTTTTATACTTGCCTATTGGGCCAGGCTTTTAGGCTTCTTATCAGAAGATGACATATTGGGCTCATCCTTGGGCCTTTTCAAGCCCATTTTCTACGATCACAAAAATGCCCATAACATAAACCAATTATATGAAATATATCTTTTAATCACATTAAAACTATATTTCTAATTGGTTTACTAATCTAAATAAATTAAACTTTTTAATTAAATTAGATTAGAAACAATGTGAATTATCCAATTTTAACTCTTAAAATCTAATCACATTATGAATACCAATTATTAAGATATATGTTTTTAACTAATAAACTATTTAATAGGAAAAAATAAATAATAATACATGTATGTATGTCATGTTATAATGCAATGAATAAGGCACTCTTTATTCTATATAACATATTTTATGCACGATCATGTTAATAATAAATTATTCAATCATCACATAATAAATAATTTAAATAAACAACATGTGATTGATCGGGTTCTTTGGCTTTAACAACCTAAAATCAATTTTTCAATATTACAAAAATTAACCAAAATATTTCTTGGCCTTCACTTATAGTCTTCAAGATCTTTATGGGCTCTCTTGGGCTCAAAATTAAATTCAATTTAACAATCAAGAACATTCATTAAAATGGATTGGACTAGAAGCCCAATTCTTGATTCTGGAACCCAATAAAAATTATCCAAAATAAATGGACAATTTTTACAATTAAAAACGGAAACTCAAAATTCGAGAGAGAAAAAATGAAATTGGACTGAATGTGAGCTGCCCGGAAATAGCCCAGCTGCCACTAGAAAGCATGTGGGCTGCCCAAAACAGCCAAACTGCATGTGGACTGTCCCAAACAGCCCAACTGCATGTGGGCTGCCTAGTGGCAGCAGCTTTGTGCATCTCATGCACGCCAGCCGGCAGTCCATTTGCTGTTGCTGCTGAACTGCAGTTTTTCAATGACGTACCTGGCTGTTTTTGCACTGTTGAATTGGACTGTGCATCAAGCTGTTGCACAGCCCTTTGCATAGTCACTTAACGTAGCAGACCACACCAGACGCACTAGCTACACATTCCGTTTCGAATTGTAATTCATGCCTAGAAAATCAGCCCCATTGACATCAATCTTCGCGATTAATTCTTTGGAAATAATTAAATTTTAAATCTATGATTTACAAAAAATAATAAACGTCACATATGACTTACAAATTTAATCAAATTAAATTAGTCAAAGAACCATACAATTAAGTGATTAACCATCAATTCATGTAAACCCAATTCATCAATCATAAAAATAAAATATGCACATAAATAATTAGTGCCTACTCTATGACATACAACTAATAATAATCAAAGGGATATACACTAATTATTGAATCAACTATTAAACTAGTGCAACATGACCTCTGATACCAATCGAAGGAAAATCGATTTTAAAATTTTTTCAAACAAAAATATGTCCAATCGATACTAGTAATAATAATTCAATAATTAAATTAATAAGATCGAATCTTACCTTGTTGAAGATTGAATTGATCCCTTTTGATTCGCAGATTCTTCACCACCTGATCTTCCTTACTATGACTCTTCACAAAAGAAATTGTGTGTAGGCACAATCTCGAAGAATTAAATCACAAAATTATTTCATAAAAGATTATTATGTAGAAATAAATAAATAAAAAATTATTTCTTTTGAGATAGGTTAATATGATGTTTCTAATTAATGGAAGTTTTTAGTTTAAACAGCCAAAAATTCTCTCTTTTCTCTCTATTTTGTTATCAACATAAAACACCATTTTATAATGGCAAGTTAGAGCTTTCTAATTTAATAAGGAATACAATTTCCTCACTAAATTGGAAACCTTAATTCAAATACAATAAGAAATTAAATTTCTTATTGGTTTAGAACTCTTTAGTTTTAATTTAATATGAAATCTAATTCCTATTAAATTAAAACTTTTTTAATCTAATTTAATTTAGAATCTAATTCCAATTAAATTACCATTTTCATTAATTAAAAGATTTTTCATTAAATAAAATGATTCTGAATCATAAATAATTTAATGACACCATTTAAAATTAAACCTAAAACCTCTACAAATAATTAACTAATTAACAATTAATTAAATAATTATATATTTAAATAATCAAATTATTTAAATTATTCATGAACGTATTCATAAAATTTGTATGTATATGTATAATTGGACAATCCAAATATATTCTTTCCTTTATTTCTTTATATGGTTGTGAGCTAGTAAGGGGACTGAATGGACTTACAATTTAAGGTCCAATAATATCAGAGTTATTAATTAAAATTTTTAATTAAATAATTCACTATTATTAACCTTAAAGTTACTCTACTAAAAACTTAAGGTTGCACTCTCAAAATTATAGATGTTTTATATAATCTGAATTTTCAGTGTCAATCGATTTAATTATTTCATATGGATCGATCCTCCAGGAGTAGTTCATAATTAGAGTTAGGTCATTAGAATCCTTTATACATTTCTAATTATATCTTATTCTGTTAAGTACCATTGATTTTTAATGAACAATATATTTATAACAACTTATGAATTTATCTTTCTATTTACCTACAAATAGAAAGTCAAACGCTCTTATTGTTCAAGACCAGAATCAACACTTAAATGAATTATTCATCTACTTCTTGCAAAAAGGAGTGAATTTAACTATTGTGTGAAATGTTCTTAGCCACTTATTAAATTACATCTCCAAAGTATGGAGTTTATTGACCGTAAATCTATAACAGTCTCATCTATGTAAATCAAAACATATAACTCAATAAATAAGAGTCCATAAAACACTCAGGATTAAGATCAATCCATATATGATATCTAGTTGATAAATATGAATTTCTTTATTTAACGGATATTAATAAGAAATTCATTTTATCGTGATCTAGTTCTATATAATCTCTATGATATAAGGTGCCTCCATTTTCATGTCATCATATAAATGATCCCGGATAATATCATCGTATCAAATATAAAATAGACCGCAATTATAGATTTACTACAAGCGAAGTACCTAACTTTGTTTACTTTTTATGGACTTTTTAGATTATTGATCTCAAACTAAATCTATGGACTGTAGCTATAGATTTACCACAAGCAAAATATTCAGTTTTGTTTGCTTTCTAAGAACTCTTTAGATTACTGATCTCAAACTACATCCTCTTGTATGTAACACTTATATACTTATTTTGAGACTATATAAATAACCATGAATGTTACATGATATTTGTATGAAACAAACATTTCATAAATGCATATAAATTGAATAAAATAAATATATTTTATTTATTATTTAATTTAAACATTTACAAATTATATGTTTTTAGGACATATAACCCTGGCACCATTTCCATGCTCAAAAATGTGTAACACATTTTGGCATTATCGTTTTGTCATGAATCAAATAACAGTAAAGGAAGAGTTGCTGTGCTCCTAATTTTTCTTAACCCTATGGACTCCACCACTAAATGAACAACACTAATCATTTAGAAATTCACATTTATGGATATGTATGGAATTTACTATTATGATTCTCTGATGATATTATGAATTTTTTTAGTTCTTTTCCTTTTTTTTTTTAAAAAAAAAAAAATTAGAAACACGTTTGGTATATGGAAGAGAACAGATGCTAGAAGTCAGCACTATAAAGCACAACGTGAATTGTACGCTAAGAAAAAAAGGAGATGCTGCTGCAAATTGTTTTTCCATTGTAATTTGCCAAACAAGAGTATTCTGCTTCTGCAAATTGTTCTTCTCATTTAAAGATTTGTTTTAGGTTTTATGGGACAAGCTATTGGAAAAAAAGAACTCTTGAACATGGAAAAATATACACATATATTTTATAAATAATTTGATAATCAACGAATTGAATAGACACAATATATTCGTGAGCATAAAATAAAAAAGGTTTGAATGCTTGCTCAAAAACTGATTCTGTACAACCCATTTATTTATAACTTCTCAATACATTTTTTGCGGAAGAAGTAAGTTTTAGTTTGCTAGAACTATAACTAGCCCCCTCTATTGTCAGTGATATTCATAGCAAGTATTCCTTGTCCAGAATTCATTTGCATCAAGAACCATGTAGGCACCATTGCCATTTTACAACAATAAATAAAGTTTGTGTTAGAGTAAACAATCAGATGAATGACAATTGGAGAAGGAAATAAACACAAAAGTAGAATATTATTAGGAAAAAATTTGAAAAACCCTCTAAATTAAAAAATAATATTACTGAACCTCCTTTTTTAATATAAAAAAAGGTGGTTTCATATTAATTTTATCTTTAGGGTATTCTGATAATATCCCTAATTATTATAGCAATAGTTTATATTATAATAAAACAATTGTAAACAATACATTCACTCTTTAATAATAATAATAATAATAATAATAATAAAATAATAATAATAACACAAGAAAGAAATAGAGTACCAGAATGATGAAATCAAAAAACGAAAAAAAAAAAAAAAAGAGTCTTACAGAATTGCAACGGCCTTAAGATAGTAATTGTCTTCTACTCCGGTGCTTCCAGAACTTTGAGTATCTGTCTCCTAGAATCTTCTATTAAATTCAAAAATCAAGCATTTGAGATTTTGAATTTTGCTAAATTTTGGTGTGTTTCTTAGTTTTGTAATGAATCCAAAAATAAAAAATTCTATTCTAATGACAAAAGTTGTTCTACTATTTATAATGTTGACAGGTGCCTATGAACAGACACAACTCTGAAAAATAGGTATTTATGAACATACACAATTTTACTGAATAGGTTCTTATGAACAGACACAACTTTATTGAATAAGTGTCTAGCAAATAGATACCTTTTTATCAAATAGACATATTTTTAATTTAAACTCAAATTTTAAAAATTGAATTTTAAATTAAATTAAATTAAATTAACTTGTTGGGACTTCAACACTCATATTAATTAATCACAACACATGCTTTTACAACAATACCTCTCATTTGAATCAAAAGTTGTTTAAGATTAAATGCAAATCTAACTAAGAGGAAAACAAATATGAATTGCAATAGGGCAAGTGTCTTTTGGACTTGAACTTCCCTGAGCGTAAATACATTGGAACTCCTAAGTGACATAGAAGAACAAGACAACATATCACACACAACTCAAATCTTACACACTTCAAATTCATACAGTGGTGTTCATTTTGGCCTGAACAATCCCAAAGTCATAGGAGCTTTAGAGAATTCAGCCATATTCTCATAAATTTGACCCTACATTACTCCCATATGGGTGACATTAATTTAGAATATTCTGTCATATCCCTCTAAGTAATAAAAGGTTAATGTAATTAAATGTATTCCCATACCTTATGCACTTCTGCAAACAACACATCCTTAAACTGGAATTGGTCAATGTATGCTCAATCTTTAATTAAACCAGGCTAGTTTTCCCATTGAACTTAGACCATGGGATCTCTAATTAGCTAAATTAGGTTTCCACCAGTTTTATTCACTATTCAATTGGCTTAAAACTCATTGCCTTTGACATATACTTTATCTTCTCTCTTGGTAGACCTTTTCGTCAACATATCCGTCAAATTCTCTTTTTGATTTTACATAATCAATAGAGATAATTCCATTAAAGAGCAACTATTTAATTGTGTTATGCCTATACATAATATGTCTTGATTTACCATTGTAAATATTGATTTTAGCTCTCATTTGTGTAGTTATATTATCACAAGGCCATAACGGAACATCCTCTAAGAAATTATGCAACCATTTCGCTTCTTCAGCAGCTAGCTTTATCAAATGCTATAATCTTATATTCCATCAAGGATCTCGCTATGCATATTTGTTCAAAGGATTTCCATGAGATTGCTCCTCCTCCTAGAGTAAACACATATCCACTAGTGGACTTCGTTTCTACACTATTTGAAATCTAATTTGGACCACTATATTCTTCTAACACTGGTGGATATTTTATATAGTGCAAACCATAAGATTGAGTATACTTCAAATATTTTAATACTCTTACAAGTGCATTCCTATATTCTTTTCCAAGATTACTTATATATCCATTAAGCCTACTTACAAAACAAGTTATATTAGGCTTAGTTGAATTCATTAAATACATGAGACTATCAATGATATACAAATATTCAAGTTCAAAAACAACATCTCCAGTGTGTTTCATCAATTTATTACTCATATCAAATTAAGTAGTAGTAGGTTTGCAGTCAAAGTGATTAAACTTTTTTAACATATTTTCTACATAGTGAGATTATAGAAGAACATAACCTTTACTATTTCCTTAAATTTGAATTCAACAAATCACATAAGCTATACTTGTAAAACCCAAAACTTCGTCCGGTGAAAAATAAATTATATTATGACAAATAGTATTTTCGGACGAAAAATACTGACGAGAATAGTAATTTTTCGGAAAGCGGACTTAATAAATCAAAAGTTTTGAAATTAGTATCAGAGTTAAAAAAAAATTGAATTAGACTAAAAAAGAATCCATTAGGATATATTTTAAGTGATCCAAAGATTTATCGGACGAAAATATTCTTTTCGATTTTAAGACCGCGAAAATATTTAATGAATAATAAAATAGTTTAGAGTGTCCGGATGTGAAATCGAATTCAAGAATAAATTTCGAAAGTGGAATTGAGCTATAATGGGATTTTCGGATGGATAAAAAACGAATTCAAATAGTGAACCGAAATGGGAGAATCCTTGGAAAGTGATAAGTGGAATGAATAGGTGCATGTGTGCCACGTGTAAGGCATGCAAAATATGTTGGTGACAATTGTGAAGCTAGCATGAGA
Source organism: Dimocarpus longan (assembly GCA_022984855.1). Taxonomy (NCBI): domain Eukaryota; kingdom Viridiplantae; phylum Streptophyta; class Magnoliopsida; order Sapindales; family Sapindaceae; genus Dimocarpus; species Dimocarpus longan. Next base: position 33,706,691 of record CM041014.1, on the reverse strand, counting down.
AAAAAGATGATAAGTTTGTGGCGATTTAAGGAAATAAAGGACAAGTGTGTGGGTAATATGAAGCATATATATATATATATATATATATGAAATAAAATGTTGGACACATTCAATTGAAACAAAGGAGAATAAAAGGGGAGTATTTAGTCCACAAGAGGAGCTCTAAACTGAGAGAAACAAATAAGAAAGGAAATCAATACAAGAAGCATTCGGTCATTCCAAAAAGCCGAGAGTGAGAGAGTTGCTCAGTTGGAGAGGGAGAGAGAGCTAACCAAGAGAAACAATCGAAGAGAAGCTATCATCCATTTGGTTAAGACATTAACCAAGAGAGAAGCTTTTCATTTCAGTCAAAGAGGAGAAGTTGCTGCCAAGAATACACAAAAGAAGACAACAGCTCAGTTGGTTGATTTGAAGCAATTTTCGAAGAATTTCAAGCACACGCAACCATAGGAGATGTAAAAGGAAGTCACGGCCATTGACAAGGAGAGAGGAGTGAACTACCGAGAGCTAAGCAAGGGGGACAGCTTGCTGCATTCAACCATTTGGAGAGAATTTCAATTACATGTAAGCCATTCGGATTGAAAGGAGTTCACGGCCAAAGAAAAACCAAGGAAGGCAGTAGTTTGCATATGGAATTTGAGGTGATTTTGAGTGATTTCAAGAGGTGAATCAGCAAGTGAAAGGGAAGCATAAAAAGGAGTGGTTTTTGTATTAATTGGAAGCAAGTTATAAGTGTGGAATTTTATAAGTTTTTATTCATTTTATCAATTAAATAATTATAATGCGATATTATGTTGTTTCCAAATTATTATGATTATTCGAGTGAGGTTTTAGCATGCTATTATTATTATTATTATTATTTTATAGTAATGCATGTTTAATTTCTTAAGGTTATGTTATAAATATATTTATCCTAGAAATAAAGTAGAAAGTTTAATAAAATACATGTATAGAAACTACACGCTAAGGATATTTCAAACGTTTTAAGCTTTTACCTTAGAAAGAAAGTATTTTGGTTATAAATCGTAAACTAGAGAACAAATATTTAAGAAATAAATCAATATACCCTCATGCTAAGTTAGTGTAAAAGTTCAAAGCATAAATTCTAATCCTATTAAAAAAAAAATTTAAATGCCTTTGGTTTCCCTAATATTAACTAAGGCCTAAAATCTTGAGGGCTAAGGCCCAAGGAAGGGGCCCAAAATAGATAGTTGGGATAAGTTGTGTTGCCACCCTAGAATTCTTTGACGGATGAAACCCAAGGAAGGGGGTAAGTCACATTTTGTCCTACGGATAAGTTGTGGTGTCATCCTAGAATTCCTTGAGGGTTGAGGTCCAAAAAAAAGGGTGGGTCACCCTTCATAGTAGTAATGTCATTCTAAAATCCCTTGAGGGCTAAGGTTCAAGAAAGGGGATGGGCCACATTCTGTTCTGTCATGAATAAGTTTTCCTAGGTTACCTCATAAGATAAGCTATAGAAAAAAAATACATGACTAGACGTAAGATTTAAAAAGTGAAAAAGATTTCCGATTCATGAAATTGTTATTAAATTTTCAAGTAGAAATATTTATATTGGCATATTAGATTTACAGTTCATACCTGTTCGAAATAAATCATTAGATTTCCAAACTATTTTTGAAAATTATATTGTTCAAGCAAATGTCTTAGTTTAATAAAAGTTACCCATTCACTAAGTTATGAGACTCACCACTCTTTTTCTTATGTGTTAAAATCCTCCTCAAGTATAGATATGGGCAATTAGGTGGAAGGAACTCCATCGAATGCACAGATGTGTTGAGGATGTGACGCTACTGCATGACACTAGTTTGTTTGATTTGGAAACATCAAGTACATCTATACTTTTTAAAATCTTGATTTTAGTTTATATATATTATTTTAGATATTAAGTACAATTATGTTTTCAAAATATTACATGCACGACGTTTTAGTTTAACTTAAAGATTTTGTAATTATCTTTTGATTTGAAAACTCGTTATGGTTGTTGTGAATGAGAAAAGAGGGCATGAGGCCCGGAAGTTGAGATTTGTATGATTTTGAAGTGTACAAGTTTTTATGAGTTTTTATAGGGTGGAACTCTTTGAAAATAGCTATTGTGCTGTCGGATTTTCTTTAGAAATCTGATTTTTAAAAATGTTAATTTAAAAAGAAAAAATTTTCACCTATTTCCATAATTGAAAGAAATCCTAAATAATTTTAATAAGGTTTAGTAAAGAAAAAAAAAAAAAAGGGCTTAACTTTACGAGAATCTTCCAGTCGGAGTAGATCTCGATTGGAAGGCTATTGGAGGGTGCAGATGGATTGCCTAGTTTTAGTTAAGGAAGAAGGGTCCGTCAAGTTTGGTATCAAAGTCTGGTTTTTAAGTGCATTACATGTTTTTAGAGCATTTTTCTTAGCATTTTGTAAAACATCATATATTACATGACATTTTAGTATGTTTCAAATGCAGTTAGCCATACGTAGTGTCGGCCGTCCTCGCACGTGGAGAGCTAGTTGATGCTCCACCTATTATATCGGATGTAGAAGAACAAGTGAATGAGTTAGTTAATGATTTGTAACCGGAGGCTCTGGTTGAGCCACTTGCGATAGAGCCCGAGTTGGATCCGATAAAGAGGCTAGCTCAAGTAATTCGGGGTTTGAGGATATGCACACCCAGCTAGGGGTGGCAATTCGGGTTGACGGGTCGGGTTGGACACGACCCGAACACGACACGATAATTTTTGACACGACCCGAACACGACACGATAAGCAAACGGGTTGAACCCCTCCAACACGAACACGACACGATTCGTAACGGGTTGACACGAAAACGACCCGATTAACCGTTAATTTACAGGTTATTTATTAACCCGTTAACGACCTGTTTATCTGACACGTTATCAACCCGTTTAATTGACACGATATCAACACGATATCAACCCGTTTCATCAACCCGTTTACTGACCCTACAGAAATTGTTCTTTCCTTTTTTCAAGTCACATAAAGGCTATATTACCATAATATACTTCTTACAACAAAACACAAAATTATAATCCTCAACTCCAAATGTACACTGGTTACAGATCATGAAGCTAAAGAACTTAGACAGCAAGTGTGCAAGAATGCAAAATGGCTACATACAGATCATGATGATCAATGGTTAAATCACCTCACGACAAATTTGCTTCACTAATTTCTTAAAGGGAACAATCAAGTAAGCAACAATAAGAACATTGAGTGTAAGCAACAATCAAAACAATCAAGTAAGCAACAATCAGAATATTGACTGTAAACAACAATCAAAACAGTAAGCAACAATCAAAATAATCAAAAGGAGACGATGCGGATGAGATGCGGATGCAGCGACCGAAGGAGATTGACGAGGCGACGACCCGAAGGAGACGATCGACGGAAGGAGATGCGACGGCGACAGGAGGAGAGGAATGTGATCTATCGACGGCGATAGATCTCGCAGTGACTGAAACAGATCGGCGAAGTGACCAAAATTACAGATCGAAGGAGATGATGGATGGAAGGAGAACCGGTGCGGTGATAGAAGGAGACCCGTGGCCGCGACTGAAGGAGACTATGGGTGACAAAGGGGATGTGGCAGTTGGCACGGCGACCAAAGGAGACAGGTGACGAAGCAGATGTGTGCCCGGCGCGGCGACCAAATGACCGGCGTGGTCCGTGGAGGAAATGACCGGCGCGGTTGAAGGAGTTGGTTGGCAGCGACTGAATGAGATCGGCTTGTGGATGAGAGGCGCCGGCGCTGCAACTGAAGGAGATCGGCGTGGTGGCCACCCGAATGAGACGATCGATGGATGAAAATGGGACGGCGACAGAAGGAGCAGTGTGGCTGCGACCGCAGGAGATCGGCGTGGCGGCGACCGCAGGAGATCGGCGTGGCGGCGACCGGACGAGTGCTGGACCGAGGTGGGCAATGGACTGGTGCCTGGTGGAGTGGAGGGTGCGGCGGGCGGCTGCAACAAATGTGTAGGGTTTGGGAAGCAGGAAATGAAAAGTATATATAGCTGTCATTAAAATTACATGGATGCCCTCCAATGTTAAATTACATTTTTACCCTCCCTTAACGGGTCAACCCGTAACACGATAAACCCGACACGAACCCGACACGATTAGTTAACGGGTTAAACGGGTTGACCCGTTAACTTACCCAACCCGTTAACGCTCAACCCTAACCCGTAATTATCGTGTCGGTTTCGTGTCGACCCGTCGTGTCGGGTTCCAAATTGCCAGCCCTACACCCAGCTACCATAGAGAGGGTAAGAAAACTAGGTGCCGAAGCTTTTGACAAATCGGGTGGCCTTGAGGTTGCAATAAAGTGGTTAGACAATATCGAGAAAGTTTTGGAGCAGATGGAGTACACCGATCCCTAGAGAGTACCCATTGCTTCATTTTTACTTAGGCTTTAGCCAGGGATTGATGGGACTCGGTGAAGAGAAGAACGGCCATGCCGGTTACATGGGAAAAGCTCAAGGAAGAATTCAATGAAATATTCTACCCAAAGGCATACAAGGACACCAAAATTGAGAAATTTTACAGTTTAGTGCAGGATAACTTGATAGTGGAAGAATATAAGAAGAAGTTCATCGAACTGGCTCAAGTGGCCCTATTCATAGTTGATGATAAGGTGAATAAGTGCCACAAGTTTGTATAGGGCCTAAATCCAAAGATCAAGGCCTATGTCGTAGTCGTAGAACATAGGAAGTATGAGCGGCTAGTAGAGGCAACCTTACGGGTAGAAAGGACTGTGCTAGGTGATAGAGAGCAAGTACTGACAGGACCTGCTCGGATTCCTACTAATGAATCCAACGACCCTGTCTGGCACCCCATGAGACCCTTTTCAAGCCCAACTAATAGAGCCCAAAAGGACATCGTTGAGCGAACCCGTAATCATTTAACTATTTTTATATGAATCATACTTATTAAAATTATCTTTCACTTGCATTAAAAATTTAAACATAATATTAAAATAAAATGTGAATATCTAAAACATAAATGTATTTATAAAAGTGCTACAAAGTCTATTCATAAAACTAAAAAGGAGTATGTAAATTACATGAGTAATTCTAAATCATAAATTTTACACGAAAGGCTATACTACGTCGTCGGTCGGGACCCACCTAATCTAATCTTGGCTCCTTGGTACCTAGATTGCCTGCACTTGCACTTGAGAAGGTTTTTGAAATAAAAACAAAATGAGTTATAAAGCCCAGTGAGCATTTATGCATTTGTTTTAAAATTTCGTCCCAAAACATTTTTTGAAAACATTTTCCCTAAAATAATTTTTATTTCTAAAAGTTTAGGATTTTTATAAAATTTCTATAAGTTCCAAAAGTTTATTAAAAAGGGTTTATTATTTCTAAAAATATTTTCTTTCTAAAATCTGTTTCAAATGATATGCAAATTTTTCTAAAATCTCTAATGGTCACCCAAGAAAGTAAAACCACAAAGGCGACCAGACTAGCTCCGCTCAGTGTAGGGAGTCACATGGTGCATAGGCTAGCATCGCTCACCGTGACAAAGTTAGAAGACGTCTCGTATACACATGTGGCAGAACTATCATCGCTCTCTGTGCGTCGAGAAATACTCCACAAGTGTAGAGGGCAACAGACATGACAGACTCTATACCCCCGATGTTAGCAGAACTAACCATCCCAATACTATGTCATACACTGTGGAGTATATCGATCGGGTCTAAAGCTAAAAGGTCACGTTATAAAGGCCTAGACCGTCCATTAGGTTTGAAGAATTTTTCTATTTTTCCATCATTGAAAACTGTTTCTTTCTCATGCTATAAAATAATCAATCTGTGATGCACACAATACATATAAATAAATCATTTATTCTTAAGCTAAATATAGAGCAATTAAATAAAGTTAAAAATAAAGATAATTTAAAAGTATTTAAAATAATTTCACACTTACAACTTACTTTCCTATCCATTTCAATTCCACTTCGCGGCTTCCTTTTTGCCTTAGCGACCACCACTCTAGCTTGCTACACCACCTACACTGCGATACAAATGAAACCTTAGCTTTAGCTTGCAAGTTGCTTCTCATAAAAATTTCAGCTCCATCTTCTACTTCACTCGAGTTGAAATTGGGCTGTCCCTTCCCCTTCAGCTCGAGCTGCGAGCTCAAGCTCGCTTGTCAGCTCTACCACATGAACTACTCAGCTCCACTTAGCTCGCCCTCAGTGGGTTCTTACTCTCAACTCAACCTGAGCGAGCTTATGCCTAGATCAACTCAAACAACTTCTTTACTTAGCTCAGCTCGGATTGAGGGCATTTCCCTCTCTTCGCAAGCTCGCTCACAATAGATCCTAACTTTAGCTAGCTCATCCTAACGAGCTTCTACCTTAGTCCAACTCGGATAGGCAATAAAATGAGCTGGGACTTTACTCAGTTCGCTTCTTGTGAGCTCGCGCTCTAGGTCAACCCGACCAGCGTGAAAATAGCTACGAGTATCCACCTAGTTCGCACCTCACGAGTTTCAGCTCGCTTACACTACTCATAACATTTCTCCATTCTCAAACTTCTACTTATACACAACATCAATTGCATATTTTCGACCTCGCTTACATTCAACAACACCTATTTAACAACAGGACACCATATCTCTTCCTAATTCAGGTCGCGACCTTATAGGTCTCATGACCGAGCTCAACCACTCAAATTACAATCAACATTATCTAACAACTACCTTACGTACCTAGCTCGCCTCAATCTCTTATCTTGCTCCCACCAGTTCGCTGCTTCAGATCTACACACAAATTCACGTTAGTTTCAGTTAAAACCCAGAAACTGACATTCAACATATTTTCATTAAAACAACGCCATACACAACCACTTTACCACTTAATCCTTACTAGATCTGACTCGATGGCCCCTCCTTAGATCTATTCTTCACTTTTTATCCGCCTGATTTTCTCTTCCAAAGGCAGTTGAACTTCACTTGCGGCGACGACAGCTCTTTTCCTCTTCTGCTGAGCTCTCTCCTTCTCTCTCTTTCTTCTTCTTTCTCTTTTCACTCGGTATTTTTCTCCCTCACCAACACATTACTCAAGCCTATTTATAGGCGTTGGTCAAGTGCGTCCTTCATCCTTGAACTTTCTAAAAATTACGAAATCGCCACATTGTAGAGAATTCTCTCAAAATATCTAGCATTTTTCTTTTCTGATCCTTAACTTTAATAATTTATACTTATTTCCAAATTTTATAAAAATTTTACAAAACTTAAATTTTACTATTAAATACTTTAAAAGAAAAATCCTTTTTATTTTATTCTCCAAAGGGGTATTTTTGTACATTCTATTATTCCATACATAATAACTGTAATATCCTCGAGAGAGGGTATTGCAAGTATAGAGGCCAAAGCACAATCAGGGTTCAGGTTGGTATACAAGGGGTTCCAATAAAGCCCCCAAGTCTGGAGACCAATCGAAGTGGTCTGGCAGTCGTCGGTTAGGTTACGGGGACAATCAAGTCAAGGCTTTGTAAAACCATTGACCGTAAAATTGTCTGTAGCAAGTTTCTAGTAGTAGTCCAGTTATAAGGACATCAGGACAATGGCCAATCAATGTTGGTCGAGGTCAGAAGCAGAGAAGTACATAAGCTAGAGGCCCCACTACATCCAGTAAGCCAGGTGGACAAGCGGGTAGGGGTCAACTGCCCTAAGGACCAATAGGTAGATCCCAGATGCAGGCAAAAGTTTTTACGGTGACCCAGGAGGAAGTAGATGCCACACAAAATATAGTGACAGGTGTAATGTCAGTTTTAGTATTGATTATATAATTATTGAATATGCCTAGAAATTATGGATACTCTTGATATTGAAGTGTTTACGAATTAAGAATTGACATGAATATTGGTGTGAAGTTTTGATGCGTTTAGATGATGATATAGATGACAGATAAGGCCTTGGAATAATTATGACTTGGAGTTTTAGATAATTAAAATTTTGGAATGTAGAATATGATTCATAGTGATTCGTGAGACATGTCAAAAATTATATATTTGTTTTGTGGTGTTACTAAGGGGATAAGATATATCTGTTGAATATTAGAGCTGCATAGCGAAAGTATGATATTTAATACTCCATGTGAGTATGGAGTAGTAGACTTGAATTTGGAGGTAATTAAAGTAGATTATATGAAAAAAAGATATAGTATTTGTGTCAGAGGCTATGATTTAGAATAATTTCTAAGAATAAAATGAAAATCATTCAATAATCGATCATTGGAATGAGAAATGCATCAAGCAATGACAATGCACAAATTTCGAGGACGAAATTTTTATAAGGAGGGGTGAAATGTAAAACCCAAAATTTCTTCTAGTGAAAAATAAATTATTTTTCATGAGTAGTGTTTTCGGATAGAAAATGTCCATTGGAATAGTAATTTTTCAGAAAGCGGACTTAGTAAATCAAACATTTCGAAATTAGTATTAGAGTTAAGAAAAATTGAATCAGATTAAAAACGAATCCATTCGAATAGATTTTAGGTGATTCGAAAATTTATCGAACGAAAATATTCTTTTTTATTTTAGGACCGTGAAAATATTTAATGATTAATAAAATAATTTAGAGTTCCCGAATGTGAAATTGAATTCAAAAATAATTTTCAGAGGTCGGATTGAGTTATAATGGGATTTTCGGATGGATCGAAAACAAATTTGAATAGCGAACGGGAATGAGAGAATGCATAGAAAGTGATAAGTGGAATGAATAGATGCATGTGTGCCATGTGTAAGGCATGCAAAATATGTTGGTGACAAGTGTTAAGCTAGCATGAGAAAAGAGATGACAAGTGTGTGGTGATTTAAGGAAATAAAGGACAAGTGTGTGGGCAATATGAATCACATATATATGAAATAAAATGTTGGACACATTCAATTGAAACAAAGAAGAATAAAAGGAGTGTATTCGGTCCACAAGAGGAGCTCTAAACCTAGTAAAACAAATAAGAAAGGAAATCAATACAAAAAGAATTCAGTCATTCGAGAAAATTGAGAGTGAGAAAGCTGCTCAGTTGGAGAGGGAGAGAGAGCTAGCCGAGAGAAACAATCAAAGAGAAGCTATCATCCATTTGGTCAAGACATCAACCAAGAGAGAAGCTTTTCATTTCGGTCAAAGAAGAGAAATTGCTGTCGAGAATACACAAAAAGGACAGCAGCTCAATTGGTTGATTTGAAGCAATTTTGGAAGAATTTCAAGCACATGCAACCATAGGAGATGTAAGAGGAAGTCATGGCCATTGGTAAGGAGAGAAGAGTGAACCGCCAAGAGCTAAGCAAGGGGGGACAGCTTGCTACATTCAACCATTTAGAGAGGATTTCAAGTGCATGCAAGCCATTCAAATTGAAAGGAGTTCAGGACCAAAGAAAAACCAAGAAAGGCAGTAGCTTGCATGTGGAATTTGAGGTGATTTTGAGTCATTTCAAGAGATGAATCGGCGAGTAGAAGAGAAGCATAAAAAGGAGTGGTTTTTGTATTAATTGGAAGCAAGTTATAAGTGTGGAATTTTATAAGTTTTTATGTATTTTATCAATTAAATAATCATAATGATATATTATGTTGTTTCCAAATTATTATGATTATTCGAGTGAGTTTTTAGCATATTATTATTATTATTATTTATAGTAATCCATGTGTAATTTCTTAAAGTTATGTTATAAATGTATTTATCCGAGAAGTAAAATAAAAATTTTAATAAAATACATACATAAAATTTACACGCTAAACATTTTTCAAATGTTTTAATTACATGCTAAACATATTTCGAATGTTTTAAGTTTTTGCCTTAGAAAGAAAGTATTTCGGTTATAAACCGTAAACTAGAGAACAAATGTTTACGAAATAAATCAATATGCCCTCATGCTAAGTTAGTGTAAAAGTTCAAAGCATAAGTTTTAATCTTATTGAAAAGATTTTATATGTCTTTGGTTTTCTTAATATTAGCTAGGGCTTAGAATCCTTTGAAGACTAAGACCTAAGAAAGGGGCCCAAAACGGATAGTTTGCATAAGTTGTGATGTCACCCTAGAATCCCTTGAGGGCTGAAGCCTAAGAAAGAGGGTGAGCCGCATTTTGTTCTACAGATAAGTTGTGGTGCCATCCTAGAATCCCTTGAGGGACAAGGTATAAGAAAGTGGGTGGGCCACCCTTCATAATAGTGGTGTCATCCTAAAATCCCTTGAGGGTAGAGGCCCAAGAAAGGGGATGAGCCACATTCCGTTTTGCTATGAATAAGTTTCCTTATGTTACCTTATAAGGCAAGCTATAGAAAGAAAATGCATCACTGGATGTAAGATTTAGAAAGAAAAAAGATTTTCAACCGATGAAATTGTTATTAAATTTTCAAACAGAAATATTTATATTAGCGTACTAGATTTACAGTTCATACCGGTTCGAAATAAATTATTAGATTTTCAAACTATTTTGGATGGTTATATTGTTCAAGCAAATATCTTAGTTTTATAAAAGTTACCCACTCACTGAGTTGTGAGACTTACTACTCTTTTTCTTGTTTGTTAAAATCCTCCCTAGGTACAAGTACGAGCAATCAGACGGAAGGAACTTCATTGAACACGCAAACGTGTTGAGGACATGACGGTACTGCACTGCACTAGTTAGTTTGATTTGGAAACATCATGTACATCTATACTTTTAAAATCTTGATGTTAGTTTGTAAATATTGTTTTAGATATTAAGTGACAGGACCCACCCCGAATTTCTACTAATAAACCCAGTGGCCTTACTGGGCACTCCATGAGACCCTTCTAGAAACTATCTACTAAAGTCCAAAAGAATATCATGGAGCGAACCCGTAACTACTAACTGGTTTTGAGGCCTTGGCCTGAAATTAAATCTGATAAATCATAACTAAAAATATGCATCTGAAACATTCATAAAGTGCTATAATATCTGTTTAAAACTGAAAATATGTAAACCTTCTGATAAAATGTAATTTACTAACTGTACATAAAATAAGTATGCTATGTCGACAGTCGGGACCCACCTAATCTGCACGGTGCGCTTCGGTATCTGGAATCACCTGCACCTGCACCTGCACTTGGGGAGGATTTTAAACAAAAACACAAAACTAAAGAGTGAGCTGACGCTCAGTGAGTGCGATATTTATTTAAAACATTTTCCTCCCAAAAAATATTTTTTTGAAAATGCTTTTTGTAAAATACATTCAATTTAAAAACTGGGGTTTCTATAAACTTCTATTTTATATCTGAAAAGCTTTTTTGAAAATATTTCATATTTCTAAAATCATATCTTTCTAAAATCTGGCTATCAAAGATATGTTAACTGTATTTGATCCCACGAGCAAGCTTAAAACCATAGAGGCAGTTGGACCATCTCCGCTTAGTGTAGAGGTCACGTGGCATAAAGGCCAGCATCACTTACCGTGACAAACTGCTAAAAGACATCTCGTATACACGCGTGGCGGAACTATCATCACTCACTATGCGCGAGAAATACCCCACTAATGTAGAGGGCAACAGATTCTGACAGACTCAATCTTCTAGAAGTTAGCTGGATTAGCTCTCCCAATACTATGTCATACACTATGATGTATACCGATCAGGTAGAAAGCTAAAAGGTCACGCTAGCATGCTCGGGTTATAAAGTAAAATTGTTTTTCTTTCTGCTAAAAATATTTGAACATACCATTTAAATAAATTATTTCTTCTCATGAAAATATATAAAATGTTTCTAATCTCATTGCCTAAATAAATTATTTAATAATTTAACTAAAATCAATATATAAATTATTTCTTTTATAACTGAGAAACATTTTATAGAAATATAAAACACACTAACTGTGTATAGATCACCCATTTAACAATGGAGTTTGGCCTATGGCTTTGTGGAATTTTAGCTGAGTTATAAGTCATCTGACCACATTAATAGTCTTATTTAGTCACTATGTCACTTTTTATGGGAAAAAAAATTTGCTTATTATAAATTTCTTTATCGAATAAATGTAACGAATTGCAAGAAACCTCCCAAAGGTATGCTTAAAATCAAAAGAAAATATATTTACTTCTTTATTGCACGTCACATCCACTCAATTAGTAAAGTTCTATTAAAATTAGTCAAACTAATTTGACTTAAGGGTAATTTCGTCTTTTAATTTTTTTTTAAATCCAAAATTATAAAAAATAAATAAGAATGAAAAAAAATTAAAAAAAAAATAAAAGAAATTGTAGAGATCCAATCTGATGACATCATCATCAACCTCAACGTAGGTGAACATTAGCCCATTCTTCATCTGGAATGAACAATCCATTCTTCATCAACCTTAACGCAGATGAACATCAACCAATATGAGATTAGATCCCCATCATCATCAACCTAGCAACCCATACCATCATCAAGCTTTGCCATTCTTTATCTAGGTTTGACTGGAACCGAGATGAACATTATCTGGGTTCCAATCGAACTTAGATAAACATCATCTCTGGGTTCGATTGGAACCCAAATGATGTACATCATTTGGGATGAACTCATATTCGATTTGAACTCAGATGAACATCAATTGAGTTTGGCCCAGATGGTAGTGAGATTCCACCACCTATATCAACAAAAAATAAAAATAAAGAGAAAAGAAAAGAGAAGGAAGATGACTAGATTAGTGAAGAGAAAAGATTGGTGGCCATAAGTGAGACTATTAAACTATTGGTTTCTTTTTCTAGGAAATTTTTTACTCAATTTTGATCTCCACCATCCATTTATGATGAGATGGACGATGGAGTTTTTTTTTTTTAATTTTAATTTTTCGTAAGAATTTTTTTTTTAAAATTATTGGTGGAAATTCATATTAGATCTCTACCATTGGATAGATCTCATTCTACCATGGAAATTCAATATGGAATTCACAACATTTTTTATTTATTTATTTATTTTTTTTTACATTTTTCATGGACAAAATAGTCATTTGACCAAAAATTTTAGTCAACTATTAAAGTTGATGAAAGTCAACTGACAATGTGAGAACTGATATAATAAAATGATAAATGTGTTTTTGTTTGGTTTTAGACACACCTCTGGAAGGTGTTGGGCTCATTTGAAGAAATATTAAATCCAATCTCAACTTTTGTAGTTACTTTTTACTTTATTGTGCATATATTTTAAATTTCAGTCCATGGACATATGTGTTACGCTGAATCACATGAATTTATTGTGTTCTACTTTATTTTTATTTTGCTTTATACTTTGAGCATTTAATAATTTACATAATAATTTTTAGAAGACAAGTTTATACTAAGCATATTCCCTAAACAATGCAATTCCATTGTCATTGCATGATTATCGTGATTATCACATTGATTTGTATTAGAAGATGGGCCAAATAAATAAACAGACAAAATATGAGAATTTGTAGAATAGTGAGAGAGGTAATTTTCATATTAATTTGTCCTGAAACATAGGTCAAATAAATAATTGACTTGGAAACATATTCTTTGCATTATACAACTGGCTTACCATAAAGTATTGATTAGAATGTCAACCAAATTGATTAAATCTGGATATGATTTGACTTTTTATCTGAATTCGGTCGTGATATATAATTTAGATATCTAATATAGATATCTAATATGATTCAAGCCACTTAATTTATGATTTCTCATCTTTTGTTTTGTTTTGTTTGTTTTAAATCATTTGTCATCTTGTTTAAGTAGTAAAGAATTGGCCATGGAACATAGAAGATATTTTGTTAACCCAAAATTAAGGAATTGAGATTGACTAATATTATATCACTCGTTAGTTTATGTACGTCATAAGCAACTTTAATACATAATAAATTATAGATAAGTTCACTTCTCTCTTTTCATTTTTAATAATTACAAGATATATAAAAGTTTACTTATATTGTTACATACTATCTCTCAGTAGGAATAATTGAGTATTTTTCTTGATCCTAAAAAGTAAAGGGTTCAAATCTTACCCTTGTCTGTGATGTGGATAGTTTTTCATGAATTTAATCCCCCTCCCCCATTCTTTAAAAAAAAAAAAAAAAAAAGATTACTTACATTAATGGTTGAGGTACTTAAGAATTATCTACTCTTACGATAAAAAGGAAAATCTTTGTATATACACATGATGTTAGTATTTTGGATTGCCCTTATCAATGAGACAAATTGGGGCTTAAAAATCCAAATGGATCAAATTTATCTGACCAATTCAGCTGATGAACATAATTTAACCAACATGGATTAAATAGGTTTTCATCTAAGCAGTTACTAGTTTATAATTTGAATTACAAATGAGAAGAAGGCACAATGGTAATATGTATAACTTAAGTTTTTCTAGAAAATATTGATACAACTTCTCAGTTCTCACTTTTTGGAATGAAGAACCATTGTCGAAATGCATTGATGAATCATTAAACATGCATACATCAAAAGCAAGGATTTTTACCTTGTGAACAGAGAAAGGGCCGGGTTCCTATTGGAGATTTCTTTCCAATTTAGTAGAACAATCTTAGGATTTAAAGGTTTCTATGAACGTTAATTCGATGTAAAAATTCAAAATCTCTTATCAAGCACATCTAAGTTTTGTTTTAGAATATATGATTCGAGATTTATACAAACTGAAACCCGAACTCTATCATGGATGTAATGGGAAAGTACATAAAGTATTTTAGTTATGAATGGATATGCTCATTTAATAGAATTTGATTCCTTTTTTTTTACCAAAAAAAAAGAAAAAAAAAACCGATGTATCATAGTTGCCCTTCTTTAATTAAGTAGTCGATTGATATGCTCGGAATAATTTTGACTAACCAATTTCAAGATAATAATAATAATGATAATTTTGATTAACAATTAGATAAATCTATATGTTAGTTTAAAATGACAAATTCATACTAATAAAAAATAATATTCATATAATTGTCATTATATAGTATTTATGATTTCATGGTTGTTTCACACAATCGAAATATCAATTTAAAAAAAAAAAAAAATCTAAATATGTTTTATTAAAAAATTTAATTAATTGCTTTTCAAAATAAACTTTTTTTTTTTTTAATTTAAAATTTCTACCCAAAAAGAAAACGAACAAATGCTTCTTGAAGAATTTTTCAAATGAAATAAATTTTATATGCTTCAATTAAACATTATGAAACAAAGGTAAAAACTAATTAAACAAATGCACTTTAAACACTTTACAAGATCGCTAAGTGGGTGAAATCTATAGTTGCTGATATAGTTTTGATCATATTATCAGTTTTTCTAGACACTAACAACTTGTTAAAAAGCCTAGTGGTGATTAGAATGGGGTTGGTTTGGATTAAATGATACGTAGACAAAATTGGTTGCATGGAAATGCTTTCTATTTGATCTAAAAATTTGTGCAGAATTGTGTATGGAAGATATAAAATCAGATGGATTGGAATGGAGTGGAGGTTGCCTTTTATAGGCCTGATCCTCAACTGCTCGACGACCCATTATTCCATTTTTTCTGATCTCCACTTCCCTCTACTGTCTGGTGCATGGCGGTGTGGAAGCATGGCCTACGTGGGCGCAGTTACCCCCCCACGATCCACTCGATGGCCTGCCACGTGGGCTGCACGCTATCATTGGGCTACACTTCGTCCATGGGCCGAACTACGGACCTCCAAGTCCTCATTCATTTGGACTGTGTACTGTACTTGGGCTTAAATTTGGCTATCAATTTTGTTGCCATCTATTTTAATCAACATAGTTTGTCTTCCACTTCTTCGATCGACATAATCAATCGAAGAAGTGTCTGTTCGATCAACTTATTTTGTCGTTATCTCTATCATGTTGAAAGTTGAAGACATCACCATTTGCATTAGGTCGAATGACTCATGGGTCCAGCTATTATACAGCCCCTCTATTTCTCTCAATTATGAAAACATCGATAGAATGAAAGTAGTCACTTGTACTTATAACTGGTTTGGTTGGTTACTTGAAACAATTTGAAACCCTAACCGTTTGTAACGTAAATCAAATCAAACGTCAAAGGTCATAATTAACGCTCAAAAACCATGTCGTTTTGGTTCTCATGTGAGCCTCCATACACATGCCACATGTCTCTTACCTGTGAAATGTCGGTTATAAAAGTCCCACTTACCCTGATTGTTTGTTTTTTCAAAAATTGTCCTTTTGGCACACTCTCTCTCTTGTTCTATAATGAAACCCTAGATCTCTAGATTTCAAATCCAAACTTTTTCCTTTTGCAGAAGATTTTCGATGTTTTTTCAATTAGGTGAGTCTTCGGGTCCCTATTTTCACTCTAGTATTTATGATTTTATTTTTGTTTAGGTGAGTTTTGGCATCTTATCTCTCAAATTCTCTTTGATTTATGGTTTTGTATATGCTTTAGTTCTATCCTTTTACCTTTATTATTATTTCTTTTTAATTGCTTTTGATCTGTTTGGCATGTATAACTTGGTAGATTTCTTGGTAGTGAATTTCTTCACCTTACTATACTCATTAGAAAGTTTAGGTTTACTAACCCTATGTAACACCCTTACCCCAAATTCCCGTCTGTACGAGGATCGAGGTGTGGGATGTTACTCTTTTTCTTATTTCACAATTTCTTTTATAAAAAAAATTATCGTTTTCAAAAACTCTTATTATACTTTAACGAAATTTCGACAGAGTTTTCTCTATTTTTCTGAAAATCCAAATTTAAACCTGTAGAGAAAACGCACTTCTAAATCAATTCATTTCTCAACTTTCTGGTTTCGGACCTCTCGTCCGTTTCCAATCCACTCCAACACACAATCATTTGATAATAAATATTTCAAATATTTTACAAAGATAATACCATATAAAATCTTTTTCAGCGAATAATTTACAGAAGTTATTACAAGTGATAAACGTTAAATCCACACAATATGATTGTAGCCAAAATAGGATATTTCGACAACACAACAATGATGATTACCAAAATGATGAGGGCGGATGTGACTTAAGGGAAATTGCAGCTATTTTGTCTTCGTCGTTGCTTCAAGCCCTACTCAACTACCTACGCGCGGTAAATCCAACGCGCTAAGTCTTTCGACTTAGTGGGTGTACTCACATAATATTGAAATCATATTTATTTTCAAAATACAAGCATAAATTAAAACAATATGCACGATCATAATTTATTTATCAATAAAACACACAGTACCCAATTTCACAAAATAAATCATAATTCTGTGACTTTCCAATACATTTTTATTGCAAACGCAATCACAATCGAATTCTTACAAAATCAATTATCAAATATTAAATCCATCAAACATACCACCAATACATCACATAATTATCATCTTAAGGCAAACAAAATGACGAAAATACCCCTATAATAATTTATACATCAATTTCGACTATAGGTGATTTTAATTGCGAAAATTGTTTTGAAATCATTTTTCTTCAAATAATTTCATCAAATAACATATAATTAATACCCAAAACAATTTAATATCTCAAATAAACAATTAAATCAACTATCACAATAATAAATATATATTAAAATTCGGAATTAATAAGCAAAATTTTTAAAAATATGAGTACACCAACCTTTGGGCTTTCTACTAGCCTCTAACAGCTCCCAATTGATCCCTAAAATCTTTAATTGAAATTTCTGGGATCAGAATCGCGTATTTCTCTACCTGGGGTTTGAAAAATTAAAGAAAATCATGCTTGAGAGGTGATTAAGCTATCATATAATGTTATTGATGCTTCCTAAATATTCTAGCATGCTTCTACATGAATTTCTACACGATTTGAGCTCTCAATGGGATAAAAAAATTAACTTACCCGAATTTCACTTCACTGACAATTTTTCAAGTCTAGATTTAGACACCCAATAGCTTGAATGAGGTTAAATCTAGGTGTTTTGGCTAGGAAATGAGTTGAAATGGGTGATTAAACTAAAAGAAATAAAGAAATTAGAAAATAAAATAAAAAAAATCAAAAATTCGCACTAGAGACGCAGTCGGCTGAAGGAAAGAGAAAAATGAATAGTGTCGGTCACTATGCTTGTCTTTTTATATAATTTTTTTATGTCAAATTACAATTTAGTCCCTCAAAAATTTAAAATGCTAAATCGACCCCTATACTTTTTAAAATTCTCATTTAAACCCCTCGAATAAGAAATATTCCTAACTTGATATTTTCTTTCATTTCTTATTCCATCTTAACCCCAAGATCAACTACTTTATTACCTTTATGCCACTCATTGAAGTTTTATTTTAATCCCCCTTAAAAATAAAATTCAATATATATATATAAAAAAAATTCAGAAAATTTTGGGACGTTACACCCTAGTTAGGCTCTAATGTTAGATTATTAACAAGAATTTTTGTGTGCTCCACAATTACATGTGACTTCGAGTCACAAACACGTGATCAATATAGCAGACAAGAGTTTGCGTTCATTAGGATAGAGTTGGTCGAGCTTAGCTCGTTGATTGAGTCACAATATTTAGAGGTTATGTAGAACCATGTTGAGGATTTAGCCTCGCGGTTAGGCATATTTACTTTAGTCGTTTCAGCTGGAGATGAAGTCGACGGTTCACTAAATCCTCAAAATGTTAAAAATGACTTCGTTAGGAAATGAAGATGAATAACTTTTCTCTCTTCACTAAAAATGAAATTTTCTTTTTTAGTTGAACTAAAAGTAAATTTACCTTTAAATTTAATATTAACATATTAAATAATATTTAATTCAAAAAAATCTGAATCAATAATAAATCTCAAAAAGTCTATTTCTTTTTATTTTTATCTTTTTAATTAATTAATTAATTAATTTGTAACTAATTTTATATGGGGTTGTGATTGTGAGTAGTTTACTTGTGATGTGAGTGAGAGGCACATCAAAATGTTGGAGGGTCCGACCTCATTTTATCAGCGGTAACCTTAGAGACACTAAGGCCATTTTACACCTCATGGTTTGGTATGTGGTATTTTCATTTGTGAACATAGAAAGCATGAAAAAATCGTTATCATTACCTTCTAAGTCTTCAATACTCACATGCCTTTCACTAATAACACCAAAAAAAACAAAAAAAAAAAAACTTAATATTATAGATTGCATCGTACATTTTCTAGTTCGATTTTAAAATGTAACAAATTTTATTATGTAATAAATTTTATTGTACAACAAAATTACAACCAAAGATGCATATGTATGTTGGTGCATATCTTGAAGCAGTTAAGTTTGTTTGTTTTTTTTTTTTTTTTTCCTGTTTGGAGAAGCAGTCAAGTTTTTTCTATCAACGACAAAATGGACATTCAACTTTACAATCTTTTACTAAACATGAAACATCTCTGATTTTTATTCATTTTACTTATGACGTAACTAACTTTTATCAAAAGAGAGGATAAAGTAATCTAATTGAACTCATATTAAAACTTGTAGGAACCAATTTAATTAATTGATTTAATTGAACTATACCAAATCATTTGGTGGTCACTTAATATATATTAAGAACCTTTTTTTTTTTTTTTTTTCCCTTTGTTCAACATACAACCGCACCATCCCTAGAATTGACATGTGACCAGCCAGCAACATATCATAAACTAATTTATTTAATAGCTTATTAGGTATTTTTAACAAATTAATTAATTGCTTAACCATTAATATAAGAAATATTAGTTTACAAAAAGGTTGGTTAAATAGAAAAAAGCCACATATGTTGAAGTCTCGCTCCTTGATAGGACCCATCCCGACTCTTATCATAATTTTAGAAGAATCCCGTGAAAACTGGATCTTTCTGATTGGAATAGAGTTTTCAAAAACCTTTTAGAAAAATTTTCATAAATCATATGATTGCCTCATAAATTCAATATGAACAAATTGAAAAGTTATACATTTCTCGTGTTGGACATTTTGACTAAATATATAAAAATATTCATAAAATAATTGGATAAAATATTTCATTTATAAAAGTACTTTTGAAACACATTTAAGAATCTGATTAATTAAAACTAATATACATAATGCAAACCATTCATCATCATGTGATATTTCTCATGATATGTAATAATCTATACAACTCTACAGCAGATGCATGGAAAAAACGAGTTTTATAAAAAGTGAGCACTAACATCTAATGAGTGGGTATAACTTTTCTCAAAATATTTTTAAATAAATTATAACATATTTCTGGTAATAATAAATACTTATCAATGATTTATATAAATTCATATTTGAAACAATAAAACTAAATTCAATAATTTATAATATAACAAAATTGTAGCCATTTGTATACATAATTTTTTTATAACTTCATAAAATATATTTTATAACTATTGTTTGTAAAATGTTTCTAAAATCTTTTTTTGTAAAATTAGTGTTCTATAAATATCTTTCTAATCAAACTCAATATATAATATCTGTGATATGAAAATCTTCATCAGCTAGTATTCAGGAAAATTTGTCATATATGATGGAGGTACTCAACACACATGCAGAATGAAGGATAATATTTGTTATACATTTGCTGGGCAACTCAATGACTCTAGACATTTACTATACATGTGTTGGACCACTCTTTAGGATTTACAAACTTGAAGTTTGTCTGACTATTAAAGAGGAAGGTACCTCCTTGGTGTTTTGAAAATATTTTTATTTTCCTTTCAAATCGTAAACCATTTCTGTATACAAATATACATAATATTGAATAATATTTTTCTCGAAATATAAACAAATATTCTTTCTCGAAACATAGCATAATATTACCAAAAATATTTTAAGTTTTTCTTATAATAAATTCAAACTAAAAACATAAAATTCCGATTGAAAAATCTAATACATATGCGTATATACATTACACAATAAATTCTCATCTCAATCATAAAACTTAATTTATAATCTGTAAAATCAATTAATTAAACAAATAATTTATTTTCAATCAATAATAAAAATTGAAACACAAATAAATATAATTTAATCAATTTAATTAAAATAAAGTTATTTACTCACATAACTCTTATGCTCATATCTAGATGTAATATGAGTTCCCGTCTAATTCCTCATAAACTTAAATCCACCCTAAAATCACATAAAACTCAATTTAAAACTTAAAAAAATAATAATAATTAATTTTTTAAAATTCAAATCCTATTGAAATAAAATTATTTATCTGGATAAATCGAACATTTAAATATTTAGATAACCCATATGAAATTTTCTCCTATTCTCCTTCTCTCTTATTCTTCTTCATTTTTTTTTTCTTCTTCTCTTTTCTTTTCTCCTCTCTCATGACTTTCTTTCTCTTGTTTTCTTTCTAATTCTACTCATCCATTTCTGTGTTTGTTGCCATCAAAAGCTTCTATTATATATATATATAAAACAACACTCCACTAGTTCCTTTCTTTTGCTTTGATCACTTCCAAACACCCACTCTTTTGTCTCATTATTATGTTTATCAACTTAGCCAATTGACATGTTTTTTTTTTTTTAAAAAAAAAAAACTTTTGTCACTAACTCACTCCTTCTCTCATTCACTTGGTCAATTACTATTCCTTTGTTTGCTTACACACTTAATTGCTTATCGTCATCATTCATCTTTTATACTTGGGACACTTGTCTTCTCTTCATTAACAAAATTGCTTTTGGTTTCACACCATGACACCATTCTCTCTTTCTTGGCTAACTCACCATATTGTCTTATTTCAAATTGATTTGCTTTTGTCTCTTTTGCTTTCAATTTGACACAACACTTATCTATTTTCTAAATTAAAAATATTGGCCATTATTACACAATTTTCTCATTCAATTTCACGCTTATCTCATTATTTTCAATTTCCATACTCTTTCTATGGGCTGCATTTAATCAAAGCAAGGGGTATATTTAAAACCAACAAAATTATTACTTAAGTTTGCACTTAAATTGGGCTTGTTTATTGATCTCCTTTTGGTCTCAATTTATTTTCAGGGTCCACTTGGATTCAGATCCTACACTTCTTAAATTCCTATTTGCTTAACCATTTATTAATAAATGTGTGTTGAATCTGATGAAATATTACATCAACACACATTTTCTGTATTGAAATAATAAATTAATTTCTTACTTATTTAAAATTCGAAGCTAAATTGCAACTTACATACTATGCATATGTTCATCTAATTATAAAACTTTTTTTTTTTGACACATTACATATATATTACATACACATGTAATACAACTGGACTCTCTAGATAAGTTCTATTGAAGCGCAGCCTAAAATCGAGGCTCTCGAAAGCAGGAGGAAAAGCCCATGTAGACACAAGGAAAAACTGCCATTTTGCTTAGTGGCTCAAGGGTTCGAACCATATACTTAACCCTTTGCCAGAAAGCAAAGGTAATGCTACCGCTATTGAGGGAGCATGCTAAGTGTTATCTAATTATAGAACTTTTATCAATTTGTCTAAATAAGAAGTGTATTATTTATCATTTTAATTCACAAAAAGTTATTAAAACCCCTTTTTTTTTTTTTTTTTAATCTTCTCTATTGGCACACATGACTTAATACATATTTGTTAAAGTGAAATTTTGTGACGTAATTCAAGGTAAAAATTCAAAATCTATTATCAAGCATATCTAAGTTATGCTTTAAAATATATGATATTAGAGATTTGTACTTGTTGAAACCCGCACCCTATCATTGATGCAATGAAAAAGTACACTAAGTATCATAGTTGCATTTCTTTAATTAAGTAGTAAATTGATATGCCCAAAAAAATTTTGACTCACCAATTTAAAAATGATAATAATAATAATTTTGGTTGACAATTACAAAAATCTATATGTTAGTTTAAAATATCAAATTCATACGAATGAAAAATAATATTCATATAATTGTTATTTTATTGGTATTTATGATTTTGTGATTATTTCACATGATCAAAATATCGATTTAGAAAATCTAAATTTGCTTTATTAGAAAATTTAATTAATTGATTTTCAAAACAAGCTTTTATTTTTATTTTTTAATTTAAAACACATTTTCTACCGAAAAAACAAACAAACAAATGCTTCATAAAGAATATTTCAAATAAAATAAACCCAAAAATAAATTTTACGTACTTCAATTAAACATTATAAAACAAAGGTAAAAGTTCATTAAACCAATGCACTTTAAAATCTTTAAAAGATCCCTAACAACAAATATCTTGTTTTCAAAAAAAAAAAAAAAAAAAAAACCAACAACAACAACAACAAATATCTTTATTAATTAATCAGTCAAGCTTTGTATATATACTAACAGATATGATAATTAATTTTATAATATTACATGCATTACTTATCATATGATTTAATAATTTTATATTGATATATCTCTTATTGTGTGATTCAATTGATCAAATACAATAATTTAATTACAAGAATTTTGGCTATTATTGACAAACTATTTTCTGACCGCTTCAAGTATCCTTGGTAATTCGGCCTTTTCTTACGAGTGCAAAGAAACTCGAATTTATTTTTATATGTTATTTATGACTTTGCCTTTAGATTAAGCTACCAAGTTAGAAAGCTGTGCAAGATTAGTAAGCTGATTTTCATGGAATGGAAACTATCTTAAAAACGACAACCCAAAATTCTGTTCATGTTAATAAAAAATAAAACGAAAGAATTGTTCTAAGTTGAGAAAAAATATAATATTCGTTGATGAAACCATTCAATTTATAGTCTAATAGGTCGTTACTTTTGAAGATCTGGTTAATGAGACCTGAATAAAGATGATAGTGTTATTATTCATTGAGCTTCTTGTATGTCGTAACGTTGTGAGCAGTATAGTGCTTATGTAAGGGTGGTCATACTATCCAACTTCAGGCATTAAAATACATTCCAGTGGTTAGTTAAAGGTCTATTAAGAGAGAACCAAAACAGGGCACTATCATTCTATCAGCGAATGGAATTTTCCTGTTTAGGTCCTATTAGCGTCAAATAACAGTGCACCAAAATCAAAATAAATCTCTGTTTCTTTCGACATACTGATTGAAGTTCCCTACAACTCATAGGTAAACTATCAACAAAATTAAAACTTGATAGTAAACATTTGGCTTTGTTGTATTTAGGTTGAGGAATTGTTAGCATTTTTTTGTTCTATAATCCAAGGTTTT
The DNA here is from genome assembly GCA_022984855.1 of Dimocarpus longan. Taxonomy (NCBI): domain Eukaryota; kingdom Viridiplantae; phylum Streptophyta; class Magnoliopsida; order Sapindales; family Sapindaceae; genus Dimocarpus; species Dimocarpus longan. Next base: position 33,682,586 of record CM041014.1, on the reverse strand, counting down.
GGTTCTCTCATTAGACCTTAATTAATTATGGAAATTTTAGGAATTTGAAATTTGAAGATTCACTTGTTTTTTATGCAATTTTGGCTTGATGTTGATTTCTTACAAATTCAGTTTTCTTCTCTACGATTTAACTTACTCATTGACTTCTAGGACGGATATCTTTGTCATCAATTGTTTTGGGAGGTTGTTAGGATCTTTTCTGTGTTGTCAACTGTAATTTTAGGGGCTCAAATGGAAAATCATCGAGAAATAGAGGACAAACAATCTGAACTGGATTCTAGTGATGCATCTTCAAAGAAGCAGGAAACTCTCGTGATGAAATGCTGTCTAGGCGCAGATGTATATACAAGAACAGAGTTTAGTTTGGTGTAGATAAACCGGAAAAAGTATGCATAAAATTATTTCATCCAAGGAATAATGAACAAGTTTAGTTGCAAAGTAAGCGAAATAAAAATGTGGTAAGTGTGGTATCTCACTTCTGGAAAACAAGAAAAGTTTATATGCGAAGTTGACTAACTAACCCTCTAATTTTCTTTTGCTCAACTACTGACACCTAGCAACGGTTTGTTACCATCTAACTAACTCTAACCTTCAAACTTTTATTTACAACATTAACATAAATACATTTATGTAAATATGTTTACATCCCCCCCTCACATTGGAGCTTGGTGAAAGCCCGACAAGCCCAACTTGGACACTAAAAGAGTAAAAAGAGCTGCAGCTAAAGACTTTGTGAAGATATCAGCAATCTGCATCTTGGAGGGTATGTGTTGTGGTAGAACAAAACCTTGTTAGAACTTGTCAGGAACCAAATGACAGTCAATTTCCAGGTGCTTGGTTCTCTCATGAAAAACAGGATTTGCAATAATATGCAAGGCCGCTTGATTCTCACACCAAAGACAGAGAGGCAGTGGGATTGAAATAGAAAAATCCTTCGTAATATGTGAAATCCATTGCAACTCACGTACAGTAACAGCCATGCTTCTATATTTGGCTTCAGCAGAGGACCTAGAAACTATATTTTGCTTCTTTGTTTTCCAAGATATCAACCCAAATATACATAATAACCTGTCAATGATCTCGTGGTATATGGACAAGATGTCCAATCTGCATCACAAAAAGCTTGCACTTCAAGAGTATTATTTGAAGGATAAAAAAGACCCTTAGAAGGACAACTTTTGAGGTAGAGAACAACATGTAAAGCTGCATCCCAATGAGCTTGTTAAACCCCTGATTATGCTGACCTATCATAGGAGGAAGAAGCGTATCCAGGATCTCAAGGTTTACGAAAGGAAAGAAACTCAAGGTTTACAAAAGGAAAGAAACTCAAGGTTTATAAAAGGAAATTTCCTAATAGGAAAGTTTTAGCCATTAGTGGGATTGAGTCCAAAAAGAAAGAAATAATTTGGGTAATTAATTAAGGGAGGATATTATGAGATTCTTGTGGCGTTTTTACTAGTATTTAAATAGTGGGGCTGTAAGATTTATTTTCATCTTAGGTTTTTAGAATTTAGCAGAGAAACTTTGTGAAATGTATCGTATAGCACAATACTCAACCCTCAGTGTAACATTGAGGTTTCTCATTTGTAATCGTTTGTTTTATTCAGTATTTTTTTTTAATTAATAAATGTCCCTACATTCTCATACAAATTAGCTATTTATTGTTATGATATTTTTCTTTGTTAGTGAGGTTCCTAACAAATTGGTATCAGAGCCTTTGAATGGTGAATACGTGCATAGAGAGGGACGTGTAGAAAAGCTAGAAAAGGATGTGGTAGAAGTGAAGGAGTGTTTGGCTGCCATGGACAGCAAGCTGTCAGATCTAGGAGCAATACGTGCGGCTATGGACAGCAAGCTGTCAGACTTGGGAGCTATCTGTGGCATGCTCACCAAGCTGAGTGAAAATAATATGGCAAAAAGGGAAACAACTAAGCAAGGAGAGCTATCATCTAGAGGCAGAACTGCGATAGTAACAGTAGCAACAAATCAGGAGGAACTGGACTTAGCAATTCGAGTTGCTTAACGCATACCTCTTGCCAACGACGAATTTCATTTATCCGTAAAAAAGGTGGAGTTACCTAACTTCAATGGACACGATCCTGTTGGATGAGTTTATCGGGCAAAGAAATATTTTGAGGTCTAAGGAACCAAACCAGAAAATAAGTTATGATTGGCGTTTGTCGCAATGGAAGGAGTAGCAATGCATTGGCTGCGTTGGCTCGGAAATAAACAATCACAACTAACGTGGAAAGGATTTTCGTCGAAATTAACGAGGCGATTTGAAGGATGGAAGGTCAGTAATCCATATGAACATATAGCCAGTCTGAAACAAGAAACCATAGTAGATGAATATGTGCAGCAGTTCGAATACCTAGCAGGGATGGTGTCGGGTTTGCCAAAACCTACATATGTTGGGAACTTCATCAATAGGTTACGAGAAGAGATAAAGAGAAAAATGCGAGCACATGACCCACCAAATTAAATGAGGGCAATGGAACTTGTTTGAGAATTGGAAGAGGAGTTGGCGGGTTGGCAACCGTACTAGCAAAATTATCACACCACTCGACCCGTCGTCAACAAACCAGAACTCAAGTACACTAGTGCCCAACAGACCTGAACCGCGCCAACTTTTTCTTGTTTCGGCCTTAACGGTAGTGCCTTCGACCCTTACATTGACCCGCACACAGCCATTAGTTCGAGGTAATTTCGCCCTATCATCGGTCGAGATGAGACCATGGTATGCATGAAATCAGTGTTTTCACTGTGAAGGGCAACATTCTCCTACACACACGTCTGCCCCAATGCCCATTTGAGGATAATGATAACTACCGACAATAAAGAGGAGATAGAAATGGAATTGCTACCTCCCGAGGCTGAACGTAAAGCTTTAACTTCTATGATTAGTTGCGATACTATGGAGTTATATACGTTTTCAACTGCAGGGTTGACACGTCTGAATGCCACGAAGTTTAAAGGTACCCTCAATAATTGTTCCATAGTAATTTTAATTGAGAGTGGCACAAGTCACAACTTTATTTCACGGGATTTGGTACAAGCCTTGGGCCTAATTGTACAGCCTACCTCGACATTTTGAGTTAAGTTAGGTGATGGCTAAAATATTCCGTGTAGGCAAGGGGGTAGTTTTCTGCATTTAAGGATTGGAAATTTCTATAGATTGTTACCCATTCCAATTAGGTGGAGTAGATGTCGTTTTAGGTGTGGCCTTGTTTAAGACATTGGGGGATATCAAGGTAAATTGGCATAGGATGACCATGGTTTTTGAAGCTCAAAGGTTGCCCTAACGACTGCAATGTAACCCCGTGTTACAATCATCCCTCGTAACCTTTAAAAACCTGTTGTATACCACAGAAGTCGAATACAATATGCTTTTATGGTCATTAGAGAACCAAATGGGAGAAAAATTAGATGAGATACATTTGCAATGATTGCAATGTCGATCGTTACATGTAGTGCTAGAACAATTCTCTATAGTGTTTCAAAAGCCTAAAGGTCTACCACCCTCATATGAAACTGGACTCATACAATTCAATCGGAACTAAAGGTTACAATAGTCAATGTTAGGCCTTATCGATATGCTCATAGCCAGAAAAATGAAATAGAATGTTTGGTATAAGAAATGTTAGCGGTTGGGATCATTCAGTCAAGTGGTAGCCCTTTCTCAAGTTTGTTCATTTTGGTTAAATAGAAGGATGGTAGTTGGAGATTCTGTCTAGATTATTTAGCTTTGAATGAGGCCACAATCTCAGATAAGTACCCCATTCCAGTGATTGATGAGTTATTGGATGAGTTTTATGGAGTGATATATTTTTCCAAAATTGATCTTTGCGCCGGTTACCGCCAAATTCGCATTCTACCAGGAGACATTCCTAAAATGGCTTTTCGCACTCATGAGGGGCATTATGAGTTCTTAGTCATGCTCTTTAGCTTTACAAATGCTACAACAACTTTTCAAGCCACCATGAATGATTTGTTCCATCCTTTCTTATGTAAGTTTTTGCTTCTTTTTTTTTATAACATTTTGATCTACAGTAGGGATTAGGACACACATCTCCAACATTTACACCTCGTGCTAGATACCTTGTCTTCCAACCAATTTTTCGCTAATCGGAAGAACTGCACATTCGGGCAAATTCAGGTGTAATATTTGGGACATATTATTTCAGCGGTCGGCGTAGCCATGGACCCCAACAAAATACGGGCGGTACAAGACTGACCTACTCCGACTTCAGTGAAGGCGATACGAGGGTTCTTGGGACTGATTGGGTATTATAGGAAATTTATTTCGAATTATGGCAAGATTGCTCGTCCTTTGACAAATTTACTCAAAAAGAATGCTTTTGGTTGGACTGAGGTAACCCAAGCTTTTTTCACGTAGTTAAAGCAAGCATTAACGACAAGGCCCGTACTGGCAATGCCTGATTTTTCTCAACCATTTGTAGTTGAGTGTGATACCTCGAGTAAAAGTGTATAAGCTGTTTCGATGCAATAGAATCGATCGGTCACTTAATTCAGTAAGGCCCTCTTTGACCAAGAAGCTAGTAAGTCAACATATGAGAAAGAATTATTGGCGTTAATGTGTTGGTCGTACAATATTAGAGACCTTACCTTTTAGGTCGAAGTTTGTGATCTATACCAATAAAAAAAGCCTCAAGCATTGGTTAACTCGGCAGATTGCCACTCCAAATCAATAGAATTGGTTAGCTTGCCTCTTAGGGCATGATTTTTATGTAGTCTATAAACCTGGATGGAATAATTCTGCGACTGATTCTCTTTCTCAATGGGAGGATTATTTTGGGGATTCTAAGAAAATTTCAACAGAGCTATCGACTATGTCACAACCTCAGTGAGTGGATACCACAGCCTTAGTTGCTGCCATCATCGTCGATTCCTAGTTGTCGACCATAAGGTCAGCTTTGAAATCTGGAGCAATCATGAAACTAGGGTTTTCATTATCGCATGATATGTTACTATATATAAGGGCTGATTAGTATTGCCATCTAAGTTTCAGTGGGTGTAGTAATTTTTGGTCAAGTTTCATTCCACACCTATGGGTGATCACTTTGGGTTTCTAAGAATCTATAAACAAATTGCCAGTAATCTATATTAGATTGATGAAGGCTAACACAATGAAATTTGTTGCAAAGTGTACCATTTGTTAACAGCACAAGTATTAAGCTACCTCTCCCACTATGTTACTGCAACCTCTAACCCTTCCCACCAATGTTTGGAAAGATATATCCTTGGATTTTATCTCAGGTCTTTTGAAGTCCTATGGATTTGACACAATATTGGTCGTCATCAATCATTTTTTGAAGTATGGGCACTTCATTCTACTCAAGCATCCGTATACAGTTATAAAAGTGGTCGAGCTGTTTGTGAAAGAGGTTGCACGGTTATATGGCATGCCTCATTCGATAGTTAGTGACCGAGACCCTACTTTCATCAACCAGTTTTGGATGGAATTCATTAAGTTCCAAGGTACCATTTTATGCGTGAGTTTGGCATACCATCCGGAATTTGATGGTTAGACCGAAGTGTTGAATCGTTGTGTGGAAACATACCTCCATTGTTTTGCATCTAACCAACTCGACAATGGAGTCATTAGGTATATTGGGTAGAATATTAGTATAACACTTTTTTTCAAGGTTCTATTAAAATGACTCCCTTTTAGGTGGTATACAACCATTCCCCACCCACATAAGGTTCTTGCCTAAGGAGACTCTTGTGGAAGCAGTGGCACATGAGTTAGAGAAGCGGGATGAGATTTTGCAACAACTGCAATATAATCTAGAATGGGCGTAGCATTGAGTGAAGAAATATGCAGATGAAAAATGGCGATCGGTCTCTTATTAGGTAGGCGATTGGGTGTATCTAAAGTTGCATCCTTGTCGCTAGCAATTAATGGCTCATCGGGTGCATCCTAAATGACGGCTCATTTTTACGAGCCCTTTTTAATTAAGGCTCGCATAGGTACAGTGGCTTATCGCCTCAAGCTTCCAGAAGGATCTCGGGTTCATCCAGTTTTCCATGTTTCTTTATTTACGAAGTGGTGGCAGTTATAGCTTCATCAAAAACCCTTCCTTCTGGATTGGAGACAGACCTTCTGATTTCTTACAACCCTTAGCACATTATGGCATTTCATGATGTGATTCATGATAACAATACTAGTCAACAAGTGTTAGTTTAGTGGTATGGTCATTCTGCAGATGATGCCATTTGGGAAGATGTGTAGGAGTTACGAGAACGTTTTCCTTCCTTTTGCCTTGAGGACAAGATGGTTGTTGAGAGAAAAGTATTGTTAAACCCCTGATTATGATGACCTATCATAGGAGGAAGAAGCATATCAAAGTTCTCAAAGTTTACAAAAGAAAAGAATTTCGAGGTTTACATAAAGAAATTCCCTAATAGGAAAGTTTTAGCCATAAGTGGATTGAGTCCAAAATGGAAAGAAATAATTTGGGCAATTAATTAAGGTAGGATATTATGAGATTCTTGTTGGGTTTTTACTAGTATTTAAATGGTGGGGCTGTAGGGTTTATTTTCATCTTAGGCTTCAGAATTTAGCAGAGGAGCTCTGTAAGAGGCATCGTGTAGCACGATACTCAATCTTGGTGTAGCATTGAGGTTTCTTGTTTGTAATCGTTGTTTTTATTCAGTTTTTTTTGTTAATTAATAAAAGTCCCTACATTCTCATACAAATTCTCCATTTATTGTTCCAATATTTTTCTTTGTTAGTGAGGTTCCTAACAGAGCTTGACATGGATTATTTACAAACTGGCTAAGTTGCTGCACAACATAAGTAACATCAGACCTAGTGAAACCCAAATAAAGCAACCTACCTACTAGCCTTCTATATCTATCTGGGTTAGATAGCAAAGCACCAACATTATTAGTAAACTTATACTCTTTTGGAAGGGAAATACATACTAGTTTGGCACCCAAAAAACCTACATCTTTGAGAATGTCCAAAACATACTTCCTTTGATTGATATAAGCGTCAGTAGATGACCGTGCAATTTCAAGACCAAGGAAGTATTTAGCATACCCAAGGTCCTTAATAGTCAACTGAGAACATCATCTAAATAAACTATTAAGGCTAGAAAAGAAGATGTTGAATGTTTACTGAACAAGCAACTATCATGTGCAAATTGGTGAAATCCATATTTTTGTAACTGTGAGGTGAACTCATAATTTCATTGTCTTGAAGATTGTTTAAGGCCATAAAGTGACATTTTTAGCTAACAAACTTCTCCTTGCTTAGCATGTGTAGCTTTCGGGTGGCAAAATATTCACTTCTTCATCAAGATAACCATATAAAAAAATGTATTGTTTATATTTAACTAGTGAATAGGCCAGGACTTGGCTACTGCAATATCTAAAAAAAGTCTTAAAGTAACCAACTTAGCCACAGGGGAAAGGCTATCAAAATAATCAACACATTCCACTTGGTCTTGAACCTATCAATACTTACATTAAGATTTAGCTTAATTTTATAAACACATTTCAATCCAATTGCCATATTTCTTGCTGGTAAATCTATTAGTTCCCAGGTATTGTTTGCTTCTAGAGCCTTAAGCTCCTTATTCATAGCATCTACCCACTCTTTATTACAGCTAACCTGACTGTAAGAACTAGGTTCTTGAATGCATGACACATTAGCTAGGAAATTCATTTATGCTTGTGAGAAATTAGAAGAAGTAAAAACTGGAAATGTATTAGGAGTGTGTTGGGAAGATTGTGGAGTAACTGAATTAAAGAACTACTATCACTAAATGCAGATGTTGGTTGTATGATGATGGAAACAAAACCTTGTAACTAGCCTAGCCTATGCTTAGTCTAGTACTCTATTTAATTGGTTTTGGTGATAATGGCATTGTGGATTGAGGATCAAAAGGAGCAGAATTTGTATCTAAGATGACAGGTATTATGGCATTGGGCATTTCTGGTGTATCACAAGGTAAAGGAGTAAAACAAATATCCTCTGAGTTGGAAACTATATACAATGGTACAGATAAAGATGATGAAGTTTTATTTTTGTAAGGAAAAATCTTCTCATGAAAGATGACATCTCTTGAAAGATAAATGCAATGTGAAAGCACATCATAGACTTTGTAAACTTTTTGACTAGTCCCATATCCAATGAAAACACATTTAAAGGCTCTTTGATCAAATTTATCTTTATGTGGATGAGTATTTGTAGCATAGCAAAGACATCCAAATGTTTTTGGGAATTGATAATCAGGTACTTTTACCATAAAGAATCTCATATGGAGTTTTCCATTGAAGTACAGAACTGGGCAACATGTTGATAATATAGGTTGCTATCAACATAGACTCTCCCTAAAATTTTTTTGGTAAACTAGATTGAAACATGAGAGGCGTTGCTATTTGCAAAAGTTGCTTGTGTTTTCTCTCCATAACTCCATTTTGTTGCGGAGTGTAAACACAAGTTTTTTGATGCAAGATTCCCAATTCTGAAAACAAATTTGACAACCTTGGTTCACAAATTTAGTACCATTGTCAGTTCTAATACACTTAACTTGGATATGGAATTGATTTTGAGCTAGACTCAAAAAATTTTGTAAAGTGTGAACACTTTGATGTTTATATGGTAGTAAAAAAATCCAAGTAGCTCTACTAAAATCATCCACAATGGTTAATATATAATGTGCTTCTATAAGTGAAGCTTGTTTATATAGGCCCCAAAGATCAACATGCACCAACTCAAAAATTTTTCCAGTATGTATATTACTTTTTTGAAAATGAAGCCTTTGTTGTTTTATATAGGACAAATATCACAAGCACTACAAGAACCAAAGGAATCATTGTCAAAAATGGTAAATGTTTCAATATAGTAAGAGAAGCATGCCCAAGCCTCTAATGTCAGATTGGATCACAATAAGTGGCAGTTTTATTTATGCAACAAGGGCCATTACAATCAAAAGATTTAAAACTAATACCAAACACATTTTTTTTTTTTTTTATAGATTGCACTACATATGCTTTATGAATTGCAAAGTTTCAGCTGAAAAACAAGTTTTGCCCAACACATACAAATTCCTTAACACCCTACCAACTGCCAATATTTCGTCAGTTTGTAGGTCCTGTAAACACAATAGATGGGGTAAAATGTGAATCTTATTTGGGCTGTGTTCGAAAGTTTATTTAGTGAAAGTAAATCAAACTTGAAACTAGGTATATGTAATGCATTAGTTCTGACTACCTTGGGATGTAAAGTAATATTCCCAATATGGTGAACCATTTTAACAGACCCATCTAGTAAGTATACTGGTGTTATTTTTATTAGAATGGCTGGACAATAAAAAAGGTTCAAGTCTATGTGCATATGATTTGATGTTCCTGTGTCAATTATCCAAGTTCCACTTTCTAATAAGTCAAGTGTATGTAATGATAGGTTCAGAGCAGTACCTGAATAATCTCCCATATGAGCAAAGTTTATGAGATTACTTCCCCCTATAGCCTTGCCTTTCATGAACTTGACAACCTCTTGTTGAATCATATCTGCAATTGTAGAAGTCCATTCAGGCTCATTCACACCAGCTGATTCACTTCTACCATCCAATGGTGTTTCAATAATATTAGCTCTTTCTTTACTTTGTGACTTTTTTCTTTTCTCCCTTAATTCCTTGTACCAGTCCGCATATCCATGAAGCTTGAAGTAAGTATTCTTCACATCCATTTATTTTACAAAAATCATAAAACCTATCAACATTTTTCCCAGTTTCTTTCTTCTTATATCCACCTTTACCTATCCCATCTTTCTTAGGATTTTGACCTCTCACAAGAATGGCAGCATTCTTAACATTATTGGCAAATGTAATATGCACCTGTCTCTGTTTTTCAACTCTCAAAACCATAGAGTAGGCTTTGTTAACACTATGCAAAGGATCCATTGTAAAATCTGATTCCTAATACAATCATATGCATCATTTAACCCCATTAAAAACTGCATAAGATGATTAGAAGCTATTATCTCTATCACTGATTATAAGATGATGTAGCACCACAAGTACATTGTGGAACAGGCATCAAGCAAATGAGTTCATCCCACAATTTCTTTAGCTTTGTAAAATACTGAACTACTGTCATACTGCCTTGAGAAATTGAACTAATTTGTCTTTGTAACTGATAAAGAAGTAGTCCATTACAATCTGCAAACCTCTCCTCTAATTAACTCTATAACTCTTGGGTAGAAATAATATTCAAAAGAGCCTAAACTATTTCATTAGAAATTGAGTTCAAAATCCAAGAAGTTACCTATTATGGGTGTTTTGGCGATTATGGAAAGGGGGTGGAAAAAGCCCAAGGATGAAGCTCAATGTGTTGTTTTATGAGAGGAAGTCCAAGAAACTGGTCAAAACTAGTGAACAATCAAAGGACAGAATATATGGTTGTCTCCCAGCCTGTGTACTCGAGCACACCTAATCATATGGCTGATCGTTTCAACTACTGAGTAATCAATTGGATGCGTGAAGGTTTGACTGTATGTTAGAGCATAAGATAATCTGATCGTGTTAAAAAAATTGCTCGATAAGTGCTCTTCAAAGGCTATTAAAGAGATCAGGAGATCTTCGTACTTGTTTGCTAGTTAAAGGGGCAGATCCCTTAGTCGCATCTACTAGCTAGAAGCAACATCTGATCGCTTGAGTAGTCTGTTTGTTCTAGGTGCTCATTGAATTTAACCAGTTGACCTTCTAGAAGGCCAAATTAATTCAATTCAGAAAAGTAGTCAACTTACCTATTTTCATGCAAATCAAATCACGATATTCTTTGCAATTGCTGCAGATATAGTGGAGATAATCTTGAGAAATATTATCTCAATTACTATAAATTATTTTTACCTTATCTGTAAGATTCTTAAACCAATTCAAATTGTAACATCTTCACTATAAATAGGGATGAAATTCATTGTAAAGGACAGAGTAAAAAAATATATATACTGTTACTCTGAGAAAATAGAAGTGACAGTCGTGGACTTAGGTCATTACTTTGCTGAACCACGTAAAAATCATTATGTTCTATTTGTTTTGGTCTTAGTAATACTTGTTTCGTCTATTGGTTGTTATTTCGCAGGTATTGGACTTAAAGAACCGAATTGATCAAAATTAAGTGCCAACATCTTTTGGCGCTAGAAGGAAAGCCCAGACTACGATTCTATAATCTTTTCAATACTTTTCTTTTGTTTAGTTGTGATTTGCTAATATGGTCAGGATCAAGATAACTAGGATTGTTGCGTCAGAAGCTGACCAATTGAAGGGCCACCAGGGCCAAAGTCACGCTATAGGAACTTTCAGTGCGGCTTTGCCTTCGCTTCCTCCGCATCAGGCAGCCGCTGGCGAAGAGGCTATACCAATTTGGCAACAGTGCCAAGAAACGTTATAGAACACGATGGTGCAACTGGCAAAAGCCATCAGAGCCTTAACACAAGCCCAAGTTCAGGAAGTCCTTAGGAATGCAGACCCTTAACACCAACCAGCGGATGTCGTACCTGCTAGAAGGAAGAGGTTGTTGGAGCGAGAGTACAGCCGGCAAGTTCTGTCCGTTCTTCAAATTTACACTCAAAAGGAGGTAGGTGTCAGGCTCATGAAAAGGAAGTAGCGCTTCACCCGCCCAGTCTAAGGGTGAGGTTGGGCCAGGACAGCAGCCGCCACGTGGAGGCTAATCGTGGGAATGAGAGAGCTCGTGGACAGAATGAGGAATGCATGTGTCGAAGAGAGTCGCACCGTGCAGAGAGTTCTTATAGAAGAAACAGGTCGCGTGAAAGAATACTCGTTGACCAAGAGATTTCATGAAACCAGTTTTTTGGAGACAGAGAGAGTAGGAGGAGTCGGCGATCCCCTACGAGAAGAGTTTAACAGCAGGATCCAATGATGGAAGAGCTAATACAAAGGGTCCAGCAACTAGAGGCAAAGCCTAGGTTCCATGGTCAAGCAGAGGTACGAGAAGACATAACCCCTTTCACGAGGGAAGTCGAGATGGAGCCATTACTGCAGATATTTAAGCTCCCAAGTATCCTCCTTTACAATGGGGACAGTGACCCATATGACCATCTAGACATTTTCAATGTTCAGATGGACCTACAGAAATCTAACCCTCTGGTCAAGTGGCGTGTGTTCCCAGCTACATTAGGGAATGTGCCAAGAGCTTGGTTGAGAAGTCTTCCAACACGTAGCATCAGTAGTTGGGAAGAGTGCCAGAGGAAATTCACCGATCAGTATAAGGCATTGAGAAATCAGCTCACGCCAACCTGCCACCTAACAATGGTCTTTCAAAAGCGGGATGAGATGTTAAAAGACTATATCGCTAGGTTCAGGAGTGAAGTAAATAATATAGAAAACCCCTAGGATGAAAGTATCCTGACAGCGATTTCAGCGGGACTTAAGAAAGATGGGAAGCTCTATAAAAGCATTTATAGGTCCCTTGTAAAAAATCTCGGTGAATTTTATGATCGAGCAGCAAAAAAGATTCGCTGGAAGGATACCTTTGTGCAAAGAAAATCCAGCAATCAGAAAAATAGAGTGAGTAGTTCTCATCAAGGAAGAAAGAGGGGTCAAGGTGAGAGCGAAGAGAGTAGTCGTAAAAATCACTCCAGTAATCAGGTAGCAAAGCGGACGAAGAATGAGCCCGAGAGAAAGACATCCCCACCGTGAAATCGCTTTCAAAATTACAACATCCTGACAGATAGACAGGACAGGATATTTGAAGTAGACAAAAGACGGGAGAATTTCGAGAAGCCTAGTCCCACGAATATCTCGAAAAGGTTTAAGGATTCAAGGAAGTATTATGCTTATCATAGAGAAAACGGGCACAATATTTCTTAGTGCAGGAAACTCAGAGATGCGATAGAGGAATTGATCAAAAGAGGTCGCTTGAGGGAGTATGTGGTACGACTAAAGAATCAGCATCCCCAGCAAAGATATCAGCCAAGGCAGGAATGTCCTAATCCGGTTCGGTAACCTACCCAGCAACAACCTCAGTAGATAGCCGATCAGGACCACATGCCAGCAGTTAGAACCATTTTTACTATTTAAGGTGGACCGCACATAGTAGGGGCATCAAACAGATCGTAAGAGCGCTACGTGCGAGAGGTCGGTCATATCTTGCTAACAGGGCACAGTGAGGCGGAGGGGCCACCTAAGAAAGCTAAAATAACTTTGAGTGGCATTGTGTTCAGTGAAGAAGATGTCAGGGGTGTACACTGGCCCCATAATGACGCGCTGATTATCAAGGCAAGGATTGGAAATGTCGAAGTGAGGAGGATAATAATGGACACAAGTAACTCAATAAATGTAATGTATATGAGTTGTTTCGAACAGATGGGCTTGAGATCCAAGCAGTTAGCACCGTCCCCTGAGCCCTTATTCGGATTTACTAGAGATGCAATTGTACTATTGGGATAGATCAGACTCCCCCTCACTGTCGGAGATTCAGATTGGTAGGCTTTGACAATAGCAGTTTTTTTTTTTTAATTAACTGCCCGTCAGCATACAATGTTATCCTCGAAAGATCAGCTATGAACGATCTAGATATGACAGTATCGATCAGAACTCTCACTATTAAGTTTCTCATGCCAAATTGGGTAGGATGTGTTCGAGGAGAGTAGGAACTGGCAAGGAGATGTTATAAAAACACAGTAAAGGCGAGGATCAAAAGCAAGAAGGTCAACACGATGACCGAGGAAAAACCGCGAACAGTTAGTACTACAGGGGTAAGCCAGGACCTGGATTCGAGGGAAATAGATAAAGACCGAGCAACAAGCTCTGTGGAAGGGCTAGAAGATGTGCCAGTTAGTGAACATGATACTGAGCGGTGCTTGAAAGTAGGAAAAGATTTACCTCCAGATATTAAGGCATAGCTCACTGATTTCTTGAATGAAAACCTAGATGTCTTCGCATGGAATCACGAAGACATGATGGGGATTAGCCCGGACGTGATGTCACATAAGCTAAACATCAATCCTCACCATCGACCAATTCACCAAAAGAAAAGGCCGATGACGGATGAGTATTATGAGGTGTTCAAGGAAGAGATAGAAAGACTTTTAGTGAATAAATTCATAAGAGAAGTTTATTACCCGGTCTGGGTAGCAAACCCTGTTCTGGTGAAGAAGAATAATGGAAAGTAGAGGACTTGCATCGACTTCACCGATCTAAATAAGGCATGTTCAAAAGATAGCTTCCCTCAAATCGATCAGCTTGTTGATGGTACTGCTGGTCATCAGCTCCTCAGTTTCATGGATGCTTACTCAGGGTATAACCAAATCCTAATGAACCCTGATGATGAGAAGTATACTTTATTTGTTACTGATCGTGGACTTTATTGCTATAAAGTGATGTCGTTCGGATTGAAGAACGTCGAAGCGACCTACCAGCGGCTAGTAAACATGATGTTTGAAGATCTTATTGGCAGAATGATGTAGGTTTATATAGATGATATGTTAGTAAAGTCCAAGCAAGCATGTGAGCATGTGCGCGACCTGGGAAAGATCTTCCAGATCTTGAGAAAGTTCCTAATGAAGTTGAATCCCTTGAAGTGTGCATTTGGAGTGGCCTCAGGTAAGTTTTTACGATTCATGGTCAACAGCAGGGGGATTGAAGCAAACCCTGAGAAAATTAAGGCCTTAATTGACATGAAATCACCTACTAAGATCAAAGAAGTGCAAATTTTGAATGGCCAAATCGCCGCTGTCAACAGGTTTATTATTCAGATCGACTGACAGATGCATCTCATTCTTTAATGTGTTAAAGATAGCAAGGAACTTTCAGTGGACTGAAAAGTATAAAGCAACTTTTCAACAATTAAAAGTATACATGGGCAGAGCACCATTGCTATCTAAGCAGATAGAAGAAGAGAAACTGATCTTTTATTTAAAGGTTACCCAGCATGCCTTTAGTGCGGCTTTGGTCCGTGAGGAAAGCGGGAAGCAACTACCTGTATATTATATTAGCAAAAGGTTACTCGATGTGGAAACAAGATATGCCCCAATGGAAAAACTTGCATACTATCTGGTAATGACATCAAGGAAGCTTCGCATTTTATTTCCAAGCTCATACCATTGAAGTCCCGACCAGGTATCCTTTGAGACATGTTCTTCAAAAGTCTGACACCTCTGGTCGCCTACTCAAATGGGCTATTGAGCTCGCCCAATTTGAAA
The DNA here is from genome assembly GCA_022984855.1 of Dimocarpus longan. Classification (NCBI taxonomy): domain Eukaryota; kingdom Viridiplantae; phylum Streptophyta; class Magnoliopsida; order Sapindales; family Sapindaceae; genus Dimocarpus; species Dimocarpus longan. The sequence goes on along the minus strand of CM041014.1, from coordinate 33,667,390 downwards.
TAGAATTCAAGCCCTAGACAACAATCAAAAGACAGGTGCTAGTAGATTTTGTGGTCGAGTTTACAAAACCAGGAAGCGAAGAAACTGAATCTTTGAGGGCCCATTTTGGGAGTTATACGTAGACGGATCCTCAAGCGAACAGAAGGCTAGGGCAGGAGTGATGCTTATAAGCCCAGAGGGACATAGGATTTTATGCGCCTTAAGGTTTGAATTTAAGGCCACCAATAATGAGGCCAAGTATGAAGCACTGTTAGCAAGAATGAGGTTAGCCAAGGATGTACGAGCAGAACGAGTAAGAATATACAGTGACTCTCAGCTCATAGTATGTCAGGTCCGAGAGGAATATTAGGCTAAAGGATCCAAGATGACCATCTATCTGTAAAAGGTCCGAGAACTCTTGACAGTGTTTGAAAGATATGAAGTGTACCATGTTCCGTGATCACAGAACTCTCATGTGGACGCATTAGCTCGCTTAGCCACTGTAAAAGACGCAGATTTCATGGGAACTGTACCAGTGGAGATTCTGTCGGCTCGCAGCACAGAGCCACGAGATAAGATGATGGCAATAATGGTAGCGCAAGATTCCTGGATGAATTCTCTTGTGGAATATTTACAGAACAGAAAATTGCCTAAAGACAAGTTAGAGTCTCGTCGTCTTTATAGGTGTACAAGCATGTTACTCTAAGTATAAGGAGTGTACTAAAAAGCAAGGAGACTAGTGTTATGGGTGTTTTGACGATTATAGAAAGGGGTGGAAAAATCCTAAGGATGAAGCCCAATGTGTTGTTTTATGAGAGGAAGTCCAAAAAACTGATCAAAACTAGTCAACAGTCAAAAGAAGGAATATACGGTTATCTCCCAGCCTGTGTACCCGAGCACACCTGATCATATGGCTGATCGTTTCAACTACTAAGTAATCAATTGGACGCGTGAAGGTTTGACCATATGTTAGAGCGTAAGATAATCTGGTCGTGTTTGAAAAACTGCTCGATAAGTGCTCTTCAAAGGCTATTAGAACGATCAGGAGGTCTTCGTACTTGTTCACTAGTTAAAGGGATAGATCCCTTAGTTGAATCTACTCGCTAGAAGCAACATCTTATCGCTTAAGTAGTCTGCTCATTTTGGGTGTTCATTGAATTTAACCAATTGACCTTCTAGAAAGCCGAATCAATTCAATTCAGGAAAATAATCAACTTGCCTATTTTCATACAAATCAAATCACGATATTCTTGGTAATTGCTGCAGATACGGTGGAGATAATCTTGAGAAATATTATCTCAATTAATGTAAATTATTTTTTACCTTATCTATAAGATTCTTAAATCAATTCAAATTGTAACATCTTCATTATAAATAGGGATGAAATTCATTATAAAGGACAGAGTAAAATATATATATACTATTACTCTGAGAAAATAGAAGTGACAGTCGTGGTTACTTTGCCGAACCATATAAAAATCATTGTGTTCTAATTGTTTTGGTCTTGGTCATACTTGTTTCGTCTGTTGATTATTATTTCGCAGGTATTGGACTTAAAGAACTGGGTTGACCAAAATTAAGTGTCAACATTACCATACAAGTAGCCCTATTCCATTGGTTAAAGTCTGGTGAGTCTACATTAGGTATCATACACTTACCATTTATAAACCCTAGTTTAACCTTAGCTCCTAAGGCTATTTTCATTGATCGACTCCATGAAAGATAATTGTTACTTGTCAATGAAGTCGAAACCAGTATCATCCCTAGGTGATCTAAGTTCTGAAGATGTAGAGGATCTCCATTGTAGATCAATCTCATCTCCACTAAGTCGTCTTCTCTTGTACCTTGATTTGTTTTGAGTTTCTCAAGTTGCCCGCCATTAACACAATTGAGCAGCTTGAATAAAATCAGAAACGCAACTAATAAATGAAGATAACACTTTGAACTAGGACTAGATCGTCTTGCTCTGATACTGTGAACAAGTTTAGTTGCGAAATAAGCAAAGTAAAAATGTAGTAAGTGTGGTATCTCGCTTCTGGGAAACAAGAAAAGTTTATATACAAAGTTGACTAACTAACCTTCTAATCTTTCTTTTGCTCAACTACTGACACCTAGCAACAGTTTGTTACCATCTAACTAACTCTAACCTTCTAACTTTTATTTACAACATTAACATAAATACATATATGTAAATATGTTTTCAAATAATCCTAAAATTCTAGAATGTGAATCTTATGATAAGTTGAGGATCTTGTATGATAATCATCCACAATTGAAATATATCTTAATGCTTGAGAGTTAGATAAGACGGCTCTTAGGTAAGGATTAATTATATTGCCCCCAATTTTTATGAAATACAAGATGCTTGTTATATTATAATACTATCTTTATTCTTGTCTAATTTTCGAAAATAATGATCTAATGGACTATGAAATTGAATGATTTTATCAATGAAAATTAGATTCTTTTTTTGCTTTATTGGCATTAACATGAATATCAATTTGGGTTTTCATTTTTGAGATAGTTTCCATTCCATGAAATCAGTCTAATCTTGCAGAGCTTTCTAAGATGCTTGGCAGTTAATACAAAGGCAGAGTCACAAATGTCATGTAGAAATGAAATCAAGTGTTGTGTAAATCCTTAAACCGGCCTCTTGTGGAAAGGTGGAGAATAATGCTACCGTCATTTTATTTTTGTGGACATTTTAAGTGATATATTTTTTAATAATAAATTTTCTCTTCCCCACACCCCAAATTTGTAACTTGCTAGTAGCTTTTTTCTCCCCCTACCTTACTTGATGAGATTTCTTGCAGAGGCCGTAGAATTGTTTTACACTCGCTCTAGGATTTGCAAAAGTTGATTTACATTTGAGTTGTCGTATGATTACAAAAAGAAGTGTTAATAGGTTTCTGCTCATATACATGTGCTTGGGGTGTTTTTTTACTATTATCAATGATAATAGTGGTTTGTTTCTTTGACAACATTTATTTCATATTATTGAACTTTCCTATTTTATCTTGACATCATCGTTTCCTTGTGTATGCAGGAGAAATAATAGAGCTGCAGAACAAGGAAGTTGAACTGAAAAAGGCAACAGCCAAAGGTTGCAAGGCTGAATAGGAGGCTAAGAAGAAGCAGGTGGAGGAGGAGATATCTAAAATTTTTGCCAAGCTTAAAGAAAAACATGCTAGAGAACTTGCTTCATTAGGCTATAGCACTACTAATGGAAACGAGAAAACCAATCTTGACAGTTTGGTGAAAGCCATTGCTGGGGTTTTTGTTACCAACTAACACTTCTAAGTCTAGCAAGGGTGCAAAGAGGTGAGAGAAAAGAGCTTAGCAAGAAGTAACACGAGAGCAAAGAATTCAAGAAGAGCAAAGCAATATTGTAAGTGATAGAATGGTTAAAGATGAGAAATTGGAAAAGAAGCTTAAACCTCTTTAATTGACTGTTAACGAAATGTAGCCAGATGGGTACTGTCTCTATCGAGCTGTTGGGGTTCAACTTGCTCATCTTTCAGGAGGTTCTTCTCCTTACACATACCAAAAGCTTCGAGAAATGGTGGCTGCATATATGAGGCAGCACGCATCTGATTTCCTACCTTTTAACTGTTTGAAATATGATAATCAATGATTCCAAAAGTTCATATGTAGAAAGATTCGAGAATTACTATAAAGAAGTCGAATCAACTACAGCAAGAGAAGGAGAGCTAGAGCTCAAAGCTTTAACTCACTGCCTGAGAAAGCGTATAATGATATATTCAAGTTCATTCCCTGATATGGAAATGGGAAAGGAGTACAAATCTTATGGAGAGTCTGGCTTATCTAATACGAGTATCTTGCTGTCATACCATCGGTATGCATTTGGTCTCGGTGAGCATTATAACTCCATAGTTCCAAATGCAATTGGATATGTATAATTATTACTTCAGTTGTGAGGAGTTATCTTTTCTTGCAGTTTTACTTCAAGTAATCTCTGGAGTCAGTTGGGTATATATGTCATTCTCTTTTGAGATCTTCTCCTTGGCCGAATGTGAACAGCCTTGCTGCCTTATATACCTTATGACAAGGATCCTCTGCACTGCACATTAAAGCTATACCTAATCCGAGAATTTGATGGCACGTTTGAGATACTTCGTCTAAGTAGTTTAATGCGTCATAATTAAAACATTAGTGGATCGTGGTGATTGTAGCTACTGCTTACTCTTTCAAATAGTTGTTTATGTTAAGATCAAGCGAAACAGCTTGTGAACAAAGATGTCTTAAAATTGTCCCTTAGAATCTTTCGAAAATAAAATTTATCTTGCCCTACTGATCGCTATCCTCTCTCTGTTTTTTTTTTTCTTTAAAACTTTAGATGATGATTGTCTTGTGTTTATACTTGGAGAATTCATTCATTTATTTCTTCCATCTCACAGTTGCATATTACATTAACAGAGAATGTGAACTTTATGTAAGTGAATTTGAAGTAGTCTGTATAAGAAGCACTATAACTAGTAGTAGAACTTAGTGAACATAACAGAGTTAAACCTAGGAAGACTACTGCATGGCTTTGAGTTTTGACAAAAGAAGTGAAAATCTGATACCATTGGAATTACACTCATGGAGATAAATTCACTTTAAGTCCAATTAATAATAATAATAAAATCGTTTTTAGAGTAAAAATAAAAATTATTCATTTTTAGTCTACAATGAAACTTTAATAGTTAATTTTATCATTTTCAACCCTTTGAAACATTTCACGTATAACATAACACCTGAAACATTCATGTAGAACATAACATGTGAAATATTTACGTACGTAAAATGTTTTCAGTAAGAAAAATTTTATATAGATGATATATTTTATGTACAACATTACATGTCAATTATTCACTTATGTGAAATGGATAAAAACAAATGAAGTTTTGTTTGATACTAGAAATGAATTACTTTATTTATTGAGCCACAAAAATATTTTCACCTTGTTAATGCCTAATGGTCATTTTTTCTTTTTCTTCTTCTTTTCATTTATTTTTTTAAAATTTCATATTTTTTACAAACTTACTACATCATTTGAACATAATTTAATAAATTTTGAAGCTATACAACTTCTTTGATAGAGTAAGAAATTTACAGCAAAAGACTTAAACTCAACAATATAAAACTAATGCATGGTACAGACTCCTACATTTGATAGCAATCTATTTTTTGACTTCATTAGCAGATAAACCAATATTAACTAACATAATTTAATAAATTGGAAAAAATTGTGCTATCTACTCAAAACTTGTAGGCAAAAACAAACAACATTTATACATTTTGTGCTATATCAACATTGTCATTTTGAAAATTTAGTACAAGTATGAAAATTTGGACATACGATAGTCTATAAAAAGTCAAGCAAGAGAGGAGTTGCATCAAACAAAACTTGAAGCATCCCAACTATGTTGGCACCCAACAAGTCTGCCTATCATGTGCACACATCCTTTCAAACCGACTTGCTATATTAAATTAAAGAAAATGAACAATGAACATTAGTGGGGGATATAAAACCAAATCCCAACAATCAACCAAATCAATACCAAGCCTAAGCAATCTTGGTTACCAAAACAATACAAAATTGTGGACACTGAAAAAGTAAACTTCACATATCTTGAGAAAAATTAAGACTATAAGACGCTAACCAATCAACCATCACATTTTCCATCATGATAATATGAGAGACATGAACAATGAGTATTGACTTAATGAATCTCTTCCAGTTGTCATATCCCAATAATAAAACCAAATCTTCCACTTTTACTTGAAAGAAGGGCTAGTGTTCGATCTTAGTTACTCGTTGCTTACATGCCAAAGGGTGTAGCAACTCTTTTACTAGCAGGACAGACAAATTATGGAACTAGAACCAGACCTTGCAGCCTCCTCATAATTCTACAGGAAAACTGTAACCAAAATGACAATGACTTACTCTCCATTAAAATCATATAGTAGCAGCATCTTCTAAGATTCTTTATATAAATATGTAAAACCAAAATTCCAGCATATATATTTCACCTCAAGTCTGCCAGCATAGCTGAAAACTCCTCTAACTAGTAGTTCAACACCAAAGAAACGATAACAACTCAGCAACTGAAAATAGAAGCAAAATCCAGTCTTTAGCAGAAGACAACGATACACTGCTTGACAGATGACCAAAATTCATAATGATAAGCAGCAAATTGAACTAGATTCGAAGAAAATCCTGCTTTCTGTTGAAAGACGGGTAAACAATATTGCACAGTAACATCGATTAAAACATATAGTTTGGATATTGGTACCTCAACCTTTGTGATAATAAGATCAAAGTTGACGCAAATCAATAGTAAAACTTGCAATGTTGATATCAATAAATTGTCCTTGCCTTTTGAAGTTGCCTTGTAATATGGGGAATTTGATTAACATGTTACTTCCAACCCAGCTTTCATAGATTTACTTTCTAATATCTTTACCTGGAGAATGCTATGTTATTTCACCTGCAACAATTTAACCAAACAATGAAGTAAGAAGCATTTAACACTAGGATTACTTTAGGATTTCGATAGTTCTTTGCTTTCCACTAAAGCAAAAGCAAAAAAAAAAAAAAAAAAAAAAAAGACTATAACAACAGCTTAATCAAGAGCTTTGAGCAACGAAGGATTGTCAAGCACTCAAGAGAGGGGAGGTCTTCGAAATCCTCGAAAGGCAAGTATTTCAATTTTAAAGAGTCTTCAATCCATAACTGAGTTAAGAGTTCGGAGCAAAGTGCTTTTCATGAAAATTCATAACTGCCAATTCGAAACCATAAAACCTTAATATCAGACAACATAAAGATTTCTCTAAGTTATTCAAAAAGTGATTAACAAACTAAAAATGAAAGGATATCAAACTCGAAATACTTATTGTGAGGAGGTATACTAGAGGCAATAACAATAGCGTAATCATCAGTTGATGATCTTGGGGTTGGAATTTGCTTAACATCAACTAATTTTGGGATCTCCAATGGGCTTGCCCAAAAGCATTGCTTGAAAAAAAGGATGATGTATAAGTTCCTCTATCTCCTTGCTGACATGCCAAATTATGCGGTTGGCACAACTCCTTCACCAGCAGGACAAAAAGTGAATCTACAATTGGACCTTGCTACCTTCTCATATTGTTGTGATGTTTAGTCTCTGCTAATTAAGGCAGATCATATCAGCATCTTCTAAGATTTTCTTTAAAAAAATGCAACAAAAAGAGTTTAGCACATACATTCCACTTCAGGTCCGCCAGCCAAATAGGAAAACACTTGCAAATAACATGACCGACCATTCAACACATAAGCATGAGAACTGCTCTGAAGAAGAACACTACAGAAACCTCCAACTCAGAACGAAAAAACAAATGCAAAATTTAGTCTCAAGTAAAAGATAGCAATTTACACCTTTAAAGATGATTGCAACTTCAATTAGAATAGCAACAAATTGAAACAAACCAAAATGATAAAAAACCATGTTATTTACTGTAATCTAGAACTGACAATATTGTGCAACATCAATTAAAAGATGTAGTTTGGATTTGTACCTTAATTCTTTTGAGATTAAGGTCAAAGTTGATTCAAAATTATCATCCAACTTGCAATTTTTAATATCAAGAACTTGTCTTCATCTCATGAAGTTGCCTCCTTATATTGGGAATTCATTCAATATGTTACTTGTAAATCAGTATGGGATTTTTCCTTCACATTTCTATTATTCAAGATTAGAATGTCAAATAAGCTTCAAAAACCATCCCAAAAGTGCAAACAAAAATTAGTTAGCAATATACTCTATATACGGCAGAGAAGTAACTATTAGAAGATTAGAGATTGCAAGATTATAATTCAAGGTAATTTATTAAAATTTAAAGCTGCAAAAATCTCAACTTGTTTATTAAGAAAACGTAAATTTTGTACTATTATAAATTGACTTACCTAAGATAGATGATAACTTAAGACTAATTTCCATCCATCTTAAAAGAAGGGATGTCAGCTATCTTGGACTACTTATCATGATCAAGGAAAGTCAAGGTGGCAATGGCAGCTTTGTGGTCCGTTGATGATGCTACAGCAAGAGAAGCTGCTAAATGTTGACTATATTTGGAGATCTCCAGTGGGCTTGCACAGTCCAACTTAAAAAATAAATGAGGGATGTTGTTTGATCTTTGTTGATCCTCGTTTCCATGCCAACAAATGCAGCTACGGCAGCTCTTCTTGTAGCATTCCAAGTGACAAAATATGGAACTACAGCCCAAGCTTGCGGCCTCATCATAGCTCTCCAGCAAAATACCTTCAAACTGTAGAATTTTAATCTCGATTATAATAAGATATTTCATCCATAAAAAACTAAAAAACTAAAATTCTAATGTATAAACTGCACCTCATATGGTCCAACCATAGCAGAACGTGTCGCAGCAGCACTTCACCAATTAAGACACAGAATAACAACTTATCTAGAAGAAGCAAACTACTCAAGGAATTGAACTCAGAGTATAAACAGGACTTCTCTCAAAGAACTGATTCCTGACCATATTTTGTTCCCTCGTTAACATCATTAGAAAGATGTACAAATTTGAAAGCCTCAACATCGGTTTCTCAAGACCCTCACATCAAAAGTTAGCCCAAATCAATAGATTCGTAGTTCAACTTGCAAACTTTGATAGAAAGCAATTGTCTGTCCCTTAAAGTAGCCTTCTAATATGGGGAACCATATCTGTATATAACCTCTAAAGACTTTCCATATGCACAATTGAAATAATCTGGTATTTTCAAAAGCAGATACTAAGCAAGAATGCTCAGCTATTCATTCCAGTGGTCTTTCATTGTGGTAGCAACTAGATGAAATGTAAACGCCTTGCTAGGAGGATGTGCATCTGAGCCTGGAAGTCATATAGGAAGATTTGCGTCAACTGACAGCAGCTGAATGTTGAAAAGGGATTTAATATGCATTCCCCTTAAATAAGACCAAAGAAAGTATTAACGACAAAGCATAAGGGCAAGTTACCATTTTAGCTATTTTCTCTAATTAAAAACTGGCCATTCAACTAATAGTGAAAGCAAACAATTACTTAAGTCAAGTAGTATTCTTACATTTATAGCTGGACGAGTTCCTAATTCTGTTGCAGTTGACATACAGTCCTCAAGAACAAATTATTCTATGTAGAATGCAACTCCTCAGAGTATAGAAAAATCAAAACTTGTCAACTTGACCCACCATCAAAACATCTAAACAGTAGACAAACGCATAAATTTTCAGTGACAAGCATTGAATTCGACTTGCTCAACCAAAACTGAAATAGGGAATTGAAAGTAGTAATTACCCGGAGTGAGAATTTTGCAGGTCAATCTTAGCATCCGCAGAGTTGAATAGATAAGGAGTGATAAGTCAAATAGCGTTAAGATGTCAACTGGCAAGTAATAATGCGTATGAGTTAATGAGTGTTTCAATTGAAAGGCAGAGTAGTAATTCCAAAATACTAAACAGATAATTAGAACAGCATATTAAAGCAATCAAAAATGAGAAATTATTTATTGTGAATGTATGACCAAGTGTTTTGCTGTTATAATTGGGAATACCTGTAAGTGTATGCGAAGGGGCGTTTCGGATCTATGACAACGCAAGGGATGTCGGCTAACTTGGGCCATTCTTTTCCTTTATCTCTTTTGCATGCTTCTTTTAGGGATGGGCAATCAAATATTATTACTCCCTTAAGTGAGGATGGCAAATTGCTTGGAAGGGATGTGAGCTCTGGGCGGTACATTATATTTAAATACTGAAGTGAGGATGGCAGATTGCTTGGAAGGGATGTGAGATTTAGGCAATGTCTTATCCGCAGAGTCTCAAGAGAGGAAAGGTCTTCAAAATCCTTGAAAGGCAGGCATTTCAATTCCGAGAACTTACTAATCTGTAGCCTAATTAGATTGGGGGGCAAGGTAATTTCCATGCCCATCTCTTGGAAAGGCTCTCCATCCTGCCTTCCAGAAATGTAGAGTTGTATTAGAGAGGTGAAATTGTGGAACCCCCTTTCCGTGAGCAGTTTATATTGTTTGAGACTCGAAATTTTAAGTTGTGTAAGTTTGGTGGGCAGATCTTCTTCAGACAAGGACATATTTGGACATTGGAATATTCGTAAAGAGGAGAGAGTGTGTATTCCACTGGGTAGGGCTTCTAACATCCTACACCAATAGAGATCAACTTTTAATTTACTGTCGGGGAACCCTCCTTTTGGAAAGGAAGCTAAACCTCCACAATTTGATATACGAAGGGATTTGAGATTGGCAAGAGTTTCCAAACCCTCTGGAAGGGATTCGAGACTCTCACAATGTGATATGCTAATATCATAAAGAGCTTGATTATTATGAAATTCCTCAACTAGATACTCTAGTTTTTCACACATGGATATACTGAGGGTTTCAAGAATCTCAGGAAATTGGCCTTTTGGTAATAGGGTAATGAGCTCTGAGCATTCTTCAATTGTAATATGCTTGAGTGCCACAGGTAAATGACCTGTCATTGACAAAGTTGTGAGCTTTGGACAATGAGAAACATGGAGACTTGTAAGTTGTGACCGAGGTAATTGTCCTCTGAAGATGAAATTTAGAGAATCACGTCTCTCAATTCTCAATTCTTCCACATATACATTTTTTTGTTTAATCCCCTCAGGTAAAATTGCGAGGGTATTGCAATTAATTAAATCTAGCTTTTTGAGAGAGCTGAGAATATGCAACCTTTGATGTGGCTTCTCGAGAAAAATCTCATTCTCCCACAATTCTATAAAATCTTTACAACCCTCGATTCTCAAATTTTGAACTTTCTTAAGTTCTTGCCCTGATAAATCACCAAAATCTAAAATATTTGAAAGAGTCATACATTCTAATGACTCTAAGCAAGCTGAACTAGTGCACACGATCTTCTTGCATTTGTCAAGCTTGAGTTCGCACAACTTCGGCATGTTTGCTAATGAAACCACTAATTGCTCACATTGGCAAATGACAAGCTTTTTCAATGAAGAGAGTTTGTTAGGTAATCTTCCAAAGAGTTCTGAACAGTTTACAATAGAAAGCTCTTGAAGTTTAGGAAAACTCTTATTTTCTTTGATAGGGTCCCAAGACTCACATTTTTCTAAATTTTCAAAACAAAGAGTCTCCAAAGATATAAAAGGATTTTGACAATGACCATAAAATGTAGAATTGATGCTTTCTAATTCATTTATACCTTTGATAATGAGACTTTTAAGTGAATCTAACAGTCCAAGTGAAGGTAAGGATGAGCACCTTTCACAATCTTCCAATTTTAGGACTGTTATCTTAGAGAATGAACTATCTCCAACCCAAGAAAAAAATGTTTTACCACCATAACATTTTATCGTGAGTTTTTCTAGATTTTGATGAGGTCGAAGTATATCAAGTAATCTTTTATCCATCTCCTCATCAATTGATGCATTAAACCTAGATCCCCATTCTAATAAAAGCACTTTTAGGTCTTTCTTATTTGTTAATATCATCTTTCTCCTATGTTGCAAATTAGTCATATTCTCCAATCTTGAAATGTGAAGTTTTCCACAAAGTGATTCTAAATCTTTCAAATCTTCCAAATTAGATCCAGAATCCTTACCCACAATAAAGTTAGATAACGTTTGGAGGCAGATCCATTTTCTTATTCCCATTAGCATTTCTTCTACTAAAGATGCGCCTAAGATATTGAGATGATGTAAATTAATTAAATTCCCCATACTGCTTGGCCATTTTAAGAATTTACAACAATTTCTTAGTATCAATGTCTGCAAGTTGCACATTGATTTTATTGACTCAGGTAAACATTTGATTTTAGTATCTGATAAATTGAGATACCTTAAAAGTTTTAAGTCTCCGATTGAATCCGGTAGTTCAATGATATAATATTTTTGTAAAGATAAAACCCTTAACCTTTTAAACCTCCGGAACAAATCAGTAATAGCTTTATTACTAATATAATATCCCATTTCTCCCCAATGTTCTATTTATGGCACTAACAAGCAAGTCCTTAAGCATGCAACATCATTGAAGACTTCAAATCTTTTGTTGAGATTATAGTACTGAGACAGATAAGAAGCATAACGAGTTTTTTCAGATATTCTTAATTTATGAGGCTCTAATTCACCTTCCAACCTAAAACTTAGTTTCCCCGAAACCATTTGAGCCAAATCATTAATAAGATCATGCATTATAAATTTAGAACCATTGTGACTTGATATTTGAAAAATTGACCTTGATAATAGATCACGAAAATACTCACCTCCCAATTCTTCCAATTGCTTGCTTTTGTTTGATTGTTGAATTAAACCTTCCGCCATCCACAAAAGAACGAGTTCATTCTCTTCAAATTGATAATCTTTTGGAAGAATTCCACAATATGCAAAACATCTCTTCAAATGGGAAGGAAGGTGGTAGTAGCTTATTTGCAAGACTGTAGGGATCTCACTTTTGTCCAACAATTCCCATGTTTTGCTATTCAATATATCTAACCACTCATCTCTTTTCTTGGTGTGTAGAAGACCACCAAGAGTCCTCGCAGCCAGGGGCAATCCCTTACACTTCTCAACGACCTTTTGGCGAATTAATTCAATAAAATGTGAATTCAGAACTTCGTCATCAATTGCATGCTTCTTGAACAATGACCAACAATCATCGTCCGGAAGCCCAAGTAATCTATGACATCTATTGGAATGTCCCATTGTTAAGGCAACACGTTCATGACGAGTGGTCACAATGATCTTGCTCCCACGAGCTCCAACCATAAAAGGTGACCTCAATATTTGCCACTTGCTATAGTCCTCATTCCAAACATCATCAAGGACAAGCAAGAATTTTCTTCCAGCTAATTTCTCTTTGAGTTGATTTTGCACCACATCTAAATTTGTCAGACTAGTGCCACTCTTAGTGATGGACTCAAGAATTGCTATGGAGATTTTCATAACATCAAATTCGTCAGAGATACAGACCCAAACTTTTGAGTCAAAATCTGCCATTGCCTCATCATTATACACATGTTGAGCCAACGTTGTTTTACCGAGTCCGCCCATGCCGATAATGGATACCACACCATAGTTAGCATCGCCGGGTTCATCAGACAACACCATTTTAAGTATTTTGGCTTTATCTTCATCTCTTCCATAGACAACAGGTTCAATTTGTAAACTTGTAGTGGGTGGCCTTTGCAAACCAGGCAGTCTCCTTCCAGCAATCTCAATCTCAATCAACCCAAGTTCAGTTTTTAGGTTGCAAAGATATTGTAACCGGTTAGTAATATCATCTATCTTGGAGAGCATGTTGAAATCAGACCATAAAGCATGTGGAATAGAACCAATGCAACAAGCAGGAATGAGCTTCCGAGCCCTGCTAGTGCTAGCCTGATGCTCTTCTATCTTCAACTTGCTTCTTAAAGCCTCAGTAGCGTACTCATCCAAGACGTCCTCCACATCATAAGCCAAGTCTTGGAGATCCTCCAACCACTTCTTCACAGCTCTTTTCGTCAGCTGCTTCTCCTCCGCATCAATGAGCAGTGCATTAATCATCTCCAACGTTTTTTCCCATTCCTTGAGCTTTGACCATACACCCTCTTGAGTTGCAAACTCGAGCAGTTCACGAGATGTCAGTTTGTCGAACAACACAGGAAGAACAGCAGAAAGAACAAGCTCTGCCATTGGGATGGTTTTTTATTCTTTCTAGTTTGTCGAAACAGAGAAACAAAATGAAAACTATGAAAGAAATGCAAGAGAAACTGGTTTGGTCCATTGCCTGTTTAAAACTGATTAAATTTTCCACAATTATTGCTGTGGACCCTACCACTCTATGGAACCATCATTAATAATTTTGCCCGGTTCTGTGGACTTCTGTGAACCGTGTGGGCCCCATTGACATTTTACATCAATAATTAAAGTTTGTAATAATTATTTGCATCTGAATTTCTTTTGTGGATTAATATTTCTGAGACTTCTATTGTCGATAAAACCGGTTAGGTTGCGTAAAGTTGAATTCACATTTTGTGACGTTTAATGAATAAATTTTAAGCTACTAAGTAGAATTTAAAAACTAGATTTTGTAAATTTTGAAGCAATATAAATACATACAATAAAAGAATGAAAAAAATATATGATTATAAGACGTATGATTGGAACTTAAAATGAATGTTGAAGTTGATATAACACAAATACTTACAAGGTGCTGATTATTGGTAAAAAAGCAAGATTATTTTTTATGTTTCGGTTATTTAAAAACCAGGTGCAACGGCCTATTACAATATTATTTTTAATTAGGATTGGATAAATTTCGATCCAATCACTTATTAATTGTTACAAGGAATTAGATTAGGATTTGATAAATTTCAATCAAATCCTTTATTTGATGGTTGCATGGATTGGATTTCTCCAATCTCATGTTGACGGGTTAAATTTATCCTATCAACACGGGATACTTCTTTTTTTTATTTTTTTACTTTTTCTTTTTTTATTTCCTTTCTTGTGTTAATTATATAAAACATTAAATTTATTTTTAATATTATTTTTATATACTTTATTAAAATATTAACAAATAATATATTTCAATAATAATAAAATAAATATTATTTTAAAATTAATTTTAAAGAGTTAGATTTTACTTTTCAAAATAGTATCAAAACATTTTTAGTTTTATTTTATAAAAAGACTAAAATATATAATTATTTTTTTTGTGTAATCTCATAATAAATCAAATAATGGACAGTACTATTTTTAATTTAATCCCATACAGTGCCAAACATATCATAACATTAATTTATCTAATCTAATAATATACATATATATATATAATGAAAATTATTTGTTGGACTCATCTTAATCAATATATATATTTATTGAAATAATCTTGATCAATATTTACTAGACAAATATAAATATGAAGAAAGAATAATTCTATGCATTGATGAGTAAAATAAATTTATCTGTACTTGACGGGTATAACACGCAATAGCTGCTTTTGGTGGTCATAAGGAAACTAACAAGAGAAAACAAAATATGTTAGTGCACTGTATGCTACAAACTCATATTTCTGAATTTACTAATATTATACACTACTTTAGGTCAAAAACTAATAAAAACTAAAAATTATTTATAGAAGATAAGTGTAGACAAAATATGTGTCAAAAATGAGCTAAGATCCTCTTATAAGACTTTTTATATTCTCATGACATACCATCATAAAAAATAATGGACAGTTAAAATTATTATACTATTTCTCTCTTATGCATCATTTAAATCCAAACTTCTCTTCTAAAAAGTCAATTAATAACATAAGGTTAGGAGATGATCTTTACTCATCAAAAACGCGTGGGAAAGTATATCACTCTTAACTACACAGTTAATATTTTTATTATGACCAATGAACTTGTTAAATCATTACCACAAAACTTTGTAGAACCATTTTGATCCGATGAAAATATAGAGATAATTGACTCTTTTATTCAAATTTCAAGCAAATGTACAAGATATTTGAAGTAGTGCATAAGCTTATTTAATTAATACTTATTGTGAACTTTTTTTTTTTTATTTACCTTAGTTAACAAATTGAAACATAGTTGGTCTTATTAGTATGAATATATTGTGAGAATGAAGAGAAGGATGATGCTGTCAAGACTCCAATTGAAGTTTAATTAGTTATTAATGTGCAATTATTATTAAAAAATGTCTAGGTTGTTTGTAGATTGTAAAAGCTGACGAACTTAGAGAAACCAAGTTCCAACTTCATAGATGCTACCCTGCCTAACCAGTTCTAAAATCTTTTAAAGTGATAAGAAAACAGGACTTTCAACTTTGTACCAGCAATTGCTAAGTTGAATTTAATCAAAATTACCAATTAAAACTTATTGTTGCCATGAATCATGACATCATTCAATACAAGTATACTTGTCTTCATTGTTAATTAGATGATGAACCGAGTTTTAAAATTTGAACTAGGATCTATAATTATGATATTATTAGTTTTGGAATAAATTCGATTTATGACTTCCATAAATGATAAACGGTTTAAATTAATCTATATTAAACACGGGAGAACCTAAGAAGAAACTTCTTGAAGTTCATTAAACTATGGAGACACTTTCAAATATAAGTTTTAGATGAGCATGTACCTAGTGCTTTTCTAAAAGCATTCCATTTTACTTTTTAAATTCGTATCAAAACTCAAAAGCAAACTAAGAGGCGCAAGAAAACAATTAAAACATAAAGAATGTGTCACACTATTGTAGGGCTAGTTCAGGAAATTGATTTTTTACCATTAATCGATAAACAAATACAATTGAAAATTGCAAGTGGACTCCAACAACCACCGATATTATCATATAACAAACTTAATTTTTGGTGGGATAGTGACTTGCAATACTATCAAAATTTGAATGGTGTGAATATACAAAGAATGTGCCACTTGTTATAAAATTAATAACATAATATTAAAAGGGAATTGAAGTAAGGATACAATAAGTGATCAATAAATAAATAAATATAAACAAGATAGAGAGAAACAGAGAGAAAATATTTACTCAACTTTGCTGGAAATAATGAGAGAATAATATTGGATTATTTTATGGGTAACTTACACGCCACACACCAGACCACACCTTTAAAATGCTTGAACACCAAGCAATATTTATAGACAAAAGTCTATCCACCGCCTCGTTATTTATCAATATAATATTATTATTGTATTGATGTTTTATCCATATTTACAATACTCCCCCATGGATATACATCAATTTAAGATTTATTAGCAAAAACCTAATAGGATAAAAATCTAAATAAAAGATATTTTATTATCTACTAGATCAAATATATTATAATCTTCTGGATTTAACAGTATTTGAATGTGCTTAGATGGACTGTCTCATTAAAAAAACCTTATCAAGAAAATCCAGTGGAACAAAACCTGATCGAAGGAAAAAAGAGTGTAGTGCACATATATCTACATTGATTTAATATACTCCCCCTGAAAGATGCTTCATAATTAATCATGTAATTTATATACTCGACGCATTCCAATGTCATAAATCAATTTCTCGAATGTTGATGTTGGTAATATTTTGGTAAATAAATCTGCAAAGTTATCTGGGGAGCGGACTTATTTGACATGAATCTGTTGACTTTGTTGAAACTCATGAGTATAAAAGAACTTTGGAGAGATAAGTTTGGTTCTATCTCCTTTGATGTATCCTCCTCTGATTTGAGCGATACATGCAGTATTATCTTTATATATGATTGTGGGTGAATTTAAAGCAGTAGATAATTCGCATGTATTCTGGATATGAAGAATGACAGATCTCAACCAGATACATTCTCGACTTGTTTCATAAAGTGCAAGAATTTCAGAATGATTGGAGGATATGGCAACAAAAGTCTGTTTTGTTAAGCGCCATAAAATTGTTGTATCATTATAAGTAAAAACATACCCAGTTTGTGAACAAGCCTTGTGAGGATCTGAAAGATATCCAACATCGGCATAACCAATCAAACATTCACCACTAGTAGATTTTGAATAGAATAACCCCAAATCTGTTATTCCATGAAGATAATGACAAATATGTTTGATACCATTCCAATGACGCCGTATTGGTTCAGAACTAAACCTGACCAATAAATTTACTGAAAAAGCAATATCAGACCTAGTGCATTGTGCTAAATATAATAAGGTACTAATTGTACTAAGATATGGTATTTCTAGACCAAGTATCTGTTCATCGTCTTCTTTAGGTCGAAATGGATCCTTTTTAGGATCAAGAGATCGAACAACCATAGAGGTACTCAAACGGTGAGCTTTATCCATATTGAACCGTTTTATGATTTTTTCAATATATATTGATTGATGGATAAGTACTATGTATGATTTGTGCTCGATTTTCAGAGGACAATATTTTGTTTGTCCCAAATCTTTCATCTCAAATTCTCTTTTTAAATAGTCAACAGTTTTTCGAACTTCTTCAGGTGTTCCGATTAAATTCATATCATCAACATAAACTGCAACAATAGCAAATCTAGATTCTATTTTCTTTATGAATACACACGGGCATATAAACTTATTAATATATTCTTCATTTATCAGGTATTTGCTAAGACGATTATATCACATTCACCTAGATTATTTTAATCCATACAAGGATCGTTACAATTTAATTGAACAAACATTGTTGGCTTTTGATTTGTATGCTCTAGGCATTTTAAATCCTTCAGGAATTTTCATATAGATATCAATATCAAGTGACCCATATAAATATGTTGTCACTACGTCCATAAAACGCATTTCAAGCCTTTCTGAGACTACTAAACTTATTAAAAATCTAAAAGTAATTGTATTCATCATAGGTGAATATATATCATCATAATCAATTGTTGTTCTCTACAAGAAATCTTGTGCAAGAAGTCTTATTTTATATCTTACAATCTCATTTTTTTTCATTATGTTTTCGTATAAATACTCATTTGTATCCAACAGGTTTGACATTTTCAGGCGTTTGGACTATAGGTCCAAAGACTTTACGTTTGGTTAAAGAACTTAATTCTACTTGAATTGCATCTTTTCATTCAGGTCAATCGTGTCTTTGTCTACATTCATTAACAGTATGTGGTTCATAATCATCGTTCATAATTTTCAAAGCTATTATATATGAAAATATATTATCGATGATTATTTCATTACGATTCCACATATTTTCTACACAATTCATTGAAATTTCTTGATTTTTAGAATTTTGTGGCTCATCAAGTGTTTGTGCCTCTTTAGTGGTTTCAATCTCTTCAGGGATTGGTAACTCTTTTGGAGTTGATTTTTCAGATAAAATGGATTTTGTAGCTTGAGTACTATTTTCAAAAGAATCAGAATTTTTCATTCTCCGTTTTCGGGGAATACTGTCTTTTTGATCCAAGTGGTCTACCACGCTTCTGGCGTGTAATAGATGAATCATTTGCTACATTCTGATTACATTGTTCTATAGGAACAATTATTCTAGCTAGTGCATTGGCAGCTGGTATGTATGATTTTTATTACTTTAGCAGCATCAATAAATGCATCTGGCAATTGATTCGCAATCATCTGGAGATTAACTATCCTTCGTACTTCACTTTCATATTAGGTGGTGCGAGGATTCAGATGAGATATTGTTGTCACATTCCATGATAGCTCATTTTTCTCTCCAACAGTGACATTTTTCTTATGCTTCTCTTTGAGAAATTTTTCCTCCCCCTAATGGTGGGAAAGTTGTCTCATCAAAATGATAATCCGTAAAACGGACAGTAAAAAGATCACTTATCAATGGTTCGAGATATCTGATAATTGAAGGTGAATTAAAACCAACATATATTCCCAAACGACGTTGGGGTCTCATTTTGGTTCTTTGAGGGGGAGCAATGGGGACCTGTACGGCACAACCAAAAATACGTAAATGAGAAATATCAGGTTGGTGCCCAAGTACAAATTATAATAGAGAGTACTGGTGATAAGCTGCGGGTCTAAGTCAAATCAATGTTGCTGCATGTAGAACAACATGTCCCCATGCAGAAACTGGTAATTTGGTTTGTAACAATAAAGTTCTAGCAATCATCTGGACACACTTGATGAATGATTCTACTAGACCGTTCTAGGTATGTACATGTGAAACTGGATGTTTAATGTCGATTCCGATTGATGTGCAATAATCATCAAATATTTTTTATGTAAACTCACCAGCATTATCTAGTCGTATGCTTTTAATTAGATAATCTGAAAATTGTGCTCGAAGTCTAATGATTTGAGCAAGCAGTCTAGCAAAAGCGATGTTACGACTAGATAATAAACATACATGTGACCACCTTGTGGATGCATCAATTAATACCATAAAATAACGAAATGGTCAGCTGGGTGGATGAATAGGTCCACATATATCTCCTTGTATTCTTTGTAGGAAAAATAGAGATTCAAAACCAACCTTAAAAATTGATGGTTTAACTGTAATTTTTCTTGTGAACAAACAGTGCATATATGATAATTGGATAATAGAATCTTCAAGTTCTTTAATGGGTGTTCATGAGAATTTTCAATGATTCTACGCATCATCGTAGATCTTAGATGATCAAGACGGTCATGCCAAAGTTAAAATGTTATTGGTTTTGGGAGCTTCTAACTCGAAACTATATAAGTTTCAATTGATCTCATAATTATATAATACAACCCGGATGAGAAAGCTTTGAGTTTTTCTAAAATAAGCTTCTAGTCTGAGATAATTTTAGTGATGCACAAATATTCAACATCCTTGTCATTTGTAGTTTCAATATAATATCCGTTACTGCGTATATCCTTAAAACTAAGTAGATTCCTTCTGGACTTACTTGAGTATAATGTACCATTTATACATAATTTTAGCACCATTTGTTAATAAGATTATGGCTTTTCCAGAACCTTTGATTAAGTCTACAGGACCTGATATAGTATTTACCTTAATTTTGGTTACTGACAAGTTTAAGAAATATTTCTTATTCTAAAAAATAGTATGTGTTGTTGCATTGTCGACAATACATATATCTGTAGCTTCCTTTTTGAAAATAGATAATTCATCCATATTTGTCTTTCATTAGATAAACCATATGTTAGTACATCATTGATAACAAAATACAAAGCAAAATAAATTATCTTACTTCTAGAAGATTACAAAAATATGTACTAACATAATTATGAACACACAAAAGTAAACTTGACTATATTAGCTAGGCAACTTCCTAATTGGTATGGATATTTCCATCACCAATTGAGTAATCCATTTTTCCATTAGCATTATCAAGAAAATCCGATAAGTCCAAGCTTGTGATGTTTAAAGGATCATCATCTTGATCTGTAAAATTTGTATCAATTTTCTTTTCCTTTCCCTTTACAGAGGCTTGATATAGATCAACCAAGTGTTTAGCTGTATGACAGGTACGAGATCAATACCCAGACATACCACATCTGAAACAAACATCTTCATAATTTTTAGGGGTCTTTTTCTCTACATTTTTTCCCTTGTTATGTTTAGCATTATAAACATTCCACTTTTGAGAAATATTTTTCTGGTTTCGATTACCTGAAAATTTATACTCACCACAACCAGGATGACTACGTCCACGACCCTTACTTGTGCTAGCATTTGCTTCTGGAAGTGCAACTACGCCAGTTGGGTGGAGTTCATGATTTTTTATCAGGAGTTCATTGTTTTGTTCTGCCACTGAGAGACATGAGATTAATTCAGAATATTTTGTAAACCTGAGTTCTCTATATTGTTGTTACAGGAGCACATTAAGTGCATGGAAAATAGTATATGTCTTTTCCAACAGATCTACATCAGTTAATATTTCATCACACAAGTTCAACCGTGAGGTTATTTTAAATAGGGCAGAATTATAGTCGACAATTGATTTGAAATCTTGGAGTCTTAAATTACTCAACTCATGTCGGGCTCTGCGGAGGACGACATTTTTCTGATGGTCATACATGTCTTTTAGATTTTTCCACAAAGTCAGTGAATCTTTGATTGTGAGGTATTGGGTCTTCAGGCTCTCATGTAAATGGCGGCGGATAAACATCATTGCAGTTGTTTTATCTTGTAGAGATGTTTTATTATTATCTCTAATATTATCGGCTAAGCCTTTGGACTGCAGATACAGCTCTACATCAAGGATCCATGAAAGATAGTTATTTCTTGAAATATCCAGTAGAGCGAATTCTAGTTTTGCGATATTTGACATAACTATATGCATAAAATACCACAATTAATGACATAATCAAAATGATAAATAATATTAACATCATATTCAAGGAAATTTATGTACAATAAATTTTTTTATGAATATATTTGAAACTTTAGGTTTTAACAATATATGTTTAGAATTTCAAGTTCCATTAATTAAAATCCAGAACTTCATGTTCTAGTACATTATAAATTAAAGAGAATAAAAAAAATATAAAGATATAAAAGAAATAACAAAGCAATCAGTTAATATAAATGATATATTGAGCCGGCATAACTATGCATAAAATACATAATAAAAATAGTAAATAATGGCGGCAAGGCTGCACATATATTATATAACAATAAATAAATAAAGTTATACAATGCATGATAATAATAATAAATGATCAATGAAATTGGTATAATAATTGAGTCGGTAGAGTCGGACATAGATTGGGTTGGCATAGCCAAACTTCTCAATTAGAGTTAAAGTTAGAGTATCAAAAACTTCAGGTTCTGATAAATTTGTTCAGAACTTCAGGTTCTGAATCGTGTTGATAACGTATTATAAAATTAATAATATAATATTGAAAGAGAATTGAAGTAAGAATACAATAAGTGATAAATAAATAAATAAATATAAACAAGATAGAGAGAAATAGGAAGAAAATATTTACTCCAACTTTGTTAGAAATAATGAGAGAATAAAATTGGATTATTTGATGGGTAACTTACACGCCACACACCACACCTTTAAAATGCTTGAAAGCCAAGCAATATTTATAGACAAAAGTCTATCCACCGCCTCATTATTTATCAATATAATATTATTATTGTAATGATGTTTTATCCATATTTACAATACCACTAACTTTTGATTATTTATTTATTTATTTTATCATGAATCAATAAACAAATCCGATTGAAACCTGCAAGTGCACTCCAACAACCACCAATATCATCATATAATAAGCATAGTTTTTCGGAGGATAGTACTTGATTGATATTTATTTAAACAAATATAAATATGTTCTAGATTGATTAGGAGATTATCGAAATTAGGTTATCAATACTCTGTCCTGCTAGAGCGTCAAGAATACAGAAAAATTAAATATAATATCAACTTGCAGCAATCATTAAAAATTGTCCAAAGTTGATTGAAAATCTGATTACTAAGAGGAATTGAGTTCCAAGTGCAAAGATTCTTCCATAAATTAAAATTATTGAAATTTCATTAGATGTTTTCAAAAATATAACAGAAAATAATTAACATAAAATATAAACATATCTTAAACAAACAAGCAGGGGAGAAAATGGGGAAAAAAAATATTAAAATATTTTCTATAATGATTTTAATAAGTATCTGTCAAGCCAAGCACTTCACCAAAACACTCCAAGTGAATTTTTTATTTATTTTTAAATAGAAGCAAACAAAGAGACACTAAAATAGAAGACAGAAAGTAAAAAATTGTTGTACACTGAGAGCAAGCAACAGAGACTGGTTTCCTTTTTATTGAAGCTTGAACTTTGGAAACCAAAATGTGGGCGTGCCATCGACTTTGTTGGAGTAATTGAGGAAACTGTTACACGAATCATTAAACAAATCCGTATAAATAAAAAAGAAAATAAATTGTAAGTGGTTTTTTTTTTTTTTTTTTTTTTTTTTGTAATGTTGGAAAGTTGATTATAATCATAAAACAGATTATTAAATAATTTGTACATTATATAAAAATATGTATAACATTGAGTATCAAAACGAGAAAAAATTGTGTTCATTTAGCTATTTGATAGAACTCTGAAGATAAATTCATAAGTATCATAATATAGATAATGTGACTTGAATCTTAAATATTTAAGCATTAAAAATTTTGTGTTATAAACGGCACTCTTGCTAGGACATTTTATTTCGTATCTTAATGATCAATTATATATTTGAAAGCTCCATCTGTAAATGGAAACCTCAAGGACATTAAAATATAATACATCGTTTGATAAAAAATAATTAGTATTGTAAATAAACAAGTCATTACTTCAAATAGTACTTAAGTTCAGGTTTTTCAAATCAGTGCATTTCTCATAACAATCAACATTTAAGACATTTTTAGTGTGCCACTAGCAACACCTAAAAATATTCAAAGAATTAAAGTATTTGAAAAGTTAGTTTCAACCATCTTAATTTTTTTCAATTACCAATATCAAATTTTAGGTGTTATAGCAGAAAAGCTGTTGATATATAAACAAACAATCAGGGCCGACTGTTCATATACATTTGTTTTTTCCATTTCTACAAATATACGTATACAATATTTAATGTTTAATTTTTGAAACTTTTCATTTCTTTAATTTTACAAATTTTAAAGAAGAAGAAGAAAATTATATAAATGTAAAATATGTGGACATGTGCAGACATAAATTATACATACTTATCTGGGTTATATTTTGGACCCAATAAAATGGCCCTTCTCGACTGCCCAATTAGTTTAGAATTGCTGAACCAATTGGCTTGGAATTGCCGCATGTTTTGTTTATTCAATTGCTCTAAGTGTTGTTGTTGTTGGTTGTTTTTTTAACTTTTTTTTTTTTTAAATTATTTATTTATTGTATACCTTTTTCTTTTTGTCCTTCAAAACAGATTGTAGTTCCAACTTTTTATTTGCTTTTGTTACGTATTTAATAAGATTGAACGATCATGAAAAACAATTTTTTTTATGATGATTCTAGGATTTATATATAATTTAGTTTTTCTTTCAAATATCAAATACGGTGCAATTACTCAAACATATAACTTGAACTTATAAAATTATCATACGAAATAAATGTTTTTTACCATCAAATCACGTTATATGATGTATAATTAATGAGTTTGAATATCAAAACTTGTATTTTTATTCGTTGAAAATATTATACATATGATCAATTGCAACATGAGAGGAATCACATGATTTTCTCAACATCAACATCAACATTTTTGGAAGTTGTACATCTTTCCACAGGGAAGGGAAAACTCATAGCAAATTATAAGAAAATAAAATCTAAATACTTTTTGTGGCCTTGTATGGTGGTGGCAACAACAGCAGCTTTGGCACCAATTGACAATGGTGGGATGCTCATAGTTCAATAAAATTTACCCACTTTTTCCATCTCTGGCAATGGAAAGATGCCTCTGAGATGTCTCTCAACATTATCACCAATTGAAATAAAACCATGAGTACTTGTCTAGACCCAAAAAACATACATCAAAGACTCCAACTTGAAATAGAAAACTGGAGTAGAATACAGTCTTTTCGAAACAATTTAGCACTATATTTTGTCCCCCCATGACATTAGAACTTTACCAAAATTGATAGATTCACCGTTGAACTTGCAATTTTAATACGAAAAAATTGTCTATCTCTTAAAGTTACTTTCTGATATGGACAATTATATCCTCATATAAGCCTCAAATAATCTTCTATATATGGACAGTTTAAATATTATTTATCTGTAGAAATTTGGAATTGAGAAAGAATGATCAACTCTTTATTACAGTGATCTTTCATTGTGACAGCATATCAAATAAAACGGAAAAACTCTGCTCGGAGGATGTGTCAAACACGAGAATTTAAATAATTAGCTTATTACTAGAAACCATATCCTACAATCGAATGCATCAACTGATTGGTTATTGAATCTGGAAAAAATATTTGTATTCCTCTATAATAAGAACAAAATTGTTTTACTCTTTGAGTCATTAAAAATTTATCAAAGCTACAATTACATGTCTTACATAAAATCCACATGATAATTCTAACTATCATTAACAAGAAAAAGACATATTTTAATCTCTCTAAAATATCATAATATGTTCACTTATACAATAAAATTTTTCAATATCAAACAGTCAAACACATATATATGAGGAGAAAGAAGAAAATTTTCGATAACATCTCTCAGTAGTCAAACACAAATTGGATACCGATCTACTTATTAGAACTTGTACTTTGTTTTCCAAAAAAGAATTTTATGCTGTTGTACCAAAGAATTAAATTCTTATTTAATTTGTATAAAAATGTTTAAAAATATGGACTATATGTGCTCAACTATAGCGGCAACAGAAAAATGCCTTCGAGTAGGCATCTCCTATATATAAAAAATTTTGGAATCATACGACAACTTTGACAGAGTAAGAAATTTAGAGCAAAAGACTTCGACTCAACAACACAAAACTAATGCATAATACAGACTCCTACAGTTGATAGCAATCAACTTTTTGACTTCAGTAGCGGATAAAACAATATTAACTAACACAAATAGATTGGAGAAAATCTTGCTACTTGTTCAAAACTTGTAGACAAAAACAAACAACATTTATACATTTTGTACTATATCAACAATGTCATTTGGAAAATTTAATACAAATGAAAATTTGGACATACAGTACTCTATGAAAAGCCAAGAGAGGAGTTGCATCAAACAAAACTTGAAACATTCCAACTATGTTGCCACCCAACAAGTCTGTGTATCATGTGCAAGCACTCTCTCAAACTGACTCACTATATTAAATTAAAGAAAATGAGCAATAAACGTTAGTGGGGGATATAAAACCAAATCCCAACAATCAATCAAAACAATACCAAGCCTAAATAATCTTGACTAACAAAGCAGTACAAAATTGTGGATATTAAAAAAGTAAACTCCGCATATATTAAGACAAATGAAGACTATAAGATGCCAACCAATCAGCAATTGCATTGCCAACATGATAATATGAGAGACATGAACAATGAGTGTTGAATATAGATTTTAATGAATCTCTTCCAGTTGCTGTGTCTCAATAATAAAATCAAATCTTCCAGTTTTACTTGAAAGAAGGGCTAGTGTTCGATCTAAGTTGCTCATTGCTTACATGCCAAAGGGTCTAGTTGCAACAACTCTTGTCCTAGCAAGACAAATTGCGGAATTAGAACTGGACCTTGCGGCCTCCTCATAATTCTATAGCAAAACTATGACCAAAATGACAATGACTTACTCTTTGCTAAAATCATATAGTAGCAGCATCTTCTAAAATTCTTTGTACAAATATATATAACCAAAATTCCAACATATATCTATCCAAAAAAAAATTCCAACATATAAACCCCGCATCAGGTCTACCAGTCATAGCTGAAATCTCCTCGAACCAACATGTTCAACACCAAAGAAACGATGACAACTTGGCAACCGAAATAGAAGCAAGATCCAGTGTTTAGTAGAAGATAACAATGTACTGCTTTAGAGATGACCAAAATTTCATAGAGATAAGCAATAAATTGAACTAGATTCGAAGAAAATCCTGATGTCTATTGAAACTTTCTATTTCTTTAATTTTACGAATTTTAAAGACGAAGAAGAAAATTATATAAATGTAAAATATGTGGACATGTACAGAAATAATTGTACATACTTGTTTGGTTTATATTTTGGACCCAATTAAATGGCCCTTCTCGACTGCCCAATTGTTTTAGGATTGCTGAACATTTAACATACTTGTCTCGGTTGGTCCTAGTAAAAGGCCATCCTGACAGGCCCAATTGGTTTAGAATTGTCGAATGTTTTGTTTATTCAATCGCTTTATTTATTTATTTATTTATTTGAAAAAAATGCATAAAATAACCGATTTGGAGAGATGAACTCCAACAATGACCCCTTTTTTTCATCCTCACAAAAAAGACATTGAATGGACAAAAATGCCCTTAATGAAAGTGTTTGCTTCATAAGTTGAAAGTCTCTCTACCCTTCCTCTCTCACTGTTGATTCTCAATCATCAGAGATGTCAACCTCTCTCCACCATAATGCTAATGACGGTCATTCACTAGTAGCTGAGGTCTTCCTCTTCTCTTTTCTTCTTCCTCTTATTTTGTTCTTATACTTCCTTTATTTTCTCTACTTTTCTTTTTTTTTTGGGCTATCGCCATTAGATTCGTACGTTGCCATGCATCCTTTGTTTGCAAGTAGCACCGCCATCAGACAATTGGTTCTCCACTCTCATGCTGCTGATAGGAAACCCTTGCTTGTGATCAACCGATTCTTCAACATCAAGTGAGGTCTTCCTCTTCTCTTTTTTTCTTCCTCTCATTTTGTTCTTATACTTCCTTTATTTTCTCTTCTTCTTCTTTTTTTTTTTTTTTTTGGTTGTCGCCATCAGATTCACACGTTGCTACGCATCCTTTGTTTGTACGTCGCACCGCCGTCGGATCATTGGTTCTTCGCTCTCATGCCGTTGACAGGAAACCCTCACTTGTCATCGATCGATTATGTGCCACTGATAACCCATCTCAAGGGCTATGAGTTTGGTATTATAGAGTGTTATTTTGATTGCTTGGTGTAAGAATGTATGAGTTTAGGTTTAGAATTGAATCATGATTTATGATATATAATTTATTTTAGTGAACATTTGGTTCAGATTTAAATAATGACTTAGGTTTTTTGTTTGAAAGTTGAGAATATTTGGGTTGATAGGTTAAGTTGCTACTTAAGAATTTTGGCAAACACTTGATATGTTTTGGATATTTATTCTAATATAATTTTTGGGCTTGTTGAATTTTGAACTAGAGTCGAGGTTTTCAAGGTGAGATTCTCAACGTTAAGGATGGGATTCCTAACCCTCATGTTGGGATTACCAACCCTCACGATGGGATTCCCAACCCCCAGTGTTAAATTCCCAACCTGAGGGTTAGGATTTCTAACCTCTATGATGCGATTTCTAACCTTTAGGTTGGA
The DNA here is from genome assembly GCA_022984855.1 of Dimocarpus longan. Lineage (NCBI taxonomy): Eukaryota > Viridiplantae > Streptophyta > Magnoliopsida > Sapindales > Sapindaceae > Dimocarpus > Dimocarpus longan. Next base: position 33,638,927 of record CM041014.1, on the reverse strand, counting down.
ATTTTCAACCCCCAGGTTAGGTATCTAGCCCCTATGATGGAATTTCCAACTTTTAGATTGGGATTCCTAATCTCCAAGTTGAGAATCCGAATTTTGTAGTTGAGAATCGGTCATGTCCCTGTTGAAACCAAATTTTGAGTTGAATTTTCAACCTCTAGGTTTTTGAATCCACTAGTTAAGAATCCCAACCTAAGGGGTTTTTGCTTGGTATTTATCTTTGTTAGGGTTTTGGTTATAGATATGGCTTTCTAAATTGGTTCCTTTATATATGCAAGAATTTGCCATCTCTATGCACTTCTCAACGTCTTGTGCTAACTAATATGTTGTCTTCTTTTATGCAGTAATGGTGATTATGGGATTTTTGTAATCAAGTTGGCGAAACAGATAGTGAACAGTATGTCGGTGGACTCATTCAACAAATTGCGCATACCACATTTCTAGGAGCAACTAACTCTCGACCTCTGGAAATAGCCTTATCAGTTATGAGGGGATAATATTTTTATGGTTCTTAGTCCACTCTAAATTGGTAGTTAGTAGATGCTTTTGATGAGGTTGTGGGGTTCAACCTCCACGGTGGTTTTGGCACCTTTAATTTGTTTGTAAAGTTGACAATATATTGTTAAAGTGTGTTTGTCTGGTGTTTGTCTTTGGTCGAGTTTTGGTTATTCATATGGTTTTTTGAATTGGTTTCTATGTGGTGAAATTTGGATCTGTTTAGTGTTGTTTTTGAGGCGTCAAAACAAGGTAAATCATGTTGGCAAGAATATGTGACTTTTACTTAATATCAAGTGATTCATCCCTCTCTTGCAATTGGAACACCAAACATGATGTATTAGAACATTCATCTTCATAAGATTGCTTAAAAGAGCAACATTCATTGACACAAACACTCTGACAACAATAGCAAGCACACCAACAGGTTCATTAGTAAGGAAACTTTTAAACTTACTTCCTGCATTCACTATATATTCAAACTAAAGGATGGGTTAGCTAGAAACATTTCTAACTGTGCCATCATAACAAATGACAACATCACAAAGAATGGCCATAAAAATTTTGAATAAGGTTCTCGGTTCAGACAATCCCCAAGATGATGAGCTACATGATGCAAGGACTCAACTTTTACAAAGTAAACACCATAGTAAAAAATGTATTAAGTATACTATAATAAATTAGAACAACTAATTTATTAATCATAACCTACACAACACAAAGACTCACTCTTGCTTCTTCGCATGTTTCCATTCATGCATTACATTCCTCTGCTTCTTTATCGTACTATGAAGAGGTTTTCTTGAAATTAATTATCAATACATTGATGTGTTTCAAAGATTCATTGACTGCCATTTTTTTTGTAACGTAAGCTCTTTTGAGAGCAAAGTTACAATATACTTTTCCATGTCTTCAATATCTTTGCTCAAATCTGAATCAGTTTTATCATAATCTGCATGTATAACAAAAAAAATAATTTTATAATTTAAAAAAGAGAAAGTGATGGTACTAAAATTATTGAAACAAGTTTTTTTGACATCATCACGTATTACGAATTATAATTTACAAATAAAGAATGCGATAATGTTTTTTTTTCAAACTCAAGCTAATTTTAATGCAATAATTTAAAAAAAAAAAATCCCTTTAAAGAATAAAACTATTTTGCTGTTCATTTGCAAGATTTATTTAGCAAAACATGCATTGCGTAAGGTTCAAAAATTTGCCATAACTCTTAAAGCAAAGAAAGAAATCAAACAAGAGAGGTGTAAATAGATAAACTGACCTATAAATGTTTCATTGGTAAGTTCTACTCCTACATGTAAATAGATGAAACAAGGTTTAAAAAAAGGTTAAAGAAACGAATATAGTTTTAGAAACAAAACATGGAAGTTCAACATTAAAATCCTCGAAGAACATCACATTACAATTAAGAAAATCAATCCCCATCCCCATGCTTACCTCTTTATAGAAAAAATTTCAAAAAATATGAAAATAATTCTAATGTTCCCATGCCTAGATTGAAACAATAGCTAGAAAACTACCACCAACTTTTAGTAACAATGCTTTTCAGTAGGGAATCACCAAATGCGATTTCAATATCAAATTATTATTATGTTGCAAAATGTTTGGAATAATCCTGGCTTATGCTAGGATAGAAAGATCAACATTTGTTTTTCTGCCTTTTATGCGGATAGAAATATCAATGGTGGTTACCATTCAAACGAGCCCTAGCTGACAAATAAATGAACACATGTCCATTTGAGGCCATTGTCCATTTGAGCCACCATAAAGTTTCAAAGTACCTGCATATGCATAGATATCAAAGCTTTCGCTCTAAAAATCACTCGCTATGTGCTCAATTTTTATTCAAATAGAATGGGGATTTGGCAAATGATAATATTAGGCAAGCATGCTAGAGATTAAAGAAAGTCATTGCTCAATCATAGGTGTTTCTATATATGTACAACTTCTGGGAAAAGATTATAATTTAGAACCGGGACAATAGCAAAAGTGCATAATTCATTTGAAAGCAAAACGGGAACATTAACACTCAAACAATAACGTAGGGTCATACTAACCACCACAAATTTGGACGAGGTAGTTCCTGTATGATTTATTTACGCTTTGTTCTTCCTTGAGGCCATCCCAACCCAGCATTGCCAATGTTTCCAATTGCTTGTATAGGTTCGATCAAGCCCTTTGTTGTACTACCAAGCTCCTAACCCTGACATATTTTAGAAAATGAAGGATATGAGGCTTCAAATCAACTTAAGATTCATGTTGGCCATTGAACAGCAAGACTATCTCATCCATTTAAATTTTTCCTAACTAGTCATCACCCCCAAACCGAATAACACATAGTCACATTTTTAGTTACAAGAAACCTTCGTAAAATCGTGGGTTACTCTACAAAGTTAAGCCATGCTTTCACTAAATCATTATATAAATTAGCCAATAATGATCCTGCTAGACCCAGTTTCTAATAATGGAATCTTAACTTATATAATCTTTTAGAAAATGAGTGCATAAAACATAAAAAAAAAAAAAAAGTGATGTAATTTTACCTCCTTCTAGCCCATGCTTTCTAGTAGATCGAAATTCAGTGAATGGTCTAAGAGAATCCTAAGTTTTTCTAAGAGAATAAAAACAAAGCTTTTACGTGGCATAATGATTCTATGCTTCAGACCAATTAATACATTAATATAAGAAAAATGAGAAGAAAACCAGAATATATCTATTATTTTAAAACATAACAAAATAAATATTTTATTATTTTAAAACAAGGTTCATATAATATGTATCTATGCAGATCATGACAATATTATATAACATAACAAGATTCTGCAACAAATTTTTCTCTTACCAATTTCTATAAAGATTGGAAGAAAGAAATTCAATGAATGATCACAATTAAAGAATGAAAAGGATTGAACAATGACATTCTTAAGCAATTTTATTACCTTAATAATTATAGTAACCATACACAGAAGAAAGAGGGCTACTTTTAGACATCATCAGACAACATAAGTAAATGTCAAACAGTATGTCGTTTCTCATTAGGTTTTACTATAACCAATGTAATTCGCACAACACATGAACACAACTATATTGACGCATAAAAGTTCATAGTAATTTGTTTATTTCAATTTTAATAATATGAGCAGTATTCTTTTCTTAAAAGAGAACTTCAAAAGTTATATCCATAACCAAACCCCTAACAAAGATTGACATCAAACTAAAAACCCCTAGGTTGGGATTCTGTACTTGTTAATCGTTTACACCAACTAGGTTGAGAATGCCAATCTCCAAGTTTGGTCTACGTGGAGAATGACATATCACAACGGGAAAGTTGAGATTCTCAACCTAACCACCAGATTGACACTCTCTTAACTTAGAGATTAGGATTCTCAATACGATTTTAGAATCTTAAAACGGAGGTTGGGATTAAACCTCAACTCGAGAGTTGGATTCTCAACCTATGTTAGAAATCTCAACCACAAAATTATGATTCAACATCCACTTGAGTTGAAATTTGCAACCTAGCCTAGTTGTAAAAAACTTGGGATTGGGAATCCAAATCTACAGAGGTCGAGAATCCTAACTTCCAAGTTGGGAATCAACCTCGACTAAGGTTGGGATTGAAAAATGAAATTACGAATCTCAACCTAAAGGTTTCGAGTCCCAAACTAAATGTTAACAAACACAAGCTAAAGTTCTCAACCTAAAGTTACGACTCCAATTGAGATTTAGAACCTAGGTTGGGAATCTTGACCTTTAGGATGGGATTCCTAACCTGATAGTTGATAATCTCACCTTGAAGGTTGTGAATCCCAACTCGGTGGTTAGGAATCCCACTCCTAGAGGTTGGGATTCCTAACCTGTAGGTTGGGAATTCCAACATAATGGTTAGGAATCCCACCTTGGGGTTGGGATTCCCAACTTGATTGTTGGAAATGCTAACTTGGTGTTGGGAATCTCACTCTAAGAGGTCGGGATTCCCAACTTGGTGGTTGAGAATCTCACCTTGAAAGTTGAGAAATCTTACCCCAAGAGGTTGGGATTCCAACCTAGTGGTTGGGAATCCCAACCTGATAGTTGAGAATCCACCCTGAATCCACTATTTATAATACTCATATCACAAATTACGAATCGAATTGTTTACAAAATTCAAAACACAAATCAAAAATTTTAATAACCACATCAAAGTGTTTACGCGACAAAAAACCTACAACCGTAAAACCTACTAAAATAAAAACACCCTACAAGCAATTTGAGTCATAGTATAACATCTCCTACAAAAAGTACGAGAATAATGTTCTTACTGGAGTCCTAGTAAAACATCCCCCATAAAGAGTACAAGAATAATGTTGATACTGTGGAATTTATGGTGGGTTGCCGTACCTCCCACTATGCTTCTATATTTTGCTTATTCATCCTTCAACTTCTTCCTTCTTCTTCCTTCAACTTCGTCTTGCTTCTTCTGTCAGTTTTGGGTTTCTAATTAAGAGAGTAGTGGAACAATAAGTCGGTGGAGGAGAGCTGACAATCGACAATGAGAGCACCACGACTGGTGGGTCGGCTTTCAAAAGCATCAGATGATGGATGGGTGGAGGAGAGATGAGAATGTCAGTGGGTTAGGGATTTTTAGAGAGAGAATGAGAGGAAAAAGTTTGAAAGGGAGAGATTTACCGTGTGTAACATTTAGGGTGGGTTAGTGGTGATTGGCTGCACCGTTAAGGACATTTTTATCCAAAAAAAAAAGTCATGCTGCAAAGATTTTAAAAAAAAGGGGCTATTTTTCAAAAGGGTCAAATTTTCAATTAAACCGATATTCTAAAGGTAATTGGGTCTGTCTTGACCCGACAACCGATTAATTAAAAAATAATAAAAAAATTATGAAGTAACCCCTAACAGAGGTGGCATTGTAGTGCATCGCAGAGCAGAGCTTCGATGACGGTCTTAAACCCATCTCCAGACTTGCCTTTTCAAGGTACATCTTCTCTTCTTTAATCTATAGTCTATAATAGATCATTGCTTTTGAAGAACCGGTTGATTAGACTAGAACAAAAATGTTAGTGTTATTATTCATTAAGCTTCTTCTATATCAGAACATTGTGTTCAATATAGTCCTTATGTAAAGGTCTGATTGAAGTTCCCTACAACTCATTGATAAAATATCAACTAACTTGAAACTTTATAGTAAACATTTGGTTTCGATGTATTTAGACTGAGGAATTGTTAGCCATTTTTTTTTGTTCTATAATTATGCTCATAGAAATTTTAGGTTTTTGGTTCTCTCATTTTCTAACTAGTTTGATATGCACCTTTGAGATGCTTTGTCTAACTTGTCTAATGCGTCGTAATTAAGACATTAGTGGATAGTGGTGATTGTAGCTATTGATTACTCTTTCGAATAGTTTTTTACATTATGATCAATCGAAACAGCTTGTGTATAAAGATGCCCCTAAATTGTCCCTTAGAATCTTTCAAAAATGAAATTTGTCGCGCCCTATTAATCACTATCCTTCCTTTTTTTCTCTTTAAAACTTTGGATAATGATTGTCTTGTGTTTATACTTGGAGAATTCATTCATTTATTTTATTTTATTTTATTTTTTGAGTATAAGAATTATAATTGGGACGAACTCAGAGGACTACTGAAACCAACTGAGATAAGACACTGATGGCACGGCCCGAAGGACTGCTCCTAATTGGAAGAGATCTGCCTACACGAAGGTGAGGAGAGGAGGGAGACCACACGAAGATGAGATATCAACCCACAAAAATAGTGAGACTATTATTATTATTATTATATATTATATATATGTATATATTATATATTATATATAATTTGGATATTACGGGAGGGGTGTCGAACCCGTGCCTCACATAAAAGCAAAATGCTCAAAACCCTTATCAGGTAAGGCTTTAAACATTCATAGTCAAAGTTTAGGTTTTATAACACATAAACCCCGATTTAACGGTCAAAGACCATTAAATCTAACCATTGACTGTATTATATGATTAAAAGACAAAAATACCCTTACCTTTTAAATTATTATTTTTTTAAATTAAAACAATAAACAGAATAATCATCATCTGCATACTCATCAAAATAAATTAAAAACCTCAAACATAAATCATCATCATCGTCAACATCTCAGAATCATCATCATCAACAATAAATCAAACTTAAACATAAACAAAATAATCATAATCATTAACAATAAATCATCATCATCTCAGAATCATCATCATCAACAATAAATTAAACTCAAACATAAATAAAAGAATCATCTAATCAACAAATCTATTCAAAAAATCATCAACTGGGTTCAAATTAAATCCAGATTTGATTTGAACCCACATTAAATCTGGGTCCAATTCGAACTCGATTTGGAACCAAAGACGTTTGGGTTTGAACCCAGACCAGATCCGGGTTTAACGAACCCAGATCTGATCTGGGTTCGTCGAACCCAGACGACGGTTCGATCGAACCCAGATCGTCTGGGTTCCAAGAACTCAGACCAGATCTGAGTCTGGGTTCGTCGAACCCAGACGGGGGTTCGATCGAACCCACATCGTCTTGGTTCTAGGAACCCAGACCAGATCTGAGTCTAGGTTCGAAGAACCCAGATCTCATTTGGGTTTGTCGAACCCAGGTCGTCTAGGTTTGATCGAACCCAGATGAGGGTTCGATCGAACCCAGATCGTCTGGGTTCGAGGAACCCAGATCTGGGTTAGACGAATTCAGACGAGATCTGAGTTAGTCGAACCCTGGTCTAGGTTCGTGAAGAAGAAGAAGAACCCAGATGAGGGTTCGATTCGAGGAACCCAGATCTGGGTTAGACAAACCCAGACGAGATCTAGGTTAGTCGAACCCTGGTCTAGGTTCGTGAAGAAGAAGAAGAAGAGGAAGAAGGTGGTGGCTGGTGGTAGAGAGCGACAGAGGGAGTGAAAATGGCTGGTGGTGGAGAGCGACAAAGGGAGTGAAAGTGGCTAGTGGTGGCTGGTGGTGGAGAGAGACAGAGGGAGATGAGAGCGATAGAGAGAGTGAAAATATTGACTAATTTTTGATCATTTTTGTTATTAGTAATAGACGAAATTACCATTGGTCAACCAAACGTTGACTAACAAATACTAATAGTTTGGGGGTTATGTGTTATAAAACCTAAACTTTGACTATGAATGTTTAAAGTCTTACCTCAGGGGGTTTTTGAGCATTTTGCTACTCACACAATAGGAGGCATAGGGGTTGGAGCACCAACCAAAGACATTCATTCATTTATTTCTTCCATCTCGCAATTGCATATTACATTAAGAGAGAATGTGAACTTTAGGTAAGTGAATTTGAAGTAGTCTTTATAAGAAGCATTATAGTAGAACTTGGTGAACATATCAGAGATAAAACATAAAAAGACTACTGCATGGTTTTGAGTTTTGACAAAAGAAGTGAAAATCTGATGCCACTGAAATTACACTCATTGAGATAAATTCACTTTAAGTCCAATTAATAATAATAATAAAATTGTTTTTAGTGTAAAAATAAAAATTGTTCGTTTTTAGTCTACAATGAAACTTTAATAGTTTATTTTATCTCATTTTCAACCCTTTGAAATATTTCATGTACAACATAACATGTGAAATATTTATGTGCATGAAATGTCTTTATTAAGAAAAATTTCATATAGATGGAATACTTTATGTACAACATTACATGTCAATTATTCACTTGTGTGGATTGGGCAAAAATAAATGAAGTTCTATTTGATACTAGAAATCAATAAATTAAGTTATTGGGAAAATATTTCTACCTTATTAATGCCTAATGATCCCTTTTTTTTTTTTCTTTTTTTTTAATAAATTCCTTTTTTTTTTTTTTTTTACAAATTTACTATATTATTTGAACACAATATAATAAATTTAAAGAATAAATTTGAAGATATACAACTTCTTTGACAGAGTAAGAAATTTACAGCAAAAGACTTAAACTCAAGAATATAAAACTAATGCATGGTATAGATTCTTACAGTTGATAGCAATCAACTTTTTGACTTTATTAGTGGATAAAACAATATTAACTAACATAATTTAATAAATTGGAAAAAATCGTGCTATCTACTCAAAACTTGTAGGCAAAAACAAACAACATTTATACATTTTGTACTATATCAACAATGTCACTTTGAAAATTTAATACAAAGATAAAAATTTGGACATACCATAGTCTATAAAAAGTCAAGCAAGAGAGGAGTTGCATTAAACAAAACTTGATGCATCCCAACTACGTTGGCACCCAATAAGTCTGTCTATCATGTGCACACACCCTTTCAAACCGACTCTCGATATTAAATTAAAGAAAATGAACAATGAACATTAGTGAGGGATATAAATCCAAATCCCAACAATCAACTAAATCAATACCAAGCCTAAACAATCTCGATTAACAAGACAATACAAAATTATGGACACTGAAGAAGTAAACTTCACATATCTTGAGAAAAATTAAGACTATAAGACGCTAACCAATCAACCATCGCATTTTACATCATGATAATATGCGAGACACGAATAATGAGTATTGACTTAATGAATCTCTTCCAGTTGCTGCATCCCAATAATAAAACCAAATATTCCACTTTTACTTGAAAGAAGGGCTAGTGTTCGATCTCAGTTACTCGTTGCTTACATGCCGAAGGGTCCAATTGTAGCAACTCTTTTACTAGCAAGACAGAAAAATTATGGAACTAGAACCGAACCTTGCAGCCTCCTTATAATTTTATAGCAAAACTGTGACCAAAATGACAGCGACTTACTCTCCATTAAAATCAGATAGTAGCAGTATCTTCTATGATTCTTTGTATAAATCTGTAAAACCAAAATTCCAGCATATATATTTCACCTCAGGTCAACTCCTCTAACCAGCAGTTCAACACCAAAGAAATGATAACAACTCAACAACTGAAAATAGAAGTAAAATCCAGTCTTTAGTAGAAGATAACAATACACTGCTTATCAGATGACCAAATTTCATAGTGATAAGCAGTAAATTGAACTAAATTTGAAGAAAATCCTGCTTTCTATTGAAAGACAAATAGATAATATTGTACAATAACATCGATTAAAACATGTAGTTTGGATATTGGTACCTCAACCTTAGTGACAATAAGATCAAAGTTGACGCAAATCAGTGGTAAAACTTGCAATGTTGATATCAATAAATTGTCCCTGCCTTTTGAAGTTGCCTTATAATATGGGGAATTGATTAACATGTTACTTGCAACCCAGCTTTCATAGATTTACTTTCTAATATCTTTACCTAGAGAATGATGTCATTTCGCCTGCAACAATTTAACCAAACAATGGGGTAAAGAAGCATTCAACACTAGGATCATTTTAGGATTTAGATAGTCCTTTGCTTTCCACTAAAGAGAGGAAAAAAAAAAAAAAAGGTAATAACATCAGCTTAATCAAGATTTTTGAGCAACGAAGGATTGTCTAGCACTCAAGAGAGAGAAGGTATTCAAAATCTTTGAAAGGCAAGTATTTCAATTTTGAAGAGTCTCCAATTCATAACTTAAGAGTCTGGAGCAAAGTACTTCTCATGAAAATTCATAGCTGCAAATTCGAAATCAGAAAACATTAATATCATACAACTTAAAGATTTCTCTAAATTGTTCAAAGAGTGATTAACAAACTAAAAATGAAAGGAATCAAACTCGGTATTTATTGTGAGCAGGTATGCTAGAGGCAATAACAACAGCATAATCATCAGCTGATGATCTTGGGGGCTGGAATTTGCTTAACATCAACTAAATTTGGGATCTCTGATGGGCTTGCACAAAAGCATTGCTAGAAAAAAAGGATGATGTTTAAGTTCCTTTATCTCCTTGCTAACATGCCAAATTATGTAGTTTGCACAACTCCTTCATCAGCAGGAAAAAAAGTGAACCTACAACCGGACCTTGCTGCCTTCTTATAATCTTGCAGCAATATTGTTGTGATGTTTAGTCTCTGCTAATTAAAGGCAGATCATATCAGTATCTTCTAAGATTTTCTTTACAAAGATGCAACAAAAAGAGTTTAGGATATACATTCCACTTTAGGTCAGCCAGCCATAGAGGAAAACACTTGCAAAAAACACGACCACCCATTCAACGCGTAAGCATGAGAACTATTCTGAAGAAGAACACTACAGAAACCTCCAACTCAGAACGAAAAAAGAAATGCAAAACTTAGTCTCAAGTACAAGATAGCAATTTACACCTTCAAAGATGATTGCAATTTCAATTAGAATAGCAACAAATTGAAACAAACCAAAATGAAAGAAACCCATTTTGTTACTGTAATCTAGAACTACCAATATTGTACAACATCAATTAAAAGATGTAGTTTGGATTTGTACCTTAATTCTTTTGAGATTAAGGTTAAAGCTGATTCAAATTTATTATCCAACTTGCAATTTTAATATCAAGAACTTGTCTTTATCTCATGAAGTTGCCTCCTTATATCGGGAATTCATTCAATATGTTACTTGCAAATCAATATGAGATTTTCCTTCACATGTCTATTATTCAAGACTAGAATGTCAAATAACCTTCAAAAAACATCTCAAAAGTGCAAGCAAAAATAAGTTAACAATACTCTATATACGGTATAGAAGTAACTATTTAAAGATTAGAGATTGCAAGATTATAATTTAAAGCAGTTCATTAAAATTTAAAGCCACAAAAATCTCAACTTGTTTATTAAGAAAACGTAAATTTTGTACTATTATAAATTGACTTACCTAAGATAGATGATAAGAATGAATAACTTAAGATTAATTTCCATCCATCTTAAAAGAAGAGATGTCAACTATCTTGGACAACTTATCATGATCAAGGAAAGTCAAGGTGGCAATGGCAGCTTTGTAGTCCGTTGATGATCCTGCAACAAGAGAAGCTGCTAAATGTTGACTATATTTGGAGATCTCCAGTGGGCTTACACAGTCCAACTTAAAAAATAAATGAGGGATGCTTTTTGATCTTTGTTGACAAAATATGGAACCACAGCCCAAGTTTGCGGCCTTATCATAACTCTTCAGCAAAATACCTTCAAACTGTAGAATTTTAATCTCGATTATAATCAGATATTTCATCCATAAAAAAAACTCAAAAACTATAATTCTAATGTATAAATTGCACCTCATGTGGTCTAACCATAGCAGAACGTCTCTCAGCAGCACTTCACCAATTAAAACACAGAACAACAAGTGAACAACTTATCTAGAAGAAGCAAACTACTCAAGGACTTGAACTCAGAGTATAAATAGGACTTCTCTCGAACTGATTCTTGACCATATTTTGTTCCCTCGTTAACATCATTAGAAAGATGTACAAATTTGAAAGTCTGAACATCGGTTCCACAAGACCATCACATCAAATGTTGACCCAAATCAATAGATTCATTGTTCAACTTGCAAACTTTGATAGTAAGAAATTGTCTGTCTCTTAAAACAGGCCTCTAATATGGGAAATCATATCAATATTTAATCTCAAAAGACCTTCCATGAACAGTTAAAATAGTATGGTGTCTTCAAAAACAGACACCGAGCAAGAATGCTCAGCTATTCATTCTAGTGGTCCTTTATTGTGGCAGCATATAGATGAAATTGAAAAACCCTACTGGGAGGATGTGCGCCACAGCCAATAAGTCGTATAGGAGGATTTGCATCATATTGTTCAAGTGATTTTCTTCTCTTTTGTTTACCACTACTCTATTACTATTGACAAGAAGATCAACCGTAGTAGACATGACCACGGTTCGGTTCGGTTCCGGTTCCGGTTCCGAACCGACGGTTCCGGTTCTAAAAAAGCTAGAACCGGAACCTTAACCGAAATAACACGGTTCTGGTTCGGTTCTGGAACCGACGGTTCTATAACGGTTCAGGTTCCGGTTTCGGTTTCGGTTCTATAACGGTTTCGGTTCCGGTTCTGGAACCTTTTTTTAAAATGACAATTTGAAATTTAAAAAGTAATATTAAAATATATTTTAAAATTAAAAAATAAATCGATACCAAATAGGCGGATACACTGATACACAAATGAAATAAAAAATTTAATTATTTGAAGACCAATACTCACAATCACAAATCACAATTAGCTTTAATTTATAAAATTCATTACGGATTATCCATTTACTGATTTACCCTCAGTCCCTCACTGACTCACGTCAGTACGTCACTCACTCAGTCACTCTTTAACCATTGAAATAATTTAATAATAATAAATTGAAAATTTAATATTTAAAAATAATAACTAATAAATTAAAAATTTAGATTTAAAAATATAAATTGAAATCAAAATTTAAGTTAAAAAATATTATAAATTAAAATTTTGAAATTTATAAATATTATAGGTTGATAATTTGAAATTTAAAAATAATAAAATAAGAATTTAAAACTGCTAAGTGCTAACAATAAACTAAAAATTATAATTTATAGACCCCACCGGTTTTTTTTTTTTCTTTTTTTATTTATTATTTATTTAAGAACCGGAACCGAACCGGAACCGCCGGTTCAAGTCGGTTCCGGTTCCGCCGGTTCTTGAACCGACGGTTCCGGTTCTAATTTTCAAAGAACCAGAACCGGAACCGCTACAGTGACGGTTCCGGTTCGGTTCCGAACCGGAACCAGAACCTTATGTTCTGGTTCCGGTTCTACAGTTACGGTTCGGTTCGAACCGCACGGTTCGAACCGAACCGTGGTCATGTCTAAACCGTAGTAAACTATCAAACATAAGTCCATTGATAAAAATACAAATTATGAAAATAAATCACTCAAACGTTGTAGAATCACTATAATAAAGTAGTTTTACCAATATTCAAAGCAATTAGCATGGATATTGGTTTTCTTTATTAGGGGACTTAATTTTCTCATTAGTTCAGCTTTTCCTTCAAAATGGAATTCTTAATGATCAACATTTTCAGCTATTCAAATATTCAAGAAAAGATAGTTAAATATTATAATCTATAGATGCCATCCACACTTTTCAGTATTAGTCACAGCACACACTCAAAATCAGTCATGTCTTATTAAACCAAAGTTACCCTGTATCTACTCCTCATCACAACCATGCAAGTGTCTTTAAAGACAAAGCATAAGGGCAAGTTACCATCTTAGCTATTTTCTCTAACTGAAAACTGACATTCAATTAATAGTAAAAGCAAACAATTACTTAAACCAACTATTATTCTTACATTTATATTTGGATGAGTTCCTGATTCAGTTGCAGCCGACGTACAGTCCTTAATAACAAACATTCTATGTAGAATGCACTCCCTTCAGAGTAGAGAAATATTGAAACTTGTCAACTTGATCCACCGTCTAAACATCTAAACAATTGAACAAGGCATTAAAATATGAAAAACCACCAGGCAAGTAATAATGCATATGAGTTAATGAGCGTTTGAATTGAACGGTAGAGCAGTAATTCCAAAATACTAAACAGAGAATTAGAACAGCATATTAAAGCAATAAAAAATGAGAAATTGTTTATCATGAATGTCTAACCAAGTGTTTTGCTGTTATAACTGGAAATACCTGAATTAGAAGATGAGGATGGATCAGCTATTATCATGATCAAGGAAAGTCAAGGTGGCAATGGCAGCTTTGTGGTCAATTGATGATGCTGCAGCAAGAGAAGCCGCTTAATATTGACTACATTTGGAGATCTCCGGCGGACATGTGCAGTCTAATTTACAATATAAATGAGGGATGCCGTTTGATTTATGTTGATCCTCGCTTCCATGCCAACATATGCAGCTGCGACAACATTTTTTCTAGCATTCCAAGTGACAAAATGTGGAACTACAGCCCAAGCTTGTGGCCCCATCATAACTTTGCAGCAAAGTGCCTTCAAATTGCAGAATTTTAGTCCTGATTATAAACAGATATTTCATCCATCAAAAAACTACAAAACTAAAATTCCAACATATAAACTGCACCTCATGGGTTCCAACAATAGCAGAATGTCTCTCAGCAGCATTTCACCAATTAAAACACAGAACAGCAACGACTTGCCTAGAAAAAGCAAACTACTCAAGGACTTGAACTCATATTAGAAACCTGGACTTGTCTCAATGAACTGATTCTGCACCATAGTTTCTTCCCTCAACATCATTAGAAAGATGTACAAAGATGAAAGCCTCAACATCGGTTCCTCAAGACCATCACATCAAAAGTTAACCCAAATCAATATATTCATAGTTCAACTTGCAAACTTTGGTAGAAAACAATTGTCTGTCCCTTAAAGTAGCCTTCTAACATAGGGAATCATATCAGTATATAACCTCAAAAGACTTTCCATATGCACAATTAAAATAATCTGGTATCTTCAAAAGCAGATCCTAAGCAAGAATGCTCAGCTATTCATTCTAGTGGTCCTTCGTTGTGGCAGCATACAGATGAAATGGAAACGCACTGCTAGAAGGATGTGCACCAGAGCCTAGAAATCATGTAGGAGGATTTTCATCAACTGACAGCAGCTGAATGTGGAAAAGGGATTTAATATGTGTTCACCTGAAATAATACCAAAGAAACTATTAACGACAAAGCATAAGGGCAAGTTACCATCTTAGCTATTTTTTCTAATTGAAAACTGGCCATTCAATTAATATGGGGAATCATATCAATATATAACCTCAAAAGACCTTCCACGGACAGTTGAAACATTCTGGTATCTTCAAAAATAGATACTAAGCAAGAATGCTCAACTCTTCATTCTATTGGTCCTTCATTGTTGCAGTATACAGATGAAATGGAAAAGCCCTGCTAGGAGGATGTACATAAGAGACAAGAAGTCATATAATTAGTTTATCATGAGAACCCTATCTTGCAATCAAGTGCATCACTGATAGCAGCTGAATGTTGAAAAAAGATTTGCATTCCCCCAACATAAGGGCACCAAACTAGCATGATTTTTTTCAAACACAGTAAATGATTTACTAAATTAGAGTGCCTATAGAAATTAAACTAGATATAAACTTATAGTCAATCAGTTCATTAATTGATTCAACTTTTGACATAGCTAAACCAGAAATAAAAAATCAGTACCAAACCATTTTTCTACTGATTTTTATCACATAAAATAGAGATAAATCACTCACAAGAAGCTCTGTTTTGTTAGGCTAAAAAGATCTTTTACAAGTTCATAGATCCTATCTCTGATAAAAACTTTGCATTTTCACCATATTGTTCAAGTGATTTTCTTCTTTTTTTTCACCACTGCTCTACTATCATTGACAAGAAGATTAACTATAGTAAACTATCAAACATAAGTCCCTTGATAATACATAAATTATGAAAATAAATCAATCAAAAGTTGTAGAATCACCATAATAAAGCATTTTTACTAATATTCAAAGCAATTAGCATAGCTACTGGTTTTCTTTATTAGGGGACTTAATTTCTTCCATCAGTTCAGTTTAGTATGCCTTCAAAATGGTGTTCATAACGGTCGACATTTTTAGCTATTCAAATATTTGAGAAAAGGTGGTCAAGAATAAAAAATGTGAAAAATCTAAACGGAAAAGTATTAGTACGATGCATACATACCTTTCCTCACATCTTTGTATATGGACTTGTACAAGAAAGCTGAAGCATAATATCACTTCTTGCTACAAATTTTAATGAGATGATTAGAGTTTGCTGTAGTCCTCTCTACTCACAAACCAATGATCCATCATGATCTTATAAAATCAAAAGAAAAGTAGCACCATAGACATTTGCAAGCATTAAACATTATAATCTGTAGATGCCATCCACACTTTCCAATATTAGTCATCGCACACACTTATTCAACCAAAGTTACCCTGTCCCTACTCCTCATCACAACGATGCAATGTCTTTAACGACAGAGCATAAGGGCAAGTTACCATCTTAGCTAATTTGTCTAACCGAAAACTGGCCATTCAATTGATAGTGAAAGCAAACAATATTTACCTAAGTCAACTAGTATTCTTACATTTATATCTGGAGGAGTTGCTGATTCTGTTGCAGCCAACAGAAAGTCCTTGACAACAAATATTCTATGTAGAATGCAATCTCCTCAGAGTAGAGAAATATCGAAACTTGTCAACTTGATCCACCATCACAAAATCTAAACAGTGACAAACGCATTAAAATAAATATGAAATACCACGTGGCAAGTAATAATGCATATGAGTTAATGAGTGTTTGAATTGAAAGGCATGGCAGTAATTTCAAAATACTAAATAGAAGATTAGAACAGCCTATTAAAAATGAGAAATTGTTTATGATGACCAAGTGTTTTGCTGTTATACCTGAAATAGAAGATGAGGATCGATGAGCTAATCTTCTGATGCTTCAGTCCTCTGGATCGTAGATGAAGTTCCAATCGATCTTACTGCAAGGGATGTGGGCTATCTTGGGCCACTCTTTTCCTTTATCTCTTTTGCATGCTTCTTTTAGGGATGGGCAACTCCATATTTCGAATCGTAGAAGTGAGGATGGTAGAATGCTTGGAAGGGATGTGAGCTCTGGGCAAAACCATATATGCAAATGAAAAAGTGAGGATGGCAGAATGCTTGGAACCGATGTGAGCTTTCGGCAATGTTCGATCCTCAGAGTCTCAAGAGAGGAAAGGTCTACGAAATCCTTGAAAGGCAGGCATTTCAATTCCAATAAATCATTAATCTGCAACAAAATTGGATTAGGGGGCAAAGTAATTTCCATGTCCGTCCCTCGGAAAAACTCTCCATCCTGCCCTTCACAAATGTTGAGTTCTGTTAGAGAGGTGAAATTGCGGAGCCCCCTTTCCGTGAGCAGTTTATGTTGTTTGAGACCCTTAATTGAAAGCTCTATGAGTTTGGTAGGTAGATCTGCTTCCGACAGTGACATATTTGGACAATTTATTATTTCTAAAGAGGAGAGAGTGTGTATTGCACTGGGTAGGGCTTCTAACATCTCACACCTGTAAAGACAAACTTTTAAATTTTCTGGAAAGTAAGCTAAACCTCCGTTGTTATTTGAAGGGATTCGAGACTATTGAGAGCATCTCCAGTTTAAATATAAATTTGTTGCTCTCAATCTAAATGTAAATTATCTTTACAAAAAAAAAATGAACATATCATCAATATCAAGAAAATGTGTATTTTATGTGGCACAAATATGGATATATAGACATTCAAATCTAAAAGGGCTCTCCAATGTTATTATATTTATTTAAAGAAAATTATCATAAAATATTATTTAATAGAAATTTCAATCATTTATTGCTGACATGACTATCTAAGAGACTCTCTAAAAATGGATATTGAAGTTAACAGCTTCTATATTTTTTTTTTTGTCACGTCAGTTTAATAGTAGTTATGAAAGTTTACATTGGAGAGATTAATTTTAACTCTCTATCAATTTATTCTATGTGACACTCAATTTTTTTATAATTCATGCTTGTATTGGAGATGCTCTAAGAGTTTTCAGACCCTCGGGAAGGGATTTGAGATTCTCACTCTCAAATATATTAATATCATAAAGAGCTTGATTATTATGAAATTTCTCAATTATAAACTCCAGGTTTTTACAAAATGATATATTTAGGGTTTGAAAAGTCTCAGGAAATTGGCCTTTTGGTAGTGAGCTCTGAGCATTCTTCAATTGTAAGATGCTTGAGTGCATCAGGTAAATGACCTGTCATTGACAAAGTTATAAGCATTGGACACTGTAAAAGATGGAGACTTGTGAGTGTTAAAGAGAGTTGGTTTATTGATGGCAGGCAAGTGAGAGATGAACATCGCCTTATGTACAAGTCTTCGAGATGAGATGGGCTGACATTGACTTTCTTTAACGGGAGTGACAATGTTGCCAAAGATGTTGAAGTACTAGTGCCCTCGTTATTACCCAACAAACATTGCAATTTCTCACTGTTTTCTATATAAAGCTTCTTTAGAGGTTGAGGTAATTTTCGTCTAAAAATGAAATTTAGAGAATCACAACTCTTAATTCTCAATTCTTCCACATGTACATTTTTTTTGTTTAATCCCCTCAAGTAAAGTTGTGAGGGTATTACAATTACTTAAATTCATATATTTGAGGGAAATAAAGACTATGCAACTTTTGATGTGACTTCTCGAGAAAAATTTCATTTTGCCATAATTCTATGAGTCCTTGGCAAATCTCGATTTTCAAGTTTTGAACTTTCTTAAGTTCTTGTCTTGACAAATCATCTAAATCTGAAATATTTGAAAGAGTGATATATTCTAATGACCCTAAGAAAGCTGAACTAGTGCACACGATCTTCTTGCATTTGTCAAGATGTAGTTCACACAGCTTTTCCAACGAAGAGTTTGTTGGGTAATCTTTCCGAGAGTTTTGGGTAGTTTACCATAAAAAGCTCTTGAAGCCTAAGGAAACTCTCATTTTCTTTGATTGGGTCCCAAGACTCACAAATTCGTGAGAGATATAGACCCATGCTTTTGGGTCAAAATCTGTCATTGCCTCATCATTATACACATATTGAGCCAACGTTGTTTTACCGAGTCCTCTCATGCCGACAATGGATACCACACCATAGTTGGCATCACCGGGTTCATCAGAAAACACCATTTCAAGTATTTTGGCTTTGTCTTTACCTCTTCCATAGACAACAGGTTCGATTTGTAAACTTGTAGTGGGTAGCCTTGGCAAACCAGTTAGTCTCCTTCCAGGAATCTCAACCAACCCGAGTTCAGTTCTTTGTTTGCAGAGATCTTGTAACCTACTAGTAATACCATCTATCTTTGAAGGCATGCTGAAATCAGACCACAAAGCATGTGGAGTACAACCAATGCAACAAGCAGGAATGAGCTTCCGAGCCCTGCTAGTGCTAGCCTGATGCTCTTCAATCTTCAACTTTCTACTCAAAGCGTCAGTAGCGTACTCATCCAAGATGTCCTCCGCATCATAAGCCAAGTCTTGGAGCTCCTCCAACCACTTTTTCACAGGTCCATTCGTCAGCTGCTTCTCCTCCACATCAATGAGCAGCGCATCAATCATCTTCAACGTTTTTTCCAATTTTTCGAGCTTTGAACGTACACCCTCTTGAGTTGCAAACTTGAGCAGTTCACGAGACATCAATTTTTGGAGCAACTCAGTAAGGACAGCCGAAAGCACTTGTTCTGCCATTGGGATTGTTTTTTGATATTTTTAGTTTGTCGAAACAGAGACACGAAAGGAAAACTATGAGAGAAATTAAAGCAAGAGAAACTGGTTTGGTGTGGCACAACACAAGCAAAGCTAACAAAAAGACCGGGGAGACTGGTATTTTCGTTTTTGTGTGAAAAGACTCTGTATTTCCAGCCGAAGTTTGATAATCAAAGCAAAGGTGCTTTCTGTCAAATTGCATTAATTTAATTAAAATATTAGCTTAATCAGTGATTACCAAAAATTTATAATAACTTGATAATGCATGTGATGTAGCGACTGACACCCTTGCATACCAAGTATCTCATAACAGTCAATATTTTAGACATTTGTGCCACTGACAACACCTGAAAATATTCAAAGAATTAAAATATTTGAAAAGTCAGTTTTCAATCATTTTAATTTTTTTCTTTTAAACAGTCAGTCACTTAAAAAGAAGTAATTGCAGGAGATCCCCTTAAGTTTGCCAACAAAATAGATGAAAATACATTTACTCTTTCATTATATTAAACCCCATGCTATCAATTAACTTTCATTAACTTTTTGACCAATGTTTTAAGCTAACATTATAAGTTAACATTGCTCACAAATAAGACCCAAAAAACTAAGTTGAAGATCTGGGTAATCTAAATCTTCAACCTGAAAATTTATCATCAACTTAAAGATTTGGATTTCAGATCTTCATTTTGAAGATCTATCCATATCTTAAAAAAAAAAATAAAAAAAATGAAAATAAAAAATAAATAAAAGTTAAAGATCTAGGTTGATCTTCAAGTTGACGATCTAAGTCTAGATCTTCAACTTGAAGATCTATCTAGATTTTTAAAAAATTTTAAAAAAAAAAAAAAATGAAGTTGAAGAGATTTCGGTTATCTTCAAAATCGTTACCTACAAAAACCCAAATATTCAACACATCATCAAGAACCAAAAAATCAATATAGTTTCATCAACACATCCAAATCAATATCATCAAATACATCAACCCATATTTTTTATGAATAATAAATCTTCATTAAAACTTTACATTCCCTAAATTAAAATGTGACAAATCTCCATCAATTTATCAGTTTTGTTCTTCCTCTAAAAGATTTCTCATCACCCACCATTATCAC
The DNA here is from genome assembly GCA_022984855.1 of Dimocarpus longan. Taxonomy (NCBI): domain Eukaryota; kingdom Viridiplantae; phylum Streptophyta; class Magnoliopsida; order Sapindales; family Sapindaceae; genus Dimocarpus; species Dimocarpus longan. The sequence goes on along the minus strand of CM041014.1, from coordinate 33,618,144 downwards.
CAAAATCTCGATTAGCTCTAATTTTATCTTTTCAATCAAAAGTATTGTTCGATAGCCCTAATTTTAGTCCTAAGACAATATTTTGAGTTTGATTTATATGCGATTATGTTAATTTAGGCTAAAGTGTAGATCGTTTAATTCGTGAAGAGTTTGTTTACTTTGGATTTATTGAAAATTAAGTATTCCAAACTATTTTCAAAACTGGAATCATAACAATATATATTTTTTCGAAATTATGTTTAGAAAATTATTATACTATAAAAATATGTGATTAAATGGTACTATAAAATATGTTTTGTCTAAGCTTACTTTTATATTTTGCTATTAATAGACAACTCTGTTATATGTATGAGCTTTATGTTATATGTGATGTGTTATGTGCATGTGAGTATATGGGAAGTGTCTCCAAGGTACCTTGGAGACTAATAAGTCTTCAGATTCATGTGTTGATGAATCAGTGTATGTAGGAAGACTTGTTAATAATCACAATGAGAGTCTGGCTTCTACCTTCCGGTATGAGTGTTCTGTTTTAAAAATTAATTCCTCACTTATGCTTGCCTTGTTTACATTAGTTAACGACGAGTGGCTTTAGCTTTATTATGTGTTATTAGAGTCCTACTATGTATTAAAGCATAAAGGGAACTTAGAAAATCTAATATGATATTTGATAAGTTTCTGAATTGATAAATCGATTATAAATATGAAATTTATGATTTTCATATTTGTGAAATTTATATTCATTTTATATACATTATGTTGAAAAAAATTAATATTGTTTAGTATGCTTACTGAGTTTCCAAACTCACTTAATAAGTTGTGATTTCAAATGATTGAGATTCTTACTTCACATAAGATGGATTGACATTTCAGCAATGGTTCTTAATTTCTTAAGAAATAAGTCTATATGTCATTTGAAGATTTTTAGGAGCTTATTTAGTTTGGTTAAGAACTTTGATGGTTGTATTTATTTATAAATGCATTTTTTCTTTTAGATTTTTAGTGGTTATTTAATACTATGCTTGTTCATATCTTAACTTTCGGGTTAAGGTGTGACAAGTTGAATTTAGAGCTAAATTAATGTGTCAATGATATGTGGATTAGGGTCATCAACCCTAGCTCTTATTTTTCAACACATACTTTGACAAAATTTCAAACTATTTATTAAAAACGCTTTATCGTAGGTGAAAATATGACAAAATTTCAAACTATTTATTAAAAACGTTTTATCGTAGGTGAAAATATATTTAGTGAAAATTAGAAAAGATGGTCCATTAGAATAGTAAAATTTTGTTTTTGGCCTTAATACTAAGTTATTCACTTAACTTCAAACAAAATTTCATTTATTTTTGTCGATTTCATATAAGTGAACATTTCTAGTGTAATATTGCATGTGGAATGTTCTCATCTATATCAAATATTTTCTGGTGACAACATTTCATGTATATGAAATAATTTCACCTACGTGAAATGTTTCCTTATGAAAATATTGCAAATGAAAAATTTTCTCATGAAAATATTTCAGAAAATTTTTCATGTGTGATGTTTTATTTGAAATATTTTCTGATAAGAACATTTCACGAACACGAATACATGAAGTATTTCACATGCGAAGTTGTATGTGATACACTTCAAATGGCTGAAAAATTTTAAAAATGTTTTCGTTTGGAGATGAAGATGACTAACTTTTTTTTTGGACTGAAAATGATTTTTTTTTTTCGGTTGGACTAAAGTAAATTTATCCTTTAAATTTAATATTTACTAATATTTAATTCAAACAAATCTAAATCAATGATAGATTTTGAAAGTCTACTACTTTTTATAGATTTTGAAAGACTACTACTTTTTATTTTTATTTTATGGTGTTGCGATTATGAAAAGTCAGACTTGTGATGTGAGTGAGAGGTACGTCAAAAAGTTGGAGGGAAAGACCTCATTTTATAAGACGTGACCTTAGAGACACTAAGGTCATTTTACACCTCATGGTTTGGCGTGTGGTATTCTCATTTGTGAACATGAAAAGCATTAAAAAAAAAAAAAACATTATCATTAACTTCTAAGTCTTCAATACTCACCTGCCTTTCCTGTTGGAGATGAAATTTTATTGCATAACAAAATTACAACCAAAGATGCATATGTATCTTGACGCAGTCAAGTTTTTTCTATCAATGATAAGATGGACATTCAACTTTATAAACTTTTACCACAACATCAAGTATCTCTAGCTTTTATTCATTTTATTTTTCCAACTTCTGATGTAACTTTAATCAAAAGAGAGGATAAAGTAATCTAATTGAACTCCTATTAAAACGTGTAGGAACCAATTTAATTAACCGATTTAATTGAACTAAACCAAATCGTTCGGCAGTCACTTAATATATATGAGGAACCAATTTCCTTTTTTTTTTTTTCGAGGTTTGGTTCAACATAAAACGGCACCACCCCTAGAATTGACATGTGACTAGCAAAATATCATAAATTAATTTTATTTAATAGCTTATTTGGTATTTTTAATAAATTAATTGCTTAACCATTAATAGAAGAAATAATAGTTTACAAAAAGGTTGAGATGGTTAAATAGAAAAACCCCACATTCGTTGAAGTCACTCTTTAAATCCCAATTTGCTCTTTACGAAAAAGAGAAATTAGTAGCTTTTAATGCATCAACACACATTTTCTATATTAAAATAATAAATTAATTTCTTACTTATTTAAAATTCGCACCTAAATTGCAACTAATACACTAGACATATTCATCTAAGGGGAAAAATCATTTTAGTCCCTAAGTTTTGAGAAAAGATCAAATTTTTAACTATATTTTTTAAAATGACAAAATAAACTTTAACTTTTCGAAAAAATATCAAATCAGTCCCTTCTAATAGTCAACTAATGGTCAAATTTAATGGAAAATTTGAAAAGACTAATTTAACCTTAGATATAGTTAAAACAGATAAAGAGACTATTTTACCCTCAACTAAAATTAAGTATTACAATAATATATATAATAATCAAAATATCTTTGTGAGCTTTTATGTAATTTTTATAAAATTACAGTTTTATCCTTGGATAATTTTTGTGGGCACATAGCTTTGTCTGACAATCCCAATGTATATTCATTTATTGTGAAATGACCATTTACCTTTACAAAAAATATTTTTTTTAAATCTTTATCAATTTTATTTATTAGTGGGTGTTATTTTTTTAAGATTATTATTAATTTTTTTTTATAAAGTTTCTGCTGCACAGGCTTTAACTTTTGTTTATCGTTTTTTTTTTTTTTTTGGTTTTTTGTAGTTTCTGCTGCAGGCTTTAACTTTTGTTTATCGTTGTTTTTTTTTTATTTTTTTGGTTTTTTGTAGTTTCTGCTGCAGCTTAATTTTTGCTTCATCTATTCAATATTTTTACAAATTTTGCTCTTGCTCCATCTACTAGTGTTTGCTCCATCTATTTAAAACTTTTGCTGCATCAAAAAAGTTTCTTCCGCCCATAATATTATATATTTCAGATACACATATTGGATACATGATATTTTGACATTGAATTAAAACTTTTGCTGCATCAAAAATGACCTGTAATATTGGATACATGATATTTTGACATTGAATTAAAAAAATACTGAAATCAAATAATGTGTGGACCATCTACCCATGCAAATGAGAATAAAATAATAACAAAAGTGACAACAACATGTGGTCCAAACATGAAGCACAATTTGCAAAACAAACATCAAATAAATATATAATATTGCATGCATAACAGCAGATATGTCTGCAATCTGTCAAACACCTTAATTTCACAAATAAAACATATAATATTGCATGCATATTGTCCCAAAAATATATCACCATACGGTTAACATCCTTAATTGCATATATAATAGTAAATATGTCTGCAAAAGCTATAAAAACCATGCACCAACCATGCATAGTAGATTTGGACATCAAAAATACTTATGCAAAACCATATTGTGGTATCCAAATCTAACAAAAACAAAAAGTAGCTGCAATCTTCAAGATTGGGAAGTAGAACCTATCTGTGAGCAAATATTAGAAATAGGTGGTGGTCCATTGGATGTGCTGCAATGATTTTGCATGTTGCAATAAATTATATTAGTAATTAATCATACATCTTGTCTATCCAAAATAACATGTGAATAAATAAGTTACCTTAGTATAATGGACTCATGTTGGGTTGCAACACTAGAACTTGTATGGATCCTAAAATGGTAGAAAACAGTAAGAATACAGATATATGATAAAAAAATCTAAAATTTTGTGAGTATAAACTTACTCTGCAGATGATGATTTTTGTGAGTCAGTCGTCCTTTTTCCTTGTGCAACATCTTTCTTTCCTTTTCTATTTGTACCGACTTTTTTTCCTTTATCAGCTAAACCCTATATTAAAACATCAAAACTAATGTTAAGCTTCAGTTTATGTAGATATGCAAACAGCAAAATGTAAATGAAATTAATATTACCAGAGTTGGACAAGTTCGTTTGTTGTGGCCAAGGATTTTACATGCACTGCAACGACTTGAAAATGTCTTTGATGGTGCAGGGGGTTCATCTGCTTCTTATTGATATTCACTAAAATCTTCTTCTGTCTACCTTCAATAGTTTCATGCCACTCTTCTCTCCCATGCAATACTGTTAGTGTTCTTCCCTTCTCCTCATTATTCTTCAACTTCTTTCTTGCATATGGTGTGATGGAATCATTCATCTTCTTGATCTCACCCCATTTTTCACAATATCTTACCATCATTCTCCTTCTCAAATGCTCAAAAAGACCAAGAATTGGTTTTTCCCTCTCTTCTTTCACCCAACTGTTGAAGCTTTCAGACATGTTATTGGTAATGTGGTCTGACTTGATACATTCATAGAATGCATGTCTAGCCCATTTCTCCACAGGTTCTTCATTAACTAGCCAAAGGAATGCATCATAAGACTCCTCTTTAATTGACTCCAATGCGTCTCGATAGGCTGCCGCACTAGTAGCTCTAGATGCTGCCCATAGTTTACCAATTAGTGAAACACTCTTGAAAGAAGTCTTAAAATTAGCCACCATATGTCTGAAACAATATCGACTTTCCGCAAGTGGCCACACCCTAGCTAATGCTGCCACACAACCTTTTTGTCGGTCACTCATGAAACATATGACTTTGTTGTCATCCCAACTTAATGATTCCTTCAGTAGGCTCAAAAACCAAGTCCAACTGTCTAACGTTTCCGACTCACAAACACCAAAAGCAAGTGGAAAAATTCCACTATCACCATCCAAAGCTACAGCATTAAGCATAACCCCTTCAAATGGACTCGTCAAATGACATCCGTCAATACCTATTAATGGCCGACATCCTTTAACAAACCCTTCTTGCATGGCCTTAAAGCTAAGGAAGAATCTTTCAAATTTTGCAATTGGTCCTACACTATTATTGACAGAAACCTTTGCAACTGACCCAGGATTCATGAATAGAATCGCGTTTGCGTACTTTCTGACTTTGTTATATGATTCGACATGATGTACTCTCAAATATTTTAGAACCATCCTCTTGGCACGATGTATGACTTGATAGTCACAATGGACCCCATATCTTTCCATCAGCTGGGCTTGGATAGTTTTTCTACTAATCTTAGGATCTGCTTCAATGGAAGAAGCCATAACTGAAGCAACCCACTTCTTGTTTGCTGCCTTGTTTTTAGCCACCCTCGCACACTTATGGTGAGAACCAGTGATACTCTTCACCATCCAAGTCACCCCATCTGGCAATTTCGAGGTATGCACCCTCCAATCACAACTCTCATTTTTGCACATCACAGTGTATCGCCGACTATCATTCTTTATCTTTTTCAACTGAAAGCCCTCTTGAATTGCATACCTACTGATAGTATCCCTTACTGATTGCATATTACCAAACACATGTCCCTCCTTCAAATCTACAGACCCATTCGGATTGGGTGCCCAGTAATGTATGCTACAATATTGGGCCATTTTAGTTAATTCATCTTCCTCCTCATCAGATAACATAATATATGTCTCATTCCCATCTGGAACACAATATACTTGCTCAATCTCTTCATTTGATTGTTCATTTTCATCAACTAAACTAACCTCTATCTCATCATCTGAATCATCATCATCCTCATAATCTTCATCTGTTGAATTGTTTGATTGAGCTTGTTCTTCAATTGGTATTTCTTTGATAGGTGTTTCCCTCTCTTCCCTCCATGACAATGGTAGTCTCTCAGACGCAGGGATGTCTACCGAAACAGGCAACAATCTTAGTTCAAATTCAATCTTTGTTAACTCTTTACATGCATAAATTTCGAACACCAGCATCAATTGTTCATCCGAGTCCACCAAAACTCGATTCCCATTCCAAGGAAATGTCATAGATAACTCCCATTGCTCCCCTTCCTTTAGTGGTTTATCTCTCCATGCTTTTTTAGATTCGTTAATTATGCTAATGACACTACAATCCCCCGGATGTAGGATTGATAGGTCCATAACATCATCACCAAGCTTAACGAAACCTTGAAATGAGTTCATGGAACCTAAAAAACATAAATAAATACAAAAAAGTAAATTTAGAAATCTAGGCCATGTTGTGCGAAAATAGACACCACCAGTGTACAAAAAACATTGAAAAATAACCAGAAAAACCAAAAATACTATTGAACAAGCTCTACAAACAACACCACCTCAAAAACAAACAAAACCCAACCATACACCTGTGTACAAAGACATGCAAAGACTAGCTCAAACATGCAACATCACTGTTCACACCAACAAACACCAGTTAACACAGTACCATGCAAAATCTCTAGCCAAGTTAAAGTTATTCCCATCGCCATGCAAGACCCACACAACAAACCATAAAAAAACACCCATTGTTTCGCATAAAAAATCTTACATTCCACACAACAATTGAACATAATAAGTAAAATATAGTTTTTGGTGAATAATAAACACAAACTCACAAAAAAAAATAAAAATAAAAGAACGAAACCTGACAGACCCAAAGTTACAATCTGAAAATCCTAAAGGAACACCTGATTTGATGAAGACAATCACCGTCACTCAACAGGTAGCCAAACAATATCAGGGGTGTAGATTGACAGTGGATGAATGGCGTACGGGTTGACAGCGAGTTAACCAGGGTCCGATTGATAGCGAGTGAACAAATGGGGCACGGTGTGGGTTCTTCAACAAGCTGGACGATTGTAAGTGGTCTGTGAGTGGTCGTCGAACAGTGACGATGGTGGTCGAGGGTCGGTGGTCTGTCGTGGGTGAACGGGGTGGGGTGCGGGTTGACGAGTTAATGACGGTCTGGTTGACAGCGGGTGAACAAATGGGGCACGATGTGGGTTCTTGAACAAGCCGGAAGACTGCAAGTGGGTTTATGGGTGGCCGTCGGACGATGATGATGGTGGTCGAGGGTCAGTGGTCTGCCGTGGGTGAACTGGGTGGAGTGTGGGTTGACGACAGCGAGTTAATGATGGTCTACTCGACGATGGGTGAACAAATGAGGTGCGATGTGGGTTCTTGAACAAGCCGCTGGACGATTGCAAGTGGGTCTATGGGTGGCCGTCGGACGATGACGGTGGTGGTCGAGGGTCGGTGGTCTGTCGTGGGTGAATGGGGTGGGGTGCGGGTTGTTGAAACGGGCTGAACGGGTGCTGAGGTTGTCTGTTCGTCTGGTCACCTTTTGAAATTGTGATTTTCTTTTTATTTTTCAATTTTTTTGAAGATTTTTTTTTCTCATTTTATTTTTTCATTTTATCTCCACTTTACATATTTCACCACCACCTGTATTATGATTCGAAATGACAATTTTACCCTCATTCATTATGTTATCTGTTAAGTTTGACTGTTAGTTGACTGCTGGAAGGGACTGATTTGATACTTTTTTAAAAAGTTAAGGTTCATTTTATCCTTTCAAAAAATACGGTTAAAAATTTGACCATTTTCTAAAATTTAGGGACTAAAATGATTTTTCCCCTTCATCTAATTATAAAACTCTAACTAGTTTGTCTAAATAAGAAGTGTATTATTTATCATTTTAATTCACAAACAGTTATTAAAACCTTTTTATCTTCTCTATTGGCACACAAGTACTTTAATTATAAAATATAAAAGTACAGAGCTCACCATTTGGAACAAGCGGACCATTTGTAGTATTTCTTCATTTGTAATCTAACATTGAGATGGTTAAAGATCTATCAACATGTTTTAAAATCAAACACACACATGACTTAACATATATTTGTTAACGTGAAAATTTGAAAAAGTTATCCATAAAAAAAGTAAAAATTCATTTTTGATTAAAAAAATAAAGTTTTTTGTTTTTAATTCTTAACAAAATTTTATTCGTTTTTGTCCACTTTTTGTAGGTGAACATTTCATGTGCAACATTGCACGAAAAATGTTTTCTCACGTACGTGAAATATTTCACATGTAACATTGTGTGTTAAATGTTACAAGGAACTGAAAAAGAGTTAAAATGTGATTAAAGTTTTGTTTGAGGTTAAAGAACAAATAACATTTATATTTGGAGAAAAGTAAAAATTTTTATTTAAACTAAAAGTGAATTCAATATATCGTTCAATGTATGCAGAGGGACTGGCAACCTCCACCATTAATGTGAAATAAATATGAAATAAAAGGTGTGCACTGTTGGAACTAAGAGATGTGCAAAAGACATAATTTCGGCTACACCAATTACTTTATTTATTTTTAACATATTACAAATATATATTACACATATAGCAATCATCTGCCAAACTCTCTTGATTGGAGCACTAAGGTGTGATTCGGAACTAAAGCTCTCAAAAACGAGAGGGGACAAACCTGAAAATTACTCACATATTATTTAGTGGAACACGCTGTGCATTTGAACCTGTGACCTTATAAAAAAGGCATGAGTGTAAGGTGGTTACCACTATACCACCCCACCTTGTGTACACCAATTACTTTATTTTCTTTCTAGATAAGGATTTAGAATTCATTATTTAGTGATCAATTATATTTCCACTTTAAGAGGAAAAAAAAGAGAAAAATGAAAAAAATAAATAAAGAGGTATGATCTAAGTGATGGCCCTCTATTTTTTTTTTTTTTTTTTTTATACTACCGGAACCAATCTAAGGTGTAAGTAGTATCAACTGCAATAAGACATTAAGGAGCGGCTCGAGGATTGACTATCATACGGGAGGAGATAACCCACATATAGTGGTGGAAAAATGTCCACAACTATTGTGGGACTTAAGGACAGAACCCTTTACCTTTGGAGGCAAAGGGTGACAAAGTGGTATTACCATCTGACTGCTTGCCCATGTCTTGATGGCCCTCATTTGTTTTACCGGAATTTTTCTTCTGAAAAAAAGTTGATATTAAATGGATTAAATATCTATAAAGAATAGTCGAAATTAAATATATACTATTCACATTTTCAAATATATATATTATTATTATTGGCAAAACAACCATCTTCATATTTTCATGATGAAGAACACATCACCATTTAATAAAAGTAGTTGAGTACCCACATTAACTTTGAGAGGTTAAAAGTTTAAGTCTTACTCTTATTCTTTAAAACATAAGATGTGGGTTATGAGTTTCATCTTAATAGGAATTGCCTCTCTTTGTTATGGAAATAGTCATCCGGACTACACTATTAGACATTATGTGAGTTATGAGTTTATTGTGGATAGGAGATATCCTCTTTTCTATTGTGAGATTTCTACAGTTCTCTAATCCATAATATATATACATATATCATTATCCAAATAAATTTCTAATTTTTATATTTGAGTTGTTTATTTATTTGTTTTTTTTAATCATGTTTAAGTCGTTTAAAAAAAATTATTTATTTATTTATTATTTTTTTTTTACAATATCTTTATTTTTTTTAAATTTAAAAAAAAAAATCTTGACAGCATACTTTTTAGTGGCAATGATAATTTAATTTAAAGATAATCCCAAAAAACTTATTCTAGTTTACAAAAATGTCCATTTTACCATATATAGTTTTATTTTTATCCAAAATCCTCCCTAACGTTAATAAAAACATTTTAAATGCCCCCTGAAAGCACGTAAAAGGACGATAATACCTTTGACGGTTACAGATTCCGTGAGGTTGACTTTGTTGACCGTTTGACTTCAAGGGCAAAACGGGAAATGCAATAAAAAATTAATTAAAATTAATTAATAAAAATATAATATTAAAATTGAAAATAAATAAACTTTTTAAAATATAATAGTATAATACTAAAATCATTTAAAATATAATAATAATATAAATAAACAAAATAATATTACAATTAAAAAGTTAAAATCGGAAACCAAACAACCGTTCTGTTCATCTTTGTCTTCTCCTTATCGTCGCCGACGCCACCAATCTCTCTATGTCTTCTTCTACCCTTCTCGTTTCTTCTTCTTCTTCTTCCATTGATCTCATCGCTGTCGCCACCCATCTTTACCGTTGATAAGTCTGGCTCACCCATTCCACCACCGTTGAGTCTCCCAACTAGACTAGATCTCACCATCCTCTCACCCACTCTAATCTTCTTGCCGGGTTACTGTCCATTTCCAAAGTCTTTCCTCGCCATTGTCGGTCCCTCACATGAACGACTCCCTCCCTCTGGCTCTCCCTCACTGGTCCATCACTTAGACACACTTTCTCCCTCTCGATCTCCCTTCGCAGTATTTCTTCTGGCTGGTGGTTAGCTGGGCAGTGTCGTGCCTCTTCTTGGTTGATTTTAGTTGCTGACTTTGATTGATTTTGGTTGTTGATTTCAGTTGATTTTGATTTTGGTTGGTAATTATGTTAATGATTGATGATAATGGTGTTGATGATTGATGATGGGGTTAATGTGGCAAATTTTTTTTTGGTTGATGATGGATTCTGGAAACCCAGAATTTCGACTGGAAACCCAGAAAAATTTTGGTTTTCTAGTCAGAAAATTCTAGGTTTCCTGTGATTGGAAACCCATAAATAGGGCCAGAGGAAAAAGAAAGGGCAAAGAGGAAAAAGAAAGAGTTGATGGCTGACGGTGGTGGTCTGATAAAGTCTATGGTTGGTATGTTGAATGGTTGGTGATGATGATTGATGATGATGGAGATGGAGGTTGAAGAGGTTGAAGATGAAAATGGTCTGATGAATCTCCCGTTTTTTAATCAATTTTTTTTTTTAGTTGAAAATATTATGATGTAATTATTTTATTTTTTAAATAAAAATATTTTATCAGGGTTAAAATTGTCATTCCGTAATTTTATCAACTTTTCTGTTAATTTACTAACAGAATGAGGTAATTTGAACAAAAATGAAATCTAAGTACTAAAATAGATATTTTCGTAAATTAGAGGAGGTTTTTTAGGATTATCCATTTAATTTAATAACATAGGTTTTATTCGTGGGAATCTGGTGGGAGTGGGTGGGTCCCACTATGAAAGCTCATTGGAAACTGGATTCCCTTTAGGATTGCTTCTGCTTCTGGTCTGCAACATTTACCGAAGGCTGCCGCAGCCACGCAAACACCTGCTGCATTTCTAATTATCACGCCCAGACCTATGTTTTTCCTCCTTGAATCCACTGCAACATCCAAGAGCAAGGTGGAGCAGGAGGGATCCAGTTACTGGTTTTCGGTGGCAGGTCTGAAAGAGAGGGAGGGGAGCTGGAATCTGTCGTTTCTTAAAAAATTTATGTTATTTTTATTATAATATTAAAATATAAATAAAGTTGGGGTGTACATACGATTTTAAAGGAGTGGAAACATCATCGCTCTCAGTCTGGGCCATGGGCAATGCATGTACTGACCCAACCCTATTTTGGGCTTGCTTAGGTACTTAGCGGGCTAGGTGGTTGTGGCATCATTCATCAACTTAGTCTAGAGTTGGTCCAAGTAACAATCAAAATATGAATATGGAATAATACTTGGGGTTGTATTGAATCTGGAATTATTGAAATCTAGAAAATTTTAAAAGCTTGAATGTATTTATACCATATTTGAATGGATTACACTAAAATATAGGTGTATTCAATTCAAATATGTATGAAATTTATTAAATTTAGGTGTATTCAATTCAGATTTATTATTTATATAGAATCCAATAAAATTTATGTTCATAAGTTATTGACATCATAGATTTCATTTAAATGATTGATTTGGATGGATTTTAAAGTGATTTTTATGAAGAAAAAAATTTATAACAAAACTATCCATGCTCCTAAAAATTTTATTGGATTTCTTAAATAATTCTAACAAAATTAATGTGAAGTCTATAAAACTTGTGAATTCCATCAAAATCTATTATTAAATAAAAATTTCATCAAACTCTAAGAAACTCTGGATTGAATATTAGTTGCTATTTTATTTTATTTTTAAAGAAAGATGCTATTTTGTTAGAATACTGAAGAAATGAAAAGGGAAATAATATGCTTCTTTAATTTATTCACTATTACATAGTTCAGCTAGCATAGGAGAAATAACATGCTTCTTTAATTTGTTCACTATTGCATAGTTCAGCTAGCATAGGAGAAATATACTAAAACATTTATGTAACGTAATATATAAAAGCTCTTTCTAAATTAAATAATGAAATGATCGATAATTTTTCTAAAAAGTACTAATCCTAAAAGTTCTACTTCCAATATTTCCATTGATAAAATTTCTACTTGGACTATTATTCGCAGTGTATCCATAGAGTATCTAATTGGATAGATATATAAATTTAAGACGTTAGAAAATCACTTAATTCAAATCAATCCAATTTTCAAATTTAATCACCAAGCCCCAATTTTAAAGTTCAAGCTTAAAAAATCCATGTAATTTCCATTTCAAGCATATAAAAATCTAAAGCCAATATAATATAGTTTTAAGTGGAATGAATTAACTTAGGTAACGGATTGTACAAGGAATTGATATTCTTGCAAACTCATATACTTCAACAAATCTTGTCCTTATTTTCATAAATTTCATTGGATTACATAAAAAATTTTAACAAAAATCAATAGGGAGCTACGGAATCCATTAATTCCACCAAAATCTGTCATTTAAAAAAAGTTCATCAAACTCCAATAAACACTAAAATGAATAAACCCCCTTAAATATGGAGCAAAGAAACAGAAAAATAGAAAAAGGAAATTGTTCTTTGAATAAATTGTACCAAAAAGGGATGGGTGTACCCTTCATCAAATTAAATTTAAAAATAGAATTAATAAGATGTTTAACCTAGTTATATACAAGGTAGTTGGATTTAAGTAATAAACGAAGACCTTTTATTGTAAAAGAAGAATTTCTAGTAAATCTAATGATACTTTAAGTGAGATTTTAATATTTCAAAGAATATTTATATCAATTTTAACCTAATTATCTATAGAATATATATATACATATATATATATATATATTTGAAATATTGTAGAACACAATCATATTAGCAAATAGATGAGGATTTTTTTTTCCCCAAAAGGAGACCTTTTGTTACAAGAGAGATTTTAGATTTTATTTTATATATATATATATTGAAAGCGAAGTTTTAGATTATCAATCTAAGAAAAGTAAGTAACTTTAATATGTGGTTTAAATTAATCATATGTGTGTCTTTTGTTAATTAGTCCATATATGTCCTTATTTGATACATTCATATGATCATACTTGCTCCCAAGTGGGGTGGCACCACTGCGCCACCCTTACCTGTCTTACTTGCTAGAAAGCAGATGGACAAGGTTTGATCATTAACATAACCCATAAGCATGTGCAATTTTTTCACTTCGTGTGGATAGCCTTCTTCAGCTTTCTAGGAGCAGTATTTCGGACTGTACGTTAGAGTCTTATCCTGATTAGTTTTGATAGATATTTGACCTAATAATTTTTATTATGGTGTTCTACTTTATTTTTATTATGCCTTATGCTTTGAGTTTTAATAATTTACATAATAATTTTTAGGAGATAAGTTTATACAAAGCACATTCCCTAAACAACAATGCAATTGTCTTGTCATTATATGATTATCATGATTATAACGTTAATAGATGTTGATACTCAATTTCGGTCAACGCGGTTCTCCAAGTCAAATACCTGCTAAACAACCAACTACAAGCAAAACTAGTATGACCAAGATCGAAACAAATAGAACACGATGGTTTTTCACGTGGTTCGGCAAAAACAATGGCCTACGTCTATGACAATTACTTTTTCTCTCTCCCGGAGTAATTGTATATATTTCACTATGTCTTTTACACTAAATTTTATCTCCTATTTATAGCGGAGATGTTACAATTGGAATAGGTTGAAGAATCTTACAAATAAAACAAAAAATAATATACATTAATTGAGATAATATTTTCCAAGATTATCTCTATCGCATATATAGCAATTGCCAAGAATGTCGAGATTCGATTTGCATGAAAATAGGTAAGTTGATTCCTTTCCTGATTTGAATTGATTCGCCTTCCAGAAGGTTGACTGGTCAACTCTAACAAACAGCTTGTTCAGCGATCAGATATTGCACCAAACAGGCAGACTATTTCAGCGACCAGATGCGGTATCAACGAGTAAACTACTTCAACGGTCAGGCGTTTTCACTATCGAATAGACGAGCAGATTTAACTATCCTTCTGACTATCGAGCAGACGAGAAAACTTCCTAATCGCTGTGATAACTTCTAAAAGACACTTATCGATTTAAGGCGATCAACCACATAATCAGGTGTGCTCAGGTATACAGGTTAATGAACAACTATACCCCTTTCTTTGACTTCTGACCATTTTGACCAGCACTTTCTGGGTTTCTTCCTATAAAACGACGCATTGGGCCTCATCCTTGGGCTTTTTTCTATTTTATCCATAATCGCCAAAATATCCACAACAATTTGCATTAGAAGATGGGCCAAATTAATAAATAGCTAGACAAAATATGAGAAAGTGTAGAAAAGTGAGAGGTATGAATTTTTTTAAATTAAATTTATTAAAATGACATTTATTTCTATATCCTTTTCTTCAAAGCGAATACCTTTTATTTTTGAAAATTGTACTCAACTTTTATATTATTGTATACAATTTAATTATATATGCTGAAAAAAAAAATTAACTATATAATGTATAGTTTTATTGAAAATCTTGTTGGTTATAAAATATGATCAATTATCAATATAAAGTATGTTTATTATTTTTAGTCTTTGATTACAAATTGTCTTAGAGCTAAAATCGAGATTTTAGTAATTAATGTTTATCTTGACTAAGAATTGGATATTTGGTTGATAGTCTTGTAGAATTCTTATGGTATAAATTATGATTATTATATTGTTTAAATTCTTATATCTTTTGGTGCTTTTAATGATATTAACTTGTTAGTATCATTTATATTGATTTTATTTTAATCGATTATATATGATTTATATTGATCATAATTCAAATAATAAACATAGTCTATCATTTTAAATATGTATATAAAATTGTTATGATGTAAGTGTTGTGAAATATGATTAAGATTTACTATGCTCTCATTAAGTGTAGCTTCGTTTTTCAATTAATTAGTCATGCATTTAAAAAATTCATCATGCATAGAGTTTCGATTAAAAAAAATTTCTAGCCCACCTAAGCATTGGATCCTGGCGACGTCCCTCGATTCTTGCCACTTAATTTACGATTTCTTATCTTTTGTTTTGTTTTTGGTTTTTCAATCATTTCTCATCTTATCTAAATAGTAATGAATTGGCCATGGAACATAGAGGATATTTTGTTAACTCAAAATTAAGGAATTGAGATTGACTAATATTACACTTATAACTCATTAGTTTATTTATGTCATAAGCAACTTTAATACATAATAAATTATAGATAAGTTCACTTCCCTCTTTTTATTTTTAATAATTACAAGATAAATAGAAGTTAACTGACTTTTATGAGGTATTCAAGAATTATCTACTCTCACCATAAAATAGAAAATTATAGTATAGACACATGTTGTTAGTATTTTGGGTTGCCCTTATAATGAGAAAAATTGGGCCTTAAATATCCAAATGAGCAAATTTATTTGACCCATTCAGCTAATTAGCTAATTTAACCAACATGGCTTAGATAGGTCTTCATTTTTATAGTAATTGCTTTAGCAGTTACCAGATTGTGATTTGAATTACAGAAGGAGGAGGCACGATGGTAGTATATATAACTTAAGTTTTTCTAGAAAAATTTGGTACCACTTTTCAAATTTCGGAATGAAGAACCATTAAACACTGACATCAAAAGTAGAGATTTTTACCTTGTGAACAGAAAAGGGGTTCTGTTGGAGATTCCTTTCAAATTGAGCAGAACAATGTTAGGATTTAGATGCTTTTGTGAACTTTAATTCAAGGTAACAATTCAAAAATCTCTTATCAAGCATATCTAAGTTATGCTTTAGAATATATTATGTTAGAGCATCTCCAATACAAGTATGAATTGTAAAAAAATGGAGTGTCACATAGGATAAATTGATAGAGGGTTAAAATTAACCTCTCCAATACAAATTTTTATAACCACTATCAAGCTGACATGACAAAAAAAAAAAAAAAAAAATAGAGACTATCAACCTTAATATCTATTTCTGGAGAGTCTCCTAAACAGTCATGTCAGCAATAAATGAATGAAATTTTCATCAAATAATATTTTATGATAATTTACTTTAATGTTATATTATTGTTTGACTATTTATCATTGAAATAAATAAAATAGCATTGGAGAGTCTTTTTAGACTTGAGTGTTTATCAATCCATATTTATGTCATGTAGGATGTACATTTTCTTGACATTGATGATATGTCAATTTTTCTTAAAAGACAATCCATATTTACATTGGAGATGCTCTTAGAAATTTATAATTGCTAAAACTGAACCCTATCATTGATGTAATGAGAAAGTACACTAGGTATTTGAGTTATGAATACTACAGTCATTTAATAGGATTTTATTCCTTTTTGTATTTTTTTTTTTTTAAATGGTGTATCGTAGTTGCAGTTCTTTAATTAAGTAGTCAATTGATATGCCCAAAATAATTTTGACTCACCAATTTAAAGATAATAATAATGATAACTTTGGTTAACAATCACAAAAATGTATATGTTAGTTTAAAATGACAAATTCATACTAATGAAAAATAATATTCATATAATTGTCATTTTATTGGTATTTATGATTTCATGATTATTTCACATAATCAAAATATCGATTTAAAAAATCTAAAATTGCTTTATTAAACTTTTTTTTAATTTAAAAGATATTTTCTACCAAAAAAAAAAAACAAACAAACAAATGCTTCTTAAAGAATATTTCAAATAAAGAAACCCAAAAATTAAAATATATGTACTTCAATTAAACATTATAAAACGAAGGTAAAAATTCATTAAACAAATGCACTTTAAACACTTTAAAAGATCCCTAACAACAAATATCTTCTTTTCGAAAAAACAACGACGACAACAACAAATATCTTAATTAATCAGTCAAGACTTGTATACTAATAAATATGATAATTAATTTGATAATATTATATACATTACTTATCATGAGATTTAATAATTTTATATAAATATATCTCTTATTGTGTGATTTAATTGATCGAATACAATAATTCCATTACAAGATTTTTGGCTATTGTTGACAAACTATTTTCTGACCGCTTCGAGTACCCTCGGTAATTCGACTTTTTCTTACAAGTGAAAAGAAGCATGACTTCATTTTTATATGTTATTTACAACTTTGCCTTTAGATTAAGCTACCAAGTTAGAAAGCTCTGCAAGATCAGTAAGTTGATTTTCATGGAATGGAAACTATCTTAAAAATGACAACCCAAATTTGTGTTCATGTTAATGAAAAATAAAACGACAAGAACTGTTCTAAGTTGAGAAACAATCTAATATTCGTTGATGAAGCCATTCAATTTATAGTCTAATGGATTGTTACTTTTGAAGAACCAGTTGATTAGACCAGAATAAAGATGATAGTGTTATTATTCATTGAGGTTCTTGTATATATCATAACATTGTGGGCAATATAGTCTTTATGTAAGGGTCATACTATCCAACTTGCAAACGTTAAGATACATTCCAGCAGTGGTTAGTTAAAGGTCTATTGAGAGAAAACCAAAACAATGCACTGTCAATCTATCAGCAAATGGAATTTTCCTGTTCAGGTCTTACTAGCGTCAATAATAGTGCACCAATGCAATACCCTTTTTCCAAACCTAGTATTGTGAGCAAAATGTATAAAGTATACTTTTAATTATGGAAATAATAGAGTTTATTTAGAAAGTGGTAAAGCAGTAAATAAAATAAAGTTCCAATGATATTTTGGGAAAGAGAGGAATTCTCTTGAATGGGGTATGAATGTAAATTTATGAGAACCTGAGGGACAATTTTGCAAAGGAGAGATGATCTATATAAAGTGAAGTTGAGAGAAAAATCTAGAGTAAGAGAGAGAGAGAGCTGTCGGCAAGCAAGAGCAGAAAACAAATATGGGAGCAGTAACCTATCTAAGTGGTCCTTCCACCATTTTTAAAGAGAAATTAGGCCATAGAGAGGTGAAGAACTAGTATAGGAAGATCATTAAGTAAAATCAAGTACGAATCAAGTGGTAAGATTGAGTTTTTATGGTTTTCTTTTGGTTAATTTATCAAAACTACCCATGGTCTGCATCTAATATTAATGAGATTTTCGTGCATAGATCTAGAGATTTGAAGTGGTTAGATTATGGTGTAAAATGTTTAGGTTCTGCCAAAAGCTGTTTTGTTGTGATCTATATTGATGAAGTTTTGGTGAGTGTATGCTGTGAAAATATTGAGATCGGGATGTGTTGATTCGTGTGTAAGTATAAAATCTGGAATAGAAATGTTAGAGTTTAGTGCATATGAGTTAGAGCGGAAGCTCCCAAATAGCGAGTTGGGCGGTGCTCATAGCCCTTTTCAGCGTCTGTCCGACCTAGGCCAAAGTGGTAACTCACAAAAATAGCTGGGTGATGCCGCAGCTCGTTATAGTGCCTGTCTAAGTTTGACTAAGGCAGTAGCTCGTAAAATGTGAGCTTGGTGAAGGCAAAAGCTCGCAAAGGGCAAGCTGGGCAATGCCTACAAATCGAGCTGAGCTGGTTGAAGGCAGTAGCCCGCGAAAAAGGCTAGCTAGTCTGAGCTCACAGCTTGGGCTAGACTGGGCAGTGTTCCAATTCATTGCAGCCTGGCTGAAATTATAAACTATAATTAATTCTTATAGAAAGTTTAGGTTTTTGGTTCTCTCATTAGACCTTAATTAATTATGGAAGTTTTAGGAATTTAAATTTTGAAGATTCACTTGTTTACAAGTTTTTATGCAACTTTGACTTGATGTTGATTTCTTTGCAAATTCAGTTTTCTTCCCTTCAATTTCAGTTACTCATTGACTTCTAGGACGGATATCTTTATCATCAATTATTTTGGAAGGTTTTTGTAATCTTTTCTGTATTATCAACTATAGTTTTAGGGGCTTAAATGGAAAATCCTCAAGAAATAGAAGACAAACAATCTGAACCGGATTCTAGTTATGCATCTTCGAAGAAGCAGGAAACTCATGATGAAATGTTGTCTAGGCACAGGTAACATGTCCTTTTCCAAGCTACATAATAAGTTCTCTCTGTCTCTATCTCTATTTGTTTTCCTACAATGATGAGGAGTTTCTGGACATTTCATGAAATATATTTCAGTTTATGCCTACGATGTTGCAATGGGCACACTCTTAGCCAGCATGTATATACAAGAATAGAGTTTAGTTTGGTGTAGATCAACCGGAAAAAGTATGCATAAAAATATTTCCTCGAGGGAATAATCCTAAAATTCCAGAATGTGAATTTTATGATAAGTATGAGAATCTTTTATGATAATCATCTACAGCTGAAATGTATCTTAATGCTTGAAAGTTGGATAGGATAGCCCTTACATAAGAATTATATTGCCCCCAATTTTTATGAAGAACAAGATATGCTTGTTATATTATAAGACTATCTTGTCTAATTTTTTGATATTGATCTATTAGAATATGAAATTGAATGATTTGATTAATGAAAATTAGATTTTTTTCTTTCACTTTGAATCGATTCACAACAATTCTTTTGCTTTATGTTGGATTAACATGAATATCAATTTGGGTTTTCATTTTTGAGATAGTTACCATTCCCTAAAATTAGTATAATCTTGCAGAGCTTCCGAAGATGCTTGATAGCTTAATAATACAACGGCAGAGTTATAAATGTTGTGTGAAAATGAAGTCGAGTGTTGTGTAAATCCTTAAACTGGCCTCTTTTGGAAAGGTGGAGAATAATGCTTCCATCATTTTATTTTTGTGGATATTTAAGTGATATATTTTTTAATAATAAATTTTCTCTTCCCCAATCCTAAATTAGTAACTTGCTAGTAGCTTTTTTCTCAATACCTCCTATCTTAGTTGGTGAGATTTCTTGTAAAGGCCGTAGAATTGTTTACACTTGCTCTAGGATTTGCAAAAGCTGATTTGCATTTGAGTTGTCATATGATTACAAAAAGAAGTGTCAGTAGGTTTTTGCTCATATATATGTGCTTCGGGTACTTTTTTACTATTATCAATGATAATAATGGTTTGTTTCCTTGACAATATTTATTTTATATTATTGAACTTTCGTACTCCATCTTGACATCATTGTTTCATTGTGTATGTAGGAGAGAAATAGCAGAGCTGTAGAACAAGGAAGTTGAACTGAAAAAAACAGCGGCCAAAGGTAGCAAGGCTAAACAGAAGGCTAAGAAGAAGCAGGTGGAGAAAGAGATATCTAAAATTTCTACCAAGCTTAAAGAAAAACAAACTGGAGAACTTGCTTCATTAGGCTATAGCACTACTAATGGAAACGAGAAAACCAATCTTGACAGTTTGGTGAAAGCTATTGCTGGGGTTTTTGTTACCAACCAACACGATCGTTCTAAGCCTAGCAAGGGTGCGAAAAGGCGAGTAAAAAGAGTTTAGCAAGAAGTAGCAAGAGAGCAAAGAATTCAAGAAGAGTAGAGCAATATTGTAAATGATAGAATGGTTGAAGATGAGAAATTGGAAAAGAAGCTTGAACCTCTTGGATTGACTATTAACGAAATAAAGCTAGATGGGCACTGTCTCTATCGAGCCGTTGAGGATCAGCTTGCTCATCTTTCAAGAGGTTTTTCTCCTTACACATACCTGTTGTGCGCAGCGAAAATTAAACAAATACACAACTACTAATGCTAGCTATTAAATATAAATAACAAATACTAATAAAGCAGAAAAGCAGAAAAATAAATGCAAAGCGAAAAAGGAAAGAACACACCAGAATTTACGTGGTTGGGTATAAAACCTACGTCCACGGGCGCTGCTGAAAACTTCCACTAGCTCCAAAGTAAAATATTACAAAATCTGAGTAAGATCCAAAAACCCAGAAACATATGGGGAGAAAACAAGAATAATACAAATATATGGATCTTTTACAATTCTTGTTTTGGGATACAAAATCAATTAGCTAAAGGACTTATTTATAGCCCACTAAAGCTCCCACCATATTACATTCTTCAGATGTGGGATTCATAAAGCTTCCACCACATTATATTCTTCAGATGTGGGATTCTCAAAAAACCCAATATATTCTTCAGATGTGGGATTTACAAAAATCCCATTATATTCTTCAGATGTGGGATTTACAAACATAGCTAATTAAGCCAAAAATCAACAAATCTCCACCTTGGCGTATTAGCCTTCAGCAATGCCTTCATATATGTCTTTTTAGACTTTCAAAATATTGATCAAGTCCAAACAATAGTTGAACTTGATTGCCGTCACCACTTTGGTCATCATATCTGCAGGATTATCAGCAGTCCCAATTTTCTGTAAGAGAATCAACCCTTCACTCAGAATTTCCCGCACAAAGTGATATCGGACATCAATATGCTTGGTGCGAACATGGAATACCGGATTCTTTGCTAAATGAATGGCACTTTGACTATCCGAGTAAATAGCAATATTCTTCTGTCCCACTCCCAACTCTACCAGTAATCCTTGTAACCAAATTGCTTCCTTCACAGCCTCTGTCAATGCCATATACTCTGCTTCTGTCGTAGACAAAGCAACTGTTGACTGTAAAGTAGACTTCCAACTTACAGGAGCTCTCGCAAGAGTGAATACATATCCAGTAGTTGACCGTCGTTTATCCAAATCACCAGCATAATCTGAATCAACATATCCGATTGCAAACTGATCAAGTGAATCTTCCCTCTGAAATATCAAACCAAAATCTACGGTTTTTAACAAGTACCGTAGAATCCATTTCACAGCTTGCCAATGTCCTTTACCAGGATCATGCATATACCTACTCACAACTCCAACTGCTTGCGAAATGTCAGGTCTTGTACACACCATAGCATACATAAGGCTACCAACAGCATTGGAATACGGAACACGAGACATATACTCTTGTTCTTCATCAGTACTCGGAGATAATGATGCACTCAACTTGAAATGAGGAGCAAGTGGCGTACTTACAGGTTTTGACTGTTCAGATACACCAAAACGTTGTAATACCTTCATCAGATATTGCTTCTGAGTCAAACAAACCTTGCCTTTTCCTCTATCTCTACTAATCTCCATACCTAGAATCTTCTTAGCTTCACCCAAATCCTTCATTTCAAACTCTGAACTCAACTGAGTCTTCAGCTTCTCAATCTCCACTCTACTCTTAGAAGCTATCAACATATCATCAACATATAAGAGCAAGTAGATGAAAGAACCATCTTGTAGCCTTCGAAAGTATACGCAATTATCAAATTTGCTTCTGGTGTACTCTTGTCCTATCATAAATTGATCAAATCGCTTGTACCATTGTCTCGGAGACTGTTTCAAACCATAAAGCGATTTCTTCAATTTGCAAGCCCAATTTTCTTTACCAGCAACCTTAAATCCATCTGGCTGAGTCATATAGATTTCCTCTTCTAAATCACCATGTAAAAATGCAGTTTTTACATCCATTTGAACTAGTTCCAAATCTAATTGAGCTACAAGGGCCAATAGAATTCTAATGGAAGAGTGTTTCACAACTGGAGAAAATACCTCATTATAGTCAATCCCTTCCTTCTGAGCGTAGCCTTTCGCCACCAACCTTGCCTTGTAGCGGACATCTTCTTTGTTAGGAAATCCCTCTTTCTTAGTAAACACCCATTTGCACCCAATTGTCTTCTTATTCTTCGGTAGTTGAGCTAGCTCCCAAGTTTCATTCTTCCGAAGAGACTGCATCTCTTCATCTATAGCTTTCTTCCACTTATCAACTTCAGAACATTGGACTGCTTCTCTATAAGTGGAAGGAATATCATCATCTATAATTGGAAGTGCATAGGCCACCATATCAGCAAAACGAGCAGGTCTGCGAATCTCACGTCTTAGCCCATTTATTGCAATTGATTCTTGTTGCTGTGAAGGTTCTTGAGTAGGAACCTCTTCTTCTACTTCTTCTTCAGTAACCTCCTCTGTCATAGGAGTGTCATTATCTGCATCAACAATTCTAGCTGGATTATTTGTTGACTCTATCTGTTTCTGAAAAAACTCCACCTGCTTCCGAGTAGACTCCACCTGTTGCGGATTACTCTCAACAATATCTTCTATTTTCTTTTTCAACATCGAAGACTCATCAAAAGTAACATCCCTACTGAAGATTATCTTCTTCGAATTAGGATATAAAAGACGATACCCTTTCACCCCTAAAGACATCCCCACAAATACAGCTTTCTTTGCTCTCGGATCCAATTTAGATTCCTTTACATGATAATAAGCAGAACAACCAAAGACATGTAAAGAATCATAATCAGTAACAGGCTTTCCAGACCATACCTCCAATGGAATTCTACCACCAATCGCTGTTGACGGTAAACGATTAATGAGATGACATGCATAAGTCACTGCCTCAGCCCAAAATTCCTTGCCCAACCCAGCATTGGACAACATACACCGAACTTTCTCCAGCAATGTTCGGTTCATGCGTTCTGCCACCCCATTCTGTTGTGGTGTATGTCTAACTGTAAAATGACGTACAATACCCGCATCTTGACAGACTTCTTTAAAAGATTTACTACGATATTCACCTCCATTATCTGTTCTGAGGTACTTAATCTTTCTCCCAGTCTGAGTCTCAATCATCTTTTTCCAATTAAGGAAAATCCCAAGTACATCATCCTTTTTCTTCATTGTGTATACCCAAACTCTTCTGGAAAAGTCATCAACAAATGTAACAAAATAGTGTTTACCACCCAAGGAGGTTGTCCTAGTGGGTCCCCACACATCAGAGTGAACATAATCTAAAATACCTTTAGTATCATGAACTGCAGTTGCAAACTTCACTCTCGTTTGCTTTCCCAGAACACAATGTTCACAAAAATCTAACTTGCAGGTTTTTACTCCTTTCAACAAACCTTAATTCACCAAACTGCTTAAAGCTTTCTCACCTGCATGTCCCAGACGCATATGCCATAACCTGATCATATCTGAATCAACATCCTTCTCTGATACTACTGCTGCTGATTCAGTAACTGTACTACCATCGTAGTAGTACAAGTTGTTCTTCCTTGTACCTTTCATTACCACCAAAGCCCCAGATACAACTCTCATAACTCCATCTCTGATAGATACCGTGTAGCCTTTAGATTCTAAGGCTCCCAATGATATGAGATTCTTTTTCAAATCTGGAACATACCGAACTTCGGTCAAAACTCTGGTTAATCCATCGTGATTCTTCAATCGAATTGAACCTATCCCCTTAGTTTTGCTTGAGTTATCATTACCCATGAGCACAATTCCACCATTTAGCTCTTCGAAGTTAAAGAACCATTCCTTATGTGGACACATATGATAAGTACAACCCGAATCTAAAATCCATTCACCAGATCCAGATGTTGATGATAGACTAACCAACACAAAATCTTCTTCCTCATGTTCGGCTACATATGCATCGGAAGTAGCTTTACCCTTGCCCTTATCTTTCTTCTGTAGCTTCGGACAATCTTTCTTCCAATGCCCTTTCTCATGACAAAGTTGAGTGCATCATTATCTCCGAGTACTGATGAAGAACAAGAGTATATGTCTCGTGTTCCGTATTCCAATGCGGTTGGTAGCCTTATGTATGCTATGGTGTGTACAAGACCTGACATTTCGCAAGCAGTTGGAGTTGTGAGCAGGTATATGCATGATCCTGGTAAAGGACATTGGCAAGCTGTGAAATGGATTCTACGGTACTTGTTAAAAACCGTAGATTTTGGTTTGATATTTCAGAGGGAAGATTCACTTGGTCAGTTTGCAATCGGATATGTTGATTCAGATTATGCTGGTGATTTGGATAAACGACGGTCAACTACTGGATATGTATTCACTCTTGCGAGAGCTCCTGTAAGTTGGAAGTCTACTTTACAGTCAACAGTTGTTTTGTCTACGACAGAAGCAGAGTATATGACATTGACAGAGGCTGTGAAGGAAGCAATTTGGTTACAAGGATTACTGGTAGAGTTGGGAGTGGGACAGAAGAATATTGCTATTTACTCGGATAGTCAAAAGGCACATTCATCTTTATCAGGTCTTTTTCTTGACTGTGATCTACCTCTTCTTTCTTGTTTTCGACTCTTACTTCTTCCCCTAACTATAAGCGCCTCTGCTGATTCATCCCTATTCTCTTTCTGATCTTTCTTACGAATTTCATAATTAAGCAAAGCTGCACATACTTCTTCAAAAGACAATTTTTCTTTCCCGTGAATAAGTGTAATGCACAAATGATCTAACTCATCAGGAAGAGATCCTATTAACAGCATGGCCTTCTGCTCATCTTTGAAGGTTTCATCCAAATTTAACAAATCAGCTAACAAACGGTTGAAATTATCAATATGATCACTAATATTCAAACCTGGTTTCAACTGAAGACGGTAAAGCCTCTTCAACAAATATAGCCGATTCTCATTGCTTTTCTTCATATATTTATTCTCTAGCGTCTTCCACAATTTACTAGCAGAGGTTTCCTTCATGAACGGATACTTCTGCTCTCTACAGAGACATGAGCGAATTAAACCACATGCCTTCGCATTTTGCCTCTCCCAATCTTTTTCCTCAATATTCTCTGGCCTTGTCTCTTTCAGAACAATATCCAAATCTTGTTGATACAAGACGTCCGAAACTTCGCTTTGCCATAGGCCAAAATTATTTCGACCATCAAATTTCTCTACTTCAATTTTTATATGCGAAGATGAAGATGCTGCCATTTCTGCTTTATACCAAAAGTTTTTTATGCCAACAGCTTGGTGATCAAATGAATAGTACTCAAAAGGTTAGCTCCCAGGAAAGGCTGGAGGGGTCACAAACGGTCCCACTTAAAATCCAGTCTCCTTAGACAATTATAGTCTTTTTGACAGAGCTTCCCTAAATTGTAACTATTCCAAAATAACACCTAAGCTCTACAACTAAATATTTAATAGCTAGCTAATGCCCTAGACAATTTCCCAAATCAATCAAAACCTAGAGCTCTGATACCACTTGTTGTGCGCAGCGGAAATTAAACAAATACACAACTACTAATGCTAGCTATTAAATATAAATAACAAATACTAATAAAGCAGAAAAGCAGAAAAATAAATGCAAAGCGAAAAAGGAAAGAACACACCAGAATTTACGTGGTTCGGTATAAAACCTACGTCCACGGGCGCTGCTGAAAACTTTCACTAGCTCCAAAGTAAAATATTACAAAATCTGAGTAAGATCCAAAAACCCAGAAACATATGGGGAGAAAACAAGAATAATACAAATATATGGATCTTTTACAATTCTTATTTTGGGATACAAAATCAATTAGCTAAAGGACTTATTTATAGCCCACTAAAGCTCCCACCATATTACATTCTTCAGATGTGGGATTCATAAAGCTTCCACCACATTATATTCTTCAGATGTGGGATTCTCAAAAAACCCAATATATTCTTCAGATGTGGGATTTACAAAAATCCCATTATATTCTTCAGATGTGGGATTTACAAACATAGCTAATTAAGCCAAAAATCAACAATACCAAAAGCTTCAGTAAATGGTGGCTGCATATATGAAGGATTAGACATCTGATTTCCTACCCATTTACCTGTTTGAAAATATGATAAACGATGACTCCAAAAGTTCACAAGCAGAGAGATTTGAGAATTACCGTGAAGAAGTCGAATCAATTGCGGCATGGGGAGGGGAGCTAGAGCTCAGAGCTTTAGCTCACTGCCTGAGAAAGCATATAATGATATATTCAGGTTCATTCCCTGATGTGGAAATGGGAAAGGAGTACAAATCTGATTGCCAGTCTGGTTTACTTAATGCGTCATACCATCTATATGCATTTGGTCTAGGTGAGCATTATAACTCCATAGTTCCAAACACAATTGGAAAGCAATGATTATTACATCAGTTGTGAAGAGTTTCCTTTCAATTTTACTTTAAGTAATCTCTGGAGAAGTTATTTGGACTCTGTTGACACCTGATTTTGGTTAACCCGGTTCTTTAAGCCCAGTACCTACGAAACAATGACCAACAGACGAGACAAGTATGACCAAAACCAAAACAAATAGAACACAGTGATTTTTACGTGATTCGGCAAAGTAATGGCCTACGTCCACGACTGTCACCCTTATTCTCTCAGAGTAACAATATATATTTTTTAGTTGGTCATTTATAATGAATTTCATCCCCTATTTATAGAGGAAATGTTACAATTTGAATAGGTTTAAGAATTTTATAGATAAGACAAACAATAGTATACATTAATTGAGATAATATCTCCCAAAATTATCTCATTCGTATTTGCAAAAGTTGCCGAGAATGTCGTGATTTGATTTGCATGGAAATAAGCAAGTTGAGTCATTTCCTGAATTAAACTAATTCGACTTTCTAAAAGGTCAACTGGTCAATTTTAGCGAACATCGGCTTTTTAGAAGGTCAATTTTAGCGAACGCCTTAAGCAAGCAGATTACCCAAACGATCAGCTATACACCCAGCGATCAGATGAGAAGACCTACTAGTCGCTCTAACTGATCGCTTTGATTTCCTTGGAAGAATACTATCGAACAGTTCTTGGCCCACGACCAGATCAGCTTAGAGATCATATTTTGTAACCAGATTACCACGCTCTCAAACACATGATCGACTAGGTTGTCAAATGAGACGATCAGCCACACAACAATTAAAACGATCAATCATGCGATCAGATGTGCTCGGGTTCATAGGCTAAGGAATGACCACATGTTCCCTCCTTTGACTTTTGCCTGGACCAGCATCCTGGGTTTCTTCTTATAAGATAACACACTGGGCTCACCCTTGGACCTTTATCAACCCATTTTCTATTATTCCAAAAATGTCCATAATAGACTCAAAATTAAATCTTACTGTTAGTGATATGAAAATGATCAGTACATTCTTTCATAGAATGATGTTCAGTTGGGTATATATTTCATTCCTTTTTAAGGTTCTCCTTAGCCAAATGTGAATAGCCTCATTGCCTAATACCGTATGACAAGGATCCTCTGCACTGGACATCAAAGCTATACCTAATTCGAGAATTTGATGGCACGTTGGAGATGCTTCGTCTAACTAGTTTAATGCGTCGTAATTAATACATTAGTGGATAGTGGTTATTGTAGCTACTGCTTACTCTTTCGAATAGTTGTTTACGTTATGATCAATGGAAACAGCTTGTGTATAAAGATGTCCCTAAATCGTACCTTAGAATTTTTCGAAAATGAAATTTGTCTCGTCCTACGAATCACTATCCTCCTTTTTTTTTTTTTTTTTTTTTCTCTTTAAAACTTTGGATGATGATTGTCTCGTATTTATACTTGGAGAATTCATTCATTTATTTTTTCCATCTCACAGTTGCATATTATATTAACACAGAATGTATGTAAGTGAATTTGAAGTAGTCACTATATATAACTAGTAGTAGAACTTGGTGAACATAACAAAGATAAAACACAAGAAGACTACTACATGGTTTTGAGTTTTGACAAAAGAAGTGAGAGTCTGATACCATTGGAATTACACTCATAGAGATAAATTCACTTTAAGTCCAATTAATAATAATAATAAAATCGTTTTTACTGTAAAAATAAAAATTATTCATTTTTAGTCTACAATGAAACTTTAATAGTTTATTTTATCATTTTTAACCCCTTCAAACATTTCATGTACAACATTATGTACATGTGAAATGTTTACATACATGAAATATTTTCATCAATAAACATTTAACATAGATGAAATATTCACGCATACGAAATGTTTTCATTAAGAAACACTTCATATAGTTCAAACATTTTATGTATAATATTGCATGTGAACTATTTACTTATGTGACAAAAATGAATGAAGTTTTGTTTGATACTAGAAATGAATAACTTTATTTATTGGACCACAAATATTTTTCTATATCAATGCCTAATGGTTTTTTTTTTTTTTTTTTTTTTTTTTTTTTTTTTTTTTTTTTAAATTCCAAATTTTTTACAAATCATTCTATATCTCATGGGATAGTTGTGGACCACCTTTACTACATACTACATTTGAACGACATTTTCGGTAATATTTTACTTACCAATAGATTACATTAATTAATGAGTAATGCTGCATCATTCAAAGAATATTTATAAAACATACGATAGATCGAGAGAGTAAATTTTGCCATTCTTAATGCTCTTTTGGTTGTTGATGTATTTATTTTAGAAAAATGCACCTGCTTTTCTGATTAAGAGTCTCAATAGCTCACAAAGGATGGTGGCGTGTTGGCCACAACACACCCGCTCTGGCGGGTTCGAGTAGCCTATCTGTCTTTGGTGGACAATTTGCATGAAGCCCTCCTATGGAGGGCAAATTACATATTCACCCTCTAATTGGAGGGCTAAGTTTTTTCATTCGATGTGAAGTCTTATCTCCCTACTCATATAAGGACTTGTCTAACAAATATTACAGCCTAGGCTGTACCTAAGTGATGGTATCCAAAGAGCCTGACAATTTTAAATGTATGTCATATATAAAAGAAAAATAACTTATGACAAAATATGTCTCTGTAGATATAACTTTATTTCTCAATTGGTTAACTTTCCTGAGATTTACTTAAGGAAAATTATTGTAGCCTACACTGGTGTTGAATCTGTTCCTGATTATATAATTATTTTTATACTATAATCCGACTTATGATATTATTTAAATAATTTTATTTGGACAATGCAGCATATTTTATTTGGATAATTTAGTAGTAATAGCTAGTGAGGTTGCTTTATTGCCATTTTCACACTTCATAAGCCTATAAAGGATGCAAAATGGAAGACATGCTCTCCATCACTATAAAAAAAATGGTAGGGTACTACTTTAGCGAGATGGTTGAATTTAGAGCTAATTTAATGTGTGAATGATACGTGGACTAGGGTCATCAACCTTAGCTCTTATTTTTCAACACATGCTTTGACAAAATTTCAAACTATTTGGTAAAAACACTTTGTCGTAGATGAAAATATATTTAGTGAAAATTAGAAAAAATGGTCCATTAGAATCATAAAAATTTGTTTTTGGCCTAAAAACTAAATTTATTCATTTAACTTCAAACAAAATTTCATTTATTTTTATCGATCTCATATAAGTGAACATTTCACGTGTAATATTGCATGTGGAATGTTCTCATCTATATAAAATATTTTCTGGTGACAACATTTCATATATATGAAATAATTTCACCTACATGAAATGTTTTCTTATGAAAATATTGCAAAATATTTTTTATGTGTGATGTTGTATATGAAATATTTCTTGATAAGAACATTTTACATAAGTGAAGACATGAAATATTTCACATGCAAAGTTGTATGTGATACATTTTAAATGGCTGAAAAATTTAAAAATGATTTTGTTTGGAAATGAAGATGAATAACCATTTTTTTTGCCCACTAAAAATAAAAATTTCTTTTTCAGTTGCACTAAAAGTAAATTTATCTTTTAAATTTAATATTAAAATATTAAATAATATATAATTAATTCAAACAAATTTGAATCAATGATAGATTTTGAAAGTCCACTACTTTTTATTTTTATTTTTTAATTAATTAATTTGTATATTTTATGGTATTGCGATTGTGAAAAGTTCGACTGGTGGTGTCAGTGAGAGGAACATCAAAAAATTGGAGAGTTAGACCTTATTTTATAAGACGTGACCTTAGAGACACTAAGGTCAATTTACACCTCATGGTTTGGTGTGTGGTATTCTCATTTGTAAACTTAAAAAAAAGCATGAAAAAATGGTTATCATTAACTTCTAAGTCTTCACTTGCCTTTCCTCTCATTTTAATATCCATCGTCTCCAATGGGAAAAATATATATATATATAAATATATTATATAATGCACTGTACACCTTCTATTATAATGTTGGCACATAACAAATTTCATTTCGAAATTTTTTTTTTTTTAGCTTTTTGATACTAGATCAGATTAATATCAAAATTAACTGAGATAGGACTTTAAAGCATGATTTAGATCTTTACTCTCAAAAGATGAGAAAGGGCTACCCACATAAAGATGAGAAAATCGTCCACACAATGGTGGGATAGTGAGTTGAATCCATGCTTGAAGGTATGTGGTTAATGGGAATGGTCTTATCACTGGACTATTTCACTTTCCTCTTTATGTAATAAATTTTAACAATAATTTCAGTTTTTTTTTTTTTTTTTTTGACATAATCTCTAATTACTAATTACTCTTATAGTTTGTTGAAATCTTATTTTATCCTTTGACACGCAAACTAACGAAAAAAATTGAGGGGTTTTTTAGGCATTTTTTTAAACTATGAGGAATTTTTTGGATATTTTATTAAATTATATGGGGTATTTTATATATTTAATCAAATGATAGGGAGTTTCTTAGTGATTTCTTAAATTTTTTGTAGATTTTAACTATTATGCCAAACTATAAGGGAAAAATAAGATTATCCCTAAATTTTATTGCATAACTAAATTACAATCATGGATGCATTTGCATCTTGATGTAGTCAAATTTTATTTTATTTTTATTTTTTTGGAGAATTAGTCAAATTCATTCTATCAATGACAAACTGGACATTCAACTTTATAATCTTTTACTATAACATCAAGCATCTCTAGCTTTAATCCATTTTATTTTTCTAATTTATTATGTAACTTTAATCAAAATAGAGGATAAAGTAACCTAATTGAAATCATATTAAAACGTGTAGGAACCAATTTAATTAACTGATTTAATTGAACTAAACCAAATCATTCGGAAGTCAATATATATTAGGAACCAATTTTTCTTTTTTGGGTTTGGTTCAACATAAATTAATTTTATTTAATAGCTTATTAGGTATTTTTAATAAATTAATTAATTGCTTAACCATTAACAGAAGAAATAATTGTTTACAAAAAAATTTGAGATGGTTTAATAGAAGTCACTCCTTAAATATATATTTGCTCTTTTTTTTTTTTGAAAAAAAAAAGTAGCTTTTAATCCACATCTTCTATATTGAAATAATAAATTAATTTATTTCTTATTTAAAATTCGAAGCTATATAAATTGCAACTAATACAAACACGTTCATCTAATTATAAAACTCTTACTAATTTGTCAAAATAACAAGTGTATTATTTATCATTTTAATTCACAACGAGTGATTAAAACATTTTTATCTTCTCTATTGGCACACAAGTACTTTAATTAGAAAATCTACCAAGACAGGAGGTGGGAGATTTGAATATTTATATGTAGTAAACAAACTATTGTAGATTTTGGAAGCTGCCATTTGTGAGAGCAAAAATGTAGCGTTTCTTCATTTGTAATCCAACGTTGAACTGGTAAAGGATTTATCAAGACGTTTTAAAATCGAACACGCATGACTTAACAAATATTTGTTGAAGTGGCAATTAGAAAAAGTAATCCATAAAAACGTAAAAATTTATTTTTATCCACTTTCTATAGATGAACATTTTATAAGCAATATTGCACGTAAAATTAGATCAGATTAATAATATTCGATTAAGACAAGTCTCAATCAAGGGTGGACCTCCCAAGTTTATTTATTTATTTATTGATCTTTTGAAATTAACTAATTTATAACGAATATCATACAGAATTGTGATTATGACTTTGTGACATATGAGTGGGAGGCACATCAAAATGTTGGAGAGTGGGTTTCAGTTGCTAGGCAAAGAGAGTGGGAGACCACATCTTATAAAACGTGACCTTAGAGGCACTCATGGCTTGGTGTGGTGGTATTCTCATTTGTGAACTAAAAGAGAAGCAGAAAAAAATCGTTATCATTTAACTTCCAAGTCTTCAATGAATCCTCACCTGCCTTTTTATCATTCGCACGTTCACCATCTTTAATGGTGGAAAAATTTTTGAAAAATTTAAATGTAACAAATGGACCACATATCTTCTATTTCGATTTTAATAAGTAACAAAATCTGCTGCATGATAAGACTAGGATGGAAAATACATGTACATTTTGTTGTAATCAAATTCTTCTTCATAAATGGATGTTCAGTTTTATAATCTTTTACTGTAATATCGAGAATTTGTAATATTGTATTGACACTGCTTTTCCATTGAGACATGAATACTTTAATTATAATAATTTTTTTAAAAAAAACATACAATTCTCTAGATAGGCGTGTAAGATCCATAAATTAGACAGGAGTGTATGATCCATAAATTAATGCGCAAAGCAGTGGCGGGGGCTTAGTGGTTTAAGACCATCCCTTGCACATATCAAGTATCGGTATCTTGATATTAGAATAGTTTTCTCATGTTATACTAGTTATCATCTTTCATTTTTAGGAGTAAAGATTCGAACTATACTTCAAAATCCTATCTTAACTGATCTCGGGTTCAAAGCATATCCCCTCCACTTGATATTAGGATAATTTTCTCACGTTATACTAATTGTCATCTTTTATTTTTGGGAGTAAAGATTCGAACTATACTTTAAAATCTTATCTCAACTTCGGGTTCAAAGCGTATCCCTCCCACTTGATATTAGGATAGTTTTCTAACGTTATACTAGTTGTCATCTTTCATTTTTGGGAGTAAAGATTTGAACTATACTTTAAAATCCTATCTCAACTGATCTTAGGTTCAAAGCATATCCCTCCCACTTGATATTATGATAGTTTTCTCACGCTCATTTCAAAAAAAAATTTATTTTAGTTTTTGATATTTCAAAAAAATCTGATTTTTGAAGCTATTTTAAAAACAGTTTTTTTTTTTTTCTCTAACTTTTATAAAATTCTTAAAAAATATTCAAACCATTAGTCAACTGATGATCATTATTAATGGAATACGTAAAAAAATATTTTTACCCTTGATGGTTACTAATTTCACATAAATTACTGGATTAATCTAATAAAATAATGAAATTTTTTAAAGAGTTTTGAATGTTATGGATAAAACAAGTTTTCTTAAAAAGAGTTTTAAAAATCTAATTTTATTGAAATTTTAAGGATTAAATAAAGATTTTTAAAAAACTAAATAAATTAATTAACTATCAATCATATCACTACTTTTGTGCAAAACAACATTGAATAAAGAAAAAAAAAAAAAAAAAAAAAAGAGAGAGAGAGAAGGTTTCTTTGTTTCATTTGGTGGGGATTAGACTTTTGAGTTTTTTTTTTTTTTTACTTTTTTCTTTTTTTTTTTTTGCCCCTTCCCGTCCTTAATCTTGACAACATGCTTTATAGTGATAATATTAATTTAACAACATAGGCTTTGATTTTTGGGAATTTGATTGGTGCCGTGAATGGCGGGGAGTGGGTGGGTCCCACTGCGTGGAAGACTAGAATGATTGTTCCATCTTTTTGCAGAGTGATAAGGTGTATGCTATTGTATATTTACATGCTAGTATATACTATGCGATACAACTGATCTACTCAGATTTCGATACATGACATCAACCTTCTATTAAGTCGTTTCATTCTAATTTTAAGACATAAGTTGAAATTTGAGATTATAATATTGACGAATTTAACTACCTTATTACTTAGATAACGATTATTCATTAATAATAATCATTGAATTAATTATAAATATGATTATTAAAGAATATCTAAATATTGTTATTGATGAGTAATTTTACACAATCAGTAATCTAACCAAACTTAGACACATATCATATAATTGAAAAACTGTCACAATCATTAAATGATTTCATAGCATTCCATTTTGGCTTTTATTTTATTTGGACAAACTTTAAAATGATTATGTGATATAATTCTCCAAAAATTTAATGTGATATTATACTACTATATCATATAGTATAATTATGATTTAAAATTTTTGATAGTTTACTAATGTTATGTTATATTGAATCCAATGTACCCTCAAGTTTCTTCTGACCCACCTATTCTACATCAAGCTTGCTTGGGCTTGAAGGTATGTAACTTGGGTTTCCTCGGCCCAAGGCAAATTAGCCTTGTTTTGTTTTCAATAATTTTTTCAAAATTAGAGGTTTAGACAAATTTTAAACTTTAAACTTGGGCTTAGACAAATTTTAAACGGTTTTTTTTTTTTTTTTTTCTTTTTATAATAAATGATCATTTTTTTATGTCTAAATTGAACACTAACACTTTTTTCAAAATAAGAGGTGGGCATCTCTAACACAACATGAGAAATCTAACCCAACTAGACAACTTTTTATTAGGTTGGGTTAGATTAAATCTGAAAAAAAAAAAAAAAAAGAGATGAATTGAGTTGGATTGGGTTGAAAATTAAATTGGGTTGGGTTAGGTTGAAAATTTTTCAATCCAACTCAACTTAACAAACGTCCATCTTTAGTTCAAAATTCAAAATTTTTTCTTCTTATAGAAGAGTATTTTCTAAGGATAAAGATGAAAAATAACATATTTGTTGGATTAAATTTTGTATATTGAATAATTGAATATTTACTTGTACTCGTTTTATTGGTAATCAAATTACTAAGACTATAAGAGTTACCAACTAATTTTTTTTTTTTTTTTTTTTTTTATGTTTTTGTGGTGGATTAAATCCAACCCGATCAACCCAATCCAAATAAACTCGATTATTATTGGATAGGGTTGAAGAATTTGTTGAGTTGGATTGGGTTAAAAAATTTTCAATCCAGTCTATGTTGGACTGAGAGATTTTCAATCCAACCTAATTCGAACCTGAAAACGACCATCCCTATTCAAAATCATGTACGAAAAACTGTTTTTGGATAAAAATACATGTTAGTAAAAATAAGGAATATAAAAAAGGGTCATTTTATAACTTGAACCTCAAAAGGGTTATTTCTATAATTTTATCATTTTAAAATTGGATTGATTCGGCTTAAGTGGCTTTCTAAAGATGTCTTACAATTTATATGTCAACAAAATATTTCGAGGGTGATCGGGTTTGTCTTGACTCGACAACCAATTAATTAAAAAAAAGAGCAAATTACAATTTAGTTACCCAGTTGAAACGCATTCACAGGCGAAACAACTATTTTACTTTTATTACAATTAACTCTCGTCCGTTAGTGGACTTCAATTAGTCTTAACTGGTTTGAGGGTAAAATTGTCTTTTGAAGTTTTATTATTTAAATAAATAAAATTTAAAAACTTTTAAATGTTTTATTATTTAAAAAATAAATTTTAAAAACTTTTAAATATTTTATTATTTAAAAAAATAAATTTTAAAAACTTTAAAAGTACTCTCTCTCTTTCTCCCCTCAATCATCTCCCTCTTTTCGCTGTGTATCTCTGTCTCTTCTTCTGCTTTTGCTTTTCTTCTTCTGCTTCTGCTTCTCTTCTTCTTCTTCTGCTATTCTTCTTCTCGAACCCGATCTGGGTTCATCATTCGAGTGAACCCAGATTTGGGTTCGTGATGAACCCAAATCTGGGTTCGTCACAAACCTAGATCTAAGTTCGTGAGGAACTTAGATCTAAGTTCTCGAGGAGAACCTAGATTTCTGGGTTCATCACGAACCTAGAATCTGGGTCTGGGTTCTTCAAGAACCCAGATTTTGAGTTCGTGAGGAACCCAGAAATCATACGAACCCAGAATCTGGGTTCCTCGCAAACCCAAATCTGGGTTCTTCACGAACCCAGATCTGGGTTCACAAGGAACCTAGAATCTGGGTTCATTGTGAACCCAGAATTTGGGTTCGACAATTAATCTGAGGTTGAGGTTGATTTTTGTTTTTTCTTTTTCCCAGTTTGATTGACGATTTTATGGGTGATTGTGAGGTTGATTTCAGTGATAATGTTAGGTTTGATGGTTTTGTGAGAGATTGATTATGTTGAGTTTGATTGATGATGTTTGAGGTCATTTTTTGGGTTTCCAGAAATGGATTGATGATGTTGGCTGATTGATTAATGATTGTTGATGATATTTAGGACCATTTTTTTGGATGTTTAGAATCATTTTTTGGGTTTTCAGTTGTCTAGAAACCTAAAATCTGGGTTTCTAGTTCTAGAAACCCAAATTCTGGTGGAAACCCAAAATCTGGTTTTCAGTTTTTAGAAACCCAGATTTTGAAAAAAAAAAAAAATTCCAATAGGTAATGTCAACAACTGCACAGAATTTTTTAAAAATTTTTCAATTTTTTACTCGGTCAATTCGGTCAACTCCAACAATCAAGGGCATTTTCGTCTTTTGCTCATTTTATACTATTTTCAGTTATATATAACGGAAACTTGCTAATGAGAGGGGGGTAAATTGTAATTATATCGAAACAATTATTTCGCCTATAAAAGTGTTTCAACTGGATAGTTTTTTTGTAATTTGCTCTAAAAAAAAAAAAAAAAGAAAACATATGAAGCAACCCCTAACAAAGGTGGCATTACAGTGCATCGCAGAGCAGAGAGCTTCGATGACGGTCTTGAACCCATTTCCATACTTGCCTCTTCAAGGTATATCTTCTTTTCTTCAATCTATAGTCTATAATAGATGGTTGCTTTTGAAGAACCGGTTGATTAGACCAGAATAAAGATGATAGTGTTATTATTCATTAAGCTTCTTCTATGTCATAACATTGTGTTCAATGTAGTCCTTATGTAAAGGTCTGATTGAAGTTCCCTACAACTCATTGATAAAATATCAACAAAATTGAAACTCTATAATAAACATTTGGTTTTGATGTATTTAGATTGGGGAATTGTTAGCCTTTTTTTTTTTTTTGGTTCCATAATTAATGCTCATAGGAATTTTAGGCTTTTGGTCCTCTTATTAGACATTGATTAATTATGGAAATTTTAGGAATTTGAAATTTGAAGATTCACTTGTTTACAAGTTTTTATGCAACTCATAAGTGGTCAGTAACAACGATTGGGTCTTGGGTTTGGTCCCTTTGAGTTTAAGGTTTAAATCCTCATGGGCATCTATATAGTCAAATGCTATAGTTTACTGTTTTCTAAAGATTATAGAATTTAATGGGGGCTCCAGTTTCGAATCAAATACGCTAAGCGAATGTAGAGGATTTCTGGATTATCAAAACAAAACAAAAAAAAAAAAAAAACTTTTATGCAAATTTGACTTAATGTTGATTTCTTTACAAATTCAGTTTTCTTCTCTTCAATCTAAGTTATTCATTATCTTCTAGGATGGATATCTTTGTTGTCAATTATTTTGGAAGGTTGTTATGATCTTTTCTGTTTCATCAACTGTAATTTTAGGAGCTCAAATGGAAGATCCTCAAGAAATAGAGGACAAACAATCTGATCCGGATTCTAGTGATGCATCTTCAAAGAAGTAGGAAACTCATGACGAAATGCTGTCTAGGCACAGGTAACATGTCCTTTTCCAAGCTACACAATAAGTTCCCTCTCTTTGTGTGTTCCTACAATGATGATGGGTTTATGGCCATTTCATGAAATGTAGATCAGTTTATGCCTATGATGTAGCACCGGACACACTCTTAGCCAACATGTATATATAAGAATAAGGTTTAGTTTGGTGTAGATAAACTAGCAAAAGTATGCATAAAAGTATTTTCTTCAAGGAATAATCCTAAAATTTCATAATGTGATTCTTATGATAAGTTGGGATTCTTTTATGATAATCATCCATGGCTGAAACGTATCTTAATGCTCGATTGTTGGATAGGACAGCCCTTAAAGGATTATATTGTCCCTAATTTTTATGAAGTACAAGATGTTTGTCATATTATGAGACTATCTTTATTCTTATCTAATTTTTGGAAAATAATGATGTATTAGACTATGAAATTGGATTATTTGATCAATGAATATTAGATTCTTTCTTTAACTTTGAATCGATTCACAACAATTCTTTTACTTTTTGTTGCATTAACATGAATATCAATTTAGATTCTCATTTTTGAGATAGTTTCCATTCCCTGAAATCAGTATAATCTTGCAGAGCTTCCTAAGATGCTTGGTAGCTTAATACTACAAAGGTAGAGTCATAAATGTTGTGTGAAAATGAAGTCGAGTGTTGTGTAAATCCTTAAACTGGCCTCTTTTGGAAAGGTGGAGAATAATGCTACCGTCATTTTGTTTTTATGGATATTTAATTGATATATTTTTTAATAATAAATTTTCTCTTCCCCAAATTAGTAACTTGCTAGTAGCTTTTTTCTCAATACCTCCTACCTTAGCTGCTGGGATTTCTTATAGAGGCCATAGAATTGTTTTCCACTCGCTCTAGGATTTGCGAAACCTAATTTGCATTTGAGTACTCATATGATTACAAAAAGAAGTATGAATAGGTATTTACTCATATACATGTGCTTGGGGTGCTTTTTTACTGCTGTCAATGATAATAGTGGTTTGTTTCCTTGACAATATTTATTTTTATATTATTGAACTTTCCTACTTCATCTTGACATCATTGTTTCCTTGTGTATGCAAGAGAGAAATAGCAAAGCTGCAGAACAAGGAAGTTGAACTGAAAAAGGTAGCAGCCAAAGGTAGCAAGGCTGAACAGAAGGCTAAGAAGAAGCAGGTGGAGGAGGAGATATCTAAAATTTCTGCCAAGCTTAAAGAAAAACAAGCTGGAGAACTTGCTTCATTAGGCTATAGCACTACTAATGGAAACGAGAAAACCAATCTCAACAGTTTGGTGAAAGCCATTGCTGGGTTTCTGTTACCAACCAACATGATCGTTCTAAGCCTAGCAAGGGTGCGAAGAGGTGAGAGAAAAGAGCTCAGCAAGAAACAGCAAGAGAGCAAAGAATACAAGAAGAGCATAGCAACATTGTAAGTGATAGAATGGTTGAAGATGAGAAATTGGAAAAGAAGCTTGAACCTCTTGGATTGACTATTAACGAAATAAAGCCAGATGGTCATTGTCTCTATCGAGCTGTTGAGGATCAGCTTGT
Source organism: Dimocarpus longan (assembly GCA_022984855.1). Taxonomy (NCBI): domain Eukaryota; kingdom Viridiplantae; phylum Streptophyta; class Magnoliopsida; order Sapindales; family Sapindaceae; genus Dimocarpus; species Dimocarpus longan. The sequence continues at coordinate 33,577,779 of CM041014.1, read as the reverse complement.
TCATCTTTCAGGAGGTTCTTCTCCTTATACATACCAAAAGCTTCAAGAAATGGTGGCTGCATATATGAGGGAGCACACATTTGATTTCCTACCCTTTTACCTGTCTGAAAATACGATGATTTCAAAAGTTCACAAGCAAAGAGATTTGAGAATTACAATAAAGAAGTCGAATCAACTGCAGCATGTGGAGCTAGAGCTCAAAGCTTTAACTTACTGCCTGAGAAAGCGTGTAATGATATATTTAGGTTCATTCCCTGATACGGAAATGGGAAAGGAGTACAAATCTGATGGTCGGTCTGGTTGATCTAATACGAGTATCATGCTGTCATACCATCGGCATGCATTTCTTCTGGGTGAGCATTATAACTCCATAGTTCCAAACACAATTGGATATGTATAATTATTACTTTAATTGTGAAGAGTTTCCTTTTCTTGCAATTTTACTTTAAGTAATCTCTGGAGAAGTTGTTTGACTATCTTACTGTTAATGACATAAAAATGATAAGTACATTCTTTTATAGAATGATAGTCAGTTGGGTATATATGTCATTCTCTTTTGAGATCTTCTCTTTGGCCAAATGTTAACAGCCTTGCTGCCTTATATACCTTATGACAAGTATCCTCTGCACTACATATTAAAGTTATACCTAATTCAAGAATTTTATAGCACGTTTGAGATGCTTCTTCTAACTAGTTTAATGCGTTGTAATTAATACATTAGTGGATAGTGGTGATTGTAGCTACTGCTTACTCTTTCGAATAGTTGTTTACGTTAAGATCAATCGAAACAGCTTGTGTACAAAGATGCCCCTAAATCGTCTGTTAGAATCTTTCGAAATGAAATTTATCTCTCCCTACCGATCGCTATCCTCTCTTCTTTTTTTTTTTTCTCTTTAAAACTTTGGATGATGATTGTCTTGTGTTTATACTTGGAGAATTCATTCATTTATTTCTTCCATCTCGCGATTGCATATTACATTAACAGAGAATGTGAACTTTATGTAAGTGAATTTGAAGTAGTCCTTATAAGAAGCACTATAACTAGTAGTAGAACTTGGTGAACATAACAGAGATAAAATACAAGAAAACTACTGCCTGGTTTTGAGTTTTGACAAAACAAGTGAAAATCTGATACCATTGGAATTACACTCATAAAGATAAATTCACTTTAAGTCCAATTAATAATAATAATAAAATCGTTTTTAGTGTAAAAAAAAAAAAAAATTATTCATTTTTAGTCTACCATGAAACTTTAATAGTTTATTTTATCATTTTCAACCCTTTGAAACATTGGTTGAAACATTTCAAGTACAACATAACATGTGAAATATTTACATGTGTGAAATGTTTTCATTAAGAAAAATTTTATATAGGTGAAATATTTTATGTACAACATTACATGTCAATTATTCACTTATATGAAATGGATAAAAATAAATGAAATTTTGTTTAATACTAGAAATGAATAACTTTATTTATTGGGCCACATATATTTCTACCTCGTTAATACATAATGATCTTTTTTTTTTTTAATTTTATATTTTTTACGAACTTAATATATCATTTGAACATAATTTAATAAATTTTGAAGCTAAGAAACTTAAAGCAAAAGACTTAAACTCAACAATATAAAACTAATGCATGGTACAGACTCCTACAATTGATAGCAATCAACTTTTTGACTTCATTAGCTGAAAAAACAATATTAATTAACATAATTTAATAAATTAGAAAAAATCGTGCAATCTACTCAAAACTTGTAGGCAAAAACAAACAACATTTATACATTTTGTACTATATCAACAATGTCATTTTGAAAATTTAATACAAATATGAAAATTTGGACATACGATAGTCTATAAAAAGTCAAGCAAGAAAGGAGTTGCATCAAACAAAACTTGAAGCATCCCAACTATGTTGGCACCCAACAAGTTTGCCTATCATGTGCACGCACCCTTTCAAACCGACTCTCTATATTAAATTAAAGAAAATGAACAATGAACATTAGTGAGGGATATAAAACCAAATCCCAACAATCAACCAAATCAATACCCAACCTAAACAATCTCGGTTAACAAAACAATACAAAATTGTGGACACTGAAAAAGTAAACTTCACATAGCTTGAGAAAAATTAAGACTATAAGATGCTAACCAATCAACCATCTTATTTTCCATCATGATAATATGAGAGACACGAACAATGAGTATCGACTTGATGAATCTTTTCCAGTTGCCATATTCCAATAATAAAACCAAATCTTCCACTTTTACTTGAAAAAAGGACTAGTGTTCGATCTTAGTTACTTGTTGCTTACATGCCAAAGGATCCAGTTGTAGGCTTGTAGCAACTCTTTTACTAGCAGGACAGACAAATTGTGGAACTAGAACCGGACCTTGCAGCCACCTCATATTTCTACAGCAAAACTGTGACCAAAATGACAGTGACTTACTCTCCATTAAAATCAGATAGTAGCAGTATCTTCTAAGATTATTTGTATAACTATGTAAAACCAAATTTCCAACATATATATTTCACCTCAGGTTTGCCAGCATAGCTGAAAACTCCTCTAACCAGTAGTTCAACACCAAAGAAATGATAACAACTCGGTAACTGAAAATAGAAGCAAAATCTAGTCTTTAGCAGAATATAACAACATACTGCTTAACAAATGACCAAATTTCATGGTCATAAGCAGTAAATTGAACTAAATTCGAAGAAAATCCTGCTTTCTATTGAAAGAGGGATGGACATTATTGTACAATAACATCGATTAAAATATGTAGTTTGGATATTGGTACCTCAACCTTTGTGACAATAAGATCAAAGTTGACGGAAATCAATGGTAAAACTTGCAATGTTGATATCAATAAATTGTCCCTGCCATTTGAAGTTGCCTTGTAATATAGGGAATTTGATCAACATGTTGCAACCCAGCTTTCATAGATTTACTTTCTAAAATCTTTACCTAGAGAATGCTATGTCATTTCACCTGCAACAATTTAACCAAACAATGAGGTAAAGAAGCATTCAATAATAGGATCACTTTAGGATTTAGATAGTTCTTTGCTGTCCAGTAAAGAGGAAAAAAGAAACAAAAAGAAGGGGCAATAACAACAACTTAATCAAGAGCTTTGAGCAACGAAAGATTGTCAAGCACTCAAGACAGGGGAGGTCTTCAAATCCTTAAAAGGCAAGTATTTCAATTTTGAAGAGTCTTCAATCCATAACTGAGTTAAGAGTCCAGAGTAAAGTACTTCTCATGAAAATTCATAGCTGCAAATTCGAAATCAAAAAACCTTAATATCATACAACATAAAGATTTCTCTAAGTTATTCAAAGAGTGATTAACAAACTAAAAATGAAAGGATATCAAACTCGGAATACTTATTGTGACCAGGTATACTAGAGGCAATAACAACAGCATAATCATCAACTGATGATCTTGGGGTTGGAATTTGCTTAACATCAACTAATTTTGGGATGTGCTTGCACTAAAGCATTCCTTGAAAAAAAGAATGATGTTTAAGTTCCTTTATCTCCTTGCTGACATGCCAAATTATGCAGTTGGCAAAACTCCTTCACCAGCAGGACAAAAGGTGAATCTACAATCGGACCTTACTACCTTCTCATAATTCTGCAGCAATATTGTTGTGACGTTTCGTCTCTGCTAATTAAAGGGAGATCATATCAGTATCTTCGAAGATTTTCTTTACAAAAATGCAACAAAAAGAGTTTAGCATATACATTCCACTTCAGGTCAGCCAACCACGGAGGAAAACACCTGCGAATAACATGACCAACCATTTAACACATAAACATGAGAACTACTCTGAAGAAGAACACTATAGAAACCTCCAACTCAGAACGAAAAAACAAATGCAAAATTTAGTCTCAAGTAAAAGATAGAGATTTACACCATTAAAGATGATCGCAACTTCAATTAGAATAGCAGCATGTTGAAACAAACCAAAATGAAGAAAACCCCATGTTATTTACTGTAATCTAGAACTTGTCTTCATCTCACGAAGTTGCCTCCTTATATCGGGAATTCATCCAATATGTTACTTGCATATCAATATGAGATTTTCCTTCACATTTCCATTATTCAATATTAGAATGTCAAATAAGCTTCAAAAAACATCTCAAAAGTGCAAACAAAAATAAGTTAACAATACTGTATATACAACAGAGAAGTAATTATTAGAAGATTAGAGATTGCAAGATTATAATTTAAAGCAATTCATTAAAATTTAAAGCTAAAAAAATCTCAACTCGTTTATTAAGAAAACATAAATTTTGTAATATTATAAATTGACTCACCTAAGATAGAAGATAAGAATGAATAACTTAAGATTAATTGCTATCCATCTTAAAAGAAGGGATGTCAGCTATATTGGACTACTTATCATGATCAAGGAAAGTCAAGGTGGCAATGGCAGCTTTGTGGTCCGTTGATGATGCTGCAGCAAGAGAAACTGCTAAATGTTGACTATATTTGGAGATCTCCAATGGGCTTGCATAGTCCAACTTAAAAAATAAATGAGGGATGCTGTTTGATCTTTGTTGATCCTCGTTTCTATGCCAACATATGCAGCTGCGGCAGCACTTTTTGTAGCATTCCAAGTGACAAAATACGGAACTACAGCCCAAGCTTGCGGCCTCATCATAACTCTCCAGCAATATACCTTCAGACTGTAGAATTTTAATCTCAATTATAATCAGATATTTCATCCACAAAAAGCTAAAAACTAAAATTCTAACCTATAAACTGCACCTCATGTGGTCCAACAATAGCAGAATGTCTCTCAGCAGCATTTCACCAATTAAAACACAGAACAACAACGACTTGTCTAGAAGAAGCAAATTGCTCAAGGACTTAAACTCATATTAGAAACCTATACTTGTCTCAATGAACTGATTCTGACCATAGATTCTTCCCTCCTTAACATCATTAGAAAGATGTACAAATTTGAAAGCCTCAACATCGGTTGCTCAAGACCATCACATCAAAAGTTAATCCAAATCAATAGATTCATAGTTCGACTTGCAAACTTCGATAGAAAGCAATTGTCTGTGCCTTAAAGTAGCCTTCAAATATGGGGAATCATATCAGTATATAACCTCAAAAGACTTTCCATATGCATAATTGAAATAATCTGGTATCTTCAAAAGCAGATACTAAGCAAGAATGCTCAGTTATTCATTCCAGTGGTCTTTCAATGTGGCAGCAAACAGATGAAATGGAAATGCCCTGCTAGGAGGATGTGCACCTGAGCCTGGAAGTCATATAGGAGAATTTGCATCAACTGACAGTGGCTGAATGTGGAAAAGGCATTTAATATGCATTCCCCTGAAATAAGACCAAAGAAACTATTAACGAGAAAGCATAAGGGCAAGATACCATCTTTGCTATTTTCTCTAATTTAAAACTGACCATTCAATTAATAGTGAAAGCAAACAATTACTTAAGTTAAGTAGTATTCTTACATTTACAGCTGGACGAGTTCCTAATTCGGTTGCAGCTGACATACAGTCCTCGAGAACAAATTATTCTATGTAGAATGCAACTCCTCAGAGTACAGAAAAATGGAAACTTATCAACTTGATCCACCATCGAAACATCTAGACAATAGACAAACATATTAATTTTCAGTGACAAGCATTGAATTCAACTTGCTCAACCAAAAATGTAACAGGGAATTGAAAGTAACAATTACCCGGAGTGAGAATTTTGCAGGTCATTCTTAGCATCCATAGAGTTGAATATATAAGGAGTGATAAGTCAAATACCGTAAGTATACCTACTGGCAAGTAATAACGCATATGAGTTAATGAGTATTTGAATTGAAAGGCAAAGCAGTAATTCCAAAAATGAAAAATTGTTCATCATGAATGTATGACCAAGTGAATACCTGAAAGCTAAATCTTTTGGGAATTCTGGATCTATGTCAACGCAAGGGACGTCGGCTATCTTGGACCACTCTCTTTTGCATGCTTCTTTTAGGGATGGGCAATTCTTTATTTCTAATTGCAGAAGTGAGAATGGCAAAATGCTTGGAAGGGATGTGAGCTCTGGGCAATCCCTTATGTGTAAATGCAGAAGTGAGGCTGGCAGCTTGCTTGGAAGGGATGTGAGCTTTGGGCAATTCCATATAACTAAATGCTGAAGTGAGGATTGCTCGATGCTTGGAAGGGATGTGAGCTCTGGGCAATCCCTTATGTGTAAATGCAGAAGTGAGGATGGCAGCTTGCTTGGAAGGGATGTGAGCTTTGGGCAATTCCATATAACTAAATGCAGAAGTGAGGATTTCTCGATGCTTGAAAGGGATGTGAGCTGTGGGCAATCCTTCATCTGTAAACGTAGAGGTGAGGATGGCAGACTTCTTGGAAGGGATGTGAGCTTTGGGCAATGCTCAATCCACAGAGTCTCAAGAGAGAAAAGGTTTTCGAAATCCTTGAAAGGCAAGCATGTCAATTCCGGGAAATAATCCATCTTCAGCAAAATTAGATTGGGGGGCAAAGTAATTTCCATGTCCGTCTCTTGGAAAGACTCTGCATCCTGCCGTCCAGAAAAGCGGAGGCCTCTTAGAGAGGTGAAATCGTGGAGCCCCCTGGCAGTGAGCAGTTTATATTGTTTGAGACTCGAAATTTCAAGCCATGTAAGTTTGGTAGGCAGATCTTCTTCAGACAAGGACATATTTGGACAAAATGTTATTCCTAAAGAGGAAAGAGTGCGTATTCCACGGGGTAGGGCTTCTAACATCTCACATTCATGGAGGTCAACTCTTAAACCACTATCAGGGAACCCTCCTTTTGGAAAGGAAGCTATAGGTCCACCAAATATGTGAAGGAATTTGAGATTGCTAAGAGTTTCCAGGCCCTCTGGAAGGGATTTGAGACTCTCGCATGCTGATATACTGATGTCATAAAGAGCATGATTATTATGAAATTTCTCAACTATAGACACCAGATTTTCACAAGATAATATATGTAGGGTTTCAAGAGTCTCAGGTAAGTGGCCTTTTTGTGATAGGATAATGAGCCCTGAGCATTCTTCAATTGTAAGATGCTTGAGTGCCACAGGTAAATGACCTGTCATTGACAAAGTTGTGAGCTTTGGACACTCAGAAACATGGAGACTTGTGAGTGTGATAAAGAGTTGATCTATCGATAGCAGGCAAGTCAGAGATGAACATCGCCTTATGTACAAATCTTCGAGATGAGATGTGCTGGCATTGACTTCCTTTGACGGAAGTGAAACCGGTGCCGAAGATGTTGAAGCACCAGTATCCTCATTATTACCCAACAAACATTGCAAGTGCTCACATTCTTCTATGCGAAGCTTCTTTAGAGATTGAGGTAATTGTCGTCTAAAAATGAAATTTAGATGAGTAAGACTCACTATGCTCAATTCTTCCACATATACATTCCTCCCAGGAAAAGTTATGAAGGTCTTTGATTCTCTTTTTAGGAGCCATGGTGCATGTAACATATCGAGAAACCGCGATGTTAAGCGTGGTTCTTTACAACCCGTGATGCTCAGATTTTGAACTTTTTTAATTTTTAGACGTGACAAACCATCAAAATCTGAAATATTTGAAAGAGTCATGTATTCTAATGACTCAAAGTAAGTTGGACTAGTGCACTCGATCTCCCGACATCCGTCAAGCTCTAGTTTGCACAAATTTGACATGTTATCTAATGAAACGGTTAACCGCTCACATTTGTGAATGACAAGTTTTTTCAACGAAGAGAGTTTCTTGGATATTCTTGCCTGGAGTTGTGGGCAATTTACAATAGAAAGTTCCTGAAGCTTAAGAAAACTCTCATTTTCTTTGAGATAGCTCCACCACTGACATTTTTCTAAATTTTCAAAACAGAGTGTTTCCAAAGATATAAAAGGATTTTGACAATGACCATAAAATCCAAAGCTGATGCTTCTTAATTCTTTTATACCTTTGATAGTGAGACTTTTAAGTGAGCCTAACTCTCCAAGTGAAGGTAAGGATGTGCACATTTTACAATCTTCCAAGTTTAGGACTGTCATCTTAGAGAATGAACTATCCCCAACCCAAGAAGGAAATCTTTTACCACCATAACATTTTATTGTGAGTTTTTCTAGATTTTGATGAGGTTGAAGCATATTAATTAATCTTTTATCCATCTCATCACTTAATACATTAGACCTAGATCCCCATTCTAGTAAAAGCACTTTTAGATCTTTCTTATCTATTAATACCATCTTTCTCTTATGTTGAAAATCAGTCACATTCTCCAATTTTGAAATGTGAAGTTCTCCACCGAGTGATTTTAAATTCTCCAAATCTTCCAATTTAGATCCAGAATCCTTACCCACAACAAAGTTAGATAATGTTTGGAGACACACCCATTTTCTTATTCCCATTGGCATTTCTTCTACTAAAGATGCACCTAAGATATCAAGATGACGTAAGTTAATTAAATTCCCCATACTACTTGGCCACTTTAAAAATTTACAACAATTTCTTAGTATCAAAGTTTGCAAATTGCACATTGAGTTTATAGATTCGGGCAAACTTCTAATATGACTATGAGATAGGTTAAGGTATCTAAGAAGTCTCAAGTTTCCAATTGAATCAGGTACTTCCACAATAATATATCTTTGTAAGGATAACACCCTCAACTTTCTAAACCTTGACAATAAATTGGAAACAGCTGTATTACTAATGTGACACTTTGTATACCTATCTTTTATTGGTGGCACTGTCAAATGCGTCCTTAATTGCTTGGCTTCATTAAGAATTGCAAATTTACTTATGTGATTGTAATAGTCACATAAATAAGAAGTATATCGAGTGCTATTTTCAAATATTTGGGATTGCAGTTCCTTTTTCAACCTAAAACTTAGTTTTCCAGAAACCTTTACAGCCAAATCATTAACAAGGTCATGCATTATAAATTTAGAAGTATTGCTACTTGATTTTTGAAATATTGACCTTGATAATAGATCATGAAAGTACTTACCTCCCAAACCTTCTAAGTGCTCGCCATCCCGTGATTTTTGGATCAAGCCTTCTGCCATCCACAAGAAAATAAGTTCATTTTCTTCAAACTCGTAATCTTTCGGAAGGATTGCACAATAGGCGAAACATCTTTTTAAATATGATGGAAGGTGGAAATAACTTAATCTCAACACCGGAAGAATGGTGTCTTCTAGATCCCATATTTGGCTGTTCAATACATCCATCCACTCAGCTTCTGCTTTTTTGTTGTATAAAAGGCCACCAAGGGTCTTTGCTGCCAGGGGCAACCCTTTGCACTTGTGAACAACTTTCTCACGAATCATATCTAAATTCCGAAGGTCATTGATACCTCCATTATTAAATGCATGTGCCTTGAATATTGACCAACAATCATCGTTTGATAAACCTTCCAAGTTATGTTGTTCACGTTCACGTGGTCGCATAGTTGCTGCAACTTCAGTGCTCCGTGTCGTCACAATTATCTTGCTGCCAGCTGCTCCAGCCATAAAAGGAGCTTTTAGGCTTTCCCATAAGTCATAATTCTCACTCCAAACATCATCCAAGACTATTAGGAACATTTTCCCCTTTAATGCATCGTTCAATTGATTCTGCACCGCATTTAACTCTTTCTTATCATCTGACGAGGGAGTAATCAACTCAAGAATTGCCTTCGAGATTCTTAAGACATCAAAATCGTCAGAGACACATACCCATGCTTTTAGGTCGAAAAGTTTCACTTTCTCATCGTTGTACACCTGCCGAGCAAGTGTTGTTTTGCCAATTCCTCCCATCCCCACGATGGGAATAACACCAAAGTTGGCCTGACCTGGTTCATGCTTCAAGACCTGTTCAAGTATTTTGGCTTTGTCTTCATCTCTCCCATAAACAGCATGTTCGGTGGGCAAACATGTAGTGGCAGGTCTTTGACATGAAGCAGTCGATTTCCCTCCAGCAATCTCAATCAACCCAAGTTCAGTTTTCTGGTTGCAGAGATCTTGTAACCGGTTAGTAACACCATCTATCTCGGAGCGCATGCTGGAAAAGGGCCATAAAGCATGTCGTGTACAACCAATGCAACAAGCAGGAATGAGCTTCCGAGCCCTGTTAGTGCTAGCCTGATGCTCTTCTATCTCCAGCTTTCTTCTCAAAGCCTCGGTCGCGTACTCATCCAGGATGTCCTCCGCATCATAAACCAGGTCTTGGAGCTCCTCCAGCCACTTCTTCACAGCGTCATTCTCCAACTGCTTCTGCTCCGCATCATTCAGCAGTGCCTTAATCATCTTCAACCTTTTTTCCAATTTTGTGAGCTTTGAACGTACACTCTCTTGAGTTGCAAAGTTGAGCAGTTCATGAGATGTCAGTTTGTCGAACAACACAGGAAGCACAGCAGAAAGAACAAGCTCTGCCATTGGAATGGTTCTTGAGTATTTCTAGTTTGTCGAAACAGAGAAACAAAAGGAAAACAATGAGAGAAATTGAAGCAAGAGAAACTGGTTTGGCCCATTACCAAGGTTAAAACTGATTAAATTTTCCGCAATTATTGGTGTCGACCCTACCACTAAATGAAACCATCATGGTATGACAACTATGGGCCCGTTCTGGACTTTTATGAATCCTGTGGTCAAAAATCGTTGTGGAAAGTTTTTGGTTCATATTAGTCATCAGTTCACATTACAATAATGGTGTTCTTGGTTTGCAGGATATATCTGTTCTTAAAATGATGATTATCCAAGAAAAAGTGAAGTAGAATTGTAGAAAGATGTTTGACGGTTCTAAGGTGTGCGGATTACGCTATAAGAGCAGAAGCAAGAAATCAGCTGAAGTAAAGCACACACTATTATTATCATAATTATTTTAATTAAACCGAGTGATATTAGGTTATTTAAAAACTATAAGTTAATCTTGTAACTTATATAGCATGGATAATTCATAAATCACATCATGACAAAATTTTTATGTAACTTAACATTATTCGATGGTTTAATAGGGTTGGAATTTTGAGTTGTAATTTGCAAAAGATAAATATTTCAAAGAAGAAATTCACACGCATTAAGAACCGTGTGGGCACTGTTGCCACTTGACATCAATAATTGAAGTTTGCAATAATTAGTTGGATCTGAATTTCTTTTGTGGATGAATATTTTTGAGACTTCTATGGTTTATAACACCAGTTTAATTAAGGGCATACACCTCTTATATTTATATGCACTCTCCCATAAGAATTAGTACTAACATCGATTGCGTGAAGTTGAATTTACATTTTGCGGCCTTTAACGTATAAATTTTAAGCTACTAAGTAGAATTTAAAAACTAGATTTTGTAAATTTTGAAGTTGATGCAATACAAATACATACAATACAAAGAACGAAAAGATGTATAATTATAAGATATATGAACGTTGAAGTTGATACAACACAAATACATACAAAATGCTCATTATTGGTAAAAAAGCAAGATTATATTTTGTGTTTCGGTTATTTAACAACCATGTGGACAGCACCTATTATCATGTAGGGCAACCTAATGCTATGGCTCTTTGCACACATGTGCTTTGCATCCAGGTCATTTCTTAAGCAACCACAAAGTTGAGGTCGGTTGGAAATATTAAAAGTTTTGTCTCATATTCTCTGTCATCGAGCAAGATTCCAGCTTGAGGTGGTTGGCAGCAGCTGTGATGAAAGTTCATTTGTCATAGAGAAATTGTAGAGCAAGATCAACATTGCTGTAGTGTGATTATAGAAAAATATGATTAAATTGGATTTCTCTGAAACAAGAGTTGTTTGACAGCATCCTAGCAAGGCAAAGTATTTGTACTTTTGTTCATTTTTTCCAGGAAACAATGACCTTGATGGCATAAAGTGTAACCCAGAAGATTTAAAGGATTTTTTTTTTTTAATGAACTTGCTAGGAAGTAGCATGGACTCCATAAATATTTCCATTACCTCTGATTTTATCTTAAACAAAGAAGAGATGTTGTTTGATCTCCGTTGCTCCTCTCTTTATGCCAACTATGTTGCTCCTTTGCTAGCAGGCCCTTATCAAATCCCTTGGGGAAAAACATAGACAACGTGACACACAGTCCAATATGCTGCATAAATAAAACAACACTAAATTATAATATAGGTATCCACTTTGAAACTATAATCCAAGTGAGCAAACCTTTTTATTTTATTACAATTAACGATAGCCCATCTCTGTTACATTTGACAGTTAATAATATAAATATTAGTAAAAGACTTATATGCTCTGGGTAACTATTTTAACCCAATTGATCGAATAAAAACTTGAGAAATAAAATAAAAAATTATAAAAGCAAATTTGCAAATGATAAAAAATAATTCAAAAAGAAAACTCAAAACTTAAGAATTAAAAAAATAAAAAATAAGTTTAAAAAATAATTAAAAATAAAAAATTTGGAAAAAAAAAAAACAGAGTTCCAATCTAGGGATTAGAGATTGGATCTCCATAACCAAAATGAAAAAAAAAAAAAAATTGAGATAAAATATATACATATATATTTTTTAACTCATCTTCAACCTGGAAATATCAACCGTCAACTCAATAATATTCTAGAACTTAAAAGAAAAAAAAAAAAAAAAAAAAAAAAAAAAAGAAAATCTTCAACCTCAAAGTTATCCATCATCAACTCAATCATTTTCAATAACAAAAATTGAGAAAAAAAAATCAACCGCAAAAATTAGAAAAAACAAAAACAAAAACCTAGAAGAAATCTAAGTTTCCAGATGACTGAAAATCTAGAAGGAGGTTTCCATTCATTGAAAACCTAACATCATCGATCATCAAACCCATAAAGATTGAAAAAAAAAAAATTGAAAACCAAAATCATCATTAATAGTCAAAACCAACATCATCGATCATCAAACATAACATCAAAAATCATCAAACCTATAAAGAAACAAAAGGAAGACTATAAGAGAAATTAAGGGATAATCTCAATTTCTTCCTATAGTTTGAAGTAATCACTAATTATCCCTATAGTTTTAAAAAATCTCATTTTATTCCTTATGTTAATTTTGTTAATGAAATGTGGATTCTAATTGTGACAGTGCGGAAAACCAAACTACCCCTCAATTAAAAATAAAAAATAATTAAAAAAATATGCAATAAAATTAAAAAATTAAAAAAAAAAAAAGTAGAGATCCAATCTCCAAATTGGATCTCCAATGTACTGTATATTTGTTCTTCTTCAATGAAGAACGTCATCATTCATTCAATCAACCAGACATCTTCATGCATCTCCATCAACCAAACCATCATTAATAACAAATACCATCATTATCAAAACCCCCATAATACTATAACAATAATATCAAATACAAAAGCATCATAAAAAAATATATATAATAATAACATAATTTTCTAGGTTTCCAGGGTTTTTTGGTCGAAAACCCAGAAATCATTGGGTTTTCAGTGTTGGAAACCCAAACCTTGGGCATCGAAAACTCATTTATCTCTGGGTTTCCATGTAAAAAACCAAGAGATTTTTGAGTTTTCTTAAACCGGAAACCTAGTTTGGGTCTCTGTGACAACCTGGGTCCTCTACTAAAATATTGTTCGCTTTGGCCCGAGGTCGTCCCCTACAGTCTCACGATTTTGTCTCTTGGAACGATATTCCAAAAGGTGTCTCAACAAGTATCGAAGTCATCCCACTTATATGACTTTTCCCGGATCTGTACTCCATCGATGTGGGATTTGGGGTGTTACAACTCCCCCTGTTGTGTAAAATCGCAAGTGAACGAGCCGAACAAGTAATAAAGTAGTGAGAGAAGTATCGTCCCACGAGGATTGTTGTTAATTAATGCCCAAAATTAAAATAACTCAACTTTTATTTGGTAGATGAAATTTGAGTGAATGAATTGATAACTATGATTAAATTTAATTGCAATTGAAAATAAATGAAAATTAATTCAATGAATAAAAACTCTAAGATTATGATTTCACCATAACTAATCTGTTCCTCCTCTTTGTTCTTTTTAACAAAAATTAACTATCCAGTTGCTAGTCGAGATTCCCTGAATTATTCACATAGCCCCTCCCGAGGTCTAAGGAAAATACCCTATAAAGATTAACTGCTATGTTCCCATGCAAGTCAAAACATTAAAGGATTCATTAAGATTTATGGATCTCTTTTATAGACTACACAAACCATGCAGGTATATTCCTATCCTACATGTAATTTATGACATTAAATACAATGAACTAGACACATAAATCAGCTTCCGCTATCATTATGATTAACAATTCAACTAAATAGTGGCCAATTATTTAGAAGCATTAAGAACAATATTAAATGCATCAACCAAGATAGAAAATCATTAATTGAATTGAACAAAGGTTTGGAACATCAAAGTTAGGCTACATCATAACCTTAGAAAACAAATCTACTCCATAATAGGATTTACAAAAGCTAGAAAATTAAACATAACAAGAGATAGGAAAACTTAGTGGATTGAAGCTTCACCGTAGAATTTCTTCCTCTGCCTTGCTCCTCCTCTCCAAGCTCTCTCTCTCTTTCTCTAAACTACTTATTGTTTTGGTTTGTGATGGAATGCTTAGAATGGTGATTCTAAGGCCTATTTATAGGCCAAATTCACCTCCAATTACATCATCGATTGCATCATCGTTTCCTGATTTTCCACCATTTTGCATCATCGCTTGCATCATCTTTCACCTACCCCATTCAAAGTCAACTTTCAAATTGCATCATTGCTTACATCATCGTTCACCTACCCCAGTCAAGTCAACTTCTATTACATCATTGCTTACATCATAATTTTGATTACATCATTTCTTACATAAGCATGACATAATATTTATTTCTAGAATACTCGATCTTTAAATTGCGATAATCTCTTTGATGCGATTTCTGATTCGAGTAATTCTTGAGGCGATGAACTGCTTCGAATGAAATTCATGATCTTGTCTCGAGCGAAAGCATTTGGTGGGGTCCACATACGATTTTCACAAACTTTATTCTGAAAATGAAAAATACAAAATGATGAAATAATGTACTTAATAATAATAAAAACATCAAGAATTAAACAAGAATTCAAGTTTAAAAAGATAAGATAACTCTATAAAAATAGAGTTATCACACCCCCAAACTTAAGATTTTGCTTGTCCTCAAGTAAAACTAAAAATAACAACCTAAGTTAAAAACACAGAAAATAAAAACACAATCAATTTTCGTAGGTAAACACGATGGCATTGAGCGTATGCCACAAGCCTTTAAACCCCTAGGTGTCCCTAGTAGGAGGAGTTGTGTCTCCTGAGGGTTTACCAGCAACGATACCCACAAACGTTAAAAGATTCCACCCATAACTTATCAACATCTCACTAAATACAAATTAACAGAAGTCTCATACATGTATGATCTTGTATCAGGACTAAGGATAAGTCACTAATGATCTAAAACATAATCATCAACAATCTCACACCACTTTCAAAGCAATTTCATTTCAAAACATCATATTCACATGTTATGGACTTATTTCGCTTCGACTCTAATTCTCACAAGATATCTCTCATAACCCTCATGAATCCTAAAGCAAACACTCATGCAATCATATGTGATAGAGGTTATGTAAAGGCATAGCAAGCGTCATTGATCACATATGAATATAGACGTTTAAAAGAACCGCACTTTCAAGTGAATAGATCTCATGATTGGAATCGAATACTAAGAACGTAGATAGAGTATGATGACAGACTTCAACTCTCAAATTGGACTTCCTTTTGAAGATCAATAGGCTTTATTAACGATTGTATTTGGGCTATGGTTAATTGACATGTAAGAAATTTTAAGGTACAGGTTCAACAAGAACATATGATCATACCAAAGTACTTCATTTATTCTCCTTAATTCATCACAACTTCTCTTTTTCTTTTTTTTTTTTTTTTTTTTTTTTTTTTTTTTTTTTTTTTTTTTTTTAGAAACACATTGTGTAAATGTTAACACTTCAATTCCCTTCTCCTCTTTTACTTCATCGCATGATCCCAAACTTCATAAGGTATGACTAAATTTAAAGGCTCAATAGGGTCATTTAATAAAGGTAAACAGAGAAAAATATTTAAAGTGTTTGGCTTCAAAGGGTTTATGATGTGTCTCAATTTAAAGTAGGAAAGTAGGCTTTTGTAGAGTAGAACTAACCTATATTACTTCTAAGAAGTCGATCCAATTTTCAAATCAAAGCAACTCATGTTATCTACAAAAATGATTTGTTCTCAGTATTCAATACAAAACCTATAGAGATCATCTATTAAGAACCACGTGAAGAGTGTTTAAGAGTAGAAACAAATAAATTTCTCAAAATGAAACGTTTAAAAGGCTCAAATCCTCACCAAGGATAATCTCCACTAATAGTCCACAGTTCATGTAAACATGATATTTATCCACTCAATTAACTAAGATCATGACATTCAAAAGTCTCAAATCATGCAAAGATGTTCATGGCTATTCCTTAGTAAAGATATTCAACCAAAAACATGCATTAAGACTTCATTAATAAATACAAAGTAGTTAGTCGACTTGTTAGGGCAGAAAGAAAAAATAATAAAACAAATAATGAAAATCTTTTTGCGCTCTTTTTTTTTTTTTTTTTTTTTTTTTTTTTTGAAATGAAAACAAAGATGCGTATCAAGAGCACAAAAGTACTCCTTACTCTGCCATCTTTTAGTTTCAACTCGGACCAGCTTTTGAATCTTATGGTTTTAATAATAGCAAACTCTACCCCCAAACTTATTTGAGACAGTGTCCCCAATGTCTAGTAAGATAAAAAGAAGAAAAACTTAAATGGAAATGCTATTAATAAAACCATAGGATAAGAAAGTTACAACCGGAGATTAAGATCCAGTGCACGCTTCTTGCTACCGCTTGATTCAGGAGCCCAAACCACCTGTGACATGATTGGATCAACTTCGGGTACAAAGTCTTGCAGTTGGTCAATCAGTTCATCAGCACTGGAAGCTGAGACTAGAATACGCCGGTTTGCTTGAGTCATAAAACCCTGTTCCACAGCATGATCAAGAAAAGCCAATAAACCATCATAAAAACCGTTAGTGTTAAGCAAACCTAATGGCTTTTTGTGAATGTTGTAATGGGTCCAGGACGCAATGTTGAAGATTTCTTCAAATGTTTCCAAACCACCAGGTAACGCGATAAAGGCATCAGCATTGAGTAATATGTACGCCATTCGTCCGTGTATACTTATAACCTGAAACTCATTACCTATGCTCGTACCGATGATGTCTTTCCTTTCAGCCAAAGGCTTTACTGCGACACCGAGGGTTTGCCTACCTCCAACAGTTGCAGTTACTGCGACAGAGCCCCTCAGTCCTAAACTGCCTCCTCCATACACCAAATCTATTTTTCGGGTAGCTAAAGCCGTACCAAGTTCAGCAGCTGCTTTTGAATATTGTGTACTCATACCAGACTTTGGGCTACAAAAAACACAGATGTTTTTGAATTTACTGCTCGAGGACTCTGCCATTTTTTTTTTTTTTTTTTTCAGAGAAAAACGAATTATTTGTTATCAGTCATAATCACTTATTTAAAGAAGATGAAAGAGTAAAAGAACAGTTTTACGATGCTACACAGTATTGGTCAGAGGGAAAAGGAAATGTTAAGTGTAGAAATGTCAAAAAGAAAGCACAATCTTCGAGAAAAAATAAATAAATAAATAAAACAAGCCGCTACAAATACAAAATTCAAAAAGTTCGGCGACGAAACGTCAAAAAGTAAACACAAACATCGAAAAAGTAAACACAAACGTCAAAAAGTAAACACAGACATCGAAAAATTTTGAAAATAGCTGCTAAAAATAAAAATGTTCGGTGATGAAACGTCAAAAGTAAACACACTTATCAAGAAAGCTTGAAACGACCTAAAAATCCAAAAGGACAGGTAAGGAAAAGTAAACACAATTATCAAAAAAATTTGAAACAGACTGCTAAACAAAGAAAAAAATTGATGCTACAGTAGTTGTGATTGTGGCTCACATCTTCCTCTGGTTTTACGTCCAGAAACGGATTAAACAACTTCTATGAGTTGAGGATCGGCTTCCCATCCAGTTTTCTTATAAACTGGTAAACAGGGTCGTTTACAGTCAGATTCCCAAGACTATAACGCTGTTTCTCTTTACTGAATAACTCCCATAACTCTAAAAGAATACGTTGAACTTTCCCACAAGGATGCGTCTCAAGAGTCTCACGGATGTTATCCAGAGACTCCTTACTCAGTCCATCCTTTATGCATTTGATTTTATCTTCTCGATTTATGGATAAATATCCAAGATTTTTACAGCTTGTGTCGCAGTTACATCTCGCACACTTATGACAGACTTCCATTCTCTTAGCTCTCCTCTTCTTTGAGTAAGAACTTCTTCCTAATCCTGGTAAACGTTTAATTAATGAATCATTCAACTCACCTGCTAAACGTACCTTAGCTTCGATGATCCATCGAATATGCTCTGGAAGACCTAAAGATGTTAGTGCCCTCATTCTTTCGAGTCTGCACTTGTAAATCTTTCTGAGTACATCTTGGGGTAGAGTCGGGAAATGATTTTTCAGTGCTGCAAGACTTGCCTCCATCTCTGAAAGAGAAAGAAAAATTATCAAAGAAAAAACAAAAACACACAAAGAACACAATAACACACAAACAGAGAAAAACTAGCTAAAAAGAGAAAAACTTGGGTTGCCTCCCAAGAAGCGCTTAATTTATAGTCGTTAGCTTGACTGTTGAGAAACGCCTTAAGTTGGGTTTGAAAGCGTGATAGTGGATTTCTGTTGAGGTTCTCCACCATCCATGTAAACTTTGAGTCGTTGACCATTGACTTTGAATCGACGATCTGCACTTTGAATTTCAACAGCACCATGTGGAAACACTTGAACAACTGTGAAGGGCCCAGACCATCTAGAGCGTAGCTTACCTGGAAACAAACGTAATCTTGAATTAAACAAAAGAACCTTCTGTCCTGGAGTGAAATCCTTGTTTAAGATCCGTTGATCATGCCACTTTTTGGTGCGTTCTTTATACAGCTTAGCATTTTCATATGCACCATGACGAAGTTCATCCATCTCATTGAGTTGCAATCTTCGCAGAGCTCCTGATGCTCCTATGTCGAAATTCAACTTTTTGATAGCCCAGTATGCACGATACTCTAGTTCAACGGGTAAGTGACATGCCTTTCCGAATACCATCTTGTATGGAGACATCCCAATCGGTGTTTTGAATGCTGTTCTGTAGGCCCATAATGCATCATCAAGCTTTTTCGACCAGTCTTTTCGAGATGCACTTACCGTCTTTTCCAAAATCCATTTCAGTTCCCGATTTGAGATTTCAGCTTGTCCATTGGTTTGCGGGTGGTATGCTGTAGCAACTTTGTGTTTGACTCCATATTTGGCTAGAAGAGCATCAAGATACCTATTGCAAAAATGCTTCCCTTCATCGCTGATGATTGCTCTAGGGGTTCCAAATCTGGTGAAGATATTTCTACGCAGAAAATTCACCACTACTTTGGAGTCATTGGTTGGTGCAGCAATGGCTTCAACCCATTTTGACACATAATCCACGGCCACCAGAATATAGAGATTCTTGAAAGACGGTGGAAATGGTCCCATGAAATCGATACCCCAAACATCGAACAACTCCACTTCCAAAATGTTGTTTAAGGGCATCTCATGCCTTCGCGAAATGTTACCTGTGCGTTGGCATTGATCGCATGCAGCAACATATGATTGAGCATCCTTAAAAATGGTAGGCCAATAGTATCCAGATTGAAGAATTTTGCCAGCAGTTCGATTGGCCCCAAAATGTCCACCATAATCAGAAGAATGACAATGGTGGAGAATATCTCGTGCTTCATCTTTTGAGACACATCGTCGAAGGATCTGATCTGGACATAACTTGTACAGGAACGGTTCATCCCAATAGTAATGTTTTACGTCTGCCAAGAATTTCTTCTTTTGCTGCCATGAAATGTCAGGTGGATAAACTTTGTGAGAAAGAAAATTAACAAAATCAGCATACCATGGAACATTGCTTGTATCTAGAACAAAGAGCTGTTCATCAGGGAAAGTCTCTTTAATGTCTATGTCAAGATCCTCCTTATCCCCTCGTTGCTCTAGTCTAGAAAGATGGTCGGCCACCACATTTTCACTTCCCTTCTTATCTCGAATCTCTAAATCAAACTCTTGTAACAGAAGGACCCATCGGATCAGGCGTGGTTTTGCATCTTTCTTCTCCAGAAGGTATTTGATGGCTGAGTGATCCGTGTATACAATGACTTTGGAACCGATCAAGTACGGTCGAAATTTGTCGAATGCGAAGACTACAGCTAGAAGCTCTTTCTCAGTGGTAGCATAATTGACCTGTGCATCGGTTAGTGTACGGCTAGCGTAATAAATGGTATGAAAAATCTTACCAATACGTTGTCCTAGCACGGCTCCAATGGCATAATCACTAGCATCACACATTAGCTCGAACGGCAAAGCCCAATCAGGTGCAATAACGACTGGGGCTGTCACAAGGGCCTTTTTCAGTATCTCAAATGCCTCTTTACATGCATTATCGAAGTGGAATGAAACACCCTTCTCGAGTAAATTGCATAATGGCTTTGTGATCTTCGAGAAGTCCTTGATAAATCTTCTGTAAAACCCTGCATGCCCTAAGAAACTTCGAATGCCTTTGACAGATGTTGGTGGTGGCAGCTTCTCAATTGCCTCAATCTTGGCTCTATCAACCTCGATGCCTTTAGCTGAAACTTTATGACCTAAAACGATCCCTTCTTGTACCATGAAATGGCATTTCTCCCAGTTAAGAATCAGATTTGTCTCTTCGCATCTTTTCAGTACTTGTGCTAAGTTATCCAAACAAGAATCAAATGATGAGCCAAATACTGAAAAATCATCCATAAATACCTCAATGAAGCGTTCCACCATATCTGAAAAAATTGACATCATACACCGTTGGAAGGTGGCGGGTGCATTGCATAGACCAAACGGCATTCTCCGAAACGCGAACGTTCCATATGGGCATGTGAATGTAGTCTTTTCTTGATCCTCAGGTGCTATAGAAATCTGATTGTAACCAGAATAACCGTCTAGGAAACAGTAGTAAGGGTGACCTGCTAACCTGTCGAGCATTTGATCGATGAAGGGTAAAGGGAAATGATCTTTCCTGGTCGCCTTATTTAGTTTCCTATAGTCAATGCACACTCTCCATCCGGTTACTGTTCGTGTTGGAATCAGCTCATTGTTTTCATTGGTGACCACTGTCATGCCTCCTTTCTTTGGTACCACTTGCACCGGGCTTACCCATGTACTGTCCGAAATAGGATAAATGATACCTGCATCCAAAAGTTTAAGTACCTCTGTTCGAACAACCTCCTTCATGTTTGGATTTAAACGTCTTTGGTGCTCGATGGATGGCCGGTACTTATCCTCCATGAGAATTTTGTGTTGGCATAAAGATGGGCTGATTCCTTTAATGTCTGCGATCGACCATCCAATAGCCATCTTGTGTTCTCGTAGTACTCTCAAAAGCTTTTCCTCTTGTTCTCTAGTTAGAGAAGATGAAATAATGACAGGTAGTGTAGATGAGGTACCTAAGAATGCGTACTTGAGATGAACTGGCAGTGGCTTGAGCTCCAACTCTGGTGGTTTTTCTGTTGATGGTACCGGTTGTCTCTTACTTGCTCCAAGCTCCTCGAAAGGTCGTCTGAAAAATATGGGAGATGAAGCTTCCAGTTGGTTAACACATTCTGTGATGTTCGGACTTTCTGAGTTTGGTGCTCCATGTAGGCAAGCTTCAAGTGGATCTTTTGGAGTGGTGATTTGATGTACTTCTTTGATACATTCACCCACCATATCTACCCTCATACAGTTATCAACATCGTGTGGATGTTTGAGAGCTTTTAGCACATTGAAGGTTACCTCTTCATCTTGAACTCTGAGTATGAGTTGACCTTTCTGCACATCAATAAGGGTTCTCCCTGTTGCTAGGAATGGTCTACCCAAGATGATGGGTATTTCTTGGTCTTCCTCCATGTCTAGCACAATAAAATCCGCAGGAAATATGAATTTATCCACTTTGACTAGTACATCTTCTATGATTCCCCTTGGATACTTGATTGAACGATCAGCTAGCTGCAACGAAACTGTAGTGGGTTTTGCTTCTCCAAAGCCGAGTTTCTTGAAAACGGAGAATGGCATTAGGTTGATGCTTGCACCAAGATCACATAATGCTTTATCAAAGAATGAATCACCAATGGTGCAAGGAATTGTAAAGCTCCCCGGATCTTTGAGTTTGGGTGGTAGCTTTTTCTGCAAGATTGCACTGCATTCTTCTGTCAAAGCTACCGTTTCATGCTCTTCCAGCTTCCTTTTATTTGAGAGGATTTCTTTCATGAACTTCACATAGCTGGGCATTTGTTCCAGAGCATCTGCAAAAGGAATATTAATTTGTAGCTTCTTAAAAACTTCCAGAAATTTAGAAAATTGCTTTTCTAATTTCTGTTTTTGAAATCTCTGAGGGAAGGGTAATGGTGGTTTGTATGGTGGCGGATTGTCTGGGAATAACTTTGACTTTGGCTTCTCTGCTTCTTGTTGTTCAACCATCACTTCTTCTTCTTTCTCGTCTGCTCTTTTGACAGGTTCTTTTAGAATTTTACCGCTTCGTAACGTGACAGCCTTCAGGTGCTCCCTAGGATTGGTCTCTGTGTTGCTTGGTAGGGATCCTTGAGGTCTTGCAGTCAGCAAATTCGAGATTTGACCCATTTGTACCTCCAGATTTCGAATGGAAGCTGCTTGATTCTGGAGCGTGGTGTCTGTTCTCGTCATAAATTGAGTAGTGCTTACGGTGAGCTGAGCAAGTGCTTCTTCAAGCGACGGTTTGTTGGTCTGTTGCTGTTGAGGTGGTGGCGGATATGACTGTCTGGGTTGATCATTGTTTTTCCATGAAAAGTTGGGATGGTTTCTCCATCCTGGGTTATATGTGTTGGAGTACGGATTATTTTGTTGTCTGTTGCCCACAAAAAATGCTTGATCTGTCTGGTTTTCATCGCATTGTCCGTTGGAATGGTCCCCTCCACAAAAATCACAGGATGCTGACTGAGTATGAATTGCATTTGCTGTCAAGTTTCCGAGTTGCTTGGCTAATGTCTCGACCTGAGTGGAAAGTCTGGTTAAGACATCATTTTCTTGTATTCCGAAAACTTTTTTCGGAACTGCTCTTTCTGATGGCCATTGGTAGGCATTTGCAGCCATTTCTTCTAGTAAATCCCAAGCGGCTTGATGGGGTTTCCCCAAAAGTGCTCCACCAGCTGCGGCATCTACTAATGTTCTCGTGGAACTCCCCAAACCATTGTAGAATGTGTGTAGCTGCAACCAGTTAGCAACTCCATGATGTGGGCACCGTCTTAGCAGATCCTTGAATCTTTCCCACGTTTCGTACAATGATTCTCCCTCAAGCTGTCTGAAGGTGGCAATCTCGGTTCGCAGTCTCGCAGTCTTGGCTGGTGGAAAGAATTTGGCCAGGAATTTTTGTGCCAAGATGTCCCATGTAGTAATACTCCCTGATGGCAACGAGTTGAGCCAGCTTTTGGCTTTGTCTCGAAGAGAGAATGGGAACAATCTCAATCGGATGGCGTCATCAGTAACACCATTATGTTTGAAGGTATCACAGATCTCCAAAAAGTTGTCAATGTGGGCATTTGCATCATCGTTCGGAGCCCCACTGAACTGGTTGTTTTGAACCATCTGGATGATTGCCGGCTTAATCTCAAAGTTGTTGGCAGCAATAGTTGGTCGCCGTATCGCCGAAGTATTACCCACTGTGGGTAGAGCATAATCTCGTAATGCTCGAATTTCAGCATCTATTGGTACAATGTTCTGTGTGTTGTTGGATCCTTCAGCCATATCCATGAGTGCAGTACTTGCGGCCTTCCTTGCTTCTTTCCTATTCTTACGACAAGTTCTTTCAATTTCTGGATCAAATTGTAAAATTTCGCCCCCAGACTTTCTCATATACCAGAAAATTCACAAGTAATAAAGCAAATAAAATAAAAATAAAAATAATAAATAAATAAATGACCAAATTAAAAATTGAGTTACGTAGTATTAGTATTAATTGAAACAAACAATCCCCGGCAACGGCGCCAAAAACTTGTTGTGTAAAATCGCAAGTGAACGAGCCGAACAAGTAATAAAGTAGTGAGAGAAGTATCGTCCCACGAGGATTGTTGTTAATTAATGCCCAAAATTAAAATAACTCAACTTTTATTTGGTAGATGAAATTTGAGTGAATGAATTGATAACTATGATTAAATTTAATTGCAATTGAAAATAAATGAAAATTAATTCAATGAATAAAAACTCTAAGATTATGATTTCACCATAACTAATCTGTTCCTCCTCTTTGTTCTTTTTAACAAAAATTAACTATCCAGTTGCTAGTCGAGATTCCCTGAATTATTCACATAGCCCCTCCCGAGGTCTAAGGAAAATACCCTATAAAGATTAACTGCTATGTTCCCATGCAAGTCAAAACATTAAAGGATTCATTAAGATTTATGGATCTCTTTTATAGACTACACAAACCATGCAGGTATATTCCTATCCTACATGTAATTTATGACATTAAATACAATGAACTAGACACATAAATCAGCTTCCGCTATCATTATGATTAACAATTCAACTAAATAGTGGCCAATTATTTAGAAGCATTAAGAACAATATTAAATGCATCAACCAAGATAGAAAATCATTAATTGAATTGAACAAAGGTTTGGAACATCAAAGTTAGGCTACATCATAACCTTAGAAAACAAATCTACTCCATAATAGGATTTACAAAAGCTAGAAAATTAAACATAACAAGAGATAGGAAAACTTAGTGGATTGAAGCTTCACCGTAGAATTTCTTCCTCTGCCTTGCTCCTCCTCTCCAAGCTCTCTCTCTCTTTCTCTAAACTACTTATTGTTTTGGTTTGTGATGGAATGCTTAGAATGGTGATTCTAAGGCCTATTTATAGGCCAAATTCACCTCCAATTACATCATCGATTGCATCATCGTTTCCTGATTTTCCACCATTTTGCATCATCGCTTGCATCATCTTTCACCTACCCCATTCAAAGTCAACTTTCAAATTGCATCATTGCTTACATCATCGTTCACCTACCCCAGTCAAGTCAACTTCTATTACATCATTGCTTACATCATAATTTTGATTACATCATTTCTTACATAAGCATGACATAATATTTATTTCTAGAATACTCGATCTTTAAATTGCGATAATCTCTTTGATGCGATTTCTGATTCGAGTAATTCTTGAGGCGATGAACTGCTTCGAATGAAATTCATGATCTTGTCTCGAGCGAAAGCATTTGGTGGGGTCCACATACGATTTTCACAAACTTTATTCTGAAAATGAAAAATACAAAATGATGAAATAATGTACTTAATAATAATAAAAACATCAAGAATTAAACAAGAATTCAAGTTTAAAAAGATAAGATAACTCTATAAAAATAGAGTTATCACCCCCCATCATCGCGTAGAGTCGTCCCCGGCTCTGATACCAAATGTGACAACCTGAGTCCCCTGCCGAGGTATTATCCCTTTGACTTGAGGTCGTCCCATACAGCCTCACGATTTTGTCCCTTGAAACGATATTCCAAAAGGCGCTTCAATAAGTCTCTAAGTCATCCCATTTATATGGTCTTCCCCGAATCTGTATTCTACCGATGTGGGATTCAGGGTGTTACAGTCTCCATCGATAGAGAAGAAGAAGAAGAGAGAGTGTGTGTGTGTGTGTGTGAAGAGTAGAGTGAAGTTGTTTTTAACTTTTAATTTTTTTTTTTTTTGAATTATGTCCATCGTTAATGGACGGTGGACATAATTTTTTTAAAAAATATTAATATTTTTAAAATTTTAAATTTTGTTAATACTTTTGATTACCATCGTCCATTTTAAAAATAGAAGGTGATGATTTTTTTTAAAATTTTTTTAAAATATTAATTTATTAATTTATTAAATATTAATATTTTTTATATTTTATTTTATTTTGATAATTTTGTTCTTCCGTATTAATTGTCAAACGTTAATTTTTTACATCCAAATTGATGGTAAGGGGTTTTTTAGATATTTTAATAACTTATAAGGGTTTTTTTTTAATTTTATAAATCAAGAGCGAATATTAATAATTTTTTAAAGTAAGGGAGATTTTAACTATTCGATCATGGTATAAATTGGGATTATCGCAAAATTTAAAGCAAGAGAAACTGGCTTGGTCCATTACAATGGTCAGAACTGATTAAATTTCCACAATTATTGGTGTGGACCCTACAACTAAATGCAACCATCATGGTCTGGCAACTATTGGCCCGTTGTGTGAACTTCCACGAATCATGTGGTCAAATATGAAAGATTTTTTTGTTCATATTGGTCGTCAGTTCACATTGTAATGATGATGTTCTTGATTTGCAGGACATACCAGTTCTTACAGATGATGATCATCCCAAGAAAAAGTGAAGTAGAACTGTAGAAACGTGTTTGATGTTTGTAAAATGTGTGGATCACATTGTAAAAACAGCAGCAGGAAATCAGCATCAGTAAAGCACAGATTATTATCATCATAATTATTTTAACAAAACCGAGTGGCTTTATAGTAGGTAATATTAGGGTATTCATAAACTATATGGAGTATATGCAAGTTATGTAACATATGAATTATCAATATAATATCAATAATAAGATAATATTATAAATTATATAATAATAATTCATAAATTATATTAAAATTTGGATAAAATTTTTATACAATCTAATATTACTAGTTGATTTAATAGGGTTGGAATTTTGGGTTATAATTTGCTAACAATTTGAAAAAACTACGCTTTCACAATTTTTTTTTTTTATGAATTAAACTACTAAAAAAGCTCTCAAACATAATAAAATAAAATAAACTAGTACTAATTAAATGTTTAATTAAATCATTTGTTTTTTACTTTACAAATTTAAATTTGAATGCATATGCTATCATTTTATGACAAAAGTTAAAATTACATGTAGAATAATAATTATAAAGTCTGTTAAAATAGTTTGATGTGAAATTTTATAAAATTTGAAATTCAAATTTGTGAACGAGAAAATATATATATGAAACAATGCATGATTGTACGATTTTGCTCTATCGTAGTTATATAAGAATAGGCTTATGTCACTAATACTTGTTAAGATGTCATATTCATTATAAAAAATTATCATATTTTGATGATAGTTTTGTGATTTGTGAATGACACTTGACTCTCATAAATAATTAATGAGAGAAAGCAAGACAGATCCGTAAGGATTTCCTTATAGAATTCACAGAATTATAAATTCAATCTAGATAGAGTGAACATTTATAAACAATTTGATAATTGAATAGACACAATGTATTCACGAACATAAAATAAAGAAAATTTGAATGCTTTTCTCAAAATATAATATATGTAGGATCCACTTATTAATAATTTTCCGGTACATTTATAGAACTATGCCCCATTGCCAATGACTTTTATAGCAAGTTGTTTGTCCGAAATTCATATGCATCAAGAACCGTGCGGACACTTCTTTCAAAAACAAAACCATTTTACATCAATAATTGAAGTTTGTAATAATTATTTGGATCTGAATTTCACATGCATCAAGAACCGTGTGGGCACTTCTTTCAAAAACAAAACCCCAGTGAAGACCATTATAGTTTACATCAATAATTGAAGTTTGTTATAATTATTTAGACCTGAATTTCTTTAGGGGATGAATATTTCTGAGACATCTATCAACGACAAGACTAGTTTAGTTAAGGGCATATATCTATAATATTTATATACACTCACCTACAAGAATTAATAGTAAGGGATGCTCGTTTTTTTTCTCAAGATTAAATAGTATTATTAAATTTTAAATAATAATTAAAATCTAAAATTTAAATAATATATTTTTATTTTTTTTACCTCTAAATATACAGTAATTTTATTTTTTTTAATATTAAAATTATCTAAAAACTAATAATATAATATTTATATCATTTTATTATTAATTATTGTGTAATTTTATTTAATATAATATAATAAATTATTTAACAAATATTAAAATATTTTTATTTATATATTAATAATATTTTTATTTATAATTAAAATATAATTAATTATAATGTACATACAAAATGATGATTATCGGTAAAAAAGCAAAATTATTATTTAAAACCATGTGGACAAGATCTATTACAATATTACTCTTGATTTGGAAAGTTAATTTTTACAACGAGTTGGATTAGGATTAGATAAATTTCAATCTAATCCTTTATTGGATGATTGCATGAAATTAGATTTATCTGATCTCATGCAACCATTTTATCATATATTGATGGATAAATTTAACCAACTAATTTGGTGGGTTAAATTTATCCCATCAAAATGGGACACTTTTTTTTTTTTTATTCTTTTTATTTCATTTCTTACATTAATTATATAAAACATTAAATTTACTTCTAATATTATTTTTATATACTTTATTAAAATATTAAAAAATAATATATTTCAATAAAATAACATTATTTTAAAATTAATTTTAAAGAGTAGATTTTTTTCATATAATAGTAAAACATTTTTAGTTTTAATTTATAAAAATAATAAAATACATAATTACTTTTTATCCAATAGCATATATTAAACAATTGACATACTATTTTTAATCTAATCTCATGTAACATCAAATATATTATAATATTAATTTATTTAATTTAATTTAATCTTATTAAAATAATCTAATTCAATCCCACACGTACGAAGTAAAACATGCTAATGCTATGTCTGATTGCACACCTGCGCTTTGCATTCAGGAATATTATTAAGTCAACCACAAAGTTGAGGTAGGTTGGAAATATTAAAGGTTTTGTCTCATATTCTTTGTCATCGAGAAAGATTCCAGCATGAGGTTGTCAGCAGCGACTGTGATGAAATTTCATTTGTAACAGAGAAATTATAGAGCAAGATCAATGTTGCAGTAGTGTAATTATAGAAAAATATAATTAAATTGGCTTTCTCTGAAACAAGAGTTGTCTGACAGCATCCTAGAAAAGTATTTGTACTCTTGTTCATTTTTTCGGGAAACAATGACCTTGATGGAATAAAGAGTAACCCAGAAGATTTAAAGGATTGATTTTCTCCTAAAAATGAACTTGCTAGGAAGTAAGATGGACTCTAAAAATATTTCCTTTGCCACTGATTTTATCTTAAAGAAAGAAGAGATGTTGTTTGATCTCCGGTGGTCCTCTCTTTATGCCAACTATATTGAAGCTCCTTTACTAGCAGGCCCCTTATCAAATCGCTAGAGGAAAAACATACCTCAGGTGACACGATCCAATATGTTGTGTGAATAAAATTTTGCAACAAATGATAATTTAACTACTTAATTTAAAACTATATTCAGGCGAAATTTACTTTTCGATTTTATTACAATTAACTCTTCTGTCGTTAGCGCATCTCCGTACATTTAATAGTCAATAAAGTAAATATGGATAAAAAGCCGATATGCCTTTGGGTAACTGTTTGACCCAGTAAATTGAATAAAAAATTGAAAAAACAAAAAAAAATAAATTATAAAAATAAATTTCAAAATAATTTAGAATAATTCAAAAAGAAAACTAAAAAGTGAAAAAAAAATAAATTTAAAAAATAATTAAAAATAAAAAATTTGGAAAAAAAAAAAAAAAAGGAAATGTGAGAGAGTAGGAAAGAATGATGGCAGCGAGGTGGAGAGGAGAGTGAGAAGAACAATGGTAGAGAGACAAGAGGAGACTAAGTGATGAAGATTGATTTTAGCTCAGAGTTTAGGGATTAATCTTTTAATTTTTATTTAATTTTTTAATTTTTTTTAAAATTAATCTTCACCATCCATCTTAATCAGTCTTTTAATTTTTATTTAATTTTTTAATTCTTTTTCAAATTAATCTCCATAGCCCATCTTAAAATTGACAGTGGAGATTTGATGAAATTTTATATATTTGTTTTTTTCAAATTAATCTTTATTGTCTATCTCAGGATGCACGGTGGAGATATGATTAAAAAAATTGTGTTTAATTTGTTTAAATTTTATTTATTTATTTTTTTTTAAAGATTGACTGTAAAGATCTTATTAAAATTTTTTTATTTAATTTATTTTAAACTTTTTAAAATTTATTTTAAAAGAAACATAAAAAAATAAGATAAATAAGATCAAAAAACAACTTTATCCCTTAGCCGGTTAATTCTAACGGAGATAAGACTAACGGCCAAATGGGTTATTTGTAATAAACTTCACGTTCGCTCAAAGTCTACATTATATGCCACATGTCCTGCCTTTGTTATGTTGATGTGTCTACTTCTTATTGGACCTATCTTGCACCCATACAATGATATTATTTAAATAATGTTATTTGGATAATTTAGCACTAATAGCTAGCGAGGTTGCTTTAATACCATTTTCACACTTCATAAGCTATAAAGGATGCAAAATGGAAGAAATGCTCTCCATCACTAAAAAAATGGTAGGTTACTTCTTAGAGCTAATTTAATGTGTGAATGATATGTGGGTTAGGGCCATCAACCCTAGACATGCCCACGGTTCGGTTCGGTTCCGGTTTCGATTCTAAACCGAAGGTTCCGGTTCTGAAAAAGCTAGAACAGGAACCTTAACAGAGATAAAACTGTTCTGGTTCGATTCTGGAACCAACGGTTCTGTAACGGTTGTGGTTTTGGTTTCGGTTCTAATTCTATAACGGTTTCGATTCCAGTTCCGAAACCTTTTTTATAAATAGAAATTTTGAAATTTATAAATATTATAAATTGACAATTTGAAATTTAAAAATAATAAAATAAGATTTTGAAATTTAAAAATAATAAATTAAGAATTTGAAACTTCAAACAATAAATTGAAAATTATAATTTATAAATATAATTAAAAAAAATAAAGGAAATTAAGATTGAGAATTAAGAGAATATTGAAACTAAGAGTTAAAATTGAGAGAGAGTTGGGATTAAGAGAGATAAGTGTGAGAAGAAATTAAGAATGGGAGGGGTATTAATAGAGGAAATGAAGGGGTTAAAAGAGAAATTAAGGGGAGGGGTTGAAATGTAAAAAAAAAAGTGTAGTTTTGGTTTTTTTTTTTTTTTTGTTAGAATCGGAACCGAACTGGAACCGCCTGTTCAAAGCGGTTCCGGTTCCACCGGTTCTTTGAACCGACGGTTCCAGTTCTAAACCGGAATCAGAGCCTTTGTTCCGGTTTCGGTTCCATTGACCGGGTTTGGTTTAAACCGGACGGTTCGAACCGAATCGTGGTCATGTCTAATCAACCCCCGCTCTTATGTTTCAACACATGCTTTGACAAATTTTCAAACCATATGGTAAAAATGCTTCGTCGTTGATGATAATATGTTTAGTGAAAATTAGAACAAATAGCCCATAGAATAGTAAAAATATGTTTTGGCAGAAAAGCTAAAGTTATTCACTTTAACTGTACACAAAATTTCATTTATTTTTGTTGGTTTCATCATATAAGTGAACATTTCATGTGAAATATTGCACATGGAATGTTCTCATCTATATAAATATTTTCTGGTGAAAATATCTCATATACATTAAAGAATTTCACCTACGTGAAATGTTACCTTATAAAAATATTGTCACTGAAAAATTTTCTGATGAAAATATTTTATATGCGATGTTGTGGAAGATATATTTCCTAATAAGAACATTTCACAGACATGAAATATTTTACATGTAAAGTTGTACACGAAAGATTGCAAATGGCTGAAAAATGTTAAAATGATTTCGTTTGGAAATGAAGATGAATAACTTTTTTTCTTTTATTAAAAATGAAAATTTCTTTTTAGTTGGACTAAAAGTAAAAAAAAATCCTTTAAATCATTTTTAATTCAAACAAATCTGAATCAATGATAGACCATGAAACGTCTTTTTTTTTTAATTTTTAATTAATTAATTAATTTGTAACTAATATTAAATGGGGTTGTGATTGTGAGTAGTTGATTTGTGATGTGAGTGAGAGGCACATGAAAAAGTTGGAGAATCAGACCTCATTTTATAAGACGTGACCTTAGAGACACTAAGGTCATTTTACACTACCTCATAGTTTGGTGTGTGGCATTCTCATTTGTGAACATAAAAAGCATGAAAAAATCTTTATTATTGATTTCTAAGTCTTCAATACTCACATGCCTTTCCTCTCATTCAAATATCTATCATCTCCAATAATATATATATATATATATATATATATATATATTATAGAATGTATGCACATTTTCTATTTCAATTTTGGTACGTAACAAATTCTACTAAGCAATAAATTTTATTGCATAACAAGATCACAATCAAAGATGCATATGTATCTTAATGCAATCAAGTTTTTTCTATCAATGATAAAATGGACATTCAACTTTATAATCTTTTACTACAACATCTAGTATCTCTAGCTTTTATTCATTTTATGTTTCTTATTTTATTTTTCTAACTTATGTTGTAACTTTAATCAAAAGAGAGGATAAAGTAATCTAATTGAACTCATATTAAAACGTGTAGGAACCAATTTAATTAACCGATTTAATTGAACTAGACCAAATCATGCGGTAGTCACTTAGTATTCATTAGGAACCAAACTTTTTTTTTTCAGGTTTGGTTCAACATAAAACCACACCACCCCTAGAATTGACATGTGACCAGCAACATATCATAAATTAATGTTGTTTAATCGCTTATTAGGTATTTTTAATAAATTGATTGCTTAACCATTAATAGAAGAAATAATAGTTTACAAAATGGTTGAGATGGTTAAATAATATTTTGAAGTCACTCCTTAAATCCCTATTTGCTCTTAAAAAAATAAATAAATAAACGTAGCTTTGAATACATCAACACACATTTTCTATGTTGAAATAATAAATTATTTTCTTACTTATTTAAAATTCACATTGCAACTAATACACTAGATATGTTCATTTCTTCATTTGGAGGAAGTAGACCATAGCATTTCTGCATTTGTAATCTAACGTTGAAGTGGTTAAGGATCTATTGAGACATTTTAAAATCAAACACACATGAATTAACTTATATTTGTTAAAGTGAAAATTTGACCAAGTTATCCATAAAAAAGTAAAAATTCATTTTTGGTTAAAAAAATAAAGTTATTTGTTTTTAATCCTTAATAAAACTTTATTCGTTTTTGGCCACTTTTCTTATATGAACATTTTATGTGCAATATTGCATATGTAAAATGTTTTCTCATGTACGTGAAATATTTCACTTGTAAGATTGTATATAAAATGTTACAAGGAGTTGAAAAACGTTAAAATGTGATTGAAGTTTTGTTTGAGGTTAAAGAACAAAACATTTATTTTTGGATCACAGTAAAATTTTTTATTTAAACTAAATGTGAATTCAATATATCGTCCCTGGTAACCTCCACCACAAATGTGAAATAAATATAAAATAAACGGTGTGCACTATTGGAACTAAGAGATGTGCAAAAGACGTGACTTCAACAATGTACTCTTGGAGAAATTTATCGGTTTGTCCTCGCTGCTTTGGATAAACTGTGTGCCCAGAAAAAGTTCTTTGAAGATTATTTGCAGCGCTCCAAACAATTGATAAAAGTTTGTCAGTGTCTTGATCTGAAGATCAAATGTCAAGACAAAAACCGTTGTACCTGCTGCACCAAGCGCAGACATCATTTTTTCGAACATCGGCTGCCTAAGAAACGTTCTCCTTCCTTCAAAAAACCTCGATTCAAAAAGTTTCTTTGTCAAAAACCATTCAAGCAAAGATCTACAAATCGGTGCTATCTTTGCCACAAGAAAGGACATTTCGCAAAAAATTGTCCTAACTAGAAGAAAAAATCACAACATATGGTTCAATACCTTATTCAATCAGGTATCTCTTTAATTGATGATGAAATTGAAGATTTATTCTCAGTTCATGATGAACTTACTGCTTAAGATATTCTTCAGTTTGACTAATTTTCAGACACCTCTTATGATTCTGATCATTCTTCTGAATACAAGTTCTAATATTCTCTTCAATCAACTAAACCAAAGGTCCCACTGGCCATGATCAAACTTTTTCCCATTAAATATGTCAAACCTATCCCTATCATTGCTTTATTTGACACAGGCATTGTCAAGTCCATTCTCAATCTAGATAACCTCCCTTCCTCCTACTGGCAACCTCATAAAGAAACATTTCATGCTGTTAATGATGAAAGTTTTATAATCACCCTTATCAGCAAACCTCTTACCTTTGAAATTTTTCATGGTTGTGTTACTACCCAAAAAGTCCTAGGTTCTCGTCTACCAGAAAAAGATCTAATTTTTGGTTTTGATCTCTATTCTAAATTCTCCAATCTTAGAATCCTTCCTGAAGGTCTCAAATTCAAAAGTCATTTTAAACCCTGGACTACCCTTCTCAGTCTCTTCTCCCTTCAACCAGTTGTTGATTTCACCTCCATTTCCCAACAGTTAATACAAGACTCCTGTTCTGAAAATCATCTTGACTTCATTCAAAAATTTCTCATCCTCTTTGGCAAAACCCCGATTTCTTTATCCACCTCCTTTTTCATTTAAATGAAGACATTAACCCCACAAAAGCTAGTCATTCTGGCATGAATCCTGATCATCTTGCTCTTGCAAGAACAGAATGTTCCCAACTTTAACAGCAAAACCTCATTGAATCAACCACTTCTCAATAGGCATGTGAAGCATTTTATATCAATAAAAGGTTAGAACAAGTGCATGGAAAGCTCAAAGTTGTCATCAATTACAAACCTTTGAACCAGTTTCTCTAAGATGATAAGTTTTCCTTACCTATCAAACAAATTTTGTTTGTACATCTTTCCAATGCTATATTTTTTCAAAGTTTGATCTTAAAGCAAGATTCTGGCAATTAGGTATCCATCTTGATGACAGACATAAAACTGTCTTTTGTCTTCCAAACAATCATTTCCAATGGAAAGTCTTACCTTTTGGCCTTAAAACAGCTCATTCCTTATTTCAAAAAGCCAGGACTAAGATTTATGCCCACATCCTTCATAGTGCTCTCATTTACATTAATAATATCCTGTTATTCTCTAAAGATGAGAATGATCACCTTCACCTTCTTCAATAATTTTCCCAAATCACAAACGAACATGGCATCATGCTTTTAGCAGAGAAAATGGCAATTGCTCAAAAAAGCATTCAATTTCTTGGCATGACCATTTCCAATGGCAAATATCACCCTCAACCACATATTGGACAGGAATTGCTTAAATTCCCTAATCAGCTCCATACCAAATATGAAATTCAACAATTTCTTGGTTTAGTCAACTACATCAGAGCTTTCATTCCCAATGCTGCAATGCTCACAAAGCCATTATCCAACCTACTCAAAAAACCACCCTCCTCCCTTCAAATTAAGCACATTTGTTAGAATTTACCATCTTTGCAAATACCTTCCACAGGAAAAAGAATTCTTCAAACTGATGCAAGTGAGAATTTTTGAGATGCTGTACTTTTGAACAAACAGATCAAGATACCAGACAACTTGTTGCTTATCAAAATGGAAGCTTCAAACCCAGTCAGCTACACTATTATTCTACTTTCAATGAGATTTTAGTAGTAAAAAATGCAATTGAAAAATTTGAGTTTCATCTCATTGGTTATCACTTTCTTGTGGAAATAGACATGGAATCCTTTTCAGAAATGCTCAAATTCCATAAGAAGAAATTACCTCATCAACTTCTCCTCAGATGGTCAGAATGATTCAGTATGTATTCCTTTACTTTTAAACACATAAAAGGAAAAAACAATTTCTTGGTAGATTTTCTCTCTCGACCACCTCCTAACCACTTACCTTTACCTTCAATGTTCATAATTCGATATCATCCCTTTATCAACCCAGAAATTTCAGAATTCCCTGAGCTCTAAAAAGCCTATTTTCCAAAAGACAAGATTAAGGAATTACTGTTTTCCTATCAAGTTTAATGCATTCAGAAACATGATCAAGTTTTTCTCAATCTTTTTCGTGTTAATTATACATGTCCTTTTTCTCAAGTTCTGTTTCTCCCTACACAGTCCCAGTTTCCATATTTCATATTTCCCATTGAATTTTATTGGTTTTTATGGTCTTTAGGCCATCTCTGTTATTTTGCAATAGAAATCTCTAATGATCTTCTTCTTTGTGCTTTCTCATTAGCTTATAAGACATCAGAAAGTTGGTTTCTTGGTTTTCTTTATAGATTCCAATCTTTAGCTCAATGGAGACAATGGAAATCTATCCTTCTTCCTTATCACTAGTCTATCCTCATGTTTCATTATCCATTCACCAGTCGTTCTGATGTAGTGTATTGTTGTGCAAAATCATAAGTGGACGAGCCGAACAAGTAATAAAGTGATAAGATAAGTATCGTCCCATAAGGATTGTTGTTAATTAATGTCCAAAATTAAAGTAACTTAACTTTTATTTGGTAGATGAATTTGAGTAAATGAGTTGAAAACTACAACTAAATTTAATTGTAAATATAAATAAATAAAAATTAATTCAATGAATGAAAATTCTAAGGTTCTGATTTTACCATAACTAATTATCCAGTTGCTAGTCGAGATTCCCTGAATTATTCACATAGTCCCTCCCGAGGTCTAAGGAAAATACCCTATAAAGCTTAACTGCTATGTCCCCATACAAGTTAAAACATTAATGGATTCGTTAAAATTTATGGATCTCTTTTATAGACTACACAAACCATGCATGTATATTCTTATCCTGTATGTAATTTATGATATTCAATACAATGAACTAGACACATAAAACAGCTTTCGCTGTCATTATGATTAACAATTCAACTAAATAGTGATCAGTTATTTAGAAACATTAAGCACAGTATTAAATGCATCAACCAAGATAAAAAAATCTTTAATTAAATTAAACAAAGGATTGGAACATCAAAGTTAGGCTACATCATAACCTTAGAAAAATAAATCTACTCCATATTAGAATTTACAAAGACTAGAAAATTAAAGATAATAAAAGATAAGAAAACTTAGTGGATTGAAGTTTCGTCGTAGAATTTCTTCCTTTGCTTTGCTCCTCCTCTCCAAGCTCTCTCTTTTTTTCTCTAAACTACTTGTTGTTTTGGTTTTTGATGAGATACTTGGAATGGTGATTCTAAGGCCTATTTATAAAAAAATTTCGCCTCCAATTACATCATCGCATGCATCATCTTTTTCTAATTTTTCACCCTTTTGCACCATCGCTTACATTATGGTTCATCTACCCCATTCAAGTCAACTTTCATATTACATCATTGCTTACATCATGGTTCACCTATCCCATGCAAGTCAACTTTCATATTACATCATTGCTTACATCATAATTTTCATTACATCATTTCTTATATCAGCATGACATAATATTTATTTTTAGAATACTTGATCTTTAAATTGCGATAACTTTTTTATGCGATTTCTGATTCGAGTAATTCTTGAGGCGATGAACTGCTTCGAATGACATTTATTTTGTAGCGATGATCTTGTCTCGAACAATAGTATTTGGTGGGGTCCACATGCGCTTTTTCACCAATTTTATTCTGAAAATAAAAATACAAAAATATGAAATAATTTACTTGATAATAATAAAAATATCAAGAACTAAGCAAAAATTCAAGTTTAAAAATATAAAATAACTCTATAAAGATAAAGTTATCATGTATTTTTCAAAATAAAAATTTGAATTCATTGAATAAAACCCAGTTCCTGTTTTTGATGAACAACTCAATTATGTTGCAAAAATCAAACCACTTCAAACATTACTGTTTGAAAAGAATCGTATCATTCCAGATGAAATTTGGCCCTCTCTTTCAGATGATGTTCCTTGGAATCACTTTCCTCCATCTTATCTTGACATACTTTCAGATGCTCATAACCACTATGTTAACTCTCTTGTTACTCAGTTTTCACAATAAGAGTTTCCTATTTGGTATTATCCTGACTCTCAACCTGACACTTGACAAGTAAAAGATATTGAAGAAGCAAAAAGAAGATATGCACAATCATACCAACAAAAAAGATAGAAATTTAATCATGACGCTGGACCCTATCACCACAAGGATAAAGATATTGATCAACTTGCTTTTTTGTCCTTATCTTATGACAATAATGATGATGATCCTCCAGAATATATTCCTAATTATTGTCATGCATGCTAGCCTGAATACCATTGTCTTGAACACTCTAATATGGGATATACATCAGGCTCTGAATCCGATGATCCTGCCCCATAAGGCAGACTATAACAGCCATGACAGATTCCTCATAATCCAAAAATGTCAAAAAAACATGTCATATGTGTAATATTATGTTTGAAAATCGAGTCTGTAATAATTACAATATGATGTAAGCCATGATATCACTCTGCATTATTGGCCATTTGAATTATTACTTTGAATTATGTGTCTGCATTATTAATACTTGATGTCATTAGTGATGTCATCTTGTTTGTTGTTATCCTCAGTCCATCTCCTATAAATGGACTCATTTTCTTTGTTGTAATCGGAACAGATCGCCCAGATTACTTAAAAATAAAAATATGTTTTCTAGCTAAATCCTTCTCTCCTGTCTAAATACTTCTTTAGAAAAACAGTGAAATATCTCAAAATACTGAGATAACGAAATAAATCACCTTATTCTTTATCTTTATTCTCACTTTTCAGTAGCTTAGTATTAATCTAGAGAACTCTATTTGGTGAGTTATTTCTGGAGATGGAAAGGGTCTAGCCTGACCAGTAAGTCCTGTTTTGAGAAGAGAGTTAGGGTAGTCAGAGTCAATGTTACTGGTACTCCGATGAGTTTCTAAGAGTGATTAATCTTTTGGTAGTTCTGGAGATTAGCACTGAGAAACTTGAGAGTGAGAATCTTGATAAGGAATTGGGTTTTCGCCCTTGTAATGGTATCAGAGTCAATCCAATCCATTTTTTTTCAAGATTGTATTTAGACAGGTATTTTCCAATCCATGGCTACTTTTACTACTCTAGTTCTTTCTATTGCTCCTAATTCTTCTCTTTCTTCATCTTCTTCTTCTAAAATAGATGGTTTATGTGAAAATACTTATTTTCTTGATACCCAAATTCTTCCAGATACTATTCCTCCTTTTCTTAATCCTTATTCTATTTATCTTAAGTTTTCTACTTTTTTTACACAGTCTGTAAAAACTCTAGTTAAGCCTTCTCGCAAGCTTGAAAATGAATATGTTCATTCTTCTCGCTTTAGTGCTTGTCCCATTCCTGCTTCTCCAGAAGAACAATATGTTTCTTTGAAAATTTCTCTTTCTTCCATCCAATAATGGTTATCAGTAGGATATACTCATATCTATTTTGGTGTCATTAGAATTGCAATCACTTACCATGGTCGAAAAGGTTTTCTTGTTTGTTGTAGAATGACCTTACTTGATATCCATTATACTTCATATCAGCATGCTTGTCTTGCTACTGTTCAAACTACCCTAAATGTTGGTACAATTGTTTTCACTTTAAAACCAAACTTTAATATCTCCCTCAAAGATCAGTTTTGTTCTACTGCCTTACAAGTTAAGTTATAGATTACTGGCGCTATGCAAAAATCAAGATCCATTTCCACTACTTTACATTATCAGATGGTTTGGCGAGTTCAAGATCATGCTCTTGATCTCTTATTACCCAGTACTACAGAAGCCCTGTCGCTCACTGTGGATTCTTCTCATGTTTCTCACTATACATCTATTCCCAGACAGATTACTAGAGAAAAGCTCATTGAGTTGCTTCCAGAACAGTGGATCACTTAATATGAAAAACAGTGTAAGCTTCCAGCTCCTATTTTTGCAAATGAATCCGTGATGTTGCAGAATCCAGATGGTACAACCACCATTAAGTTTGTCAAGCTAGGAAAACCCAGTACTCCTCCTGATGAATTTGCTACTCAGTACATGATTCAACTAGCTGCTGCTTTTGATCCTGCTCCCGGACAACCATAGGTAAAATATGTTACTAAAAAAGGTCAGCCTATTGGCTATTTTAAAGACCCAGACGGTCATAGTCCTTTTGACCTTGAGTGTCAATGCAAAAGCTGTTAAAAAGCTTTTGAAAAAGAATAGATCGCCCAGATCACTTAAAAATAAAAATATTTTTTTAAGCTAAATCCTTCTCTCCTGTCTAAATACTTCTTTAGAAAAATGGTGAGATATCTCAAAATACTGAGATAAGGAAAGAAATCACCTGGTTCTTTTTTTTTTATTCTCACTTTCCAGTAGCTTAGTATTAATCCACAGAATTCTATTTGGTGAGTTATTTCTGGAGATGAAAAGAGTCCAGTCTGATCAGTAAGTCCCGTTTTGAGAAGAGAGTTAGGGCAGTCAGAATGAAGGTTACTAGTACTCCGATGAGTTTCTAAGAGTGATTATCTCTTGACAATTCTGGACATTAGCACTGAGAAACTTGAGAGTGAGAATTTTGATAAAGAATCGAGTTTCCACCCTTGTAATGGTATAGAAAATCGTCCACTTATTATTAGTGAAACATACTCTTGTGATCTTGAAAACAAAGCATGAGTATAAGGTGACTACCACTATGCCACCCTACCTTGCGCACACCAATTACTTTATATTTTTTTCTAGATTAGAATATAGGGTTCATTATTTTGTGATCAATTATATTTCCATTTTGCAAGGAAAAAAAAAAAGAAAAATGATAAAAAAAATAAATAAAGAGGTCTAATCAAAGTGATGACCCTCGTCTTTTTATTTATTTATTTATTTATTATTGATACCAACCTAA
Source organism: Dimocarpus longan (assembly GCA_022984855.1). Classification (NCBI taxonomy): domain Eukaryota; kingdom Viridiplantae; phylum Streptophyta; class Magnoliopsida; order Sapindales; family Sapindaceae; genus Dimocarpus; species Dimocarpus longan. Next base: position 33,536,879 of record CM041014.1, on the reverse strand, counting down.
GATGTAATTGGGACGAACTGTAGATGTTAGAGCGTGACTCGATGATCAACTTTCATATGAGAGAAAACAACCCACATATAGTAAGGAGGAAATGTCCATAATTATTATGAGACTTGAGGATAAAACCCTTTACCTTTGGAGCCAAAGGATGGCAAAGTGGCATTAACATCCGACCACTTGCCTATGCTTTAATGGCCTTCATTTATTTTACTAGTTTTTTCTTTCTAGAAAATGTTGATATTACATGAATTAAATATTTATCAAGAATAGTCAAGATTAAATATACTCTCTGCATGAAACAACCACCTTTATATTTTCATGATAAGGAACACACTATCATTTAGTAAGAGTAATTGAGTACATATCTTAACTTTAAGAGTTTAAAGGTTCAAGTATCGTCCTCGTCCTTTAAAATCTAAGATATGGATTGTAAGTATTTTCTTAATAAGAATGTCTCTTGCTTTGTTATGAAAGTAGTAATCAGAGCTGTACTATTAGATAAGGTGTGGATTATGAGTCTCTTCTTAATAGGAATTATTCTCTTTTTATTGTGAGAGTAATTATATATGCCGTATTACCAATAATCAATATCTACATGTCTCAATATTTTTCTAGATCCTAATATATATATATATATATAACATTATCCAAATAAAGTTTTTATCATAAAAAAATCTTGACAGCATACTTTTTAGTGACAATAATAATTTAATTTAATAACATAGGTTTTGATTTGATGGGAGTGGTGGGTCCCACTCTAAAAGGCCGGATTTATTGTTCATCCTCTTGTGCCAAGATAGATCAAGAATCTCTCTTCCTTTTAGGCAGAGAAGGAATTGTTATGTGCATAGTAAAATTTATAGTTACATGTCGGTATCCACTACAATACATTTGATCAAATCAAACTTCAAAACCTCATTATAATTCTAAGAGACAAATTAAAAGTAAGAGATTATAAATTATTCATTTGGAAAACCGCCACATCACTCAACGATTTCTTTTTTATTTTTTGAGAACATCATTCAATGATTTCATGGCATCATAATTCTCTTTTCATTTTGTTTGGATATAATTAAAAATTTTACACTCATAAAATTTTAATTTGATATATATTATGTTATATATATGAATTTGCTTACTTTATTGATTAGTTAAGATTACCAATCAATAACAATCCTTAGATTAACTGTAAAAGTGATTATTAAAAAATATTTAAGAATTGTTGTTAATAGGTAACCTTACATTATTAATAAGGTAGTCAAACCTCATATGGTATAATTACGATTCAAAATTTCGATAGTTTACTAATGTCATTTGCAAAAATCTGATGAATTCATGTGTATTACATTAAATGAATTAACAAGTTGAATTGGATGCATCCTATATTTTCTTCTGACTTACCTCTACAATCAAAATTTGTTAAGTTTCAAATTCAAGGTAAATTTTGTTTATTTTTTTTCTTGAATTTGCTTTTTTTTGTTTCCATTGGACCTATATTAGTGACAAGCTGAGCATGATTGTTACCTATCAAATTACAGCAGCACTAGAACAATGGGCCCAATCGCTTAGCCCAATAAGGTCCATAAACTGCTTGGTGTTTGATTTGAGCCAATAAGGTCTAGAAACTATTTGGTGTTTGGTTTGAGTTGTTTTAGTTTAATAGATGTCAGACTGGGCCATGGGCCCATGGCAATGCATGTACCAACCCAATTCGATTTTGGGCTTGCTTAGGTACACAGTGGGTTTGATGGTTATGGCTTCATTCATCAACTCAATCTAGAGATGGTCCAAGTAACAATCAAAATGTGAATTTGGAATAGTACTTGTTGATGGTCGATTTCGGAACCCGAGAGATCTTTAATCATACCAGGCAGACCCCAAAGGCGTAGACAGGGCGCCCAGGAACTGCATCAACACCCGAAACAATTTGTATGAGATGGGGGGCCTATTTGGCCATGCAGAGTAGGTGTGAGATTAGTTCGTAGACCTATATTAAGCCTCTTGCCTCAACATGGTCGCGTCCCGAGTTGAACCACAAACCTCAACCTTATAGGTGTTTTAGTTGCAAAACTCCTACCACCAAGCTAAGGTAGTAGTTTGGCCCCCGGAATATGTAAGCTCTTATCCTCAATTCTAGATTTCCTAGTGTTAAAACTAGACTAAAGGATGAAAAGATTAAACTTCATCAATGTTGTCGTTATAAATGTCATTAGGATGTTAGTAAATGGCAATTAAATGCATTAAGGGCGAAATAGGAAATTCAAGTCCAATTAACTTATGATTTTGGTGTGAGTATTATATGGAATGGACTTAAATAAAAGTCAAAAACCATGTTATTAAAACTTATCCAATGAATAAATGAAAAATCAAAAACCAAACATGAAATTATATAAATTAGTTGTCATGCACTAATTATTAAATGATTAGTTTTATTTCATGAGTGACCAAAGTGCCCTTTTATGGATAAAATTCCATGAGATAATTTAATTGTCAATTTGTGTTGGAATAAAAGGTATTTTAGTCCAATAAAGTAGCAATATATATATGACCACTTAAAAGCCATCACTTGTTCAGTCAAACAAAGAAGCAAAACTAAGAGGATGCGCTCGACAATGACAAGAAAAAAGGGACATCATTGTCATTTTTACAAATGTTATATATATATAAGAGTGTGTTATTCATAGTTACTAACACTTAGAAGAAAAATTGAAGCCAAATAGATTGAGAGAGTGGAGAGTGAGGGACGGCAGCTTTGGGAGAGGAAGAGCAAACTATTTTCATCTCCTTTCAAACCTTAAATCCATTTTTCTTCTTGGTTCAAGCTAGAACCTCATATCCTAAGTGAAAAATTGGTAAGATCTCATGAATTTCCTTAAGTTTTAAGTTAGTAGAGATTGTATGCTAGTTGGGAATTTTATGGATATGTTGAAGTGGTTAGTTTTTGATGTGTTTAGAAGAAAGTTGTATTTTTAAACAAGTGTAGAACCCTAACTAGATGATATAGAGATTTAAATGACATGTTGTGGTATGAAAATGGTTGGTTAGGATTGTACAAAAAGGGCTACCATAAGTTTAATAATAGTGGAAACAAAAGTGGTTTTCATGCACTCTAAGTACTTAACAAAAATTGTGAGTGTTAAAATGAAAAAGTAATGTTTGTGTGTGTGTTAAAGGCATGAAGAACAGTAGATAATCTCAGAGTTTAGATGGTTTTGAACTCAAATTTAAGCATGAATAAGGCTATAAAAGCATCTAGAAATTATAGAGATGTCAAAGAGCTAGTTTTAGGCAATTTGGGAATCCCAAGCTCAACCATGGGATAGAAACAACCTGTGCAAGTCTGACATATATGAGGTTATTCTACACCTCAAATGATGCCTAAAAGTCATAGAAAATTATAGGTTTTGGAACGAATCGATTCCGATAAAAATTGCGCAAGTTATGCTTAAAAGAGTATCGTTAGAGAGTCGATAAGTGAAATAACTATGTAAATATAATTTTTATTGCATGAAATGAATTTAGTTAATCATAATTAGATAAAAGGAGCTTAGACACAAAAGAAAAACCATCGTTGCTCATTCGATACGAAAAAGTGCTCGAAAAGTGCCCAAAACAGGATGTTTTTCTTAGATTTGACATAGAAAACAATAGAATTTTTTAACGAAATTTGATGTGTGACCAGAATGTGAGATAAGAGGACCGTAGAAAAAAGAACAAAAGAAAACGGAGCCCCGAGCAGGTTGCTGCATTGCATTCTATTTTGGGGTGTTAAAAGAGGCTTAAATTTGTGATTTTTCGTTTCGGGCCTCTAAAAATTATACGGATTACATATGGGTATCTCTAGGGGTCCAAAATTGAAAATTTTGTAAAGAAATCAGAATTAGAGAGTCTCGGTTGAGTTAGAAACAAGTTGGGAAGTTATAGTGTAAAAAAAGGATCGTATTGGGGAATGTTAATTTAAAATTAAAGTTGAGTTATGAGATTTTCACTAGTGATAATACGAAATTGTCATGTAGGTGACGAGCGAGCGAGCGAAGTCCGAGAGACTTGTCAAGACGCTTGATTTGGAGGTAAGTGTTTTATCACTTATGCTATTTTCATTCTTTCTTTAAATATAATTGTATTGTTGTGGTTAAACGATTTAAAAAATGATCCTTCCCTGGAATCTAGAAAAAAAAAAAGTTTAAATGAAAATTTTTCGAAAAGAAAGGAATGTAGAGTATTATAGTCATGTATATACCCTTAGTTTAAGTGAGATTTAACGCTACGTGACGAGGTAGAAATTCCGTGTGTAGTCGGTTAGATTTGATTTATGGGCACTATGTTGCGATGAAGAAATTCAGCACGTAGTTGCCAAAAATTACGATCGCGATAAAGAAATTTCGCATTGTAGTTGTTTAAGACTGAGATGATTTCACACTACTCTTGCGACGAAGTAAATTTCGCTCGTAGTAGTCGAGATATTTTACTAGTTTCACATTTGGCGTCTTGTGAAAATCATCACGTGATGGTTAGAGCATATTAGGGATGCACATGGTTGTCTTATACTAAATGGTTTTCAAAGATCAATAATTCGATGTCTCTTTAAGTTATGCATTATTATGGATTTGTATATATTGTATTAGTATGTAACAAACTAACGATTTATTTTATTGTGTAGCCTACTTGTTCTATTCGGTGTGATTGTAGGTGATTTTGTGGCCGAGAGAGCGACATTCTACTTATAGGTAGGGGATGAATAGACGAACCATATGAATACCCAATACTTTTAGGTGTAATTATTTATTGTAATTTAAATGATCGTGTGTTTGACATATGAATATTCAATGGATTGTAAACTCATGTTTTGATACGTGTATATATATTATTGTACATTCATACTAGAGACATTTATCACTTGTTGCACTGAATGTAATTATTTGTTGTGATGCATATGAATTGCATATGGAGATTATGCTGGCGATGTCAATGCATGATTGTGAAAAGTGATGTGAATTGTATGTTTGGGTATATAAAAGAAGTTGGGTGGAGATGAAATCATAGTTGAAGTGTGTTTTCTTTACAGGTTGATTTTGGAAATGTTCAAATTACTACCGTTATACTGTCGAAATTTTTATAAAAATCTGCTTTAAGAAAATGCGAAAAATTTTCACTAATCCAAACTATTTTTTTTAAAGTAAAGAAAGTTTTAAGTTAGAACGAGTAAACCGGCAAAGTATTCTAAGGGTTCGCTTCTCGGATTTCTTTTATCCGACGAGTCGGGTTCAGGAAGTCCGTTGAAGTGCCTGGCGGGATCCTCTAGACAAGAGCTTAGAAAATGTTTAGTTCGGGTCCTGTTAGAATACCTATAAGGTTAGGGGTTCGACTCCGGACATGACCTAGTGGAGGAGGGGCTTAATATCGGCCTCCGAGCTGACCCCACATCTACTCTGCCCTACCAAATGGTTAAACGGCTCCGGTAAGGGCCTACGGGTGCCTCAAATCATTTCGAGGTTGACCGATTTCAATTGCCAACATTAAAACTCACATTTTAATGTTGATGGTCGATTCCAGATCCCGAGAGGCCTTTAACCGCACTAGGCGGATCCGGAGGCATGGGCAGGGCATCCGACAACCGCATCAACACCTGAAATGATTTGTATAAGGTGGGTGGCCTCTTTGGCTATGCAGAATAGGCGTGAGGTCAGTCCGTAAACCGATATTAAGCTCATTACCTCCACATGGTCACGTACGGAGTTGGACCACAAACCTTAACCTTATAGGTGTTTTGGTTGCACAACTCCTACCACCAAGCTAATCGTTTCGGGTGTTGATGCGGTTCTCGGACGCCCCATGCCTTCGGGTCACCTGGTGTGGTTAAACGCCTCTCAGGGTCCGAAATCGACCATCAACAGTACTTAGAGATGTATTCAATCTAAAATTCATCAAAATTTATAAAAATTTAAGAATTTGGATATATTCAAACCAAAGGATTACATTGAAATATAGGCACATTCGATCCAAATTTATATGGAATCCATTACATTCAGTTATATTGAATTCAGATTTGCATGGAATTCAATGAAATCTAAGTGTATTCAAAAGTTATTAACATTACAAATTTCAAAGTGATAAATTTAGATGGATTTTAAAGTGATTTTCATAAAGAAAAAAGTTTATAACAAATCTTACCATTCTCCTAAAAATTTCATTGGATTTCTTAAAAAATTTTACAAAATCAATGTGAAGTCTATACAATCTGTGAATTTCACTAAAATCTATCATTAAATAGAATTCTATCGAACTTTGGTAAACTCTAGATTGAATATTAGTTGCTATTTTATTTTATCTTAATTTTTGGAATAAAGTTGCTATTTTATTTTATTGTTAAAAAAATATGCTATTTTATTAGAAGATGGAAGAAATGAAAAGGGTAATAATATATGCTTTTTTAATGTGTTCACTATTACATAGTTCAGCTAGCATAGGAAAAACATGCTTAAACATTTATATACAGTAATATATAAAAGCTCTTTCTAAATTAAATAACAAAACGATCAATAATTTTCTGAAAGTACTAATTAATCCTAAAAGTTCTACTTCCAAAATGTCATTAATAAAATTTCTACTTGGAAATATTCTTTGAAACATATCATTAGAGTATCTAATTAGACAAATATATAAATTTAAGACATTGTTAGAAATCATTTAATCTGTTACTTTTAAGATAATCATAAAGGTCCTTACTCTTTGTCTAAAATCGTTCATGTCCAATGATGTCGCTTTTTTAGATTGCTTTCATTCTGGGTAGACATATCCAAGAGAATGTTGCAATTGTCCAGGAGATCTTTAATTTGATGAGAAGTAGAAAATTAAGGAAAAGTTTTATAGCTATTAAGGTAGACTTAGAGAAGGCTTATGATAGACTGAGCTGAAATTTTATTAAGAAGACTTTGATTCTGGCTGGGATTTCTAGTAAGATTTCTTCTTTAATGATGAATTACATTTGCTCTACTTTGTTTCAAGTACTTTGGAATGGGACTAAGTCAGATACTTTCCTTTCTACTTGTGGAATTCGTCAAGGGGATCCAATTTCTTCTTACTTTTTTGTTCTCTGCATGGAAAGACTGACTCATTATATTCTGAATGCTATTAATGATTGTTCATGGAAACCTTCTGTGATTGGTACTAATGAACCACGAATCTCTCATCTTATATTTATTAATGATTTGCTACTTTTTGTTGAAGCGAGTCAGGACCTAGTAGATACCATCAAGAGATTATTGAAATCCTTCTGTGTGGCCTCTGGAGAAAAGGTTAGTGATCAAAAAACGATGATTTATTTCTTTAAGGGAGTTTCAGATTAATTGGCTTCAAAGCTTGCCTTTAAAAGTGATTCCTAATCCACCATGAATATTGACAAGTATTTGGGTATCCCTGTTTGCTTAGGCAGACTTACAAAAAAAAACTCATAGTTTTGTGCTTCAGAAAGCGCAGAGCAAACTTTTAGGTTGAAAGGATAAGGTTCTATCAATTGTAGGAAGAGCTACTTTGGTTAACTCTTATCTTTTTAGTTAACCATAATATATTATGCAATCAGTCTTAATACTTAAGTGCACTATTCTTAAGCTGGAAAAGATTAGTAGACAATTTTTGTGGGGAGATACCACTGCTACGAAAAAGCTCCATGCTATCGTTTGGAATAACATTTGTTGTCTAAAAGAGTTTGGAGGCTTAGGCTTCAGATGACTCCATGAGCTCAATTTGTCTCATCTAATAAAACTGGTTTGGGGAATTCTCATTGGAAATGACCTTTGGTGTGATGTGATTAAATCAAACTGATGTGATCAGATCAAAATATAATTTGATTACCAATAATGTTGATACTTGGAAAACTGGTGCATCTGATTCTGTTATTTGGAAAGCTTTATGCTTCATTCAACCTAATGTTGTGGAACAACTTGCTTGGCAAGTTGGCAATAGAGAAACTGTTAGATTTTGGTTTGATAGGTGGGTTACAAATCCTTAATAACTTAGTGTACGAATACTGTGCCACTTGCTTTATTAAATGTTAAGGTGATTGATTTGGTCGGAGCTAATGACGGATGTGATTGATCTCTTTTAAAGAACTATTTGTCTAAAAGGAAATGTCTTCTTCTTGCAATGTCCTCTCTTTCTTGTCAAAATGTGAGTGTGGATCATCGTCTTCGGAGGGCTTCCAATGATGGGCACTTTTCCTTGAAATCTACTTATAATTCTCTTGTGAGCAGTAGTTAAGGTTAAGAGGACAAAGTTTAGGGTGTTCTGTAGAGGATAAAAGTTTCCCAGAGGATACGACTCTTCCCTAGGCAGTTTCAGCATGATAGACTGTTGACGAATGTAAGGAAAGCACGAATGGGTCTTTCTTTTTCTAGCTCTTGTGCATTTTATGAAAATATTTCTCAAGACGATATGTGAGTTTTGAGGAATTGTAGTTTTACCTTTGATGGTGCATAAAGATTATTCCCCAAAATTGGAGGAATTGTTTTTTCAGAGTTGAAAAGGAGGAATGAGTGTTGAAAAATCTAACGATAAATGGATCCTAGCTTTTACAGTTATATGCTACTTCCTCTGGTTTTAGAAGAACCAAGCAATGCATGATCCAGATTTTACCAAACCTTTGAATGGATCTTATCTTATTAATAAACAAACTTTTGTTATCTGTGCTGCTCAGAGAGACTATTATAATAAGTTCTACTCCTATTGCTCCAAACTTTATTTATCATTGGAATTTGCTTCTTTCTGAATGGGTCAAATTAAACACTAATGGCGTTTTAAAAAGAGCTACTGAAAGAGCTACAATTAAGGGTCTACTCTGTGATGATCAAGGTATTTTCATAAAGGAATTTATGAGTTTTCTAGATATTTACACAGTTCTAAAAGCTAAGGTAAGGGCAATTAGGAGAGGTCTTCATCTTGCTTGGGATTTACGTCATCCTGGGGTTTTGGTGAAATCGGATAGTAAAGAAGTCACTGATTTGATTATTCATTTAAATCCTAATCCAATTTGCTTCGAGTATGTTCTCCTAGACATTTGGAATACCATAAAGAAGATTGACATATAAAATTACTTCTTGTGCCTCAGGATGTTAATCAGAATGTTGATTGGCTTGCAAAAGTTGGTCTTAATATGACTGTGGAGGATATGACTCTGTCTACTATTTCTTCCGAGTTAGATTTTCTTCTCAGCTTTGATCATCAAGGAGCTCAGGTTCTCCATTGGTGTTTTTCTTTCTCTTTTTAGGCTTCTGCCTTGTTTTTGTACCAAAGAAAAAAAAAAAAAGTAGTCATTTAATCCAAATCAATCCAATTTTAAAATTTGATTACCAAGCCCCAATTTTAAAGCTCAAGCTTAACAAATCCATGTAATTTCCATTTCAAGCATATAAAAATATAAAACCAATATAATATAGTTTCAAGTGGATTGAATTAACTTAGGTAATCGATTGTACAAAGAATTGATATTTTTACTGTTATGTGTATTTTTGAGACTGCACAAATGAGCTGCTAAAAGCCTAATGAAATAGCTCAATGGACCAGCCTAGCAAACAACGACTTACTTGCCAAGTCCCAGCTTGCAGAAACAACCCCACAAAGAATTGAACAAATAACTTGCATATATGTGCATATAAAGACATCCAGCTCACAACAGTGAGCTCTCACGTGACAAGCATATCATTGTTACAAGCTATCAGGTCACTAGTCACGATCAGAGCTGCCCAACGAGCTCCAGCTCGCCCAAAATAGAACCAGTTCATGGCTTAGCGTAACGTGCACGTTGAATCTTATTCAGAATGGTAGTAGCATGATTTACGGATATCTCAACTTCTAAGTCTAAAGATAATATCAAATCCCGAAAATCAAGAGCACAATCTCGAAAAATGTAATCACCAATAAATTGTTTCTTATTTGTACACAAATAATAGTATCTTCCCCTCTCTATAAATAGGGGAATATAACTCATTGTAAAGGGGATGACTCTCAGACAATCTCACAACACTCAATAAACAAACTGCCTCTCTAATCAGAGAAGACACCGTGGACATAGGCTATTTCTTGGTCGAACCACGTAAAAATCTGTTTCAATTTCTTCCTCTCTACCTCTCCTCTCTCTTTTTTGCTTTGTTTTGTGAGATCTGCAGTTGTGAGCTTTAAAGAACTTTTGATGACCAGATCTGAATATCAACACTTACCAACCCATATGCTTTAACAAATTTCATTTGATTTCATAAAGAAAGATAACAAAAATTTATATGGAGTCTAAAGAATCCATTGACCCAAATCTATCATTTAAAAAATATTCATCAAACTCCGATAAACCCTATATCGATTACACACCCTTAAATATAGAACAAAGATATAGAAAAATATAAAAAGGAAGGTGTTATTTGAACAAATAGTACCAAAAAGGGAATGGGTGTACCCTTCATCAAAATAAATTTAAAAATAGAATTAATAAGATGTTTAACCTAATTATATACAAAGTAGTTGGATTTAAACAATAAACTAAGACCTTTTATTGTAAATGAAGAATTTCTAGTAAATCTTATGATACATTAAGTGAGATTTTTATGTTTCTAAGAATATTTATATCAATTTTAACTTAATTAATCATCTATAAAATATAATCTATTTGGTGACGATTATTATTATAATTATTTTGTAAAGAAGACCTTTTGTTACAAGAAAGGTTTTAGATTTTATTAATTTAAGAAAAGTCAGTAACTTTAATGTGTGCTTTAAATTAGTCATATATATGGTTTTGTTACTTAGTCCGTATATGCCCTTATTTGATACATTCATGTATGATCTTACTTTTTTTAAGAGAATTTTAGTGTAACGGGGATTTGAAGGTTGTGATATTTTACACTTTTTTTGAAACAAACCAAACCTCAATTAGAAAACATAAACATAGGACAATGATCTTACCACAACTGATCTCTTCTAAAAGAGATGGCAAGAGAGGCTATATTGTGAGCTAAATCATTTTCTAAACTAGAAATAGCTAGACACCTAAAAATATCAACCTCCTCACGCAAAACCTTAACATCTTCGGATGACAGGACTCTACCTGAATTCCCTCTAACGAATCCAGCGATCCTGCCAAGCATCCCACGAAACCCTTTTGAGGTCTAACTAACAAGACTCAAAAGAATATTGTGAAGCGAACCCTTAACTATTTATAAAATTCTAAAAATATAAATCATACATTTTAAAATCTCATTTCAAATTTAATCGGATGAATAAACATATAATTTAAAAATATTACCATAAACATACGAGTATCTAAAACATGCATGCATCCTTTTAACATGAAAAGTTTTACAATATTTGTTCTCAATCCGAAAATATGCAAATTACATGATTAAAATTTAAATCACAATCTTTACACAAGAGGTTATGCGAAGTCGTCAGTCGTAGGGCCCACCTAATCTGAACGAACCGCACTAGTACCTGGATAACTTGTTCCTACACCTAAGAGATTTTTCAAAAACATTATGGCTACAAAAGTTCAGTGAGTATGGATGTATGTATATTTAAAATGATCTTTATAAAATTACCTCCCGAAAACATTTGTGCTAACATTTTCCTTTAAAATAATTTTATTTCTAGAAGCTTGTATTTTTAATTAAAATTTTTATAAAGTTTCAAAAGCTCGTTCTAATTTAAGTTCACAAAAGGCTAAAATGTTTTGTATTTCAAAAACATTTTCTTTCTAAAATTTGCTTTTAATGGTATGCTTTCTTTTCTAAAATGCTCTAATGGAAACCCAAGGGAAGCTATAACCATATAAGCGATTAGATTAGGTTCGCTCAGTGTGAGGGGTCACATGGCATAAAAGCTAGCATTACTTACCATGACAAAGCTATAAAGACATCTCGTTACCACGTGACGGAACTACCATTGCACACCGTGTAACGAGATAATATCCCATGAGTGTAGAAGGCGACTTGATAGACACGACAGACTCGATCCTCTCGATGTTAACAAGACATGCCCTCCTAACGCCTATCATACACTGCGGGGTATACCGACCGAGTCTAATATTACAAGATCTATCTATAAAAGCTTGGATCGTCCACTAGTTTTGAAAACCTTTTTCTTTTTCTATAATTCAAATCAATTTTTCTTTCATGTTATAAAAAGAAATAATATATTGCATATTATCTATAAATAAATTATTTATTCTCATGCTAGAGTATAAAGGTATTTATAAGCTAAGACAATAAACGAAAAGCTATGAAATATTTGTATAGTAAACTAAAAATCATTTAACAAAAACATTTGCACACTAACAGTTTGCTTCCCAATTCACTTGAGTCACTTCTGCTGCATCGACCTCCTTAGTTTGTCTCTACACCCACACTCTTGATCCTTACTTGATCTAACTTGGTACTCTTCTGGAACTTATTCTTCACCTTTCTATGACTTGAAAACTCTTCGAAACAAGTAGGAAAATGGCTTGATGTAGCTACTATTCTACCTCTTTTTGTTCTACCGATAGCTTCCTCTCTTCCCTTCTAGATTTTTCTCCCACTTCACTCACTCTCTCTCTCTCTCTCTTTCACGGTAACTTCTTACCATACACACCTATTTATGGGTGTGGACCAAGCTCAACTTTTACCCTTAAACTTCTTTAAATTTATTATTCTGCCACGTTTTAGAGAATTCTTCACTTTCCCCCAATATCCTTAACCTTTCCTTTTATTTACAATTTTACCACCCTTTCTAGAAAAATCTTTTATTTTCTCAATTAACCATCAACTTTTTATAATTTAAGTTTATTTCCGATTCTTTCAAAAATTTTACAAATATTACATTTTACTACTAAACACTTAAAAATTATTTTATTATTTCACCAATTAAGGTACTTTGGTACATTACATCATTCCGTATATGAACAGTAATAACCTCAGAAGAGGGTATTACATCGAATGTGTGGGTAATTTTCTACGAATTTAATCCCCCTCCCCCCACCCTTAAAAAAAATTGAAAAAAAAAAATGAAGTTTACTTACATTAATGGTTGAGGTACTCAAGAATTATCTACTCTCACGATAAAGAGAAAAATCTTAGTATATACATATGGTGTTAGTATTTTGGGTTGCCCTTATCAATGAGATGAATTGGGTCTTAAATATCCAAATGGGTCAAATTTTTCTAGCCAATTCAGCTAATTCACCTAATTTAACCAACATGGATTCAATAGGTTTTCATCCAGTAACTGCTTAAGCAGTTAAAAATTTATAATTTGAATTACAAATGAGAAGAAGGCACAATGGTAGTATGGATAACTTAAGTTTTCCTAGAAAATATTGATACAACATCTCACTTTTTTGAATGAAGAACCATTATTGGAATACAATGATGAATCATTAAACACATACATCAAAAGCAAGGATTTTTACTTTGTGAACAAAGAAGGGTTCCTGTTGGAGATTTCTTTCCAATTTAGTAGAACAATCTTAGGATTTAGAGGTTTCTGTGAACTTTAATTCAAGCTAAGAATTCAAAATCTCTTATCAAGCATATCTAAGTTATGTTTTAGAATATAGGATTCAAGATTTATACATGTTGAAACCCGAGCTCTATCATGGATGTAATGGGAAAGTACACAAAATATTTGAATTATGAATGGATATGCTCATCTAGTATAGTTTTATTCATTTTTCAAAAAAAAAAAAAAAAAACACGGATGTATCATAGTTGCACTTCGTTAATTAAGTAGTTGACAGATTTGCCCAAAATAATTTTGACTAACCAGTTTCAGATAATAATAATGATAAATTTGATTAACAATTATATAAATCTATATGTTAGTTTAAAATGACAAAGTCATACTAATAAAAAATAATATTCATATAATTGTCATTTTATTGGTATTTATGATTTGATGATTGTTTCACATAATCGAAATATCAATTTTAAAAAAATAAATAAATTTGCATTAATAAAAAATTTAATTAATTGCTTTTCAAAATAAACTTTTTTTTATTTATTTAAAAGACATTTTCTACCAAAAACACAAACGAACAAATGCTTCTTGAAGAATATTTCAAATGAAAGAAACCCAAAAATAAATTGTGTATACTGCAATTAAACATTATAAAACAAAGGTAAAAGCTAATTAAACAAATGCACTTTAAACACTTTAGAAGATCCCTAAGTGGGTGAAATCTACAGTTGCTGATATAGTTTTTATTCTATTGTCAGTTTTGCCAGACACTAACAACTAGTTAAACAGCCTAGTGGTGATTGGAATGGGGTTGGTTGGGATTAAATGAAATGTAGATAAAACTGGGTGCATGGAAATGCTTTCTGTTTGCTCTAAAAATTTGTGCAGAGTTTGTGTGTATGGAAGATATAAAATCAAATGGAGCGGAATGGAGTGGAGGTTGCCTTTTATAGGCCTGATCCTCAACTGCTCTACAACCCGTTATTCCATTTTTTTCTGGTCTCCACTTCCCTCTACTGTCCCGTGCATGGTGGTGTGGAAGCATGGCCTACGTGGGCGCGTCAGTTACCCCCGCGATCCACTCAATCATGTGCCACTTGGGCTACACTTCATCCATGCGCCGAACTACGGACCTCCAATCCTCATTCATTTGGATCGTGTATTGCACTTGGGCTGTCAACTTTGTTGCCATTGTTTTTTTATCGATACAGTTTGTCTCCCACTTCTTCGGTGGACATAGTCAATTGAAGAAGTGTCTGTTCGAACAACTTATTGTGTCGTTATCTCTATTCTGTTGTAAGTTGAGGACATGACCGTCTGCATTAGGTTGAATGACTTATGGGTCGAGCTGTCATACATCCCCTCTATTTCTCTCAATTATGAAAACATCGATAGAATTAAAAGGGGGTCACTTTTATTTATAACTGGTTTGGTTAGTTACTTGATGTAATGGTCAAAAAAATGCCAATATCAAGCCCAAGTTGATAAAAGCCCAAGAATGAACATACCAAACCCAAACCCAAGATATGTGGATATTAGTAGGGGTGAGCATCTCCAACCCAACCCGACAAACCCAACCCAACCCAACTATTTTTTATTGGGTTGGGTTGGGTTAATTCTTAAAAAAAATAAGATGGGTTGGGTTGGGTTGGGTTGAAAATTAAATTGGGTTGGGTTGGGTTGAAAAATTTTCAACCCAACCCAACCCGAACCCGACAAACGTCTATCCCTAATTCTAAATCTAAGGTTTTCTCCTCTTTCTAAAATAATACTTGTTAGGGATGATGATTAAGGATAACTTTTATGATGAAATAAATATTTTATTTATAATTATTAAATATTTATTTATATTTATTTTATTTGTAATCAAATTGCTAAGACTATAAGAGTTATATATTAGACCTTTTATACTTTTATGGCAAATTAAATTCAATTCGATCAACCCAACCCAACCTGACTAGTACTGGGTTGGATTAGGTTAGATTGAAGAATTTATTGATTTGTTTATTATGATAATGTTAAATGTGTAATGTTATATATTATTAATATTTTGTTCTTCTATTTATATAGAGATTGGAGTGAGCATACCATTGGATCCATAAAAAATAATGTGAATTGATTATTTTTCATGCTATTAAGATAATTATTTTAAATAAAAACTTTATATTTTACTTATATATGTTTGTTCTTTTATGATTTGCAAAAGTTGAAAACATGTTAGTTAGTTACATTTTGGGTTGATTTACATGTTTTGTTTGATGTTAGATGTGGCATTCAGTTGATACTTTGGAAGCTACCACTTTGACGTAATTTTTTATGGTTTTTTACGCTTGTGAGGACTTTAATGAGCAAACAAGTTGTGTTGACGGACTCTATTAGGATTATTGTCTTAATTTTTATTTTGTTATTTTTGTACCTTTTTGTGGTGAATTAATTTTTTTTCTTTTTTAATTATGTAGTGGCTTAAATTTTTATTTGTATTAAATCTATTATGTAATCAACGAGAATATTTTACATTTGAACGAGTTGATTAATATGAATGTTTTGTATTTCAACAAGATACCAACCCGATCAACTTAACCTAACCCAACCCGACAATTATTGGGTTGGGTTGGGTTGGGTTAAAGAATTAATTGGGTTGGGTTGGGTTGAAAAATTTTCAACCCAACCCACATTGGGTTGAAGGATTTTCAACCCAACCCAACCCGAACCCGAAAACGCCCACCCCTAGATATTAGACCCTGAACCAATTGTGTGACTCGACCTGTCGGTCCGACCATACGACCCAACGTGTGTCAGTCGCCATCAAACCATGTTCAGCGAATGTGGTGTGAAAGAGGGAGAAACATGCCACTCTGACTCATAATATGCGAAGTGGGGAGAGTGGTGCACTAAAAAGAGGTTGTGTGGACTTGCGGTTGAGGTTGAGCTGTATATATGTATACACTAAATTCATTTCATAGAGAGGATATGGAATACTTAGCTTACCATTACTCTATCAAAATCATTTCACTTAATAAAATCATATTTTTTTTATCAATTCTTCTTGTTTTAATCTAAATTCGTTAGGTCCTTTTCGAATTGATTTTAGTGCTCATCATTTAAGTTTTACCGTGACACTTAAACGAATTAAAACTTTAATTGTCTGTAACGTCAGTCAAATCAAACATTAAGGCCACAATTAACCTTCAAAAACCATGTCATTTCGATTATCGTGTGAGTCTCTAGAGACATGTCACGTGTCCGTTACTTATGAAATGTCGATTATAAGAGTCCCGCTCATACCTGATTCTTCATTTTTTCAAAAATTTTGCTTTTGGCACACTCGCTCTCTCTTGTTCTTGAATGAACTCATAGATCTCTAGATTTCAAATCCTAACTCTTGCCTTTTACAGAAAATTTCAAAGGTTTCTCAATAAGGTGAGTCTTTAGGTCCCTATTTTCACTCTAGTATTTATGATTTTATTTTCCTTTGGGTGAGTTTTGGCATCTCATCTCTCAAATTCTCTCAGATTTTTGGTTTTACATATGCTTTGTTTTATCCTTTATCTCTCTCTCTCTCTCTCTTTGTTTATTATTATTATTATTATTATTTGATTTCTTTTGATATTTTTGGCGTGTATAACTTGGTAGATTTCTTGTTTATGTATTTCTTCACCTTACCGTACTCATTAGAAAGTTTAGGTTTACTAACCCTAGTTTAGGCTCTAAAATTAGATTATTAACAAGAATTTTTGCATGCTCAATAGTTAAATATGACTTCAAGTCACAAAGATTTGATCAACATAATAGATGAAAGCTTGCCTTCATCAGGATACAGTTGGCTGAGCTCTTTCTCGTCGATTGAGTCGTAATATTTAGAGATTGTGTCGAACCGTGTTGAGGATTCAACCTCACAGTTTGACATAGCTACATTAGTTGTTTCAGTTGAGGATGAAACCGGCAATTCCCTAAGTCCTTGAAATGTTAAAAATAATTTCGTTTGGAAATGAAGATGAATAACTTTTTTTTTTGTGCTAAAAACGAAATTTTCATTTTTAGTTGGACTAAAAGTAAATTTATTATTTAAATTTACTATTAAAATATTAAATAATATTTAATTCAAACGTATCTGAATCAATAATAAGTCTCAAAAGTATACTTCTTTTTATTTTATTTTTAATTAATTAATTTGTAACTAATATTATATGGGTTGTGATTATGAGCAGTTGACGTGTGATGTAAGTGAGAGGCACGTCAAAAAGTTGGAGGGCTAGATCTCATTTTATAAGACGTAACCTTAGAGACGCCAAGGTCATTTTACACCTCATGATTTAGTGTGTGGTATTCTCATCTGTGAACATAAAAAAATAAAATAAAAAGCACGAAAAAAATCATTATTATTAACTTCTAAGTCTTCAATACTCACCTGCTTTCACTAATAATAATAATAATTAATATTATAAATTACACCGTACATTTTTCTATTTTGATTTTGGTATGTAACAAATTTTATTACGTAATAAATTTTATTGTATAATAAAATTATAACCGATGCCTATGTATGTTGGTGCATATCTTGATAATGCAGTCAAGTCTTACTATCAATGACAAAATGGACATTCAACTTTATAATCTTTTACTAGAACATGAAGTATCTCTATATTTTATGCATTTTATTTTTCAACTTATGATGTCACTAACTTTTATCAAAAGAGAGGATAAAGTAATCTACTTGAACTCATATTAAAACGTGTAGGAACCAATTTAATTAACCGATTTAATTGAACTAAACCACATAATTCTGTAGTCACTTAATATATATTAGGAACCAATTTTTTTTTGTTCAACATGAAACCGCACCATTTCTAGCATTGATATGTGACAACCAATATATCATAAATTAATTTATTTAATAGCTTATTAGGTATTTTTAATAAATTAATTAATTGCTTAACCGTTAATAGAAGAAATAATAGTTTACAAAAATGTTGAGATGGTTAAATAGAAAAAACCCACATACGTTGAAGTCACTCCTTAAATCCCTACTTGCTTAACCATTTACTAATAAATGTGTGTTGATGTAATATTACATCAACACACATTTTCTATATAGAAATAATAAATTAAATACTTACTTAAAATTCGAAGCTAAATTGCAACTAATACACTAGACATATGTTCATATATATTACATACACAGGTAACATAGTCAAACTTTTTAGATTAGATTGATTGAGGTGCAGTGCGGAAAGGAGGCTTCTAAAAGCGGGAGGATGGCTCCCTAGGAGGGAGGAGAAGCCCATGCAAACACAAGGAAAAACTACCACTTTGCTTGGTGGCACAGGGGTTCGAACCATACACTTAGCCCTTTGCTAGAAAACATAGGCAGTGCTAGCTGCGGCCATTAAGGTAGCACACTCATCTAATTGTAAAACTTTTACTAATTTGTCTAAATAAGATGTGTATTATTTATCATTTTAATTCACAAAAGGTTATTAAAAGCTTTTTTTCTCCATTAGCACACGTGACTTAACATATATTTGTTAAAGTGAAATTTTGTAAAAGTCATCCATTAAGAAGTAAAAGTTCATTTTTGGTTAAAAAAATTAAGTTATTTAACTCTTAACAAAACTTTATTCGTTTTTGTTCATTTTTCGTAGGTGAACATTTCATGTGCAATACTGCACGTAAAATGTTTTCTTATTTCACACGTAATGTAAAATATTACAAGAAGCTGAAAAGAGTAAAAGAGGTAATTGAAGTTTTGTTTGAGGTTAAAGAATGAATAATATTTATTTTTAGATAAAAATAAATTATTTTATTTAAAGTAAAAGTGAATTCAATATACCGTAAAATGCATGCGGAGTGGCAAACCTCCATCATAAATGTGAAAAAAATATGAAATAAAAGATGTGCACTATTGGAACTAAGATGTGCAAAATACATAACTTCAGCTACACCAAATACCTTATTTTATTTCTAAATAGGAATATTGGATTCATTAGTTAATGATGAATTATATTTCCACCCTGTGAAAAGAAAAAAGGAAAAATGGTAAAATAATAATAATAATAAATAGGTTTGATCAAAGTGATGGCACTCATTTCTTTTATTGGTTTTTTCTTTTTAAAATAGGTTACTATTAAATGAATTAAATATTTATAAAAAATAGTCGAGATTGAATATATAATGTTCACGAAACAACTACCTTTTTATTTTCATGATGAGGAGCATATCATCCTTTAGTATAAATAGTTAAGTATCCACTAACTCCAAGAGTTTAAGGGTTTAAGTTTCACATTTATCGTTTAATATACAAAGTATGTATTGTGAGTCTCATCTGAGTATGAGTTACCTTCTCTCCATTATGGGAGTGATTATCTAAACCGTACTATCAATAATTCGTCTTAACAGTATATAGGTAATGAGTCTCCTCTTAATAGGAGTTATCATCTCCTTATTGTGGAAGTAATCATTTATGTCACACTATAAAGTCATTTATCTCAATAAATTTCGATAGTTATCTGACACGTAAAGTGTCAGTATTCAATATATATTACAAGATGAAGAGATAAAATTACCCAAATAAATTTTTTATTTTTTATTTTTGAGTTGTTTTAAAAAGGTCTTGACAGCATGCTTTTTAGTGATAATTAGTTGTACGTGCTTAAATTTATATTCGTTTTTTTATCAAATAAGTTTTAAAGTTAAAAAAAAATAAATATTATTAGTTATAATTTATATAGAGTGGATACTCAAATTTAACTACCAGATTAACAATATTATTTTACTTAAATTATTGTCATATATATGATATCATAGATAATACTTCTAAGTTTAACCATTTAACTACAATACATTTAATTTAATTAGAAGACCAAAATGAAGATTCAATATATTTTTATCCTATAGAATTAATAAAATTTCAGTTGATCATAAGAATTACAACAATTATCTCTCACTTAGAAGAGAGTAATTAAATAAATAAGCACAACAACATTGCTTGATATTCAATGACTACTAACAAATTTGATAATAAGACTACCAGAACAATTCCAATAATGTTTGTAGGTTCCTCATTATAAACTGACACTCTGGTATGTCCTTTCTCTAATATTAGATCCATCAAATTCTTGTCCAAAAGAAGTGGTTGCTACATAAGATGATCGATACATAACTGGCGCAAGTGATTTTCGGTATAATACTCTTCAAATCATCTTACTTGTCAAGCCTAGCATTAATATCAATAAAAAAAAATGTCTGATATAGGAGTCATTGCATCCCTGGCTGTTTTCTCAGATACCTCAAGAGCTAATGCAATAACGGTTGTTTCATCATGTGTCAATTCCTCTCCTTTTCCAGCCTAATTAAATCACAGTTTTATTATAAATCAAACAGTATGCGATAGTAGAAAACAAGAAGACCAGAACAGAGATGTCTGATATGCAATAAAACATCCAAAACCTAAATAACATTTTGAAAAATACAGAAACTAAGTTCGCAGTATATTTTTAGTTGTATATCAAGTTTTTAAGAGAGACAGAAAAAGAGGATCCGAAAAAGACATCAAATTGATTATAATTCATTAACACATACAAATACAAAAAAAGGGAAAAAAAGAGAAGAAGAAGCATTGCATTGCAATTTGGAATGCTAAAAAGTTATTAAATGCACCCCATTACCATGAAAGTCTACCAATGTTTACAACTCAGCTCTGTGAAACAGTGCTACATGTCCATGGCCCAACAGAAATTCCAATAGCTGTGTAATCACCAAAAATGAAACGAAAACTTAACTGTAAAATAAACCAGCAATAGCTGTATTTGACTAATGCAATAAAATCAATTATTGAGATTGTTTTATCCCAACATAATTACCTTCCTTATTGGGAAAGCAACAAGAAAACATATACAAACCAGAACAGGGACAGCTAGGGCCACAGTTGCACTAATTGCCAAACCATATCGGGAACAAACAGATTGTGGAATGATCTGTAGACACAAGTAGATAATAAAAAGCAATTAGAGCATGCACATGGACCATGTTGCTTAAAAGCTTTAATATAAATATGGTTGTATCAAATTGCCAGACAGAAAGACAGATAATATTCCACCATCAAGCATACACAGTCACTGTTGCAGGAACTCAAATCCATTATTTGGTGGTGCGATCCACAAAAAGCTGCTCAGCGTAAAGATATAGTCTGTTATAAATATGCACATATACCAAATAAAATAAGATTCATAAACTTCACTTTCGCCATATGCTTGGGTACATGTCCATATTGCACAGATCCAGAACAAATGAAAATGCAATTTAGGTTGGCTCCCTTACCTCAGCAAACAGAAGAATCAATGTAACCGAAATCAATATAGCTCCCCAAGCTGTAACCAAACTGTCAAGACAGATGGGAAGTGTCTAAAAAATGGGAAAGTTAATGGTCATTTCACACATATATTAGTTTTCAGTGCATCTAACTTAATAGCTTATTCACAACATCTTAATATCCACTTCCATGGCAGTAGCATTACAAATAAGTAGGGTATATAGCAACAAATGCTGCCTTTTGACAACAGGAAAATCTTCGCTGTTACAGGAAACCACATGCTTTCAGTGTAACAAATATGTAATCATACCATAATACTACCAGTAAAACATATCACACACACAGAGTAGGCAGTGACAGGTCAAGATAAAATATAAGAGATAAAATTGCTATAATATTTAATCTAACCTCATAATGACTACCATATTAAATTAGTAAATAATTTAATCTATACTTTCTACTTCTAACCTCCGGATTAAACAATAGTAAGTAAAGATAACGAATGCATGTCCAATATGGATTAAAATCTAAAAGTTAAGAGATTTGAAATTTGTTATCTGTAAACGTTATCATTATACCCCTTTTATGTCCTCTAAAATGTCAAGCGCTATCCATACCGATAACTCAATCAGTAATAACTATAAATCTTTCAATAAAAATGGATAAAGAAATGAAGAAATCAGATTCTTACATGTTGAGTCAACATGTGAGGACCAAAACACATCAACCAATAGACATAAATAATCATATCAGTCTCATTTTAGGTGGAAATCTACAGTACAACACACACATAATGAAGTTTTGACCATTCACTATCTCTATTCTTCTATATCTTCCAGTATCTTTCTCAACAACAAAAATCAACCAAAGCCCGAAAGAAGCAAAATTTATCAAACATAGAGTAGACAACAACACATACTTCAACTCACAAAAATAAAAAAATTCAGTTCCCAATTAATGAGCACATAACCATCCAAAACATTCATCCATATTTCTTTCCTTTTATAACATTTTTTTTTTCAGCCACAACTTAGTCTGTAAGTATACATCCATGGCTCTAAAATTACCAAAATCCTTATTCATTCATTCAATGATTCTCTCATTTTCTCATCAATCAAACAAACAAAGCTAGACAAACACCAAGCCAAAAGAATCATCAACCCACTTAAGATTTTCACTCACTCTTCTTTTCCTCCCAAACAACAAACACATTATAATTAAATTTAGACAAACAAGCAATAAGAAATTATAAATTAGTCTCAACCATCAAAAATAGTTTGTGGGTCGAAAGCATCCACCTTTTCTCTCATTTTCTCAGCTACCAAACAGTCCAAAAAAAAAAAGACAGGAGGTTACCAGCATGTTTGCGATCCTTAGGAGTGCCAGACTTGGCAAGAACTTTAAGATCAACGGGACTCATGTCTTTTGCCTTGGTGAGGGAAGTGAGCATGCGTCGGGCTATGTGGTCCGGCGGTGGTTGGCTCTACTTTACATAGATTTTGCCTGTAAGTTATAATTTTATTTTTAAACAAGTTTAGGGGTGTTGGAAACTGTCACTGTTCAACCTCCCCTTCCGATTTTTTTATATAGTATAAGATAATAATTTGATTTTATAACATAGGTTTTGATTCTTAGACGTAATATCTAAAGAGCTTGATAGTTATAATTGAAAAATAATAATAATAATAATAAGGTCTGAATTTTGGCAATCTTACGAGACTGGATCGGTCCCACTCAAAAAGATTGTTCATCCTCTCGTGCTAAAAAAGATCAAAAACATCTCATCTTTTTTGGTAGAGAAGGAATTATAATACGGTGCATTATAACATTTATAGTTACATGTTGGTGTATAATATGATACATTTGATCTAATCATATTTCACAAGGTCATTATAATTTTAAGAGACAATTTAAAAGTAAGAGATAATAATTTGACAAATGTTCATTTATTTGGAAAATTGGCATATCTCGTCTCCATATCAGTGGTTGAACACTTCTCTTAATCCTAAAAAGTTAAGGGTTCAAATTTCTCTCTCGTCCGAAAACACAAAGTATAGGTACTTTTCTATAAATTTAATCTCTCTCTCCATGATTTAAAAAAAAAAAAAATAGAGGAAACAATCACCGTCATTCAATGATTTCAAGTATCATATATCTCTTTTCATTTTATATGGTTATAATTAGAAGTTATGAACGATACGTTTAATGTGACTATATATTATACTCATAAAATTTTAATTTGATATATATTATGTTATATAATATAATTATGATTCAAGACTTGATAGTTTACTAGTGTCATGTGCGAAAATCTGATGAGTTCACGTGTATTACATCAAGCTTTAAGAAGGAAAAATCTGAAAAGCTCCCAAATATGGAAGGAAAAAAAAAAATCATTGAATCTCACCTTTTAACATAAAATAGAGGGTGGTTTTACATTAGTTCCATTTTCAAATGATGTCTTGATAATATCCCTATCAAAAATTAACAAGTTGAGTTGGATCCATCCTTTGCAATCAAAAGGTGTTTTAACTTTTTAAGTATCGAATTCAAGGTAAATTTTATACCAATTTTTGATACTAGTGTCAAGCCCAACATGATTGTTACATATCAAATCGCAGCCAGGTCCATAAACTATTTGGTGTTTGATTTCAGTTGTTTTAGTTGAATACATGTCGGACTGGGCCATGGGCCCATGGCAATGCATCTACTAACCCAACCCAATTTTGGGCTCACTTTGGTACACAGTGGGCTTGGTGGTTGTGGATTCTTTCATTAACTCAGTCTAGAGATGGTCCAAGTAACAATCAAAATGTGAATCTAGAATAATACTTGGGGGTGTATTCAATCTGAAATTAATTGAAATTTTGAAAATTTAAAAATTTAGATATATTCAAGTTAAATTTGGATGATTACTTTAAAATATAAGTGTATTTAATCTAGATTTATATCAAATCCATTAAAATTTAGGTGTATTCAATTTAAATTTATATACAATTTAATAAAATCTAAATGTATTCAAAAAATTATTGACATCACAAAATTTATTTAAATGATAGTTGGATGGATTTTTAAATTATTTTTATGAAGAAAAAATTTAAAACAAATCTTAACATTCTATTAAAAGTTTCATCGGATTTCTTAAATAATTCTAACAAAATCAATGTGAAGTCTATAGAATATGTGAATCCACTAAAATTTATCATTAAATAAAAACTCCATCAAACTTCAATAAGCTCTAGATTAAATATTAGTTACGATTTTATTATATTTTTAAAGAAAGTTGCTATTTGTTATAATACGGATGAAATAAAAAGGGGAATAATATGCTCCTTTAATTTGTTCACTATTACATAGTTCAGTTACCATATCATATAAAAGTTTTAAAAAAAAAAATTTAAATAATGAAACGATCAATAATTTTTCCAAAAGTACTAATCCTAAAAGTTTTATTTCCTTTCTCAAAAATGAAAAAAAAAAAATTCTACCTCCAAAATATCCATTAATAAAATTTTTATTTGGAATATTATAGGAAATGTTTCCTTAAAATATCTAATTGGACAAATGTATAAATTTAAGACGTCGTTAGAAAATTATTTAATCCAAATTTTAAAATTTGATCATCAACACCCAATTTAAATGTTCAAACTAAACAAATTGATGTAATTTCCATTTCAAGCATGTAAAAATCTAAAACCAAAAAGGGATTGGGTGTACCCTCATCAAAATAAATTTAATAATAGAATTAATAAAATCTTTAACCTAATTATATACAAATTTGTTGGATTTAAACACTAGACCGAGTCCTTTTATTGTAAAAGAAGAATTTCTAGTAAATCTTATGATACTTTAAGTGAGATTTTAATATTTCTAAGGATATTTATATCAATTTTAACCTAATTATTTATCTATAGAATATAGCCTTTTATTTTATTTTACTTTGGAAATACTATAAAATATTGTCTTATTAACAAAAAGATGAGGATTTTTTTTTTTTTTTCGAGAGAAGACCTTTTGTTACAATAGGGGTTTTAGATTTTATTATTATTATTATTATTATTATTTTGGAAGCGAGGTTCTAGATTTCATCAATTTACGAAAAGTCAGTAACTTTAATATGTGATTTAAATTAGTCATATATGCGGCTTTTGTTAATTAGTCCATGTATGTTCTTATTTGATACATTCACATATGATCCTACTTGCTCCTAAGTTGTGCCACTCCTACCTGTCTTGCTTACTGGAAAGCAAATAAACAAGGTTGGTTCGAGTATTAACTTAGCCCATAAATGCATGCAATTTTTCCACTTCATATGGGTAACTTTTTTCTACATTCTAGGAGTAGTATTCTGAATCATACATTGAAGTCTTTTTTTAACTAATTCCGATAAATATTTAATCTAGTGTCCAAAAGACATATATATATATATATATATATATATATATATATACATATGTATGTTTGTATAAATCCTACATTTTAAGGTTCGTGTTTTTTTTTTTTTTACCTGTTAGAGAATTTTAGTGTAATAGAGATTTGAACTTTGTGATAGTTTAACACTCTTTTGTTTTCTCCATTAGTAATAGTATATATTTTTTTAAATATATATATTTTTTAAAATTTCAGTCCATGGACATAGGTGTCATGTTGGGTTGGGTTCCCTCTTATGTAGAGGCCCAACAAATCTCAATAGGTTAAATTGAGCCCATATGGAAATCCTAAGGCAATTAGGAATCATAACCCTATTTATTTCCTAATTCCTTGATCAATATAAATAAGAGAAGAGAGGGTTTGGTGGCTGGTGAGAGTTGAGGGTTTTTTTGGAGGCAGAAAATAACACAAAATCAAGTGTGAAGAGAGAAAATCGTGTGGAAGAGAGGAGGAAAGAAAAGAGTGAATTTTCCGCACAGAAATTCACTCGCGCAGTTTCGATGTTGTTGCGATATCTTTTTCGTTAACCGTTGGATCTTGCTGAAATTTGGACAGCACATTCATCTCTTCTGGATCTTGATTCTAACGGTGGAGATCGAAAACGGAGTTGTCGTTTGTGAGATATACAGCCCGTAACAGAGCTGTCACGTTTTGCGGTCACTGTCAGCGCAGCAGTTTTGTAAGACCGATATCTCTTTCGTTCACCGTTGGATCGAGCTCAAATTTGGACAGTATACTCAGCATCGTGATTCTAAATTCTGGACGGTGGAGATCGGATTTTGAGATCCCAGTAGAGAGCGACGCAGTCCAGAACGTTCTGCTGAGTTTGTGATTTTTCTCTTCACTTGTTATTTAAACTTAAATTTGTGTTATTAGGGAACCTAGATAATTGTTGCTTGATTTTGGTTCCTAGTTGATGTTAAAACAGTTTGTTACTCTCATCTTTGATTATTAGTGGAGATTTTTGGGTGGACTACGGTCTCGTGGTTTTTACTCCTCGCATTGGGGAGGTTTTCCACGTAAAAATTGGCTTGTGTTATTTGTGCATGTGGTGGTGATTTAATTGCTCATTATTTGATTGTTGGTGATAATTATATCGTGGTGGATTTGTGCATTACTTAGTGGTTTTTCATAGGATTCATTCAGGGGGAGAAAAAGTTCCGCTGTGCAATTTGTTTGTATTTGGTTTTTCTCCCATCATGTCACATGTTGAATCACATGAATTTATTGTGTTCTACTTTATTTTTATTATGCCTTATGCTTTGAATTTTAATAATTTACATAATAATTTTTAGAAGACAAGTTCATAAAAAGCATATTCCCTAAACAATGCAATTCCATTGTCATTACATGATTATCATGATTCTCACGTTAATTTGTATTGGAAGGTGGGCCAAATTAATAAATAGACAAAATATGAGAAAGAGTAGAAAAGTAAGAGAGGTAATTGTCACATTAATTTGTCCTGAAAGATAGGTCAAATGAATAAAGTGAACAATTATGCAAGAGTATATGTATAAAAGTGTGAAAAACGAGAGAGCTCCCCCCCTGATTGCAAATGCGATAAATGTAATTAAAATCTAATCACATAGATATATGTATATTACTAGTTTCCTTTATCTAGGATGGATGTCTATTCTATTGCCAAATTATTTGACTTGGAAGCACATTATTTACGTTAGACAACTAACTTACTATAAAATATTGATTATAACTTATCTATTAGTCAAAAGTTTTTTTTTTTTTTTTCAATCTCCAAAACTTTTTTTTCTTTTTTCCTTTTTTTTAACTTTTAATGCTGTTTGGTTGTCATTTTAATATAAGTTTTAAATAATTAAAAAAGTTGAAATACTTCTATTGGAATAAGCACAAATTTTGAATTTTGGGGAACGGACTTCTCCTTTGATTGCAAATGTGATAAATATAATTAAAATCTAATAACATAGATATATGTGTATTACTAATTTCCTTTATGTGGGATGAATTAATTCTATTGCCAAATTATTTGACTTGGAAGGATATTCTTTACGTTACACAACGGGATTACTATACAGTATTGAATAGGGTGTCATCCGAATTGATTAAATTTGGATATGACTTGACTTGATATTTTCTAATTTGGTCTCGATATATAAATTAGATATCACATGAGTCAGGCCAATTAATTTATGATTTCCCATCTTTTGTTTTTGTTTTTATTTTTTATTTTTAAATAATTTCTCATCTTATTTAAATAGTAAAGAATTGGTTGTTTACCCAAAAATTAAGGAATTAAGATTGACTAATATTACACTTATCACTCATTAGTTTATTTATGTCATAAGCAACTTTAATACAACAAAAATTATAGACAAGTTTACTTCTCTCCTTTTTAATAATTACAAGATAAATAGACATTTACTAATACTATCGGTTGAAGTATTCAAGAATTATCTACTCTAACAATAGAGAGGAAAATCTTAGTAAATACACATGATGTCAGTATGTTGGGTTACCCTTATCAATGAGGCAAATTTGGCCTTAAATATCCAAATGATTTGACCCACTCAGCTAATTAGCCTAGTTTAACCAACATGACTACTTAAGCGGTTACCAGTTTGTAATTTTAATTATAAATGAGAAGGACTCATAATGGTAGTATGTATAACTAATTATTTTTGTAGAAAAGATTGATACAACTTCACACTTTTTGGAATGAAGAATCATTATTGAAATACAATGATGAATCATTAAACACAGACATCAAAAGTGGGGATTTTTACCTTGTGAATGGAGGAAGGGTTCCTGTTGGAGATTCCTTTCTAATTTAGTAGAACGATCTTAGGGTTTAGAGGGTTTTGTGAACTTTAATTCAAGGTAAGAATTCAAAATCTCTTGTCAAACATATTTAAGTTATGCTTTGATATATATAGGTGATTAAAGATTTATACATGTTTGAAACTTGAATCCTATCATGAATGTAATGAGAAGGTACATTAAGTATTTAAATTATTAATAGATATGTTCATTTAATAAGATTTTATTCATTTATTTTTTAAAAAATAAATAGATCTTTTGCAACAAAGTAGTTGGTTGTTTGGTTGTCAATTAAAAAAATTCTTTTAAATTATAGACGGTTTGGTTAAATTGTTTTTAAAGTACTTTTAGATTATTAATTTACCAAAAAAGAGATAAGAGAAAGAAGTAGTATATTCATTCTAGGAATGTAATTATTGCAATCTCAACTATAAAAAATTAATCAATCATAGTAGTGATAAAAATTTATTACTCTCTGTCAATTTTTCATTATTGGTTTAATTAGCTTCAAGAAATAAAAAGATTGTATTTATCTACATTTTTTTTTTATCCATTTCATGATTTTCATAAAGTTTATCTGTTCCCATTTCAAATATGTTGGCTGATTTTGTTTCTCTATTTTTTTTTTCCATATGAAATAAAAGGATTTTGTTTCTTTTTTTTTTCACCTGTACCAATTGCAGTGTGTATATATATATGAACCAATAATTAAAAAAAAAAAAAAACATTATCTGTCAAAACCAATTGAAAAAAAAAAACATAAAATATAGAAAATTTACTCGTTAAAGAAGAGTTATCAGATGTTTTTATGAAATAAAAAATAAATGAAAGTGGAGACTATATGTTTATATTTATAAAAAAGAAAAGATGTAATAAGGTTATAACAATATAAAGATATTAATAAAATAAAATAGAGATAGATTAAACAACTTAATCATTTAAAAAAAAAAAATTCAAAAAGATCTCTTTGGAAAAACCTAAAATTTGAACTTTTTCAAATAGACATTTTTCAATTTTTTTAATTTCTCAAACGCTCTATTTGGATGTCAACCAAAAGTCGTAAAAAAATATTAAGTAGAGCTTTTAGTATTAAAAAAGTGTTTTTAACATTAAAAATGTACTTTTAGTCAGTAGATAAGTTGTATCAAACGTACACTTAATATTTTTATATTAATATATCTCTTATTGTATGATTCAATTGATTCAAATACATTAATTTGATTATATTATTACACTACTTATCACGTGATTTGCTTAATGATACAAACTAATCTGAACGCATCATCATTTTATATTAAAATGGACAAGATCTACAACTCCTTATTTTTTAATTATTTTTTTGAATACACAAATTTTACAGATATTGGATGGTGCATTATTAAATTACATGTAATTGACCAACAACCTTATAAAAAAATACATGTTATTGATGCATAACTAATCTTCTCTCTCTATATATATATGCATACATTACCCATGCAAAACACAACTCTTATTATTATTATAACCATTGATATTATTAATGTTTAATTAATGTTTTACCAACCTAATCATATATATATATATATATATACATATATATATTTAAAAAAAAAAAACATATTTGCTTCATTTTCAACTGATTCTATTGTTATAACGTCATATATCCTATTATGAACACTAATAGTATTATATTGTCTAAAATTTTGATTGCAAACAATTTATCAAATGTGATAAGTTGTAAAACTCCAATCTAGAGAGGACATATATGTTTCGATGGGATGAAATTTACCACATTATCCCTTTAGTTATTCAAACAAAATATGTCATGAATGTATCATTTTCAAACAAAACTCAAATTTCAAATTCTCATCACATCGATAGCTTTTAAAGTTATAATGCTAGCTAGACATCCTAACTTTGTATTTCACTTGTATTTGATGTGTCAATTTATTAAATAATACATATTATTAATAATTTATTTGACCTAACACATCACATGGTTTAAATTATCACATCATTTAGTTTGGTTATAAATTAAGATATGAGTTAGAAATATATAACATCACTCTTTTTAAAAGTGATGCATACATTCTTGGAAAAAAAAATTGTATATATGACATTTTTTTATTGAATGGACACGTCACTATAACACACTATATTTATATAGATATGGATATAATATTTCTACTATTAATACTTTTTAACTTTAAAAAGTTAGTACGAACTAATCAAATTTATCAATTGTATTTGAATTAAATAGTAAATGTAATGGATGAATTTGATTGATTTGTCCTAAGTTTTTAAAATTAAGAGGTACTGAACATAGAAACTCTATATATATGTCTGTAAATATATATATTTATATACACGGAATTCTACTAAAAATCTTCTCCAATTAAAAAACTACAACATGTTTCATTTTATGTATTTAAAACCAAAATTATTCCCAAAAGCATTATAATATCACATCAACAAGAAAGAAAAATGTTCACACATAACATTGGGAATGACTGAGTAATTAAGGATTTTCAATCCATCTATGAAAAGCAAATCCTCACCACATTTGCCTTCTTTCATGGTTTAATTTACTCTCCAACATTTTACCAAAACTAAATTTGATATAGGACCATTTTTGTAAGTAGTAGAAACTTTTCGACCTAAACATCAAAATGCATGATAGAAAAGAAATACCAAATTTGGAACATTTGAATCAAAGGTAAAAGTAAAACTAATTACACCACAAGAAACCTTTGAAGTTAGGTTAGGGGTGGACATCAATTGAACATACCATGATCAATCGTATTAAAAGAGTGGGATGAAAAATCTGAATGCCTATACAAATTTTACCCTTATTGAATGATACTCTATTAATATGCAAGATTGCATTGCATATGTATGATTAATGCTTAATTATTTTATAATAAATAACACATCATATATATACCGTCTCAATTATTAAAGTTCTATAATCTAATGGTTGAAATCTTGTATAATTGGTGTGTCAAAAGAGAGTTCCTAATCCTAATCCCATAATAAAATATCAACACAAAATACAACTGTTTTGCTTCATTTTTCAATTTATCCCGAAACAAATTCATTCTAATATTATGATATTATAAACCTCGGGATGCACTTAATCATATATATTACTTTCTCTAAGTCACATTGCTATCTAAATTAGAAAAATCTAATTTAACGAGACGAATACATCACATCATACCTATATTTAATGGTTTATGCACTACCACGAGTGATAATTAATATATATATATTTTACATAGCATATATTACAAGTATAAATATCATATAGTCAAGACCTCTTTATATATATTTTAAGCATGATTCGGAATGTAATTCTAAAAAATTAGAAAGAGAAGAGACCTACACATAAATGAAAAAATTACCACAAATACAGTTGTGAATGATGTTTGAATCCTATCTCCTTAAGGCAGAGATGAGGAGTGTCAATTGTACCATTCACAAGCGAGCTAGTAATTTAATTTTAATAGAAAAAAGTACATAGAAATGTAATTTTTTTTTTAAAAAAAAAGAAATTAAAAGAAAAATCAGTCTTTTTTTTTTCCTAATACCTATAAACTGTACGGACTTTAAATAGTTGCTAAAAATCCATACCTATTCAGTTTGCCATGTATACACAACATTACTTATTAAATGGGCACCCGCACCACCAAGACCATCTATTACGCTTCTACTTGTCACATTCCAAGCCATAATGATTTTCCTAACCTTATTGGATGGGCCATTCATCTTTTCTCAACTTCTCCATCGTGGACAATTTTGACTTCTCACCTAAAACATTTAGTTGATGGTTAATGGGTATGTTTGAATAGTAAACATCAAAAGGTTAGATATTAAGTTATATGGCTATAGTTTAGGGTACCCAGAGAGCAATTTGGCCATACATTAATTCTTATGTGTCATCATTTATCCTATTAGATATTAAGTTATATGGCTATAGTTTAGGGTACCCAGAGAGCAATTTGGCCATACATCAATTCTTATGTGTCATCATTTATCCTATTTAAAACACCCATCTATAGTTTGAAAAAAAAAAAAAAGGGAGAAGTACACTGAAGCATTAAGTTGCCCAACTAGATCCATAGCCAAATTTTGTTAAAATTATAAGAAAATGAGGAATACTAGACTTCTTAAATATTTTATCCAAATCCACTCCTAGATGATATGATATATGAGTTGTCAACATTTTATAAATTATGTTATGATGTGATAATTAATAGGATCTTAACAGCTTATATGTCATATCATTTAAACAAAATGTTTGGAAAGTCTAATATTTTTCTAAGAAGATACTTGTGGTTTAGACTTTGACTGATACTCCCTTTGGTGTGCAAAATTGGATGTGATAAGATTAAATAAGATTAGATTAAAATGAATAAGATTAAATTAGTATTATAATGTGTTTGATATAGTTGGAATTATATTGAATTGAATTTGATTAAATTAATTTAATACTAAATTAAATTTATTTTTATAATAAATTATTTTTTAATCACTGTAATATAAATATAAAATAAAATAAATAAAACTACAAAAATTAATTATATTAAAAATAAAATTTACTTTTTAATTGATATTAGAGCTCGTGAGGGTTTGGGTTGTTTAAAACTTTGTGTTGGTGTTGATGATATGTTTGACTGGATGTTAAGGGCACTTTTTTTTTTCTTGTCTCAGAACGTAGATTTCAGTCTCCCATTTTGAGATTGGCAGACCGCAGACCACACCAACTCTCCATTGGATATCTAGTTTTGTATTATTTTTTTTTTAACTATAATTTTTGTTTTTTGTTTTTAACTATTAGTTTAAATTTTAATTATTTATAATATTTTATTTGAAAAATTATATACATATAATTAAAAGAATAGTTTGGTACTTTCCAAGGGAAAGTTGAGTCATCAGTGAAGGCCCAAATTAAGGGCATATTTCTCTCCCTTTTGTGAAACTCCACCATAAAATTTGGTTTGGATAAAACCCAAGGTTTCGAAGGCAATTTTATTTTATTTAAAAGGACCATGTACGGAAGAGAAATCAACCAAAGTCGTGCTTTGTATATTTCTTTTAAATTCAAAATTTTTGATAAATTAAAGAAAGAATATAAATGATAGTGACAAGTCAATCTTACTGCTACCAGAGATGTACTTTTAACAACCATCTAACCAAGGAAGAAAAAATCTACTAAAATTATACCACGTATATGGTATACCCCTTTCTAAATTTGAATAAATAACATGACATATATTAATACAAC
Source organism: Dimocarpus longan (assembly GCA_022984855.1). Lineage (NCBI taxonomy): Eukaryota > Viridiplantae > Streptophyta > Magnoliopsida > Sapindales > Sapindaceae > Dimocarpus > Dimocarpus longan. The sequence continues at coordinate 33,502,602 of CM041014.1, read as the reverse complement.
TTTTACAAGATGTCTACCTTGACACTAAATTCAAATTCAAAACTTTCACTAATTTTAAAAGAAATTATAGAAGATGGGATAGTTAATTAGTAAATATCTATTTTTAATAGAATAATGTTAGGTTTTTTAAAAATTTTATCTAAATTCATATCTAAATGATATGATATATGAGTTATTAATATCCTATTAATTATTATATTATTTCATGATTTATAAGATTTTGACTATTCACATATCACATTATTTGGATATAAATTTGGATAAAATTTTGGAGAGTCTAAAAGTAAGGCAAGCAAATCACAACTTCACATTTTCTGGTAGACAAAATCCAAAATTACAATAAAAAAAAATAAATAACGAATAACTTAATATATTGATAAGTCTACTTTAAAAACAATTCTCACCGGTCTTCCTCACGTACAAAATCCAAAATTACCACCATCATAGCTTGTGATTTTCTAAATTCAATTTCAAAATATATATATATTTCAAAAATAACGTGATACATTGCTCATATTCATCAAAAGATATCCATCTTAATAAAATACACAGACCCCCACCTTCACATTATCTTAAATACAAAATCCAAAATTACAGTGGTCATAACTCAAAGTTTTCAAAAAGTAAGCCCTTATGCAACGTTACTTCACCCGTCAATCACACGTATAGACTACATGATACGTTTATCTTTTCTCTTATATGGAAATTTCGTATGCCGTGTATCGAACGAAACCGAGCCTCAAACGAAGCCGAGCCTCCAAATACTTTAAAACGACGTCACTTCATTCCATCCAAGTATTTCATTTCCTCCAACTAAACATTAAAAGAGGAAAAAGCAGCCAAAAGGAAAAACACTCTCTCCACTGAGGCATAAAGTGAGTTGTGTGGAATCGAGGCTGGTTTTGTCTTGGATTTTCAACAAAACCCAATTCACTCTCACACACTATTTCTACTACTCTCTTCCTTTTTCTCTGCGTCTCTTGTTCATATTTTTTATTAGGGTTCGAAGACTGGCCAACATTTTCACGAGAAACAAACAGAAATCACAGTGGGTGAGAAAAAATCGAAAGAATCGAAGATTGACGAAACTGAACTCGACCCACTACTTGAAAACCGTTTTCCTATTGGGTTTGAACTGGTTTGAAGAAGCGAGAACATTTGCCGATCAAAACCCTAAAAAACCAGTCACCGGAGAGACATTTTTGAACCGGGAATTGAACCGTTTATGGATAGATCTAGATCGAAGAGGAACTACTACTATGATCACCAGGACTACGACGGAGAACCGCCGGCTGCCGTCAGTCGGACAAAGCCGAGGTACAATAACCATCACTACCAGGGTGGTAACAACTACAGGCACCACCGTGGAAACAACAACAACAACAATGGGGGAGGAAGCAGCAACTTGAATAGTGGCAACAACAATCGGGTGATGGGGTCCAACAACAACAGCCAGAAGGACCCGTCTTTGATGGTGACGACGACTTACCGGATTCTGTGTCATGACATGAAGGCAGGAGGCGTGATCGGGAAGTCAGGGAGTATAATAAAGTCGATAAGGCAGCACACGGGGGCGTGGATCAACGTGCACGAGCTGATGCCGGGGGACGAGGAGCGGATCATCGAGATATCGGACACGAGGAGGCGGGACCCGGAGGGGAGAATGCCGTCATTTAGTCCTGCCCAGGAGGCGTTGTTTTTGATCCATGAGAGGATTCTGGAGAGTGATGGTGGGGGGTTTGGTGGGGGCTATGGGGAGGAGGAGGAGGAGTATGGTGGTGGTGGTGGTGGAGGGTTTAGTAGGGGAGGGAATAGGGTGGCGACGAGGATGGTGGTTTCGCGAATGCACGTGGGGTGTTTGTTGGGGAAAGGAGGGAAGATTATAGAGCAAATGAGGATGGATACCAAGACTCAGATTAGGATTCTACCTAGAGACCATTCACTTCCCCGTTGTGTTTCCATGTCCGAGGAGATCGTTCAGGTAGACCGGATGAATGAATGAATGAAATGAAATGAAATGCCCACTTATGAGTATGAATTTGATGTGATAAATTGATACCAATGATTGAAATTCGAGAGGGTGATTGATGAGTCATGACTACCCAAAACTTTGGATTGTGGACATATTGTTTGAATTGGTACCGTATTGTTAGATTTATTGGTTTGACGCAGTGGTCCTCATAGCTTGGACATTGTGACGGTTATGGTAACTTGACAATGCTATGCTGGTTCTTGTTGGATCATGGACATTTTGAATTGGTACTGCTTATAGATTAATATTATGGTTCCTTGACAATGCTGTACTAGTTCTTGTTTGGATTGTGGACATTTTGAATTGGTCACTGATTATTAGATTAATTGGTCTGATGAGCTAGTCACATATAGCTTGGACAATTTTGAAAATTATGGTTCCTTGACGATGCAAGTGGTGGTTCTTGTTAATGATTTGAGTACTGATTACCTGAGACTATTAACTTGCACATCGTGGAGATTATGACTCCTGGGAAATGCTAGTGATTGTTAATGATTGAACTTATGATCCCTTGAGACTTACTCTGGAAAGTAATATATGACCCTGTGAGGATTTAGTGGTGGAATTTTGTTTATGCATTTTATCCAATATTCTTGTGTTAAAAGTTTTTGTCTTTAATTTTTGTATGATTTTGTCTTGATAATGTTTTCTTTGCATGCATCTGGAATTTTGTTATAAATGAATTGATATAGAATATGCAGACATTAATGTTCTTATGGTGATATTTTTGTGCAGGGCAGTAAATTTTTTGATTTGTTTTTGGTCCTTGACGCATTGAACTGATTGCACAACTCATAGTGTGATATCTATGTATAGTTAGTAGTTTGGGATTTTTTTTTTCCATGTGTAGAGTTGGATTGAATGTCTATTATAGTTAGTAAACTGTAACATGTTTTTCCATTATTGTGTCATAGGTTCGGGTGGAATATGATGTCTCTTTTGAGTTTATTAACCTTGATGTACATGGATGGTTGTAAAGTCACTTCTATCTATAACCTAGAAGGTCTCTGTGATTGCCATAGAATGGATGGCCCAGATCTTTACTTTTGAAAGCTGTTTAGTGCCATGTGTTGCTTGGCACATGAAAAAGATTACGTGTTACAAGCACGTTTTCTGAAAAAGTGACCCAGTTTTCTTGCCCGAACCCTCTATTATAGATAAATGAATTCATCATATGATATTTTTGTTTTACTCACAGGTTGTAGGTGATATAGATAATGTGAAGAAAGCTATATCAATTATTTCTTCACGCTTGAGAGAGAGTCAGCATCGTGACCGCAGTCATTTCCATGGACGATTACATTCACCTGATCGATTTTTCCCTGATGATGATTATATTCCTCACACAGGACGTCGGTCATCTATGGAGGGGCCACGGTTTTCTGGCTCCAATTACAGAAACAATAACTATGCCTCACGCTCATCTAGTTATTCAAATGATGTTGGGGCTGTTCCCATGCCTGAAAGTGCACAGCCTTATTATGGTGAGGACATTGTGTTTCGCATGCTTTGTCCGATTGACAAGCTTGATAGGGTAATTGGAGAGTCGGAGGGCATAGTCGAATTGCTTCAGAATGAAATTGGTGTTGATGTTAAGGTTGTCGATCCTGTTGCTGGGTCAGATGAGCAAGTAATCATAATTTCTTCTGAGGAGGTATGTGTCATGTTTTAATCTTTAAGCAGTCTTATTGGAAGGTCAGTTTTATGAATGGACTCCTTTAACTTTCATTTGCTTGGTGATTGGCAGTGGTATTATGTGTTAACATAGCCATTTTCTGTGTGATGAGTTATTTCCTTTGAAATTATATATATATAATTTTCCTCCTGAACTATGAATTTATTTATTTTCCAAAGGAGAAAAAAGAAGTTTAGGCGCTGATAGATTTTCTGGTTTTCTCTGTATTAGGGTCCTGACGACGAGCTGTTTCCAGCTCAAGAAGCCTTGTTGCACATCCAGACTCGAATTGTGGATCTTGCTTCAGATAAAGATAATGTCATAACTACTAGACTACTTGTCCCAGCCAGTGAAATCTTGTGTTTAGAGGGAAGAGATGGATCATTATCTGAATTAAGGAGATTAACTGGTGCAAACATACTGATTCTGCCTAGGGAAGAAGTTCCATCATGTGTATCTGGGAATGATGAGCTAGTACAGGTTGGTCCCTTATCATTCTATATAATTGCCTGTGAGACACATGCTTGTTAGATGTTTGTTGTACCTAATAATCCATGAGTACTTGTTCATAGGACTATAATTTCTGGAAACGTTCTGATAATCGAAAACCACAGGTAATGCTTGTGCAGAGGTTCTGTTCTCTCATGAAGTAATTCTAAATCTGATTTATTGTATGGTTGTGGGATGATAGATGTGAATATTTGCAAAGCTTTGTCCGACTATTTATTTCTGTTGCATACTGTGCCCTCCATAATGTTAGCCTTCCCTGTGATGTGTGTTTACTACAATGTTTATCACTTAAGACCTTTGATTTATATATCAAAATTGAAATTTTTTGACAAATGAGAAGGCAATGATTGAAAATTGGTGTCTTTTTTTAAGCTTGCGGAATAAAGATGTAGTGTGCAAATTTAATTATTTTGTGTACAGTTTTCTGAATGACATTTCTTATCATCAGATTGTAGGGGAGATAAAAGCAGCTCGAGATGCTCTTGTTGAGGTGACATCAAGATTGCGGAGTTATTTGTATAGGGACTTCTTTCAAAAGGAGACACCACCATCATCCAATTCTGCTCAAGGCCCTGTTGTAAGTTCTGTGGGAGTGGAAGTAGCTTCTCCAAATATTATGAGTTCGACTCTGGAAGGTCAGAGTGGTGGTGATCCAGCTAATGCAACCTATCAGCAGATGCAAACTGTTGCGTCAACTCAGCCATCAAAGGTTGTTGTTGACAATTGGAGGCTCAGTCTTTTAATTTCGCTTTCACTTTCATTGCTTCCTCTTTCTTGTTTTTATTGTACCCTTGCCAGTGGCTAGTGCGCATGCAATGGTTTCAGCATAGAATTAAGTTAAAATTTCTTTGGTTCATTCATAATTGGCATATACAACTACAAATTTGAAAATTTCATAAAATAATACTTGTTAAGTTAGGATCAAAATGGTTCCCTTTAAAGTGTCAACATTTGTCATTGCGGCTGCTGGGTTGGCGGCCTTTTTACGGTATATAAGTGGTGTCTCAAATTTGCAATTCCTTTGTTTCTTGATTCTTGACGTCTTAATTGTCATTTTGTAGGAAGCTGGAGGGTCTGGCAATGAAATGGTCAAGCAGAGTGAAAGTGAACGCCGTGAGGATGTCCCAAGTACAATTAATAGGTACCAAATTTGAGCTTCTTTCTGTACTCTAATAGGGTCTTATATTAATTTAATTTCCATTCTTCTAATCTTGATATGTAAGTTTTGTTGTTAATGAATCATAAATATTGAAAAGTCCCTTCCTCTTTTAACAATTCCTTGTTAGAATATCTGTACCGCTTGTCACAAGGAGTACACTTGAAGTTGTCATACCGGACCATGCAGTTCCCAAGCTTATAGCAAAGTCAAAGCATAAGCTTACTCTTTTCAGTGAGGTGAGGCTCTTGCAGTTGCAGTCAGTCGATCTTTTCAATCATGTTAGGTTAAACCTTGATTGAGTAGTTTGTTTTCCTGACCTCTTTTTTATGGGAGCAGCTATCAGGTGCTACTGTAACCCTTGTAGAAGATAGACCGGACACGACACAAAAGATAATTCAAATATCAGGTACTCCGGAGCAGGCTGAGAGAGCCCAAAGCTTGCTTCAAGGCTTTCTTTTGAGCAGTAAGTTTCTCAGCTCGTATCAATTACTTGTGTTATTATATAAGATATACGTTTGATTCTATGAGGTCCCTTTACAATCTTTGAATGATCCTTTGCACATTTTATTTGATTCAGCACAAGAAGATGGGCCGTAAACTAATCTGTGAATTATGTGGATTAGAAGTTGGAGCTTGCCAGACATGGACAATGACTTTGAATTTTACCAATAATTTGTCATATTATACCAGATGTACTATCTCAGAGTGCAGGAAGCATTTCGTCCTTCCGTTTAGGAAGATAAAAAGATTAAAAAAAGGGATTATATATGCACCATTGTCTGTTGTGCTAGTTAAAGAAAGGTAAAAAAAAAAGATCCCTTGTAAATGTAAACTTTATGAGCTCGTGTCCTAGACTTCTCAGTTTTGTTGTAGCAAAATGCAACATGGCAGTTTTTATTTCAAATTGCCCTTTTCTATTGTTACTTGTTTGGTGGTTTATTTTTTCCATATTCTATTAACGGTTGGAGAGTTTCCTCATAGTGAAAGAATGGAGCTTTTTGGGACTTTTGCTGGTGGTAATTTATAATACATTTGATGCATCGTGCATCTATTTTTTTAATTTATGCTAAATGTTGTGAGAATAAATTTGAATGGATAATTATGTCATGTAGTCTAAATTGAATGGAAGATGCGTTCAATGTTAGGTACACTTGAACTGAGTGGAAGATGCATTGTATGTTAGACTTTAGTTTGCTGTTGGAGAAAATTAAGGCTTTGGTTGGATGATAGTGAACCGTTAGGTGTGTATGTTTGTACTTGTTTTTGTACAATGTGAATATTTGTTCTCAGTGAACATTTTAATAGGCAGGTACGAAATCTTGCAAGTCAAGTTTAAGTTGTTCCTAGAAGTTGGATTGTATTTAAAGATTGCATTTGAAAATTGAGATTTAATATTTGAAATGTTAGTTGATATTTGAATGAATGCAAAGCTTAAACATCCAAAGTATTTAATCTGGATTTGAATGGATTCTACTTAAATTTACATGTATTCAATCTAGATTTATATGAAATTCATTAAAATTTTAATATATTCAATTTAGATTTATATGGAATCTAAAGAAATTTAAGTGTATTTAATTTGGTTTTGTGAGGAATCCAATAAAATTTGGATATATTAAAAAATTCATTGATTTTTTAAATTTTATTTAAGTGATAAATTTAGATAAATTCTTTAGTGTTTTTTATGAAGTAAAAAGCCAATAATAAATCCTATTATTCTATAATTTTTTTTTTTTAGATTTCATAAAAGCAAAATTATTATGGAATAATAAAATATGTGAATCTTATCAAAATTTATTATTAAAATAAAAAAAAAAAATCTATCAAACACTAATAAATTGTACGATGAATTCCCCTTCCTCGGTGAAAGCAGAAGTGTGTCTCTTTGTTCTCTCGTAATTTCCTTTTAAGTTTGCATGCTTGTATTTAGTTGGGCCAAAAGGATTAAGTTATGAAATAGGCTGTTGGATTCTGCATAAAAAATCATTTAAAAAAAAAAAAAAATTGTTGTACTATGACATTGTTGGTTAAGTGTCTTACCCCCATGCTATCATGATGGACAGGTTCTACGACCGAAATAAACATAACCCCATCATTAAATATGTGGGTTTCTATCCCATTTTATATAGATTCTTTCCCCATCTAAGTGTGAGATGTTCCCTTCTGTATAGGAGCTGCTCTCTGAGCCATACTCTAGAATCAAATTCCGTTTGATTCCGACTGATTTCTGGACTTGTACCAATCATTAAAAAAAAATCATAAAAAAGTACTAAAATTTGAAATGGTTAAGGCCTTAAGGACAATAGATTTGATTGTTCCTTATTATTTGTGTTTGGTATTTGTATCAGCTAAGTCATATATTCTTTACCTATGGGGTTCAGCAAAATTATTGAATTATTAATATGCATTATATGAATTGGACTTAATCAACTGATTTAAAGAAGAAACTATAATAAAATTGAGTTTTATCCAATGATTTAATGAAGATAAAATTAACGAAAACCTTGTTCAAAAAGTATGTAGACTTACAATTGTCTGTAGGTTCCAAGAATAATTTGTACTACATATCATCTTTTAACATAAATAGGTACACATTTATTTATTAGGATATTGGTGGTTCAATTCTCACCAAGTATATTTTAAGGCTTGTGAGAGTAGTTTTATTCTTTTATCAAAATAACTGTTGTTTCTTATTTATGGGAGCAATATTTGATATAAGTAGGTTTCCACGGACTTCTAATCTATTCTTCCTCAGCTTAAAAAAAAATAATAATAATAATAATTTACACTGTAATTAATTTTTTTTTTTTTTTTTGGGATTTCAAATTATCACCGATGATAATTTATAGTAGTTACTAAATGTACAAACTCACCCATTTTTTTGTTCAGAACGCTCAATTATCTCATAATTGTGTGTTTTTGGGCTACTCTTTGGATCCAAGAAGCCCAAATCTTGGCCCAAGCCCAAAATAAAAACAATCCATGACTACTCTCGCTCTCTCACTCACTTACTCACTCACTACACGCTTACTTGTATTATCGTCCTTCGAAGCTTGAAAGCTCCTTCAATGGCTGCTTCCTTCCTTCTTCCCTCTCCATCTTTCATCAACCACAGGTAACTTTTTCATCTCTCTCTGTTATATTTACAATTTTTTTGTGGGTGGTTGTTTGCTTGTTAATATATTTGCTATGCTTGGATATCATGGTGCTTGTGTGTGTGTGTTTTCTTCGAAGTGATTGAATATTTTTGAGTTTTTCAAGTATGTAAATAATTCCCAGTTCAGTTCTTGGGGCAACAACAAACCCCAGGTGGGAAAGATGGAGTTTTTACACTCTTGTTAGGCTTGATTGATCTTCAAGTTTCATTTTTTCTTTTTTTTTTTTCATTCATGTAAACTTGTGTTGTATCAACTGTTTTGACAACTGGAATTTTGTTAACTGAGATGATGATGATGTGGGGTCTCACTTGTTTAGGGTATGTTTGAGATGGTTGCTCTGCCTCTGTGTGCGTGTCCCCTGATAGTGAAGGTTTTGGTGGGGTGTGTTTGTGAGACAAAAATGTTGTGGAGATGTGTTGGTGTTGTTGCTCTTATTGGATAGTGTGTTAACTTTGTTTGATGGTTTTGTTTTCATATGCTTTTTTTTTTTTTTTTTTTTTTCAATTATTTATTTTATTTTATTTTTTTATAACCTTCCAGTTGTTAATGTTGTGATGTTAATACAGAAAGAGTCAAGTGTGTTTCGGCTTGTATTCTGAAGATGAGCAGAAATGTAACGGAAAGCTTCATATGGTGCCAAGTAAAGCTATTACCCGACGTTGGAAGTTGAAACTGTTTGCTTCAGTTGGCTTGGTAAATGCAAATGTTAAAAGCGAAGAAAATCATGTTTGTTCTGATGCTTCAGAAGCAAGTGACATCTCGAGGTTAGATCACACATAAGTGCTGTTTTAATTTGTAAATGTACAAAGTTCAGAGATATATACTATTTCAACTATACCTTTAGGAGTTGAATGTGATTTCTAGATAAAAGGTTTGGTATGATAATAATGTCGAATGCATTGTGGATGTGCATAGTTGGCCTTAAAATAGTTACGACAGCGAATCTTGAATTAGCAGGTATAACATGTTGCTTGACCGCTCAAGTCATCCTGTTGATGGCATGAGTGAGTTTGAGAGACAGTTGCAAGAGTTCTTTAATGAAGTGAAAACCATGATAAGGATGGGGAATAGAAATGATGCCATAGACCTGCTTCAAGCAAATTATGAAGCTGTGAAAGAACAGATGGATGCAGGCAATAAAGGCGTGGAAGAAGCTGCAATTCTTGACATCATAGCATTGGGGTACATGGCTATTGGAGACTTTAAGTTTGTTGGGTGTCTTCTGGATGTGGTAACTTCCTTTTTCCCTACATGTATTATCTCTCTGAACTCATTGCTTTGAAACTGTTGCATTGCATTCTAATATACTAGTACACTAATAATACTATATGATAATGATCAACTTGTATGGATGAAAGCACACACATAGCATTTTCTTTTAGTCCATTCTGGATACTGTTTTTCAAGAGAAGCAAATGTATCTCCATGGAATTGGGGATCAGGGAATGTATGTGTTAAGAAACTTTTTCGTTTTTTGCCTAAAACTACGTAAAAATGTTATGAATAATTGTCTTATTCTTCTTATTCAGAACAGATCCATTTAATATCTGTGTATCATTCCTAAACATCAAAGGTCACTTGTTCCTTATTATGGAACATAATAAGCTTCTTTCTGACAAGCTGTTCTTCTTTTTTTTTATGGATGCATCTTCTACATTGCCAGATGAATGAGGTTGTTGAGAGTCTGAAGGATGACGAACCCCTGCTAGATTCAATACTAATGCATATGGGAAGTATGTACTCTGCTTTGGGCAAGTTTGAGGAATCAGTGCTTGTGTATCGTAGAGTTACTAATAATTTAGAGAGAACTTATGGTAAGGGCATCTTGGAAACCTAACTTGTGTGCTGTCACTATTTTTTTACTTGGTAGAGTAGCAAAATCTTGAATCTTAGCGTTTGGTGGCTGTCAGACTTCAGCTTCTAAATATTAGACTTGTTCTCTACTTCATTAGTCCGCCTACTTTTTAGTATCAAACAAACCTAAAAGTTTAAGCTCATAGGGTAGAGCTCAATAGTAGTATTTTAGCATTCAAACACACTCTATCATGTGCAAGACCAGAGGGTTTGCCTTGTGGCTCATGCCCAAGCACAAACACATAACAAATTCAAACATAATCACGTGGGCCGTGGGGGGTGGGGAATCGAACTTAGGATTTTTAGGACAAATTTAGCTCTATTATCATGTAGTAACGAATAGACTCAAAAGCTTAAGTACATGGAAAAGGATTCAACAATAGTATTTAAGCACTCTTAACACTAATGGACCACTATAATGTTAAATTGTTAATTGGTTATCTTTTGTAATTTAAAAGAAAAAAGTATGTGTGGAACCTAGATTGAATAAACCTTTTACCAAGAAAAACACTGTTAAAATACTCTCCATAGTCTTGCTTCACAGTTTGGATGGTCTACCTCAGAAATGCCTTGCTTTAATCTAGGTCATTTGTGTTGAACTATCTTAGCCGAATTTGAATTACATATTGTTGCCTATTTATCCTTTATATAACTCTTACTTTGCAAATTGTTTAAAACTACATTTGTAAACCTAAATGAACTTTCGCTTGCTTTTGGAGCATACTCCTGAATTTCATGAGCTATTATTTTACAATTCTGCTGCTTTAGATATATATATATATATATATTTTCCATATTGTGTGACTTGATCAAGTATATTCTCTTATGTGGACCATTTCCTATGATTTCTTTTCAATACCGTTGCACCTTTGAGATTTCCTTCGTTGTTCAGTAATTCAGTAAGAGAAGCAAACCACAAAATCAATGTTTTTCTTAAATTGATGTTTTCTGCTAGGGACAAATAGTACTTTTCTTATCACACCATTGTTGGGACTGGCAAAAGCTCTTGGTTCTATTGGAAGAGCCACAAAAGCAGTAGAAAACTACCATCGTGTGATAACCATCTTGGAAAAAAACAGAGGTGCTGAAAGTGAGGATTTGGTGCTACCTCTATTTGCTCTTGGAAATCTTTTGATTAAGGAAGGAAAAGCTACAAATGCAGAAAGTGCTTTCTTTAGGTTGCATTGCTTTTTCCTTGTGTACTTTGTGCTTATGGAGTTTAAATTTGATTATTCACCAATTTATACCTTTCCCCTTTTAGAATTTTAGAGATATATACAAAGGTATATGGGAAGAATGACGGAAGAGTTGGAATGGCTATGTGTTCTCTAGCCCATGCAAAGTGTGCAAAAGGTAAATTCTCTCTCTCTCTCTCTCTCTCTCTCTCTCCCCCAGTCTATTCATCAATCTGTCTCTATCTCTCCCTGATTGATGCTGTAGTCTCCAAAAGAAACTCCAGTTTGATGAATGTTTTATTTGTGATATCATGTGAAACTCTGATGCTTTTTAATCTAGTACATTTAGATTCACTTTGTTATTTCTGTTTCATAAATCACTTATATCTGTTATCACTCAAGAGTTTATGTATTTAAAGGTGAAGGGTGGTTTCATGTGCCAACGTTTACAGGGAATGCAGATGAAGCCATTGATTTATACAAGAATGCTCTTCAGGTCATCAAGGATTCTGATTATATGGCTTTGGATGACAGCATAATGGAGAATATGAGGATTGATTTGGCAGAGTTACTTCATATTGTAGGAAGGTAACCGACACGGCATCGTAATTTAATTAAAATCTGCACGAAGTCCAAATAGAAGAATGGCAAATATAGTGTTGAGAATTTTGATATTATTAAATGTATTACATGTTTCTGGTATTCAGCAATAATCTTTTGAGATCAGAGTAATGCATTATTTTGGCCAGTTGCAGATCATTGATATCAAACTTAAGGTGGCTTGCCATTGCAGCTGCCAAGCTTGATTTCCCAGTTCTCGGAGGTCCACGAAGCAAGTAACCTCTTTCCATATTGCCCAGCTTCTTATTGAAGTTCTTCTGCTTCATAAACCGAATCAGATCCTCCATAACAATGTTTTTGATCAGGCTTTATGGCCAATGTCTCAAAACATAGATGGGTGTTCCAAGTTGATGGACTCCCACCTGATACCTCCCCCACCACATTGTGAGGTGTTGAGCATGAACATCCTCAAAACCCTCTATTCATCTTTGATAGCTTTTGCTTTCTCTTCAAGAAATGACTAATAAGAATCATATCTTTGTGCTTCTTGTGGAAGCTGAGCTCAAACAATTGTGATCTGGAAGGATACATGTTATTGGGATGGTTCTTCTCTGTCTTTGAATGAATAAATCTCCAATTGAGCGCAACACCTTCAAAGGAATCAACAAGCTTTTCATCCTTTTCAAGCTGGTTTTTTATGTTGTTCTCTTTTGGGGAAATGCGAATTCTGAGCTTTCAGTGTTGGCGCATATCTCTTTGTGCTCAAGTAAACCTCTGCTGCATCGTAGATTTGGTTGTTGCTGATACTATTGTTTTTATAAATCTGAGTGAGCTGTGGTGAGAAAGGCTAGAAAAAGCGGAAAGGTGGAGAGTGAATAAACTCTACAGGTTTGCTATCAAACCGTGAATTATGGCTTGAACCAGCCTGACTGAGGCAGTCATGGAGGCATAGCAAAGAGTGATGAGCAGAAGTCATGTTTTTTGGTTAAAAACATGGTTGCAGATAAAATTTTGAGCTATAAAAGAGAGTTGTTTCAGAGTTGGAAGAAGTGTTGCAGGTGCTCAATATGAAGAAAGAAAGAGTGTTGTTGAATTAGAAATGATGCAACAGGGTAGTTTCTTCAAAAGGAATTGATTAATGATAAATCAACTTATATACCGGTTTATCCATTCAGAGGCAGATAGAAGCCACCCAATGACATGTATCCTTCAAGATTAGAGGTGTGATCCTTTGAGCTCAGCTTCCACAAGAAGCCAAAGGACACAAGCGTTGACGTGCCATTTCTTCTGGAGAAAGCAAAAGCTACTAAAAATAAACTGAGGATTCTGAGGATGTTCACTCTCAACACCTCACAATGCTATGGAAGAGGGATCAGGTAGGTGGAACTTCATCAACTCGGAGCATCCATCTACATTTGAAACATTAGCCATGGATCTTCATCTCAAGAACATCGTCATGGAATGTCTGAATTGGTTTGTGAGGCGGAAGGACTTCTATAAGAGGGTAGAGTGACATGAAAACAGGGTAACTTGCTCTGTGGACCCCCAGGAACTGTGAAATCAAGCTTGGTAGCAGCAATGGCAAACTACCTTAAGTTCAATACTGTAAAGTATATTATAGGTTTGATAATTTTCAATCTAAACCTTTCATATCTTATGTTACCATATTTTGCTAATTTCATATGCCTGTAAATTGGCTCCTTATTTATCATGTAATTGGAATCAATCTCATTTTTATTACTTTACAGTTTATATATTTTCACTCATGCGTTCTGGCAAGGTTCTTGTAATAATTGTTGTGTTGCTTTCGGGAAATTTGCCTATTTTCAGAGGGAAAGAAGGGCGAGAGCTTTTAGAGGAATGCTTGTTAATCTCCGAAAGGTCTAAAGGAAGTGACCATCCCAGTTCAGTTACTCATCTTCTAAATCTTGCAGCATCTTATTCACGCTCAAAGAATTTTGCGGAGGCTGAGCGCATACTGAGGACAAGTTTAGAGATTATGAAGAAGACTGTAAGCCCTGATGATCCATCCATCACCTTCCCAATGTTGCATCTCGGGGTCACTCTCTATCATCTGAATCGGGATGAAGAAGCTGAGCAGATCGTACAGGATGTTGTGCATATTCGTGAGAACGCATTCGGAAAAGATTCTCTCCCTGTCGGTAAGCTTTCCTTATTCTCCTTAAGCTTTTGTCAGCGGTCATTTAATTCGCCAATCATAATTCATCACATAATAAAAGCTAAAAAGCTGATCAACATTTTGTAGTTGTTGCCAATATGTATGAGTTTGGTGAAGCCTGTTTCTCGTGCCCACATAATGTTTTGTTTGATTCAACTGGCAGGTGAGGCTCTCGACTGTTTGGTATCAATTCAGACAAGATTAGGAAAGGAAGACGTGGAGCTGTTGGAGCTACTGAAGAGGGTGTTGAGCATACAAGAGAAAGAATTTGGGAATGAGAGTGAAGAGGTTATGTTAACTCTAAAAAAAGTAGTGTTTTATTTGGACAAACTGGGGAGAAAAGATGACAAGTTTCCCTTGCAAAAAAGATTGTCCATTCTCAAGAATAAATTCAAGCAAAAAGTTCAATATTAAGGCATGTAAATTAATTAACTGTTCCTTTTAGAGGCCAAATTAATATAATTTGATAAAATTTTGTATTGATTTTGATGTAAGTTGTCATGAATGAGCTAATTAACTCCCCATCCAACCTGTGCAAAATTGTTGATCATCAGGCAAATTTCTTCAACACTTGCAAGTTTGGAGTGCCTTTTTGAACTACGCTAATGATCAAAAAGTGTTTTGTTTTGACAAGGAATTAAAATATAGGTCCAAAAAATTGTTTTAGTATTTAAAAACATTTAAAGCAATGTCAATTTTGTAGATTTACTTTTCTTTTAATTACATGCACATTTAGTAGTCAATATATATATATATATATATATATATATTAAATTCATTTTGAAGTTGAGATTGGGATAATATTAGTCACCTTTAGTTGATTAATGATCACTATGTGATAAAAAGAACACACACCAAATGATAAAATCTGATTTATAAACATTTGGTGTTTACTATAGTTTGAATCAACTTATGTTTACTATATAAACATAAGTTGATTACTTCAAACTATATAAATAGTGTTGATTACTCTCATAATTGTTGATAAATTTTTGATATCAACTTAAAAGATAATAATTAATGAACACTCATAGCAAACTATTTACAACCGCTATTATCATATTTATCATACTTCTTTTATTATATATTTTAATAAATTTAATCTACCCAGTTAATTAATCATTTTTGTGCTTGAGTATAAACCAAAATACAAACTCATTTCCTTAACCAATATTTAGATTTAAATGTGTAAACCTTCATTAAATTTAAGCTAACTATCATATTCAAATAGATTTTTACCTCAAATTAACTTTGGCATGACAAACTTCGACAACCTTTACTTCAAAAATGAACGAAATCGACTAACACCTTCGTCATTTCAAAGATAAATGAAATCACTTATGATGTTTGAAAAAAAATGTTGGTGAGATGTAAGAGAGTGTACAAGATAATTGAGATGCAAAGGAGTGTAGTTAGGATAGAAGAGACTGTAGTTGAGATGCAAGAGAGTAGAAGACTCATAAGTCATTTAATACATGACATTATTAGCTTTTAATTCAAGAATGTGCTAATAAAACTCAAGTAAGTTCTTTGGTGCTAGTAAAACAAGTTTTTGATTCTTAAGTGTCATTTGATGGGATTTACACTAGTTTAGTAACTCGAATTCATGTATGCTTTGCTTTGTGTGTGTTTATTATTTGTTTTATTTTTTTTACAATCTTAAATGTCATTTGATGGGATATACACTAGTTAAATAATCCAATCTAGCAACTCAAATTCAGGTATGCTTTGCTTTGCGTGTGTTTATTATTTGTTTTATGTTTTTTAGTATTATTTTTTTAGGGTGGGGGAGGGAGATTAGAGTCAAAGAAAATTACTCTCATGCCTTTGATAAGGGTGAGACTTGAACTTTTGACCTCTTAGAATCAAGAGAATTATTAAACCATTCCTACTAATTAATCACTAATAGAATTAATGACCTCATGTCTTTATATTCACTTCATGTATATATATTATGTTCATTGATCGAGTCAAAATTGCTTACCAACTCTAACGAGATTTGGACATTATAAGCATCTAGGTACTTATTATTATAGTTCTAACTTTTTATTTGGACATTACCAATTCTTTTAGGATCAAGAGAATTGTTCAACCGTTCCTACTAATTAATTACTAATAGAATTAATAACCTCATATCTTTATATTCACTTCACGTATATACATTATGTTAATTGATCGAGTCAAAATTACTTACCAACTTTGCTGAGATTTGGACATCATAAGCATTTGGGTACTTTTTATTATAGCTCTAATGAGTAATAAGTCCTATTAACTTACTCACAAGTTGTTTGTCAGTGTGGCAAAGCAGACCTGGTAGCTTTATCCCAAAAGTAAGGACCAGGCTTCGAGTAGCTATATCTACGAATGTGGATAATTTTAGCCGAACCTCTTATATATGTAGGGGTATGTTTAAGTCCTTTCGGCTGATAGGTAGTTTTCTTACTAAACATGAGTCCCTTTCTCCCGTTTGTTAGGAGTAGAGTTAGAAATTATGTTATGGTTTGAGTTGTATCTTAGAGTCACTCTTAAAAGATCCCAATAGACATAAAAAATATATGTATAACATAAAAAAAGCAAAAAATCCTCTTAACTCTGATTTATCGAATTGTTTAGGTTTAATGACTTTGCAGTAAATTCCGAATCACTAAATTCACTTCGTATTTATATCTTATTTACAAACTTATTAATTTTCCCTTGAAATCATTTAAAAAAAAAGGCAAAGCTAAAGTCACTTAGTGTTCGTGTTTTGTTTATTACCATTCAATATATTACTTCATTCTATAAATCATATTACCATTTTTTTTTAATATTAAATCACTTGACACTAGATCATATATTTATCATGATCTATTGATAAAGTCTAAATAACAAGCGGCCTAGAAATTTACTTTCAGAATCAGAAGAATACTGCCTACAAACAAATGGGAAAATTATCACACAAGATGAGGATTGAACCTTGTCATTGAGAAGCAAGTGGGGTGCACCTTTCTACTAGGCCACCCACTGTCCTCATAAATCATATTAGAATTTTATCTACTAAATTCACTTCTTTTACAAAAATAGGAGAATTACTTGCTTTTCGAATTGATATTAAAGTACTTAAATTTTGGATCACAACGTAATGGTATCAGTCTATCAGAGCATTTTGGTATCATATTTGTACTTAGAAATAAGAATGGAGCTAGCCAATTGGAGATCGATATATATGTGTGTGTGGGGGGGGGGGGGGGGGGGGGGGGGGGGGGGGGGGGCGGGGCGCATGTTTTTATGTTTCTATTAGTTGAGGACTTGAGGTTAAGTATTGGGAATTCAATCATATAGTATTGGTCACTCACGGCATATTAGTGTATGTTGAGCAAATTAAGTTTTGATATTCAATTTGGTTTTGTATCAACTTATTTGACTTGTGTAATTAATGTTCAAGTCAAGTCAGATTAATTAGGCCTTATGTTTTTAAATCGATTGGTTTTATATATAAACCTCCATTTATATCGACATACAATAAATAGCCATGATTATTGGTACTTTGGGATCATTACAAGAAAACAAGCAATCGCAATGCCCGCTATAGATGACTTTCCATAGCGAGCGACACGCCAAATCCGATGTTGATATTGTTACTCATCCTCTCGATGAGTATGGTACGCCGTCTGTCAACTATACCTATTAAATACACCAAATTGATGGTGCAAACAAAAATATAGCAGAAGCTATAGCGATTGCACCATTGAACACCACCACAGTTTGCATGGCCACAATTGCACCAACTTTCCCTGCTCCAGAAGTGTTCACTTTGGTGTCATCTGGAGTATTGTCATCAACAACTGAATCATCAGGCTTGCTTTTCTTGGGCTTGGAAGGAGCGGGAGCTGGTGCAGGAGGCTTGACGCCGAAAAGATCGTAAGGGAGGAGCACATGGTCGACTTGGTAGATGGCAAGCTGACCATCAGTGTAGACGGTGCCTGTAACACTAGCGTTTGTGATGCCAGTTGAGATGTTGACTGCGCTAGTGCTGTAAGAGGTGATATTGAGTGGATACTTGTATCTGCTGTTGTCTCCTGCGTTTGTTGTAAGCGGGTTGCTCACGGTTTGGAACTGTGCTATGGGAATGTAGCGAGGGACTGCATGGAACTGAATCAAAGAAACCTTTTCTTGGTCGCTTAGGGAGTTGAGTGTGCCTGAACTAAGGCTGGAAAAGGCGTTATCGGATGGTGCAAAGATCGTCATGCCACTGTTTGTATCATTAAGCTGCATCTCTATCTGATCATTGGCTGCAGTGGCCTTCAATAGCCTGATGAAGAGCGAGAACCGGTGGGCTTTTTCGAGGATTTTGGTAACGTTTGTAGGGCCAAGAGGAGCTGGACCTTGTGCTGGAGGAGCCTGGACAAGGGGAGCCGGGCCAAGGGCAGGTGGGGCAGGTGGAGCAGGTGCAGGAGGAGAAGGTACAGTGGGAGCAGCTGGAGCTGCGGCGGGTTGGGCTTGAATGGTGGTGGTGGAGTGGAGGAAGAAGAATAGGAAGAGTGAAAAAGAGAAGCAATATTGTTTCATGGCCATCTTTGTAGTAAAAAAAATGAATGCAAGAGTGGTCCTTGCAAGTTGAAAAGTGGACTTTAGACTCAAAAATAAGTGGTTTTTGATGAAATGGGAGAAGTGTTTGATGAAATTGAGGAAGTGTTTGATGACATGGGAGAGAGGGGAGAGGGGGTTTATATTATGGTTTGGGGGGAGGATAAATTTAGGTAAAATGTAGAATTTTAGTTAGAATAACCTTAGTTGTTATAGCAACTCAATCTTTGTAAATTAGATAGGTGTGTAGTTATCAATTTCAATTTGCAATTGTGAGGTTTGCAGCAACTAGTTTGCTTGGAAAGGCAGGAAAAGGAGGAGAGATTTCAAGTGGGTGTGTGGGCAAATAAAGATATCAGTGGCCCAACTTCAAGAATGTTATACTCTATCCGCATGAAAATTATATATCTTTTGGAGACAATGTCAACGCTGATTGATCCTTGTGGCCTTAATTTGGATTAGGTGTGCCCCAGAAATTAGCTTGGAAGTTGAGATGGTACTTCATCTTGATTCTTCCTGTTTTCCCCCTTTTTTATTATTTTGTAGTTAGTACTTCGCAGTTGGATGAAGCATAGTGAATCCGATGGTCGGTATCAAATTTTGGACATTAACAGTAACAGTTGATGGCCCATAGAGCTCACGTTTGAATTCCCATGAAGTTTTTTGGACATTTGTCCAGCTGAAGAATACCAGCTGATTAAACAACTATAGTGTGTTTCCTTGATAAATTAGGGAACGAGAATAGAAAATGTAAATAATTAATGATGTTTACTTGTTTGAAAACAAATCCGTAATGAGAATAAAATTAAATGAATTTGAGATTGTGAAATAGATATCCTATTCTTCTCATTTCATTTGGAAATCTCATTCACATTTTCTTTTACAAGTTAAAATGTTTTTTATACCTCTTATTAAAAAAAAAAAAAAAGTTCATATACTAAAATTTTAAAAACAACTTCTAGTTCAAGTTTTCATATATATATATATATATATATATATATATGACTTTTATAATTAAGCATACCTGATTTTAAAATATAAGAACTAACCAAGTAAATTCATCTATTACATTTTCTCTTCCAAAATAATTTCTCTCTCTTATTTAATTCAAATGCAATAAATGAATTTGATTAGTTAGTCCTTACTTTTTTAAATCAAGTATATCTGATTTTAAAAACATTATATTTATATAAAAATCATTACATTTTAAATACAATTTTGCAAAAAAATACACAATGCATCTTTTGCAATTGGCAAAATCTCAATGGTTATATTATTTATTTATTTATACAAAAAAAATGTTTATAAAGTAAATAATTTGAATCAAAGACATTTTTATAACTTATAATTAATTCATTCCTATTCCAAATTAAAATAAATATCTCAATGAGAATATCGTTCATTTCAATTTTGATTCTTACAATTGAAGTAAACAATTATTCTGATTTTGATATATCAATTCAATTTTAAGTCATTCCGATTCTAGATTATTTTAATTTCAAATTATTCCGATTACATACAAGTAAACGTACCATTAGTGTTTTGATGGCCCAAGAAATTTCCGTTTTGCTCATTATTTTTACATGTTGCCCCCACCTACTTGTGTTCATTCACTTTGCATGCACCCACAAACAGTTTTTTCCTACTTCTACTAGACTCTTTAACATTGCCTTGTCACTATTAATAATATTTGAAGACGCCAAATTGCAAATGCACAACAGGGAGACACGCATGGGTGGTGGTGATGCAAATTATTTGTTCAGGAATTTAGGTAGTTTTATGAGAATGTATGTTTCAGGTACTCTCTGTGGGTGAAATTCCCAATCGCCCTGCATTTGTCTTGGATGGAAACAGGAGATATGCCAGGAAGAGCATACGTACATGGAGTATCAATTTATAGGAGACATGCTACCTTTCCATTCCAAGTCGTACGACATTACAGGGAGTATTAATTTATATTTCCTTTCATTATTAGTTTCATTATCTAACTTAAATGTCAGAGTGTCTTTGGCTGACATCACGCCACCATTGTACATCAAGCATTTCACAATGTTTTTTCTTAACTTTGTTTTGTAGGTTATTAGTGGCCCAGTGAAATTGAAGTAGATCCAATTGCCTAATTTGATATATATACATATACATATATATATTTGTATGTATGTATGTATGTATATCTTCATTCTTGTATTTATCTCTATTACTATAAACAGAGAAAATTTGAAAGTGTAACCGAATTATTTATAGGGAAATTTATGAATTTTACCCAAATACAAAGAGAAGTTTTGTTTTTACCCCAATTCTTAATCAAATTTGTTTTTGGCCTCTCAAACAAACTATTTCTATTATATACCCAAGATTACGAAATTACCCTTAAGATTAAATCACCAAACTAACCTTCATCTTCCACTCAAAATTACAAAACTAACCTTCATCTTCCTCCTAAAACCTCCATATTTCTCCTCTACCTACTTTTGCATTGATGATTTCTGAGATTTGATTTTGAGTGTCTATATTTGCTCTTCATCTTCTTCCTCACAATATCCATTGAAGGATTTTGAACATTAGTGGCATCCATTGAAGGATTTGATTGTTGAAGAATTTGGTGATCAAAGGTAATGTATATGTTTATTTGTTAGTTTTTGGGTTATTTAGTTCATATTTGCATGGTTTAGGGCTGTAAGATTGTATTGGTTTTGATGGATATGAAAATCTGAAAATGCGACGGAAACTGCAGAAGCTGCGACGAAATCGGTTTTTCGTGACTGATAATCGGTTTTTCAGGATCGGTTTTTCAGGACTGAAAAACCGATCGGTTTTTCAGGATCGGTTTTTCAGATCGGTGTTCAGTTTCAGTGGCTTGAAAAACCGATCGGTTTTTCAGTCACTGAAAACCGATCTGAAATACCGATCGGTTTTTCAGTCCTGAAAAACCGATCGGTATTTCAGGGGCGAATAGCGTCTGGAAAACCGATTTCGGTTTTTCAGTCACACATTGAAGATTTGCAGGGATAAAAACCGGTTTCTGTTAAAAACCGATAACAGAAAAATTGATAAAAACCGATCGATTTTTGTGTGATCGGTTTTTCAGTGGCTAAAAACCTAGCAAAAACTGGAAAACCGTTCGGTTTTTCAGTGCCACTGGAAAACCGAACGGTTTTCCAGTGGCACTGAAAAACCGAACGGTTTTCCAGTGGCACTGAAAAACCGAACGGTTTTCCAGTGGCACTGAAAAACCGAACTGAAAAACCGATTACAGTTAATTTAAAATAATAAATTAATTTGATTATAAGATTGTATTTTGTAATGTTGCCCAATTGAAATGAGATTAATTTATTATTTTATTTAAACGTTACAGGAATGACTCAAGAAACAATTGTAATCAATTTTGACGGAGAGTGGAATGGATGTAATTACGTAGGAGGGGAGTCGATCATGTGTGGGATTCACAGTAATAATAGTTTTTCATCATTAGTCGATATTGTGTACAGAGAGGCTGGTATTGATAGGAGAATGTGGGATATCCGTATACATTATTTACTACAAAGTGCGACAAGTGGTAAAATTAAAAAGATACGTATCATGTCCGATCTTGGTGTTGTTGGTTTGATGGCAATAAAAAATATTGATGTTAAAGAGATCTATGTGGATAAGATTGTGAAAGATTGTGGAGCTGAGGTTAGCAGGCGTATCGGTTTTCCGATTGCCACCAACTCAATACCAGGAAGAAGATACAACGAGGCAGAAACGTCAAGACCTATAAATCTTCAAATGGTTGAAAGTCATTTTCATCGAACTTCAGGAATTGGGAGCAATAATCCGCTGGATGCTGCTGGCACCCAATTTACATGTACAGAAAGTCCAATTTGCGATGTTAACAATGACTATATGAATTATGGTACTGATGATGAAGATTGGGACATAAATGATAATGGTGGTGAGATACGGGATAGTGATTCTGAGGAAACTGGAGATAGTGATAATGAGGGAACTCGAGTTGATGATGTGTCTGAAGAAGAAGGGTTTCCAGAAATAAGATTTTCAGGTTTACAATTTCAGAACAATCCTTTACAACCACATTGGATTGTTCCTGGTGTTGAACTGGGCGACATTGAGCCTGCTTCAAGTGCTATGTCAACCGTCTACCAACTTGGTTCATTATACAAGGGAGCATTTTTTAATAGTAAAGAAGAAATGAGTATAGCTATTGGAGAATATGCTCTGAAAGCGAAATTTGAATATCGGGTTAGACGTTCAGACACGGAGCGATTTGAGACTAGTTGCAAGGACAAAACTTGTAGCTTTATAGTTCGTGCCAGATGCAGAAAGGGTTGCTCGATGTGGTTTGTGTTGAAGTATGAGGCGGAGCACACGTGTCGTCAGACAGCCATGGAATCACATATGAAAAGTGTGAAGGCCATTGTCATCGGAAAGTTGTATGCGGGAAAGGTGGGGAGAGATATGTATACACCTAATCGATTGATTGGAGAAATGCTAGAGCAGTATGGAGTTCAAATCTTGTATAGCAAAGCTTGGAAGGCTTTACAGTATGCAAAGAAACTTGCGTATGGACAAGCGGATGAGTCATATCAACAGCTTCCGTCCTACTTTGAGATGTTAAAGTTAGCAAACCCGGGCACAATAACAGCAATTGAGAGAGATGAAAACGATCGGTTCTTGTATTCTTTCGTTGCACTTGGAGCTTCGATAGAGGGTTTCCGAACTTATATGAGACCGGTTGTTGCTGTTGATGCAACGCATTTGAAAGGTGAATATAAAGGGGTGATTTTTTTTGCTGCATGCAAAGATGGAGAAGAGATGATTTATCCCATTGCTTATGGATTTGCTGACGGAGAGTCAGACTGTTCGTGGACGTGGTTTTTAAGAAAATTACGATTGGCGATTGGCGTGTCGGACGATTTGCTTATTGTATCCGATCGTCATAAAAGCATATCGAATGGGATGAAAGAAGCTTTTCCAGAAGTTCCACATGTGTTATGTTTTTTTCACTTATGGCAAAACCTAAAGCAGCATTGTAAAAAGCGTTCGGATGTGGAAAATGCATTTTACAATGCAGCATACTGTTATGTAACTGAGGAATGCAACTGGATATTGGAAGAAATGCGAGTGTTACATCCGAGGACACATGGAACTTTGGTTAAAGCTGGGGTGAGCAGGTGGTCACGATCACATTGTCCTAAAAGAAGATATGAAATGATGACCACCAATATTGCAGAGTCGCTCAACAAATGTATGATGCAAGCACGCCGTTTGCCAGTAACAACTGCACATGAATATATAAGAAATGTGCTGCAGAGATGGTTTAATAATAGACGTATTGCTGCTGCTCAATTGACAACTTATGTTACCACTGCTGCGTACGATCGCATCATGTTGGCAAAAAATCTAGCAACGGAAGGTTGTGTATATCCCATTACAGAACCGGTAACGTACAGTGTCATGCATCCTAGTAAAGGAGATGCGGTGGTTAATATTGAAGAGCACACATGTACATGTAAGCAGTGGAACTTAGATCAGTTGCCATGTGTTCATGCATGTGCTGTGGCCAGGTATGATATTTCAACGTTGTTGCTTTCAGCTTTTCATGTTATGTCTATACACTTCAACTTGTATTTTCTGATAATTTGACAGGTTCAAGGGCGTCAGTTGTGATACACTTTCCAGTCAGTATTACAGCACAGAATGGTTGAAAGCTGCATATGCAAGTCCGATCAATCCAGTCCCTAAATTAGCCAGCTGGAATGTTTCTGGGGAAGTTAGAAGTATGGTTGTACTACCACCCATAGGAAAAAGACAACCAGGTAGGCCGAAAGAAGTTCGGATTCCTTCAGCCGGAGAAGATCGTCGTAGAAAAAAGTGTGGAAGATGTGGCGAGAGGGGACACAACCGTCTTCGTTGCCCTAACCCCCCTATTTCTACCAGGGGTGGGATGAGCTCAGGTTCTGCGGATGCGGAAGCTGGCCCAAGCACAACTGTTATTGACAACGGCCCACCGTCCCGCAGATGCCGCTTGTGTCATGAGACTGGACACAATCAACGTCGATGTCCTCTGCGATTTCCTGCTACCAATCAAGAAATGGATAATGATGAAAACAATGAGTAGGAATCGCGTATGAACTCTCTGAAGCATGTTTAAGTTATCTTATTTCGTTAAATTGATGTATTATAATCGCATTGGTCTTGCTTTTAGTTTTGTTTAACGGATTAATAGATTAGTATCTGTTACAGTTGCTTGACTGTGTCCGCACACCACATTCATCTGTTATAAGTGCATGGAAAACCGGTTCGGTTTTTGGTAACCCTGGAAAACCGGTTCGGTTTTTCAAACCTCTGAAAAACGGTTCGGTTTTTGGTAACCCAGGAAAACCGGTTCGGTTTTTCATAGCTCTGAAAAACGGTTCGGTTTTTGGTAACCCTGAAAAACGGTTCGGTTTTTGGTAACCCTGGAAAACCGGTTCGGTTTTTCAGGGTTCCCGAAAAACCGATTCGGTTTTTGGGTGACCCTGAAAAACCGATCGATTTTTCAGGGGGAATCTGAATGATGGAATCGGTTTTCCAGATCCTCTGAAAACCGAATCGGGTTTCCAGAGCAATCTGAAAACCCGATTCGGTTTTCCATAGATAGCTTTGGTTTCAAAATTACACAATAATATAATATTATTTCTTTCAAAAAAAAAATTATAATATTATTGCTGTTGTTATTGATGTTAATACACAATAATATTTAAGTTACACAATAATATTTAAAACTAAATCATGCAAACCAATTGATTAAATATTTTTACTGATTAACTAAAGGCCAATGCTTTCAGTTGAATTGATTTCAATTGATGAAATCATTAGTGTTGGATGATTCAAAACCAATGATTTCATGATTTCGAAATTTTAAATTAATATATCCTAACCATAATAAAGACTCTAATATTAATTAACTTAAATTGGTTTCAATTGATGAAATATTTAGTGCGACCGATTTCATGATTTCATTAAGTGGAATTATTCATTAAGTGGAATTATAAAAAACTAAATTATTGTTATTTAATTATATTAATATATGTTAATAACTGAAAAAATATTTAAACTAAATTATTGTTTTCACTGATTGACATAAATACTTGAAGTAAAAACTTGAATAGGATATGGATAAGTAACTGTTTATTGATGTCACTTAAGTACAACTTCCCCGTAAGAATCAATCATCCATTTTCCAGAGTTATTTACTTTATACAAAGGACGCGAAAATGAATAAATATCTCGTGCAAGCGAAGCCCTCAGTGCGAGGGCGTCAGCAGGTGTCTCCTGACGTCGTGATTCCCATGTACTTTCCCTGGATTGCAAAAGGTCCCGTACGTACATGGCGACATATGCTCCACAACTCGTCCTGTTTCATAAATATATGTCAATTCAGAGATACTAACTATTTGGTAATTAACAACTTCCATGATTAACTAAATATTAATTAATAACTAAATATTAATTAATAACTAAACTAATAATAACTAAATATTAATTAATAACTAAATATTAACTAACAACTCACCCATCGGGTTGCTGTGGCACAGCTGACTCATCAATACGCTCAACCTCCCATCGCTCATCTACAGCTGGCATATGTAATTGAGTCCTCTCATAAAACCCAATAAAGCGAAGCATAACGGGCATAAAACACACCAACGGCTCCAATGCTCGGAGCCGTACCTCTATGTCAGTGGACGCCCGGGAATCATACACATAGATTTTCTTCTCTTTCAAGCACACTCGACAGAGGACCCAGTGTTGTTGGTCCAAGCTACACGGCAATAGTACCTACAGTTTCTCTCAATGTAAGTGTTGTAGGACTAATTCCAATTATCAAACAAAAGACTGTAATATTAAAACAACACTTACATTGTCAACACACCACCACGGGACCGATGCATCTATCTTGCCACATCCGAATGGCAGCCATTCTGAGGGTATAGTGGCTGTAGCTGGATCAAATCTTCTTCCTTGGTTGACATATTGCTTATTGTATTCCATGGTCATAATGCCCTGCACATTTTAAAAATTAATAATGTTATTTGATTTCAATGATACATTAGAAAAATTTATCAACCAATAACTTACAAATAAAGAAGTGCCATGAAGGGCGTATCTTCTATCCTCGTCCTCATTCCACCATCCGTTTCGTATGCACATCAAATACGCATCGATGTGCTCACTCGTCAACCAACTATTTCCGTCCTCCAAGGTCACCAATGTGGTCGGAATCACGCACCACGCGCAACGCTCAACCGCACGTCTAAAATAAAAAATTTTAAAAAAAGTGGTAAAAATTTAAAGTTACGGCAACAACTACGATTGTAGGAAATTATTATTTTGTTTTCCATACCTAAGGTCCAAATGTGCTGAAGCTTTATATTCATTATAGACGGCCTCTATGGGATCTACAGGCTGTGCAACCTCTGTCACCTGCTGTTGGACAATTTTTTTTTTCTTTTTCGTCGGCCCAGGATCCGTGTATGGAGTCCGTAGAGGTGCTGCTGGCCTGGTCTTTCGTTTGGCCCGTTCGTGGCCGTCTTCTCCCTGCAACTGCACTCAAATTTAAAGACACAAAAGAATATTTATAATTCAATCGTCAACGTTAAACACACTGTTTAAATTATGTCTACCTGGTCATCATCCGACCCAGCCTCTGCAGCGGCTACACCGCTGATCTCCTGCTCCTGCTCCTCCTGCTGAATGGGTGACTGGTGATCCCCCTGTGCCAAAACGACATCCTGGATCTCCTGCTGGATGTCTGACAGGCCCGCCTCAATAGGTGACTGCTGGACCCCCTCGTCCTCAGGGATAGATGTTTGACGAACCCCCTCGTCCTGATGTAGAGCTGATGGTGCTGGCTGATCTGTAGTCGGGACATAAATGGGCTCCTCTGGGGCAAAGCTCCCACCGCGATGATCGTCGTCGTCACCGTCATCATCATCTGAATCATCGCCATCGCTGAGATACGTTCTAATCCATAAGAAATCCTTTTCCATCCGTCTCAATCTCCTATCCATGTTCTCAACGATCTTCACAGTTGCCTTCTGCCTCTTCTCCATCCTACTCAACTTCTCATTAGTTGTCTTCTGTAAATTTACAATATATTCAAACAACTGCTTCACCTGTAACAAAATTTTGACACGGTTAACACATTTAAAAAATTTTTGCCAGAGTCTCCCCTGTATTTTTAAGTATCCTAAAAAACATAACCTGCTTATAATAAATTACACTTCGTCTATCATGTTTAGAGACTCTGTCTCTCCGTCACACCATACTACCACGCAACAATGTTCATATTTTTTACATTACATACAATGTTCATATTCCGTAGATAATCATATAAAGGGGTGATTTGTACCTCAGGATGGACGTTTGGGATATCGTGGACTTGTTTTGTTCGAAACTCTGAAAGGGAATCCTCTGATGATGATTGCATGCCTTGAACGTCTTCATTTGCGACAGAGTCACCCTCTACCACATCATCACCCTCCACCCTAACATCGTCAACCTCGTCATGATCATCATCACCATCACCATCATCACCATCACCATCACCATCATCACTATCATCGCCATCATCATCGTCATCATCCGCATCATCATCACTTTCACTGTCACCCTCACTCCCTCCCCCGCCAGATTTATGTACTTCACCCGTTACTAAATTATTAGGGTTGAAGGATTTCCAATAAGCCGTTTGTCTTTCGGCGTCGGTAGGCTCAAGGGTTTGCTCTAAGCCAACTATCTGCATTATATACATGTATACAGTTACATTACAATGTTATACTTCATATAAATAAGTGTAATTAAAACAAACAATAAATTTACTAAACTAATATAGTTTACGTTTGCCACTTACGGGAGCTGCTTCATCAAGACTGTTCATAATTGTCGGTGTTCTTTTAAGTGACTTTCTTAAGCATCTTGGCAATTCATTTTGTAAATCTCGGACACTTTCTGATATTCTCTTTGCCAATGCCGGAAACACTTCTACCAACCACCACTATAATGCCAAAAAAAACAAATATTACATATACTTAATTTAACCACATTACAAAGGAATAAATATTAACGGTATTGGTTATACCTGAAACGCATAGACATAGCCATAAATATTGATGTTACGCGGTGGCTTTCTGATCCGCTCTTCAGTCAATGCCATGCGGAGGTAATGGAATAGGACACTATAACATAATGTGCCCCAAGGGAATGAGTTCCACCTCTCCCTATCCTCAATGATGATCCACAAAAATAGCGACATCTTCGCCTTCTCATCCTGCCCCATAAACAGATGAAAAGCAATCCCTATATTCGCTAACTTTAAAAGATCTTCATCATTTAATACATCCTCGTCTTCACGGTTCAACTGACTTCTTGCCTCAACAAATGTAGCAAACTCGGATATAGTAGGCAATACTCCATTGAACCATCGCTGTAGGAGACTGTTCGGATCATTTTGGGTTGCCTGGAAAATTTCACGGTCTATGCCTCCAAAATGAAGTCCTGTAATCAATAAAAACTCCTGTTTCCCGAACCTATATATTCTCCCACCAAGTTCAAACCACATTTCATCTTTCCGTCCACTCACCTCCACTTCTCTAGCGAGAACCCATAATAGAACGGAGCCGGCAGCCGTATGTTTGGTATTCCTCAACATATATCCGAATGGGCACTCTCTTATAAACCGGTCATACAAGTTCCTTCCAGTCAGGATATCAAGTATTTTCTTCACCAACTTCTGACCAATATGTGTAATCCCTTTCGTTTCCTTTGGAATTGTTTGCAAACTATATTTATATTTGAACTCCATCTGTAGGACACAAAAACAGTGATAAAAAGATCAGTATCAGGATCAAAAGCCATTCTGCCACTACATAAACAATCGGTTTTCCACAGGTGTGAAAAACCGAATCGGTTTTCCACACCGAAGTGAAAAACCGAATCGGTTTTCCACACCGATGTGGAAACCCGATTCGGTTTTTCACTTCGGTTTTTCACCTGAAATGAGCATCTCAAAAACCCAACTGACAAAACCGATATGATTCATAACATTTCGATAAACCTATGTCAAAGTGCATCACCCAATCAGAGTTTCATATGTAACATCGGTTTTTCACTATTCAACCAACAAACATTTAAAATCGGTTTTCCAAACGCATCGGTTTTCCACTATCGGTTTTCCACCACACCTGTGGAAAACCGATCAGTTTTCCACAGGTGTGGTGGAAAACCGATCGGTTTTCCACACCTGTGGAAAACCGATCAGTTTTCCACAGGTGTGGTGGAAAACCGATCGGTTTTCCACACCTGTGGAAAACCGATGCGTTCCAGACGACGCTCATATGGTCGGAATCGGCCATATCAGCCACAAATCAGGCCAAACCCAGTCAATACCAACCTATTCTAAACCAAATAAGCAATACCCAACATCCATATTACACAAACATGTTCAAATCGCGAATGAAAATCAAAAAACTCAACAACCCAACCGAAAACTAACCTTGGCAAAAGCACTCACGTCCCCCGAGCTCTATCCTCCTCTGGGCAAGTCGGAATCGTCGCCGTTGTGGCCGGAAAAGGTGGTTGTGCGTCGCCTCTCGCTCGGTTTTTCGCTCTCCCTCGGTTTCTCTCAAAAACCGATCGGTTTTCCGCTTGGTCGGTGATCCAAAACTGTTTTCCATCGCTTTTTGCCACTTATATACTTAGGGGTATTCTGGGTATTTTGGGTATAGGATGTAATTAGTTTGTTTGAGGGGTTAAAAACAATTTTTCTAATTTCACGGGGTAAAAACAAAATTGATGTTTTTTAATTGGGTATTTCCTGTAATTTCCACTTATTTATATCCATCCCTACACTATCCAAGGTATTTAATAAAAAAGTTAAATTGTTATTAATGATTGGCACATTTTTTTTTTTTTAAGTAGCCTTTAGGTTTTAAGTCAACAGAAAATAGAAAATAATCTATTTACTAATTTTTGGTTAGGCTATAATGACTTAAACTATGGTTTCAAAAAATTGATTTCAACATTAATCTAATCATCTTCACTCAATGCAAGAGTTATATTCAATTTTGAATTCATTCACATATTTCACTGTTGAATTAAATGAAAATAAATGAATAGATTTCGGACTCACATTTTAATCAATACTTTTGAGTTATTCTAATATAGTTTAATTATTTTTAATAATTATGTAATAAAAAAATTATATTAATAATATTTATAAACTATCAAAATTATTAAAAGATTATGATAGATATCCGTAAATCATGTCCATCCACCCATCCCTATTTGATTTATCATCCATCTATCCCTATTTGTTTTATCGAGACATATCGAGGTTAATTATTAATAATACTGGGGGTGTCATATGATTAGATGAGCACTCTTCTTGTCAGTCTTTTTCAACCAAACTCAGCCTAATTTAATTTTCAACCTAATTCAGTTCAATCTATCGTAATATTTTAAGATTTAATACAATTCTATCCGATAAAAAATAAACAGTTTAGGTTGGATCTGTCCGATTAGGTTGGAGATGTCCGCCTTAAAGATAAAAGATATGAGCTGTCATACGATTAGATGAAGTAAGACAAAAGCAGAGCCATGGCCATCTCACTTCTATCTTTCACTTCTCTCTCAACTTCACCCGTAATAAAAACCAAATCATTATTTTTTACTTTTTATTTTTTTCAATACCCACCTTTTCTTTTTCAAATTCAATTAATTTTTGTTCTTCTGTGTTCTGTTTTTTCTCTTGCAGAGGACACTAGTGTTGCAGCCTCAAAGTCAGAGCTGTTGTTTTCAGGTGACTTCACGGCTGCGAAACGAGAGTCGTGGACGCCAAGTTTGGCGCAGGAGAAAACTGGTATGTATGCTTGCCAGTTCTATGTTGCTTTTACTTTTATCTTATTGAAAATTGTTGATATATTTGTGGATTCTTTGTAGTTTGTTGGGTGGTGTAGTGTAGACACTAGACAACCAATGTAGAGGAGGACACAAACCCTTCA
The DNA here is from genome assembly GCA_022984855.1 of Dimocarpus longan. NCBI lineage: Eukaryota > Viridiplantae > Streptophyta > Magnoliopsida > Sapindales > Sapindaceae > Dimocarpus > Dimocarpus longan. Next base: position 33,470,687 of record CM041014.1, on the reverse strand, counting down.
AATTTAAGGCTATAATGGGATGTATTGTTTTGGTTTGGTTCTATATTTGAATGTTTTATATTAATATATGTGTCGTGTAAAGGGCATGTTTTTATGTTTCTGTTAGTTTAGGTAAGTATTGGGAATTTAATCATATAGGGTTTGGCTTTTCGGTTCATTCGAAAAAAGCTACTATTCGAAAAGTACATACTACTACTCCTCTTGAGCCACCGATCTAGTAGTATGTCACAGTTTATGTGGGTATTTTGACTGTCATGGTAGTGGGGTTTAATTGCCCAATGTGATATGGTGGCAGAGAGAGTTTATTTAGTCTGGTAATAACGCAAGTTCGAGGGCCAATAATCCTGAGTTTAGAGCTATTAGACGCACAAAGGTTGGTGGCGGGTTTGGGGGGTGTATTTATTGAAAAAGAGGGAAAATGATTAGTTGTGCTTGCCTTAAATGTTGAGAGAAGATTGACGATTAAGAGGTTTAAGTTGCATACACGGCATGCTTATGTGAGAGGTGAAGCAAAGGCTGGTTGAGGTTGGAGCTGCTAGATTTAAGTAGTGCACTTGTTGTGTACATGGTTTTAAGGTGTTGAGTTGCGTGACAAGATTTGTGTTAGCTTACTATGAATCATTGAGATAAGTAACTATTTGTATTATAATCCAGAATTTGGGTTCCTTTTTTTTTCCTTTGTTCTCATGCTAACTAGTGGAGCTGGATCTGATTTTCCATAGTGGGAACTTAATGAAGTTTTTTAATAAAAGTTTGATATCTTGGCTGAATCTCACTGGCGTCTGAATAAAGTTTTAAGGTCCGTTTATGTTTATTTGTCATGACAAGTAGAATTGAATAGAATGATTGATTGTGAATTTGGAATGAGTGAAACAATACCCTTTGTTAAAGAGAGAATTAGCAACCGGAAAACATATCGGATAAATTTTGGCTTGCACATCCTTGATACAACATTGAGTTTTGTGTATATGGTAACAACTTGAGAATTTTTTCTAGCCAAATTGCACTGATGTCTTTCCTTCTTGCAACATCCACCTCTCACGCTTTATTTTATCCTGATCTGGTTAAGTTTGCTCTCATCATCTTATGGAGAAATTTTTTTGTTTCAGACTAAGAAGGATGACATGTTGAGGTACAAACTGGAGCGAGTTCCTTTCTTGGAGGAGCAAGTGAGGAAGATAAAAGAAGGGGGACAGCTAGTGACGATGGACATTGAGAGACTGTTGCTATCAGAGGACAATCGATTTGATTTTGTGAATGAGGTGGCTGCTGAGGCTATAGAATATGTTGAAAGGAATCGAAATGAGTACGGAGGTAAGAAGAAAGCCATCCTTCATGTGCTCAGTAACCGTGTTAACGATTTAGGATTTTACCGACCTGATGCATATGCAGAAACCGATCCTTTCAAGCCAGGGCCTGGTTTTTTAAAGGAAGAATTCACATAAGCTTAGGAAGAAGATATTTAAAACTAAAATGATAGTTTAGAGGCTGAAATATGTAGTTTTCATTGGCTTGAAGATCTTTCATGTATTGTCTTGAATGATAATTTAGAGGCTGAAAATATTTATTAGTTTATTGCATATACATACACGTGTACACGTGTGTTGTTACATGTTTCTCCAAGAGACATACAAATCTGGATGGTTTCGAAATTCGTTAGTGATCTTTAGATTTTATGTATCTTTTGTGATGAATTTTGAAACTACACCAGTGTTTATGCAAGGGAAAGTACTAGGAAATTGATGTACACTTTTGAAAGAAAAGCAAAGCGTGCACGATTTACTGATTTTGAACCTCTTTTTAGTTGAAATAAAAAGCGTCTTTGTACACAATATTGACACAAGGATTATCGAGGTTGTGATGGCCTTGTGGTAAGTTTTTTGTACTCATACTAATGAGATTATGTCTTTAAATCATGTTTCACTTTCAACTTCTAAATTTGTAATAATTTTAAAAGTGATCGACTAGATAATAATTGGATTGGAAAAATTCTCATTGAATCCAAAGCAGCTATTCATTGTGTTGGGCCCAAAAGCCCAAAAGAAAAGAAATGAGTAAGAATGTGTAATTTGTCAACGTCAATGTTACAAAATACTCAAAGAGGGTGATAACTAATGCAACATGGTTGAAACAACTAGCATATGTTAGAATTACTATTAGACAACATTTGTTGTAGCAAGTAATAATGTTGGTGAGAAAAAGGAAGGATGAGGAACAAGCTGCACAAATGAAGCCAAGGGTTAGAAATAAGGGTGACATGAAGATCGAAACTGAACCAATCATGTTTAATTTAATTCGGTTAAGCATACTAATATAGTCAAAATAAAGAAAAATCAAATATTATTCAAATTTAATTCGGTTTAGCATATTAATATAGTTCAAATAGAGAAAAACCAAATATTTTCCAATTGAATGAATCAAATCGAATCAATCTATGCCTACCCTTAGTTAAGGAAGGTGAAGAGGGAGGGTCCAGCTAAAAGAACATGAGTTTTAAGGATCAAAGAGATCGATACCACGTTTTATGAGATTGAAAGTAAATTGAAGATAAACTGTCTCATTATAAAAAACGTAAGCGGCTGTGTCATCTGGGGATGTAGCTCAGATGGTAGAGCGCTCGCTTAGCATGCGAGAGGTACCGGAATCGATACCCCGCATCTCCACTTTTGAATTTTTTTTTCCTGTTTCACAATTTATATATATATATTTTATTGAAACCACAATACTAGCAAAAGTACTCCTTTAAAGTTTAGAGACGAGAGACACAGTGTACGTCTACTCCATGTTGATAATTTTTTTTCTTTAATTTAACCCGAATTTTTCTAAATATTCATATTAATTATATGGAATTAAAAAAAATGTGGGTTTTAAGGATTGTTTCTAGTATAGAATAAAAAAGAAATATGAGTTTAGAATGTGAAAATTGTGTGAAGAAATAAAAATGGTGGTTTTGAATCGGGATATATCAATATTTGATTGAATCATCCTAACATGAAACATACAAAATTTTTCGATTAGAGAAATAACTAGCGCACAACAATCCTTACCACGATAATTTTGTTTGTGATTTTAAATTAAGTTGTATGAGGTGATGGTGCATTCTAATATATATGTCAATAATAATTAAGTCCTCATTTTTTTTATTAATTTTGTATATCTATCATAATAATTAATAATAGATTAGTTTATATCCATTTAAAATTTTGATTTAAATTTCTGACTTCAATATTTATCTATTTTATTCAAAAAATAAAATAAAACAATTAATACGTTTATTTCCATTCAATCGAAGGATTGTCATTTACCTTAAATTTATACCATAAATACAAACCTTAAACCATAAAATTAGGCTTCTTGATACGTCGTACTAAATTGAATTAGATTGTATTAAACTGAATTGGATTGAATTGAATTAAATTATATTAGATTAAGTTAAATAGGGTAAATTGCACAAATCTCTCCTGAGGTTTGATAAAATTGCATAAAAATGATAAAGTTTAGGTAACTCGCATTGACCTCCCTTAAGATTTCAAAAACTCAGCTTCAGACGCGTCTCCAGCGATAGAGACGCGTGATAGAGGCATCTTCATCTCTAGAGACCTCCAGCGATGGAGACAATCTCCATCGTTGGAGATCGTCTCCAACGATACTCTGGAGATGATCTCCAGCGATGGAGATCACTAGAGACCAAAGGTTTCTAATTTTTTTTTTTTAATTTATAAAAAATAAAAATTTTGACTTTAAATTTGATTTTGAGAGTGTTTTAGTCTTTTTGTATCTTTAACCATGCACCATGTGAATTCAACTAGGTTTGACTAACAATAGGGGAAGGTTGGTGCTGAGTTTTTTAAATCTCAAGGAAGGTCAGTGCGAGTTATCCAAACTTCATTATTTTTGTATAATTTTGTCAAACCTCAGGGAATGTTTGTGCAATTTATCCAATTAATTATAATGTGGTCTTTTGTTTGGTACATTATGAATTGGATTAAATTAAAAGAATATTTAAAAAAAATTATTTTATTTTATTTTTCGGAAATTAAAATATTAATATTTTTTAGTTTATTACAATTTTCAAGTTATCATTATATATCAAAATTTTAAGCAAATATGAATAAAATAAAATAGCAACAAAGTAAACAAAACCTGACAATCACAAAGAGTAGAAAACAATAATAAATAAGAGAGAGGGTGTTTGTCAATAAATGCAAGAGAAAAATAATATATAAAATTAAACCTTTCGACAAATTTGGGTTATACATCTCCAACGTTTGTAGTATTAAAAAAACATTATTGAATAGCTATGCTCTGTCCAACGCAAGCAGCTGCCAAAACACTAGAAGTTGAAGACATAACTTACCTTATGTCCAATCCAATTTCATATATAACCATTCAAACCTAGTCTTAAGGTTGAAACTTTTCATATTCATTACTATCAACTTTCTTAATATTATTTTTTGAGTTTTTCATCAAAACACTTAATTTGAATCAAAACTTTCAGACCTTTTAATCTAAGTTTGAACATCATTGTTTTATCACATTTACTTCTGTAATTTATATACATATATATATTTCTAAGTAATCCTTAATCATTTCTCTTGTATTTGAGCACTATATTGTTATATATAAGCAATCGTGTTGAAAATCCAAGTGCCAGAGTTACATAGTAGATATTGGTATTTGCCATAACTAATATTGTTTTTTTTTTTTTTTTTTAATAGAAATGGGTCTTAAGGACCTTAAACAGTGGATATAATAGTTAAATTGGTGGTTTTGGAGTAAGGATGACAGAAATGGTCAACCTCATGGGGTCCTGTTGTGACTAGTGCAGGTTTAGAGTATTCAAATCAGGTGTCAGATCGGGTTTGGATATAGGATTTTGACTTAATTTATAATCAGGTTAGGTTTGGGTCAAAACCTTTAATTCTCGTGGTCTCAATTATTATTATTTTTTATACATTAATGATATTATTATTAACATTATTATTATTATTATCTATTTTCAAGTGTCGTTCATTACTATTTTGTTCATTGTATTTTGTCATTATGGGTTCGTAGAATATTGAGACACTTGAACGGAGTTTTCAATTATTTTCTAATAAATTGCCAAGTTGTATAGAGTTTAATAAATTTTATGTTGTTTAAGTTATTTTGATGTTCATGCTTTTTATTTAAATTTAAGATTTATTAGTTTTATATGTTGTTCAATTGATTTAATTTTATGTGTGAATTTAAGTATGTGTTAAGTTTGTTTATATATATAGATATATATATATATATTTGAACCTAAATGTATATTTAAATTGAAGAACAATTTTGAATGTAAATGTGTATTTACATTTAAGTGAAAGCACTTTAAGTGTAATCATAATATATTGTATGCTAAAATTTGTATTATTGTATGTTTAAATACGTTTTCCCTTTCAGACTAATCAAATCAAAATGGATTGAGGATGGATCATCCTAACCAAACGAGTTAAGATTAGAGCAAAAATTGAAAACTTGTTCATGTATGGGTGGGGTATGGCCATATGAGGCACCCAACTCAAAACAAATTTGGTGTCTGAAGAGGCCTAATCCAATCTCAAATTGATTTGTAACCATCTTATTATGGAAACATAGATATGAACAGATCAACTGAACCATATAAAAGTTATCGTATTTAATTTCTCTTAACTTTTATATTTGTAAATCATATAAATATATATTTTTAATTTTTGTTATTTAACATTCACGTAAACACCTTTGCATTGCATTTTGTGATGAGCAACTATGTCTATAAACCCAATTCACCTCCGACATCCTTTGCTATATAAAAAGATGGTATTATGTAATTATCATACTCGTTATATCATTTAGGTTATATTTGGTATTTGAGATTTGAGGTGAGTTTGAGATTTAAAATATCTTAAACTCTCAAATTCTATATTTGGGGTGACTAACATGAGAATGAAATTCTAATCCCATATTTATTTCAATCTCATTCTCATTGAAATGTTGAATTCCAAGCTCCACAATAAGATTCATTGAAAATGAGATTCAATGGGAATACATTCTTTTGTCTCTTCTCATTAATTGTTTATTCTACCAACCTCATTTATTTTTTATGTACTTTGTGAAAATAATTTTATTATATGCACACAAAAACTTGGAAATAATGTTATTACTTCCAAAATTAATATTTATTTACTCATACTTTAAAATAATATAATTCTAAAAACATATCAATATAACTCTTTAGAAAAATGATTTATATGATTTATTTTATTTAAAACATTATTAACTTTATGTATAATATAAGCTAGGTTATATAATAATATATTTAAATTAATTTTATTTCGATCCAAATCCAACTTACATTTTACTATTTAAAATTAATCCTTGTATTTAAATTAATAAAAAAAAAATTTCTCTTTTTTTCAGATTTTTTATAAAATTAATTTTAATTATATAATAAAGTATTTAAATTAATTTTATTCATATCCAATCTCAACTTATACTAAACATAATATGAAACATATTTAATCTATTCCCAAGTTCTACTAAACATCAGATAGTGATTTTCTATTCCAATATAATTTAATTCAATTCAATCCAATTTATTTTATTACAATCTCGCATGCCAAACGGAGTCTTAGTATATACTACATAATTTTTTTCTTTTTTTGAAATATAGTACAATACATAATTATAGTACATGTTATATCATTCCCTACCTTGCCATAAGAAAATAAAAAAGGGATAATTTTATTTGACCCTTGTAGTTTGACATAATGTCAAAATCCCTCAACATTTTTGAAAGTCGCTAATATTCTTTTTTAATATTAATGATACAGATCAAATATCCCTGTAGTGTATATAAATATCCAAAAAACCTCTCATCGATAAAGTTGACGTTAAAAATAAAAAATTAACATTTAATGTGGAAGAACAAAATTATAGAGACACTTTATTCATTTCGATAATTTCAATAACTGATAGACCCCATTTTTGTATGCTTATTTTTGTACAGATGGCAACCCCATGGTGGTCATTCAGTCAAATCTGATCTAATTAAAAGGTTCTCGTGAAGCTAAATCATTTTTCTTTATTGAAAACCTATTTTTTTTTTTAAAAAAAAAAAAATTCTCTTTTAATCACATAAACAAGTGGAAAAAAATTTCTTTTAATCATACGATCACAAAATAGTTTTATAAAAATTTCGACAGCATAATGACTATTTTTCTGATATGCCACCCTATAAAATTTTTAAAATCATATGCACTTCTAAATTTAGATACTTTTTCCTAACTTCCGGGCCTTTTACCCTCACATTTTCAAATCATAAGTAATCACAAACATGTCATCCAATTTCTAACTTAAAACACAATTACAAGTCAAGCATATACATTTATTTACACACTTTCGAAACCAAGAAAAAGTTATACATTCAATTATTTACAAACTTTTAAGAATATTTAAAATACATTTATATATTCACAACAGCACCCCCGACTCGATCTGCCTAATCGTAGGTTGGAGTCTCTGCTATCGAAGTACATGTACCTGCATCTACCATTGGAGAGATTTTGTTTAATAAAATATAAAACAATGTGAGCTTTCTAAGCTCAGGAAGTGTCATACGTTTTCATTTCAAGTTTAACTTTATAAAATATCTCTTTTAAATTTTAAAAACATTTTCTAACTTTACATTGCCGAAATATAAAAAAATCGGATATACTTTAAAAACCATATTTAAAATAAATGCATGGATGACAACTTTCATAATTATAATTTAATTACTTTGTAAATTGAGTAATAAAACAATATGGTATAAAAATATAAACAGTGATGGCGGTACAGTTTTTAAAAAGTCTCTAAGTAAAGCGAGCCAACCACTGTCGGTCCGTATTATATGGTAACCTAGATAGAGCGAAATTTTATCTCGCTCCGACCTTCCTGAAATTTTCTCTCGTTCAGGCCATCTATTCGATTATACGTAGCAAATTTTTTTCCTCGCTACGGAGCGACATTTTTTCTCGTTCAAATGGAAACTAACTAATAATATATTTTGTACGTGTATTAGGCGATATAGTAAATTGGACAACGAACACGACACAATCCCCCCCTACGGGTTTCCTCCCGTTGTTAGTGACAAACACTGTTGACACTGTCAATGCACGCTTCAGATACTCAACCTCAACCGGAGATATCTGTAATATCTATCAGGCATATTATATGTTTACAAATACATTTTCAAATCCATGATGTTCATAATTCTATAATAAATTTTCAATCCATGCAAAAACATTTCATTACAAACTTATTTAACTCAAAATCAATTTCTAACATATCAAAGCACTTATTTTTAGTATAACAAATCAATCGTTTAAAAAACACTCATCTAATGGCAACTCACGATGATACACGTTTTGGGGTTCCTTCGATTTTTAAGTCACCTACATATATTTTCGTATTCTAATTTTAGAAAAAATCGTAACTACAATTAACCATTTATATTTACTTCTATTGACACATTAACGTACAATTCAATCATTTAACATTCCAATCATCTTCCTTTCGATTTCAATTTAATTCTATTATTCACATAACCCATAAACTCATCCAATTCATCCAAAAATAATAACAATAATAACAGTAAGGGATAAAATTAAAATCTTTAAAACTATAAATGAGTAATTAACGATTATATCAAACTACAAATCAAAAAGTGGGATTATCCCAAAAAAAAAAAAAAAAAGATACTATGTATAAATAAGGATTCTCTACCATCATTTATTTTTTTTGCTAAGTTTTTGATAATCTTTTAGCACATCAACATAAAAAATAACGGATGACGAAAATTTTTATATATTTTTTTTCTCTTTTATGTCACTCAAACTTAAAAATCTCAAATAAAAAGGTTAATACAATATCAACACTATCAGAAAAATCTTTGCTACATGTTATATTATCTCATTTTCACTATAAGTCCCAATAGGTAACTATCATTATCATACTCATACTATCTAACCCGAACCGGCCCGGCCCAATTTACACTTATAATTCCTTAAAAAAGTCACAAGCAAACGAATCAGTTAAAGTCAGTTATAAGGCCCGCCATCCACTTCTTTCTCCTCTCTCTTCTTATCCTTCACTTCAAACTCACCACCACCACTGCTTCCCCTTCTCTTCCATTCTCTCCCTCTCACAACTCGTTGCAGCTAAACTCAGTGAGTCCCAAATGGCTTCGCTGAGTCCCCAGTTGCAGAGGTTCCTCCTAAGCAAGCTCACTCTCACCACCAACTTCAAACGTACCAACAAATTCACCCCCACTACCAATACAACTACTACAACTGCACCAAGAGGTAGAACCACACAGCAGTGCTGCTCCGCTATTGCCATAGACGCGCCATCCTCTTTAGGTGGCCTCGCGGGCATCCGCCTGGGGTCCACCAGCCTGCAGGGGGCTCGTGAGGAGATGGAGGATGATGTTGTTGTTGTACAACAATCGGATGGCCTTGATGGCTTCTCTTTTGCTGCTGTTTTTGATGGACATGGTGGTGTTTCGGCCGTCAACTTCCTTAGGTTGGTTCATATATATATATATATATATTCATTTTTGTGATGTTGAATTCTTTACTTTAACAGTTAATCATACCAAGACCAATACTGAATTGCATAGGGAGATGAAAAATTATAAAATAACATATTTTAGCAACATATATGTTGAATTGAATATAAATGGATCATGTTTGATGTTTGTATGGATATAAAGGGTAGATGTTTGTAACTAAAATTGATAAAATAGCATATTTTAGTAACACAACATGCAAATAGATCAGGTTCGATTTTAGTTAGGAAAATTAATTTGCGTACAGATGGATAAGGTTTGATATCTTTATTGGATATAAAGCGTTGACATTCACACTTGAAAATAACATTTGTTTGTGTTGCTGAATCTTTTATTATGTGTGGTGGTGTTGAATCAGTTCTCTTAGTTACAATCAGACTTAAAAAGTTTAAGCTAATAGGAAAAATGTTTAAGATTTAAGGTTATAATATGTTAACATGCTCCTTATATGCAACATGAACAAATAACAGATGAATGATACATGTTAAACACTCACTATCGTATAATATGTGCAACAAGATAATAGATATAGAGGTGAGAGAGAGTTTGAATCAGAGACTTAAAAGCTCTAATATCATATTAATTACCACTAGACCTGAAAACTTAAGCTGATAGGAAATTATACAACTATAATATTTAAGAGGTTCATATTGGTGTTAATTGGGAACATATATTTATATGGTATTTTAGTTTCACAAACATGCAAATCATGTAATTTATAAGACAATTTTTGTGACCGAATGTGTGTTTGAGAACACTTAATTAGAAAGTGCTTTCAAAATATACTTTTTTCATAAAAGTACTTAAAAGAGCTTTCTAGAAAACATTCAGCTGAAAATTAAAGGACATCCTTCTAAGACATCTAAAATTGTTTCTCCAAAATGTACTCTTAATGCTTTTGATCTCGAAAGAGTTTCTTTTTATGGAATTTTTGGTCGAATGCTACTTAAAAAACATAGTTATAAATTTAGATGTAAACATAGTAATAAATTTAGATGTAACAAAAGTACTTCCAAAAACATGATAAATCTTGTTATGTATATGCATGCATAATCATAACAACTTGTGAATTTGTTCTTGTTTGTATTAATGGTTCCAAGTTACTAGCAATTCCACACACACACACACATATATATGTATATAATTTCTTATAACAACAAATGTAAACCTTGTGAGTTATGAGTTAGATTCGATCCAAGATCTGCTGCACAACAACAGGAGACTTTACCAGCTAAACTGATTAGTAATTGCATATATATATATATATATATATATATAATATTAGGACATTAAAGATTTTTTCAAATGCTGAATCTCATATTTGTTATTACATCCAGTGGCAATCAAGCAAAACTGGAGCGAAAAATTTGTTCTCACATATGGAATTACTTCAATTCTAGTGATGTTCTTCAATAATGCTATTGGTCTGATTTGCCAACTGCAGGGATGAGCTATACAAGGAGTGTGTTTCAGCTTTACAACGTGGGTCGCTATTGAGTGGAAAAGATCTCAACGCAATTAGAAAGGCCTTAGAGGAGGCTTTCGAAAATGCTGATACAAAATTGTCGAAATTGTAAGGCAGTAGGTGCTTGCAGGGACAAAAATTCCATCTAGTCTCAATATAAATTGTACATTCTATATTATTCATTGAAGGTTTTGATGTTGTTCATTTTGTCAAGGCTTGAAATGACCGCGGAGGAAGACGAATCTGGTGCTACAGCCACTGTTATTTTCATTGGAAATGATAAGCTGGTCATCTCACATATTGGTGACTCATCAGTGGTGTGTCTCGCACTCTGTTTCTCTTTTTCACGGCTCTCTATAACGTAGGAGATTAAAGAGATCAGACTATTTTAGATGTATATGATCGGATCAGCACTTGCTATATGAAACAAGAAACTTAAATTTTGTATAAAATGTTGATTACAGGTCCTATCTCGTTCTGGAAAAGCAGAAGTACTCACTAATCCTCATCGGCCTTATGGAAGCAATACGATATCTCTGCAAGAAATTAAAAGAATCAGAGAAGCAGGTGGATGGGTGTGTTTTTCTGTTCTTCATTATCCATTCATTGTATTAACAGATCTTTTTTGATATCTGTCTTCTGGATTAATACAAAATCTCTTCCATTTTATAATATTGTCACATAATAGGAGCTGTTTAGAAAGCTTATATACTATTATCGGATTATTTTCTATGAGTTTAAACTTTAGGATCTAATGGTTATTAATAGGGTGTCAGAACTTGATCTGTCCCAGGAAACCTGTGTTCAGACCCCCCGTAAATTAAAAGCATGACTTCGTTATTTGTTATATGGACTGTTGTGTGTTGTGTTTGGACTTGAGTCACATGGCATGCCTGTTGGTCTTGAATGTGAGGGAGTGTGTAAGAAAGCTTATATGCTGTTGTTAATCTCTTTCCTATAAGGAAGTATAATTCGATAATTTGAGTTTAATGTTTGTATGAACTCATACTTCAGCTCGTCAAGGACTATAGGAATCTCTTTTCATGTGTACTGATATTTTAAATGCACTATAGATGCTGCTTATTTTGTTTTAGTCTTTCTGAATTGCTTATTTTCATAATCTTTGTTTGCCTTTAAAATTATTCGAAGGAATAACCTTATTAGTTCTACAATTTTGTGGTTATCTTTAGCAAATAATTCACTGCTTCTGTGATGGTCAAAATCTAGATTTTCTTACATAGCCAATAATGATGGTCATTTTCAATGTCTTTAGATTGTCAATGGGAGGATTTGTGGAGACATTGCAGTATCCCGTGCTTTTGGTGACATCCGGTTCAAGACAAAGAAGAATGAGTACATTCCCTTTATCTGTTTACTCTCATTTCAAACATCAGATGGACTATTAACATCTATATGACTATATGTATATTCTAATGGTATTTGGATTTTTAACACATTAATAGGATGCTAAAGAAGGGCGTAGAAGAAGGAAAATGGTCAGAGAAATTTATTTCTCGGTAGGTATTTGCTACAGTTTTTAATTATTATCAGATAACTGGATCACCCTGGTCACAAAAAATAATACAGATCAGACTACAAGCACGATTGCTATGGTCAACTTGAAATACGCATTATGATTGTAAGGCCAATTTAACTATTTTGTTTTAGGTGGATTACACCTAATGGAAAAAAAGCAATTTTGATGTATCTTTTCAATGTTTATATCTACCCTTATCAAACTATATTTAATATTCCATATATGACATAATTGTTCTGTGCTATAAACTGACCAAATGCTACATTTATCAAATCAATAATGGATGCAATTGCAATATAGAACTTCTATGGTTTAATTTATAATTAAGCTTTGTACTTCATATGTGAAATGAATATTATTTTGTGACGTTCTTATAGCAATATATTCACTTCACCTTTGGAGTAGTTTATAAGATTGTTTGTGAACACAATTATGTTGTATCAGAGTGCAATTCAACAAGGACTTGGTTATCGCGTTGCCAGATATTTTCCAAGTACCTCTCGGGTCTGATGCAGAGTTTTTATTGTTAGCATCTGATGGATTGTGGGATTATATGAACAGGTTTTTCACTACGCCCCTAGATATTCCTTATAAGAGCTTGAGGATTAGCAGGTTGTTGCTATTATAGGCCAAGTGAAAGCATTTATATGTTTGCTTTTTCGTGTTTCAGCTCAGAAGCGGTTACTTTCGTCAGGGATCAACTACGACAACATGGGGATGTCCAGGTAATCAGCCTGCATCGTATTTGTAAATGTTGTAGCTATGTATCTTTATATTGTTAAAGGCTTATATCTCTGTTTTTTCTGATTTCAGGTAGCTTGTGAAGCACTTGGACGAGCAGCTCTGGTAAAGAATTATGTCTAGAATTTGTCCTTATCCTTATTCCATACAAATAGTCAAATATGTATTATAGGCTAGTTCGAATTATTTAGAATTTCTTGATTTTTGCAGGATCGACGTTCACAAGATAATGTCAGCATTGTCATTGCCGATTTAGGGTATGCACCTATCTGTATTTTTAACATTTCCCTTTATGATTCCAAGTCCTAGATAAGCTAACTAAAATGGCATTTAGCACATAGTGTTGTCACTCATATTCATTGTAACTATACAAGAAAAACGCAATGATATTCTTCGATGCAGGCTATGTTAGCTCCAAGAATTAAGCTATGCTATTCTCCATAATGTTTTCCAACTTTAGCTTTCAATCATTATCAATGTAAACTGTTATTTAAACCCAGAATTTTTATGTTCACTTTGGCTTTCTTGTACATGAAGAAATGGAAGTGGTAATAGCCTGTTCTTGAACATTTTTTTTGAACAAATGAGAAAAACCAAAAATTAATTGAATTCCTATGTAATTTCTTTAGTAATTGAGTAATGCAATCTATTGAAATCATTCTTGATCGTTTTCTTTTTTCTTGGTTTTCCTTGTGATCAGGCGGACAGATTGGCGAAATTTGCCACTTCAGAAACAAAATTTTGTGTTTGAATTAGGCCAAGCTTTTGCTACCATTGGAATTGTGACGCTTGGAATATGGATGTCATCTCTGCTGTCTTTGTAAATTTTAAGGTTTCTAGACTTGTATATATATAGTCACATATATTAATTTCTACACTTTCATCTCTATAATGTAATTTTAGTACTAGTCTTTCACCTTAATAATATCAGTTTAGTTAAGAAAAACAATCTCAAGGAACAATGTTACAAGTAGTTACTTTCATTCCATTTCATAGTTCACGATGAAATGTTTATTATTATGAGGATTACATGTGTGCCCACATACATAGATGACATTTACTTTCGCTTTCAATTGTGTAATGGAAGGTTGTTTATCAATGTTAGTATCATGTCTAGGAAATTGACAACTGGGAATGTTCCTTCCATTGTTAGTGGATATTGATCCTGCAATAGTCCACTCACACGTAGCAAAACTTGTTCACTATGGACTTAAGCTTGGAACGTGGTGTTTCCTCTATGCTTGGAATTGGGACGTGGAGGGCATCAGAGTGGCTCATGTTGTAGTCAAGAAATGTGGGTTAGGCGCATAGACATTGTAGTTGACTGGGATGACTGATTGTTATCCTGATCTTTGGAACCAAATTCTGGTACAACGTATCTTTTGGACTACTTAATGATGGTTTTGGTTTTCTGGTGTCGTCATCAATATATGAAGGTTACTTCACTTGAATCTTATCACTAGTCAGTCAAACATAGGTACTATGGCATGAAACCTTCATTTGATTGTGTGATCTAACTAGGTAAAATTTGTTTATGTGACTACTTGCATAGCTATTACATGTGAGATGAACATATTTGAAGTACTTATATAAACTATGGATCCGATTAAAGTGAGTCTAGAAACTCTCTTACAGGTAAAAGTTTAATACAAATTAAAATACTTTTATTCTTTTACATATTACATGTAACCTGCTGATTTCATTAGAATCCATCATATTTTCTTTTATTTTTTGAAATATACGGTATAGTCACTCGAATATAGGTTATTATTGAATGAAAGTTTTCAATCATCAAGTCTCATTGGATGGTGAATCAATCATATTTCTATACTTGCAATTCTTTTTAATATGATCTTAAAAAAGTGCGAGAATGTGATTTATTAAGTTATATATTAACAAATTCAATTATTAGTATTATAATTGAATATATCTATACATATTTTTGTTTTTTTGAAATCTAACACCAAATGGGTTAAGATTTTTGGATCAAATACTATATATACAATATGATATCTACTCTCATAATAATAGAAAAAATATTTATGTACGTGATGATAAATACGTGTGGTGAAATTTAAACTACTGCATAATATCTGAGTGAAGAGAGAGAGTATTCTATAATGGACCTTTGAGAGCAAAAATGGTCAAACTACTTTTGTAGTGGTTGGACCCCCACCTCCATTATCATGTAGGTACTAAACAATTCAACTCCCATTTTTATCTTGAATACTATTACACAAAAGTTTTAAAAAGCAGCACAAGAAACATATTTTTGCCTTGATGAAAAGAAACTCCAATTCTCAACAGTTAGTCAAAACTTGTGATCATTAGAAGAAAGAACCTGAAAAAGGTTTAGTGTAATAGAAATGATAACATATTACAACATGTCTAATATAGATAAAATTCTACTTCCAATGCATGACCAGCACCAGTTTTCACATATCTTGCGTGAATGCAAGAACTCTTGATCCAAAATAGCTATTTGGTGGGAAGAAAGAAATTATTACTTGACTGTTGTCTGCAGTGAGCTCACATGTCTGGCACTTTGACTTACCTAATTAATCCTTGACTATCTGTTAAACGGTTAGGTTCATAGTTTATCTGGTTGAAATTTTTTCAAGGCTTGCTGAGGATATTGAGGAGAACAATTTTTGCTAAAAGTTCTTGTTTTTAATCATTCTCTTTGAATTCCTTATTTATATTGTTATCCAAAAGCACAGTTAAAATTCGAGAAAATATTTACATCTTCTGGTTTCCAGATTTAACACAGATAAAATTAAATGGTTCCAAAATTGTAAAATTGCTCATTATAGCTGAGATTTCTTACAGAAGTATAGTTGATGAACTTTAAGAAAAGTTTACAATTTATTTTCAGAAAGGATTTTGATGAACTTCAATGAATAAACTTGAGTTTTACAACCGGTTGAATTTATCTTTATTTAATTCATAAGGTTGAGAAGGTTAATGGTATCGAGAGAGAGAGAGGCTGTATTTAAAGGAACATTAATTATATATAAATTGTTGGCACTTAAAAAGTCACAAAAACTTCATTTACTCTTATTTCGTAATATAAAAAGGAAAAGTACATGGATATCAGCAGCTGAAATACAATGCAAAACCATATTTTTTAACCCCTTAAAAAACCCCGCACAAGCAGGGTATGATACAACATTATATTATTATATCATAATAATTATTACTACTGAATATAAATCAGTTTAAAAGTAATAATCTTAGGTCTTCTCATACATAATCAAAGCCTCTTGAGAGAGAGTGAAAAAGACGAGTTTCTATTAATTATTTAAGGTGTAGAACCAATTTAATCAAGGCCTGCCACCAGGTTTTTTCTTAGGGGGGTCATGCTTTGGATTGGCACCTGCATCATCATAATCCAGCACTGCATCAAGCATCAAAAGCTTCCTTGTGTTGATGTGGATATTGCCACCCTTCACAGAAAAGTAAGCAAAATTATTATTTATCACGATTTTCAATGCATTCTATTACCGATTAAACTTATATTGGTAAAGGTTAGAAAATATGTACAAGATTACCATGACAAACACAATTACAAATGCAGATTACAAAGTGAATACTGGCCTCTTGATCTGATTGACTGTAATAAGATATTGATAGAATTAATTTATTTAAATGTGGTGGGACTTTACGTGCATATAACTAGATGTATAATATGCTTGAACTTGATATTATATATTGTGATGTATATGCTACCTTGTGAAGTGAATATTTAGGGTGCATGTCATCCTTGAAGCCCTCAACCATGCCTATACAAGAGAAAAAAGCTGGCTGTCAATATAAATCCAACCTTACAAAACAAGACATTGCAAGGTGGTATGAGAAAAATTAAGCTCACCTGGAGATAACAAGGGAATGACGAGGAGGAAGGAAACAAGAAGAAAGGTCTTGATTCTTGAAGCCATTGATGAACTTAATTGAGCTTAGAATATTGCGATGATCAGCTGTGGCTTTATAGGGAGAGGTAGGGAGGGAGGGTCTCCCTTTATGGTTGAATCAGTGGTAGGAAAATGTGGGCACAATATGAGAGGGGTGAGCTGTGTTGTGATGGTAGTGCACTCCACCCAATAGCAACAGAATTATGACATGCATTACTCTTTCTCTTTAGCCACAACACCTCAAAGTCAACTGCATTATTTTTGTGTTACATCAAAAAGAATACCTCCCAATTGAGCCAAAGCCATTGGTATGTACATGCATGTGGACAAACTTAACAGTCCTTTGCATGGCTCCAACTCCTTGGAAATATTAAGTGTTTAGCTTGGCTTGATTTGGGCTTGTTTGTTCATCAACTTTTTTGAATAAGTCAATTTGCTTTTCTTATCACTAGACTTTACTAAAACTATGTGCCACTAGCACCCATTATTACTTTTTTTTTTTTTTTTTTTTCTAATACCTTATTAGGATCTAAGGACTATCGAGATCAACTCAGATAAAACTCTAGTAGCACAACTCGAATTATTGCTTTTAAACATTAGGAGAAGACTATCTACACCTTTAACATAAAAGGTAAGATTTATTGGCATTTGAACCTGCAATTTTGAGAGATAAAAATAGATGAAAATAACTAACCACTACGCCACCTCACTTGTGTCCTATTATTACTTGTTTCTCTTCTTATCTCTTAAGCATATTTAAACTTCAAAAAGCACATCATTATTCAGTTATATTAATATATAAATTTTTGTACCCATTGTTTCAATAAAGATCTTGGAAAGATGATTGAGATTGTATCTACTTTAGACAACAGTAGGCAGTCTCTAGCTTTTCCTCGAAAGAAAAATACACAAAGATCAAAGATTGTAGTGTAGTACTCCACTCCAATTGACACTTGAAGCATCATATTGTAAGGTCTAAATTTTATAGGGATCAATTGATACTACATTTGTAAAATGCGTCACTATATCGTGCTATTCCATATTACTTAGGTGTCTGGTCCACAACAAGCCTCGTGCTATATCATGTCATGTCAATGTGTTCGACCATGGCTTAATTAGCCAACCCATTGTGTAATGATGATACATATTCGATCATCGTGCATCATTTGGATTGTATTGTAGTCCATATTGCATTCTTTTTTCCGCATATACAAAATGGTAGTACAAAATCATGATCTGCCATTATATTTTCTGCAAGAGAATGAAGATCTCAAACAAATCTTCAAGCTAGATGTTTCAAAAAACTGGAGATAAACTGGTCAGAATTCTTACACGTACTGTCTGCTAATTTTGTCTTAAATTAAAGTAAAGTCATACGATCTTCTCCTTGTTCTTAGTATATGACTATACATGCGATGAGGGCTAGGGTCATAAATTTTGTGAAGGGCCATTATATTAAAAGGAAAATATTTGAAAGGGGGCTAAAGAGAAAAGTCCCTCTATGCTACTATACATAATCAAACTATTTCTGATTTTTTGACAATGTAACATGTGCATTCTACGTGACTACGCAATAAATTAACAATGAACTTTTCTTGTATGGACTGCGATGATGATACGTGGCCACATTGTCCAAAATATGAACACTATACACGTCTATCGTCTTGTGTGACCATTGTGTATGGTGGTAGATATCCTAAATCCTCTGATAAGATTTTCTTTTCCGTGGTACCAAACGCCACTTTTTAAATGAAAGAATTTATTTGATTTTTTGATCCTTATATTTCGGCTTTCATCATCATCAATTCATCATCACTTTTCTAAAGGGACAAACACGGTAAGTGGCCTACAGATGAAATCAAATAGAAAAGCCATTTTTGAAGGGTTGAAAAATTTGGGGTTGTGTTTTTGATCAAGTCATAATTATTTAGTGGGAGAAAAGCACTACCAAAAAGCCAAGACAGAAAACAATATTTGTGCTTTAAATGTTGTACTCCTACAACACTAATTTTAATTTAATCATTTTATTAGGACACAAAAAGTTGTGTTTAATCATATTTAAGGCGACCACATGATATGTGTTGGTAATGATGGTGATTAATTAAGGGGGGAGTTGATGGTATTGGTGATTAAGTAAATAATTTTAGTAAAACTTTAGGGTTTTGCCGGTTAATGGGTTCTAGGTTGTCGGGAAACAAAATTATAGATTTTTGACAAGAGTTTGTCTTCATTGCTTTTAACAATAGTTTATGTGTGTGATTTTTCAATAGTTGGATGTTTGCATTCATATTTCATAGAATCTAGATTATTGAACGATTCTAGTGTTACATAAGTATTTCCATATGCATGTTTACATATACATTTATTTTAGTTTTGAGTTCTTTTTTTAATAAGTAACTTATTAAAAACTGAGTTTGGTTCTCTCATTGAATCAGTACTTTTGAGTTTTAGAAAAACATATAACATGTGTTTTAAACCAAATTTACATTAATGTTAATGGAAAGAAAGGGAAATATATAATTCCTTGAACAAAGACAAGATAAACATGGGGGGAGAGAGAGAGAGAGAGCGACACAAAGAGAAGGATGACCTCTGAAAAGAATTCTGAGAGCAACCTTTGACAAGAACAATAGCCATTAGTAGAAGAAAAAGTGATAAAAATCTAACAAAGAAAACTGTAGAATTGGAGGCTACAAAGTTTGAATTTGGAAATATGACAATAATGAATTTTGCTCTTTTTTCCGTCAAGATGATTTCAACCATATATCGTAGACTTAAATCTAACATTTTTTACCTTTAAAAAGATTTTCAAAGTGTTCAATATCATAGTAATGAAAAATGGATCAGGGACGTAGGACTATGAGGATTAGGCGACTTGAATCAATTTTATATGTTATATATATTTTTTAAATTTTAGATAATTGGATTTTCACCATTATTTTATTAGCAAATTAAATTGTGATTGGTCCTAATGTAACCCATTCTTATTGGACGAGGGATTGGCAAGTAACGATGTAGTTGTTTAAAAAAAAAAAAAAAAAAAAGTAATGATAATAGCTTATCCAACCACTCTTTAGCCGACTGAACATGGTGCATGTACACATGTGTTGTGTTTCTCAAGTCATACGATGAAAACATGTTCATATTGCTTTGGTTCTCGCCTTTCTCACTCTCTACTCCTCCTTTTTCTCTTCTTTAATTTACAATCTATTTCTTATGTCATTCCCACTAGCATATTATAATGGATCGCCTTATTTTTCTGTATTTTTATATTTTGTACTTTTACTTCCTCTAATTTATGATATGTATATTTCATTTATTAATTTTTATAATATAAAAAATATATATTTATTATAAATATATTAAATATATTTTCTTATTTATATTTATATTTCTATGTAAATATTATATAAGTAATAATTTTATTTCATACATTAAATGTAAAATTTTATTTAAGTTTTCCATATTTTATCTTTTTTTATCATAATTACATAATATATTATTTAACTTTAATATCTTTGGTGTCTCTCTTAATATACTCTTTAATTTGAAGTGTGGTAGTAATTCTGGATTATGATTATTAAAAATATAGATTATCTATATTTAAAGAAAAATTGTTGATATCAAATCATTAACTATAATTCATATTTGATAAATTTTATTATTTAAATATTTTATTTAATCTTTTTTGTTTTTATTTTTGTTAACATATTTATTTATAATATAAATTTTGAGAGGTAAAACTTATTATATCTCATTTAACTAGATATATCTATATTTTTGAATTTATAAAATGTTTTCATACCGATGGAGTTTATTTAAAACAAAAAAAAATTATTCTATCCCACTTTGATAACAAATCTTGGCTATGTCTCTGAAGTAGATCATGAAAATGAAACTTGAACAAAAGAAAATAGAATTTTTTTTCTTAGAAAAACAGAAAATAGATCTTGAACAAAAGAAATAGAATCCAAGCGAAAAAAAAAAAAAAAAAAATCCAAACAACCACAAACAATGCCAATTTCAAACCATAATAGAGAGCCTCCTCTTCCACGGCTTTTTCACCCTTGATTTTATATTCAATTTCAACATTAAACTTCTCTAACATAATTCAGGTCATTTTACAGTTCAAAACCAATAAAAAAGTTATATCTAAGCTTAAACTTTGTTAACCAACATCTAAACTTCCATACAAAATGAAGAAAGTTCTTTTGTGCTGTCCAAGTCGTCAATATAGAGAACTTAAAGACCAAGGAGAATAAAGAAGGTGGTAATGTACGTCAGCTAAGCTTTTGCTATTTCTCTTTATTTTCACTATAAGTAATCTTGTTCTTTCCCACAAAGATTGGGTGGGGATAAAAGTAAGATTTTCCCTTTTTATTTAAAATTAAAAAAAAAAAAAGAAAGAAAGAAAGTTTACATGCAATTTAAAAAGTCAAATATAATAAAACACTTAAAAGTCGTTTCTTTTTTTATCTGAACACTGAACAATAAAACTTACTAAAGACAGAATAGTAGTTGAAACTTGAAATTTGAATGACACGTTTAGTTTTTTTTTTTTTTAATCACTTTTGAATATACGGTAACATTATTTATTTTTTAATATTAAAATTATTTAAAAATTAGTAATTTGATATTTATATTCTTTTTTACTATTATTTTTATGAAATTTTTATTTAATATGATATAAATAAAAATAATAATTATTTGTAATGTCCATTTATAATTAAAATATGATTCAAAAAGATAATATAATTAATTATATTTATGTATTTAAATAAAAATAATGAAATTATCTATGAGTTAAATTATATTTAATAAGAAACTAAAAAAAGGGTAAATATTTAAATTATAAATTAAAATAAATTAGTTCAATTTGAAAAAATTTGGGGATAAGAGGGGTTTTTTTAAAAAAAAAAAAATTATGTCATATAAGTATTAAAGAAAAAGTATTTATAATATAAAATTAAAATAAAATTGAAAATACATTATTTTAAAGAAGATAGACATAATAGAATATTTTAATTACTATTAAGTAATTTACAATTAAATTAAAAATCAAGAATTCTAACTTTTCTTTTTCCAGTTGTTTTTTAGTAGTTTTGAGTGATTTGACTAATTAAAAAATATAAATAAAAATAATTTAATTGGTGCAATTCAATAGTATTAAATTATAATTGAAAAAAACAAACAACTTCTTAATTTAAAGGGTTAGACTTATCAACTCAATTTGATTTAAATTTATGGTTATAATATTTATGCATTTATTCAATTATTGGTTGGATATTAAAATAATAAAATTTTCAAAGGTCTTATTAATATAGTTTGACCTTAATTTAAATTTATCTCTATTTAAGAAATTATGAACACAATAATATTACAAAAGCGTCATTTAGATTTGACTATCTTTATTGTTAAAAAATAACTATATAATTTTAAATTTAGGTCAAACTCTCATATTTTATACCAAAACCACTCTATAATTTTAAAATTTAGTTAAAAAAAAAAAACTTTTTATTTGTGTGCCAAAAACACTCTTAGAGGTTTTATATCAAAATTCAAGATAATATGATTGTTCTCACACACATATACACATATATAGAGAGAGAGCATAAGGGATTTTTTCACAAAGTCTCCCTAATAAACATATTAATTAAAGTCAGAGTCACGCAACTTTTTTTATCCAAAAATCCCCTAAAAATGTTTCATAAACTCAATTACAAAACTATAGTTCTCATCGAACTCTACAATCTTTAAGAAATAAGAAATTGTGATATCATCCCGTGTATAAACTTCCACCTTTGAAGTTGTGAGTTCAAGTTATGTCATCCTCTAAACCCAACATTAATTGTAATAATCTAGGAAATAATAATAACTTAGAAGATATAAAATGATAATAAGAAATACAACTTTGGGACACCACCATCCAATTTGTTATGATTGTTATCATCCTGTTTGGTAATTCCCATATTCAAGTTTTTATACGTTAAATGTCCAATGTGTTACAATGACCATCATTTGGTTTAATAGTATTTTATATTCCAGTTGTTACAGTATACTTTGAGACACATGGTGTGGTGTATAAAAGAGAAGCCAAGCCGATTGAATTGATTGATTCAGAATTCGAGATCGATGGTTTAGACACCCTCAACGGCAGCAATGCATTTAAGTCACTAAAGAGACTGCTCATCAAAGTGCTACATTCTATTCATTTTGGATGCTTACAATAGAATATACCAGAGCATCAGCTGTGGTTGAATACACACATGGAATCATGTCTATATATAAATATATATATATATTTTTTGGGTCCTAATTTTTTTCTATAATGGTTCTCCACAATATCCAATCATTTTCACCTGTAGTTTTCAAATTCATGAACAGTTTGGGTTTGAAAGATACTAAACAGAAACAAGGACACCCGCAGAAACACCAACTCAAATTGGGAAAGCTCAGCAACCCAACATATCTCCACTATTTTGCTAGATATATGGATGAATCTTATCTGTATATATATAAGGAAATGCATCAATGAGATGGATATAACATGCTATGTGTATACTTTTTCTGTAAAATCTTGTTATATATGTATTCATGTGTATGAATTTAAATTCAAAATTATTATTATAACTGATAGAATGATATACTGGTTCCGTTGAAGTATTGCTCAAAAGAAAGGTAATAGGCAACATAATAACACCTTCTATAAAGTACATTTAAAGCGAAATCCTTGTATCATTATTCTTTTATTCACATATGACTTATTTGTGAGGAATAAATTTTTAGTTTTAAGTAAAATTATTAAGACATATTTACTCATAGCTTCAATAGTTAGTGCACTTTCTTTTCACATTCGTTATAGGGGTATGAATCCGACCATTGGCATTTGCCAATATGTGTTGAGAATTTTAACTCCTTATTATGAGAGTGAATATCTTTTGATGTCAAGTAGATTTTTTACCATGTATGGTACCAATTCTTGATAAATTCCAATAAACTTCTCAACGTTGGTGTTAATGGATTTTATTACCTTGTAATTCTTTAAAAAAATAATAAGAGTTAGTGAGGATAATTATCGTTGGTGATTTCATTGATCTTTTGAAACTAGATGATAATTAAATAGTTGAATCCTTCATTGGCCAATATGGGGTTTTTGTATGGTGGTGGTCATTGGTGGGAAATTCTCCTCCATAATCTATGTAGAAACTGACTTAATAGTGCTTTTAAAAATGTCAAACTAAATGTCAATGTCGGAAGGTAGTATTTTTGGAATTTTTCTTTTTTTTTAAAGCTGACACGAAATGCATTAAGAGAGTGGTTGGACTTGCTAACAACACTACTTATACAATCTAGATATCTATATTTATAAACGAGAAAAAACTATTCTCATAATAAAGAGAGAATATTACTCACACCACACGAAGTTTTTTGTTTGGTGGTGGAAAATTTTCCTCGTTAATCTACTCTACTCATCGGTACTTAGAAAATGTTAAATTAAATGTAATGTTGAATTATTTTCTTTTTGGAAGTTAAGAGCAATAAATGGGAACTAACTATTTATATAATAGGGGAAAAAAATACCCACACAAGAATTTTTTTTGTATGGTGGTGATAATTGATGGGAAATTCTCTTCTTAATCTACTTGGAAACCTTTTTTTTTATTTGATGTATTACAAGTACTGGTTATAAACTACCTGGCTTTCTAAATACTGACAATTAATGGATTAACCCGAACTATAATATTTATTAAACTTTGCTTCTTACAGTAGTAGGGGGAGAGAAACCTCATATTTAGTAGAGAAAACTATCTTAAACTAAAGAGACTTTTATGTAATTTGCCATATTTTTATAGAGGGCTACACCACAATTGGCTACCCTTGATGGTGCATACTCGAGCCTCCGACGTGTTATTTGACACAAGCTATGTGAGTGTGCTTCACCCACTAAGGCGAACAACTTTTGCTTAGAAACTTCTAATCAATAGTGCTTGGAAAATGTCAAATTAAATGTCAATGTCAAGGGGTAATGTTGGAATTTTATTTTATTATTATTATTTTTTTTTGAAGTTAACACTTAACAAGTTAAAAATCTATTGAAAATAATTACTTTCATAAGAAAAAATAATTATCCACACGAACTATATTATACGTTTGGTGGAAATTAAATCCTCAACCTCTTGAAAAATGAGAAAATACATAACTGCTTATGCTAAAAAGTGATATGTAATGCTATGGAAATTGAATGTAAAAAAAGTTCATGAGTTAAAAGGGTCTCATGCTATTTTGATTTTGTGTAGTACAATATGGCAATTTTATTAAGAGCAAATTGCACAAATTTTCCCTGACTTTATCTATGATTGCACTCAGCCTTGATGTTTTGATTAATTGGCACTAACATCCCCGCTGGCCATTAACTAACTATTGACCGTGATTATATAATAACGCTAAAGAGGTAATTTGGTTTTTTCTTGTTATCATCAATTAAATGTCAGTGAAAAAAAAATAGTTAACCACTAATGTTCTAACATGTCAACCTTAAAAATTAATATATAATTAATTAATTGTAAAGGAAAATTGAAAAATCATTTTTCCTTCTCACTCTTCAACCTTCATTTTAGTATGCTCTCTTTCTAAATCAAAACAAAATCTTCTATTTCTCAAAAAAAAAAACAAAAAAAAAACTAAATAACAAAACAAAGAACAAAACAAAACATAACAAAATGTTCTCACACTTTTCATCATAAACCTTACACCCAACCACCGACATCATCACCTTAACCATAGTCGTTGTGTTGTCCCAATCATCTCCTCTATCCATCAATATAGCCATAGTCTCTCTTTGTCACTCTAACCATCATTTGCCTTTATCACTTTGGCCATCGTCTTCACCAGTTATATTGGTTGTTAATAATAGAGACAATTAAAATTTAGATTTTTTAATTAATTGATAAATATTATATAATTAATAATTATTTATCCAAAGGTAAAATTGTAACGCATTATTTACTATTAGTAACTATTGTGGTCAACAGTTAATCAACTAATATATGAGAAGTTAGTGTAATTACATCACTACCTCAGGATTGAATGTAATTAATGATAATGTCAAGGGTGTTAATGCAATTGACCCTTACATTAATAGCTCAATACACTTATTTTTTAAAAAAAAAAATTATTCACAGTATTACGTCTGCAAAATAGAAAATAAATATTTACTCTAATTTCTTTTTCGATTTTCCTTGCATGATTTTATATGCCAGAAATGAATGGTCATGAGACACATTTGGAATAGCATTTTGTTAGTTGACAATCTGTTTAGAACCATAATAATCAACGGGGAGGGATATCAATTACAAACATCCGAACCCACCATGATAACAACATTAATACAGCGAATTCCATCAAAACTTTTGAGAATTAACAAATTCGCTTATCCTCACTGCCTATTTGCCAAAATTGATTATAACATAAAACATAAAGACTAGTAACATTAATCCCATGAGTCATTATCATGATTCAAATTAAATTTAAAAAAAAAAAAAAACATTTACTTATACAAACATTATTACCAAATAGTTCAACTTTTGGAAGACAAAGAGAAAAACTTTTATAAAACTATTTTACAGTTGAGGTGATGAAATAAACCAATGTAAAAATAAGATAACAAAATATACCAATAGAAAAGATAAGCGAAAAAAAAAAATAACACTATTTAATTAATCTATCTTATCATATCAATTTTAAGATAGTCCTATGAAATATTTTCTCCAAAAAGAAACAATTCCCGAAATTGGAAAAAAAGAAAAAATACAACAACCTTGATTCACAAAAATCCATAACTTCATAACATTTGAAAATTAACAAATAGGGCAAGACAACAAATACAACTGCCTCTCCCCAACAAATGACTAAAAATCCTCATTCATCGCTATAAAAATGTCATCACAATTCATAACATTTTGATATATAGCCACTCTCTACAAACAGTGATGAACAAAATATTGTTACACAATCTGAAGCTTTGATTTAAAAACCTGTACTTTATAGAAAAGAAACAAGACGAAACAAAAACTATATGAATGAATGCATGTATGTGACATTTGACAAAACTATATGAATGAATGCATGTATGTGACATTTTGACTTTCTGAGACTTGCCAAAGTGATAATAAGGAACTATGAATTATGCAATGCAAAAATGTTATAGTGACTAAAACCATGATCCCACCAGGTGTATATAATAAGCGGTGTACGATATTAAAGACAACCCGTACGATATTAAATATAACCCGACCATGACCGATGAATTGATGCGGACTCAAACTTGCGAAAAGAGAAAAGGGGGAAAAATTAGTAATGAGAGCTGGGTACAGGAAGGAGATTTCTGAAATGCCGAGCTAGGCGGTCTTGACTTGTTGCAACATTTTAAGCAATTCCTCAGGTTCATCCATTCCAACCACCTATAGCCACTTGAGAGAAGACCACCAAAAAGGTATTGGATCGTCTCTAACTTGAGTCATCCCCAACAGCCAACAAACAGACAGTGACGCTGGACAAGTCAGTTTAATCAGCATGTCCAAGTCATATCTCCATTCCTTCTCCCTTCCTTACTCCCACACTTCGCGATCTTCCATGACCAATAATTTTAATGAATTTTTTGTGGAGGTCCAGAGGACTTGGCCAACTTCAGGGTGCTGCTGACGCTACCCACATCCTCCATGACCCAACCACCACCCAACCCCATAGTACTGATGCAAAAGTTAGTGACAACTTGAAGACCGATAACTCCTGTTGTCTAATGCGGTTATGACCTGACACATGCAATCCTTGACCCCAACTCAACACACCCAAATGCATGCAGGAGACAATAAACGGAAAAGACTATGCCCGGTGGCAAAAGCCTCAAACAGAAATAGCCTTACTAATGGCCAACTTGGCCCACTCAGCAGATTCCTTAATCATGTGATCTTCAGAAGACAAACATTCATTTAAAAAGTCTTTACTTGAAAGAGATTGTTGAATCAGAGAACTTGCATTACTTCCCAATGTATCTGCTAGATCTCCAAGGAGCCCAATAGCTGTCTTCATAACCACTTCATCCCTGCAAGCACACACAACAATAAAAGCACATTACAAATCATAACAACAACATCAAAAGAGATATACATACACCCAAATGAAACGTAAAGGACAAAAGAATATCTTTCAGCACAACTCACATGTCTTTTTCCATATATATGCTATCCAAGAACTGTAGGATGTGAGGAGCATATGGAATCAAGAGCTGGGTTTTAGGGGAGTTCTTAAAACCTTGGAAAATCCCAGAATATGCTTCCAAAATTCCATTTCTCAGAGAATTGGTGTATTCAGTCATATCATCATCAGCACCTGATGTGTGGGCAGACAGATCTGCTGCACTCTGAAGCATGGGCATGGCATACATCAAATACTTCTCAAAATTCTCTCCTATTGCCAGGGCTATATCACCAAAACAAGAGAATATGGGCGGCTTCACAGATCGGTGTAATTGGTTGCTTGATAAATCCTTCAGAAGTTGTGTCATAATTCCATCACAGTAAGGCAGGATTTTTCCCTCCAATGCTCTGCAAATATCCCCAACCACGCCCACTGTCACAGCACAGACTTGGTACTCCTCAAAATTCTGAAGACCCATCTCCAAGTATTTATAGAACTCTGGCATGTACTTTGCAAAATCAGGGCCCGTTGCGTAGGCAAGGGCTCCAATTGCAAGCATGGCCTCTTCATGAACAGTTGCACTCCTGCAAGCGAAAACCCTCAAGAAGAGTCCCATTATCTGATCCGCATATTGCATGAACACATACTTAGTTGGTTCTGAAGACCCTAGCTTCTGAATAATGACCTGCAAGCACCCACAAAGAAGACCTTGCAAGTCACTCTGCTTTCCCCTCTCATCAGACGAGAGCTTCTGCCCCTCAAGAGTCTTATGAAGCTCCATCATTATGACCGGCACCAATTGTAAAACCATGGGTGCTGTTTCATCAGTTGAACACCTCACTACTTCATTCAACGTTTCATATGCAGCAGTCCTTAATCGTGATTCCCCAGCATCTTCTCTGTGAGTCACAGTAAGAAGGGACTGAACAATTTCTTGGAAGAAAGGCGTAAGTGGAGATGCTGGGCCCACATCCTCATAACCCTGTGCAAGAAAATAGAGAGCACCACACGCCTTCTCTGCGACATTTGGAGTGTCCTTCATGCTCTGAAGGAGAACTGTGATGATCTGTTGACAGTTTGCCTGGGTGATAATGGGTGTATCCATAGTTGAACCATGAAGAAATTCAAAAATTCGTCCAAGAGTCCAAGCAGTAGTGTCTTTCACATGGTTATTTGGATCTTTTGTTAAAGCACTGAGCATAAAAGATAAAGCGACATTAACGATATGTAGTAACTTATCAGGCGATGGACCCTCCAAGATCGAACCAAAAGCATAAGTGGCTGCCTCTCTTTGCCTCCAATCTGGTTTTGCAATATTTTCTTCAATGAATGGTATGACAAGTGGAACGATATCATCTCCCACTGTTCGTGCAACCAAACCAAGGCAAGTGCCCCCGGCCATTGCAATATTCCAGGCTCCTTCATCCTGGTCCTGATCCTCCTCTTGCTTAAGAAGAGTCTCCAACAACATTGGGACAAGTGCAGGAAGCGCCTGCTTGATAAAATAAAAGCAAGGAACTTCAGAGTCGGCTGTGAAATCTCCCGCATATTCTTCCAAGATATCTATTTCCTCATCACAGATAGAACTCCAAAACTCAATGGCTTGAAGAGCAACAGGTTCCTCATCTTCTCTCACAGCCTTAGCTGTAATGTTATAGATGTCCTGCATATAAGGAGCTAATTTATCGTAATAAGTTGATGAAATAGAGACCAAACACTCGAAAGCAGCCTGCCTTATCTTCTCTTCTGGGGATTGAGTTGCCTCACAAACAACTCTCATGATATAATCACGCTCCATGTCATTGTTAAAGTTTGCCTGAGCAAATCCCAGAGCATTGTACAAGGCCCGTGTAGCAGCAAGCCTAACATCATTGTTCCCTTCCGAAGCATTCATACCCTGAACAACGGCTGTAAGTATTTTATTTACATGATCTTGCTCTACAGCATCAGGAGAGACTTCCTCACATAAATACCCAAGAGTATCTAAAGTGGCTTGCTTGACATGAGCCGGTAATTGATGAATATTGGACAAAAGAGAACCTATCAGCTCAGGCCACTGCTTCTGTGGCAATTCAATGCCTGCAACCTTGGCAATAACTTGCGATGCAGTTGACCGAGCATCAGGAGCAGGAGAAGTTAGGGTCTTTAATAAGCAAGCCTTGATCTGGGTCTTCACGTTGGCATCCAATGACAGCCATCTTTGAACAAGTTCAAACTTTCTATGTTGTTCCTTAGCATCCAACATATTTTTAAGTATCAAACCTGCTAACTTACGGCTATCAACAGGCTTCTCATCATTTGCTAGCTCTCCAGATAATGAAAGTAAAAAACTCGGAAGGTTTTGCTCCTGAAATTGTTTCAAACTATCTTCTGCATGCTTCCGAACAGTTCCATCTATCGATTGTGCATTCAAAAGCACCTGGGTAACTTCCATTGCCATCTTCTATCTGAAAATATCAATTATACTTAGACACACAAATTAAAAAGCTAAGTATAAAAAAAGGAAAAAACTATTGCCAAATCCAAACTCAATCCCTATTCTAGTAACTAAAACAAGATAAAATAAATCAACATACTATCTAACAGTACTGCTCATTGCTATAGAAAGACAACTGTTTCACTAAACCAATTCAGGTTCATTGTCCCATTTATCTTCTAAATATATATTTATCTCCAAAACAAACAACATAGTTTGTCTCTTTTATTGTATTTGCATCCGCTGTTTCTAATGTAAAACAAACATAAATCCAGCTTTATACCAGTACACAATTCAATAGCCAATATCGACAGCCCAAAGTAACAATGAATCAACTTGGAAAAAAATCTAGAAACAAATTTACGTCACCGCCCGAAAAACCTCAAAAAATCATTAATTTCACTTTAGGCACTACTATTAGACTGAATTAATCACAATCAGGAAAAGAACATACAAAATGTTATAAAGGGTACCCATAGTTATCACTGTTAATCGATTAATAAGCGAAAAAACTGAACAAAAAGCTCACTCAAAATCAGGCGCCAAAAACTAAACAGCAGTGAACAGTGAACAAATCGGCAATCTATCAATACCCAATTCAATTCAAGCTACAGCAAGCCACAAGCAGATCCAGCCACAGCTCAATTCGACCAACAGATCAAATCCGAACCGATCCAATAACAAAACACAACTCGATCAAATATCGACAATAAAAATCCAAACTTTATAACCAACACAGTCCTAACACAGTCAAATCAGCAAGAGAAACACAGATCGAATCGTGAATTCGTAATCCGAACTCAATTGGGTCAACGAAATTGAAGAGCAAATGAACGAATTAAAACGAATCAATAGACATGAGGAAAAACCCTAATTTTCAATCGGAGAAACGAAAAACCCCCCAAATGAATGGGAGACAACGAAATCACCAACCTGGGTATTGCGAAAACGAAGGTGGGAAATGCAGTTGTGGAGAGCGAGGAGCAAAAATGGCGGCGTACTCACAAACCCTAAGAGAGAGACAGAGAAATGTGAAGAGAACTGGTCCAACTGGACTTGAATTTGAATGTAAAACAAATTCTGTTGAAGTTTTTTCCTTTTTTTATAGTTTGAGGGAAATTATCAGGTGCTTCAGAGTAATTGTGAGGTGGATGGGCCCCACCCGGAGGTTATGATTAGATCCATCATAAAACTATCAGGTCAATAAAACAATATTTTTTTCTTACATTAATTTTTTTTTATTTATCCATCGTACCGTATTAATTAATTATAAAATAATTTTATACAATAAATTTTCCTTCATCATACCACTGATAAAAGCTGTGATGGTTATCTTGAAGAAAGGTAAACTAACTAAGTTTTGACGGTTGTGATTGAGTTTTAAAAGTTTTGACTTTAAGATTGGTTGCTTAACATAGGTGGTATGGTGATTTTCGAATTTAGGAAGAAAGGAAAACGGAAAGGTATGTTAACGTGTGGACCCCTTGATAAGTTAGAATATAGGTTTATTTTTGTTAATTTTTTTTTTTTTAATGGTTAGAAAATCGTTGGTTCCTAAAGTTCTATTTTAAGGGTTGAAAGTTGAAATGCGAAAACGTGTGTAGAATAAGAATCATCTAAATGGCTGCTCATTTTAGGAGGAGAAAAAAATGTTGGATGCGCGTAACTAACTAGTAAAATAAAATCATATTATATAATATGAAAATTATATTTGTTTAGCTTTTTGTTATTATATTTTTGGTGTAATAGGAATTCTAGATGTTAACTGGATAAACGTAGAGAGCCAAGGGATGTTCCTCATAGGACCCTTGAACTTCTACATGAATTCCCAAAACATCAAAGTGGCCGTCTCTGTAGGTCTCAGGCTTTCAACTTCTGGCCCCTCTATAGGTTGATGTCATCCTCCCCATGGTAGCTTAAAACTGAATTCTGACGTCGTTATTCGTTCTGGGGTAGATACGACAACGCTGAGAGCTGTTATTAAGAGCTATCAAGGTCAGGTGGTGGTGGCATTAGCTAAGTAATGGAGAGGAAAGCTCAGTCCAGAAACAAGTGAACTGATTGTGCTTAGAGAAGGTTTGGTATTAGCTCAGGTGTCGAGTGTAGCCTTTATTTTAAATTCCAAAGATGCCTTTGAGGGAGAAGCTAGTTTTATTGTTGATTATATTAAGGCTTTGTGTGAGATGATGG
Organism: Dimocarpus longan; assembly: GCA_022984855.1. Lineage (NCBI taxonomy): Eukaryota > Viridiplantae > Streptophyta > Magnoliopsida > Sapindales > Sapindaceae > Dimocarpus > Dimocarpus longan. The sequence goes on along the minus strand of CM041014.1, from coordinate 33,437,561 downwards.
ATGTTTGTGAAAAACCGTAATCACTTAGTATATAAGCTCACATCCTTAGTCTTGTCCTCTTCAAAGGCCTTATGTTTGTAGGACGTGGATGTAAACTATATTTTCTCTTGCGGGTTTGGTTTATAAAAGCTAATTTATTTAAAAAAAAAAAAACCCTAAACTGGGAGACAACGAAGTGACAAAACGAAAGCCATTACAACTCTTCTAGACTTATCTCAACCTTTCTGATCACCATTATCTTTGGCCATTCTCCGCGCAACTTCTCCATTCACACCTGTTTGTCAACTTTAATTCAACTTGCTATCAACAATCTATATTTATTTTGTTACATTTTACTCATATGTCATATGGCTTTGTTGTAACTGATTAGTTTGTTAATGTTTTCACTTCTGGAGTCTAACTACAGTATTATGTTTTTAGTTAAAGGTTGTAAAACTTGGAAATTTATGCTATTTATTATCCCAAATTGAACTTCAAACCAAAAATCTTGCAATCCCTAACCCACCAACATGAAAAATTCGACTTGTGGTTCTTTCAATTATATCAGAAATTAAATGCAGAGAAGTTGCAGAAGTGATTTTTTTTCTTTTTCTTTTTAATATTTTGTTCATCACCTAGAATAAGGGACTGTCGTGAAATTTGAATCCTGTACTTCAAAGAAAAGAAACAAGACAAACCAAATCTATATGAATGAATGCATGTATGTGACATTTGACTTTCTGAGAATTGCTAAAAATGATAAAGATGCAATGCAAAAATGTTACGGTGATCCCACCAAGTGTATACAACGAAGGTGTACGAGATTTAATACAACCCGACCATGACTATGATGATGGACATACCGGTGATATGATGTGGACTCAAATTAGCGAAAAGAGAAAAGGGGGGACAAAATTAGTAACTGAGAGCTGGGTATAGCAAGGAGATTTCTGAAATGCAGCACTTGGGTGGTCTTGAATTGTTGCAACATTAAAGCAACTCCTCGCGTTCATCCATTCCAACCACCTATAGACCACCAAACAGGTATTGGATTGTCTCTAAGTTGAGTCATCCCCAAGAGCCAACAAACCGCCAGTGACACTGGACTAGACGATCTAATCCACATATCAGAAGTTATATCTCCCTCACTCCCACACTTCAAAATCCTCCATGACCAATAATAATTTTTGGATTTTTTTTTTTTTTTTTTTAACGATTTGTTGTGGAGGTCCATAGGTCTTGACCAACTTCAGAGACGCTGCCACTACTCACTTCTTCCATGACCCAACAACCCGACCCGATGCAATAGTTAGTGACAACCTGAAGACTGATAACTCCTGTTGTCTAATGTGGTGATGACCTAACACATGCAATCCTTGACCCAAACTCAACACACCCAAATGCATGCTGGAGACTATAAACGGAAAAGACTATGCCCGGTGGCAAAAGCCTCAAACAGAAATAGCCTTACTAATGGCCAATTTGGCCCATTCAGCCGATTCCTTAATCATATGATCTTCAGAAGACAAGCATTCATTCAAAAAGTCTTTGCTTGAAATAGACTGCTGAATTAAAGAACTTGCATTACTTCCTAGTGTATCAGCTAGATCTCCAAGGAGCCCAATAGCTGTCTTCATGACCACTTCATCCCTGCAAGCAAAACGATAAAAGAAAGTTAGAAACCATAACATCAAAAGATATATACCTTAATGGAAAGTGAAAGGCTAAAGAATAATATCTTTCAGCACAACTCACATGTCTTTTTCCATATATATGCTATCCAAGAACTGTAGGATGTGAGGCGCGTATGGAATCAAGAGCTGGGTTTTAGGAGAGTTCTTAAACCCTTGGAAAATCCCAGAATATGCTTCCAAAATTCCATTTCTTAGAGAATTGGTGTATTCGGTCATATCATCATCTGCACTTGATGTGTGGGCAGACAGATCTGCTGCACTCTGAAGCATGGGCATGGCATACATCAAATACTTCTCGAAATTCTCTCCTATTGCCAGGGCTATATCACCAAAGCAAGAAAATATGGGCGGCTTCACAGATCGGTGTAATTGGTTGCTTGATAAATCCTTCAGAAGTTGTGTCATAATTCCATCACAGTAAGGCAGGATTTTTTCCTCCAAGGCTCTGCATATATCCCCAACCACGCCCACTGTCACAGCACAGACTTGGTACTCCTCAAAATTCTGAAGACCCATCTCCAAGTATTTATAGAACTCTGGCATGTACTTTGCAAAATCAGGGCCCGTTGTGTAGGCAAGGGCTCCAATTGCAAGCATGGCCTCTTCATGAACAGTTGCACTCCTGCAAGCAAAAACCCTCAAGAAGAGTCCCATTATCTGATCCGCATATCGCATGAACACATACTTAGTTGGTTCTGAAGACCCTAGCTTCTGAATAATGACCTGCAAGCACCCACAAAGAAGGCCTTGCAACTCACTCTGCTTTTCCCTCTCATCAGTCGAGAGTTTCTGCCCCTCAAGAGTCTTATGAAGCTCCATCATTATGACCGGCACCAATTGTAAAACCATGGGTGCTGTTACATCAGTTGAACACCTCACCACTTCATTCAACGTTTCATATGCAGCAGTCCTTAATCGTGATTCCCCTGCATCTTCCCTGTGAGTCACAGTAAGAAGGGACTGAACAATTTCCTGGAAGAAAGGAGTAAGTGGAGATGCTGGGCCCACATCCTCACAACCCTGTGCAAGAAAATAGAGAGCACCACACGCCTTCTCTGCAACATTTGGAGTGTCCTTCATGCTCTGAAGGAGAACTGTGATGATCTGTTGGCAGTTGGCCTGGCTGATAATGGGTGTATCCATAGTTGAACCATGAAGAAATTCAAAAATTCGTCCAAGAGTCCAAGCAGTAGTGTCTTTCACATGGTTATTTGGATCTTTTGTTAAAGAACTGAGCATAAAAGATAAAGCAACATTAACGATATGTAGTAACTTATCAGGCGATGGACCCTCCAAGATCGAACCAAAAGCATAAGTGGCTGCCTCTCTTTGCCTCCAATCTGGTTTTGCAATATTTTCTTCAATGAATGGGATGACAAGTGGAACGATGTCATCTCCCACTGTTCGTGCAACCAAACCAAGGCAAGTGCCCCCGGCCATTGCAATATTCCAGACTCCTTCATCCTGGTCCTGATCCTCCTCTTGCTTAAGGAGAGTTTCCAACAACATTGGGACAAGTGCAGGAAGCGCCCGCTTGATAAAGTAAAAGCAAGGAACTTCAGAGTCTGCGGTAAAATCACCCGCATATTCTTCCAAGATATCTATCTCCTCATCACAAATAGAACTCCAGAACTCAATGGCTTGAAGGGCAACAGGTTCCTCATCTTCTCTCTCAGCCTTTGCTGTAATGTTATAGATATCCTGCATATAAGGAGCTAATTTGTCATAATAAGTTGATGAAATAGAGACCAGGCACTCGAAAGCAGCCTGCCTTATTTTCTCTTCTGGGGATTGAGTTGCCTCACAAACAACTCTCATGATATAATTACGTTCCATGTCATTGTTGAAGTTTGCCTGAGCAAATCCCAAAGCATTGTACAAAGCCCGTGTAGCGGCAAGCCTAACATCATTGTTCCCTTCCGAAGCATTCATACCTTGAACCACGGCTGTAAGGATTTTATTTACATGATCTTGCTCTACAACATCAGGAGAGACTTCCTCACATAAATACCCAAGAGTCTCTAAAGTGGCTTGCTTGACATGAGCCGGTAATTGATGAATATTTGATAAAAGAGTACCTATCAGCTCAGGCCACTGCTTCTGTGGCAATTCAATGCCTGCAACCTTGGCAATAACTTGCGATGCAGTTGACCGAGCATCAGGAGCAGGAGAAGTTAGGGTCTTTAATAAGCAAGCCTTGATCTGGGTCTTCACATTGGCATCCAATGACAGCCATCTTTGCACAAGTTCAAACTTTCTATGTTGTTCCTTAGCATCCAACGCATTCTTCAGAATCAAACCTGCTAACTTACGGCTATCAACAGGCTTCTCCTCATTTGCTAGCTCTCCAGAGAGTGATAGTAAGAAACTCGGAAGATTTTGCTCCTGAAATTGTTGCAAACTATCTTCTGCATGCTTCCGAACAGTCCCATCTATTGATTGTGCATTTAAAAGCACCTGGGTAACTTCCATTACCATTCTCTATCTGAAAATATCATTTAGTTACTTAGACACATACACATTAACAACCTAAGGGGAAAAAATAGAACAATATTTCCCAAACTCAGTCCCAAATCTTATAAAACAAGATAAAAGTAAATCTACTTACTAACCAAGAAAACTGCTTATCACAATAAAAGACAACTGTTCCACTTAACTTCATTCTCACTTTCATCTTCTTAAATTCACTTATTTAAAACCAAACAACATACTTTATGTCCTTCATTTTTAATCGCATTCATTGTCCCAAACATAGAACAAACATAAATTCAGCTTCCTAACATGTATAAAATAGCTGAAATCAATAGCTCAAACTAACAATGATTCAACTTGAAACATCAAAAAAGAAAATCTCAAAAATCATTATCAACAATTTCACTCTACAAACTAGTAGTAGACTGAAGTAGTCACAATCACGAAAACATACAAAACACAAACATCGAAACTAAACAGCAGCCAACAGTCTTCGTTGTTAATCGATTAAGCAGCAAAAAAATCGAACAAAAGCTCACTCAAAATCAGGCGCCAAAAACTAAACAGCAGTGAACAGTAAACAAATCAGCAATCTGTCAATACCCAATTCAATTTAAGCTACAACAAGTCAAAAACAAATCCACACACAGCTCAATTCGTCAAACAGATCAAATCGGAATCGATCCAATAACAAAACAGAATTCGATCAAAAAATAAAAATCCAAACTTCATAATCAACACAATCCTAATACAGTCAAATCAGTACATGAATAACAGATCGAATCGTCAATTCGTAATCGAAACCCAATTGGGTCCACGAAATTGAAGTCCAAATGAATGAATCGAATGCGGAAAAACCCTAATTTTCAATCGGAGAAATGAAAAACCCCCCAAATGAATGGGAGACGACAAAATCACCAACCTGGGTATTGCGAAAACGAAGGTGGGCAATGCGATTGTGGTGAGAGAGGACCGATAATGGTGGCGTACTGAGAAACCTTAAGAGAGAGAGAGATGTGAAGAGAGCTGCACTAGCATGTAAACAAAATCTGAATTTATTTTTTTTGATAATTTGGGGGAAATTATCAGGTGCTCAAGAGGTGCACGGGAGTTATTGTGGCTTTTGAGAGTTTGAGTAATTGACTGTTTGTTTGTTTGTCTTTTGTTTGTTGGATGGGTTGATGGGTTTGTTTGTTTGTCTGATGGGTTGATGGGTTTGTTTGTTGAGGAAAATCACATAGAGTTTTGGCGGCTGTGATTGAGATTTAGAAGTTTTGGCTTGTAGATTATTGGCTACTTAAAAACATAACTGGTGATCTTCGAATATGGAGGAAAGGAAAAGGATAGGGTAAGCCATGTTAACGTCGGGACCCCTTTGATAGGTTTCTAAAATTCCTTCTGAAATGCCATGGTCATCGTACAGAGTACGACAGTCCGTACCGTCCTAATGGCCACTCCAATTAGGGATGGCAATTCCATCCGTAATCCATGAGCGTGGATCTAATTAAATGGATTTTATGGATGAGACATGAGAGTTAATACTAAATTTCAAATCTTAAATGGGTTCAAGTTCGGGTTTATTTACAGATTTGGAAAATCCGCAGATGTACTTAGGCACTTGCAAATTTGAAAAAAAAAAAAAATTGTTAATATATATAATATTTTTATAATTAGATATACTTGATTTTAAAAAATAAGAATAAATTAATCAAATTCATCTATTGTATTTAAATTAAATATGAAAGAGATTTATTTTAGGAGAGAGAATGAATTTTAATTTTAAAATAAAGATATAAAGTACTGTATATATATGATTTTTATAATTAGGTATACAAGTAGATATAAATCAATTAAATTTATTCATTACATTTTATCTTTTAAAATAAATTATTTTTTATTTAATCCAAATATAATTAATAAATTCGATTGGTTGATCTTTATTTTTCAAAGCATTATATATATATATATATTTGCTTTTCACGACCAAGATCCACTGACTTTTTGCGTTGCAGTCATTGCTCTCATTTACTTCTTGCTGTTGTTGAAGTTCTGAGGTAATTACTTTTGTTTCCCGTATAGTTTTGGTGTGTGGATTATTTATGGTTTAAAGAAACCAAACTACATTGAGTTTCTCATTTTGCATTTTCTCTCTTGTACACAAGTGTGTGATGATAATAGCTTTTATATTTGTCGAAAAATTTGATCTTTGGTGTGTAATGAAAATGTACTTTTATTATATTTGTTGACACTAATTGTATATACGGATTGATATATGAACTTTGATTATTTATGTTTGTGTTATTTGAAAATGTTGTTTGGTAATCTTATTTTTGGTAATATTTTTTATGTGTTACGGGTTTGCAAGTGTAGTACTAATCCTTCCACATCCACAAGTCTGCACCTGTATCCGCACTCATCGAAAACTTTACGAGTGCGAATGCAGATTTTGTCTAATCTATTTTAATCTGATCTATTGTCATTCCTAACCCCAATATATGTGAAATGGACTGGGCTTAGAACTCATCTAAAAGTTATCCACAAAAGCTTATGGGCGTAAAATGTAGAACGTAGGTTTTTGTGGATTGGGCATAATTAAATTTAGAGCCTCTGCTGTAATTGTCCATGGCCCAAACCCTTACTTGGCCTAATATGGGCTTCAACGAGCACCCCGCAACAAGTTGTGGTACATGAAAATAAAAGTAATAAATTAAAAAAATGAAGTCTTTAAAAAAATAAAAATAAAAATAATGAAAATGTTAAATACTTATATTTTTATAAATTGCATAATAAATTAGTATTGACCATTGTTACCTTCATTGGCATAAATATAAATACACAAACCATAATTATGACGGGCAAATATAATATAAATATTCTTGAATAAATAACTTGAATATTATATACTAAAAAATTGGTTGACAACTGATCATTACAGTTTTGATGCATCCCAAGGCACCCATCAAACTATCCTTTTTTTTTTTTTTTTTAATATATATCTCCATCAAATTATCAATCATTTATATTACTCAGCCAATTATAATTTAATTATTATTATGATGATCTGATCCTATTCTAATCATAACATAAACATAAAATTAAGAATAATATTGAAAGAAAATTTAAAAAATAAAATAAAATAGTGAATAAATTAAAATAGTGAACACAAGATTTACGTGATAAAACCCTTAATCTGATAGAAACATCCACGAACCAAAACTAGAATAATTTTATTACACCGACAACTATAATACAACATTTTTCTAAAATTATAAGAGAAAATTAGGAAGAAAATAACTCTCAAATATACCTAAAATCTAGGATATGAGACTTAGAACTTGACCATTTAAAATGACTAGCACCCATGTCATTATATAGGCAAACAATGGTAGTCATAAACCCTGGTAGTGCAAAAATGTGGGGTGCTTTAAATTGCTTCAGCATTAAGTTTCAATATTTTAATATTCATAATGACTTTCATGCATAAGTTATTGATCACACTTTCACAAATTCAAATTGAATTTGCTACCATATGTCTTAATATACTTCCACAAAATCAAATGTGTTTCACCGAAAATGTTGAAACTTCATTATCTTTCAATTACTTCACTGTCTTTCAATTACCTCACTTAAATAAAAAATTACGACTCTATCGCCATATAATATGGTTTCAATTGTTTAAATTAGTAAAATCTCTAATGAGATCGCTGCTGTAGTTCTGTGCTCTTTTAAATTTTCAATTCTTCATTTGTTAAAAAATCAAGAAAATTTGTTTCCGAATACTTGTATAGCTTAGAACGCATAAAGCCAGAGTCATTTCTCTACTTATGCTTCCTTGTCATCACTGACCAAGAATTCAATAGTGATAGGATCCACGTTTGATTGAGTACTTATTTGGGTAACATGTCTTTCTTCATATCCATTATAAAGTTTTATCAAATATTTTTAAACACTATAGTTTTGTAGTGAAACAGGTAAGTTTAGAGAAATTTCAAAAACTGAGGCTTCAAGTCCTTGTAATTCTATTATTGAGTCCAAAACTGAAGCTAGTAAAAATTCTGTGGTCGATTCTCCTTTTCTTCCATGTTTTTGCAATTATCTCTAAAATGCATATCCATGGATTATTTTGAAAATATAAATATATAATTAATTAATTAATTGCAGAATCGACCATTGAAATATGTAATCAACCAATTGCACACGGGTTGTCGAACAATAAATAGTTGGGCATTTAATACATATTATTCATGTGTGAATAATGCTGCCTGCTTGAACCACACATTTAATTTGTAATTAATACTACGCTTGCCTGTTGCTCAACCACTTAATATAATAAAATATATAATTTTGCAATTAATACCATCTATTGACCTTCCTTTGTGAAACCAATGTGTAGATTTCTATGTCAAAAAGCAACCATTGCTCATTTATTGTTAAAAAATTGTTGAACCATAAATTGTGCAACTGTCGAAAAATAAATTCGACTAGTGCTAAAATTTTAACATTTATTGGTAACAAACTCTGAAAACTTAATTGGATTTAGTATTCTTCTCTCTACTTCTTCAAGAACGTTTTATTCTTAAACTAATTGTACTGTGAGTTTAAAAACACCAAATTAAGAACGTCAAACGATGAAATATTAATACTTACATCGGATTTTAAAAACCAAATAATCCAATGATTACAGAAGATTGTTGAGGATCCAAATAATATTTTCTAGAATGACATTACTCTTAACTCAAAAATCATGGTACAGTCCATTAAAATTTTATAATATATTATAATTTATTTTATTTTTTTATCAATTTTTTTTCATTAGCGGGCTTATGCAAGCCTACTACCCTTAGCCCAATTTGACCGCAAACTTGGTCCTCAAAGTTAATGGGCCTACATTTTAAGTCTAAGCCCACCCTTTTAATTGGGCTCGGCTAGGCCCAAGCCCTATATGATGCATGTCAGGTCGGCAGCCTTTGCTCAATAGGTGAGGCACAAAACGAGGGTGGGTAGGCTTGAACCCTTTAACACCTCCACCAACACAGGGGGAAGAAATTTTGGATGCACGATAATAAAAGAGTAACGTTAGAGGGCTTAAACAATTTATCTAAATCCACACACAAATTATGTAGAATATGAGTTTTCATTGACACATCTATTATCATATCATTTAATGTTTTATATGATATTGATAATTCATATATCACATCATTTAGACATATATTTGAATAATTTTTTTGGGCCGTCTAACATTGCTTTTAACAAAATCATCATTTATTATTAAAAATAAATTTAATTGGTAATATGTATCATATCTAACATGACATTATTATTTATTCATTTGTAGTATGTACGTTGAAATTTAAAGATTTTCTCAAACGGAGGTGAGATAATTTCATTTCATTAAATTTATACATTTCAAATTGAAGGACAATGAAGGCCAAACTCCACTTCATTACGCTGTTTGTGTGTGAGGGGGAAGCCTTTGTTAAGTATCTAGTAAAGCAAAATGCAGACATAAACTTAAAGGACAATGACGAGAAGTCTCCCCATGATCTGTGTGAGTTGGACTGACCTTGGATGAAACAACCAACAGCTCGAGACTAACACCGCAGGAGTAGTAAAAAGTAGACATGACCACAGTTCAGTTCCGATTCCGGTTCTAAAAAAACTAGAACCGGAACCTTAACCGAGATAAAACGGTTCCGATTCGATTCTGGAACGGTCGGTTCTGGTTTCGCTTCCGATTCTGATTCGATAACGATTTCGCTTCCGATTTCGGAACTTTTTTTTAAATAAAAATAAAATTTAAAAATTAATATTAAACTATATTTTGATATTAAAAAAATAAATCTATACACAAAAGAAATAAAAAATTTAATTATTTGAACTTTGATTGAAAAAAAAAATAAAATAAAAACATTGGGCTTGCACTTAATTTATTACCATAATTAAGTTGTTTACGTATCTTCTCAAATTTTGGAAGAATCAAAGCTCACGTAGTTCTCTTACATTTTATTACATAGAGTTTATGAAAATTTTTGACTCACCTAATTGTCACTTGTGTTTCCAGTGCCCCCGGTAGTGGTTTGATCAGTATCTTAAAAAAAATCATAAATTTCGCCTTGAGCTTTCGCTTTATCGATCTCTTGCTGTCTCAGTTATGTCTTTGTCTAGTCGTGGATACAAACTTCAGCTTGTGTAGACTCTCGACTCATTAAGAACCGTTTGAGGTCTAGAATATTACCGTCAAAGCTAAATTCTTGTTCCACTGCCATAGTTGAGACGAGGATCCCAAGAATTTGTTTGGCTATTATAGACAAAATTAGAAAATGTTTCTCATGTTTTTTCCACCACTCTAGGATATTAAATTCAATGTTATCACTGTCCATAAACTCGAACTACGTCTTTAAGTAGATGTCAACCTCTGAGGTGGAGGATGAAGATGAAGTTTGACTTTTTTTCGTTTGTTTAGACATCAACATAGAACCTAACTTCATAAATGATGAAGATGATTCTCGACTTTTAGAGCCAAAGATATTTTTAGATGTCTGAACAGTAATGTTCATTGATAGACCGTATAATTTAAGGTTCTCATCGTACAATTCATAAAATAAAGTCTTAATATCATTAGCTAGAACAACAGGATCTACATTAGTTATCCCTAAACATTGATAATAATTACTATAATAAATAAATAAATTTTTAAATTTACACCGTGGGTCAGAATATAATACAATTGCATAAATTAAAGAAATTTCTCTATAATAATTTAACCATTTTTGTTTCATAGCTACTATAACATTACCTAACAATTCATCATTCTCACATATAGAAAATGCACCTACAATATTAAGAGCTTCTTCAAAAAATAAATGGATGACAGGATAATAAATACTAGATAATTATTAGTACTATCATTAAAAGCTTTTAATAATTTACAAATTTTTGTGCAAACATCCCAATGTTGAGGAAACAAAGAAATTTCTAAACAATTATATTGCATAAAAGTAACTAATAAATCCTTATATACATAACTTTCATAAAACAATTTATAGGTTGAGTTCCAACGATGTGGAACATCACAGGAAAATCTAATTGGATGCATTCTATTAGATTTACAAAATCTAGCCCATTGTTTGATGATATTTGGATGTTTCCATAAATAATAAAGTGCATTATTAATTGGACTAATACTATATTTAAGTAAAGTTAAACCAGTTTGTACACATAAATTTAAAACGTGACAAACACATATTTGTTGAAAAAATCTACCGCAAAAATAAGGGTTATATAAATTAATTAAATGAGGAATAGCAGCAACATTATCAAAACCAATTGCAAAAATTTTATTTTCAATAGAATATTTTTCAAAAATAATTTTCATAAGTCTATAAATATTTTATGCAAAATGAGGATCATCAAAAACTCGAAACGCAAGAACTCTTTTTTGCATAATCCATAAATTATCTATAAAATGACAAGTAATACTTAAATATGAATGTTGTTGCAAATTATCACTCCAAATATGAGCACAAATTGTAATACGACCTTCATATTTTTTTAAAAAATCTAATTAAACTTTTTTTTTTCTCTTTTATAAATATCATATAGTGTATGTGTGAGAGTTGTTCTAGGCACCCTACATGCAGCAGGATTTAAGGTTTTACGACAATAATGAAGAAAACTTGTTTTTTCACCAAAACTAAAAGATAAGCTTTCTATGACTACAAATCTAGCTAATTATTCTTTATTTTGAGCATTAGTATAATTAAATAATTGATTAGTAGGACATGCAAACCTGAAAATTTATTGTTGTTCGCGTGAACGGTTCGCTTCGACCGGATGTTGAGATATTATGTGTTTCAAATATGAGCCATATTCTCCGGATTTGTTCCACTTGAATTCTGCCCCACAGTAGTTGTATACAGCCTTGATCATACCTGGTTCTTTTTCAACATTCTTTACGTATACCTTAAAAAGATCAGATTTGTATTTTTTCTCGTCATCAACATCAGCTGCATCACAGTCCCCAAGCCCAAGGCTAGACATACTAGCGAAATTGCTTCCAAAATTGGACTGACGAGACGTCGGCGTCTCAGGTTGGTCTTGGGGTTGGAGGTTTGAGGAGTAGCATGAGGAGGATTAAGATTAGGAGAATTTTGGGAACCAAACATTTCTAAAAAATTTGTTTGTTGTTGTATAAAATCATTATAATTTTCCTCATCGAAAAGATCAAGGTTTAAAAGATCTGCATTTAGTTGTTGTGTTTCTTCAATATTAATAGGATCTTTACCCTTGTTTCTAGAAAATGATTTTCTAGAATTAGAACTAGCCATTGAAATATGAAACTTAATAATAATAAATTGAACATTTGATATTTAAAAGTAATAGCTAATAAATTAAAAATTTAGATTTAAAAATATATATTGAAATCAAAATTTATAAGTTAGAAAATATTATAAATTGAAATTTTGAAATTTATAAATATTATAAATTGACAATTTAAAATTTAAAAATAATAAAATAAGATTTTAAAATTTAAAAATAATAAATTAAGAATTTAAAAATTCAAACAATAAATTAAAAATTATAATTTATAGATATAATTAAAAAAAATTAAAGAAAATTAAGATTGAGAATTAAGAGAATATTTTGGAATTGAGAGAGAGTTGAGATTAATGGAGAGAAAGAGAGTTGAGACTAGGGAGATAGGTGTGAGAAGAAATTAAGAATGAGAGGGAGATTTATAAAGAAAAGAGAGAGGTTAAAAGAAAAATTAAGGGAGAGTGTAAAATGTAAAAAAAAAAAAAAAGTGACCAACGATCAAAATTTTAAAAGTGACCGTTGGTCACTCTGTTTTTTAAAAGCGACCGTTGGGGCCAAACAGTTGGCATGGCCCGTGTGGCCCCCAACGGTCATCTGCAGTCTGAAGACAGCAGACTGCAGTTTTTATTTTTTGTTTTTTCTATTTTTTTTGTTTTATTTATTTATATATTTAAGAATCGGAATCGAACCGAAACCGTCGGTTCAAGGCGATTCCAGTTTCACCGATTATTTGAACCGATGATTTCAGTTCCTTTAGGTTCAAAATTGGAACCGAAATCGAAACTGCTACAATAGCGGTTTCGGTTCAATTCTAAACCTGAGTCAGAATCAAAATTTTATGTTTTGATTTCGATTCAATTGACCCGATTCAGTTCGAATAGGACAGTTTAAACAGTCCCATAGTCATGACTAGTAAAAAGGTATCCAATGCTTGAGTCTAGGCATCTAGAGCCAGAGTCTCCTGCAAGTGAAATGTCACGTCTTCATCAGTTAATCAGGCTGCTTTACTTTGACCAGAAACACATAGAGATCTGCTGCTTTACTTTGACCAGAAACACATAGAGATCTGCTCCAAAAATAAAAAATAATTAACTCACGAATATATAGGTCAGGCTGGTATGCTTTAACATAAGCTGGATAATTGAATTGTACTGATAGTTCTCATTCACCAGTTTCTCTCCTTTCACTGTTAGGCTCTTGTCATTGATGGTTCTTCTACCAACCCCGTTATTCTTCATCTAGCACTTATCAACTGAGAAGTATATTTTTCCATCTACTGTCCTACTCAACTGAGAAAAAAAAATCAAAAACGCTCTCTTCACTCTATTTCCATCCTCCATCTGTGAATCGTCTTCAAGAAATCAAAATACAGGTATGTAGATTGAACTCTTAGGCTTCATTCAGTGTATTTTATTTGGTTTTTGTACTGTGTTGCTATTGAAATGTTGAAGTATGATTTATCTATTAGATATGTGTTGGATTAAATGCCGAAATGAACGACTTGGTATGGTTTGTTGGTCTGTTTGATATGGACGAGAAAAGAACCAAGTGATGGTTTGTGGTTGAAAACAAAATACCCCTGTTTTGTTTTTCATTTTTCTTTTCTGTCTTCTTTCTCGTTTTGCTTGCTTTGTACAGGTTGTGTGTTTGGTGGGTTAGTAAATTTATGTGGGGTGTAGTTTTTTAGCCAAGATTTGTGAACCTTTTGTTGTTGAGAGGCAAAATAGTGACTGGGAGTTGATTTGGTTGGCTTTGATGAGTGTGGTTTTGACTGGATTTTTTTTATGTTTTAAGCAAAGAAAAAGGATTTGTAATGTAGTCAAATTTGATGAAATTTCTAACTCCTCTCTGCCTGGGCTATTAGTGTGTAATGGAAAGCATAGAAATATGAATATGTAACAGCTGCTAGGAATAGAAATTTGATTGAAATTTTTAAGCAGTGTGGTTTCCCTCTTTTCACTGTTAGAATCTTCATGTTATGCTTTCCACTGAATAGATTCTAACAGCTTGTGGTTCTCTTCCAGGGAATACGAGTAATGGCATCAACAGGACTATGCTTTCTTGCGATGGAGTATGCTGTAACTTCACTTGCGCAATGATTTCCGTGATCTTGATCAATAATGAAAACCATCATGCAATGTGATGTTAGAGCATCTGGCACTACTAGCTCTTTGTATTGAGAGAAGGCATACTGAAGACAATCACTCTTATAACGTTCACTATTGGCATCAGGTATGATAATAATTAAAATTTTCAGTTTAAAGTTTGTAGTTGTATGTATTTTTCTTGCCAACTTTTCAATCATAGTAAACATTCTAACTAAAAATTAAATTTGTAAGGTGTCTGTAGAAACAATCTTTGGATGATGATGAATGTTAACTAAAAATTAACTAAATATTAAAATTTTCCATGTGGATGCTCAACTTTTGGGCGCTAGTTGAAAAGAACTTCATGTCATGTGTGTTTTGTGGAGTTGTTGTAGAGTGAGTGAGAGTGAGAGGGAGTCAGGGTGAGTGAGCATCAATTATATTAAAGTAGAAATGAAAACTAGTAGATGATATTAAAGTTTTGTGAAGGGTGGTTGATGTTTGTAATTGCCAACCCGTTCCTAGAAATGGAAAACACTTGGCACATAAATAGCTTTTCTAGCCTTGTTCAGTTGAGGATCCTCATTGAGACACTCAGTCAATGTTTCATATATTTTCCCAGGTGCCTGCAGTTTGTGAGGCCCGTTTGTTTATAAAAGTATCTTAGTTTCATATATATATATATATATATATATATATGCATATAAAGAAATGAAAACTAGTATTTAATTTCTTACCCAATATTGTAATTGTGTATATATATTTTTTAAATGAAACCACTATTTTATTAAGAGATAGAACAGTTTGGGAATATACATTTAAGATCAACAAACTACCACCACAAACCCTCTACAGAAGAGAGAACCTTTATATGACTATCAACTATATATATTTATTACAACTTTATGTCAAGATTTAACTCCAAAAAAAAAAAAAAAAACCTTTATGTTGAGATTGGTCCTACAACTTTATGGCTTTGAAATGGGCTTAGCACACAATTTGAGGGTTGAACATGGGCAGGGCTTAAGTCATCTAACTTGATTAACAATTTATGTAACAGTCATCTCTTATATTTATACAATTTTTGTATAACTCAAACCTTTTTTTAACCCTATTGCACTTCTACCAAACGTATCAATAGATTGAAACTTCTTCTTAAAGCTATTATGCTTTTACCAAACATTGGCTAGCACACCATTGTTCAGGTTTGTACCTCTCACAAAAAATTTGATTTGATATTGATGTTACTTTGAAATTCTATCTTTTAGTCATAGAACTAACATATACCTAAGTTTCTGATATTATTCTTTCATTATTTTAATACGTGTTAAATGTATTTTTCTAAACAATTGAAATGTCAAAATATGGCATAACTTGGACATTTATTCTGATTTCGATATATCAATCAAATTCCAAGCCACCCTTACTATAGCCAAAGAAATAGAAATTACAAGGTTACCATCATTGTTTCATTATTATTATTATTATTTAGTTTAAAAGTAACATTGAATCAAATTATAAATCTTTAAGATTTGCTAACATCAAATACTACTAGTATGGTTCACTTAGCTACTTCCACTAGAGAAATGTCTCATCACAACTATATTTTGTAAGGTGTAACTCAAATGCTCATAAGAAACATAGGAGTAGTCCATAATTATTCACTCAAGAGTTAGTGTACTATGTTTTAAATGTGTAGTTCAGTAAACAATAGATAGAATTTTTTTATGGGTGCTTTTCAAAATAAACCCTTTGTAAAAGAAAAAATACGTTTTTAGCCCATTGTTTATAATTTTTTTTTTTTGATATCTCAAATAAACTAATTACTATCTATACTTAAATTACCGTTAAGTATTTTCAGTTTAAAATTTCTTTTATAACCTTACTTGAAATTACCAAATTACCCTTTTTTCTTCTTCTTCCATTTTCTCTATCATTTTCTCTTCCATCCGATTTTCACCTCTCCAATCTCTACAAATTTTGTTCTCATCCATTAAAGATTATTTGTGCACACATTAAAAGTTCTTTGACTCCTAAAAATACACATTCAAGATTCTTTATCTCTAACAAACTCCACATTCAAGTTTTTGTTTAAGTTTTTAGGTATGTGATTGTTATTAGTTGATTTTCAATTTATTTTATTCACATTGCTTAGTTTTAGACCATAAGAGTGACTTTTGGTTGTAAGTTAATCTTATGTGAGTGAGATCTGTATAAAACGAAGTTTTCTGCGAAGTTTTTGATTTTCTATATTTTCTACAATTCATCAGGTTATGTGTATATACGTAACTCGAATCGGGTTATGTGAGTATACGTAACTCGAATCGAGTTACGTATACTCACAAACACTGAATCGGGTTATATAGATTCACAAAAATTGACTTGAGTTATGTGTACCTACAAAACCCAAATCGGGTTACGTGTGTGCTAAGTCGAGAAGGGTTTTTAATTTTTTTATTTATTTATGATTCCTTCTGTTGTGTGTGTTTGGTATTGATCAGATATGATTTGATTAGATTTTTATGAATTTGGTAATATGAAATTAGATATTAAATATGAGTTCAGTATTTGTTAGACTAATTTATTTATATTTTAAATTTTATAGGAATGGGTGAAGTGCTGATAATAGTCAAATGTAATGGAGAGTGGAATGAGAATAACTATGTTGGGGGTGAGACATTCATGATGGGGGTCCCTAAGAATGTCAATTTTTCTCGATTAGTAGAATTTGTTTACACAGTGACTGATATTGATAGAAGAATATGGGATATTCGTTTGCATTATTTACTCCGAGATAGGGGAATACCTACAGTTAAGATACCTATCAACACAGATCTCAGTGTTCGGGGTGTGATTTCAGACAAAAAAGCTGATTATAGAAAGATTTATGTTGATAAGATTGTGAGAGATTCTGGAGGTATTAACTCTACTGTCCCTTAATTTACCAGTAACGCAATATCATATGTAGAGCATGTGGAGACACCTGCGAATAGAATTGCAAGTCCGATTATGGGTGAAGATCGAAATTGTTTTATTTCTTTTAGTGGCAGCAATAAAGTTTCAGCTTCTATCACCGCATTTACACCCGTAGAAAGTCCAATGTGTGACTTCGATTTTGGTGGAAATAATTATGATAATAAAGATCGAGATGCAGATAGTGATGGTGATGAGACATCGAATAATGGAGATGATAATGAGGAGACTGTAGGTGATAATATTGAAACTAGAGTTGATGCAAAGACCGTTGAGTATCCAGAAGTTAGATTTTCGGGTTCACAATTTGAAACTAACCCATCACAACCATATTGGATTGTTCCCGGTGTAGATCAATGTGAAATTGAGGTTACGTCAACGCCTTTGTCGACCTTCATCCGACGTAACACATTGTATAAAGGTGCATTTTTTGATAGTAAATATGAACTGAATGTGGCTGTTAGAAAATGTGTTCTTAATTCCAAACATCAATATAAAGTTAGACGTTCATGCACAGTCAGATATGAGGCTGGTTGTAAGGATATAAATTGTAGATTTGAGGTTCGCGCAAGATGCAGAAAGGGTGGTTCGATGTGGTATGTGTATAAGTATGTGCCAGAGCATACATGTCGTCAGGACGCTTAGGAGTCACATAGACGGAGTGTGAAGACTGTTGTGGTAACAACATTGTATAAAAAAAAGTCGGCCTTGATAGTATAATACCTCATCTTTTGATTGTAGAAATATTGAAGCAATATGATGTGCAGATCATGTACATTAAAGTTTGGATGTTTTTATAATATGTAAAGAAACTAATATATGGAAAAACGGATGAGTCATTTCAACAACTTTCTTCGTACTTTCATATGTTAAAGGAAACAAACTCGGTAAAGTGACTACAATTGAGACGGATGAAAACAATCGATTCTTATATTCGTTCGTTGCACTTGGAGCCTCAATTTAGGGTTTTCGATCTTACATCAGATCGATTATTGCGGTTGATGCCACTCATTTGAATGGTAAATATAAATGAGTGATTTTTGTTGCTGCATGCAAAGATGAGAATGAGATAATTTATCTTATCGTTTTTGGATTTGGTGATGGAGAGTCATACAATTCATGGACCTGGTTCTTAAGTAGATTGAAAGAGATTATCGATGGGAGACAACATTTGCTATTAGATTTGATTATTGTATCCGATCGTCATAAAAACATTATAAATGTGATGAGTATTGTTTTTCTCGAAATCTCATATGTATTTTGTTTTTTCCACTTGAAGCAAAACCATGTTTCTTCCACTTGAAACAAAACCTGAAGAAACACTATAGAAAGCAAAAAGATGTGGAGGATATGTTTTATCTTACAGCATATTGTTATATAATGTGAGATTGTAATAGATATTTGGAACAAATTCAAGGGGTATATCCGTAAATGTATGAAAAATTGGTTAATATTGGAATGACGAAATGGTCACGTGCATATTCTCCAAAAAGAAGATATAACATGATGACCACTAACATTGTAGAGTTATTGAACAAATGCATGATGAAAGCATGTCGGTTTCCAATAACAACTGCCCATGAATGTCTACGACATATGTTATAGAATTGGTTTAGTGATAAACGTGTTCATGCTGAAAAACTCAGAACTTCGGTTACAAAAACTGTAGAGGATCATGTGAACTCTATAGCTAATGAATTGATGAGTGCTATGATATTTGCCATTTAACAGTCAATCCAGTTTAGAGTCACATATGAACTAAGTTATGGCTTCGTTCAGTCTTTTGAGCGGACATGCACTTGTCGGCATTAGAATCTAGATCAGTTGTTATGTTATCATGCAATTGCTGTTGTAAGGTATCGTAATTATACTTTATTATTATTTTTCGTTATTTAATGTCATTCGCTAACCTGCTACCTTTGTCATGTATATCAGAGTTAACGATGTTCATTATTATACACTTTATCATGATTATTATAGCAAAGAATGGCTGGAAGCGGTATATACACGTCCGATCAATCCTGTTTCTGGTCCTAAAGATTGACATGTTCCTTTGGAAGTCAAAAGTATGATTGTATTACCATCTGAAGGAAGACGACAAGCAGGTAGATCGAGAAAGGCATGAATTTCTTTAGCTAGGGAAAGTCGTCGAAAGAAAAAATGTGAAAAATGTGGTGAAAGGGGACACAACCGTCTTCGTTGTCCTAACCCCCATATAACTAACTTCGGAAGGACAAGCGTAGGTTATGCTGAGACAAATGCAGAAGCTATTGAAGTTACTGGCACTAGCACAGAAGCTGCTAGAGAGGCTAAAACTAGCTCCACTGCCACTATTAGATCTATTAGAAGTCTGATAGAAGTTGCTACATAAGCTCGAACGAATGTTACCTCTATTGGACGTGTTAGAACCTCTCGAAAATACAACATTTATGGTGTGACAGGACATATGCGACGTCGATGTGATCAACAATTCCCTATTGTACCCTCAGAAGATGATGAAAATGGTGGTAATCATGAAAATTTGTAATGAATAGACATGA
This sequence comes from Dimocarpus longan, assembly GCA_022984855.1. Classification (NCBI taxonomy): domain Eukaryota; kingdom Viridiplantae; phylum Streptophyta; class Magnoliopsida; order Sapindales; family Sapindaceae; genus Dimocarpus; species Dimocarpus longan. The sequence continues at coordinate 33,417,497 of CM041014.1, read as the reverse complement.
TGTTTATGATTTATCCTTTTTAAAAATGACGAGCACTTATCGTTGAAATCATTGTCATTGGTTTAATGCAATACTTTTAATAATTATTGCGTTTGAGGATCATTTGATATAGAAATGAAGTCTCTTTTTGTTTTTGTGGTACTCATAGTAGTATATTTATATTCATTATAATATGTGATATCGTCGTAGGTTTTGTTATATCGCTTCTAATATAAAAAAAAAAAAAAAAATAGGGGAGGTTATGTCCAAATTTGAAATTTTGTGTTTGGATCAGTTTGATTTAGGGTCAAAATAGTAAACTTGACATCCGTTTTTCATTGAAAATAAAAAAATATAAAACAAAGTAAAGGAAAAATAAGAAAAAAAAAATTGAAAAACACAGAAATTAAAAGAAAAAAATTTCGGATTGAGCAAATTATAATTTAGCTACCTAGTTAAAACGCTTTTACAGACAGAGCAAATGTTTTAATGTTATTACAATTTACTCCCCTACTGTTAATGAATTCCGTTACACTTAACCTAAAGAGGGGTAAAATTGTTTTTTGATATTAATTTTATTTTTTTTAAATTTAAAAAAAAAAATTAAAAAATAATCTCATCCAGTTGAAATTTCATCTGTTCAAATTCCAATTTCATCCGTTCAAATTCCAACTAGTTCATAATTTCAAAAAATAATAATATCAAAATCATAATTCCAATCATTTCAACAGATGGCTGGAAACCCAAAAAGTGGTTTCAAACATCATCAATCAACTAGCCAACATCATAATCCACTTCTGAAAACACAAAAATTGACCTCAAACATCGTCGAATCAAACCCAACATTATAAATCTCCCACAAAATCATCAAACTCAACATTATCTAAAATCAAAACCATCAATCACAAACTGGAAAAAAAAATATACATACCCAGATTCTGGGTTCATCGTGAACCCAGAATCTGGGTTCATCAGAGGGAACCCAGTCTGGGTTCACGAACGAACCCAGCTGGGTTCGTGCGAACCCAGCTGGGTTCATTTCGTGAACCCAGATTCTAGGTTCATGAAATGAACCCAGCTGGGTTCGTCAGCTAACCCAAATTGAAGTGCGTTCACTTCGAGGAAGAATAGCGAACCCAGTTGGGTTCGTCAGGAACCCAGATCTGGGTTTCTGAGAACCCAGATCTGGGTTTGTGATGAACCTAGCTGGGTTCGTCAGCGAACCCAGATCGGAGTGAACTCGGATCCGGATTCACTTCGGGGAAGAAGAATAACAGAAGAAGGGAAGAAGAAGAAGAAAGGAAGAAGGAGCGGAAGAAGAAGAAGAAGAATGAGAGGAAGAGAGAACAGCTCAACAGCAGAATGAATGACTGATGAGTTGACCGGATCATATATTTGGTCAACTGGTCAACTTAAGTCAAAGGGTAATTTCGTCTTTTTACCATTTTGGTATCATTTGTCGTTAAATGTAACGAATCTTACTAACGGTAGGGGGGTAAATTGCAATAACATTGAAACATTTGCTCCGTCTGTGAAAGCGTTTTAACCGGGTAGCTAAATTGTAATTTGCTCTTTCGGATTTTATGAGTACATTTGAATCGACGTCGGTTTACGTTACGTACATAAATCGATGTCAATTTTTTCTTTTTCAAACCCGACATCGATTTTTGGAAGTAAACGCAAACCGACATCAACTTTCAAGTAGTTGTTATTTAAACCGACATCGGTTATTAATCCGACGTCGGTGATAATGATACATCGAAACCCGACATCGGTTTTTAATGGGACATAAAACGCGATGCTGGGTTTAAAAGCCACATGAAAATTGATTCCATTTTTTTTTTTTTTTACACATTTCCAATGCTTTGGTGGCCTAAAAATAATCCCATTGGCTTTAAATTATGCTAATTTACTTGAATGAAGAAAACATATTGCATATGTTAGTACGTTACATTGGATTATAAGATGTTTTAAGGTCATAATTAGGTGTGGCAATTTGGAACTCAACAGTCGACACGAAATCGACACGATAATTACGGGTTAGGATTGAGCGTAAACGGGTTGGGTAAATTAACGGATCAACCCGTTTAACCCGTTAACTAATCGTGTCGGATTAATCATGTCATGGGTTAACCTGTTAAGTGAGGGTAAAAATGTAATTTGATATTAGAGGGACATTTATGTAATTTTAATTAGAGGTATATATAGTCTTCATTCTTTAAAGTCCAAACCCTACACTACACATTTGTTACAAACTTACAGCCACCGCCCCTCTCAACTCCACCAGTCCACTGTTTGCCTCCATAGCCGCCGCAACTCCCACAACCGTCGCAGCTCCCACCTCATGCGTCTCGTTTGGTCGCCGCGCTGTATCTCTTTTGTCACCCATTGTCTCATTTAGTCGCCGTTACGTGTCTCCTTCTATCGCTGTTGCATCTTCTTCAGTCGATCGTCTCCTTCGGATCGTCGCCTCGTCGATCTCTTTCGGTTGCTGTGCTGCATCTCATCCGCACGTCGATCTCCTTTAGTCATTGCCACGGTCCACCCATCTCCTTTGGTCGTCGTGCCGTATCTCCGTCGTCACCCATCGTCTCTTTCGTCACCTAGCCACACCAATAAGCTTCGTCACCCAGCCACGCCGCACCCCACACCATTTCGGATGTGGTTCATCAGCTTCGTCACCCAGCCATGTCGCACCCCACACCATTTCTTCATATCGGACACGGTTTATCAGCTTCGTCACCCAGCCGCGTTGGTATATAGATTTGTTTTAGTTTTGATTTTTGATTTTTGATATTGAAACTGTTACTGTTTGTGAAATGCAATACTATGATTGTGTTGTTTTTTGTTTTATTAGGTATAGTTTAGCCTTTATTTATGTGTTAGAATATTTGAATAATGTGGTTTTTGATACATTACACCACTGATAAACATTGCCATGGAAAGAAGGTAAAGAAAAGTTTTCTAGTGATGGTTGATGCGATGCATTAAACATTGACTTGTAATATTAGAATGTTAACTTTGGTGCCCTTTTAATAGTTCTATACTAATCTGGCAACTTGATGCTAGCCCGTAAAATCTAATGCTTCGTGTACGAGGCTGATAATTAATATAAATTCTACTTAATTTAATGTGAACGTTGTGAAATTTAACTCATTTTATATGAATTACAAAATCATATTTTAATGTATTGTTGAATAAAAGGAAGAAAGCAATGCATTCCAACAGTCAAAACGTGAAAGGTGTTTAGTCTAAGCATGTGATAGACTTTTTCACAACTTTACATCAATTTTGATCCCACACTAATGGTCTCATACAAATATATATATGTATTTATATTTTTACTTTTTAATTTGAGGTTAATCAACAATGGACTCCAAAATTGATATGGATACTATGATTGTGTTGCTTGTTGTTTACAGTTGATTTTTTTTTTTTTTTAATTTTTTAATTTTTGATTTTTGTTATTTCAATCAATGTTCTTATTTCAATTTGAGGTTGATAATTTTTGTGTTTTGATTGTGTTGCTTGATAATATTTTAGCCTTGAGTGAGTTGATTATGAAATTGCTTTTCAAATTTTCATCTACAGTTTAAATTAATGGATTCCAATGATGTCAATATCGACGATTGGGAAACCAATAGTATAGAAAAAGATTTCAATGAGGAAGAAGATGAGTATGTCGAAAGAGAGAGCAAAGATACGGGAAAGGGGAAGAATGTCATGGTGACCAAACGTGGTCCTAAAAGAAAGGTTAGATCAAAAGTGTGGAGTGTGTTTACGAAGTTACCACGAAGTAAAGATGGAAAGCTTAGGAGTAAATGTAAGCTATGCAACAAGATTTATATTTGTGAAAGCATTTATGGTACCGACAACATGAAACGTCACATGGAATTGACTTGTCCGATGAGAAAAAATCAAGATATAAGTCAAATGCTCATTAACAAAGTTGGTGCAGATGGTGTGATACTTATGAAGCTTAAAGATCTTGAAGTATTTCGAGGTATAATATCTGTGGCTATTGTATGTCATGATTTACCTTTTCAATTTGTGGAGTGGACGTGGATTAGGAAAATAATTGAATATTTGGATAAGGATTTTACTTTACTTTCTAGGAATATTGCAAAGACGGATGTGTTGAAAATGTATGCCAAAGAAAAACAAAAGATTAGAAATATGCTAGAAGAATCCACTGGTAGAATTAGTTTGACATGTGATTTGTAGATATCTATAGCTACTGATGGTTATTTATGTCTCACATCACATTTTCTGGATAAAGATTGGGTTTTACAAAAAAAAGTGTTGAATTTTTCTTTTATGGCACCACCACATGATGGAGTTTCCTTAGCTCATAAGATTAATACATTGTTATGTGCGTGGAGAATTCAAAATAGGATATTTTTAATCACTTTGGACAATGCTTTATCTAATAAATTCTTTATTGATATTTTGAAAAATCAATTAAACATAAAGGGGGCACTTGTATGTCATGGTGATTTTTTACATATTCGTTGTTGTGCTCATATTCTAAATTTGATTGTTAAAGATGATTTGAAAGAAATAAATGAGGAGATCCATAAAATTAGTGAGTGTGTGAAATATGTGAAAGGGTCGCAAGTAAGGAAATAAAAGTTTTTAGAATGTGTGAAGCAAATTTCTCTTGATTGTAAAATGAGGCTAAGACAAGATATTCCAACTAGATGGAATTCGACTTATCTTATGTTTGAAAGTGCTATTAATTACCGTCGTACTTTGTGTACATTAGAGTTGACCGATAGTAATTTCAAGCATTGTCCTTCTTCAAATGAGTGGGAAAAGGTTGAGAAAATTACTTTATTTTTGAAAGTATTTTATGATGTCACTTGTATTTTTTCGGGAACGAAGTATCCAACTTCAAATTTTTATTTCCCGATGGTGTTGAAAATTTATGTGCTGTTATAACAAAACTTGGAAAGTGATGATTTGTTTTTGAGAAATATGGCCACTTAAATGTACACTAAGTTTAACAAATACTGGGGTGATTTTTGTATGATCATGGCCATAGCATTGATTTTAGATCCTCGATACAAGATTAAATTTGTTGATTTTGCTTATAGAAAAGTTTATAGGGAGGATTTATTTGAGTTTGAAACTGTTCAAAGTAAGTTGCATTTGTTGTTTGATGAGTATGCGAAAAATGCTTCAATTACTTCGACATCTAATCCGGGTGATAGTGCTTATAACCTGATCATTAATTCTTCGTCACAAGCTACCATGCCTCCGCCATCTTTTAGTCTTATGAAGGTAATTGTTATTTGCTAGTTTGTTCATATATTTAATTTGGTTTGTTATATATATATATATGTATTATTTGCATAATTTTTTATTAATAAATATTTATATGAGTGGGAATCATTTGACAAAGATACCTCCGATAGTGATTTCACAAGAAAGACATAATTGCAGTTGTACTTGAATGAACCAAAGCTTCAAGATACATTGGACTTTGATGTTTTGAGTTTTTGGAAAGCCAATGCAATTCGATTTCCTGAACTCGTAATGATGGCTCGTGATGTTTTGAGCATCCCAGTATCTACGGTGGTGTCCGAGTCGACGTTTAGTGTTGGTGGTCGAATTCTTGATCAATATCGGAATTCACTTAAACCACACGTGATGGAGACTATAGTTTGCACTCGAGATTGGATATATGATAGAGGCAAAGGTAATATTTTACTAAAACGTGTTAATTGCAATTTACATGTGTTATATGATTATGATTTTTATTTTTCTTTTCTAATGGGACAATCTTAATTCTTTTTTATTTATAATTATTGTAGATAATCCAAATCTTGGATTGGATGAACTTACCGAAGATGTTATGAACATGAATGATGATAGTGAAACTGTTAGTGCTAGTAATCACACGATCGAATCTATCTCATCACAAATTGCCATATAGTAGTAAAATTTTATTGGTTTTGATAAAATATTTGTTAAAATATTTTTTTTCTTGTATAAATGTATAATTTACTAATTAGCTAACTTTTAATTATTATCTTTTGGCAGATTTAGTTTGATGGATGCAATCAACACTTGATGTTGTTATTCTATTATAAAGACTAAATTTGTAAATCTATTTTTTATGTTGTGTTTTTTTTTTTTTTTAAATATAAAGGACTATATTTGCAAATATGTTTTTATAATCATCTTTGTGAATATTTGTATTTTTATGGTTTGGATTGTATTTGTGGATGATTATATTTTTGGATTATTGTATTTTTTAGATCTTATATATTTTTATTTTTATTTTATTTTTTTTATTACATCTATATTAAAATTTAAATGTATTAACTATTGTTAAATGAGTCATAAACGGGTTGATAACGTGTCGGTTAAATGGGTTGATAACGTGTCGGGTAAACGGGTCATTAATAGGTTGATAAACAACCCGTAAATAATCGGGTTAATCAAGTCGTTTTCGTGTAAACCCATTACAAATCGTGTCGTGTTCGTGTTGAAGGGATTTAACTCGTTTAGTTATCGTGTCGTATTCGGGTTGTGTCAAAAATTATCGTGTCGTGTCCAACTCAACCCGCCAACCTGGATTGCCACCCTTAGTCATAATACACATTCTAACTCTAGATGCAATGACTCATGTTTGTATCTTGCAGTTATATATAATATAAAATTTATAGTTTTTGAGCCTTTCTGAACAATGTAAACAAATAAAATTGGGAAAAATTATGAATTTTTAATATTTGAAGTTAAAAATCGGTATGCAACAGCTTACAAAACCTGACGTCGGGATGTGTACATCGATTAAAACTGACGTCGGTTTAAGGATGTTAACTAAACCCAATCTTGGTAATCAACCTACTTATTTTCATTGAAGCCGACGTCAGTATATGTTTATTAGCGTAAATCGACATCGGTTTTCATGCTTTCACTTAACCTGATTGTTGATTTTTTTTTGTGCAAAATTTATGAAAAATTTGATAAAGTCTCATCTGTTTTTTCGCAAGCCAGATAGTAAACCTACATAAAAAATTACACTTCAGCTATTTCTTTTACAGACTCAATCCCTCTTTCCACCTCCATACTACCACACAATATTTTAAAATTAAAAAATTTATTAAGTAATGAATAAAACTATCAATCAAATGTAAACTCATATTTACATTAATCATGTACAACTTTGCCATGTTCATCTAATGTATATCGCCCCTATTCGTCTGCCCTGTATCTTGGGGTGGAATATATATATATATATATATATCGGATGTTATCTGTGCTCTTATTTGACAAGCGTTTTCCTTAGTTTGGACAGACTTCCATTCATCCTATAGAGAGCATAGTAGGTCATGAATATACATTGCACAATATGCCTCGTAACTAGTCCTGTATTACGCAAAGAGTTAGGTAAGATAATTCATTATAAATATTATTATGTAAATATGTGATTAAAATAATGACATTTATCTGTCAGGTTGCTGAGGCACATTTCGTTTATCAAGTCGCTCCACATCCCATTTTTTTTATAGGTGGCATTTTTGTGTTAGTCTTCCTGTAGTAATCAATCAATTGTAAGATCAACGGTACATAGCGAACCAACGGCTTAATAGCATTTCTCCTGTGTTCAAACTCTGTATCTATACATGGATCATATATGACAATCTTCTGCTCTCTTAGGCATACCTTGCAGACTATCCAATGAGTCTGATGTAGACTACAAGGGAGCAACAGCTGCATATTGAGAATGTCAGTGATATAGTTATAATTTGAACAATCAAATAATTATTGTTATTCGTACGCAACACTTACATTATGAACAGACCACTAAGGTATTTTAGCGTCTTCCAAACTGTTAGCAAACCATATCCAGTGTGGGAGGATCACAGCTGTAGCGGAATCAAATGTCTTCCCTTGACTGACGTATTCCTTATTCATAACTATTGTCATGTCGACCTAAAATGACAAAATTGTTTACTACTTAACAAACATGACAAAAATTTAACAAAAAAATTTGAGCAATTATGAAAAGTAGACATCCACAAAAATGGTCGATCAATACACTGCGTATCTCTCATCATGAGCCTCATCCCACTACCCATTTTCTTTGATTCGTAGGCAATGTAAATAATTGTTGATAGACTCTAATGTCAACCAACTATTCTCAGCCTCAATGGTACAAAACTCTTCAAGGGTGAATGTGTAACATACCTTCCCGATCTTAGTACGGTATATGTACAGAATAGTATATGTCCATAATATTGAAGTAATAAAATAAGTTAAAGTGCCTAGGGGTGAGATTGAATTTCAGTATGATTCCCTGACAGTATAGAGGTGATTAAGAAAATTTCTGGATAGTCTGGAGATGATTAGTAAAATTTTTGAAACGTCCATAAAAGACTTAATAAGGTTCTCGGAGGAATCAGATGTGTAATTTAAGTTTCGATAAAATTCCTGGATCGTCCAAAAAGGATTTAATAAGATTTTCAGATAGCCCGGATGTGTGAGTTGAAGTTTAGTATAAATTCTAGGTGGTTTGAAGATGATTATGAAAATTTTCGAAAGGTCCGAAAATGATAATTTATGTAATAAATAAATATATTTATCCGCAATGTAAACCTAATGCTTTGTCTGATGGAAAATAAATTATTTTTCGATAAGTAGTGTCTTTGAACGGATAGGAGGTCCGTATGAGTAATATTTTCAACAAACGGATTTCGTAGATTAAAATATTCGATATTAATATTAGAATTAATGGAATTCAAAGCGGAACAGAGATAAGTTCTTTCGAATAAATTTTAAGCGATTCGAAGTGATATAATAATTATTTTTAGATTATGTAGGTGTTAATAAGATTTTAATAAATTTTCGGATATGAAATTAAGATGTAATAGAATTTTCGGATGGATCGAAATCGAATTCGAATACGAAAATAGGAAATCGTAAAATGTGAATGAATGTGTGCATGAAAGTTGACAAGTGTCATGAGAGGAAAGGAAGAAACAATGCATGAAGGACACTTGGCATGCAAATGGAGAATAATAGTGTGCATGAAAGCCAAGTGTCACAAGAAGAAGAGGTAGGCTTGACACATGGCAAAGAAGCATTAAACATATATAAAAGCAATGTGAAAATGAAACAAGAGAAAGTAAAATGATGTACTCGGTCACCAAAAGCATTAAACAGAGAGAGTGAATTTGAAAGTGAAGCTCACGGTCAAAAAGCTAAAGAAAGAGAGAGCTTGGTCAAGCAAAAAGGACAAGTAGAGACAAACCAAAGAAATCGAAGGGAGAGAGCCAAGCAAAAGCCCGAGAGACACCAAAAAGAGAAGCTCCACTTGTATTCGGTCAATTCAACTGTATAAGCTGAAATTGAGAGAAACTTTAGAGGGTGTGTGCTCTGTTAAGGGGGGGCTGTGTTGGACGTGAAAGCTCATCAAAGAAAACAGCCATGCATGGTGGTTTTTGAGGAGGATTTGGAGTGATTTTCTTCACTCATTCAAGAAGAAAACAAGAAGCAATTCTGCTAGGACAAGAGATGGGCTGTTCTGCCGTGTTTGTACAAGGAGGACAGCAAACAATTCGATTGGTTTCAAAGCTATTCTTGAGGAATTATCACACATGCAAGGGTTGTGATCAAGTTTAGAAGCAAGTTCCAACCATCCTAAGTTGATTCTAAGAGGTAAGTATTGGTTTTTATGAATTTATTTGTTAAAGTGGTTGGATTTTATGTGATTTTGTTTGGGCTTGATTGTTTAGGATCTTTAAGTGTTGGATGATGGCTTGCATGTTGTTTTGATGCAAGAAGTGATGAAGATTTTGATGTGGTAGTGTTTGTTTGGTTTGGCTAAGGTGAGAAGTGGGTTGTTGAAATGTTGTTTGATGGTTTTATCATAAAATTTATTAAGATTAGGCTATTTGTTGTGTTGCATGTGAAGTTAGCGTGATGTTTGATGAAAATGTGATGACGGGTGTTTGTGTTGGTTCGGCTATGGTAGAGGTTTGTGATTGAAATGTTGGTTTTTATGGAATATAATGTGTTTTGGTGTGTTAATGGAAGAATTTTAATGTTGGATTATGTGTTAATATTTGCCATTAGGGGCTGTTTTAGTTTGGATTTTATTTTGTGATGTTTTGCCATGAGTTTGGTGTATAAGCTGTCATGGATAAATTATATGAACTGTTTTGGTATATAAGCTGTGGGACCCCCTCTCGGGGCAGGGCGCTACCTACCGGCCTTGGCCGGCCCCACTCACTAGGTACTGTCCCCGGGCCCCTGGGGTTTTGCTTCGCCTCCCACACCACTCGAACCCACAACCTGAGCCCCTAGAGTTAAATGGATTCTTAGAGTAAGGTGTGTACCAATTGAGCTACTAGCTCAATTGGTACACACCTTACTCTAAGAATCCATTTAACTCTAGGGGCTCAGGTTGTGGGTTCGAGTGGTGTGGGAGGCGAAGCAAAACCCCAGGGGCCCGGGGACAGTACCTAGTGAGTGGGGCCGGCCAAGGCCGGTAGGTAGCGCCCTGCCCCGAGAGGGGGTCCCACAATAAAAAGGATACTTGACGGATTATAAATCATATTTTGATATGTATATATAAATGAACCATTACACTTGATATGCACATATTGCACAAGGCACATATTTCATATAAGTATGAGTTGTTATATGTTAATTACATATGTGAATTATGTTTGTAAAAGAATTGCATGTTTGTGAAATGAATGAAAAATGCATGTTTGAGATTGAAAGAAGTTGGACGGTGATCAAAATAGTTCGAAGTGTATTTCTTATGCAGGTTGATTTTGGAAATGTAAATTTACAGCCGTTATGCTGTCCGATTTTTATGAAATTAGTTTTCAATCAAACGTGAAAAATTTCCATCAATCCCAACTATTTTAAAAGTAAAATAAGTTTTAAGTTAAAACGAGTAAATCGGCAAAGTATTTTAAGGGTTCGCTTCTCGGATTTCCTTAATCTGACGAGTCAGGTTCAGGAAGTTCGTTGAAGTGCCCGACGGGATCCTCCAGATAAGAGTTTAGAAAATGTCTGGTTCGGGTCCTGTCAAGTTGGTATCAGAGCCCGGTTTTCGAAAGATTTGAGATTTAGCTTCAAAGAAAAGATTTGAACTATTTTATGCACGCAACTAAGTTTAATATGCATGTGTTTATATATAAGTCATGCATTGAGTTCAAAGAAAGTTTAATTATATTTTGTGCATTAAGTGTGCTATCATGCATGAAGCATGCATGAGATTATTTTATGCTTTGAGTTTTCTTGAGATTATATAAGTTATGCTTTCTTAGATTACATAAGATGAGCATGATATTGCAAGATTTAAGTTTAAATTATCGCAAAAATTTAGAGAGCTATTTCATGCTGAGCCATTATCCTAACATCTATATATTATGATTATCATATCCATTTGGTGCAAAATAGAGCTATGCAACGTCGTGGTAGTCCTAGGACTAGGCGGGCAGCCGTTGAGGCACCCATACCAAAGGGAGAACATGTTGACGAGTCCGTCAATGTGCCGATCGGTTACTCACACCCCGAGCCATTAGAGCTATCCAGATCAGAGCCTACTGCAAGACCTGCTTCCGGACATATGGAGCAGATGGCATAGATACTAGTAGCGGCGCTCCAGTAGTCGCGGGAGATAGATATATCTATTGAGCGCCCCTGCAAGTTAGGCGCCAAGATGTAAGATGGGACTGCTGAGCCTGAGCGAGCACTATTCTGGTTAGAGACCAATGAGGAGATATACCGAGTTATGGGTTACAGTGAGGAGCAAATGGTAACATTTTCTGCATTCCTCCTCAATGACCGAGCAAAAGATTGAATGGAGGCCCACCAGAGAGTGCATCTGGATGGGGTGTCTTAGACGGATTTCAAGAAGGAATTCATCGGCAAATTCTTTCCTAAGAACCATAAGGATGTGAAGATAGAAGAGTTCTTCCACCTCGAGTAGGGGACTTCAACCGTGATCGAGTACAAGAGGAGGTTCTCCGAGCTCGTCCACCAGAGCCTTTTCATTTCAGAGAATGAGGAGCAGAAGATCAACAGGTTCATAGCCGGATTACATCTGCGGATCAGGACATATGTGACATCAGCGGTGCATAGTCAGTATGGACGATTAGTGGGGGGCCACCACTAGAGTTTAATAGAGTGTGGAGCCCGCCCCTCAGCTAAAGAATTCAAACAAAAGCGCAGTTGGACAGGTAGCCAGCCAGAAGGGTCTAGTAAGGTGACTAAAAGTAGTCAGAAACCAACCTGATCTGAAAGTCAACGACAGAGTCAGAGACCTCAGACTAGCCAAAGTTCAATTCAGTCTTCAGGAGGGTCTAAGAGTCGACAGAGTTGGAATAGTGGACCTATATCCAGCAGATGTGGTCGATCACATCCCGGAGAGTGTTTTCAGGGTAGGACCAAATGCTTTAGGTATGGACAAGAGGACCACCTCATGAGAGATTGTTATAACATGGTCGCATCGAGCCCAACGGAGGCCAAATCTACAATGCAGGGACGGACCAGCGAAGGTCGTGGACCTAAGAGGGGAGGCCCCCAGACTAGAGGAGATGCTAGTTTAAGGCAACCCAACGGCAGACCCAATAGGAGCATGCCACCTAGGGGACAACCTAGTAAACCCCGTAGCCAGACCCGAGTTTATGCAGTGACTCAGCAGAAGGCCGAGGCAGCTCCAGAGGTGGTTATAGGTATTATTTCCTTATTTGACTCAGATGCCCACGTTTTGATTGACCTAGGGGCAATCCATTCTTTTGTTTATGAGGCTTTTGTGGGTAGAGTTAGAATCGAGATGAGCCCGACAAACTGTAGTGTGATAGTGTCACTTCCCACAGGCGATTCATTTATAACAAATAAAATTTTTATGGGAAGTAAGGTGATCATAGTAGATCAAGAATCCAAGGTAGACTTAATAGTATTAGATATTCATGACTTTGATCACATTTTGAGCATACACCGGTTATCTAAGCATCGAGCCACCGTGGATTGTTATAAAAAAAAAAAAAAAAAAGTTAAGTTCAACAGACCTGTGGAATCGGATGCGGTCTTCTGTGGTGTGAGGAAGATACTTCCTGCAAGTTGTATAAGCACGATAAAAACGAACGAGAGATTTAGAAAGGTGTATAAAACCCTACCTGAACAAATTCGTAATAGTGTTCATTGATGACATCCTGGTGTATTCAAGTAGCCGGGAAGAACATGCTGAGCACTTGAGTATTGTACTACTGACACTGAGGGAGCATCGGTTGTATACAAAGTTTAGTAAGAGTCAGTTTTGATTGGACAGAGTTGCATTTCTAGGTCATGTGGTATCAGTAGAGGGAATATCAATAGATCCCTAGAAGATAGAAGCTATAGTATATTGGAAGCCACCTACGAACATGACGGAAGTTAGAAGTTTCTTGGGATTTGCTAGCTACTATAGAAAGTCTATGGAAGGGTTTTCAGAAATAGCTACTCCCTTGATAAGGTTGACAAGGAAAGAGGAAAGAGGAAAGTTGAATGTTCGGACGTGTGCTAGCATAGCTTTAATGAATTGAAGAAGAGATTTAGAATTTCAAATGAGTGATAAGGTGTTCTTGCGAATCTCACTATGGAAGGGTGTCTTAAGGTTTGGAAAGCGTGGAAAGTTAAGTCCATAATATATTGGCCAGTTCGAGATAGTGGAAAGAGTGGGTGAGGTGGCATATCGTTTAAAGCTACCACCAGAGTTGGCAAACATCCACGATGTTTCCATGTTCCCATGCTTTGCAAGTATGTAACCAATCTTTTACACATATTGAAAGAACAATTGGTGCAACTAAAAGAAAACTTGACCTATGAAGACCAACCAGTGGAGATTCTAGACCGTATAGATCAGGTGCTGTGCCATAAGATTATTCCATTAGTGAAAGTGTTGTGGAGAAATCATGGATCAGAAGAAGTTACATGGGAACATGAAGAGCAAAGGTGCTCCCCCGTATTCGTACTTAATTGAGATAGGTATATATAATTTAAAATTTCGAGGACGAAATTTTTTTTAAAGGAGGGGTGAATTTGTAATACCCTAACCTTTAATTTTGGGTAAATAGTGAATTTTCGTGTGAATAGTGACTTTCGATTAATAGTATCCAGATAAATAGTAAATTTCAAAAATTTTATTTTGGGATTCAAAAACCCTGGAATGAATAATGTAGTCCATAGAAACTGAAACAGATTAAAAATGAGTTCATTTGAATAGATTTCGAATGATCAGAACGAAAATTATTAAAAACGTCATTTTTGAGTTATTAAAAATAATAATGATCCGAAGACCGTTTGAATTTTTTTTCGAAGCTTAAGATTGATTAGTTAGATACCCAATTAGAGTACCCCATGGTTAATTTGATGATTAGATGACCATAGAATATTTTTGGAATTTTATTAACTTGGAACTTGGAATTAAATTATAAAGATGATTTGAGTAAATTATAATTTTAGTGTATATGGATTTGATGTGAGCAAATGGGAGTAATGAAATCCTAGAATAAACATAAATCCATGTGAAAGTTTATTAGCCAATAAGAGTTTGCCAAGAAAAAGTGGAAAATTATGGAAGTTAACTAAGGTTAATTGAAATTTAACTTTAGTTAAAGTTAACCAATGGGTGTTATGTACTTAAGCAATATTTGAGGCACTTTTTAACAAGTTTTGGAGGGCCTATATAAAGACACTCTCAGCTGGAAATTGAGGCAGAAACCTTCACTCATTCAGCTCACCAAATCGTGAGAAACAACAGCTGAAACGTGAGAGAGAGCTGATGCAGAGAGCTATCTGCGCAGGTTTCAGAGAATCAGGATATCTCCTTCATCCACCGTTGGATCGAGCTGAAATTTGTTGGGTATGTTAATCACACATGGTTCTTAGTTATGAACGGTTTGATTTTCAATTTAATGTGTATAGGGTGAGTTATGGCTTTCGTAACAGGGCTGGCCGGATAACAGGGCACAACCAGGACAGTCTTGCTTATTTCACCATATCTCCTTTGTTAACCATTGGATCAGCTTCAAATTTGGTCTGGAGGTTCCTCAGACGTTGTTTATCAATCTGAACGGTGGGATTCTTGAGAAAATGTTTCTGTAGAGAGAAAGAAATCCGTGACCAGTACCTTTAGGTTTGTGGTATTATTTTTTTTATTTTGTTTAAAGTTTAAATTGTTTGATTTATAATTTGGGTTAAAGTTGGAGATGTTTTAAGTGGCTAGTGAAAATGTTTTTTTTTAGAGGATTAAATTGAATCTAAATGAAGTGAATTAAGGTAGTAGCTATGCCTTGGAATGATTAAAATGAGTATGGTAATTTAAGATAAAGAGATGTTGTGTAGCATGGAGGAAAATTCAAGTTTTAGGGGCTGAGATGAGGGCTGATCCATATATCGTTTATTTGAGTTATGTTAAGATATAAAAATGTGCTTAGATACCAAATTTAAATGTTGGAATTGGAAGGAAATGTGTAGGAAAGAAATTGTTAAGTTTCAAGTTATTATAGAGTAAATAATGAGAGAATTATGTTTTGTTAAATGCTATATTTTTATGTTATCAATTATGTGATGATTAGGTTGTAAATGAGCCATTTAAGTAAAAGAATGATGAAGAATTAGTATGAAAGCTCTCCTAGCAATATTTTGTTAGATGAAGAGCAATTGTGTTTAGGTGAATAATGTGTTTGAGAGAATAACCAAGTAAATCTCATGAAACAATGTGTAGTGTGTGTGCATGTCACGACCTATGAAGGGGCATGTGACCCCATTGTGTTTTGATGGTATTTATGACGTATTTAGGGTCATAAAAGCATGCATAAATGAGTAGGAATCAGCAAAATTGACATGGATACACATAGGTACAAGAATAGCCTAAATCTAGTAGAGGTTAAAATAATGCATAGAAGCATGTTGACAATCCCGAGCTCATAAAAGGGTCTGGTAAGACCTGACCTATTCTAGCTTATTTGAGGTTGTTCTACACCTCAAATGATGCCTAGGAATGATAGAAAACCATGAAAATTGGAATGGGATCGATCCGATAAAAATTGACGAAGTTATAGCCAAAATAGTGGGCGTAGGAAACCGAGATGTGTAATAGCGATGCAAATGCATTCGTTGATGCCCAAAATAGATGTATTCGGTCATAATTAGGTAAAAGAACCTTAGATACGAAAGAAAAACCATCGTCGCTTGTCCGATGTAAAAACTCGCTTTGAAAAGTGCCCAAAATTGGGCGTTTTGCCTAGATTGACATAGCAAACGATGGAGTTTCTAGATGAAACTTTACGGGCGACTTAGTTATGTGATAAGGAGACGCTAGAAAAAGGAACTGAGGTGAAACCATGGCTGGTTTCAATTCTGTTTTTCGTGGTCAACCGTATAGTTAAAAAGTTGACTTTTTGTTTTAAGCTTCCGGAGACCAAACGAAACATATGGGGATGATCCTAGGGGTCTAGAAGTAAGACTTTTACAAAGAAACCAAATTTTGAGAACCTCGGTCGAGTCAAAAATCGAGTTGGGAAAGTGTGGTGTAGTGAGTTTTCAATGTATTGGAAACTCTATTTTTATTAGTTTTAGCTATGAAAGTGAGTAAGTTATAACGAGACTATGATGTGTAGGTGACGAGCACGCGGACGAGACGCGAGAGGCTCGTTGAGGCATTGAAAGCGTTGGGATCGAGGTAAGTGTCCTTCACTTCACTTACATCTAGTTGATTTCCATTTATATGGCAATGATAAAATATATTGTTTCAAAGAGTTTTGCAAAATGGTTTTCCAAAATCATAAGTTTTATGTTGAGTAATGAGTTATGCCTAGAATCTAGAAATGAGATTCGAAGGCGAAAGTAAGTTGCAAAAAGGTTTAAAAGTAAAGCAAAATAAAGTTGAATTAAGACCCGTGTGCATGTTGTGATATTAGCATCTTGGCACTACGCGGCGAGGTAGAAAATTCCGCTCGTAGTTGTCAAGGTTGATAGCAATGTGATACGATGTAGAAAATTCCGTATCTAATTGCAAGTGATGAGTAAATTGCACTACAATATGCGATGTAGAAAATTCCGCATGTAGTTGCGTAAAGTATAAGCTATTGGCACTACAACGGCGATGTAGAAAATTCTGCGTTGTGGTTACCTAGAGTTGAGAAAGTTCGCCCTACGTCGCGATGTAGCAAATTCCGTGCGTAGTGGCTTTGCATATGATTGTCTTATGAGAAATGGTTTTCAAAAGAAAACGAATCAAATCGATTATTTTCTAAGTAATGTCTATGCGGAGTTATACCTTTATATATATATTGCCTAACCTCTTTTTGTTTTGTGTAGCTTGTATACTTTAGTAGATGTTGGCACGGACGCTTTTGCATCAAAGACATTATTTTGATTAACTTTACGTGGGGGAACTAATGAGACGAAATATATAGATGTTAACGTATTTTGACATTGTGTACATGTGTATATATTGAATCAAATAATTATGTGTTGACATGAGATACTTGACGGATTATAAATCATATTTTGATATGTATATATAAATGAACCATTACACTTGATATGCACATATTGCACAAGGCACATATTTCATATAAGTATGAGTTGTTATATGTTAATTACATATGTGAATTATGTTTGTAAAAGAATTGCATGTTTGTGAAATGAATGAAAAATGCATGTTTGAGATTGAAAGAAGTTGGACGGTGATCAAAATAGTTCGAAGTGTATTTCTTATGCAGGTTGATTTTGGAAATGTAAATTTACAGCCGTTATGCTGTCCGATTTTTATGAAATTAGTTTTCAATCAAACGTGAAAAATTTCCATCAATCCCAACTATTTTAAAAGTAAAATAAGTTTTAAGTTAAAACGAGTAAATCGGCAAAGTATTTTAAGGGTTCGCTTCTCGGATTTCCTTAATCTGACGAGTCAGGTTCAGGAAGTTCGTTGAAGTGCCCGACGGGATCCTCCAGATAAGAGCTTAGAAAATGTCTGGTTCGGGTCCTGTCATAAGCTGTCATGGATGAATTATATGAGCTGTTTTGGTGTTATAAAAGCTGTTTTGAATGAGTTGCACAAGCTGTTTTGATGTAAAAGCTGTTTCGAGTGAGCTGCGCAAGCTGTTTTGACGTTAAATGCTATTTCGAATGAGTTACTTGTGCTGTTTTGGTGTAGATGCTGTTTTGAACTGATGGCTTGAGCTATTTTGGTATTAAATGTTGTCTTGAATGAACGTTACGAGCTGTCTTAATATTGTGGGATGTTTTGAGTAACGTTTAGGGGTGTTTTGAAACCATTATAAAGTATATTTATATAGTTGTTGAAATGCGAATGCTAATGTAACTTTGAAAGTCGCTTGCGACGTTACCTAAAAAATTAATGTTAAATGCATAGGTAACAAGAAGACAAAAGCGAATAAGTTGTGAGCTTTGCAATAGGTTATTCGGTCACTACAACAAATACTGCCTATAGGAATATCTGAAAGGCAACGTGGATCAGGTTTACGTTGCCATAAGTCACCTACGGCAACGTGTAGGCTTGCACGTTGTGGAAGCAGTCTATGGCAACATTTAGTCATATGTTACCGAAAGTAAGTGACATATAGCAACATGCAAGATCGAGCACATTGCCAAACATCTAGCTTTGGGCAACGTTCAAGGATGCACATTGCTAAAAACGTAACTTTCGGCAACGTGGACAACTGAACGTTGCTTAAAACTAACATTTTGGCAACGTGCATGTTCACGGGTTACCAGAAACCAATATTATGACAACGTGCATTGCTACGGGTTGCCAAAAACCAATATTTTGGCAACATGCAATGTTGAAAGTTGCTAGAAAACCAACTTTTGACAACATGTATAATTGCAGGTTGCCGAAAACCCATATTATGGCAACGGGCAAGGCTATACATTGCCAAAAACCTAGTTTTTGGCAACGTGTAGTCATGCATGTTGCTAAAGATCTCTATTTTAAATTGATATAAATGAATGTAATTTTTAATTTAATTTCATAATTACTAATCACATCTCATCTCAAACATAAAAAGACAATTATTCTTTGACTTAAATACAAACTACTTACCTAACATGTAACATAATTAAATTCATAAAAATAAATTAAATTTTGAAGTTAATTTTATTTAATATCATAATG
This sequence comes from Dimocarpus longan, assembly GCA_022984855.1. Taxonomy (NCBI): domain Eukaryota; kingdom Viridiplantae; phylum Streptophyta; class Magnoliopsida; order Sapindales; family Sapindaceae; genus Dimocarpus; species Dimocarpus longan. The sequence goes on along the minus strand of CM041014.1, from coordinate 33,398,365 downwards.
AAAGTATAATGATTATATATCAGTAAGTTATTTGAAATAATAAATATAATGGTGTGTTTACTTCACTTAGAGGAATCAGAACGAGAATCGGATTCGGAATCAGAATGGTTTGAAATCGGAATGATATGTATGTATTGGAATAAGAATAATTTGTTTATTTCAACTATAAGAATCAGAATCGAAATCAGTAGTATTCCTAATGAGCTGTTTACTTTACTTTTGAATCAGAATGAAATAATTACAAATTATAAAAATGTCATTGATTAAAATAATGAATTAATTACAAAATGTAGAATAATATTTAAGATGCAGTGCCATGTTTTTGTCATTTAACCCGTCATAATAGATTAAAAAAATTAACTTTTTAAAATATATTATTGTAAGCATAGGCTAAAATTATGAATTAATTACAATATGTATATTGTCGGCTAGGTTAACCGGGTCAAATCAGGGCACGCTTTCTTTATTGATCACTTGAAAAATAAATAAAAATAATGTAATCAATTCCATTAGTTTCCAAATTCAATTTATTACTGAATCATGTTATATATTCTACATGCCAATACCCTTTTTCTTGTATCTTATGATTGTATCTTTGATTATTTATCTCATTGTTTACATAATTAGAAATTCTTTTATTAATAATTTATGTAATTAAAACATTTGTAAATATGTTACTTAGAGATTATTTTGAGATCATTCAAATCAATTATTTTGGATCAAGGAGAATATAATTTGATTCATATTTTGTGAAACACAAGGTAAAGTATCCACATTAAAGTATAATTATGATCGAAATATAAATATAAATATAAATATATATATTTAAAGATATTAAAATAAATTCTAAAGAGTAATCAATCAATTTTCTGTCTTATATTCTGTTATTTAAATTGATTTCATTCTGTTTTTATAATAAATCAAGGTGTCTCCTATTGTCTCAAAGTTGAAATTACCCATTAATTACGACAAATAGATTTACACAATTGCTTTTTAACATAAAATGCTATCATGAATGAATGGTTAGTAACACTTTATTTTTTATTATTTTTAATAGAAATAATATAGCATCCCACCAATGCTACACAATAGTTAACGAATTTACTAGTTTAATTTGAATATTATAGCATTTTAGATATGTTATTTGGCTAGCTCTCAAAAACCAAACAGCGGGAAACAAAATGACAAACCCGCTTTAACTTTAACAGCCACTTAAGCTTCCCCTAATTTTTTTGGTTTCCCTAATCTCTTATTTTTCAATTTCTTAAAACCAGGAAATCATAAGGTTGGAGTTGCAGTCCTCCAACACCATCGACAACCTCAAGGCCAATATCTAGGACAAGCAAGGAATTTCGTCAGAATAGCAGTGCATCATCTTCGTCGGCAAGAAGAGGACAGCAGAACCCTAGCCGACTACAACATTCAGAAGGAGTCGACGCTCCACCTCGTCCACCGCCTCCGTGGTGGTGCCAAAAAGAGGAAGAAGAAGACCTACAATCCTACACCAATCCTAAGAAGATCAAGCACAAGAAACAACATTGCAAGTTGCTCTGTTAGACCACCACACCACATTCGCAAGTCGCAACGTCGCAAGTTGCTCTGTTAGACTAGAGGTTATTGTTCAAGTTACTGTCTTTGTTACAAAAGGTGTGCTATTAGTTCCTATGAATATTATGTGTATGGATATTATGGTGAAAGTAATGGCATTTCCATTTTATAGATATATGATTACCAAAGCACTCTGTCAAATACCTGCTTTATGTTACTGGTAATATTACTGCAAAATTTTCATATAACCTGACAATGCCTCTTATTCCTTCCTATTATATTTGTATCTACCACTTTGTGAATTTAACATTTTATTTCTATATTTATTTTTATTTTGAGAGCCAAATGATAGTAGCCACTGTCATTAAGATCCGTAAAGATCTTATATATATATATATATATTCATGTACTGCTGTGAAGGAATGGCTATCACATATAATCTATCCTTTGTTATAACTTTTCCTATTAATTGTGTCTTGTGTGGACATATGGGTTTGCTATAATCTTTCGTGACTTTGATTAGGATTGCAAAATATTTTGTCGGTGTGTTGCTTTGTGTGGTCCCCTGATGTTTGGAAGTGGGTTCAGTTATCTGTGTTTGTTTGATTACTTTGAGAGTATCATACATGTTTGATTTCCAAATGATGCCGAAACTTTGTTTGCATTGCTTGTTGGGAAAATCGGATCATTTATTTTTGGACATATGACTTTGTTGAGTATATGGTCCATTGCTTTTGAATGTTTGTTTAGTAGAGTAGTTGTTCTATTATAATTGTTTATTATGTAATACACAGGACATGACATAAACAATAGTTAATAACAGGTAACCAAGTCTAGTTCTTAGTCATAGAAGAAGCGGCAATTCTAATGGCCAATATTGGTTGGTAGCAGTGGTGGTCCTGCTGATAGAGTTGGCTAGGGCTTTGGATGGTGCAGTAGTTGTGGTTGGCTAATTGGTTTCAGTTATTTTTTTATAGAAATGGTAGTTTTATATTGCTCGCTTTTTTGTTTGTTTTTGTTATTGTGTTTTGTGTGTTTTTGTTTGTGCATAAAGGTTCAAATCGTTGCCTGTCTATACTCTATGGATCATCACTTTTTGAGGATGGACCGCATCAATATGTAATTGAGAGTTCTATGTGATTAATGTTTTTTCACAAGGCTCTCTCTCTCTCTCTCTTTCTGTCTGTGTCTCCTGTGTAATACTTGAATACATATTGATAAGAACATTCGTAATTGCATGAGTATATGTGTTGGCCTAAGGGAAGTAATTTTTTTGGACAAAAACTGCTGAACTGTTTTCTTCATTTAAGTTGTATATTGTCTGTGTGAGAGAAGTAGACACTGGCCAGTTAAGTTTCCATATTTATTTTTATTTAAATTGATTATATATATTTTTATTTTTATTTCTATATTTATTTATATATATATGTAGAGATTTAGATAGATAGTATATTATATTAATTGACTGTACCATTTGAGCAAAACAATTCACTAGATTAAGAAATGATGAGATGTTTGGATTATATGTAAGATTGTTGGTTATGTTGAATTTAGTAAGTGATGTTTGTTGGCATAGTTAATTATAATTATTTGTGATTACATGCACAATTTTTATGAATTTTGATTTTACATCTATAAGAGTTATTGATTATTATATGTTAGTATTGTTTACAGGGATAATTATAGGTGATTTGTTGATTGAGAAAGAAACAACTTATCATTCAAAGACAAGTATGACAGAGGCAAGTAGCATTATTTGTTTAACTTTTATTTTAACTATTTTCGATATTTTATGATGTGTTTGTACCTAATTTATGTGTTTTATTCTTAAAAGTCTTCTAAACAAGCTGCAAAAAGATTTTTGAAGGAACGATAAGCAATCTTGGCGTCAACAAGAAGAAATAGAAATCGTGGGATAAGAACCTCAATTGAAGAACAAAATTCAAGGATTGGAGGTCAAAGTAGTACAAACACCCAAAATGAGTAAAGTGATAAGCAAGTTAGTCAACCCAATGACAATGCCAAAAAAGCAAAGCAACGCAGATCTACTCATATGTCCAAATTAAAAGGCAAAGAACCGATGGAAGTGGAAGTTAATATGCACAGTCAAACAATTGATGGATCTTCAATTATCCTTTCATCTTACATTGGAACTATTGTAAGAGAACATGTACCCATTACACTTCCAAGTTGGAAACAACTTGATAATCATACAAAAGAAATGTTATGATCATCTCTTTTGGTATGTACTTTTATAAGTCTATGTTTAGAATTATATTTCTAAAGTTTAAACTTTGAAAATCTCTATTTAACTTGAATTGTAATGTCTATTGTGTAGCAATATTTCAAGCTCTTAGATTGTCATAAAGACTACATATTTCAAAAGATAAATGCTCTTTGGAGACTATACAAGTGTAGAATTACTAGAAGAATTAGGGAAGCAAATGCAAAACCCCAAAGAAAATGTGAATTGCAATCAATTAAACCGAAGAACATTACAAATGATGAAGAATGGAAAAAATTTATTAAAGAGAGAACATCTACTGCATTTGAAGTGAGTAGTACTTGAAGTATTTAAAATTAATGTTTTCATTTATATATGACTTGTGTTTTTGTAATTATTACGTTTGAGAATACTTGTTTGGGTTTGTTATAGGTAAAGAGTAAGTAATTTTGTGATATGAGTCTAAGTCAACAATTCCGGCACACAATAGGTCGAAGGGGTTATGCTCGCTTGCAACATATGATGGTTAGACTTTTTTCATTATTGAACTCTTACAATTAAATTACAATAAAATTGATTAGTTTTATTTTAAGTAGATAATACAGTACAAATTTTGTGTTGTAGAAAAAGTAAGCTATAGATGAAGGTAAAGACCCAAATAGTATAACAAGAGTTGATGTTTGGATAAAAGGACATCAAAGAAAGGAGGGCAAATCTGTTGGTGATACTGTACAAAATGTTTTGATAAGATACAATTTCAATAATTTTGTTCTCTCTCTCATTCTAAGTTTTGTTTTTCTAAAAAAGAAAGTTTTAATCTTTTAATTAATTTACATATGCATTTAGAATGAAATTGAGGAGTTGCACTCATCAGAATGCCCTCCGAATGATAATAAAGTGAATGAAAATACCATTACAAGAATATTAGAAAAAGAGAAACGTGGCCAAGTGAGAGGTCTTGGATTTGGAGCCACCCCATCACGAATAGATGCGCAAGTTCATTCCGAGCAAAAAATGAAATTACTAGAAAATGAAGTGGCGAGTCTTAAAGAGATGGTGGTTATGGTTATGAAACAAAATCAAGAAGTATGCATTTTCAACCTTATTTTATTATAGATATATACTTATTAGAATATATGTTTTAATGAAAATATTTTCTATTATTATTATTTTTTAGTTATTGAATAAATGTGTAATGGTGGATGCAATTGTGGATGCAATGGCGTCTCGTGAGTGCACTCCTTCTTGTGGATATACTCCGGTTGAGTACATGCCTTCACATGAAAATACTCAAGTTAATAGTGCTAAATATTTTTGTTTTAGTTAATTACATTTTTTAAATTATCAATAATATGTTATATTTATTATTGCAGTCACAACATGGAATTGTCTCTACAACACAAAGTAACTTCCAATTGGAGAATGCAAAATGCCACATTTTACATTGGTATCCAACTGAAGATGAAGATAAAGTTGTTGCAGAATGAAGGATTTCATCAACAGACCCTTCAGTTACAATACATAATATGCTTCTTGGAAAATGTTATTGGAGAATTTGGGTAGAAGTGGTATTTGAAGATATAAAACTATGAAGATCAACCGATGAGCATGAAACTTTAAATCAAGCTATCGGAAGTACCGTTGCTTGGATCAAATACTGCATCAAGTTAGTGTAAAAAATATAGATTTGAAACTTCCATGGTTTTTTTAGTTACTTGATGTTCTTCTTGATTCATTGATATTAGGTTGACATGAGTCGTGACATTAGACTTGATTTAAACAAGTTTTAGATATTTTTTGGAAGTATTGTGATTATGACGTTATTATGAAAGTGATGTAAAAATTATATATTTATCAATGAAATTTCAGTTTGTAAATACAGGTTTCATAATTAGTCTCTAAAAAGTATTGTTGAGCATTTTGTATAAATTGAAAAAATTATTTACACAAAAAAATGAAAATGATACTTAGTAACATGCATTTGACGTTGCCATGAGCAACCTATGATAACGTGCAGGTAAAGTTGCCTTAAACATCAATGGCGACATGCACTTTATGTTATCTTAAGATCAACTTTATGTTATCTTAAGATCAACAACGTCCATTATAGGTTACCGTAACTGATTAACGGCAACGTGCAGCCAATGTTGCCTTAAGCACCAATAACATCTTGCACGTTATGTTGTCTTCCACATCTATGGCAACATGCAGACAATGTTGCCTTACATTCTATAGAAACATTAGTTGCAAGTTGTTATAACCTATTGCAACATGAAGTCCATGTTGCTATAAGAAGTAAGATAACGTGCAACATGCGTTGCCAAAGCCTTGATCACTATGGCAACATGCTCATCGGTAACATGCTCCTGCACGTTGCGAATACCTACGACAACGTACTATGCACGTTGCCATAGGCCAAATTTCTTATAGTGGGTGAGTGTTACTAAAATGATTTGAAACTATTGTTTAATTCTAAGTGATATGAATATTTATAAATGCTTTGATATGAATACTTTGTTTTAAGCTTTATGATTTCATGTAAGTTTATTTAAATTATTTGATGTTATTAAATTTCAGGTTATGGAATTTTATGTAACATTTAAATCATATGTTCAAATATGTCATGGAATGAATTTAATTTAATTGTGATATCATTCCTTACGAATTATTATGTTCAAATCTGAAATGTGGATTTTATATGAAATGCAATTTAATTATAAATGTTTTATCAAGCCTATGGTATTTTTTAGGGTAATCTTATGATGTTATCGGTAATGGTAAAGTACCCTAAAATGATGTAGGATTCCACTTGGGAGTTACGATATAGGATTCCGCTTGGGAGTTATGATGTAGGATTCTACCTCTCCCTAGGGTACATTATGAGCTAGCTTACTACCTGAGCGATATAGGATTCCACTTGGAAGTTGCGATGTAGGATTCCGCCTCTCTCTAGGGTATATTATGAGCTAGCTTACTATCTGAGCGATGTAGGATTCCGATACTTAGTTACCGATCGTATGACCGTGCGATATAGGATTCTGCTTTGTCATATGCCTAGGGTGCCATAGGTGAATAAATGATTGGTGGTTGATTTATTTTATTATAACGCAATGATTTTTAATTAGCTTGTATACCACCATTTTTATTTTACAGGTTTATGTTATATTGAAATGATATAAGCTACTGGATTTTACTTCAGATTTACGAATTATATTTTACGATTATGTTTAAAGTTTAAGTGCAATGATTTAATTATATTTTATGAATCATTTATGAAACATTAGGGAGGATATAAGTTTATGTTTAAGTATGATATTCAACGATATAAACTTTTGTTTAATTCTAAGTAATATGAATCTTATAAATGTTTTGGTATGAATAAATTTCTTTTAAGTTTTATGACTTCATGAAAGTTTAAATAGAAATGTATATCACTCACTGAGCTTTTTAGCTCACTATTTCCTATCCGTTGTTATGAAAAATCTCCCCAAATATAGGAGCGAATACTCAAGGAGAGCGATCTTCGATGCAAAGTTAAGCGAGCACATCCGACGATTGTTACTGTGAAATTAAAACAAATATTTTGATATATAATGAATTTGCATGATGTAAATATTTTTGATTTTATATTTGTTAAACAATAATCATGCATTAACAGTATATATATATTACATTAAAGCATGAAAAATAAATGAACAACGTACCCGTCCTTCTGCAAATATGATCAAGATTTTGTGTTGTTCAACTGGGTTGGAATTCAATCACAGAATATGGAAAGAAAACTCAATTCACAATATGAATTACCTTGCCCTGTTTTGTCACTGTTTTTGTTTTATATTCTGCTTTTTGGTTTCTTCTGAGTATGCTGTATTTCTCACACGCTAACACACTCTAAAATCCCTATCAAGTTATATTGCATCAGTATATAACTGCCATGTGCAGTTATAAAACCACCCAAAAAACTTATATAAAACTGCTAATAGCAGTTAAATGATATGATCCAACCATATGTTGGATCTGGGTTTGGGTCTTTGGGTCATCTTGGGTGAACCCGACCCAAGCCCATATAACCCAACAATATTGATGTTTATGATTTTATGCATATTAAAATGATTTTAAGTTCGAAATAGTTTTGATTTAAATAATTTAATTTACGTTTGAATGTGAATTTTGAGATGAACTTGAGGTCTAATTTGGAAGTGGAGAAGAATGTATGTATTTAGAAATGTTTATAAATCGATTTACATGTGTTTTGAAAAGGTTGAAAATTTCAGAGAAACAGTCGTCGTGCTATCGAAATTTTTCATCAGATTTTTTATTAAAGGATTAAAGAATGACAAAATATGATGACTTTGTTTCACAGAGCCCTTTTGAGTCACCTGTATGAAAACTACAAGGATCTCTGTTTGGGTGCCGGGAGGGCTCCGCTCGGATTCAGATAAGGAAAATCCGAGTTGGGTCATTTTAGAATGCCATTGGATAACCGTCGATGTAGCGCCTAAAATCAAAACACGAATTAAAAGTTAGTCATATTAGATTAGTAATCTGATTTCACAAAAGTAATAAATATTTTTATCAATACCTGAGGTCTAAAGAAGAGGAAGTTTTGTATAGTTTGTACACATTCTCAACCATATCATTTAACACCGGTAGAGTTTCCACCACCCGCTCTTTTTCCATTTTTTTTTCTTTTTCGCACGTTCCGGATTTATGTATAGTGACAACAGAGATACCGATGGTTTAATCTTTCATTTAGGTTGTGGTGGATCCTGATGGGGTGGTAGGTCCTCATGGGGAAGTGAGATCTTAACACGCCCCAACAGCTACAATCTTATGCCTTAGGCCTCCATAACCTACAGAAAATCAAAAGTTTTAACTACAAGTTTATAATGAATTGAAAAACTCAACTAAAACACAAAATAAATTATAAATTTACCTAATCATTCTCATCCTGATGTCCTGGATCATGATGAGGTGGTAAGTCCTCATGGGGAAGTGGGATCTCTACCTCTCCCAATAGTTGCGATACTATGTCTTGGACCTCTACTATCTGTAGAAAATCAAAAGTTGTAATTACAAGTTTATAAAAAATTGAAAAACTCATTTAAAACACAAAATAAATTATAAATTTACCTGGTCACTTTCATGCTGATGTCCTGGATCATGATGGGGTGGTAAGTTCTCATGGGGAAGTGAGACCTCTACCTCTCCTGGTAGCTACGATACTATGTTCTAGACTTTTACTATCTACAGAAAATCAAAAGTTGTAATTACGAGTTTATAATGATTTTAAAAACTAAACTAAAACACAAAATAAATTATAAATTTACCTGGTCACTCTTATCCTGATACGGTGGATCAAGATAAGATGGTGAAGCATCTACTGACCGTTGTGTTTTTGTTGATGGTGATATTTTCGATGGTGATGCTCTTTTTAGTGGTAAAGAGTCATACATGTGCTCATCTTGGATAGAGCTCTTAGTATCATCATCGTCATTCGGGTCATTCCCGTCATCCGGAGGCATACGGATTTTTAGTATCCTCTCAATCCTACTTAACCTCTGATTTTGCTCCTTTTGTGTCTTCAAAATAGACCCCAACAATGTCATAACTTCCCCACCTTCATCTGAGGCTCCTGTAAAATTAATTAAATAACAAAATAAATTAAGAATAAAATACAGTAATATGTGTCATACAAAGTTCGCACCTGACGTTGAGAAGGTCCAGTGGTTATGTTGGGACCCCGTGGGACTGCGGTATCATCGTACTGATCCTCGTCTGAATGTGTACTCTTTTTGTCCTTGCCTCTGAATATGTACTTTCTAAGTCGACTAGTGGACTTGAGATGTGATAATGATGTTGTTGTTGTTGTTGTTTCTGCTCCTCCTCCTCTTTACTAGTTGACTCCCTCTCACCCTCCTCCTCCCTATTCGATTCCCTCTCACTCTCCTTATTATCAAAATTATCATCTGTACCTTCATCAACACCCTCTCCGCTGCCTACTTTATAGGCATTCTCCCTAATTATATGTCTAGGGTTGAAGGACTTCTAGTAATCATTTTCTTTCTCCGCAACAGTGGGCTCAAGGGTATTACTCCCTCCTATTAACTGGAAAATATATATAATATACTTAATATTATCATTACAAACAATAATAGGCAATAAATGGAAACAAATATAGGTTAGTTTAGATACTTACACAAATAAGCTCATTAGGCCAAGTTATTTGCTTTCTGTTATTAGATTCCCAATTCACACACCTTGGTAGCACTATATCGTCACCTATGACTCTCTTCCTTACCCTATTTTCCAATCACAGAAACATTTCCACCAGCCACCACTGTAATTTTTATTGGATTAAACAAAAAATTGATAAACAATTAGTTAGTATATATATAAACACTAAACAATTTTCATTATTTATCAAGAGAGTATACCAAATATCGTGCTTGAAATGCCTAAATAAAGCCATACAAATTAATGTTACGTCCAATAATAAGCCGATCTTCATCAAACGCCCAACGAAGGCTCTCTATAAGCCTACTGTAGCAAAGGGGAACTTATTCCACATGTTAAGATCCTCTATTAAGACCAACAGATAATCGTCTACCCTAGACCGATCATCAAAGTCGTAGAATAAATTGTAAGTAATGACTATATTAGTTAACTTCAAGACATCCTTATCGCTTATAGTGTCCCCTCGGACTCTTAAAATTTGCATAATTTTAGTCAATTTCGGTGATACTCCTTTAAAAAGTTGCCATAACAGACTATTCTCGTTTACTTGCTTCCTCTTAAGCACTTGTAGATCGAGATACCCGAGCTACAGTCCTGTCACTAGTAAGAACTCCTGCTTTCTAAACTTATATGACCTTCTCCCTATTTCAAACCACATCTCAACAGGATATGAATTAGGATATACTAACTCCCTAGCAATGATGGCCAGGATAAGGAGAGTGACTAATAGCTATTGACCGCACATTTTTAAAAAATGTGTGATCAAACTCTCTACCTTAAACCTTTCTAGAAGTTGTCTTTGCTGTAGAAATCCATTTAAGTAACCAATATGCTTCATACTATTGTGTGTACTCTCCAACGTTCATTTTGGAAGATGTTGTACTGGATGTCTATAATTGAATTTCATCTGTAGGATAGAAAAACAATGAAAATAAATAAATAAATCAAATTAAAATAATTATAGACAAAATAATCTGATCGGCCTATGTTTATATACTTACATCGACGTCGATATATGATACTAAACATAAATCGACGTCGCATTAAGTTGTGAAACGTAAGCCAAATCGGAATATATTGTCATATACTTGAACCGACATCGGCCTACGTTAATGGACCTAAACAGAATTAACATTTGTTTGTTCACTTGAACTGACATCGGTCTATGTTTTCAAACATAAGCCGACTTAGCATCTGTTTGTCCACTTCAACCGACGTCGATCTATATTTTCAAACATAAGCCGACTTGGCATTTGTTTGTCCACTTCAATCGATATCGAACTATGTTTTCAATCATACGCCGAATCGACATTTGTTTGTTGACTTTATCCAAAGTGGGCCCATATTTCAAAACATAAGCCGATCACTTAACCAAACCTACATTTTCAGTTCAATTTGGACCATATCCTAAACAACATATAACATAATCTGACCCTAACTATCAATACCCAACAAAAACAAGAAGCGGATCGGCTTTTGTTTGTCAATGTAAGCCGACATCAATGTAAGGTATCCAACATAAACCGATTCAGCATTTGTTGGTACACGTAAATCGGCGTCGGCCTATGTTGTCACACATAAGTCGACCGTCCTCTCAAAATATGAACTCTACCAAACCTACATATTCAGTGTAAATCCAACCACATCCTAACCAAATACAACATAATCTCACCTTTATCATCAATATCCAATATGTAAAAACACAAATCAAATCTGTAAATGACAAAAAAATCAAAAAGTCACAAAATTATGCCGTAGTGTGTCGAATCGGTGTTCCTTTAGTAATGGGTGAGGATGACGTGCTCGCTGGCGGTGTATGGTGGTAACATAATGACGATGACTACGTGAGATGGTAGACGATTGTGGAAATTGATGGTCGGGGTGCGTCGTGTGACAGAGACCGATCGTCTTCCATTTTCACATTGATTTTCCAACTTATATGACGATGGCAGTTCCATAATTTTCATTTTTTTTTTTTGAATTTTGAAGTTAGTGGCAATTTCGTAATTTTAGGTTAGGGCCAATTTGGATATCTTGGGTATAAGATGTAAATTATTTGTTTGAGAGGTTAAAATAAAATTTTTAAAAAGTTTGAGGTTAAAAATGTATTTTACATTATTTAAGTGGTTAATTTTGGTATCTTTCTTTTTTTTTTTTTTTATTGATAGCCATTGAACCAAATTAATGTTTGAAAATGAAATTTAATATCTTAATGAAATTAAAGTCAAAAGATCTGATTGTATAAGGACCATTCAAATTAAGAGAAAAAAGAGCTAGAAAAACACAAAATAATAATAAACCAAAAAAATTCAAAAAGTTCTCTTGAAACTAATAAATATCTCCCTTTACAAGGGTAACAAACAATACAATAATTTCTTCATCTTGCTTTTGTATTTTTCTTCAAATTTTAGTAGTTCAAGAATAAACACCAAAGATACATAAAGCAAAACTTGGAGACGAATATAAAATCAAAAAAAAAACTAAACTGCATGGCCATGGCAAAATCTTGGTGAATCAAACACAATCAGTTTTGCAATTTTCTTCCATTGCATGAGTTGAAGATAAGCTCTACGGATCTATTAAATGAATTGCCTTCTTTCATCAACAGTCCCCCTTCGATCACAGAGCTTAATCTTCCCAGAGAAATGGTGTAGACTTTGTACATCAATTTCCTGTTGATCGTCGAAATCTGTTAGACACGAAAAATCTGACAATGTTCTCGAATAATTATCGATTCAGAGCTCGTCATGCAAAGGATCGTAATCTGCTTCGGTACTTTCATCAGAGACCGCACTGTAGAACATGTATTCGTGATTAAGCATTTCATCGAGTGATAACTTTCCATCTTTGTTGTCATCGGCCTGAAATTAAATTAGAGAAAATGCATAAAATAACCCCTTTTTGAGAGTCCACTTGAAAACTAACCCCCATTTTTTAGGTTGAAAAAATCTCAACCCTGAAGTTGAGATTGAATTGAATTAATACTATGACTCACAACCTGGAAGTTGGGATTCCGAACCTAGAGGTTGAGATTCTCTACCTTGAGGTTGAGATTTAAAAAAAAAAAGTTATTTTTCAAATGAGTTATAAAAAAAAGGGTTAGATTTCAATAAAACCCATTAAATTAAACACAAAATTGAGTTTGTACACTTTGTATATTTATTTTTTGAATTACTATAAATTAGAATGTTGAAATATTTATGATTTGCGCAATGTTTCAAAACTCGCTATTCGCTATTTGATTGACTACCCAGCGAGTAATAAATACTTAACCACATGACCGATGGTCAAACCTGGAAAAAAATATAAAAAATTTTTATAATGTCAAAATACAATTATATAATCACAAAAAGTCATAAAACATGTTTCGTATAATCTCAAAAGCAACTTTAGTATAATACTTGTCGAGTTGATCTGGGTCGAGTGCCCCCAAGTTGACCGAATACTTGTCGAGTAAACTTGTCATATAAAACTTGCTTGGCCGAGTGCTCGCTAGACATGATCACCGTTCTGTTCGGTTCCGGTTCCGGTTTCGAACCGACGGTTCCAGTTCTAAAAAAGCTAGAACCGGAACCTTAACAAAAATAAAACGGTTTCGGTTCGGTTCTAGAACCATCGGTTCAGTAACGGTTCTGGTTTCGGTTCTATAACGGTTTCGGTTCTGGTTCTGGAACCTTTTTTTAAAATGACAATCTGAAATTTAAAAATCAATATTAAATTATATTTTAAAATTAAAAAAAATAAATCCATACACAAACGAAATAAAAAATTTAATTATTTGAAGAGCAAATTATTGTAGATGATATTGATGTTTTGGGTCTGTTTGATGCTGGATTAATGTTTCTGTTGAGTGTTAATGAACCAGAAATCCAGATATCCTTCGTGAACCAGAAACCTGAAATGTGAACCAGAAACTGAAATGCGATGAACTCATGAACAAATGAATTGAATCACCATCAATTTTTTATTTTTATTTTTTTAAATATTATTTTTCTTATAAATGGATCTAGACCGTCCATCTCAAAATAGATGGTCTAGATCAATTTGAAAAAATTTTAAATTATTTTTTTATAGTTTAAATTTAATTTTTTAAATTATTTAATTTTTAAATATTTTAAGTTTTAAAATTTAAAATTATTTATTAATTAATATAATTTAAGAATCGGAACCGAATCGGAACCGCTGGTTCAAGACGGTTCCGGTTCCACCGGTTCTTTGAATCGACGGTTCCGGTTCCTTTAAGGTCAGAACCGGAACCGGAACCGCTACAGTGACGGTTCCGGTTCTACAGTGACGGTTCGGTTCGAACCGAACCGTGATCATGTCTAGTGCTCGCTGAGTTGGTCAAGTACTTGTCGAGTTGACCAAATACTTGTCGATTAAACTAAGTATTTATCAAGTAAACTTGTATCATAAAACCTGCTTGACTGAGTACTTACACAGTTGGCTGAATTAGACCTAGTACTCATCCAACTTGGCAAGTAGAACCTTTGATTTAGGAATTCTTAGATCAACAGAACCCCGATTACCAGAACCCCGATTACCGAATACTTGGGAGTGTTCAGACCTACTTGTGGAGTTTTACAACACTCATATGAAAAACTTACCAATCGGTCAGTCTCAACTTCGTCATGTGTTTTATATATTAATAGGAACTTTTACTTATATTCTAGGCTCATGAGCTCGTGTCTTTACTTATTATAGCTTTATTGAAAATTGGAAATCAATTTTTTTTTTTTTAAATCCCAAAAAGAATGATCAACTTACTTTCAGTATTAACTAACCTCGTGCCAGACAAATGGTGAGCACCAGTTAGTTTCAACTGATAAAGTGTCTCTTACCATTAAGAAAAAAAGATCTTGGTTTAAAACCGCTAACATAAGAAAGGTTAAGGGGTGACGTTACTACTAATGAATAACTAAATATCTAAACGAAAATACAAACCTCTGTCATGAGATAACTTGTGTAGTAGGTGGCATAAGTCAATTGTCCAGGATGCAGGCAACCAAATAACGGTAACATTTCTCCAACTTCCAATAATCTACAACAAAGTCTCAAGGGTTAAGGGTCTTGCTATGTTATTGATAAAGGTGATATTATCAGATCGATTGTCCAGTGGTAGATATTATAGATCATTGAATTACATTTAGTATATGAATATAATTTAATGATGTCTTTCCACTGTCACAATAATGTTACTGCATACATAATGGATAAATTGAGGGTGAAGAATTGAAAACTTACCGGTCTTTGTTGAGATCAAGCTCGTCAAATTTATCTTCGGGAGACGTTACATGTCCATCATCACCGTTTACAATATCAACACAACTTTTGTAGGTGGCATATATGTTGTTAAGAAATTCTGTGAAATTGAGCTTTCCATCCTTGTCAAGGTCTATACGCCTGTTTGTTCATTTACAATATTGTTAATAGATGAATGATCATGTAAATGTTGAGTTTTAAACCTAACCCTGAAATTATAAAGTGAGTTCTTTAGCACCATTAATTTGTGTGCAAATTATTTTCTTTTGCGAACTAACTATGCGCGTGAACCAATGATACTAAACAAATTCTATTTATAATTTCAGTGCTGGTTCTAATGCTTCGATTGTTCTATTTTTAGCTGTTTACTTTGTGATAAAATGCTTTTAATATTGTTTAAAAATGCCACTTCACAATTAAATGTGAGATTTTGCACTTAATGTTATATATGTAGTGTAACATTTTCACTATATATTACATTTTTTACTTTTTTCAAGTAACCACTCATATTGGACTTTGACTACAAACAAACAAAAGTTTTATTTCATATGATGATGATGATAATATAAAAGCACACATTTAAAATGCTTTGAAAGAAGCATTCTAAATAATTTCTAAAAGAAATGCTTTTTGGATCAAATAAGTTGTATTTGAAGTACTTTTTTTTTTCTTAAATCAAATAATGAGCACTTTACCGAAATTTAAATTTACATAAAGTACTGTTTACAAAACCCTCTTGAAAATGCACCTAAATCATAATAGAAGATATATTTTTAATAAAAGTTTTTGGATAAAAGTGAATTTGTCCCTTTTAATTCTTGTGAAAACTTCTACAGCAAGTAGAAATATAGAAGAGAAGTTAAAGGTACGAAACAATAAACAATGATCACAGACGAGATTTTGCACGTTATTTTATGTAAAATCCTAAACTTATATGAATACAAATTCAAAATCCTGCAGGTATCTAATTAAAATAGTTAATGAAACAACTTACTTGATTTTCTCTCCAAGAAGCCATAGCTTAATTACATTATTGTTGCAATCTTCTGGATTCAAGAAACTGCAAGAAATTTAAATTACTTTTAAATCATCAAAATCTACTTCCTATCTAAAATAATGAACCCAATAATAAAAAACAAGAAAGAAATATAAAAAGCAAAGAGAAGAGAGAAAATGTTTACTTAAAAAGTTCTTGAGAGTTGAGAGTGCTATTCCTATCAACATCTGCATTGTTAAATTGCTCTTTCCACCATCCAGCTTCACCATGCCCCATTCTATTTTGCTCTATTCATTTGACATATTATTTATCTCAGTCGAACATCACTACCAATACATCTAATAAAATATCTTCAAAAATTCTCAAATGGAATGTTTGCTTTTTTTTTTTTTTTTCAAACTAGATATATGGTCGTGAAACAAATTAATTTGTTATTGTTTAGTCACAAATGGTTGTGAAACTGGTCTTAATGACCAAGGTCATTTACGACCATATCTTGATAGAAAACAAGATGACAAGGTCCACAATAAATAAAGGCTCCACATATTTATTTACAAAATAATCAAATACGTATATAACTACAACAAATAATATCATTGATCTCCATTTTATGATAATGATTTATCCAACCAATCTAAAATTTGTTTAGACTGCTCCTTAAATTGATCAAAAATTTTACCTTACCAGTTTTTGTTATACATAATTATCTATAACTTATCCAGAGCCGTTTGTTTTTGTTTTTGTTTTTTTTTTCCTTCGGTGAGATTAGTGATGATAGAGATGATATTGGGTGATGGAATGTTTGTGTGGTGTTTATGGTGGATTAGATGGGTGACTTTTCTACGATTTCGATTTACATATGCCCGGTTTGGCATCTTTGGTTAAAAAAAAACAAAAAGGCAAAATCTGGTGAGGGGCTCCATGGAGTTTCGAGTTGCTTGATTGAGTTGGACCAAGTCTACAGTGAGTAGAACCCTCGATTTAGGGGCTCTTGGGTTGGTGGAAACCCGCTGACTGAGTTCTTGACAAGTAGTCGGAATTACTCGTCGAGTTTTACAACAATAGTAGATAAAATCATCAATGAAAAACACTAACTTGCTTTTCATCTATATTTTAGACAAACTAGAAGGGAGATTAATGTGATGATATCATATAATATAAATTCATGTATAAATAAAATGTACCTATTTCTTCTTGAGAAAAATGAGGCAGATATTCTCGAAAAGAGACCTCTCCGTCCCCATTTTTATCAAGCAATTCCAACTCTTTTCGCGTTCTATAACTCAATCGATCAATCACTTGTTGCACATTCCAAGCTTCGAGTTCCTTAAAATCAATGAGCCCATCTTTTGGTGCATTGTCCACCAAGGGGAACAGAACCATCAACCTCAAAGTCAAGTTTAATTTCCCATTGTCACTGAAATCATCAAATTCGTTCTTGACCTCAGCTTGAAGATTGGTCAAATTATTTGGTTTATCTTCCGAATTGTTAGTAGGACTTGTATGGTTATCTAATATTTTTTCTTCTTCGGCTAGTCTTTCAATTTTTGAGATTAGAGGGTCAAAAATTGGCTTCGGAAATTGGTGTCCAAGACGTCGATGACCTATGCCCTTCTGTTCATGACTTTGTTGACTGGTCGGAGAAAAGATGAAGAAGACAATGAACGCGGTGGCTAGAAGGGCGTAAACCACCACCTTCGCCATATATGAGACCTCAGGAAGACAGGTTGACTAATTAGGTTACGAGGAGGAGGTGGAAGAAGAATTTACTTGATAAATTCTTTTCTTTTTTCAGTTGCATGAATGGAAGGAAAAGCGGTTATTGACAGTTAAAAGTGAGGGGCATACAAAGAATCTACTTATAGGTAGTTTTAATCTTTTTTTGTAGTGTCCCTGTGTCCGGATATTTTAGTGCTTTCCAAATTTGTCAAACACAATCTCCATTTGTTTTTTTTATGCTTTTAGAAGGTTAGTTATAGGTGACAAGAAAAGATTGAGATAGATATACCACGTCATCATTTGTATAAAGTTTTTTCTTTTTATATAATAATTTAATAGGATTATTGTTGTTAACTTTTATTTTTATACGTTATATATTGTTATTGAATGTATATACATTCAAGGTATCCCACACTCTTTTAATCTGTATATATGACTAACCATGTATGTATTTAGGGGTCAGGCTAAAAGTACTTAGAAATTAATTTTTTAAAGTGGACATCAACATCTAACCCTTTATTTGTTTCTAATCCAATCATCAAGATGATTGTTGATGTGAGATAAAAAGCTCAAATTTAAGCTTAATTATTTTGACCCTTAAATTAGATATGAATATAGAGTTAAATGTTTATGTCAGTTTTTTTAAAGTTTATCCGATGAACATACAAATTACGTGATGGATCCGGTTTTGTTGATTTTTTTTTTTTTTCATTTTGAAGTTAATGTATCCCATGTTGATTAATGTCGTTTTTCCCCTAATTATAGCCGCTGACAATGAGATGCTTTATATACCTTACATTTACCTGAAAGTAACAATCTAATAATTAAGCATTGAGATCAACTTCGACACATTATACATATTAATTTATATGGTGGCTCTATTGCTACCCATAAAATTTCTTCCTACACCCCTTTTTTTAAACACCCATAATAAAAATATAAAAGCCATAATTTTCTCTGTACACCTTTCTTAATTCCAAAAATAATATGAGTTCTTTTTACATCACTTTTCATCCATGAATGAAAGCTGCAATTTCTTGGTTGCTTAGATTGTTTTTCTCAAAACTCAATTCATGGAAAATGCTATACACAGTTTGTGCAAGCGGTGTACCGTTGTCAATTTTTACAACAATAAATTGGCAGTTTTTTCTTCGGTACCTATATATATTATTGTTTTTCATTTGCTGATATAAGTTGCCATTCACATTTCACTCCATTCAATCTTAACTTCACACAGCCAATTAAACGCGGGCAACCATCTTAAATTGTTAACGTCGAAAAAATGAATCCTTAGTCAACGAGGTTGTTTTCGGGCCCAAGCTGCAGTTTCGTGTGGATCGTGTGATGCATGCAAAGCGAATAGAATGTGAAGAAGAGATCAGAGGCGAGGAGCAGAGACACGAAGAGATTTTAGAATGGTTCGGCCCAAAAAGATGTCTACGTCCACTGTTCACTCTTTCACTATTTTGGCAGAATAACAGTACTCAGAATCCGATCCTTTTACAACGAAAATCCTCCCCTATTTATAGAGAAGGGGGAGGATCTACAGTAAAACGGAATAAGACAAGAATATACAGTACATTGAAAACACAATGATATGTTGCATTTAATGCGCCGGGATTTCAATTAATACGGCTGACAGTGCATTAAATGCGGTCGGATATACATTTAATGCTGCCAAATCTGTCACTTTCGGGCTCTTCCTGAGCGAGATTTTTGGTGGCTGATCTGCATGGATCATGAGTGGCTATCGAGATCTTAGCTGTAGTCTCTAACAAAGATGGCGTGCATGACACATTTTGGAGCTATATTCTGCATGACACATTTGACTTCTATTGACCAGTGATTCTGAGGAGGAAGGCGAAGGTGGACTTTTCAACAGGTGAAATACATTAAGTTGGTATGGCGAATCATATGATCCTCTGGTGAACCGGTCATCTGGAGAGTTGGGAAGACGGGTCACGAACCAATGCTTCCGCAGCTAGTTATTATAATAGGCGGGCATTCTCGTAAATGGACAAGTGGGTAGACGGGCACGCCTAGAAACCAGGGAACAGCCAGCTAGAATGATCTCAGGTGAGTAAGTTCGGACGAAGCAGGTCTGACGGATGGCCCCCTTAGCGGGTAGCTTAAACGGACGGAATCGACGAACAAGCAGGCGGACGATCATGGCGGACAAAATAAACGGTCAGCCGTCAACGGTCAGTGGACAAATTGAGCGACGAGAGCCAATAAGCAGAACCAGTGGACATCGATCAGCGAACAGCCTGAGTGACCACGACCGTCGGATAGATTGAGTGATCACGATCAACGAACAGGATAGGCTATCACGAGAGGACCCCTTGCCACGAAGGTGGGCTGGAAGAACGGCGGATTGTCGAGTCCTTGGGCTATTAGACCTGCACTGTAGATCTTTCTGGACCCAATTAGTCTGATCGCTAAATTACCCATAACATAAATTAAATCACTATAGATGAAAATGGTGATAATCACAAATCAGATGAGTCTACTAAAAAGAGAATAGTTGTTTTTTTTTATGTAGAATTGAAAATTTTATAACACTAAAATGGTTAGAACAATATGTAAAAAAAAAAAAAAAAGGTTTTTTCTATTTTTTTTTGGAAGGACTGAGTCTATCCGGATCAACTAGAATATGAACATTGGTGGTGCGACTCAGGACACTACTCTCGTATAGGAGAGATCCGTCCACATGAAGGTGAGAAGGAGATCCACACGAGGCTTGAAGGGTGGGGGAAGAAGAAGGATGTGGTTGTCATACAACCCACACATAAAAGTGGGGGAGCTTGTTATTTTTGGCTTCTCCGAGTGTCGAACCATTCTAAAGGCATGGAACAACCATTGCTTAAACTAATGGGGCCAACTGCTATTAACCAAATATATATATATATATATATATATAACACTATTAGAACAATAAAAGTAATCATTGTTCACACGAGTATGGTACACAAATACACATCATTAACCTTCTATGAATGCCAAAATTTGGGTCAAAATTAAGACAGAAATCTGAACATCTTCTTTACTTTGCACGTTTTTGAGACCGTCGACCCTTTATCTTCTATTCTTCATTTCCAGTTGGTCGATTTTGTTCTTCAATCTCTCGAACCTTGCACTTCCTGAAAGAGTATATATAATAATAGTTTGACTATTTTATTGGTTGTGTAAGATTACCTAATAATAATAATAATTGAATTAATTGTAAAAGTAGTTATTAAATAATATCTAATAGTTATCATAGATGGGTAAACTTACAATAAGATAGTCATATCCATATAACAAATAAACCTATTAAAGTACTTAGTAGACATATATATACATTTCTTTGGGTTTGGAAAGTGATCCTATCTCACGTGTAATGTCCAAGGTTAAAATCAGAAAGGAGCTCATCTGCATGGCTTGCCTTCCTCTCCTTTTTAGTCATTCTACTTGAGAAGAAATCTGATGCTGACTCTACAACAGTTTACACATAATAAATTATCAGAAGAACCAGATGTTTTAACTTATAATCTCCCATTAAGCAGGAAAAATAAGCATGGAATGTTTGGTTTGATGTGATAAATGATACCTGAAAATATTTTCAAACAAAAGTATCATTTGGATATTAAGGTAATTTATTCATTATATGTCATATTAGTAATAACATATTTTTCAAAATGGGTGTAGGGAGATATATATTTTATGGGTGGCAGTAGGGTCTTCCTAATTTATATCATCAAACTATTGTTACTATACATTAAAAGAGAGTTGTAACCCAAAAAAAAAAAAAAAATTGAAAAGAAATTTTATACATTTGGTAAAAATAAAAAAAATTACAATTTGAAAATTGAGTAAAAATTCTATTATTCAAAAATCATTACACGATTAGCTAATATTAAAACCAAAAATGAATGAGTAATGTTAGGCTTTTGAAACAATTTTGTTAAAATTTATGTCTAAATGATATGATATGTGAGTTGTCAACAGTTTATTAATTATCATATCATCTCATGATTCATAAGATACTGATAATTTACATGTTATATCATTTAAGCATAGATTTGGACAGAATTTTTTAGAAAACCTAGCATCACTCAAAATGAATATTATTCCTTTATAATAAATTTTTACAAAAACTTTAAAAACTCTTCTGAATATTAAAAAATAAAGAAACACATAAATTTAAATAAATATGATTATACAAAATTATGTATACTTCTTCGAGATATAAAATTATATTTAATAAACTCCTACATGGAGTGGCGCCACCCAACTTTACTTCTTTCAAGTTGAGGGTTGGGTTTGAGCGTTATAATTCTATAAGCGTGGCTAATTTTCTAGTAGCTCACAAGTATGGATAATTTTCTAAAAAATTCAACTAGTATGTGATAATTTTATTACTTTATGAGAATGCTCTCTTCTATCTATTAGAGAGTAGAAATTCATGTTGTACTTCGAAATTTTATATTAGGAGGTCCGGACAGTTGTAAAATATTTTTATAATGTCAAAAAAATTTATATTAAAAAAAAAAAAAACAAACCGAATAAGAAAAGGACAAACTGCATTTCACACGCAAACTTAAAAATAGAAAGTCGACGTGGTCAACTGGTCAACCGTGCATAATACTTCGAAAACAAAGAAGACCAACTTGACCGACCATGCACTCCACAATCTCGAAATCCAACGAATAGAATCGTCCCAACAAAAAGTGAGTTCTGATTGGCCAAGACACGAACAACATTAACACATCCAACTTCCCATTGGCCCACGTAAGCATCGATGACACGAGCAACATAAACACATCCTACTTCCCATTGGTCCACGTAAGCATCGATGACAAGAACTTTGAACACAAAATCATACATTTCCCTCGAACTCCAAGTTTCTATATAAACAAACAGGAGTAGAATCGAATCCTCAACAACACAAAAAGAAAACCAGTATTCAAGTTTCAATCCAGGAAGAACAAGTGGTGTCGTTTGGGAGCTTTACGCCATGGCTGCCGCGTTGAGTCGAGGGGCTTCTTTGATTGTATTACTTGGAGTTGTTTTCACTGGTGAGTTTTTCTTTTTTATTTATTTATTTTTTGAGAAACCCTGTTTTTCGATTTTGGATTCTTGGTCCCATTCATGAGAAAAGAGTGTTTTTGTATTAAAGATGATTTTTTTGGGTTGAAATTGGAAAGTGCTTTTTTTTGGAAGCACTTTTGTGGGTGGTTTTTGATAGAAATAGTGGAAGTGCTTTTATAAGAAGCATTATTGTTGTGGAACAAAAACGTTTCCTATATATATGTGTGCACGGGTGTTATTTTTTTTTTTTAGGGGCTGTGAAGCAAGTGGAGTACCAAGCAGTATTATGGATGTTTTTTGTTATTTACAGCAGTAGTATAAGTGCTTTTATGAGAAGCATTATGGTTATGGAACACAAACATTTCCTATAAATGTATAATTTTTTTTTTTTTTTTTGAAACACTATGAATGTATAAATTATTATTATTATTTTGCATGTTGTTTTATTTATTTTTTACTTTTTTGGGTTTCTTATGGTTTATTATATTTGAATGTGATTTAGTAGAAGTGCTTTTCTGTGAAATAGCTTGGTGTTTTTGGTGCTCCTGGAGATAGAGTGATGTGTTTGTGTCTTCAAAACTCTCTATAAAGTATCTTTAAAGAAAAGAAAAAAAAAAAAAAAAAAAACTATCTATAAAGTGATTTTCTAAAGAATGCTTTTAATTAATTCGTCAACCAGATGATGAGATAATGCTTTTTCCTGACAAAACATGTCTGAACATCACTGGAATGTGCTTTTATCAGAAGTACTTGCGGGTGCTTTTGATATAGGTATTATTAAATGTTTTTGTGGAAAGCATTATTTCTGGAACATTAAGTATTGATATGTTTTTTCGCATTTGCAAATTTGTGATGTTTCATAGAATGCTTTAAGTGCTTTTCGGCAAGCAATTTATTATTTCCATTCAATAACTGCAATGTCGACTCAAAAGTGCTTTACTGGAAAGCACTTCCTCTAAAAGCATTCCCTAAAAAGCACTTCCTGTAAAAGCATTCCCTAATTCTCCTTTGGGCACATATTTGATTCTATGATATGCAATGATGTTATAGTCAATCTGATTATTGCTAACAAGAAGCTTATCTGCATTTCTTATAGACTCAAAAGTGGTTCACTCAAAAGCACTTTTTACAGAAGCATTTGCCTTTGCATTTTAGCTTATCAATGCACCAATGTGTGCTTTAATTTGATTGTTTGCAGGGAGTTGGTTTGCGATTTCGATCGCAAAAGAGGAAGCCACCAAGTTGGGAACTGTGATTGGGATAGACCTTGGAACTACTTACTCTTGTGTGGGTGTGTACAAGAACGGGCATGTCGAAATCATAGCCAACGATCAAGGAAACCGAATCACCCCATCGTGGGTTGCTTTCACTGACAGTGAGAGGCTGATTGGTGAGGCTGCGAAGAATCAGGCACCTGTTAATCCAGAAAGGACTATCTTTGATGTCAAGAGACTTATAGGAAGAAAGTAAGAGAAACATTTTCTTTGCGGTATTCTTACAAAAATGTTTGTTAATGGTGTTGGAAGCTTAATATTCAGGGTTCTGTGCACAGGTTTGATGACAAGGAGGTCCAGAAGGACATGAAACTCTTCCCGTATAAGATTGTGAACAAGGACGGAAAGCCTTACATTCAAGTCCAGATCAAGGATGGGGAGACTAAAGTTTTCAGTCCTGAAGAAATAAGTGCTATGGTTCTAACAAAGATGAAGGAGACAGCAGAGGCATTCCTCGGGAAGAAAATCAAGGATGCTGTCGTTACTGTTCCTGGTAATTAAGGATTAGTGATCAGTAGAAAAATGTTGTACATTTGAAATGTATATGTTTAGGGTGTTTAGCTGACTCTCTTTTTGATGATTTGGCGGCAGCTTACTTCAATGATGCACAGAGACAGGCTACCAAGGATGCTGGAGTCATTGCAGGATTGAACGTTGCAAGAATTATTAATGAACCAACGGCTGCAGCCATCGCATACGGTTTGGACAAAAAGGGTCGTGAAAAGAACATCCTTGTGTTTGATCTTGGTGGTGGTACATTTGATGTCAGTATCTTGACCATCGATGATGGTGTTTTTGAAGTTCTTGCCACCAATGGAGATACCCATCTTGGAGGTAAGCTTATGGTATGCATTGTTTTGGATTTTAACTTTTATGTTAGTTTTATAATTAGCATTGAATCAATTATGAGAATTGCTGGTTCGTTTGTACTACAGGTGAGGATTTTGATCAGAGAATCATGGAATACTTCATCAAGTTGATCAGGAAGAAGCATGGAAAGGACATCAGCAAGGACAACAGAGCTCTTGGGAAGTTGAGGAGGGAATGTGAGCGTGCCAAGAGAGCCTTGAGCAGCCAGCATCAGGTCCGTGTGGAGATTGAGTCTCTATTTGATGGTGTAGATTTCTCCGAACCACTTACCAGAGCTAGATTCGAAGAGTTGAACAACGACCTATTCAGAAAGACCATGGGGCCTGTTAAGAAGGCCATGGAGGATGCCGGTTTAGAGAAGCGCCAGATTGATGAAATCGTCCTGGTTGGTGGAAGCACCAGGATTCCCAAAGTTCAACAGCTTCTTAAGGATTACTTTGATGGGAAGGAGCCCAACAAGGGTGTGAATCCAGATGAGGCTGTGGCTTATGGTGCTGCAGTTCAGGGAGGCATCTTGAGCGGAGAGGGTGGTGATGAAACCAAAGGTACGTAGTTCTTACTTCCCTTGAAAGATACAGAGCATTATATTATCAACAATGAGATTGCGAGTGAATTTACTTCTTTGTTGAATTTATTACATTCAGATATCCTTCTATTGGATGTGGCTCCCCTAACTCTTGGTATCGAAACCGTTGGTGGGGTTATGACCAAGCTGATCCCTAGAAACACTGTTATTCCAACCAAGAAATCCCAAGTTTTTACCACTTACCAGGATCAGCAAACTACTGTCACTATTCAGGTACATGCAATGTCTATATCTCTGCTTGTTGAGTCTTGAGGGTAGCAAGAAACTTCAATTTAGTGATTGAAGACTGTCATGATCTTAATTCCGAATGTTGAATTCAGGTTTTTGAAGGTGAAAGGAGTCTCACTAAAGATTGTAGGATGCTTGGAAACTTCGATTTATCTGGAATCGCTCCAGCACCAAGGTTCATTTCATGATGATCATGATTAATCTGTTGAATAGTTGAGATATCTCTCAAGTTTGAAATTGCTCATGCTTTGAAAATTGCATACTGACTACTATTTATGTTTGACAGAGGAACTCCTCAGATTGAAGTCACGTTTGAAGTTGATGCCAACGGTATCCTGAACGTGAGGGCTGAAGACAAGGCCTCAGGCCGTTCAGAGAAGATCACGATTACTAACGACAAGGGCAGGTTGAGCCAGGAGGAGATTGAGCGGATGGTTCGTGAGGCTGAGGAGTTTGCAGAGGAAGACAAGAAGGTTAAAGAGAAGATTGATGCCCGAAACAGCCTGGAAACATACGTTTACAACATGAAGAACCAGGTTAACGACAAGGACAAACTTGCGGACAAACTAGAGTCTGACGAGAAGGACAAGATCGAGACAGCAGTCAAGGAGGCCCTGGAATGGCTGGATGACAACCAAAATGCTGAGAAAGAAGATTACGAAGAGAAGCTGAAAGAGGTGGAAGCTGTATGCAACCCCATAATCACTGCTGTCTATCAGAGGTCCGGTGGAGCAGCCCCAGGAAGCGGTCCAGACGGCGAAGAAGATGATGAATCTCATGATGAGCTTTGAAACTTTCAGGCCAAGCAACAAACCGCAAACGAAAAATGAGGTTTTCTAGTATAGCAAAGGGAATTGATTGATGTAGATTCTTTGTTTGGAGAAGATGAGGTTGAGAGTTTTGGATATGTATATATATTATATCATTCATGTTAAACAGAACTATGAAATTTGTACCTCTATTATTTTTGGGAAATAACGAAATTTGAAAATTTTGTTTCTTCATATTGATTGAATATGCATTGTTGAATTCAATTCTAGCTCCCAACTGGTGTCAAAAAGAGAAAAATGTTAAATCTGTAAATTAACAATCCACTCCCATCTAAAAAAATATTAAAAACTTGTATTGATTATTTATTTAATAGGTTAGGGGGATTTAAAACCAAGACGTTAATTTTTAGCTTCTTCTAATGCTAAATTTTGCATTCATATTAATAAAACATTATTTTATATTTTATTTCTTAATATTTTCTGTAAAAAAGTAAAATAAACAAGCGAAATCAATAAATTAATTTAAATTTTACATTTTTAATTGAATAAATTAAATATTTTATTCATGCATTAATATTAGGAAATAAACTAAAATAATTAAATAATAATTAAATTAAAAAAAAAACTTAAAAACAGATTTATGTAGTTTTGGTTTTGAGGAAATTGCACAAAACCCTCTCCACATACACTTTATTACAAATGAAAACTACTTTTATGTTTTGTAGCAACGACCTCCCCTATACTAAAGTCAAACCATAGTTGACTATTTGACTTAACTAACGGCTGACAAAATGTTACCAAAAGATGATATTGCCCCTTGTAAACCAATTTTTGGGTAAAATGACGTCTTTACCCCTAATTTTTATGGAAGAAAAATTATAAAATAATAAGGGACGTGTGGGAAGCAACAACTGACAGTGGTCTTGTATAATTTTTTTGGGACGAAATTACCCTTAGATGTTCTTAAAAATTACCAAGTTAATTTAAAATAAATAAATAAATAAATAAAAGATGTTATCGTAGCTTATAAGCAATGATAACAAAGCAGTGGCTTATAAAGGCAATTGGTTTGCTGCAATCATATACAATTTTTTTTTCCCTATTTTTTAGCTTAGTTTCTTCAATTTTTTGTTTATATGCTTACACCCACCCTGTTCGACACTCTCTTTATTTAATTTTTCCATTTCTCTGCACTTGCTTATGAATTTCTTTGTTTAATTTCATATTTGTGCCAATATGGAATGATTATCTAGCTCAAATTGTGAAGTCAATGGTGGCATTATCAAGATTTCCGAATCTGAAAAAAAAATTTCCTAATAAATTAGTATTCTCATGTGAGTCATGTAGATGCAGTTATTATTGTTTTTAGGCTCCTAATAAAGATGAATATTCTCAATATTCATAAGGGATTCACCGAGTGGATAATGCAATGGCAAATGATGGAATTGCAACAATGAGTCATGTGTTTGAAAAAAGATTCCATATGATAGAAATGACACAGGAGAAGATAAAGTTACTAATTGTTGTCAATGTGCTATTTAATGGTTTAACTATGTTATTTGTGATGTTGTTGAATACAAAAAAATAATGTACCATGTTGTAGTTGAATATGAAAATGCAAACAATCCATTTTGAATAAATATGGAATGACACCTGTGTTCATAAACCATACATGCATCTTTATTAAATAAACATCAAGCCATGTTGAATATGAAAATGCAAACAAGACATATTGAATAAATATTAAACTATCATTCCAAGTAAATGATTGAAATGTTTTCATACACCCAAATATATGATATATGTTCATACACCATAGACAGAAGTTGGTGGTGTATGTTCATACACCATAGACAAAATATATAAGTTCATACCAGTTAATGGTGTTACATCCTAAACTAGTGTTTCAACAACCCAAAGAATGTGGTTATCATCTTATAAAGCAATTGTTGTTATCCTAAAAACTGCACAAAACCATTGACATTTTCTGCTGTAATCCAAAAAACTGCACAAAAAAGTTTGTTGCAGCATTTACAAAAATATACAAATTTCTTGCAACAATAGCATCATCCTGTTGAGACATAAAAAATTTCATTATAAATAAAATGTCATCACCCAACAAGTTAAAAAAAATGCTAGTGTATAAAAATATTAACTTACCTTATATGTCTTGAGAAGGCAATGGTGCATTAGGGGTGAGTGGTTGGGACAAAAACTGCACTTGGATTGCTCTTGGGATATTTGTGGACTGTGTTTGGGTTGATATAGGATCATTTGCATGTTGTCTTTGCTCTCCATTATTGACACCTGGTTGTTCTGAGGAGCTGCTGACCTAAGGAAGAAAAATGGATTAGTATATATGTGTTCAATAACAGGTTGGCATTGCTATGTATCTTTAAATTTACTTCAAAGTTGTTGGTTCTTGCATGTTGTGATTTGGCTCGTATTGCTGCTTCAGTTGAACTGCTCCCAAGCTGAGACAACAACTGCAACTGTTAGCATATATTAAAAAAAAAAAAAGGTTAAAGGTTAGGAATTACCTGAGAGTTTGGGTTGGCTTGGATGGTTGATCTCCTACCATGTGTTCTGGTTGCTGTAGAGGGGCTAGCAGACTACAATTTAAAAAAAAAAAAAGAATTAAGTTAATTGAGTGTAAATAAATAGTAATATATGAAAAAATAATTAACAAAATAATAGTCTATAAATTACCGCTTTCGATTTTTTTGGTGAAGGAGCAACATCTTTGTTTGGACAGGTCCTTCTATTATGGTCTAGCTCTTTACAAATAAAACATCTAAACTTTAATTGTTTGTGGATCTTCTTTCCTTCAATTGCTCCTCTCTTTCTTGAGAGTTTTGGTCTACCAGCTTTTTTGATCTTTTTTGGTGATAGAATGGGTGCACATTCTGACTCTGGCCAAAGGTGCTCATCTGGAATGGGTTGCATAAAGTGGGAATATATCTTTATATATGCATCTTTCTTCATGTAATGGCTTACATATGGTTCAATCTCAAGCCTTTTCTTATGAATGCATGCTAGTGCATGCTGACATGGTAGCCCATTCACAGCCCAAAACCCATAATCACAGTGCAGCTTCTCAAGGTTAACAGTGAACTATCTATCACCATCTCTCACTTCAAAAGCCCATTTATCACACTGCAATGGGTCTAAACTCCTACCATTTTGCCCAATCTTTTGCAATTTTTTAATAATGGTTGGAGGTATGGTCCCCTCCCACTGCATACACCTCTCTCATACCTCTCTTGGATACGTTTCATTACATGTTGCCTAATAGCTTCCAACATCTTTAATATGGGTATAACACGAACCGGATTCAACCATGCATTAAATGTCTCTACTATGTTATTAGTGTTATGGTCTGTTTTTGTGTCATGGTCAAAGGCATGGACTGCTTATTGTTCTAATGGTATCTTCATAAGGTAATTGTAGGCTTTTGTAGATGCTTCTTTAATTTTTTTCATTTTCAATAAAAAATCAGGCTTGTTTGTACTCTTTGTTGCTGGCCAGAACATTTCTCTCAAATAATCTATCTGATATTTGCTCATCATGTTCTCCAA
Source organism: Dimocarpus longan (assembly GCA_022984855.1). Classification (NCBI taxonomy): domain Eukaryota; kingdom Viridiplantae; phylum Streptophyta; class Magnoliopsida; order Sapindales; family Sapindaceae; genus Dimocarpus; species Dimocarpus longan. The sequence continues at coordinate 33,368,002 of CM041014.1, read as the reverse complement.
TACATGTCTAGCACAAAACCTATTGATATGAGTGGGCCACCACTCATCTAGAGCCCTCACAAGCCCTTTTTGTCTGTCAGATATAAAACAGACTGTTCTTCTCTCATGGAGCCCAACATGTTCATGTAGCAACCCAATAAACCAACCCCAATTGTGGCCATCTTCTTTCTCACACACACCTACTGCTAAGGGACACAACCCATTGTTTGCATATAATGCAATTGCACACATTAGAATCCCCCCATATGGCCCTTTGAGGTGACAACCATCTACCTCGATGAAGGTTCTACACCCATCTAAGTATCCTTTTTTTTTAGCACTGAAACTTAGGAAAAATCTGTTAAAATGGGCAGGCACATTAAGGTCTGGACCGTACCTAATGGTGTTTAACAATGCATATGACCCTGGGTTCCTTTCCCTTATGATGTTCCCATACTTATACAATTTATTGTAACTCTCCTTATATTCTTCATTCCCTAAGTCAAGTGCATAATTCTTAGCCCGATAAAGAGTGTAAGATGGCACATCTAGACCAAAATTATTTAACATTAACTGACGCAAGATTGAAATAGAAATGTTTGGGTTTGCTTTGATCATGGATTGGTACTTGTTTCCAATCCATGTAGCTGTAGCATTTTTATTCCTCCTAACTGCTTGACAAGTGTGCACATCATTCAAGGTTTTCAACCTATACGTAACCCTATCAGGTGTAGGGCTGCCGTGCACTCTCCAAGGACACCCAGCAGCTTCACACCCATAAGTTATCCTTCTCTTCTCATTTTTTATTCTTTTCAACTTGAAACCCTTTTGAATCGAGTAATCTAATAACACATCTCTAAAGTGTGTGCTGTTCCTAAACAGTAGGTCCTTTACTAACCTAATCTTCTCATCCTTACCCACTTGAAAGGCTGTACCCCTATATCTACGTGGACGATCACTGTCTCGATCACTATCACTCCTGCAATCTCTCACATCTTCCTGGGCAACATCATCTTCATTAACATCTGAAAAGCCATCATTTTCAACATCCCTACCCACGTCACTATGCTGGGACACATCATCTTCTCGAGCATCTCTACCCACATCAATAGACTCGGCACCAGAGTCATACACCCCACTGTCTGTTGACTCACGCTCACTAAACCCACTTTCACTAATTTCCTTATCACTAGCCCTATAGTCAGGATCCCTTTCATCATCATTAAATGTTGGGTTAGGCTCATTATCTACATAGGGCTGGCGGGCCTCGTTATCAAGTGGATTGGGGTCATCAGAGAGTATGTTAAGCATTGGTAGTAAGTCTATTATAAAATGAATATTATTTACCTTTCTTTTCTCAAACTCATCCAACACATCTAGTAACTCCCCGTCATTGTTCACTACCCTTTCTTCCCCATTAAACCCTACAACCCGAGTAGTAAACCTCTCCCCTAAAGTAGACTTACAACCATACCTAAGCAACATACACTCATCCCACAACATCTGCAAGCTTATAAAGTCACGGACAAATTCTTCCAGTTTTTCAACCTTACCATTGAATTCAGCAGTTGCAGTGAATACAAACATCCTATGTGCACATACAATATTATAAACAGACCATTATTAACAATCATGCTACATATAAACATATTACAACACAACATATTAAACAAATTATAAACAAATAGATGCAATAATTGGTTCACTACTAAGTGTGGTTCAAGTGTAACATGAATAAAAATTTAAAAAAGAAAAACAAAATCAAATGAAGAGCATAGTTAATAAGAAATTATTTTTCTTTTTATCATTTCACTAAACCTCAATATTCTTAAAATGCAAGGATACCATAAAGGACAGAAAATCAAATGAAATCAAAGAATTGTTTGCAAATGTAGAAAACTATACAAAATGGTCCATTTTCATCAATAAAATATATAAACAAAATGGCAATACACCTAGTGCTACGTCATAACAAAATATATAAATAAAAGCTCCACGTAATAAGGGAATATAAAATCCAAAATCTACACAGTAGATAAACAAAAAACTAGATTTCAAAAACACTACAGACAAAACAGAAAACTAAGATATAGAGGCTAAATAAACACATGCAAGACCATTGTAACTTATCAAACATAAAAACTCAAGAAGCATTAATACAAAATTTTACCTGTTTGCGTTCTTTTTCAGCAAGATCACTCTTTTACTGTCAAAACATGTCCTCTACGGTCAGTTAACACCACAACAACACCAAATAAACACATAATACACCATTCTCAGTTATCAAACATAAAAAATTGAAAGAAAAATCAAAACTTTTACCTATTTGAGTTTCTTTTCAGCAAGATCACTCATTTACTGTCAAAACACACCCTTTAGATCAGTTAACACCACAACAACACCAAATAAACACATAAAACACCATTCTTAGTTATCAAACATAAAAACTTGAGAGAAAAATCAAAACTTTTACTGTCAAAACACACCCTCTACAGTTGGTGACACCACAATAACACCAAATAAATACATATAACACCATTCTCAGTTATCAAACATAAAAACTTAAAAAGAAAACTAACCGACTTTCACCTATTTATCTTTCTTTCCAACAAATCGCTCCTCTACTGCCAGAACACAATCATCTACGGTTAGTTAACACCACAACAACACCCACCAAACCACTTTCCTTGCATGTAATGCTTCAAGGAGTGATTTTCTTTAGTGTAGTTTAGAGTGTTTTAAAGAGAGAGAGAGGATCCATTACAGAGAGAAACTCTCTGGAAGCTGCTTCGTGGGTACGGTAAGAGATGACTTTTGGTTTATTTCTTTTATTTTCTTTTTATTTTATTTGTTTGTTTGTTTAAAATTTAAAATTGAAAAAAAAAAAATCACATCATAGGTCGGCTGAAACAATCCCTTGCTGACACCCCCCAGAATGACCATCATACCCTTACTCAAGTTATCTTAAACAGTCAACCTTAATTTGACCGTTATTACAGGGGAGGACGTTGTTACAAAATGTAAAAGTGTATTTCGTTTGTAATAAAACATATTTTCAGAGGTTTCTCAGTAATTCACTCTTTTGGTTTTTCATATTTTCAAGCTAATCTTGGAAGGATCCGTTCTCCCCCTACCCCCCCCAAAAAAAAAAGGATCCTCATGTATGGACGCGGCTATGATACGTACGCATATCATACGAACTAGAGAAAAGAAGAGAGATGAACCGTTGGATGATGAAAAAAATTATCCAATGATGAGAAAGTGAGGAAAAATAAAAAAAAGATAAGAATAGGGGAACCGGCTAAAGAGGTTACTCTCTCTCCCTTTACTCTACTCTCTCACTAGAAGATGAAAAGAAACCCTAGATCTAACCAGTCGCTCCATCTGATTCGCAACGACATCAGCTAGTGTAACAAAAACAAAAAGAAAATGGAGGTCTCTTCTCTTCTCTTCCATGAAGGTTCTTTTGTGACCTCACTCTTCTCTTCTCTTTGGTTTGACTTATGTAACAAACCTAAAATTGTACAACAACAACACTTGTTTAGTTTTGATCCCAGAAGACAGTTCATTTTCTCACCAACACTACTTTTTTGTGCCTCTTCCTCATGTTCTTTCTCCTGGTATGTGTGGTTCTCCAAATGTTTTTGCGATTTAACTTTATGGGTGTGGGACTTTTTTTTTTTTTTTTTGGTGTTTTGTTTTAGAATTCTTTTTGGGTGTTTTTGGTTATGGTTTTGCTTGAGCAAAATGGGTTCTTTTTGTTATATTTTGATATTCAATGTATGATGTTCTCTTTTACTTAGATCTGAACAGTTTCTATTTAGTTGTGTGTGTCAAGTTATTTGATGTTAACATGTCCAACGTATACGCAATATTGGGGAAGTAGTGAGAGAAGATGCACATGAAGAAGAACTTGAAGGGCTTGGAAGTGGAAAAGGATAGTTATGATTTTTTTTATCTGCTTTTTCTTTTCCATTTTGTAATTTGAAATGCTTTTGATTTTTTTACTGTTTTCATTTTTTAGGTTTGGTTTAGATCTGCAAGTGAGCTTCTTAGATCAGTTGTCTTGTAGTAAATCTGTTGTTTGTTTGTTAAATTTTTGTGAACTAGATCTGGGTTTGGTTTAAATAAGTTGGTAAGTTGTTCATTTCATTTTCTTTGTCTTGTGTTTTTTGTTTGTTTGGTTGGTTGATGTGATAATGTAGGAGGAACTATCATGTGAATATTGATGATTAAGTGTTAAAGTTTTGAACTTGAGATGGTACTTTTGTGATTCGAGTCTCTGGGAAGTTAGAAGTTCAACTAAACTTAACTTAGATATTTTGTTTTTCTGATTTGGGGTTTTTTGGTTGGATGTTGGTGGCAGTTCATGGAGTTGAGTATGCATTTGGAGGTCATGAAAATCCAACAACAGGGATATTTGAAGGAGAGTCAAAGTAGTGTAATGGGTTCATGTTTTGGAACACAATTTTGAATGGAAAACTTGATATAAGAGCCTACGGAGGTCATGTCGCGTTTTTGTTACTCTAAATGGACTTGAGTGGAGATTCAAAAATTTGGTTTTGCAAGCTTGACGTGACTATCTTTTTTTTTTTTTTTTTCATTTCTTCTTTCTGTTTTGCGAGTATATGAATAATATGATTCTCTTTGCTATTTCAAACATTTAGAGGATTTCAGTGTCTACGTATGAAAATTTGAGACACTTATAGTTGTTGTATTAGCAGTTCTCATATTGGACCTTTTACCTCAATTAATTCTATATTTCAGGTAGAAAAGCACAGAATTGTGCAAGGAAGCAGTGGAAAATCTTTGCATTTGATAGATGGACGGATAAGAAAAACAGGATTTAATGACGGAGGAAAGTGGAAGAGCAGGGTCTACAAAAATCAGTAATGCAATTGCATGTGCTGCTGATGTGACAGGAGATCCAAAGAATGTATTTAATCCATGGAAATGTAATCATAGTGCCCATACAACATTACCAAACTTGGATTCTAGTGGAAGTGCCTCAGCCAGTATAAAATTAAATTTTTCAGGAGAGAAGAAAGTTTCCAATGGTTCTGCCAATTTCTTTGACTGGTATTTTCTTGTACGCATTGCATATGTTCTGTCTACTTTTTCATTTTTCTTTTACAAATCCTTTTTTAATTAATAGAAACACAGAACTGTAATCAATTCATGCTTTGAGATAACATAGTCTCTTAGTCTATGCCTTGATTGTCAAAGCCTAAAGCAACTGTTTCTTTCAGCAATTTACAAGGTGGTTGAAGCTAACATTTATGCTCATATTTATTATTACAAGTGATCTCCAAATGTGAAATATGTTGCTTCAAAAGGCTTGATGTCTCTCATCAAAATCAAGATGGATATCTATGTTCTATCATTTTCCATTTCTCCATTTCGATTGATGAGATAAAGAAATATGATGCATCTACTAGTGTTATTGAGGGTTTGCACTTAGTAAATAAAGGAATTTGAATACATTAGTGAATCTGAGTATGATTTAGACTGTGGTCGTTCCTTGTGATCCCAATACTTATATTTAGAGCTTGATACTATTATTTTGGTTTTATCTTTTGGGTTGGTAAATTAGCATTGTATTGGAGCCATTTTTACTGGAAGGTTTGCTTTCATTCTCCCCAGATTTTATCTGGATTTGTTTACATTTATAATTTATCGTTTATTAGATCATGGTCTATGTAATAAACTCATTAATTTTGTATATGAGACAATGTCTTAAAATTTAATGCTATTGTTGAAGATTTTACATATAGCTTACGTTTTTAAGTTGAGTTGTAACTAAATATTTGCCTCTAAATTGGAGTAGAGATTCTGTTCCCTCATGCTTCTACTGGGATACTTTAGACCGTACATTGAACACTTGATAAAAAAAAGTCTTATTGATTGTAAGGTTGAAAATAATCTATGGAGGGTTAACATGCCAAGCAAATTGATATTATAATATTTGCAGCTCACTCCTTTTACATCCTCTAAAATCTTCTTTCTTTGTAAATCAGATTTAGGAATTTGAGTAGTAAAAGTTCTCAGAATACTGATATGGCAATATGGAAGGCAGCAATTGTGGAAAGAGATTCACGTCCTTTGTTATTTAAATTTGAGGAGGTATGTTACTATGCATTATATATCTATAAATTTTTTTACTTTTAAAACTTGAATCAGACCAAATTAATAATAATACTTTGGATTTCAATTAATCTCTTGGATCCATTAAGATTCGGATCTTATAAACACTCTCACAAGTTGCTTTTTTATTTTCCAAAAGCCAAAAATCAGCTTTTGAAGGTTAATGCCAAACAAGTTAAAATGCTTTTCTGAAAGCAGTTTTAATTGTACTTTTTTTATTTTTTTAATTTTATCTAAAAGTCATGTTAGTATTGACTTTTTTGAAGTGCTTTTGCTACGGGTTGGGATTGGGATGTGCTAATTTTAGCAATGAACTTTGTCTAATAAACAGTGCAAATTATGTTTCATGTTTCATGGAATGGATGCTAACATTCCACAAGCAATATTCAACTATTTGCTAGTGCTTTCATTCATGGAAAGTTATATTATCAGTAACAATCTTGAAAAGGAGTATCGAAAACTCTAATTATCTAAAGCCTAATTAGATGAGAAAGTTTGCAACTTAGTTGATTAGCTTTGTTAAACTTGAGGTGTGTGGCTGCGGAGATATAAATGCTGCAAAATTTTAGTGAGGATCTCGTGTACTTACTTATATGCACATCAATAGGAAGCATTGATTTCCCTTTTCTTTCTTCTTGCTATAAGCCTATACTTGTCTAGAGAAACAATATATATATATATGCATTGTTATTTCATCTTAAATGCAATGTTTTTATTGTGTTACTCTACTAGGAAAATTAATCAAACTATTAATCAAACTATTAATTAACATTTATTTTTTTATTATGGTGTACTTCATATCACGAGTAATTTTGATGTAAAGTCAGTGGATAAAAGATAGTTAAATATTTTTTCTCCAGAATAGATGTTTGTTTCATCTGCAAAATAATGATATTCTGCAGGTCTGTGACAGTGAGGAGGATAGTTTATTTAGTTTTGATTTGCATAGTTATGGTTGCTACTACGCTTTAATGTTACGTGTTACATATATGGTGAGATCTTGAACTAAGAGCTTGGATTTATGCATCATATAAACTAGCTTTGCAATCGTATTATCTGTTCGATTGTTAATTGTTATCTAGCCACGCCTAGTTATGGTTGCTACTATGCTTTTGTGCTGATTTTCATCTGTTGTTTTGTTACTATTTTCCTATCCATGATTTGGGTTGTACTACTATCTACCTCTATATTATTTTATTTTATTTTTTGATTTAAATGAATATCATCATCAAAATTGTTGTTAGGAATGGTGTTGGTAAAATATTGATTGACAAGCCTTCATGTAGGTATACATATTTGGTTAACAGAATATCAAACTCAAATGTGCAGAGAAAATGCTTTGAAGGAATCTATCGTCTTTTGCGGTAGATATATCAACAAGTGTGAGATTGAAAATGTTTAGAATTTTTTTATTCTTACTATTTTGAGAGTGCACTGTGCCAATTTTATCTTGTAAATTTTAATTTCTGGTTAAGGTATTTTTCTTTTTTTTTCTTTTTAAGGTGGGGGAGAGGGAATGAAAGTGATAAAAAAGGTGTCGAACCTTGACACTATGGCAAGGGACAATTGGCGCCTTAATCAACTGCGTCAGCTACCTTTGATAGAACTCGATGTTATCAAAATAAGTTTTTATTTTTATTAAAAGTTATAATTGTAGATTAAAAAACATTTAATTTTGATTTAAATGGATTTGAATTTTTCTTTTCTGAGAAATTCAAAAGTCTTGTCATATGATATAGTAATGGAAGAATTGAAATTTGTTTAGATGAGCAAATTTGATATAAAATTATATTACAATGTTACTTTATTTTATAAGTCTTGACATTTCATTGGAGTTACATGTTAATTCAGAACTATCATAAATTTAAAGTACATTAGATATTAATTTTTTTTTTTTTTTTATAAGTGATAAATGTATTTAATATGAATAAAATAGTCTAACATTCAAAAAGTTTTAAGGTATTAAGCAAATAAAAACAATGTAAATTATGAATGTCTAGTAATTTTAATTTTATTTTCGTTTTTTTAAGAGAATTGAATCAAAATTTTTTTATGGTTAACAATGAAAAATTTAAAGCGAACATAATATTTTCAGGTCTTAAAAATTTTAAGACCTCTTTATCTCTAGCAATTACAGAAACACATATTATATTTTTTGGTTTAAGAATGTTTAATGTGTAGACTCTGTGTTATTTATGTGTTTAATTGAATGAAAAACCTGATATATATATATATATATATATATATATATATTTTTCACTATGAGTGGCAATGGTATAAAGATTCTTCTTGGTTTCATGTTTAATATGCATTGGTATGGATCGCTTAATTTTGGTAAAGAATTTAACCAAAGATTGACTATATTAAATGTTTATGTGATTTATTTTTAAATAAAAACTAAGTGTATACTTCTCAACAATAATTTGTGGCAAGACAATATCACTATTACGAACCCCATTGGCTATGATAATGCCTTTCTGAGGTTGGTTTTTATAGTGTATCTTTTGCTTTCTTTGAGTTTCTTTATTTTTAGTAGAATTGACTCGCAAACATGCAAGTTAAATCTGTGTGAATACACAAAAAATAAGAATGTACATCAAACTTGTTTCATAGAACCTATTGAAGTCTATTCAAGTTTCATGTTTTAATTTCAAATACAGCTGAAACTTCCTTAAAAACTAAATAAATGGATAAACCTATTATATTTTTTCACATGAATATAGTCCATAACCTCACAAACGTTGGTTGGATAAGTGAGATCTGATTCAAGAGGAGTAACTCAATCATTTTTGTAGTATTATGTGAATTAATGGTTTTGTATAGTTATTAAACATCATAAGGGTAAACAAGTAAATACAAAATTAAATCCTAATTAAAAAAATCCTTGAAATTATATTAAAATTAGGTCTAAATATTTTTATGTATTTTTAAGATATAAATTTAATAAACTTAATTTCTTCAAAAATATAATTAAATAATATTTTAATCAAATTTAATTATTCATTTAAAAATAATCCAATTTAAGTTATTATATTTTACTATATTTTAAAATTGAAAATTAAAAATCAAATTGAATTACACTAATATGGTGCGCGGCCACGTTGAAACAGTGATGTGGCCACACATCAATAATGATTTTGATCAAATAATTTATTAAGAATTATATGTATATTCAGTAAGAGAATTACATATATTTGCATATGAAAATTGTTTGAGATTTGAGATTTGAGAATGAAAATAAATATGTTTTCAGAATACTAAAGTTGTACCCTCCCTTCTAATAATCAGACAGGCTTCATGTATGTAAGTTCTACAAAGTTACTCAGCACATGAATGGTAGATGTCTAGGTAGTCATAGAGTCGCTCAGTCCATGTATAGTCATATGTTATCACTCGCTCTGCGTGTATACTGAGTATCTCTATCACGTTAGTATAAGTTTCTTTGGATACTAGTTGATGTAGATTTACATATTATAGATATTTATAGTTTTATTATGAGACTAAGGGCCACATGTGTACGAAAGCCACAAATCTATGGACAGGAGTCTAATGGAGGCTTGGAGCATGGTAGTCAAAGTAGAATAGCCTATGTGATATTCGAAAGAGATTTCAGAAAAGTTTTGATAAGATAAACTTATATTTTATGAACCAGATTTATAATGAGTTCTTATTGTTTTTAGAGAAATTTTATACAAATAATAGTTTCAGAATATATTTTAATAAAGATATAATGATGATTCATACAGATGTTATAATTTTATTATGATATAAGAATTATTTATTGTTACAAGTAATATGTTATGGTTTATATAGAAATATTTATTTTTGAAAAGTTATATTCATTTATTGGCGTTAGTGTTCACTCTTTTATAAAATCTATCTTTTTTTTACAGATATCCACCGTAGGTTCATATTGATTATTGCATATCATGAGAATGGCTACATGATGATGACAAAAATGAATTATTATTATTTTTAATGAATTATTATTATTTTTAAGTGGAAACAATTTTGCATTAGTGTATGTTATTTTTACTTAACCAACTTAAATAAATGTGTTTTCATAATACTTTTACAGAAGAAATATTTTTTTCAGATATTTTATGAATATTTTGAATTTTCAGTTCAGGGGTCCAACACTAGAAATGCACAGCTTTTCGATTTGATTTTCTAAAGGAATTTAGTATACTCTAGATTTCAATCAGAAATATCATATTTTAATATAATTCTCCTAGACACAAGAGAGAAGCTAGAATAGGTCTCGTCATCTTGGCATCAGAGTAATGATTTCAGATTCAGATACTTTTATTGTCACAAAGGATTCAATTTTCATTTTGTTAAAGATAAAGTTACAGTTTTATCATTCATAATTGTGACCAATCTTGCATGAAACCTTTGGATGATCTTGGTTAGCATTTGTAGTTTAGTGTTGATAGATTAAGCTAAAGTGATATTGACATGAATATGACATATGTGTTGTATGATAGTAATAAGACAGTTATCATATAGTTTAGCATTCCGAGCATTTGGATAGCAACTATTGGAGTGTATATATACATATATATAAGTATATATATATGTATAGACATATATATGTAGGTGATAAATATATTGATTGGGTAATAAGTGAATATGCCTAGAAGTTGTGGTTGTTTATTACATTTGAATTGTTTGTGGATTAAGGGTTGATATGAATATTTGGTGATTGAGTTTTGATGTGTTTAAATGATATGATCTTATATTTTGATCAAGTAAAATAAATATGGTGTTATTTTATTTGAACACTATTTAGCACAAGTTGTAAAATTTGGGAATGTTGGCATTACGAAGCATAATAGTTTGTGGAATCAATTGGAATGATAATAGGTAAGTGAGATAGATCCTATGTGATTTAAGTTCTTAGTGTTTAGATAACCTTTTGATTGATGAATATGATAAGATGAGATTGAGTTGTTATACATAGGCATAATTCCCTATTTTTGAATACAGATGGAATTTAAAGGTCTAAGTCTTCCTTGTAAAGATTTTGGAGAGTGAAATATTAATACTTGTGTAATATTTGCTTTCAAGTTTTAATTTCAAATCTATTTGTGATTATAACGTAATTTATAGATTCATATAAGGTTATGATTTAGATGTAATTTTGATGGACTTTAATCAAGTTTAGTAATTAAAAAAAAAAAGGTATTTCAGTGGAATTTCATTCTTATTAGTGACAAATTTGTTATAGATCTTCATTTGTACTTATGTTAGTATTTTAGTTATTGAATATTTGTTGCTCCGGATTCCTTATAGTTTAATTTGATTGGTTATTTTATATTTGTTTGGGAGAAAAGAGTGGTAAAATTCCAAGGAAATTTTGATAAATAATTTTTAATTCAAATCATATTAAAGGAGGTGATATCGTGAATTATTATTATGAGTCTTCTATAGTGAATTGAGACTAAAGTGGCTTTCAATAAGGATTATTTTCGATATATTAAATTTGAAACTATTACTCATGGATTTTTATGATTTATAATTTCAGATGATGATATGAATTATATAAGTTGTTTTTGGACATTTATGATTTGGAGATTTTAGATGAATGAAATTCTAGAGTATCGAATCAAGTTCTAGATTGACTCTTTAAAGGTGTGTAAAATTTTATAATTATTTTGTGGTGTTGTTAATTGAGTGAGTAAAGGTACTTTAGTTAAGTATTAGAGTTGCGCAACGAAAATATGATGTTAAATCATTTGTTTGAGAAAATTGATACATATTAGGTTTGAAATTAAGTTATGAAATAGTAGATCTGAACTCAAAGATAATTGAATGAGACTTATATAAATGTGATATGACGTTAATGTCATAAGAAATTATCTTGAATTATTTAATTGTTTCCAAAGAGTATGGATGGAAAATGATAAAAATGTTTTATTAATTGTTTATTGGTGAATATTGATTCATTATTTGAAAGTTAAGAGGACTACATGAGGTGTAATAATTACATGGAATATTTTATTAAGTTTTGTTTATTGTTACCGGTGATAAAAAGGAAAATGATTATTATCCATAATAACTATAGATGTGATTATTTAGAAGTGTATGAGTGTGATCATTGATTAGATTTTAATTGACGAGTTTTGTTTAATGGTTATCTATGTAGGCATAAATTATCATGGTTTTCGATCTTATATATGAGGAAATTTATAAAATATTCTATTAGGAAAAGATTATGATTATTGAAAAGTTTTATTAAATGATAGTCTAGGTTGGTGTGAAATGTTGTGGTGTTGAATTCATAATCTTATGTATGCGGAAAAATTTGGAGATTAATTGAGAATAGAATTGTTACGGTTATTGATGAGGAAATGAAAACAATGATTTTAGAATGACAAATCTTGTGCTCAAATGATCCGTAAATTTTGAGGCTAAAATTTTACACAGAGGGATAATTTGTAAAGCTCAAATCCTAATAGATCCAAGAGAATAATTTGAGTCTAAAATGGAATTAATAAATAAGCCCAAGTGCAATTTTAAGTAGTAATTTTTGTTGGATTTGTTGAAACTTATTTTATGGTTGTCAATTTGATCCGTCTAAATTTTATAATGATGTAAGCAATAGGCCAAAAGTCCAATATTTGTGGAATATGGTGGCCGTGTCATTAAGTGGACAAAAAGTCCACAAAACTTGTGGAATTTTAATAAGAAAAATAGAAGAGTGAAAATGAAATGAGAGAGTTATGTGTGAGAAAATGACAATAATGAGATTGAAGCCCGTAATAGGCGCCGTGTCATAAAGATAAAGCGGACAAAATGTCCACAAAACTTGTGGAATTTTAATAAGAAAAATAATGGAGGTTTAATTCTTCTCAACATGTAACTAAAGTCTTGAGCAAATTCAATACATTATTCCAATATTGACTACCGACTGCTGAGTATATTGTCGAACAATCAAGAAAAACTGCTCCAGACAACGAAATATGCCAAGATTAATTGAATGACAACCATGCGTTACAATGACTTTTCGGGACATATTAATATATGAAGTCAACAAAGAATTTTCGGCTCTCTAATTGGTCAGTGTTCTTACATCTTCACCTAAGTTGTTCTTTAAACATTCCTCATATATATATATATAGAGGTGATCATCTTAGAGACTTAAAGGACAAAAAGAGAATCAAATGGCTGTTTACTCAATACTAAGGATATGTGTTGTATTATGTATGCTATCATTTTCTTATGGGAGGGTCAAACCCAGCTTTAGAATTAAAGCAGTTAATCTTGGTGGTTGGCTGGTGACAGAAGGTTGGATCAAACCTGCTTTTTTGATGGCATCCCCAACAAAGACTTTCTGGTTTGTACCATACTTGATTAATTATACTTTATAGACTTTCGTTGTTAGTTCTATTCTGTCATTATTATATTAATTCCTGAAACTCGATCAACTTTGGTGTAGATAATTGGTATTTATTTATGAGAGCTTTTCACTTTTGTCTAGTTTTTAAAGTAAAATTATGTTTTAGTCCATATTTTTATAAAACTTTTATTTTAGTATCTCAAACAAACTAATTACTATCCATACCCAAGTTACCTAAATTACCCCTTATTAGTTTTCAGTTTAAATTTCCTTTTATAACCTTATCAGAAATTACGGAATTATCCTTCATCTTCTTCCTCTTTCTCTTCCGCTTGTTATGTCACAATAGAGACCCTATATTCTTCTTCCATTTTCTCTACCATTTTATGACCTCTCCATCCTCTACAAATTTTGTTGTCATCCATTGACGTCCATTTGTGCACCCATTAAACATTGTTGGACTCCTAAGAACACACATTCTCCACATTGAAATTTTTGTTCAATTTTGAGTTACGTGATTGTTGTTGGTTATTTTCAATTTATTTTATTCACATTGCTTAGTTTTGGGCCATAAGAGTGACTTTTGCTTGTGATCTAACCTTACGTGAGTGAGATCTGCAATTTCTGGGAAGTTTGTAGTTTTCTGCATTTTCTGCAAGTCGTCGGGTTACGTAGTATAACGTAACCCGAATCGGGTTATGTGGATATATATAATTCGATTCGGGTTATGTAGTAAATCGAATCGGGTAATGTGTATATGTATACCGGATCGGGTTATGTTAGTATACATAAACCGAATCGGGTTACATATACTCATGAAAACCGACTCATTTTATGTGAAAACCGAATCGGGTTATGTATTCCGAGTCGGGTTATGTAGATAGGCTTATTCGGGTTATGTAGATAGGCTTATTCGGGTTATGTATATATCTAAACCGGATCGGGTTATAGAGCATACGCCGAATCGGTTTACGTTATGCTCACAAAACCCGACTCGGGTTATGTGTATATACAAAACCCGATTATGTAGAATTTTTTTATTTTATTTTATTTTTATTTTTATTTATGAGTCCAGTATGTGTTAGACTAATTTGTTTATACTTTAAATTTGATAGGAATGGGTGAAGTGCCGATAATAGTTAAATGTAATGGAGAATGGAATGGGAATAACTATGTTGGGGGTGAGACATTCATGATGGGGACTCCTAGGGATGTCAATTTTTGTCGATTAGTTGAATTTGTTTACACAGTTACTGGCATTGATAGAAGAATATGAGATATTCGTTTACATTATTTACTCCGAGATATGGGGATGCCCTCAATCAAGATACCTATCACTACAGATCTTAGTGTCCGGGGTGTGATTTCAGACGAAAAAGTAAATTATAGAGAGATTTATGTTGATAAGATTGTAAGAGATTCTGGAGGTATCAACACAATGTCATCATATCCAAGGGATGTAGAAGCACCTGCAGATAGAATTGTAAATCCATTTATAGGTGAAGCTCAAAATTGTTTTATTTCATCTAGTGGCAGCAATCAAGTTTCAACTTCTATTGCCGCATTCACATCCGCAGAAAGTCCAATACGTGACTTTGATTTTGGTGGAAATGATTATGATGATGAAGATCGGAACGCAGATAGTGATGGTGATGAGATATCGAACAGTGGAGATGATAATGAGGAAACTATAGATGATGACATTGAAATTGGAGTTGATGCAGAAATTGTAGA
This sequence comes from Dimocarpus longan, assembly GCA_022984855.1. NCBI lineage: Eukaryota > Viridiplantae > Streptophyta > Magnoliopsida > Sapindales > Sapindaceae > Dimocarpus > Dimocarpus longan. The sequence goes on along the minus strand of CM041014.1, from coordinate 33,352,803 downwards.
GTATCCAGAAATTAGATTTTCGGGTTCACAATTTGAAACCAATCCTTCACAACCATATTGGATTGTTCCCAGTGTAGATCAGTGTGAAATTGAGGCTACGTCAATTGCTATATCGACCTTCATCCGACGTGATACATTGTATAAAGGTGCATTTTTTGACAGTAAATATGAACTGAATGTTGCTGTTGGAAAGTATGTTCTTAATTCCGAGCATCAACATAAAGTTAGACGTTCATGCACGGTCAGATATGAGGCTGGTTGTAAAGATGTAAGCTGCAACTTTGAGGTTCGCGCAAGATGCAGAAAGGGTGGTTCGATGTGGTATGTGTATAAATATGTACCAGAGCACACATATTGTCAGGACGTTTACGAGTCACATAGAAGGAGTGTGAAGACTGTTGTGATAGCAACGTTGTATCTGAAAAAAGTGAGTCTTGATAGTATAACACCTCAACTTTTGATTGCAGAAATATTGGAGCAATATGGTGTGCAAATAATGTACAATCAAGCTTGAAGATCTTTACAATATGCAAAGAAACTAGCATATGGAAGAGCGGATGAGTCATTTCAGCAGCTTCCTTCATACTTTCATATGTTAAAGGAAACAAACCCTGGTACAATGACTGTAATTGAGACAGATGAAAACAATCGGTTCTTATATTCGTTCCTTGCACTTGGAGCCTCCATTGAGGGTTTTCCATCTTATATAAGACCGATTATTCCGGTTGATGCCACTCATTTGAAAGGTGAATATAAAGGGGTGATTTTTGTTGCTGCATGCAAAGATGGGGAGGAGATGATTTATCCTCTTGCCTTTGGTTTTGCTGATGAAGAGTCGGACAATTCATGGACTTGGTTCCTAAGTAGATTGAGAGAGATTGTTGGTGGGAGGCAACATTTGCAGTCGGATTTGATAATTGTATCCGATCGTCATAAAAGCATTGCGAATGCGATGAGTAATGTTTTTCCCGAAGTTCCACACATATTCTGTTTCTTCCACTTGAAGCAAAACTTGAAGAAACACTATAGAAAGGTAAAAGATGTGGAGAATATGTTTTACCTTGCAGCATATTGTTATACAAGGCCAGATTGTGATAGATATTTAGAACAAATTCAAGGAGTATGTCCTCAAATGCATGAAAAATTGGTTAACATTGGAGTGATGAAATGGTCACGTGCATATGCTCCAAAAAGAAGATATGCCATGATGACCACTAACATTGCAGAGTCACTGAACAAATGCATGATAAAAGCGCGACGGCTTCCAATAACAACTGCCCATGAATATCTACGACATATGCTGCAGAAATGGCATAATGATAGACGTGTTCATGCTGAAAAACTCATAATTTCGATTACCAAAACTGCAGAGAATCATGTGAACTCGATGGCTCATGAATCGACGAGTGCTATGGTATCTCCCATTCAACAACCAATCAAGTTTGGAGTTACACATGAACTAGGTTATGGCTTCGTTCAGCCTTTTGAGCGGACATGCTCTTGTCGACATTGGGATCTAGATCAGTTACCATGTCATCATGCCATTGCTGTTGGTAGGTATAGTAATTATACTTAAGTACTTTATTATCATTTTTTCTTATTTTATGTCATTTAGTAACTTTCTACCTTTGTTATATATATCAGGGTCAACGGTGTTCATTATTATACACTCTGTCACGATTATTATAGTAAAGAATGGCTGGAAGCTGCATATGCACGTCCAATCAATCCTGTTCCTCGCTTGAAAGATTGGAATGTTCCTTCAGAAGTCAAAAGTATGATTGTACTACCACCCGAAGGAAGACGACAAGCAGGTAGACCGAAAGAGGCACGAATTCCGTCAGTCGGAGAAAGTCGTCGAAAGAAAAAATGTGGAAAATGTGGTGAAATGGGACAAAACCATCTTCGATGTCCTAACCCTCTCATTTCTACATTCGAAAGGACAAATGTAGGTCATGCTGGGACAAGTACAGAACCTGTTGAAGTTACTGGGACTAGCACAGAAACTGGTGGAGAGGTTGGAAATAGCTCCACTGCCACACACAGTACTGGACGACCCAGAACCTCCCGAAAATGCAGCCTTTGTGGTGTGACAGGACACACACGACGTCGATGTGATCAACAATTTGTAATTTCACCCACAGAAGATGATGAAAATGGTGGTAATCATGAAAATTTGTAATGAATAAACTTAATGTTTATGGTTTATCCTCTTTATAAATGACGAGCACGTATTATTGAAATCAGTTTCATTAATTTATTTAATAATTATCATGTTTGTGGAGCACAGTAGCATATTTACAAAGTCGATTTCTGATTTTGTAGTACTAATGGTACATTAATATTCACAGACGAATATGTGATATCGTCGTATGTTGTGTAATATTATGGGTAACATAAATAAAAAATAAGGGAGATTATGTTAAATTTTGAAAATGTTTGCATAAAAAATTAGTTTTGGTTATGGTCAAAATAGTAAAATCCGATATCTGTTTTTGGTAGGAAACTAAAATGCGGGAAAAAAAATAAAAATGGAAAAAAAAATTTAGAAAAAAAGAAAACCCGACGTCGGGATTTAAGAATATTATAAGCCCGACGTCGGGTTTTAATCAATAACGAAAACCGACTAGTTGATAGCAAAATCCAACGTCGGTTTACGTTGTGCAACGAAACTCGACGTCGGATTTTAACGGTATATAACCACCGACGTCGGTTTACGTTGTGCAACGAAAACCGACGTCGGATTTTAAAGGTATATAAAACCCGATCCGGGTTTAACGTCCTTACTAAAATCGATTTGTGTATTTTTCATTTGTTTTTTTACACATTTTTAGGGCTCTATTGGGCTAAAAATTATCCAATTGGCATTAAATTATGTCAATTTACTTGAATGAAAAACATATTGCATATATAGGTATATTCATTACATTGAACTATTCTATGTCATAAGGTTATACACACAGTGTAACTGGAGATGTCATGCCATCCAACTTGTATCTTCTGGGTGTGTAATATAATATGAAATTTTTAGTTTTTGGTCCTTCTGAGCAATGTAAACAAAGATAATTGGGAAAAATTATGAATTGGGAAAAATTAGCAAGTGAAATTCGGTATACAAAGGACTACAAAACCCGAAATCAGTGTGTGTATACAGCCTTAAACCGACATCGATTTTTAAATTACAACGAAAACCGACGCTGGTTTAAGTTTTACCGTTTTGAAATCTGCTACGGATAACCCGATGCCGGTTTACGTATAGCCAGGAAATCCGACGCCGATTTTAATGAGTCAATGAAACCCGATTTCGGGTTTAAATATCTCACTAAAACCGATTTAATTTATTACTTTTTTACACGTTTCGAAGGCTTTGTTGCACAAAAAATTTTAAGTTTTTAAGCCTTTCTGAGCAATGTTAACCCCATTATTGTCTTTTTTTTTTTGTTTATAATTTTTGTAAAATATTTTGCTAAGTAATGAATGAATCAATCAATTAATCTAATTTACTGAAATATTTACATCAATCATATACAACTCTACCATTCTCATCTAATGTCCATCGCCCCCATTCGTCTGCCCTGTACATTGGGGTGGAATACATATATAAATCGGATGCTATCTGTGCCCTTATTTGACGAGCATTATCCTTCGTTTGTTCAGACTTCCAATCACCCTCTAGAGAGCATAGTAGGTCATGAATAAACATTGCACAATAAGCCCCGCAACTGCTCCTGTATTACATCAAAAGTTGGGTTAGCTATTTCATTAAATAATACATTTATATATGATTAAAAAAATGACATTTACCCGTCAGGTTGTTTAGGCACTTTCCGTATATCAACGCGCTCCACATCCCATGTCTTTTCTATAGGTGGCATCTCTGTATTAGTCTTCCCGTAGTAATCAATCTCTCGTAAGATCAATGGTATATAGCGAACCAAAGGATCAATGGTATATAGCGAACCAAAGGATCAATGGCATGTCTCCTGTGTTCAAAATCTACATCGGCACGTGAATCATATATGAACATCTTCTGCTCTCTGAGGCACACCTTATAGACTATCCAATGGGTCTGATGTAGACTACACGGGATCAATAATTGCATGTTGAGAATGTCAGTGATATAATTATTATTTAAAAAATCAAATAATAATTTTTCACATAGATAATACTTACATTGTGAACAGACCACCAAGGGGTTTTAGCGTCTTCCAATCCGCTAGCAAAATTACTCCAGTGGGGGGAGGGATCACAGCAGTAGTGGGATCAAATGTTTTTCCTTGCTTGATGTATTCGTTATTCATGATTATAGTCATATCCGCCTGCAAGTGATAAAATAAAATTATTTACTACTTAACATACATGACAAAGATGAAAAAATGTTGATTTCGCAATTATTAAATGTTGACACTCACAAAAATAGTTGATCCATGCACTGCGTATCTATCATCATGACTCTCATCCCACCACCCGCTTTCTTTGATTCACAGACACTATAAATAACCATCAATATGCACAGACGTCAACCAACTATCCTCACCCTCAATGGTACGAAACTCTTCAGGGGTGAATACCATCAGATAACCGTTAACGCAGCGCCTAAAATCAAAATAAAAGTGTCAAAGTTAGTCGTATTATATTAGTAATCGGATTAAACAAAGGTAAATAATTTATCAATACTTGAGGTCTAAAGAGAATGAAGCTTTAAACTGCTTATACACATTTTCAACCATATCATCCAACGCCGGTAGAGTTTCCGCCACCTGCTCCTTTGACACTTTTGTTTTCTTTTTTGCACGATCAGGATCTGTGTATGGTGACAATAGAGATACCGACGATTTAATCTTTCGTTTAGGCCTTGACGGTTTTCCCTATAAAGTAAATGAAAATCAAATTTGTAAGTACGCAATTGTAATGATATGAAAAACTAACGTAAACCACAAAATAATTAAAAATTTACCTGATCAATATCATACTGGAATGGTTGGGTGGTAAGTCCTCATGGGAAAGTGGGACATCGATCCCCCCCTGCAATTGCGATCTGATGTCCAGAACCTCCACAATCTACGAAAAAGAAAATGATGTAATTGTTTGAACAACTAATCTAAAACATAAAATAAATTACAAATTTACCTGGACACTCCCATCCTGATGTCCGGGATCTTGATGGGGTGGTAGATCCTCATAGGGAAGTGGGACATCGATCCCCCCCTGCAACTGCGATCTTATGTCCAGAACCTCCACAATCTACGAAAAAGCAAATGATGTAATTGTTTGAACAACTAATCTAAAACATAAAATAAGTTACAAATTTACCTGGATACTCTCATCCTAATGTCCAGGATCTTGATGGGGTGGTAGGTCCTCATGGGGAAGTGGGACATCGATCCCCCCCCTGCAACTGCGATCTGATGTCCAGAATCTCCACAATCTACAAAAAAGCAAATGTTATAATTGTTTGGACAATTAATCTAAAACATAAAATAAATTACAAATTTACCTGGACACTCTCATCCTGATGTCCGGGATCTTGATGGGGTGGTAGATCCTCATGGGGATGTGGGCCCTCGACTTCCCCAAGCAGCTGCGATATTATGTCTTGGACTTTCACAAGTTACAGAACATCAAAAGTTGTAATTTATAAATTTATAATAATTTGATAAAATATTCTAAAACACAAAATAAATTACAAATTTACCTGGTCACTCTCATCCTGATGTCCGAGATCCTGATGGACTGGTAGATTCTCATGGGGATGTGGGCCTTCGAGCTTCCCAAGCAGCTGCGATGTTATGTCCTGGACCTTCACAAGTTACAGAACATCAAAAGTTATAATGATTTTAAAAACTAAACTAAAATAAAAAATAAATACTAAATTTACCGGCTCACTCCCATCGTGCTGTTATGGATCGAGATGCGGTGGTGAAGAATCATCATCATCATCATCATCATCATTATCATCATCACCGTCATTCGGGTCGTTCCCGCCATCTGGAGGCATACGGATTTCCAGTATCCTCTCGATCCTACTTAACCTCTGATTTTACTCTTGTTGTGTCTTCAAAATAGACTCCAACAAGGCCATAATCTTCCCCACCTTCGTCTGAGGCTCCTGTAAAATTATTTAAATAACATTATAAATTAAATCAATTATCATGCAAGAATAAAATGTATACAGTAGTATAATCATACAAAGTTCGCACCTGACTTTGAGAGGGTCCAGCAACCATGCGGGGACCACGTGGGACTGCAGTGTCATCGTGCTGATCCTCACCTCATCTAAACTCATGTGTTCTTTTGGTCCTTCCCTCCGAATATGTACTCTCTGAGTCGGCTTGTGGGCTTGGGATGTGATAATCATGTTGCTGCGGATCCTCCTCCTCCTCCTCCTTTTCTTCCTCCTCCTCCTCTTCCTCATTTTCACCAACTGACTCGCTTTCACCCTCTACCTCCCTACTCGCACCCGTCTCGCTCTCTCGGCTATCAGAATCATCATCTGTATCTTCATCAACACCCCCTCCACCTCCTACTTTATAGGCATTCTCCCTAATTAGGTGTTTAGGGTTGAAGGACTTCTAGTAATCCATTTCTTTCTCTGCATCAGTAGGCTCAAGGGTACTATTCCCTGCTATTAACTACAAAAATATATAATATTCTTAATATTATCATTACAAAAAATAATAGTCAATAAATAGAAATAAATGTAAAACATTTAGATACTTACACGAATCAGCTCATTCGACCAACGTATTTGCTTTCTGTTATTACACAACCATTTCACACACTGTGGCAATACCATGTCGCCGCCTAAGACTCTGGATCCTGCCCTGTTTTCCAGCCACGGAAACATTTCCACCAGCCACCACTGTAATTTTCATTCAATTAAAAAAAATTTGATAGTCCATTTAATTAATATATATAAACATTAAACAATTTTCATTAATTATCAAGAGATTATACTAAATATCATACCTGAAAAGCCTAAATAAAGCCATACAAATTAATGTTGCGGCCAGTCATAAGTCGATCCTCATCAAGCGCACGACGAAGACCCTCTATAAGCCTGCTGTAGCCGACTGTACCAAAGGGGAACTTATTCCACAAATTAATATCCTCTATCAGGACCCACAGATAATCGTCCACCCTAGATCGATCATCATAGCCGTAAAATAAATTGTAAGCGATGACTATATTACTTAACTTCAAGACATCCTCATTACTTATGGTATCCCCCCAGACCCTTAACATTTGCATAATTTGACTTAACATTGGCAATACTCCTTTAAAAAGTCGCCACAACAAACTATTCTCGTTTTCTTGCTTTCTCTTCAGCACTTGTAGGTCGAGATAACCAAAATGCAATCCTGTCACTAATAAAAACTTCTGCTTTCCAAACCTATATAGCCTTCCCCCAATTTCGAACCACATCTCATCAGGTTGTGAATTAGGATAATTTACTAACTCTCTAGCAAGGATGTTTAGCATAAGGGGAGTGACTAATAGCTGTTTACCACTCAGTTTTAAAAAATACGAGATCGAACTCTCTGCATTAAACCTGTTTAGCAGCTGCCTCTGCTGCAGAAATACACTTAACTCACCAATAGTCTTCATACTATTATGTGTACTCCCAAATGATTTTTCTGGAATATGTTGCACCGGATGCCTATAATTGAATTCCAACTGTAGGCAAGAAAAGCAACGAATAATTATATGATCAAATCAAACAAATTAATTAACAAGAAAAGCAACGAATAATTTGTTTGTTAAATAATTTAACAAATTAATTAAAAAATAAAAATTAAACAAATTAACAAATTAAACAAATTAATTAATTAATAAATTAAAATTAAACAAATTAATTTAACAAATTAAAATTAAACATTAATTTAACAAATTAATTAATTAACAAATTAAAATTAAACAAATTAACAAATTAAAAAAATTAACAAATTAAAATTAAACAAATTAACAAATTAAACAAATTAATTTAACAAATTAAAATTAAACAAATTAATTAATTAACAAATTAAAATTAAACAAATTAACAAATTAAAAAAATTAATTTAACAAATTAATTAATTAACAAATTAAAATTAAACATTAATTTAACAAATTAATTAAACAAAATAATTTAACAAATTAATTAATTAACTAATTAAAATTAAACAAATTAACAAATTTAACAAATTAATTAATTAACAAATTAAAATTGAACAAATTAAAATTAAAAAATTAACAAATTAAACAATTTAATTTAACAAATTAATTGATTAACTAATTAAAATTAAACAAATTAATTAATTAAAAATTTAAAATTAAACAAATTAATTAATTAACAAATTAAAATTAAACAAATTAATTTAACAAATTAATTAATTAAAAATTTAAAATTAAACAAATTAATTAATTAACAAATTAAAATTAAACAAATTAATTTAACAAATTAATTAATTAGCTAATTAAAATTAAACAAATTAATTTAACAAATTAATTAATTAAAAATTTAAAATTAAACAAATTAATTAATTAACAAATTAATTAATTAAAAATATAAAATTAAACAAATTAATTTAATCGACGTCGGTATATAATACTAATATCATACACCAACGTCGGGTTAAGTTGTAACGTTATCAGTATATATGTGAAATTATAACCCGACGTCTATTAGTATCTAGCGTAAGCCGATTCGGCTTTTGTTGGCCCACGTAACCCAACGTCGGGTTATATGGTCACACATAAACCGATCGGTTACTCAGTTAAGGTATCTACCAAATCTTTATATGCATTTTTAATCCAAGCAGATTCTAACCAAATACAACATAATATAACCTTTATCATGAATGCCCAACATGTAAAACGTTACAACTTAACCCGACGTCGATGTAGTATCCAGCGTAAGCCGATTCGGCTTTCGTTAGCTCACCTAAACCGACGTCGGGTTTTATGGTCACACATAAACCGATCGGTTTCTCAGATCATATATCTACCAAATCTTGATAATGCAGTTCGAATCCAAGCAGATTCTAACCAAATACAACATAATATGACCTTTATCATGAATGTCCAACATGTAAAAACACTAATCAAATCTAAAAATGGCAAAAAATTGGAAAAGTCATACAAAATTTGAAAATGGAGAGTGAAAACATCTTACCGGTCGTAATGGGTGAGGAGACGTTCTCGCCGGCAATGTACGGTGCTTATAGAACGACGGCGACGGCGTGCGGTGGTCGGAGATCGTTGAACTAGGTGATCGGGGTGCGTCGGCGTGATCAGGGTGCGTCGGGCGACAGAGACCAATAATCTTCCATTTTTCCACCGACTTTTCGATTTATGTAGTGTAAGCAGTTGCGTAATTTTCGCTTTCCGTTTTTTTTTTTTGAAATTTGAAATTAGTGGTAATTTCGTAATTTTATGTTAGGGGTAATTTTGGTATCTTGGGTATAGGATGTAATTTATTTGTTTGAGAGGTTGAAATGAAAATGTTTTTAAGTTTGAGGTTAAAAATATATTTTCTCTTATTGAAGTTGTTATTTTTGGTATTTTTTATTTTATTTATTATTATATTGATAAGAACAGTCAAAATGAAAAGAGAGAGTAAGATGTGACGTGCGAGACAAAAGACAATAATGAGATCGAAGCAGGTAATAGGAAAGGAAAAATAGAAACAAATAAATATATATTTTTAATGGCTTAAACATAGAGCATTAAGATTTGACTTTGGATGCTATACGAAAAGCAATTTTCATCCAAGAGAAAATACCCACGTAAAAATGAGGGAATCCACACAAAAGGAAAAGAGGACCCACGTATTAAATGGTGGGAAATATGTTATTTTGGTGTAACTGTGCATCACTTTTACAGATATAGTCACGCTAACCAGTGAAGTTATTATCCATCTACGAAATGTATATATATAATAATTTTATTATTAATATTTTATAATTTTAAAAAATATATAAATTATTATTATAATTTAATTTAAATATAATAAATAAATTTAATTAATTTATTTTAATTTTTTAAAATTAAAAAATAAAAATAAAATGATAGTCGAAATATTTTAAAACAAAAAGATGGACAAATGTCATGTACTCAAATGTGATAAGAAAGAATGATGGCAATTGTTTTTTATAAAAAGGGGCAGGTGTCATTGACACAGCCTTGATAAGCAATTAGGGGCTGCTGGTTCGTATTTGTGCGGACATATATAGTAATTAAAATCAAATGAAAAATTCAGCTCTTGAATGAGGAACCGAACGGCAGAAAAATGAAGCAGTGCAGTGAAAAGCCAGGATAAAAGAAGAGGAAAAAGGAAAAAAAGGGAGAGAAGAGAAAAATAGAAAAAATTTTGAAAGCTGAGTGAACGAAATATTTAGATACTAAATTTATCTAGATAAATGATTTATATTTTATTAGAATTTTAAATCTAAAAAATTTGTTAATTTTTTTATAAGTTTTAAATTGAGTTTATATGATTTTAAAATGAATATCAAGTTTATGAGGAATGTAACGTCCCGAATATCTGGATGAATAGTATTTTGAACGGAATAATGATTTATGGATAAATAGTTATGAGTGAATAGTGATTTTTAAGAATTAAATTTCAAAAATTAGTAAAAATGAAATTTTTGATGAATAGTAATTTCGGATGAATATTATTTTCGGACGGAATAGTAATTTTTGAAAAATGGTTCTATCAAATCATAAGGTTTTAAAATTAATATTACAGACTAAAAAAAAGGAAATTGATAAAAAAAAATGTAATTAATTATTCATTAATGTATATTGAATTATTGTTCGGAAACTACATGAAGTATATGAGTTATAGAAAATGATTTATGAAGCTTTGGATATTATTGAAAGCGATAAAAAGGAAACAAATTATTATGTAAAATATTATAAATATTTATTATTCAGAATAGTTGTAGGTGTGATTGTTCAGAATTATACGAGTATAATAGTTGTTGAGGATTCTAATTGACGAATTTTATTTAATGATAGTCTATTTAGATATTAAGTGTTATAGTTGTGGATAAATATCCCATTGAAGGATATTTGTAAAAGAAATTAAGAAAATTGGATTAAAAGGAAAAATGCTGGAGGAGTAGAAAATGAAAATTTATAAATATTGAAAAGTCAAAATTGGTGGCGTTTGTTTTCAAAATAATTAATAAATATAGTAATATATATATGTGATAGTTAAATAATAAAAAAAAAGAAAAATAAAAAATAAAAAAAGAAAAAGAAAAGGAAGATTGACATAACAGTGAGGCGGTGTTTGTGTGAGTAGATATATATATATATATATATATATGTTTGATTGGAAACCGACAGATGAAAGAAGAGAGAGCGGGAGCAGTAGGAAAAAATGAAGAAAAATAAGAGCAGGAGCAGGAGCAGAACTGGGCAGTAGTCGAAAAAAAAAATGGAAGAAAAAAAAAATTGGAGGAGCCCAGATCGCAAGATGGGAAGAAGAAAAATTTATATATATATTTTGAGTGTTCGATTATTCAGATAAGTAAATTTATTTTAATATGATTTGGATCCCAGAATAGTAATTTATTATTTTATAAGTTTTAAATTCAATTTTATATGATTTTTGGATAGATATAGGATGATGAAAACATAAGAGGGGAATGTGTTTTAGATCCAGAAATAAGTAAAAGAATTATGTGAGTGTATAGTTTTATTTTTAATTAAAATTATGGAATCATGTTTATTGACAGTTCAGATTTTATTATTTATTTCAAGTTTAAGTAAATAATTGTTAAGATAATTGATATTATGAATTATAAATTATGTTTTACAATTGAAGAAAAGATTATATGTGTTTCAAAGTTGATTTATTTAAGTATTATTAAAATAAGATTATTTAATTAGTTTATTGATTGTGTATTATGATTTATGATGGAAGTATAGAATATGTATTTTGATAATTATATTTTTATTTAGAAATCGAGTTATATAATTTTGCATGGAAAATGATTTAAGATTTGAAAATGAATAAAATGATATTTTTAGTACGTTTACGTATATTTAAGTTTTTATTATGTATTGAAAATAAATTAATTATTTGGTAAATTGTGTGATATTGTTATTTTTAATTGATTTGATTTCAAGTTATGTGAAAATCGTAATATAAATAATTTTGTGATATCATGAACTGAAAAATTAAAAGTTTAGGAAATATACATGCTTGTCTAAAAATAGAGATTAGATGTATTGTAAATTATTTTGATAAATTCTAATAAAAATTTGTTTGAACTACAAGGGCTTTGATCCCATTGATGAAATGAGTACGTAGGCGTTTGAGATGATATCTCAAACTCAAGCCCAAAAATGTTGATGTACTCTTCTTTTGAAAATCTCATTTTATCACTAAAAATTAATGTTTATAAGTTTTTGAAATATTATGAATTTGATTAAAATGATATAGTAATTATATTTGGTATTTGATTTTATGTAAATTAGATATATTTTGAATGATGTTAGAATATAATTTAAATTGAAAATAAAATTTTAAAAAGAAAAGGGAGTGTTTGATAAAATATATGCATGAAAAAGAAAAGAGTGAATTTTATTAAATTTGATGTAAATATGTGATTTAAAATTTTATTTGATTTTGAAATATATGAAATTATTTCAATGAATTGGAATAAAGGATTGTTTCAGTATGATTTTAATGAATTTCGAACAAAAAAGGGAAAGAAACGGATAAGTTCAGTTTCTTGACCGAACGTATATCGGAAGAAAGACGCGAACGTTTTGAAAAATTTTAAAGAGTTCATTGAATGAAAAATAGAGTTTTGCGATGTGCATATTGATAATTTGAATATATAAATATATATATATGAAACTTTGTGACTGAAATTGAATTTATTGCTTTCTAAATGAAATCGTTATATAAAAATAAAAAATTGTTAAAACTATGAAATTTGTTCTAATTAATAAAATTGAGAAAGAGCCCGAGTAAACCTGAACATTGATAGATGGGGACTGGTAGTTGGTATGCCAATAGGGTAATATAGCAGTACTTCACCGTTATACCGATATCGATATACAGGGTTCGACGGATGGATTATTAGAGATATTAGGTGTCCGGTCCTGAAGTTGAAATCGACTATGATATGTGATATGTATGCGACCTGACGGATGGTCACCGATTGACCGATGCCGGGAACGTTGTTTATTCTATCTGAAACCCGAATTCCGGTCCATGGTATCGTGTTAGAGTTTACAAATAACACTAAAAAAAAAAAAAATAAACGAAAACAATGTTGATAACATTGAGAATGAAAATTGTTATATTTTATATGTGCATCAAATTGTAATTTGAATTCTTGAATTATTTTGTAAAAGTTTGAAAAATTGTTAAATTTTAATTTACAACTTGAATCTCAAAATATGATGAAAAATTGTGTGGTTACAAATGGAAAGAAATAATGTTAAGTATTTTGTTTGTATAATTGTTAATAAATGGAGTAAGTAGTGAATGTTGATATAAAATTTAAGAATGCCTGTTAAAAATAATAATTTTCATGCTATCATGCGTTTTTGTTTTTTAATTAATAAGTTTTATTATGTTTTATTATAAATGTTTGTGTGGTGAAGTGGTTGAAGTCGGACGGGAGGTTCGAAAGGGAAGTTGAGAAAATGAACGTGATTTTAGAAATGTTAATTATTTTTTTGTAGATTTTTAGATTTTTAGGTTTTTAGAAAAATAGAGGAAACTCCGCCGGGTTTGCTAGAAATTTAAATGAACGTTTTTGGTAAAATTTTAATAACATAAAATTTGAGTAAAAGAAAATATAATAAGAAATGAATTTTAGTGAGGTAGGTAACATCCTCTGTCTAGATTATCCATTCCTACGGAAATCGGGTGGAGGGTGTTACAATGAATCAGATGAAAATCTATTTTAGATCAAGATTTAAGCAAAAGAGTTCTATGAATGAATCGTTTTATTTTAAATTGATTTATTTAATTATAATTATTTAAATTTTAGTATTTATTATTTATTGAAAATGAATGATTACACGAATTATGTTTTACAACTCAAATGATAATTTATTACAAATTCATATATACGTATACGTATAAGAAATTCCAATTAGAAATTATGTTTTCATCTTTAAATTTATTAGAAGATTACTATAAATTATATTTCGGGAGAGAATATTTTTTTTTTTATTTTAATCAGAGTTTGTTAAAAATTATATGTATATTCAACAAGAGAATTACATATATTTATATATGAAAATTATTTGAGATTTAAGAATAAAAATAAAGATATTTTCAAAAAACCAAGGTTGTAACTTACCTTTTAACAATTAGACGGACTTCATATATGTAAACCCTAGAGAGTTATCCAGCACATATATGACAGATATCTAAGTAGTCATAGAATTGCTTATCATGTGTATGATCATATGTTATTCATCAATCTACATGTGTGTTGAGTATTTATACCACATAAGAACAAGCTCCTTTGGGTACTAGTTGATGTCGATTTTTATATTAGAGATGTTTATAATTTTATTATGTGACTAGGGATCACATGTGTATGAGAGCCACAAGTTTGTGGAGAGGAGACCAATGAGGCTTAAAGCATGGTGGTCAAACCAAGAAAACCTATGCGGTATTCAAAAGAGATTTTAGAAAATTTTTTTGGTCAAATAAGCTTATTTTTTAGAAACCAGATTCATAATGATTTCTTATTGTTTTCAAATAAGTTTTATACAGATAATAGTTTTAGAATATATTTTATTAAAGATATAATCATAATTCATAAAGATGTTACAATTTTATTGTGATATGAGAATTATTTATTATTACAAGTAATATGTTATGATTTATATAAAAATATTTATTTTTGAAAAGTTATATTCATTCATTGATGCTAGTGCCCACTCTTTATAAAATCATTTTTTTTTTAATAGACATCCACCATAAGATTGTGCAGATTATTGCATATCGTGAGAAATAATCATATGATGATGATAAAAACATATTGTTATTATTTTTAAGTAGAAATATTTTTGCATCGGTATTTATTATTTTTACTTAATCAGATTTCATAAATACGTTTCCAAAATATTTTTATGGATGAGATATTTTTTTAAATATTTTATGAATATTTTGAGTTTTCAATTCGGGAGTCCAACAATAAAAATGTGCCACGATAACCAGTGAGGCTATCGCTGTGAAGCCATCGCTCAGCGCGTGCGCGCAAATATATATATGTATACATAAAGAGTGGGCCAATTGAAGCGTAGAGGCTACATTTTCTTTTTAAGAGAAAAAGTACAAACTTTGTGGTTGCGATACAAAGATGATAGTGGAAATATTTTAAAACAAAAAAGGACAAGTGTCATGTACTCAAATATGATAAGCAAGAATGATGGCAATATTTTTTTTGTAAAAAGGGGCGGGTGTCATTTACACAACCTTGATAAGTATTACTATAGGGGTCGTAATTTGGGTTAACGAATCGAGTTAGACATGATACGAACACGACACCATAAGAAAACGGGTCGAACTCCCTCAATATGAATACGATACGATTATTAATGGATCGATACAGAAATGACTCGGTTAACCCGTTTATTTACGGGTCATTCATTGACACGTTAGTGACTCGTTTAATGACCCGTTTAACTGATACGTTTAATGACTCGTTTAGCTGACATGTTTAATGATTTTTTTTATGTCCCATTTAACCATATTTAATACATTTAAATGTTAACATAGATCTAATAAAAACAAAATTAAAATAAAGATACATAACACCTCTTAAATCCATAAATACAATCCAAAACCTAAAAAATTACAATTTAACAATTTAAATTATATAAAATTAAAAAACAATTGAAAATAATAAAAAATTAAGGAACAAATATGTTTTTTGAAGTTCTAAATAGATCTTCAACTTGAAGATCTATCAACACCATAAAAACACTGCTGCTTCTTCATCAACTGCAAAACCGCTATGGATCCATACATAACACACACTCATAGCTATGGATCCATACACAACTGAGTTTCGAACCACCTCCATCTTCATTAATTGAAGAATTGCACAAGACAAGTCAATCGATTTCTGATAGACCCCGATCCTAGTTTCCGTAGAGAATTCATTTTCGACGATCAGATAAAGAATAAAGAGTCTAGAACTAATACAAGAGGTCTAGTTAGAATTCAATTATATTTATAAGGCCCTGAGTATCGTGTTAGGAAGAAATGATAATTTTCAGTGAATAGTACTGAGATCTAGATAAATAGTGATTTTTTAAAAAAGATCTGAAAGTTTGTGTTTAAGATCGAATTTGGACCCAGTTATATTGTTCAGGGTCATGAATTTAGATTCGATGGGAAATAAAAGTTTTCGATGAATAGTATTTTTCGGACGGAAATTTTCGAATGAATAGTAAAATTTTTAGAAATTGACCTTAAGGGTCGCAAAGGTCTGAAAATAGTAGGGGAGTATAGAGAAACAGAAACGGATCAAAAAGAAGACCATTTGAATCAGTTTTAAGCGATCCGAAGAAAATTACGATATTACCCTTTTGAGAGATTAATAGATTTTAATGAGTTTAAATCCAATTAAATTTTTTTCGAAGCATGAGACTGATAAATAAGACACCCAATTAGAGTATTTCATGGTCAATTTGAAGATTAGATGGCCATGAAATATTTTCAGAATATTTTTCGATCAAAGTGAAATTATATCATAAAAAGGGCAAAATGGACATTTTAAGTTAAGTATTCATGGATCAAGCATGAGAATGATATGCAGAAGTTTCAAGGAGTGTAACCCAAGTGAATGAGAATGAGTTAACGAGAATGAGTGTAAAAATCGAGTTTTTAAGCTATAGATACGTATAAAAAGATATCGGTTGATTCGATCAGATTTCGGTTAGGAACATTTCCTTTATTAAGTATATATGAGAGGTATTAGACCTAAATTGAAGTTGATAAAGTCGAATTGGCCATAAGATGTGTGTAGAATATTTGTGGAATATTTTTCAGAAGGATTAGGTATTGATATTGAAATGAGAATTCACTAAGTGTAAGTCTTCACCCAGATTTATTATTTTATGGTACTAGAAATATTCGAATTGAGTTACGGTCGAATCATATGCCTCCAGTAGTGTTATTTGAGGCTTATTAGATTTTCATATCGCAAGTCGGATATCGTTTGGCTGACCCCGGTACGATTACAAAGTCATTAAGCGTGAATTACGTGTTAATGAAGCGAAGTGAGCTCACAGAATTCAACTAATAAGAAAATAGATAAGTGCTTTTGAAAAGTAATGGCTAGGATTGTGCCACGTGTCATCCATGGATTGGTTGGAAAAATAAGTGGATGAAAATAAGACAAGTGGACCAATAGAATATAAAATGATTTATTTTTGGGCACTAGTATAATTAGTGAAAGTTTGAGGTGATAAAGTGAGATTTTCTTAAGGGAGCTTTTAATAATTGAGCAATAAAATATAAATATAAGTAATTTGTCTCATTTGAATTATTTGAGACCGTGAAAAGCAAAGCAAAAGTGAGAGATCGGGTGAGGGAGAGAAGCCGAGAGTGGAGAGAGAGAATGTCCCGTGTGTGCGCCGAGAGAGAAGAGAGAAGAGGAAAGAGATCCGATCCGATTTGCGACGCGGTTTCTTCACGAAAGTTGTTCCTCGTCATCTCCTCTAGTTAACCCAACAAATTTGAAGCAAAACGGTTGCCTATTTGGTGAGTTATTTCAGTTTAAAGTTTGGTATTTATATGAAACCCATTCTTTTTCTTTTGTTTATTTTCGAATCAGAGATTAGGGATAATAAGAGAGATATGTGAGGATGATTTTGGTATGATTTTGGAGTGATTTGATGGAAGAAAAACAGATAAAACGAGAGAGGGAAGTCGTAGAGAAAAATGGGTTTTTTATGAAATTTTATCCCGTTTTCTATTCTAAAGCATTAGATTGATGCTTTAGAGGTTAGGGAACAATCTTTTGAAGTTAGATTTCGAAAACGAAAAGTTTAGGATCGATTTCGGAGCTAAACGGACGAGTTGAAGGGTGGTTTCTAAAAACCTTCAAAACGCGTTCGTTTAACGTTCGAAACAGTTTATTTAATCATAGTTGGGTGTTAGAACACTAGAGGATTGATTTTTGAAGTTGTCGGAAGTCCGGAGCGAAAAGTGGTTTTCGTTAGTAAGCGAATTCAGTTGAATTTGGTTCCGAGTTTTCGACGATGAGATTGAGTATTCTGAGGTATTCCTAGGAAAGAATAAGTAAGATTCATGTAAAGAAAACGGATTTCGAAAACCCTGGTTGAATAGAAATTGAGATTCGAAAGTTTAGGCGTTAAAGGATATATATAAAGATAATGAGATTTTTATTGATTTTGAATATTATTTAAATGAGTTAAGTGACCCTAAATGGATATTTGATGTTTTAGGGTAAAAGCGGAGACTTCCGGAGGCATACGAAGGAGAATCGGATTTTATCCGAGGATGTGTTGTGAGTGGAACTATAAGTTTTTATTTATATAGTCTTAAAGTTTATTTTTAAAGTTAAAAGAATTTATTATAAATAGTTATTTATTTATTAATTGAATTTATATTTTAATTCTAGCATAAAGATTTTAGTTTATTATTTCTGTATATGAGAATGTGCTAGAATTAAATATTTTAGGCTTATTGCCTTAAGATTTAGAATATTTTAGTGTATTAAGAAAAAGAAAGTTTAATAGCCTATGGTTTACCCTAGCCCCAGTTTAGTACCCGGCCGAATGCCTTATGCGTGATACGGTAGATGAGAGGAAGTCAGTCAGTGAGATTTGAGTCTAGTCGACTCATGTGTGAGCGAGGTATGAGTGATCCGTATGCACGTATAAGGTAGTGTAGTCGGTCCGCAGCGTGGGCCCGCTTTCGGCCACTACACATGGTAGATCCTCACTCCTAGTGGTTAGTTAGAGTTTATATGCTACCACACCAGGAGTAGATATTCCCTGGGTTACCATTCAGGCGAGCACCAGAAAAGATTTTAAGAAAAGATTTTTTAAGAAAAGAGTTTAAGAAAGATTTCAGAAAGTTTTAGAAAGAAATTTAAAATGAGATTCAAAAGCAGTTTTCCTCACTCCTAGTGATTAGCTAGAGTTTATATGCTACCACGCCAGGAGTAGATATTCCCTGGGTTACCATTCAGGCGAGCACCAGAAAAGATTTTAAGAAAAGATTTTTTAAGAAAAGAGTTTAAGAAAGATTTCAGAAAGTTTTAGAAAGAAATTTAAAATGAGATTCAAAAGCAGTTTTAAATGAGTTTTAGAAAGTATTTTAGAAAAATACTTTAGTTTTATTAAACTGTTTTTGGGAGAAATTTAAGTGTAGAAATGAGTTTTAGTTTAAAAGTTACTACCACTCACTGAGTTATACTCACGTTTTTCTTTAAATGTTTTTCTTAAAAATTCTCCCACAGATGCAGGAGCTAGTCATCCAGCCGACGAGATTCAGTCAGACGTGCAGGTAGACGTATAGGATGATACCTAATACAAGTATATATGGTGTTATTTTGATCATGTATATGTTTATATATATAGTTGTAAGTATTTTAAAGGATTGTGGATGTATTAGTTAAAAATATTTTATTAAAGTTTTATATGAATCAGTTTTCTGATTTTAATTATTTGATTGTGGTTGTGTTGTGAAAAATGAGCCGGAGGCTTTGGAAGTTGAGAAATGAATTTCATAGAAGTGTTTTTATAAACTGTATTTGAAACTTGCAGGGTGGCATAGTTTAGAAAACAGACGGCATGCTGTCGGATTTTCAATAGAAAAGCGAAAAATTTGTACCCCTGCCACCTAGTAAATGAGTTTTAAAAGAAGTTTAAAGAAAGTTTCGGTGCTCTGACGGGATTTCTTTGGACCAAAGTTAGGGTTCGTTGGAGTTCTGACAGGGTGCTACGGGGTCTTTCTCGGATCCAGAGGAGGGATTCGGGAAGGGTTCCGTCAATTTCACTGAAACCACCTTCAAATAAGGGAAGAACAAGAACCCACAAGCGAAAACCACAGCAATCAAGATCATAACATCCACAAACCAAAAACAAAAAAGAATTGCCATTGATAAAAGGAAGAGAAAAAGAAAGAGACGAGTGTTGATAGAAACCAGACGAAGAAACCAGTGGCCATTGACAGAGGGGAGAGAGAGAGAAACTAGTGGATACTGCTACTATTGGAGCTCGGAGATGAAGAAGTTGACTGAGTTAGTTATTGAAGATGAAGGAGACGAATGAGATGAAGGAGACGGCTCACGGTCACGGGTTGGGTGTTTGTGAGTGATTTGTGAAGGAAAAATGTAAGTGTGAGAGTGAGATTGAGTGGCTGGTGTGGTGTGGATGGCTTACGATTAAGGGTTGTGAGTGATTTGAGAATGAAGAATAGTGAGAGTGAGACTGAGACCGAGTAGGAGTGTAGGACTGTGGTCTGTAGGAGACTGGGAGTGGCTACCGTCCGAATGGAAGAAAATGTTGTATGTAGTGTGCGGCTAGGGTTGTGGACTTGTGGTTTGTGGAGAAAAATATGATGCATATATTACCAATGAAATTACATCAATACCCTTCTAACTATAAAATTACTTTTTTATCCCCTCGCTAACAGGTTAACCTGTAATACGATTTAGAAAACACGAACCCAACACGATAAATTAATGGGTTAGACGGGTTGATCCGTTAATTTATCCAAACCGTTTATGCTCAAATTTAACCCGTAATATTCGTGTCGATCCGTCGTGTCGGATTTCAAATTGTCACCCTTAAGTGTTAGGGTTTGCTGTTTCGTACTTGTGCAGACATATATGGTAATTAAAAGAAAATGAAAAAAAATTCAGCTCTTGAATGAGGAACTAGACAGTAGAAAAATGAAGTAGTGCAGTGAAAAGCTGAGATAAAAGAAGAAAGAAAATGAAAAGCAAGAAAGGAGAGAATAGAAAAATAGAAAAAAAAAATTGGATAGATAAACGAAATATTTGGGTACCAAATTTATCTAGAAAAATTATTTATATTTCATTAGTATTTGAAATCCAAAAAATTATGGATCGTTTGTTTTTTTATTTGAAGACTTAATAGTACTGTTGAAAACTGAAGATTAAATAGTGATTGAAATCTGAAATCTAAATAACATGTTTGTTTTTTTTTTTTTCCTCATATCTGAAAATGTTATAAACTTATTATTTTTTTTAAATTTAAAATTATCTGAAAATTAGTAAGTTGATATTTATACCCTTTTTACTATTTGTTGTTATGTAATTTTAATTAATTTAATACAAAAATTTGAAAATAAATAATTTAATAAATTCTAAAACATTTTTTATGTACATATTAATAATATTTTATTGATAATTAAAACATGATTAAAAAATAGTAGTATTAGCCATATTTATATTTAAATAAATTAATATATTTAAGAAAATAACTAAAAAAATAAATGTTTAAATTGTAAATTAAAATATATTTGTTCAATTCTAAGATAATTTGGGATGAGATGTATTTAGGTTTTACTTTTCAAATATATTTTTTTATAAGTATCAAGGAAAAAAAGAAAAGAAAATTTGAATAATATAAAATTAAGATAAATTTGAAATTATGTTATTTTGGGAATGATAGATTTGGAACAAAAACATTTAAATGTCATTAAATGATTTACATTTAAGTGAAAAATTAAAAATATTTACTTAATTTTTTCAGTTGTTTTTTGATAGTTTTAAGTGGTTTAATCATTTAAAAAAAAATAACAAAAACATCTTAATAAGTATAATTCAGCACTATTAAACTTAAGTGAAAAAAACAAATAGCCCATTAGTTAATTTTTCTATAAGTTTTAAATTGAATTATATGATTTTAGGGTGGATCCCAAGTTTATGATAAATCAAAATTTGAATAAAGATGTTCTGTGAGTGAATTGTTTTATTTTAAATTAATTTATTTAATTATACTTATTTAAATTTAAGTATTTATTATTTATTGAAAGTGAATGATATATGAATTATGTTTTATAATTGAAATGAGAATTTGTAACAAATTCGTAGATATGTATATGTATAAGAAAATCCAATTAGAAACTATGTTTTCAGCTTTAAATTTAGTGTAAAAAATGTTTAGAATATTTATAGTAATATTATATTATGTTTCAAGAACGAATATTTTTTTAATGATTTTGATCAAAGTATTTATTAAGAATTATATGTATGATCAGCAAGAAAATTACATATATTTGCATATGAAAATTGTTTGATATTTGAGAATGAAAATAAACATGTTTTCAAAATGTCAAGGTTGTACTCTCTCCTTTGACAGTTAAACAGGTTTCACATGTGTAAGTCCCAGAGAGTCGTCTAAAACATGTATGACAGATGTTTGAGAAGTCATAAAGTCACTCAACATGTATATGACCATTTGTTATCTCTCGCTCTGCGTGTTTATTAAGTATCTCTACCATGTAAAAACAAGTATCCCTAGGTACTAGTTGGTGTGGATTTTTATATTACAGATACTTATAGTTTTATTATGAGACTGAGGATCATGTGTATGAGAGCCATAAGTCCATGGATAAGAGTCCAATGGACGCTTGAAACATGATGGTCAAACAAGAAAAGCTTATGAGATTTTAGAAAAGTTTTGATCAGATAAGCTTCTATTTTATAAACTAGATTCGGAATGATTTATTATGGTTTTCAAAGAAATCTTATGTAGATAATAATTTCAGAATATATTTTATTAAAGATATAATGATGGTTTATACAAATGTTACAATTTTATTATGATATGAGAATTATTTATTATTACAAGTAATATGTTACGGTTTATATAGAAATATGTATATATTTTTTTGAAAAATTATATTCACTCACTCGCGTTAGCACTCATTCTTTTATAAAACTTTTTTTTCTACGTATCCACCATAGGTTCTCATAGATTGTTGCATATAATGAAAAGGACCACATGATGATGACAAAAATGCATTATTATTATTTTTATGTGGAAACATTTTTGCATTAGTGTATATTATTTTTACTTAACTAGATTTCATAAATATGTTTTTAGAATACTTTTACAGATGGAATATCATTCCCTGATATTTTATGAATATTTTGATTTTTTAGTTCAGGGGTTCAACACGAGTAATGCACAACTTTTCAATTTGATTTTTCTAAAGATTTTTAGTAAACCCTAGTTGTAATTAGAAAGACTTTAGTTTTCACACGATTCTCTTGGGCTCCAGAGAAAAATCAAGATGGGTCCCGTACTCAATGTCTTACTATTGTTGTTGCTTGTAATTGGTTCACTCAGCAACTTGGTGTTCAGAATGCTTTCTCCATGGGGATTTACATTAAGTTATGTATATGGAACCTCCACCTGGCCTTCACCAATAGGGGGAGGATCTTGTATATCGGTTCAACAAGTCCATTTATGGTCTTAAATAGGCATCAAGAAACTGTTTTCTACATTCTCGGATACTATTCAAAAAGCTGGTTATTTGCAATCCAAAGTCGCCTACTCATTTTTCACTAAATTTCAAGGTACTTCTTTCACTTTGGTTCTTATTTATGTTGATGATATACTGCTACAGGCAATGATCTTCAAGAAATGGAACGACTTAAAAAAATTCCTTCTCAAACACTTCTGCATGAAAGATCTTAGTGATTCAAAATATTTTCTAGGCATTGAATTTTCTCGATCAAAGAAAGGAATTTTCAAGTCTCAAAGGAAATATGTGTTAGATGTCTTAGAAGATTTGGGGCTTCTAGGTGCACGACCATACAGTTTTCTAATGGAACAAAATTTGTAACTCACTCTCACAAATGGCTTAGTATTGAGTGATCCAACCAAATACTGAAGATTGGTGGGCAGATTGATCTATCTTACTGTCACAAGGCTAGCCATAGTCTACTCAGTTCACACTTTAAGTCAATTTATGCATGAGCCTAGAAAACGACATTGGGATGCTGCTTTACGAGGTCTTAGATATATTAAAGGTAAGCTAGCTAGGATGAGATTTGTTGTATCACTGAAAAGGTGTATACAACTTTTCTAGATATTTTGGAATTTATTTTTTTCTTCCACTCACAACTTATAGAGTTTGAATTTGTCATCATCCTTTATCTATTTATTTATTTTTGTTTCCTGTACTACTCTCATCTTATTATTAATCAATCAAATAAAAGCCTATCAAACTCCCTATAGCATTGTGGAACTCTTTTTACCCCACACAGCACATTATCAAGAGCTATATCCAATCAAAAGCTTTATTAAAACTTTTCTGTGTTTTGGAATTATTGCATTTTTCCACTCATGAATGATAGGCTTTAGATTATTCTTATTTGTTTCTTGTTTCCAATTGGAAAATTGCAAATTTGTTAATTAATTATAATATATATATATTTTTTCCTTTCAGATGTTTCATCCAATACAATGATCACAATTTAAAGGTTGTATCTTATAATTAGATTTATAGATTTTCCCGCTAAATAAATAAAAATTGTAGGATGCAGAAAATAAAAATTAATTAAACACCCAAACCTTACTTGTTCACGTAGAACTAAGGTTTATTGGTAAAATAAGATGATTCATAAGATCGAATATATATATATATATATATATATATATATATATAACTGGGGGCAAGATTAAAGAATATAAATTTTGACACAAATTTTGATATAATTTGTTGATCATTGGATTATGAAGATTTCAATGGCTTAAATCTACTCATATATTTATACACAACTTAATTTTACACTTTACATAAATATGTTTTCTCATCTTTTCATCATTAATTATATCATGTTTTCTCTCTCCCATTAATATTAAGTTAATAAGTCATCAATTAATATTTTTCTCACCCAAGTAATGATTTTGCATTTTTTCTTTTATTCATTTTTAAAATATATATTTTTTGAAGTACATTTTTAAATTATATTATTTTTATCTTTTTATTAGACATCATGCTTGTGCCCAAAATATTTTTTTTAATTGATTTTTGATTTTAGACTAATGTAATTATATGTTTGTTTAAACATATGCAATATGTATATTGTTTGAAAGTTTATATTGAAAGCTTAAAATTCATATATTATTTGTTTGATTTGATTAATTGAAATGAGAGAAAAGATTAAATGAAAATTTGATTTATAATCTTTTATTTTGTGCGATGGATGATAAGAATAGAAAATATATATATAAAAGAAATTTGTTTTTCTTTTTTTGTGCGTTTATGAACAATGGAGAGGAGAAAAAATAATAATTTTTTTAAGTACTTTATGTACTATACGGAAAAGAAATTATATATATATTTGTGTTAGTTTTTTTTAAGCTACTATTAAATGTATAAATGTTTAAAAATAACATAATTTAAAAATAAATAAAAAAATAAAGATACAAAGAATTCTAATAAGTGAGAGTAATATTAATTGATTGATTTTTAATATTAGTTGTAGAAGTTTTAAAAGAAATATATAAAAGTAATATTAATTAGAGAGATAAAAGAGATAATATAACAATAAAGAGAAATGAGATGAATATATTAATATAAAATTGTAAAATTAAATTATGTATAAATGTGTGAGTTAGTCTAAGTTATTGAAATCTTTAAAATCCAATAGTCAAACAAATTGTGTCAAAATTTGTATCTCTTGATCCTGCCCTATATAATTGTTAGATTTGTCTAATAGTGAAAGTTGAGGTTTTTTTTTTTTTATTAAATTTTGAATCTCCAATTGAAAAAAAAATAAAAAATTGAACAAATATTTTTTGATTACCGAACAACTTTGGCCGTGCCAAAAAGAATTTTTTTTTTTCTCAAATTTGTTTAATTTTTTATTCTCTAAAGCATTGGACTTGAATCCAAAGAACGACTATTATCATGTAATTGTTTAGAATTCTTACGATAACATATGAGCCCAAATTCAAAAGTAACCAAATACGATATAGGTGAAGACTCTGACAAGACTTGCTTAAAATTGTCACTACAAGCAAGACTTGTATTTGATGAGTAAGCTACAACTCAGATCCCCCTTCAACAAAATGGAGGATGAAGGCCCAGCCAATTTATCTAAGAAGTTATGATGTTTGGAAGACAAATTTTTACTTAACCCAAATCTTGTATTCTAAGTCATTTAATACAAAATAGGTTTACTTTAATA
Organism: Dimocarpus longan; assembly: GCA_022984855.1. Classification (NCBI taxonomy): domain Eukaryota; kingdom Viridiplantae; phylum Streptophyta; class Magnoliopsida; order Sapindales; family Sapindaceae; genus Dimocarpus; species Dimocarpus longan. The sequence goes on along the minus strand of CM041014.1, from coordinate 33,326,617 downwards.
TTGCAAATAATTTGTACTATAACATTACAATTAATTAACTTAAAAGAAAGTAAAAAGTAATTTCAAATCTTAATTGGTTGGATCGACGGCGGGGTGCTGGCCGGGGTGATGTTAGTGACTGTGTGTCGGTGATGGTGATAGGGTGACTGGTGAGTGGAAGTGAGGAAACATGATCAAAGAAGATGAAGCATTTTTCGTTTTTTTATTCAATTAACAACTTATTTTTTTAGGGCTGACATGGAAAAAAGGGTATTAGCCAATTGTTCTCTTATAATTTTACCCACTTTTTTTTGAGAAAATTTATTCACTTATTTTAATTTGAAGCCCCTCCATCATTATTAACAGATCACCGTTATTCAATGGTGGGAGAGAAAGTTAGTGCAATTCAAGATTTATTGCAATTATTGATAAAGTTAGAGAAAGTTATTGCAATTTGCCCTTTTAATTTTGCTTTTAAAACACTTAATTTACTTTCAACAAGGGGAATTAAATGTTAATGGTTAAAGTTTCAATTGGAGTTAATCAATTTAAAATATTTAAAAATATATGAGCCGTAATGTGTAATATAGCTTTCTGTTGTATCAGTATCAAAATTTATAAAAATATAGTAGCATTCAAATTTACATTTTTTAATATTAATTATGGTATGAGATGTTGACGTTCAAATTTACACTTTAAAAGTTACAAAATATGCATTTAAGTTAACACAATTTATGTTAGTATTAGTTCTTTCATAAGACGGTATTTAGTATATAGAACCTCTTAATTATATCAATATTGTTATTAGTGTACAAAGCCTAAGAAAAATTTACGTATAAAAATCTGTGGTTCTTGAATCTTGATTCATAGTTAGTGTACAAATCATTAAAATGGAAATTATTAAACATATTCTAAAGAATATATATAAATTCGTTTTGGGTTTTACCATATATAAAATTTCAATCATCTTGGTCAGTTTTCAATTTGCGCAACATGTCTCATAGATGAATACTTTGCGAATGTTAAATGTTTCATTAAATGTTCGTGCAACCTAAATGAACTAAAACTGATTAAAATTTCATTTGAAATTAAACATGACTAAATTTTTATTCCGAAATACGGATTTCTTTTTCATTATAGCCAAAGACAACTTTGTCTCATCACTAAGCAGCCGCTAAATAGTAACTAGACAACTAGTAAACAATTGAGTACTCATGCGTACAGTACTAGAGCTCTTGAATCAGTTACATAAAATGAATTCAGACCCCTTTTAATTTTATATTTAATTTCCATGATAATCAACATGTAAACATGATTAAATTTATTGTCTATGCCATTACTGTAGTATACATAGATCACTAGAAAATGAACGCCAATTCTACATAGCCATGTTTCAAAATTTATGATTAATATGGGTGAACTTTACGTTGTTTCAAAATTAAGGAACTTCCAATATCAACCTTTATGTCATCACTTTTTACCGATGTTTCACTGTTCAAAAACTTATTTTAACTTCAACATTGTAAAGAAAATATTGATGGTAAAAATTTTAACTACAATAAATTAGAACGACATATTTTAAAATTATACAAGTCATAGCATGTAAAGCAACATCAATAATATAAATAAAGTATAATTAAGATAGACCAAAATCTTATAATCAAATCAATAATATAAATAAAGTATAATTAAGATAGACCAAAATCTTATAATCATGCATTGTTTTATTTAAATTAGAATTTTCATGCATATTTTGGTAGAATATTGGCTTTATAGTAGAAAAATTCAGATTCTAATCTTTACAAAACTATTTTGACCTAGTCATCATTCAAGCTCACATGAATTTAAATGATGACTAGGTCATATAATTCCATAGAAGAAAAATACATGAATGAGTTGTAATGGAGAAAACCATGGTGGTCCATTTTATGGAGTCCACTACAATAATAGTAATGGAGCCCGTGGTTTTGGAAAATTAAAGCATAATTAAGATAGACCAATATCAATAATATAAATAAAGTATGATTAAGATAGACCAAAATCTTATAACCATGCATTGTTTTATTTAAATTAGGATTTTTATGCATATTTTTATAGACTATTGGCTTTATAGTATAAAAATTCAGATTCTAATTTTTACAAAACTATTTTGACGTAATCATCATTCAGACTCACATGAATTTGAATGATGACTAGTTCATATAATTCCATAGAAGAAAAATACAAGAATGAGTTGTAATGGAGAAAACAATGGTCGACCATTTTATGGAGCCCACTTGGTTTTGGAAAATTAAATGAATCACCACTCCTGTCTGTGTTCAACTATCAATTTTGAGAGAGTGAATTCTACCAGAGAACAAAACCAATCTTTCTTGCTTTCTCTCATAGTTTTCCTTTCATATCTCTGTTTCAACAAACTAACTAAGATCATCCAAAATTATCCCAATGGCAGAGCTTATTCTTTCTGCTGTCCTTCCTGTGTTGTTTGAGAAACTGACCTCTCCTGAGCTGCTTAAGTTTGCAACTCAAGAGGGTGTACATTCAAAGCTCAAAAAATGGGAAAAAACGTTGAAAATGATTAAGGCACTACTCAATGATGCCGAGCAGAAGCAGCTGGAGGAAGAAGCTGTGAAGATGTGGCTGGAAGAGCTCCAAGACCTGGCTTATGATGCGGAGGACATCTTGGATGAGTATCCGACTGAGGCTTTGAGAAGAAAGCTGAAGATAGAAGAGCATCAGGCTAGCACCAGTAGAGCTCGGAAGCTGATTCCTGCTTGTTGCATTAGTTGCACTCCAACTGCTTTATGGTCTGATTTCAGTATGCACTCCAAGATAGATAATATCACTAGTCGGTTACAAGATCTCTGCAAGCAAAGAACTGAACTTGGGTTGGTTGAGATTGCTGGAGGGGGATCAACTGTTGGAGGCAGATCAACTGCTTCACAACAAAGACTACCCACAACATTTTTGCCTACCGAAATTGTCGTTTATGGGAGAGAGGATGACAAAGCCAAGATACTTGCAATGGTGTTGACAAATGAACCGGGTGTTGCCAACTTTGATGTAATTCCCATTGTAGGGATGGGAGGAATTGGAAAAACAACTCTTGCTCAGCAAGTGTACAATGATAAGACAGTGGAAGATTTCAAGCCCAAAGCATGGATATGTGTCTCTGACAATTTTGATGTCTTAAGAATCTCAAAGGCAATTCTTGAGTTTATCACTTCCTCATCATGTGATATGAAAGAGTTAAGTGCAGTGCAAAATCAATTGAAAGAAGCATTACATGGAAAAAGATTTCTAATTGCTTTAGATGACATTTGGAGTAGGAGTTATGACTCATGGGAAAGGCTAAAAGCCCCCTTTATGGCTGGAGCGCCTGGTAGTAAAATCATCGTGACCACTCGCAGCACTGAAGTTGCATTAGCTATGCGACAACATAAGTATTATAACTTGAATTTTTTATCAGATGACGATTGCTGGGCAATGTTTGTGGCACATGCTTATAATAATAGACGAACCATTGCACATTGGAATATAGATATAATTCGTGAGAAAGTTTTACAAAAGTGCAAAGGGTTGCCTCTTGCAGCAAAGACTCTTGGAGGTCTTTTATACTACAAAGAAACAGAAGATGAGTGGATAAACATCTTGAATAGCAAAATATGGGATCTAGAAGGCAATATTCTTCCGGTGTTAAGATTAAGCTACTACCACCTTCCTTCATATTTAAAAAGATGTTTTGCGTATTGTTCTATTCTTCCGAAAGATTATGAATTTGAAGAAAATGAGCTCGTTTTTTTGTGGATGGCAGAAGGATTGATTCAACAATCAAACACCAATATGCATCTAGAAAATTTGGGAGGTCAGTATTTTCATAATCTATTATCAAGGTCAATTTTCCAAAAATCGAGTAGTAACATTTCTAAATTTATAATGCATGACCTTCTTAATGATTTGGCTCAAATGGTTTCTAGCAAAATAAGTTTTAGGTTGGAGGATGAAATGGAGTCAAATAGTGAATTAAAAATATCTGAAAAGGCTCGTTATGGTTCATATATATGTCATGAATTTAATAGCAAAAGGAAATTTGAAGTCTTCAAGGATGCTAAGCATTACTTAAGGACCCACTTGTCAATCCCACACATAAATAATAACATGACAACCTGTTACATTAGTAATCAAGTTGTTTCCAATTTGTTGCCAAGGTTCAAAAGGTTAAGGGTGTTGTCGTTACAATATTATTATATTGTTGAACTACCTGGTTCAATTGGAGGCTTAAGACTTCTTAGATATCTCAACTTATCTTTTAGTGGTATTAGAAGTTTACCTGAGTCAGTAAACTCATTATGCAACTTACAAACTTTGTTATTAAGGGGTTGTCAAAATCTCTTGAAGTTGCCTGATAATATGGGGAATTTAATCAATTTACGTCATCTTGACATTTCGGGTGCATATTCAATAGAAGAAATGTCATTAGGGGTTAGAAAATGGGAATGCCTTCGAACCTTATCTAACTTTGTAGTTGGTAAAAGTTCTGGAGCCAATTTAAAAGATTTAGAGGATTTAAAATCACTTTGTGGAGAACTTCACATTTCAAGATTAGAGAATGTGACAAATTCTCCAGACACCAAACAAGTCATATTGAGTAATAAGAAAGACCTAAAAGTGCTTTTACTAGAATGGGGGTTTAGGTTTGATGAATCACAAGTTGAAGAAGTGGATTCATCAGATGAAAAGGTACTTGATATGCTTCAACCTCATAAAAATATAGAAAAGCTCACAATAAGATGTTATAGGGGTACAAAATTTTCTTCTTGGGTTGGAGGTAGTTCATTCTTGGAGTCTAAGATAACAATCCTAGAGTTGATAGATTGTAAGAATTGCACATCCTTACCTTCACTTGGGTTGTTAGGCTCACTCAAAATTCTCACCATCGAAGGTATGAAGGGTATTAAAAGCATTGGTTTTGAATTTTGTGGAGAGCATTGTGCAAAACCTTTTCAATCTTTGGAGACTCTTTGTTTTAAGAATTTAGAAGAATGTATGCATTGGGACCCCATCAAAGAAAATGACAACTTTCCAAAACTCCAAGAGCTTTCTATTATAGATTGCCCTAAGCTACATGAAAGATTACCCCAAAATCTATCTTCATTAAAGAAGCTTGAGATTCACAAATGTCAGCATTTGGTGGTTTCATTATCAAACATCCCAAGGCTATGCGAGTTGAAGCTTGATGAATGCAAAAAGATTGTATGCACCAGCTCAACTTACTCTGAGTCATTAGAATCCATGACTCTTTCAAATATTTCAGATTTTGGCGATTGGTCAATGCAAGAATTTAAGAAAGTTCGAAGTCTAAAAGTTAAGAGATGTAAAGAAGTAATAAAATTGTGGCAAAATGAGATTTTCATGGAGAAGCGACGTCATGGATTGCATAATTTCATTTCCCTTAAAGAGCTTATTTTTAAAGATTGTGATATCCAACTCACAACTTTGCTTGAGGGAATTAAACAAAAGAATACACTTGTGGAAGAAATGAGTATTGAGAGGTGTAATTCTCTAAATTTCATTTTTAGAGGACAGATACTTCAATCCTTAAAGAAGCTTCAGATTAAAAATTGTAATAAATTGCGGAGTGTTTTGGATGATAATGAGGATACTTGTCCGTCATCATCTTCATCTCTAACATTTTTACCTCACTTAGAGAAAGTCGACACCAACATGTGTCATCTTGAACACTTGTCTTTAAGTGGATGTCCATCTCTCACATGTCTGCCCTCAGTACACAAACTCTCTACCACACTCACAAGCCTCTCTATTTCAAATTGTTCAAATCTCACAACATTGTCGTTGACAGGTCATTTACCTGTGGCACTCAAACATCTTGAAATTTCCTATTGCTTAGAGCTCACAACCCTGTTACTAAAAGGTCATTTACCTGAGACTGTTGAAACCCTGAATATTCATTCATGTGGAAAATTAGAGTCAATAGGTGACAAGTTTCATAACAACAATACTCTTTACGAAATCAACATCTCCAATTGTAATAAACTCAAATCCCTTCCGGAGGGCCTAAACACTCTTGCTAGTCTCAGTAGCATCAATATATCTCATTGTAAAGGTTTTACTTCCTTTCCAAAAGGAGGGTTCCCCTCCAGTAATTTAACAGTTTGGCTCTGGGGATGTTCAAAAATAGAAGCCCTACCTAGTGGAATATACACTCTCTCCTCTTTACATATATTCAATTGTCCAAACATGTCATTGTTTGAAGAAGGTTTGCCCACCAAACTCACAGAGCTTACAATTAAGGGTCAAAAACAATATAAAGCACTCATGGAAATAGGTATCCACAATTTCATCTCTCTTGAATACCTCAACATTCATGGAGTGTTAGATAGAGAGTGTAGCCAGGAGGAGGACATGACAATTACTTTGCCCCCTACTCTAACTCAACTATGGATTGAAGGATTCCCAAAGTTGAAAAACTTGCATTTTAAGGAATTCCAAGCCCTCCCCTCTCTGAAGTCCTTAACGATCCGTGATTGCCCAGAGCTTACATCACTTCCAAGCCTGCCATCCTCTCTTTTGGAATCATATATAGAGGAATGTCCACTGCTGAAAGAAGGTTGTAAACGAGATAAAGGAAAAGAGTGGTCTAAAATAGCTGACATTCCTTGCGTTAGGATAGATGGAAAATTCATCTATGATCCAAGGCAGGAAGCATGAGAGGATTAACTTGTTCATGCTCATACTCTATATCAGGTATGCCCATTTATAATAGTAAAACACTTAGTTTCATTTTCATGATAAACAATTTCTTATTATTATTACTTCAATGCCATGTGTAAATACACTCTTTAATGTATTGAAGACTTACTAACTTATTTGCATTTTGCTTGTTTGACAGAAGTACTAGCAAAATTGATAATTGGAGATTCTCTTGTTTCTAGGTCATGTTTGTCCTCTTGTGTGTAAGTCACTCTTTTCCCATCAGACTAGTTGGTTTCATTTGCTTTTGTTCAACTTATTTTTATAGTTACTTCTTGATAATTACATCTGAGATTTTGGTGTTATCTCTGTTTTGGTCTGTTATAATGTATGAGTTATCTATATAATTATACTGCTTTCTATGAATGTGAGCTTTTACAAAATTCCTCATATTTATCTTTTTAGCCTGTAACCTCTTTTTGCAACTCAAACCTATTTGTGTAGCTACCGTTAGATGTTAGCTTTTGTATGAAGTGTATTTGTGATTATGTTCTACCAATAGCTACTAGTGCTCCATATGTTTTTTCGAAAGATTGAATATTATGTGTTGTGTCATGTGTTGAATTTGCATAAATGTATCTGAATCAGGTTGAAAAGGTTTTGGAGTAATCTCAAAATTGGAAGAACAAATGGAAGATCTATAAATTCATGAAGAAATTGTTGAAGCCTCCTTTTCCTGTAAGTAATTGTATTATATAATCTAATCAGAAAAGAAAAAGAAATCATATTTTAATTGATCTTACATGGTTATGCATCTGCCTTAAGTTAAATCTCAAGGTTTTGTTCCACTGTATGTTGTAGATTATTGATTTTCTTACGTATGATTCAAGTCATACAACATCAGTCATAGTTTGAGAGTATATGTGGTGTCAATTTTGTATAAGTATTTTGATCAGGCCTATTATGATATCATGAAAAGCACAAGTCCCTTTCATTATTTTGGATTCCTATTGTCAATAGATGACATTTTGTTTCGTATCTAAATGTGAACTACTTATGTAACTTATCGATACATTATTTCATTGGTGAGGTTTTCACATTCATTACATTTATGTGTGGTGTTATGATTATTCATATTTGTCATCATTACATCAATGCCTTGAAAATATAGGATGTTGTATCTTTCAAAACAATTCATGTGATTGTTTGCAATTTCTTTGTATGTTTAATCATCATGTTATTACTATAGAGGGACCTTATACTCCACGATGTCAACTAATGCCTAGAAGATTGGGTTATCATTTCATCTGAGCAACATCCAAGATCTTCAACACAAAGCATTTGTACATTTGTTTGGGAAGAATGTTCATCATCTTCTAATTCTTACACTCATCTTTCCTAGAGCCCTAGACCTTAGCAGAGGATTGTTTTGTAAATATTGGAGCATCTTTCCGTGTTTTCTGTTCTAAGTTAGAGTTCGTTATGTTCTTCTTTTCTTCTAGAGAAGTCCTTCTAGTTCTGTATTTTAATTGGTGATAAAACTGCTGAGAGCTGTATCATATGAGGTGCAATGCTATATTCTAGAATTTTATTTCTGCTAAAGACACTACTAGGTCCTAATACTATATACTTATATTAGAAACTGAATTTTTGCTTTCTTAATGTTGCTTTGTTGCAAAGGTTTTGGCCTTGTCACAAAGTTAGGTTCCAAATATTTTTCGACTACAAAAGAGTTGCTTCAACTGCATGTGATGTCATGAAAGTGGGGACCAACAAAGATCAGATAGGAGTGTTAAGCAAAACATTGCATCTTAAATCCCAAAGCGAGGTGCTCTTTGTGAGGCCATTGCTATTTTCTTCCTTTTTTATTTTGTATCCCTTTAATGGAAAACAATGAACTATTTAGATCTTGAAGTAAGGTGTTCCTATTGATGAATGATTCTTCATGTCATTGATTTTTTGAACGTTTGTAGGTGAAATGGTATGGCATTGTTTAAATGGAGATATTAGAAAATGTTCACCTTGTTCTGGTTTGCAAGTAACCTGTCGATCAAATTCCCAACATTAGAAGGCAAACACAAGTGACAAAGACAATTTCTTGGCATCAAATATTGCAAGTTGTACAGCTGTGTTACATCAACTTTGATCTTATTGTCAATAAGGTTAAGGTACCAATATTCAAACTATATTTTCTAATCAATGTTATTCTATAGCGTTGTGTCCATTTGGTAAATAGCAAGATTTTCTTCAAATCTAATCTGGTTCGCTACTATTCTTTATGAATTTGCGATGATCTCTAAAGTTGAGTATCGTATTCTTTTGCTAAAAAACTTGATTTTGGTTTTTGTTTTCAGTTCCTGAGTTGAAGTCATATCTATGATGTTGAACATGTTGGCTATAGCTGTTTTCAGCTATTGTTGGCTAACCTGAGGTGGAGTGTATATGTTGGAATTTTGGTGGTGCATTTTTGTACGGAAAAGCATATAAGATTTTACTATCTGCTTTTAATGGAGACTAAACAATAGCAATTCATCAACACTGTAGAGGAGAAAGCATCAAAGGATGAGGAATTTAGAGGATTTATAACATCAAATCAGGTATGCCCATTTATTACATCAAAACAATTGGTTACAATTTCATCTTTTCATTTTCCATTAATTTAATCATCTATTCTAATACTCATGTCAAATTTTTTGAAATTGGTTCTCTGCCTTTAAATCGAAAGACTAACTTATCTACTTTTTTGCTTTTTAGATAGTAGGAAAAAATCTAAAAAAACACCCTGAAATGAAAAATATTGTCAATTCACCCCACTTTTTTAAAATATTAGCCAAGATACACCCTACCGTCAATCAAAGGCAGTTTTCATCCAATCTTGCAGTGGTTTTGTTATAAAATCACTAAATGACCAAAATACCCTTAGTAAATGTTTACCAGAAAAAATAAACTCTCTTTTGCTTTTAAAATTATTTAAAAAGATAAATATACCATTCATATTTATCTTTGCAAAACTTAAAAATTAATAAATAATTAAAAACAATTAATTAAATCCATATTCCAAAAGTCATCAAAATGAATTCTACCTATAAGTTAAATCCATTATTCTACAGTGCAATCATTAAAATGATATCAATACATTTCATTTTTTTTTTTAATTTTAAACTGGTATTTCATTAAAAGAAAAGAAACAAACAACTAGCATACAACCAGAAAACAAACAGGTAGCATACAACCACAAAACAAACCCAGAAACCATACAAGAACAGAGACAATTTCTACAAAGTGACAAGACTAGATTTTAGCATGTTCAAAAAGTCAAGCTAACTTTAAGTGCTATTCTATAATTTTACGAGATTTAGTTTGGTAACCGAATTCTACCTAGGGATTGGTCTAGGTAATCAAAAATGCAGTTATTCACTGTAAAACAATGTTATTCGGAGCCAAAAAAAAAGAACTCAACTAAAATGGTCTTGTGTAGCTATTAATGCACTGTCACATAGTACTTCAAATACCAAAGTGCACAAGCAATATAACATCTTTATGGATTTAACATGTCCAAACAACATGGTTTCTTAAACAAAAATAGCTAACAAGTGTATCAATAACCCAAGTTGGCGGACCATCAACAACACCTCTGTTTTGGAATCAATAACCCAGTCAACTCAGAACACATAATACCTTTGTTCTGTCTCCACTTTTGCCGTCGCACAAGCACCACCCGATTTCTGGGGAGCTTTAATGATGATGGAGCAACATAGATGGCTTTTCCACCAAGGTTCAGCGGGACGATGGAGCAGCATCAACGGCCTCGCTGGAATCCACAAATGAAACCTACGAAGATCAGGCAATTGGAATATGGGTTTGAAAACCCAGATCCAAGATTTGAAAGAGGCCTTTGCATGTGGTGATGACAGCGAGTTTCGAAAACACAGATGGTAGGTGTGTTTGAGCTGACGGGCCGAAAGTACTGCTTCCCTCTGTCGCGGTGTGAGAGAGAGATAGAGAGACAATGGATAGAGAGTGATAATGGTGGCAGTGAGTGAGAGAGATTGGGGGTAAGAGAGAAAGTGAAATGGTTGGGCTGGGTAAGATGACAAAGAGTGAAAGTGGTGGCAACATTTATCTCCCATGCATTTACCAATTTGCCCTTTGTTTCTAACGGATCTGTCAACTTATGGACGGAACTCATCAACCTATTAAGGTTTGGGTTTTTTTAGATAATATTTTTGAAACCAGGGGTGATTTGACATTATTTTCAAAACCAAGGGGTAAAATAATAATAACCCTAGATAGTATGTTATTGCAATTTAAGTTACTAATCTTAAGTAGCTTAACTCTGGACATGCTCAAATTGACGAAATTTGAATCCAGGTAATTAGAAATTTTGTTTATTTCATTTTTGCTTGATTCAGTTGAATTGATAAATAGGTTGTTTCTAAAATGTCACTGTATTTGCCTACTGTTTTAAATATTTAGATAGCACATCAAGTTGATGAGTGTCAAATTTTTCGTACTGTGAAGAGAATGGCATGTTTGCAAGCAAAAAATTGCTTCATTACATTCTATGTAGAATAGCTTGTTGTCAAATGTCAAGGACTAACACATTGGCTACAACAAAACCAGGGAATCTTCCAACTATAAATGTAAGAATACTAGTTGACTTGAATAATTGTTTATTTTCACTATCTAAATGGCCAGTTTGCTCAAAGAGAATATAGCTATATGATACCTTATTGTTATGCTTTGTCATCAAAGACACCTGCATTGTGCTAAGCAAAAAATATATGGCTGATTTAGAATATTTGATATAACAATCCTTGATGGCCTCCCGTCCAAATTCACAAAATGAAGAAATATTCTGCTTCAATTCTTTCATAGAAATCCGTGAAAAGATATGAGGAGGCTCCACATCAAAATCTCAGGACAATTTCAAATGCAGGAGGTATGTTGGCATTATACTCATCATTTTCTCTTTAGTATTTTCTCACTTTTTCTTTATCAAATACATTTTCGTGGATATTTAAACAGCTGGAAACCAAACTGAGCTGATGAAAGACATTAAGTCCTTAAGAAAGAAAACAGAAGCTATGCCAATTGCTTTTAATCTTGGTGAAGATACTTGAATAGTGTGATTCTCTATCTTTTGGTTGTTTTATTTCATAATGTAAGTTTCATCCATGGACTTCTCTATCTTTAGCCCAACAAGATTATGATAGTTGATCTTCTTGTCAATGGTAATATAGCGGTGTTGAAAAAGGTGAAGAAAATTGAATAGTATGGTGAAAATACAACTATGTTTTTAGAGATAGGATCAATCAACCTGCACATATATATTTTTTTAGCCCAATGAGATAAAGCTTCTAATGTGGTGAACAATCTCCACTGTGTGATTTGAAAGTTTGGTTGCATTTTTTCTTTTTTGGTTTGAAACAAACATGGATTTTCGACACAAAGCATTTGTATATGCGTTTAGGAATGCTAACAAGATTGGGCTACCGTCTCATCTTAGCAACATCAAGATCTTCAACCCAAAGCATTTGTATATCTGTTTAGGAAAATTCTTAAATTGCAGATACAATCCTGGATGAAGAGCCTTAGACCTCAACCAAGGTTTGTTTTGTAAATACAAGTTCTATAGTTACAGAAATCAACTATAGACATTTGGATATCCCATTCATCTCCTAGTGGTATTAACCATCCTCCATACTATAAGCTTAAACTTCCTTTTAAATGAATGGAGATACAAATATGTTATGAAATGTGTTCCTTGTTCAATAGTTTCTTCCACTCTTCTGCCATGTGCATGCTTTCATATATTTCTTTATTAATTTGTAAGTGTTGATAATTTTATGATATTCTTGCAAGAATAAACATAGCAGTATTTCATCTCCTTTATTCTCTCCAAGTATAAAACTATCATGGAAAATTAATTCATTTCTTCCATTAATGTTATCTTATTGCTTTTCTTTTTGCAGATCGATGCTCTCATTGCTTGGTTTACCACTCTCGTGGATGTTGGCACTGGCCTTGTTGGAAAATGGTCATCAATAATCATTTTCATGGTTGATTAAATGAATGAGAAATTGAATCTCAAATTGCATTCTTTGATGCAAGGAATGGTTATTAATCCCATATTGAAAGTTGAAAAGGGATTTGGGTTGTTTTCCATTCAAATTATTTGTTTCAATTTAAATTAAATTGTCATTAATTGATTTTAATAATTTTCAGTTGACAAATCAAATTTTAATGATTTTGTAACTGAATTATGAGTTAATGGATGTGTTTAAATTTTGATTTTAAATTAAAATTGTAACAACCATGTCTTAATAATTTTCAGTTATCAAATCAATTTTAATGGCAAATTAATTTAAATAAATTTTGTAACCATTAATAAAATAATGGATGGAATTGAATGGAGGCATTTAAATTCTGATTTTAAATCAGAATTGTAACAGTCATGAGTAATGACCATAATTGAGCCATGAGTAATGATCATAATTGTTAGAATATAATTCTAATTTATGATGAGTAAATTCTGATTTTAAAATCAGAATTGTAACGGTCAAAAGAATGACCATAATTGAGAGTTGTTAATTCCCCAAAAGTTGAATGTTATATATTGACATCCAAGTTGAAGAAAGAGAGTGATTTTTGAGAAATAATCTTCTTTGTTTTTTTACACTTTCAACTCTAGTTTAGGCTTCCAGTGTGATAGAGATCAGATTCAACTCGGTTCGCCGGACGGTTTCAGCCACTGTATCCTGGGAGACGAACGCAAGTAATACACCGCGAATTCGTTTTAAGGACACTGTAATTCTTACAGGCCTCGGCTGCTTCAAGTTATATTCAGAAGCTTATTGTATTTTGATGTAATTTTGTTGTTTAGTTTTTGCTTTTGTATTGTTTGTTTCTTTTTCCTTTACTCTGCGTATGTGCAGAAACATAATCTTGTAATCTGTAACTGACTTCCAACAACTTAAAACGAATTCCTAACTACTAACGATTACTGGATTGTGCTAACTTGTTTTCAAAACCTTGGCTTAAGTTCTTGTTGGCCATTGGAAAAAGGAAAAAAAAAAAAAATTTCCCCTGCTGAAATATTCATCTACAAATTTTCTGGAAAAAATTTTATTTCTCATACAATGTTTTAAAAACTTTGTTGATTTAAATTTTTCCAACAAAATTGTTCAAACACTGAAATTTCAGATTTCGGGTTTGATAAATATTATTTTTTTTTTCAAGAAATTTGTTTTCGTTTATTCAAACACTGAAATTTTAGATTTCGGGTCTGATAAATATCATTGTTTCTCAATAAATTTGTTTTCACTCAATCAAATACTGAGATTTTAGATTTCGGGTTTGATACATATCATTGTTTCTCAAGAAATTTGTTTTCACTCAATCAAATACTGAGATTTCAGATTTCGGGTTTGACAAATATTATAGATTTCTCAGCTTTTGGGTTTGTATTTAACACTGGAATTGTGGTTTCTGGGTTTCATACACACACTGAAATCGTGGTTTGGGTTTATTACAAACATCAAACAATTGATTTTGGGAAGATTGTATTTATATACTAAATACTAAAATTCGATCCTAATTAGTTGGATTTGAATTTAAGATAAGAATTTTGAGATTCTTGGTTGGTTTTAAAATTAACTCAAAGAAATTGGGTTTGAATTTTGGGTGTGTTTTAAACATTGAGATATTTGTTTTCGAGTTTGATACACATTTTGAAAATAATCTTTTGGATTATTGTTGAGATTTTAGGTTTGTGTCAAACACTAAAATTCTGTTTCGAGTTTGATACAATCATTGAAATATTGAGTTTGAGATTTTAGATTTATTTCAAATACTAAAATCAAATTGCAATTTGTTGATTATTAATAAGCAATTGTGATAATTGACTTATAAAATGTTTGTTTAAGTCAATAATTGGGAAATTGAGACATTAAAGTCCAATTTTATGAACCATTTTGATTGAGGTTTGATCTTAGTTTTGGAAGATCAAGATAATCGTGTTCTTCTTTACGAGAACATCGAATTGATGAAATTATAAGTCCAAAATGGTTATTGAGTGAATAATGAATTGAAGCTCGAAGATCATTCGTTGGAATTGAAATTCATCTGAATTTGGATAAATTGCCATTAAGTATTGAAATAGTGATAGAATGATTGCAATTAACTTCATTTGAACTATTTCATTTATGGTTTTAAATTAAACAAATAATTGCAATTGATTTCATGAAATAATGAATTGGATTAATAACTTATTTATTTCATTTCAGTTATGAATGAAATAAATAATTTTATTTAAATTTTGAATGACAATTGTAACTGAATATTACAATTGATTCCATTGCAATTATGTTGGTTTAATAAGTTAATTATTTCATGAAGCTATAAGTTTTGGATTGCAATTGTAATAATTATTTACAATTGAATGCATTTGAATGAAATAATTACAAAGTTGAGTGGCAATTATGGTTGTAACGGAAAGATTTATGGATGAAATAAATCTGAATAATTGCAATTTGCAATGGTAACTGCTAAAGTATTAATTTTGAATTTTGTGACTGTAGTCATATTTAATTCTGAATTGAATTTGCAGTATTAATTATTGGATTAATACATTGTAACTGCAAAATCAACATAATTAATAATGGATTAAAAGACCATTAAGTTTTGGTTTTGTAAGTGCATATGTGATAATGACTTTGTCTGTCGCATAGTTGGATAATCCAGGTGCTAATCATTGGAAAACAATAGTTAAAGTACTAAGGTATTTACGGTTTATTCGTAATTATGAGTTGCACTATGGTAGATATTCGGCTGTTTTAGAAGGATACAGTGATGCAAACTGGATATTTGATATGAAGGATTCTAAATCTACTAGTGGATATGTTTTCACACGAGCAGGTGTAGCCGTATCATAGAAATCCTCTAAACAAACGTGTATAGCCAGATCCACAATGGAATCTGAATTCATTGCATTAGATAAATGTAGAGAAGAGGCTGAATGGTTACGTCAATTTTTAGAGGATATTCCAATGTGGCCAAAGCCAGTTCCTGCAATTTGCATTCACTGTGATAGTCAGTCTGCAATAGGAAGGGCACAGAGCAATATGTATAACGGTAAGTCTAGACATATACGCCGTAGACATAATACCGTGAGACAACTACTCTCAACTGGAGTTATCTCAGTTGACTATGTAAGGTCAAAGGATAACATTGCGGATCCGTTAACCAAAGGGTTAAATAGAGAGTTGGTTGAAAAATTATCTAAGGGAATGGGACTGAAGCCCATAAAAGAATAAGTCAATACAAATGGAGATCCCAAGATCTAGGTTCAATGGGACAACCTAATTGTAAAGACTTGGTTGTATCACTATATAGAGGTTATCCTCTAGTCCATTCCTATGATAAGATAGTGATATCCGTAGAGTTAGGATAAGCTATGCTTTTAATGATCCTTATGCGTTGGGAATCCGAGCGGAGTAATGCGGGTTACTCTAAATTAAGAGATCACCTATGTGAAAGAGAAGTGGGGCCGCTTCTAAAGAGAATTGTGGGGGCTTAATTCTTTAGAAACTTTCACAGAACCAGGCATATGTTCATGGCCAAAACGAACATAACAATGAGAACCGATTTGTGTCAGGAAGACATCTGTGTGGAGTATATAATCATTTATGCAAATGGCAGAACAGTTCAAGGACATCATGTCTACTGATCAGCTAGTAAATTAAATATATTCTCACAAGGGAAGGTTCAAAGGTAAACACCTACCTATCCTATGCAGATCTTGACCGTTGAGCTCTATCACCAAGTCATACGTGTCCTTGTGTTATAGTTTCCTCTGTCAATTTCATTCATGTGGGGGATTGTTGGAAAATGGTCATCAATAATCATTTTCATGGTTGATTAAATGAATGAGAAATTGAATCTCAAATTGCATTCTTTGATGCAAGGAATGGTCATTAATCCCATATTGAAAGTTGAAAAGGGATTTGGGTTGTTTTCCATTCAAATTATTTGTTTCAATTTAAATTAAATTGTCATTAATTGATTTTAATAATTTTCAGTTGACAAATCAAATTTTAATGATTTTGTAACTGAATTATGAGTTAATGGATGTGTTTAAATTTTGATTTTAAATTAAAATTGTAACAACCATGTCTTAATAATTTTCAGTTATCAAATCAATTTTAATGGCAAATTAATTTAAATAAATTTTGTAACCATTAATAAAATAATGGATGGAATTGAATGGAGGCATTTAAATTCTGATTTTAAATCAGAATTGTAACAGTCATGAGTAATGACCATAATTGAGCCATGAATAATGATCATAATTGTTAGAATATAATTCTAATTTATGATGAGTAAATTCTGATTTTAAAATCAGAATTGTAACGGTCAAAAGAATGACCATAATTGAGAGTTGTTAATTCCCCAAAAGTTGAATGTTATATATTGACATCCAAGTTGAAGAAAGAGAGTGATTTTTGAGAAATAATCTTCTTTGTTTTCTTACACTTTCAACTCTAGTTTAGGCTTCCAGTGTGATAGAGATCAGATTCAACTCGGTTCGCCGGACGGTTTCAGCCGCTGTATCCTGGGAGACGAACGCAAGTAATACACCGCGAATTCGTTTTAAGGACACTGTAATTCTTACAGGCCTCGGCTGCTTCAAGTTATATTCAGAAGCTTATTGTATTTTGATGTAATTTTGTTGTTTAGTTTTTGTTTTTGTATTGTTTGTTTCTTTTTCCTTTACTCTGCGTATGTGCAGAAACATAATCTTGTAATCTGTAACTGACTTCCAACAGGCCTCACCGAAATGTAGTATATAAGATGTTCAAGTTTACAGGTAAAAGAAGTTAGTTTTCTTATTTGACGAGTTTAATCTCTTATTCCATTGAAAAGTAGAACTTTTTCATTATACTCAGTTGCATGCTTTTTACTTTTCAATTTAATGTACAGCATAATTTGGCTTTCATATAAAAATGAAAATTCATATTGGCATCTAAAGCATTATGTCAAAGGTAAGGAAAATTTTTTCATGGTTCTTCTGATAATGTAGGATGGTTCAATGGATTCTTAGAGTGGCTCCTATGGAAGGATAATACTGCACGATTCTTGGAACTCCTTGAAGCCACCAGATATAAAACTAATTTAAAACTAATTTTATTGTTCTTAAATGTACATAAGGGTATTCTAAAATTGTTTAACTCTGTTTAATGTTTAAAATTAATTTTGCTGGATACAAATTCTTTCCAAGAGCAGATAAACCAAGCTCAAATTTCACTGTTGATTGTATCTTTCCTAGAGTTGAAGCACCTGCCTTTGAAGGATTTCAAAGACTTCCCCTCTCTCGAGTACTAGAGCAACTTTTCTAGTTCTATTATGAATTAGAGTCCCTTGTGCACTTTTTTTCTTCCAGATAAATTGCTTGTGGTTCTGTGTTTTAATTGGTGGTTAACAGCTGAGAGATGTTCTGTTATCACTAGATCACAGATGGTGCGTGTCTTTTGATTTTGCAGTTTCTTTACAGAAACTTTCAAATTCCAATACTATCTGCTTTACTTTAGAGAGTGAATTTTTGCATTTTTAAGGCTGATCTGCTGTAAAGTTTTGAGGTGGTTCCAGGTCAGATTGTCATTCCAAATTTTTTCCAGCTAGTAAAAAAGCTGTTATAGTTGCATGTGATGGTATGGAAGTGGGGACCAGCAAAGATAAAACCAGGAGAGTTGAACAGAAATCATCACGTCTCCCAAATTGAGGTGCTCTATGTGCGGCCAATGTCATTTACTTGTTTCTATTACATTTCTTTTCTTATTGTTTTTTGTTTTCCTTTTATGCAAAGCCATGGACTATTTGACTCTCGAACTAAGGCGCTCCTGGCATTAGATGGTTCTTCACCTGAACTTTGGTAAATGAAATGAAAGAGCATTGTCTTGATGAAGATATCTGAAAGTTTTTACTTTATCCATGCAAGTTGGTTTGCAAGTAACATGTTGATCAAATTCTCTATATTAGAAGACAACTATAAGAGACAATCAATTTCTGAATATGAAAAATTGCCCATTGTCCTAGTGATTTGGGTCAACTTTGATGACCTTTTGTCAAAAAGGTTGAGGTAACAATCTCCAAAACTTCGTTTTGTAATTGATGTTATTACACAATATTGTGTCTAGCTTTCAGTAGATAGCAAGGTTTTCTTCAAGTTTACTTCAGTTGGCTACTATTCTTTATGAAGTTGCGATCATCTCTTAAGCTGTATGTTGTTCTTCATGCTAGAGAGACTGGATTTTGCTTCGGTTCTCAATTGCTGAGTTGAGTCATTTATGTGGTGTTGAACATGCTAGTTAAAGGCGTTTTCAGCTATGGTTGACTGGACTGAGGTGGAGTTTATATGTTGGAATTTTGGTGGTGTTTTGTATGTTAAATCTTAAAAAATATTGTTACTATAGTTTTAATGGAGATTTAATTTAAAAAATTCATGTGCAATCCGAAGGAAGAAGCATCAAAGATGAGGATTATCCGATACATTTCCATCTTCTATTTCAAGTATGTCAATTCTCTACAATAAAACAATTAGTTATACTTTCACCATCCTATTTTTTATATATATAATCATTTGTTCTAAAACTCTGTTTAGTATTTGTAACTGTCTTTATTGAAAGGCTCACTAATTTATTTGCTTTTTTGCTTTTTAGATGGTAAGTCGTTATAATTGCTCTCACCTACTCTGATTTGTAAATTCTTGAGATGCTAAGGCTGGCAAAATTTTGTATCTGGTGGGTAATTAAAAATTTTATATATTTTATTTTAGGCTGATTTAGTCAAATTCATGCTACCTTGTCACTAAAATGTCATTACATTTGTCTACTATTTTGGATGTCTAGATGGTAGATCAAGTGATGTACTCAATTTTTTTGCACTGTAAGGAGACGAGCATGTTTGCAAGCAAGAATTTGCTTCATTGTATTCTATGTAGAACAACTTGTTGTCAATGACTAACATGTAAGTTGCAACACAATCAAAGAATCTTCCAACAATAAATTTAAGAATACTAGTTAACTTAAGTATTTGTTTGTTTTCTCTATATGAACAGCCAATTTGCACTGAAGAGAAAATAACTAACATGATATCTTGCTATTATTCTTTGTCATCAAAGGAGTGCATTATTGTGCTAAGGAGTAAAGTACATGGCTTATTTTGAATGTGTGCTGTAACAAACCATAAAGGCCACTCATCCAGAATCAAAACAAGAAGTAATATTGTGCTTCAACTCTTTCATAGAAGCCCGTATTCAAAGATATGAGGAGCCTCCATATCAAAATGTTAGGACGCGATATACATGCAAGAGGTATGTTTGCATCATCCTCATCCTTTTTCCCTTAGTATTTTAAAAAGTTTCTTCTCTGGTCCATTTTATGGAATGTTGGAACAGTTGGACGTGCAGGGAGTTACAACTACCATTTTGGAAAACCAAGCCAAGTCATTCGAAGAAATTATCTAAAGAAAGAAAACTAGAAGCTATGTCGATTGGTTTAAATCTTGGTGAAGTTACTTTCTTAGCATGATTCTTTATCGTTTGGTTGATTTATTTTTATAATATGTGTTTCATCAGTGGACTTATGTTTGATAGTTTAGATAGTTGATCTTCTTGTCAACGGTAAAAGAGTATTGTTCAGAAATGTAAGAAAATTACTTGAATGGTATGGTGAGAATACTGATCTATTCTTAGAGATAGGATGAAATAACTTACCCGAACATCTTTTTAGCTTACCAAAATGAAGCTTTTAATGGGGTGATATCAGTATCAACTTTATGTCATATGATAGTTCAGTTATATATTTCCTTTCTATTTTAAAGTATATCATGGTTGTACTCTTGTATTCATATAATTATTCTTGTATTAATATAATTGATTAGGTAGCTCAATTTAGAGCAGTTTGGTACTTAAGGGACCGTTGAAATATCTTGAAACTCTTTCATCTTGTCACTTCATTTTATTTTTAAAAATCTTCTTCTTTTACCCACTTTCTATGTATTTAGTTTTTTTCATATTAAAAAGAATCATAGTTTATATTTGATAGACATAGTGAATAATATCTTACATATCCTAATGTTAACAATCTTTCTGCAGGTTTACTCTCGATTCAGGTTCTTCAACATTGGATGGGCCTCTTATGGACAGAACTTTTGACTTGTCTCTTTCGCTGCTTCCTCTTTTGACTTGCATTTGGGGTGCATACTATGATGATAGCTGGCATTTTCCTCATTCAGTTTGTATGTCTCATCCGAATCTAGTTGATGATATGGGTGGTTATTGATACTTCTTCTGATTCAAGAGTTTGGACTCTTTCTATGGATGAGAGGATGACTACTGTTGGTGTCTATACTTCCTTTATTCTGTTGTGTCCCCACCTTTACTGGATAAGACATATTTGGGCCATTTTTGTTCCTCCTTCAAGATCTATGTTAACTTGGAGAATTATACATGATAGATTACCTATTGATTTGTCTCTTCAGCGCTTTGGATCTATGTAAGACATATAGAGATTGTTTGGGTTCTTCCTCTTTCAAGTTGGCTTAAGGTCAAGAATGATGGTTTTCACTTTTGGGGCTACTAGATTGGCTAATTGTGCTAGAGCTTTTTGGATTTATTATGGTTTTCTTAAAAGTACTTTTGCTATTTATGAATTGGTTATACTTTTAAGGCAGAGTTGACAACTGTTATTCATGTCTTCCAGTATACTTGGACTTATCACTAGACAAAGCTTTGATTGGAAAGTGTATCTATTTGTTTTATTTCTCTTCTTATTGCCCACTCTTGTAAAGTTCCTTGGTGTTGGCGACTAGCTTGGGATGGATGTCTTTCTTATTTGCAAGATATGGATTTCTTGGTAACTCATATTTATTGTGAGGGAGATTCTGTTGCGGATATTTTAGCTTCCCATTCTTCTTCGTTTGTTTGCTCTATTTAGTGGTGGATGACTCCAACTTTTTTGGGTCCCTTTCTGTCTGAGTATTTACTTGGCAAAAGCCATATCAATTTAGTTAGTTTGGCTTAAGGGAGTGGACACTCTTTTTTCCTTGTCAGGTTTTTCCTATTGAGTTTTTCCGATAAGGTTTTTAATGAGGTCTACTCTACTATAGGGTTTGATTTATAAAGGTTCGGTTTTAGCTAAATCTTTTGTCATCTTTCCCTTCCCATGACTTGGTTGTAATATTTCAAAGTTTGTTCTTGTTTTATTTTGGCTTTTTGCTTTGCCCTTGTATATTTTTTCCTCTTTAAATAAAATGTTGGATTTGACCAACAACATTATATCAAAAACAGAAAGTCAAATTTATGACTTTGATTTCATCAAAGACAAGAAATAATGGTTTATAAATTTCAAGCAACGAAAGTTAGTGACTCAAGATGTTGAAAATTTCTTTGCTCTTATTTTAAGGAAATGCAAATCTCTTTTCCACGTCGATCATCAACCAATCAGTTTATGCACTTGATTCAAGATGGATTTTATCATAGTAAGCTAATTATATGAATCCTTGTGTCGAGTACTTCATGCTAGCATGATTTTACCATTTTACTTTGTATGTGTTGCCATAATTACGAATCCAATAATGATTCGATGAGGTTGAAAGTTTTTTCACGACATTATAAACATTGAAACTTCATAAAAATAAGCTCTTGATTTTTAACTAATCTAACAATGTCTTGTCTTGTTTATTTTTTCAATGTGTATTGATACATTTATATTAAAATGGTTTTTATAGTCTTGCAAAAAGAAAAATTAACTCATTTACATAGTTTCTTGCTTTCTTAGGAAGTGATTTAATTTATTTTGGATTTACAAAATAACAATAATCCAATGAATCCTCCACTTGACGAGATATTGCCACAATGAAGGGCCAGACTTTCTTGTACAAACTCCACATATGAAAATGATTGTCAAAACTATATATATATGTGCACATATTTATATGTATGCATATAAAGATATTAGAATATTTCAATATATGCATACAAGATATTAGAATATTTCAACTTTCCTTGGAAGCTTGTTTGAGACACAAATATTGATTTAATTCCCCATATTAGAAAGCAACTTCAAGAGAGACAAATTCTCACCATCAAAGTTTTCAAGTTCAATAATGAGTCTATTGATTTGGGTAAAATTTAGATGTTTGGGCTTCAAAGTACTATATTTAAGATGTTTTGGCCCTGCAGCACCAATGTTACCAATGTTCATACTTTTCTATTTGAATTATGCCTCTTTTTGACTGACATATATGAGTAGACGAAAATAGAGTAGAAATGTCTTTTCAAGAAAGTGTAGTTACCTTTCCTTTTTCGTTCTGAGCTGTTTTGATATCGTTTTCTTCCTCTAAATTAGTCTTTGTACTTCTATGTCTTACTGAAATGTTTAGTTACGGCTGAACCATATGAGATATAATGTTATTTATGAAATTTGATTTTGCATTTTTTTTGGTACCCCTTGAGTTACTAATACTATTTGCTTATTTTTTAGGCCAAATTTCTACCACGTTATGGTGTTATTATGATATAAAGGTCTTGGAAAATTCTTGATCATTGGTATTAGGCTACCTTACAATCATCCATGATTAAATAGGTCTCAATAAATTCTTAACCACTGATATTAAATTACTTGCAATTATATATATATATATATAGGGTATCGATAAACCTGAACTGATTATATTCTGAAATTATTGATTGCATTTTATTATATCTGATTACAACTAAACATATCTGATTATAATTAAACATGATCGATTGTTGTGAATATGATTTGACTCATTTAGTTGTAATCAAATATAATAAATACATAATCAGATATAATAAAATGCAATTAGTAATTTTAAAATACAATAACTTATTTGTAGTTGTCAGGTGTGTTGTGGGTATTTTGGTATAATGGAAAAAGCCCAAGAACGAAAGCTCATTGTGTCAGGAAGCCCAGGAAGTACTGGTCAAAATGATCAAAAGTCAAAGAAAGGAACATAGCCATTCGGTAACAGGTATACCCGAGCACACTTGATTATGTGATTGATCGCCTTAAAACACTAGGTGTCCAAGATAACTGTTCAAAGGTTTGATTGATGGATAAAGCATAAAGATAGTCTGTTCGCAGACAAAGAGATGCTCGATAAATGCCCTTTAGAAGTCATTGCAGCGATCAGGGATTCTGCTCGTATGCTCGATGGTCAGAGATATAGCTGATTTTGCTCGTCTGTTTAATAGTGGAAACGCTTGACCTGCTCGTTAGCACTACACCTGGACGCTGAGGTAGTCTACTCGCCTAATGCAATACATAATCGCTGAATTGGTTGATCGATAGAGTTGACCAGTTGACCTTCTAGAAGGCAAATAAATTCAATTCAGGAAATTTGTCAATTTGCCTGTTTTTATGCAAATAAAATCACGACATTCTTGACAATTGATATATATGCGGTAAAGATAATCTTGGGAGATGTTATCTCAATTAATATATATTATTTTTTACCTTATCTGTAAGATTCTTAAGTTAATTTCAATTGTAACATCTCCATTATAAATAGGAGATAAAATTCAGTGTAAAACACAGAGTGAAATAAAAATACAATTACTCCAAGAGGGAGAAGAGATAATTGTCGTAGACGTAGGCCATTGTTCTTGCCGACCCACGTAAAATCTTATTATCTTGTTTGTTTTGGTCCTAGTAATATTTGTTTCGTGTGTGGTTTGTTGTATCGCAGGTATTGGGTTTGGAGAACCGGGTTGACCAAAATTGAGTGTCAACATCTTTTAGCGCTAGAAAGAAGGCCCAGACTGCGATTTGACAACTTTTTAATACTATTCTCTTTTGTTGTGATTTGCTGACATGGCCAGGATTAAGACAACTAGGGTCGTTACAATAGAAGCTGACCAATCGGAGGGCCATCAAGGCCAGGGTCAGGCGGTAGGGACGTCTAGTGCAGCTTTGCCTCCGTTTCCCCCACATCAAGCAGCCACTGGTGGAGATGTTGCCCTAGCTTGGCAGCAGCGTTAGGAAGCATGCCAAGAGGTGTTAGAAAATACGGTAGCACAATTAACAGAAGCTGTCAAAACCCTGACATAGGCCCAGGCCCAGGGAGTTCCTAGGAATGTGGACCCGCAACCTCAGCACCAGTCAGTAGGTGTTGTCATACCTGCTGGAAGAGAAGAGGTTGGTAGGGTAAGAGAATAGCCAGCGGTTTCGGTCCGTTCCTCAAACCTATGCCCAAGGAGGGAAGGATGTCGGGTTCATGAAGAAGAAGTAGCTCCACCCCCTCCCAGTCTGAGAATCAGGGTAAGTTAGAACGGCAGTCGCCGTGTGGAGGCTGACCATGGGGATGGAAGAGTTCAACAGCGAAATGGAGAGCATATGCGCCGACAAGATTTACCTATTGCAGGAAGTTCTCATAAGAGGAATGGATCACGTGAAGGAATGTCCCTGGACCGAGGGAGGTCACGAACTCGCTTCTCAGAAGGCAGGGAGAGTAGGAGGAATCATCGGTCTCCAGCAAACAGGATTGAACGGCGAGACCCAATGGTGCAAGAATTAATGCAGAGGGTTCAGCAGTTGGAAACTAGACCAGGGCTCCACGGCCCAACAGGGGGACGAGAAGATAGAACTCCATTCTCAAGAGAGATTGAAATGCAGCTGCTGCTACTAAGATTCAAGCTCCCGAACATCCCGCCTTATGATGGGGATAGTGACCCGTATGATCATCTAGACACTTTCAACGTTCAAATGGATTTACAGACTTCTAATCCTCTAGTCAAGTGTCGAGTGTTCCCAGTAACACTGGGGAATGTGCCAAGGACATGGCTGAGGAGTCTTCCGACCCACAGTATAAATAGTTGGGATGAATGCCAAAGAAAGTTCAAGGATCAGTATAAAGCGTTAAGAAAACAGCTCGCACCGACCTGCTATTTAGCAACTATCTTTCAGAAACGGGAGGAGATTCTAAAGGACTACATTGCCAGATTCAGATGTGAGGTAAACAATGTGGAGAATCCCTCTGATGAAAGTATCTTAACTATGATTTTTGCAGGGTTAAGGAAGGACGGAAAGCTTTATAAAAGCATCTACAGGAACCCTGTGAAAAGTCTAGGGAAATTTTATGATCGTGCGGCGAAAGAGATTTGCTGGGAAGATACTTTCGGGCAAAAGAAGTTTGGCGAGCAGAAAAATGGATCGAGCAGTTTGCGTCAAGGAAAAAAGAGGGGACAGCGTGAAAGTGAAGAGAACGGTTACAAGCATCGCTCTAATAATCAGGTAGTGAAGCGGTCAAAAGATGAGTCCGGAAGAAGGACATCTCCACCAAGAGATCGCTATCAGAATTATAGCGTCTTGACTGACAGACAATACAGGATCTTTGAAGCAGAGAAAAGACGGGAGAACTTCGGGAAGCCCAGTCCCATAAATATCCCGAGGAGATTCCAAGATCCAAGGAAATATTATGCCTACCATAGAGAAAACGGGCACTATATTTCTCAGTGCAGGGAACTCAGGGATGTAATAGAGGAACTGATCAGAAGATGTCGTCTAAGAGAGTATGTGGTGCGACCAGAAAGTCAGCATCCCCAAAAAGGACATCAGCCAGTATAGGAATGCCCTAATCCATCTCGACAACTTGCCCAGCAACAACCGCAGCAGATGACTGATCAAGGCCACCTACTCGCCGTGAAAACCATTTTTACTATACATGGAGGGCCGCACATTGCAGGGACATCCAATAGATCACAAGAGCGTTATGTGTGGGAAGCCAGCCGAGTCATTCTGACTGGGCACAGTGAAACAGAAGGGCCGGCTAAGAAAGTCAGAGTAACTTCAGGTGACATGATGTTTAATGAAGAGGATACTAGAGGTGTACGTTGGCCCCATAATAACGCATTGGTCATCAGGGCAAGAATTGACAATACTGAAGTAAGGAGGATAATGATGGACACGGGTAGCTCGGTAAATATGATGTATATAGGTTGTTTCGAACAGATGGGTTTGGCGTCCCAACAGTTAGCACCATCCCCTGAACCCCTTTTCGGCTTTATAAGGGATGTAATTGTGCCGTTGGGGCAGATCAGACTTCCCCTCGTTATTGGGGATTCGGACAGGCAGGTTCTTACGATGGCCGATTTGTTGGTTATCGATTATCCTTCGGCATATAATGTTATCTTCAGAAGACCAACTATGAACGACCTAGATATAGCAATATCCACCAGAACGCTCACTATCAAATTCCTCACTCTGAATGGGGTAGGGTGTGTCAGAGGACAACAGGAAGTAGCGAGGAGGTGCTATGAAAATGCAGTAAAAGCGGGGTTAAAGGAAAGAAGGTCAGCATGGTGACCGAGGAAAATAAACAATCGATCAGTGTTACACGAGTAAGTCAGGACCTGGATCCAAGAGAAATAGATGAAGATCGAGCAACAGGTCCTGTGGAAGGATTGGAGGACGTGCAAGTTAGTGAGTAGGATGTTAGACGATGTTTGAAGATAAGGAAAGACTTACTCCCGGACATCAAGGCACAACTCGTTCAGTTCCTAAAAGAAAATCTGGATGTCTTCGCATGGAATCATGAAGACATGATAGGGATTAGTCCGGACGTAATGTCACACAGGCTAAACATCAATCCTCTCCACAAACCAGTTCGTCAAAAGAAGAGACCCATGATAGAGGAACGCTATGAGGCGCTTAGGGAAAAGGTGGAGAAGCTCCTGACGAACAAATTCATCAGAGAAGTCTATTATCCGGTCTGGGTGCCAAACCCTGTTTTGGTAAAGAAGAAGAACGAAAAATAGAGGACCTATATTGACTTCACTGATCTAAACAAGTTCTGTCCAAAGGACAGTTTTTCTTTGCCACGGATCGACCAACTTGTTGATGGTACTGTCGGACATCAGCTCCTCAGTTTCATGGATGCCTATTCGGGGTATAACCAAATCCCGATGTACCCCAACAATAAGGAGCACACTTCCTTTGTTACCGATCGAGGGCTTTATTGCTACAAGGTAATGCCGTTTAGGTTGAAGAATGCGGGAGCAACTTACCAATGGTTGGTAAATATGATGTTTGAACATCTAATTGGGGGAACAATGGAAGTATATGTCGATGACATGTTGGTAAAATCCAAACGAGCATGCGAACATGTGCATAATTTAGAAGAAATGTTCCAGATCCTGCGAAAATTCCAGATGAAGCTGAATCCCTTGAAGTGTGCGTTCAGAGTAGCTTCGGACAAGTTTTTAGGCTTCATGGTCAACAGTAGGGGAATTGAAGTAAACCCCGAGAAAATTAAAGCTCTCATTGACATGAAGTCACCTACGAAGATCAAAGAGGTACAGAGTTTAAACGGCTAAGTTGCCGCCCTGAGTAGGTTTATATCTAGATCCACAGACAGATGCATTCCTTTTTTCGATGTGCTAAAAAAGGCAAGAAACTTTCAGTGGACTGAGGACTATGAAGCAGCCTTTCGACAGTTGAAGGAATACATGGGTCGAGCACCTTTACTATCTAAGCTAGTAGAAGGGGAGAAACTGGTCGTTTATTTAAGAGTTTCCCAGCACGCCCTTAGTGGGGCCCTAATCCGTGAGGAAGATGGAAAGCAACTCCCCGTTTACTATATAAGCAAAAGGTTGCTCGACGTAGAAACCATATATACGCCCATGGAAAAGCTTGTATACTGTTTGGTGATAGCATCAAGGAAGCTCCGCCTTACTTTCAGGCCCATACCATTGAAGTTCAGACCAGCTCTTTGAAACAGGTTCTTCAAAAGCCTGACACCTCTGGTCGCTTGCTTAAATGGGCCATTGAGCTCGCCTAGTTTGAAATAGAATTTAAGCCCCGAACAGCAATCAAAGGGCAGGTGCTAGCAGATTTTGTGGCTGAGTTCATAGGGCCGAGTAGTGAAGAACCCCTGTCTTTTGAAGGTCCATTCTGGGAGTTGTATGTAGATAGATCCTCGAACGAGCAGACGGTTGGGGCCGGTGTAATGCTGATAAGCCCGGAAGGTCATAGAATTCTGTGCGCTTTAAGATTCAAATTTAACGCCACCAATAACGAGGCTGAATATGAAGCATTATTGGTAGGATTAAGATTGGCCAAAGAAGTACGAGCAGAACGGGTAAGGATTTACAGTGATTCACTGCTTGTTGTATGCTAGGTCTGGGAAGAATACCAGGCCAAAGGGTCAAAAATGGCCATCTATCTACAAAAGGTCCGAGAACTTTTGACGGGGTTCGAGAAGTACGAATTGCAGCATGTCTCGCGATCACAAAACTCTCATGCAGATGCATTAGCTCGTTTGGCCACGACTAAAGAAGCAGATTTCATGGGGGCTGTACCAGTAGAAGTCTTGCCCGTCCCAAGCACAGAATCACCAGATGAGACGATGGCAATTATGGTAGCACCAGACTCTTAGATGAATCCTTTGATAGAGTATTTACAAAACGGCAGATTACCTGGAGGTAAATTGGAGTCTCGTCGTCTTCAAGCGCGAGCAGCCCGGTATTGCATCTATGATGACAGACTATACAAAAAAGGATTCTCGACTCCACTGCTTAGGTGCATTGATGGCTTGGACTGTCAAGCCGTTCTGAGTGACATACATGCTGGACACTATGGCAATCATGCTGGTGGGGCTATCATTAACTCAGAAAGCTCTTCGACAGGGGTACTATTGGCCGACGATGAAGTAGTACTTGATTGAGATAGTCAAGAAATGTGACAAATGTAAGAGGTTTGCCAAAATTCCTCGAGTTCCACCAACCTTTTTGCAGCAGATGGTCAGTCCGTGGCCTTTCGCCATCTGGGCCATGGACCTGATCGGATCGCTTCCCACAGCTCGAGGAAGGTGTAAGCACGCCATTGTAGCATTGGATTATTTCACGAAGTGGGCAGAAGCTAAAGAGCTTGTTGAGATATCTTCCACTAAAGTCGAGAAGTTTGTCTGGGAAAACATCATTTGTAGGTTTGGAGTTTCGCAACAGATCGTGATAGATAACGAAACCCAGTTCAGTAGCGAGCAGTTTCAAAAGTTCTGCAAAGATCTTGGGATTAAGAAGAGCTTTTCAGCAGTAGATCCTCCACAAGCTAATAGGCAAGTTGAAGCCGTCAACAAAATCATCAAGCAAAACTTAAAAACTAAGCTAAAAGCAAGGAAAGGAGCTTGGGTGGATGAATTGCAGAAGGTGTTATGGGCGTATAGAACCACTACTCGTAACACTACAGGAGAAACTCCTTTTTCATTAGTCTACGGCTCAAAGGCAATGATCCCAGTAGAATATGAGGTCGTCAGTCAAAGAAGGGCTACATTCAATCAGGAGGATAACAACCATCTGCTTGCTGCTAATTTAGATCTGATTGAAGAGTCAAGAGATGAAGCCCAAATGAAGATCGCTGTTTATCGGCGACGGGTTGCCAGGTTCTACAATAGGAAGGTCCATGTCCAGAAGTTTAAGGCAGAAGATCTGGTTTTGTGTCTTATTCTACCAGCTGCCCGAAAAGCTAGCGATGAAACACTTGACCCAAATTGGGAAGGACCTTATATTGTTAAAGAGAGTCTAGAAAATGGAGCCTACCATCTGACTAACTTAGAAGGAGCAGAAGTCCCCCGAGCATGGAATGCTGAGAATCTACGACTATACTATGTTTAAATTATTCAGTTTTCGCTCTAATAATTTATTTTTTTAGTGTGTATGAATGCAGTTAATAAAGATTTTCTTCAAATGGTAATTTCTGATCGTTTCACATTCGGTTGATTATGATTTCTACTCATGCTTTTGAAGGTTCAATTGCTACCTATGAGCGAGTAGACTCTGGAAGGTTCAATTGATACTTGTAAGAAAATGCTCTGGAAGATATGATTACCACCTGTGAGTGGCCAGGCTCTGGAAGGTGTAATAATTATCTGTGAGTTGAAATAACCCTAGAAGATCTATGTAGCCTGTGAGTGAGTAAGCTCTGGAAGGAACATTTGATCTGTGGGTTTAAACGAGCAGAGGTAAGTGGCCTTAAACGGATAATTTTAGCATGATAGCTATCCCCACACCTACTCTGCTCAAATAAATTTAAACGTTGGGAAAAGTTGACAGTTCAAACCAATTGGAAAAGGCAAATGGTCTGTCTGGATAATTAATCGAGCAGAGGTAAGGGGCCTTAAGGGATAATTTCAGCACGCTAGCTATCCTCACACCTACTCTGCTCGGATGAATTTAAATGCAAAGAAAACATTATAAAGTGAGCCAGCTGGCCAGATAGTTGATCAAGCAGAGGAAAGGGGCCTTAGAAAGGATAGTTTCAGTATAACAACTGTCCCCACACCTACTCTGCACGAATAAAGCTGATCGCTGTTTTAACTTATGCGATTGAACAAAACAACTAATAAAGATGTAAATAAGGAATAATGGTTAAACAATTTATCAGACCAAATAATATTGTCGATAATACGAGTTTATTATAAGTAAATAGGTAAGAAAAATTCCTAATTGTTAGGAGGAAAATTCTGCTGGCCAAATACCCTGTTGTCATCTATGTTAATTGGACGAGGAGAGCTGGAGAAAGATCCTGTATGAGCAGAAGTGGTACCATCAGGGGGATGTGCGGATGAGGAAGCCAGAGGATTGGCTTTTGATTGAGCCTGTTGGGCGTACAACTTCACTTCTGCCACAGCCTCTAGACCAAAGAATGAAACATCCACGTCTGGACGTTTGCACCATAGGTTGTACATGAACAAGCTCCCTATTCTTTCCTCTACTTCTCGTACTAAGGTCTCAATATGCTCCCACTCCGAGGCAATCTGTTTCTTGAGAGAGATCGCCTCCTGTCTCACTACTTCCATAACTATTCTAGCTTCAGCCACTTCATGCTCGTGTGAGGACAACTTCCCCTTCAGCTCCTCATTTTCTGTTTTCAGCTTCTTCTTTGAATCCTGAGCAAAATGAAGAGCATGCTTCAACTTCTCAATCTGTTTGTCCCTGGAGATAATCTGCTCGTTTTGCATCTGCATAGTCTCCCGCTGCTCGAGCTTTTGGTTAATAGTTTTCTCATGTTCCTGCTCTAGGTCGCAGAAGGCCTCCCTTGATTTTTCAAGCTCCAGTTCATAGGAGCTCACCTCTTCTTGCATTCTATTCCTCTCATCTTCCAGGGAATTAATGGTGGCCTCCATGGTAGCTTTCTCCTCGGGCCAATCAGCAATCTCTCTGAGGAGTTTCATGTAAACCATGGATGCCTGAAACTAGTTGTGAGTCAAACAGGAAGAACGAAGAAAAAAGCAATAGCAATAAGAGTAAAAAGCTTACGAGCATGTTGTGGAAGCCCAAGTAGTTGATTAGCCTCTCGCCTTTCATCTCTTCATTATAAAGGGCTGGTTTCTTCATTCCCAGGAATTGAGGCACACGATCCAAAAGATCGTTGTAGTATATCCCTGCGTCAAAATCCTGGGTTTGCCCTTCAGCAGCAGAATCTATCTCCTGCGTCCTTTGACGCTTGGTAGGGGGTTCTGCAGTTCCTGAGTCGGCAATCCCTTTGTCTTTATCAATGCTTTGGGGGCGAGCAATCGGAGAACTGCTGGCTGCAGGAATAGATTGAGAAGTAGCATCTTTATGAGCGTCTCTGTTTGAAGATTTTCTCCCTAATGATTTTTGTTTCATAAGACGAACGGGAGATGTATTAGAATCTTTTTGGAGAGGTGATTCTGAAGGAACCTCAGCAGCCGGAGGAGTGTCCGAACTCCTAGCAGCCTGGTCAAATTTCTTTGAGGCAGAAGCCTGATCGAGTAAAGATTGCTCGAAATGAAGCCTCACCATTTTCGGAGTTTGTGTATTTGCTAAATGTGGAATTTCTTGTTCGGAGGCTTCGAAAGCAGAAGGGATCTCTTTATCCTCACGGGAGCTTAGGTCAGAGCTTTTGTCCAGCAATTCTCGGTCAGTTGCAGGGGCAAGACTATGTAGTTGTAAAAGGGTGTCAGATGGCGGCTGATCGTCCGAAGGAGTTTTTACTTCAGAAAATCGATCTAACAAGGAAAGCTCCTAATCGGAAAGAGGAATCTCACTCTTGGATACATCTGCACAAGGAAAACATTAGCGACGAGCAGAATGTAAATAAAAGGTATAAATGTGAATACACTTACGGGGAGAGAGGCAAAAGGAAAAATTCTTCAGATTTGATAAAAACAGACATGACACATAGAACCATCGCGACTTGTAGTCGCCTACGTTAGACTTACTGACCCCTTGAGGAAGGCTGACTTTGTAAGGAGATTTTCGGACCGAAATATAATAAAATCCATCTTTCTTGTCGGATTTAGGGCCCGTAGTGCTCCTAAACAAAAAAAGATGTTGAATCTTTGCAGGGGTCGGAGAGGGAAGGCCGTTTTTGAGAAAAATTGAAGTTAAGGCCATAAGGTGAGCGTAAGAATTAGAGTAAGTTGAAAGGGGGCCAAATTTAGATCGTTCAGAAGAGCGACCAGGTAAGGGTGAACTGGAAATCTAAAGCCGGCTTCTATGTGTTGGTGGCTAATAGCAAAGAAACCTTTAGGAGGGAAGGCTGCGTGGTCAGAAGCCTTTGGCACTATAGCTCGGCAGCAAGAAGGTAAGGAGAAGCCTTCAGCAATGGTTTCAAGATCGCTAAGACTAAGGAAAGATTCATTTCTGAAAAAGGGGGTACGAGTAAAGGAAGCAGCAGCCCCACCGCTCTGAGAGGTAGTGTTAACAGTGTCCCTGACTCGGTCAAGTTCCTCCTCGGAGGCCGCATCAGTAGGCCTCACCTTATGACCTCGACGACTACAACCAGACATCTACAAAAGCAACAGAGAAATCAGGTCGCAGAAAGCAGATCAGAACTCAATATTTAAGAATACTCCTATTTAGCCGTGCTAACAAAGGGAATACTAGGCACATTGAGGAACTTTATTTATAAGTCTAACAGATTGCAGGGAACATTGAACAAACTAATGGATTCTTAATCCTATTATGGTAAGGATATCAGATGAATTCCAACAAGAAAAGACATGCGTGTATGTAACCTAAAACAGTTAAACAAATATCTATTCTAGATTACTTAAGCAAAATCATGTTAAAGTGCAACAAAGACGCTTGCAAACAGGAACGTACAACTGCACAATCAAATACATACAAGCAACAAACACAGTCAAGAAGGTTGAGAAAGAGTGCGAGAAGTTACCTTGGGTATAGAAAGTTTCGCCGGTAAAAAAGAAGAAGATGCAGGAAAGTAATGGCGAATGAGAGAAAAATGGAAGCAGTAAAGCACCTGTCTTAAAAAAATGACTGATAAAGTGTGAAGATGGAGAGACAAGGGGTTTATGTACAGCTGATATCCTAAAACCCGAATCATCATCAGTAATTCAGCAGTTCAGCGCAAAAATCAGGGTTTCATCATCATGAGTAGCCATCGAAAAAACGCGCATTTAATGCATGCATTAATAAACGTGACGTTTGATGTACATAAAGCCGGCGCCTAGGGAACTGCCACATGGCATAAGCAAAATAACATTTAAAAAGAGGTGACGGTCCATGTCTCACCAAAAGAACTTTAAAAATAAGAATGTTGCTTTCAGCACAAAAAATGTACTAAAAGCAACGGGGCTAGTGTTGTGGATATTTTGGTATAATGGAAAAAACCCAATAACGAAAGTCCATTGTGTCAGGAAGCCCATGAAGTACTGATCAAAATGGTCAAAAGTCAAATGAAGGAACATAGCCATTCAGTAACAGGTATACCCGAGCACACCTGATTATGTGATTGATCGCCTTAAAACACTAGGTGTCCAGGATAACTATGCAAAGGTTTGATTGATGGACAAAGCATAAAGATAGTCTGTTCACAGACAAAGGGCTGCTCGATAAATGCCCTTTAGAAGTCATTGCAGCGATCAGGGATTCTGCTCGTATGCTCGATGGTCAGAGATATAGCTGATTTTGCTCGTCTGTTTAATAGCGAAAATGCCTGACCGTTAAAGCAGTCTGCTCGTTAACACTATACCTGGACGCTGAGGTAGTCTGCTCGCCTAATGCAATACATGATCGCTGAATGGGTTGATCGATAGAGTTGACCAGTTGACCTTCTAGAAGGCAAATAAATTCAATTCAGGAAATGAGTCAATTTACCTGTTTTTATACAAATAAAATCACGACATTCTTGGCAATTGCTATTTATGCGGTAGAGATAATCTTGGGAGATATTATCTCAATTAATGTATATTAGTTTTTATCTTATCTATAAGATTCGTAAGCCAATTCCAATTGTAACATCTCCATTATAAATAGGAGATAAAATTCAGTGTAAAACACAGAGTGAAATAAAAATACAATTACTCTGAGAGAGAGAAGAGGTAATTGTCATGGACGTAGGCCATTGTTCTTGCCGAACCACGTAAAATCTTGTTGTCTTGTTTGTTTTGGTCCTGGTAATATTCGTTTCGTGTGTGGTTTGTTGTATCGCAGGTATGAGGCTTGGAGAACCTAGTTGACCAAAATTGAGTGTCAACAAGGTGTATCCACACTGAAGTATACCATAGAATGTATCATATATAAATATAAATATATATATATATATATAGCACTAGTAATTTTATTTTACTAATTAATAATAAATTTTAGTCTATAATTTAATTTACTAATGCATGAAAAAAAAAATCTATATGTAGCACTAGTAATATATTACTAATCAATAATAAATTTTAATCTAGATTTTAATTTACTAATACATGAAAAAAAGATCCCAGACAACTCAAACAAAATAGTGGAATGTATTGACACATGTATTTAATGTGTGTGTCCATACATACATATATATATATATATATATATATATTTCAAATAAGATAGATATTTGATATTTTAATTTCAAAGTTCACGTAACTTTTCCTTTGCTCATAATGATCTCATGTTCAATTTTTAAATAAATATATATTGTCAAACTAATTAACTTTATTATTTCATTAAAAATAGGTTAGAGGCAAGCATCGATGTTCTCTTTCATCTAGTAAATGATATGGTTTAAAATATCTATTAGTAATTGATTTAATAAAGTTTCAAATTATTAATTAAAATATTTGTTAATTTATAATAACTCTTATTTTAAAATTGTTATATGTCGAGTTGGTAAGGTCACACCGTCGAATCCTAATGATTTAAATTGTTTGATTCCATATTGAATTCTCTTAAAACACTAACCAGCCCACCCAATTCCATATATATATATATATATATTTCACTAAACGACAAAAAACAGTTCCTGTCGCGAATGACATAAAAGGATCTTGAATTCATCATCTGGAAGATGATATGGACTATTATCACTTTGCATCACGAATGGCATAAAAGGATCTTAAATTCATGATATGGACTATTATCACGAATAGCTTCTTTTCTTAACTTCATAATTTCAATACAATTGCCCTAAGGACTAATTGGTTCTCATTTACTCTCCAAACCCATAAAAACAAACCATGAGTAAGAGAAAAAAAAAACATTGTTTAATGTAAACCCCATAAAGCTCAACTCATAATTTTTCAATATCAAATTTATCAAAAATAAATAAATAAAATATCACATCTCAATCATCCATAATTCACTGTGCTTTTACAACCTTTCCATATTCCATCACCTCTCTTCAAGATTCATTAAACATTTTAGCAAAATGTCCTATATCTTCTTCTTCCAATGCATGTGCTTTACACGTTACATATTGAGACTTTTCATCCCAATTCATATTATCAACTTTCATTAATAATGCTCATCTAGCTAATAACTGAAAATCGACAAATAAGATACAGGTAGTATTACAGAAAATATCATTATGTTCTTCATTTCCTATCTCAAGTTTCTAATTGGAGCCAAAAGGTTGGCATAAATTGAATATATCAAAATTAATACCTTAATAGCTACAATGTAGATGATATGCTCTTCGTGAAAATGGATTTTGAGTATTTGAAAAGCACTTTGATGTGTGGTCTAAGGCTCGACCAAACACTAATACTAGACATCCTAGCTAAAAGAAATAATGATCTACATCATAATTACAATTAAAATAACAAAATGAAATCTTGAGTTTAAAATAATGTTTTTAATGACTTTTCTTGTTTCTAGAACCAGTAAAATTTAGACACATGTCATCTGTCCTCAAAACAAAGATCCAATTAAGGCTAATAAAGCAAAAGCTATAATCATAATAGCATACACATACCATTTCACCACAAAAATGTTCATCCTTCCTATTTTCTTCAGTACTTAAATAAAGAAGGATGAAAAAACAATGATTCATTGAAGAAGCAGAATATATGCCCTAGTGATATATATCATATACGTTAAAAAGGGGCTAAAGAGGTTATATATGTATAGCCATGTACAACCATCCACAAGCAATTTGTCAAACATTACTTTAGCTAAGCCAGGAAAGTAAAAGAAAACAAAACCATCAGTCAATCTTGAGTTGCTGGTTGTTTCATCCAAGGCTAGTCCAACTCACAAAGATCACAGGGAGACTTCTGGTCATTATACTTTAGGTCTAGGTCTGCATTTTACTTTACCAGATATTTAACAAAGCCTTCCCTCTCACACACAACAGCATAACGAAGTGGAGTTTGGCCTTCATTGTCCTTCAATTTGAAATGTATAAATTTAATGGTAAGTTCAATGAAAACACAAGAATAATCAACGTGAACAAAAGAATTGCTTTCAGACTTCATAAATTGGATGTGAGCTTGCTCAAAAAGCTATGGCCAGAATTTGAGAATATGATCTTTGGAATGTTAAAAGGCATGGCCTGGCAACAGAAAGTCAAATATGTAATCTTAAACAACAATAATTTAGCCCAATCCAAGCATTAACAACTTCAATTTCAGTCACCTTTATCACCCTAAGCAATAAATTAATCCTAAAAGGTGGAAAGAATCGGTTGATCATATAGAGACAAATTTAAGAACCCAAGTATGCTAGATTATATACCAGAACGGATAAACAAAATGTGGGGGGCACTTGGGTTTAGGATTTATGAAAACAATTATAGCAGTATAAACATGGTTCAAATATGGTAAAACAAACTACAAGAAATTAGACCTACGACAACGTGCAAAATACGTTGTCTTAGCTTTTCGTAACATGCGGCTGCACGTTGCTGATGTGTATGGTGCCATAGTGCTAAGGGATGTGTCAACATGCAGCGTGTGTTGCCTTAGGACTTATAACAACACGCACTGCACGTTGCGGTAAATTACAGCAACGTGCATCTAATATTGCCTTACACACCTATTGCAACATTTGATACACGTTGCCAT
The DNA here is from genome assembly GCA_022984855.1 of Dimocarpus longan. Classification (NCBI taxonomy): domain Eukaryota; kingdom Viridiplantae; phylum Streptophyta; class Magnoliopsida; order Sapindales; family Sapindaceae; genus Dimocarpus; species Dimocarpus longan. The sequence continues at coordinate 33,288,595 of CM041014.1, read as the reverse complement.
AGATGTTGAAATCAACATAACGTGCATGTTGCTGTTAACTCTTACAACAACATTAAATGTACGGTGTTATAAATACTGAAGGCAACATTACACACATGTTGCCATAGATGTTGAAAACAAAATTATTAATAATTATCAATAATTATATGCACCTTGCCCTATTAATAATCCTGTTTACATATTAATAAATACATTTTTTTTGTTAAATTATGTAAGTAGATCAAGTTCAACTATATTAAATGGTATTGATTAGTCATATCAATTAATTGAAATCATAGATAGTGTGACTTAGGTAATAATATCATAAACTCACAATAAAATATCATTTTATTAGAAAAAAAAAATGTACTACTAATAGGGAAAAATATGTTACAATCTTCCGTCCTGCTAGAAAACTTCAATTAAAATTTCCATAAATGAATTAAACACCAAGACTCAAACAAACTTGACAATTGCTTCACTACTCAGATTAACTTGGGTAACTATTTCACTCATCATTTTTCCTTCTCTCTCCACTACAATAGGTGTGGCTAAGGATGGCAACAGATCGGATCGGATCAGATTTTATCCCTTTTGAATCCGATCCAAAATTTTTGAAAGATGCTCCAAATCCGACTCTTGCCCCAAACGAATTACCACTTTCTGCCCCAAACCCAAACCCAATTGGAGGGACTTGTCCCAAACCTGATCCATTAACCCGATTTAGTTTTTAACTAAAACAAATATTTAAACAAAAAAACATAACAAATATCAAAAGACTTATTACATTCATGATGAAATGTCATTACACAATCCAAAATATTAATACTATATAGTCATAAATACTAAAATAATAGTAACAATATAATCAAGTTTCATTACAAACACTAAATAAATAAATAATCGAAAACATTACAAAAATTCATGCTAAAAATCCATCCCAATGCTTTCAAACATTGGAGAAGTGATTGCTATTACCTATTAGGATTTTTTGTTTTTAATTTATATGCCGGGTTAATGGGGCAAGTCGGGGCAAAAAAGCTTACCCCATTCCTGACCCGATAACCCAAATGGGTCAGCCTTTTAGCTCCAAACCCGCCCCAAATTCAATTTTTTTAGCCCCAAACCCATCCCAAATAAATCGGATTTTTTCAGGTCTGGATCGGATCGGATATTTTTGTCATCCTTAGGTATGGCTACTTCACTCGACCACAACTCCTGAAAAAGAACATGTAGCTAAGATTTAGTTTCAATTGCTTGTATAAAACTAAAAATTGTACATGTCATGAAAGTGAATTAAAAGTCTGAAATGGACACAAGCATCCTAAAAACAAGCTTCAGAAAGTCCAACCCACATTCACCTATAAAGTGAAGACCAACAAAACGCAGTTCTTGCAGCATCTTGCCACCTTTAACTGGCTTCATTTCTCAACTACTCATTTGACAAAATGTCCCCCGAACAAGACAAGCTTCCCTTTAAAATATTCCCACCATCAAGTGGCCAAAGTTTCACTAGTTCTTGCAACACAAAAATGAGAATAGAAACAAATTGCTTGTGAGATATAAAAAATTAATGCATCAATACCTAACACATAAAATAAACAAGTAACTCAATACACTGAAATATTTATTGAACCCATGAGGGTGTCCAAAAGTACAAAAAATCATAACCAAATTCAATACATGAAAAGGGGTAAAAGCCAAAGACCAGCATCAAATGAAATGAAAGGTATGAACTATCACATACCCACCATCAACCATACAAATAAAAACCTCTATCACCCTCAATAAAATCTGTGCTATCTCCATATCACACTAGTTGCACACCTAGTTTCTAAACAAATATAATAATATAAACATAATAATACCTATACGAGTAGTTAAACATTATCAATCTAATAAACAATAATACTATAACCAATTCAAATGTAGAATATTACAATTATTAAATAAAACTAATTTATTCTAACTTTCAAATAAAATAAATATAAATACTTTAAATGTGAAAAAAAAAAAGGAGAGAGAGATATATTAGAGATACTTGGAATCATTAGAAACTGCATGTAATTTAAAAGCCATTTGGTGTAATTACATTTAGATATAACTAGTTTTGAAAAAATTATTTTCTCCTTTTATAACAACAGAGGAATTTTTTTCTATCTAGATATCCTTTACTTATTTAAAGACTAGAGAAGTATACAAAGAACCCTATTTTTACAGCATCTATCGATGTCCATTTCCTTCAACACACAACCGTTGCTTAAATTCATAAATCTTTGATAACCCACTTTACATGCTTTATGCAACTTAAATTTATCACCTAGAATACAATGATTGCTTAAGTTTATAACCATCTCAATTCCACCTCAAGAAACCAAAAATTTGCAGCTTTCCATTCACAAATTAACCTTGAATTCTACCAGCTAGTATCATTTTATACTTCCAAATCCATTAGCTAAAAGACACCCAAATTTACCAAATTATTTCCAAAAAGGGTCACAAAGGCAGCAATGTCAAGTCAAGAGAGAGTGTTTACTTATAAAATACAAGAGTAACAATACGGAAAAAAATACAGAGCACCGATACAATATAGAAAAAAACAGAGTAACAAAAGCCACAAACACAAGCTCAGACACAGAGAGAACATACTTATAATATAGACAGAACAATCAACACTGTAATCTAATTCAAACTTCATTACTTCAACAAACATTAAGTAGAGCAAAAACAATATAAATAAAGCATTAATCAACATTACACATACATTAAGTACCTTGAAAGTCAACTGAAACAAGGCATGCAGTATATGTAAATATGCCCTATACATTTCAACTAACAATCAACCAAAAATTTAACAAATTGATCCTAACAAGCTATATATCTAGTGTGTTTGACTGGTTCAATAGAGAACATCTATGTTAAGACACAGATTCTAGAAGACTAGCTCGACGGCTTTGGAGATCGAGTCTTCGTTTGGCTTGACGGAAGCTTGGCGGCATGTGAGAACGGCCTTTATGTGTTTGATAGGCGACAACGGCAGGAATGGCCGCTTGAAAAACCTCCTAGAGTGGAGTTGGCCGAGGATCTCGTCGGAGATGGCTTCTTGGAGAAGTAGTGAGCTGGACTTGTACTATAGAATGGGAAAAAATGAGACTTTTTGCCTTCATTGTTATTGGTTGTTGCTTGAAGAAGTAGTGCAGCGGAAGCATATGTATTTAGGAGAAGATGGAGGGTTCCGGCAACTCAAACAACTTAAAAGCTAGCTATTCATTAAGAATAATAAAATACTAATAATATTATTAAAACTTTATATGGGGTTTCACTCATATGTATTTGGGCGGGTACAAAAATTTTAGTTTCCCGCTATTAGTTTTGGAAGCCAGCCATATTCTTTTTTATTGGATATTTATTGCATATCTATAATGCTATTTTTTTTTCTCTATACTTGTTGCATATCCAAAATGTTATAACATTCAAATTAAACTAATTATTTTATTGGTTATTATGTAACATTCATGGAATGTTATAGTATTATTATTAAAAAATAAAGTGTTATCAACCATAAATCCATTATAGGATTTTATATTGAAAAGCAATTGTTTATGAGAAATTTATGGCCTTTTAAAGTGAATACTATTAAGCAATGCTATAAAATGTGAAAATTGTTGTAGTGCAACATGCATGGATAATATGATTACATCGATAATACATTGATATTCTCAAATTATATTTCTAAATTCTTTATTTTTTGTTGAGAAATACATTGATAATTTATATTATGTTTTTAAATTAGAAAAATTGAAAAAAATAAATGATCGTGGAATCGAATTCGAAATATCTATACTTTTTATTTCAAATAAGTTTCTAATAAAAACTCTATTTTATGCTGGATCATATTCTTTTTAAAATAAAAATAATTAAAAATTAAATAAAAATAAATCAATAAATTTTTTATCAGATCTTCACCATCTATCTAAAGATGGACGATAAAGATTAATTCAAAAATTTTTAAAAATTAAATAAAAAAATTTCAACCAAAACTTTACACCACGCAAATCATCTTCATCAACAATAATAACCTTTAAAAAATCAATAAAAAATTGAAAAAAAAAATAGGAATCCAAAAATTCCAAATGATTGGAAAGCAAAAAAAATTGGGTTTCCAATCACTTGGGAAACATCATCAATCATCAAACCATCACTCGGAGGAGGTGAAGTAGTTGAAGGAGCAAACTGGGGAAGATTTTTTTTTTAATTTTTTTTTAAAGAATTTTTTTATTTTTTTAAAATAATAATCTCCACCATCCATCTTAAGATGGATGGTAGAGATCTAATAAATAAATTTTTATGTAATTATTTAATTTATACTCAATTTTAAAACTTTTTTAAATTGATCTCCATCATCCAAGTGATTAAAAAAAATTCATTTAGTTAATTTTAAAGTTTTAAAATTTAGTTTAAATGAAAAATAAAAAAATAAGGTTAAAAACTATCCATAATTAATGGAAGGATGCAGATTGAATTCATAACTAGGTGCATGAGTGAGGATAGCTATACCACTGTACCTATCCCACTTGCCACAACTAGTAGGTAATTTTGAACTTTAACAATGGTAAACACCTCAATTTATAAAAAAATGAATGAGCTAGATGTCTACAACATTTTTCAAAAATCAATTTAAATAATAAAATATATAAAAAAATGACTCATTACTCTTTAGAATTTATTTTAATATCTTTACATACGATTTATTAAAAAGGAATGAGCAAGATGTCTACAACATTTTTCGAAAATCAATTTAAATAATAAAATATGTAAAAAAAAATGACCGATACCTATTTAGAATTTATTTTAATATCTTTATATATATATATATATATATGTTGGTCTTAATTATACTTTAATGTGGTTACTTTACCACTCGATCCAAAATAATTGACTTGAATAATCTCAAAATGATCTCTAAGTAACATATTTACAAATGTTTTAATTAGATAAATTTTTCATAAAAGAATTTTAATTATGTAAACAATGAGAAAAATAATCAAAGATATAATCATAAGATACAAGAAAAAGGGTATTGGCATGCAGGATATAACATGATTCAAGAATCAATTAAATTTGGAAACTAATGGGATTGATTAAACTATTTATTTTTATTTTTCAAGTGGTCAATAAATAAAGGTTATCCTAATCTAACCCGATTAACTCAACCAACAACATGCATTGATAATTAAAATGAATGTTTGTGGAATCCAATTCAACATATTCATGCTTTTTATTTCAAATAACTTGCTGACTATAATCACTATATTTTAATTATGATATTAAATAAAATTAATTTTAAAATTGAATTTATTTTTATCAATTTAATTAGGTTATACCTTGTGTAAATAATTTGTATTTAAGTCAAAAAATAATTATCTTTTTATGTTTGAGATGGTATATAATTAGTCATTATGATATTAAAGAAAATAAATTTTAAAATTTTATTTATTTATATCAATTTAAAAGAAAGGTTTTTTGCAACATGTAACTGTGCTCATTGCCAAAAGCTGGGTTTTTGGCAACGCGCAGTTGTGCACGTTGCTAAAACGTGAGCTTTGACAACACGCTGTTATGCACGTTGCAAAAGGTAGGTTTTTGAGAACTTGCAGTGTTGCACGTTCTCAAAAGTTAGATTTTTGGCAATTTACTATCTTGCACATTGCCAAAATATGGGTTTTGACAACATGCAGCATTGCACGTTGTCAAAAAGGTAGGTTTTTAGCAACTTGCAAGCTTTTTCATGTTGTCATATGTCACTTACTTTTGGCAACACGCAGTTGCACATTGTCATAGATTGCTTCCATAACGTGCAGCTTTTGCATGTTGCTGTAGGTTACCTATGATAACGTAAACCTAATGCACGTTGCCTTTTGAATGTTGCCGTAGGCAGAATTTCTTGTATATATTCACATCTGAAAGAATTACCCAGTTAATTAGTCTCTGTTGAAATATTGGAAAAGCAACATGAAATAATTATGAATCACATCAGACACTTTAGAGCAAATGCTATTCCAACATCCTGATTTTAGACAAAAAATTAAACTTGAATAAAAGTTTTTTGCTTTTTGTTTTTGTTTTTATTTTTTTGGGTTGTTTTGGAAATTAAGAGGATAGATTATGATCTCTACCCATATATATCAAGTTATTATAAATTTTAAATATTGAAGATAAGTATTTTGTTGAAAGTGAGACTTGCAGAAACAAGTAAAACTTCGAGTATTATATGTTTAATTTACTTTCTTAGTGCTTCTGAGATCAATGGATTCAAGATTTTATGTAGAGAGACATGTTAATAAACTTTATAACATAGGTTTTATTAAGTTTTGATCTATGAATTAAAGCATGAATGGTGTTACGTATATGTAGGGATCGATTTAAAATATACTTTATGAGAGAAGTTAAACAAATTTAATTAGACTGAATTACAATTTAGCTACCTGATTAAAACGCTTTTACAGGTGGAGCAAATGTTTCAATATTATTACAATTTACCCCCTACCGTTAGTAAAATTCGTTACATTTAACGGTAAACAGTATTAAAACGATAAAAATATGAAATTACCCTTTGACTGAAGTTGACCAGTTGACCAAATATAAGTCCGATCAAGGGTCAACTTATCAGTCTCTCGTTCTCTGCCAATCTCCCACTTCCTCTCACTCTTCTTCTTCTTCTCTTCTTCTGCTTCTTCTTCTTCTTCCCTTCTTTCCCTTCTTCTTCTTCTTGCAGATCGGAGTAAGTTAGTTGGCTGGGTTCCTGACGCGGGGTTCATCAGCGTCAGCGAACCTAGATCATCTTTGGGTTCGTGACGAACCTAGATCATCTTTGGGTACGTGACGAACCTAGATCTTTGGGTTCGTGCGACGAACCTAGATCTGGGTTCGTCTACGAACCCAGATCTCTGGGTTCGTCTACGAACCCAGATCTCTGGGTTCGTCTACGAACCCAGATCTCTGGGTTCGTCTCCGAACCCAGATCTCTGGGTTCGTCTGCGAACCCAGATCTCTGGGTTCGCACAAACCCAAAAATTTGGGTTCGTCGCACTAACCCAGATCTAGGTTCGCAATCACGAACCCAAATCTGGGTTCACGACCTCTGGGTTCTACCCAGAGTTTGGTGATTCAGTTTGGGTTGTTGACGGTGACTTTGGTTGATTTTTTGATGCTGGATTTGGTTGATTTTTCTGGTTAATGTTCAACCTATGACTTTGGTTGATTTTTTGATGCTGGATTTGGTTGATTTTTTGATGCTGGAACCGGTGAAGTAGATGATGATGGGTTGAAGTTGGCTGATGATGATGGATTGAAGTTGGTTGGAACCGATGAAGTTGATGATGATGGATTGAAGTTGGCTGGAACCGGTGAAGTTGATGATGATGGATTGAAATTGATTTTTGTGGTTAATGTTTAACATTGATTTTAATTTTATTTAATTTTTTTTATTTTCTTAAATTGATCTCTACCGTCCATATTGAGATGGACGGTGGAGATCTGGTTAATATTTTTTTATTTATTTTAAAAAATTAAAATTATTATCAAAAGACAATTTTACCCCTCTTTCAGTTAAGTGTAACGGGATTCATTAACGATAGGCGGGTAAATTGCAATAACATTGAAACATTTGTTTCGCCTGTAAAAGCGTTTCAACCAGGTAGCTAAATTGTAATTCAGTCAATTTAATTATAATATTTTTGGAATTAAGAGCAACTGAAATATTTAATTTTGTAAAACAGTCAACTTCGAATAATTATTTGACTTAGTATTACTTTTCAAAAAAATTATGAAATTTAATATTCAGATAGAGTTATATGTTTTCTATAACATATGTAAGATATCGTGATCTTTAGAAAGCATAGAATTTACGAAAAAAATCTTTTTTGTTTGTGATGCTACAGGACATGAGCTAATATTTTATATATGGTTATGTTATTGTTTATTTTATATGGCATTTAGTTTATTTATTGTATTATCTATATGGTATCCATTGCAAATATTGAAAATGTTTATTGTATAATATTGAATATTGATTTTAATATTACAATTACATTACCGAGTTGACAGCTCACCCTCTCTCCATTATTTTTGTAGAGTAAATTATGTTTTAATGGCAATGAGCATTTTGTATTAGGAGTTGTTTGATTGTTGAATTTGGTGCTAGTTTAATAGTTTAATATTAGTTAAGAGACTTTTTTTTTTTTTTAGTTTAATATTAGTTCAGAGAGTTTTATATATATATATCTAAATTTGGAGTTTGTAAGGATTAAAATTTTAGTAGATTATATTTTGTTTTCAAATATTTAGTTCTAAAACTTTCTTTGGAGATTATGTTTGGGTATTATGTTTACTACTTTGATTATTTAGAATAAATCTTTTTGGAGAGTTTTTGTATTCCAAAATTTAGTTTAATTGTAACATTACATTTCTTTGCACATTGGATGTGTTATGTTACAGCTATTCACTATGATGACATCAATGAAATCCTGAATTGCAATATCTAACAAATTTTCTTGCTAGAACAAAATGAACTAGCAATTACCCAAGTCCACTTACATCCCTCTCTAACGTGTGAAAAGACCTCCGATCCTTAATGCCAATCCAAATAAGCATGATAACTCCATGAACAGAGGAACAGTAAACCTAAAACCGTCTTCTTAAAAAAAAAAAAAAAAATAGTCCAAGTGGAATCTAAAATCTTTTTCAAGCCAAATTAAGAAGGCTAGCTGCCTAATTTAATATCTTAAAATTTCTAAGACCCAATCCTTCTCCTTTGAAAATTAAATCATTCGCCAAGAAAGAGTCACCAACTTCCACGAGTTATCATTGCTATGTGAAGATTGATTTCAGAATTGTCGGTTATGCAAATGCATCAAGGGTTGAGCTTCCTTGTCAGCTTGCAGGGATTGAATTAGAAGTCTTGCGAAAAAAGGTTTTATGTTTCTTATGTAAAGTTAATTAGGAATTTTTTATGTGTGCCTGTGAGATATCATAATTACCCCAATATGTGAAGCTTTTGTGTGAAGAGAGACATTCCATTTGTAAACATTTCTTTGTAGTGAAAAGAGTGCTAGTGCGCTTCACAGATGTAGGGATTTTCCAAGTATGCAGAAAATTCTTGTCTACCTTTATTTATATTTGTATTTGCTTTGCTTAATTTCCATTTTCATCTTAACGGTTATTGTCACCAAACCAGAGAATTCAAATGTTTATAATCAAATGCAGCCATTTGAAAATGGAGAAATTGTAGAAAAATAAAGATTTTTTGAATTGAACCCAACCTGCAATGGAGAGAAGTTTGTCACATATAAAAAGTTTGAGAATATTCTCAAATTAGTAACATAGAAACAAATAATAACTATTTATAAGTAAATAAATATAGCCTAAATTGATTGCTTTTTATAAGTAATGTTAACTTTGTCCCAAGATTATTACTATACATATGTATGAAATGAGAAAATGTACTAATATGCCCTCGTTGGTGAAATAATAAAAAGATTTTTAAGTGTTTAGTAGTGAAATTTTATGATTATAGAATTTTTGAAAGAATTGAGAATAAATTTAAATTATAAAAAGTTGAGGAGCAAGTGAGAAAATAGAAGATTTTTATAAAAGAATGGCAAAATTGTAAATAGAGGGAAAGAATAAGGGTGTGGTGAAAAAGTAAAGAATTATCTAGAATGTGATAGAATCATAAATTTAAGGAAGTTTAAGGGTAGAGGTTAAGCTTGACCCACGCCTATAAATAGGCGTGTGTGGTGTGAGTTATCATGAAAAGAGAAATAGAGAGAGAGAGGAGAGAAGAAAAATCTAGAGAAAGAGAGGGAAAGCTGTTGGTAGAGTAGAGGTGACAGAGCTGTTGCCGATCCAAGCCAGATTTTTGCCATTTTAAAAGGAGAGATCAAGCTATAGGAGGTAAAGGATGAGTAGGAGGTGATCAAGCTAGATCTAATAAGGTTCCAATAGTAAGACTTGTTGTTTATGACGTTATTTCAGTGGAAAAGCTGTCGAGAACAGTCTTTGGATTTCACTTGAAACTGACAAGATTTTTATGTGTAAATCTGGTGATATTGAAACAGCAAGCGAGTGGAAAGCAAGGCAAAAAAGTTTAGGAGAGCTCGGTAAGTAAAGTAGCTAAAGAATAAGTTAAACTGAAGAAGTTTTTTTATGATTTGGAATGATTTTGGTTTTCAGTTGCGAAACCTGTTAAGATTGCGACCTAGGTTTAGGTGATGAAATTTATGAAGTGTTGTTGAGAATATGTTATGGAGTTATTAAGGTCGGAGATGTGTTAATGCTGGTGTGTGTGTGTGTGTGTGTGTGTAAGACTTGGAAAAGAGTGTTAAGAGTGAGTGAGCTCGCGTAAGATTACGTAGGAGCTCACTGAATGTGAGCTGGGTGAATACCCGCAGCTCATTTTTCAATGCTGGTCAAGTTGGCCTAAATCACGAGCTCGTAAGGAGCGAGTTGAGCAACGCATCAGCCTGCCATAATGTTTGTCCAAGCTGGACAAAGGCAGTAGTTTGTAAGGGCAAGCTTAGCGAGCTGGCAATGCCTATAGTCAAGTCAAGCTGGACTAAGGCCCTACGAGCTGAACAAGGTCCGTGAATCGGGCTCAACTAAAAGAAGAAAGCAGCTCACTAAAAAGGGTAAGCTGAGCGAGCTCGTTGAGATAAGAAATGCCCTAAATCCGAGCTGAACTGAGTGAAGTAAGAGCTCATATGGGACGAGCTGAATGAGAGTGAGGAGGAGCTCGCAGCTCGAGCTGAATGGAACAATGCAGTCCATTGCAGTTCGGGTGAAGTAGAGATAATATAATTGACTTGGAATTTAAGTGTTCTACTAGCTAAGTGAAGAGCTCATTTGCAATTAAGTGTAAGTGATATATAGAGCTGAGGAGGTCGCTGAAGTTGAAGCTGAAGTGATTCAAGAAGATTTGGAAGCAAGCCATGATTGTGAAATTATTTTAAATACTTTTTAATTTATTTGGAAAATCTTTATTTTCATTATTTGTTCTTTTAGCTATTAAATGTTTTATGCTTTAGCATGAAAGAAATAGTACATTTGTAAGTGGTATGTCATATAACAGTATTTCTGTGCTTATAGCATGAAAGATAATTTATTTGAAACATAGAAATAGAAAAAGGTTTTGAAACCTAGTGGACAACTCGAACCTTTGTAGATAGACCTTCTAGTTTTAGACCCGATCGGTATACCCAGTAGTATATGGTAAGTGTTGAGAGTGCATATCCTGCTAATATCGAAGGGATTGAGTCTATCATGTCTATCGAGTCGCCCTCTACATTTGTAGGGTATTATCTCGCAACACAGTGTGCAATGATAGATCTGCCACATGATAGCGGGATGTTTTTGTAGCTTTGTCACGGTGAGCGATGCTAGCTTTTACGCCACATGATCCTCCACACTGAGTGAAGTTGGTCTGATCGCTCATGTGGTTATAGTTTCTCTTGGAACATTAGAGCATTTTTAGAAAAGCTAGCATACCATTAAAAGCAGATTTTAAAAAGAAAATATTTTTTAGGAATACTAAATATAGTCTTTTGAATTCAAAAATTAAAATAAGTTTTTGAAATCTTTAGAAAGCAAAAAATTCTTTTAAAAGAAAAATGTTTTAAAAATGCTTTTCGAGAGGTAATTTTCTAAAGATCATTTTAAATATAAACATATCCACTTACTAAGCTTTAGTAGCCCATAACGATTTTTTTTTTTTTTTAATGTTTTAAAAACTTCCCCAAGTATAGGAGCAGGTGATCAAGGTACTAGTACACCTTGTTTAGATTAGGTGGGATAGACGATCGACGCTACTGCATTACCTCTTTTGTAACATTGCCACATTGACATTCATCTCATGTTTGTGCATATCTTATTTATGAACTAATTTGTAGAATTTTTATACTTTTGTGATGCATGCACGTTTTAACTACTCAACTGTTTATGATCATCCTTTCAGTTATGATTAGATAATTTGTTTTGAAATTTGAAATGAGATTTTATAATGTATGATTTTTATGTTTAGAGATTGATAAATAATTACAGGTTTGCTCCATAGTATCCTTTTTGGTCTTGTTAGTTAGACTTCAGAAAGGTTTCGTGGGGTGTCTGGCAGGATCGCTGGATTCATTAGAGAGAATTCGGGTCGGGTCCTTTCAAGTAAACTAGTAAAATGCCTATCCTTGAATTAAAAAAAATAAATATAAATTAATTGTAATATAGAAACAAATAATAACTAATTAAAGAATCAAGATATACGAAATATAGTTATGAACAGGGGTGGACCCATTATTGGGCCGAGGGGACCACGTGCCCCCTGAAATTTTTTAAAAATTAATTATTAGTTATTGTTTTAAATATATAAATATAATGTTATACTCTTTCACACGAACTTAGAGTGGCGTTGTGGGTTAAGTAGCGCGTTTTTCTTTAGATGCCATCCGGGTTCGATTCCTTTCTCCACCTAAAAGTTTTGGTTTTTTCTCCTTCTTAGTCACTTAATATATTATACAGAAAATGTCAAATGCTAACACAAACACAAACCGGCTTTATTGGTTTTGCATACCTTACTGTCCAGAGCGAACCTGGGTTCAACTCTGTTGTCTCATAATAGTTTTTTAATATTAATTTTAGTCTATTTTTATGGCATGGATTTTGTTTTTCATTTAATATATTATATAAATAAAATATCAAATACTAGCACAAACACATATTGGTTTTGCTGGTTGTGCTTGTCTTCCTTCCAAGAGTGAACCAAGGTTCGATTCTCTTATGTTTAATAACTTTTTTATTTTTAAATTTTTAAATTTTATGGTATAGATCTTATTTTTCTTTCTTCCATTTACTGTGGTTCAATCTCTTTTTCTACCAAATTATGTTACTTTTCCTCAATATTTTTTTCCCACTACAGTTCAATCTATTCCTTATCAAAACATGTTGGTTTTTTAATATTAATTTTAGTCTATTTTTGTGGCATGGATCTTGTTTTTCATTTAATATATTATATAAATAAAATATCAAATACTAGCACAAACACATATTGGTTTTGCTGATTGTGCTTGTCTTCCTTCCAAGAGCGAACCAGGGTTCGATTCCCTTATGTTTAATAAATTTTTTATTTTAATTTTTAATTTTTAAATTTTATGGCATAGATCTTATTTTTCTTTCTTCCATTTACTGTGGTTCAATCTCTTTTTCTACCAAAATATGTTACTTTTCCTCAATATTTTTTTCCCACTACGGTTCAATCTATTCCTTATCAGAACATGTTGTTTTTCCTTTTTTTTTTTTTTTTCCATTATTACAAATTGATATTCAAATTTTAAACATTTTGACTTAACAAATTATAATACTCACTTCAAATTATCATAAATTATATCATATTTATATTAACTAGAGAATAAAAGAGAACTAATGTACAATCAACTCATAATTTGTATGCTTTTATTTTTATACTTGTATTAAGAATGTTATTTTAAAAAAATTTGTTTACAATCTCATAAAGATTAAAACTATATATCCTCTACTGTTTATATATTTTAACTAATTTTATTTTATATAACGTCCTTCTAACAATTGAAAGAAACATTACAAAAATAAAATAAAATCATATAATTTAGTTTCCTGATGTCATAATTATTATATAAAAGTACCTCCCCTCATATAAATTTCTGGGTCCGCCCTTAATTATGAAGGTATTCTTTGATTAAGATGACACATTCATTGATTTGTAGCCGGAAAGAAAAGTACTACAAAATGCATCTCAATTAATTTGTCTGTATATGCTTTCATAGTCTTAAAAATAGCATGGCTAATACATCACAAGACCTTTGTGCCGCATGGTATAATATTACAAGCTATAAGTCTAGTACACAATGATATTTTTCTCCTAAGATGGTGTTTTGTACTGGCTGGGCAAAACAAGTAAAATAAATTTTCCTCCCTTATTTTTCTTGTCCTAGTTGAAGAGCGTCAGTGCAATTTAAGAAAACATTTTCCTTTTTTTTTTTCTTTGGTTGAAGAAGCGCATGTTTAATTGAAGAAGAAAATATCTTTTTTTTTTTGTTCTTTTTCTAATTCAAGAAGTATTTGTTTAATTAAAGAAGTCTCTCAAGTGTTTTAGTTGAAAAAGGACCAGCATTTATATTGATATAAACATAATTTGAGGGAATATTATCAAAATAGTTATTGAAAATGAAATTAATTTAAAACTACCAATTTTTTATTTTAAAAAATGGAGTTTAGTAATATTATTTTTCATCAGCTAAACCATTTGAATTGTATTAGTAAAATTTTGCCTATTAATTGCAATTAACACTCGTAAATCCTAGATGTAAAAAAAAATTATGAACTTGATTTTTTTTTTTTTCTCGGCAAACATATTCATAAAATATTTCCCATTATTTAAACAACTCAATCTCCCTTCCAATGCTATGTATTGGACTCCTTAATAATATTTGTTTTCAAGGACATTCATTCGCAAGCTTGAATAGAACTGTGTATGGCGTGCATTTAACTAAAGGATTTTGCTGAAAACTAACCCACTTTTAATAACTCATTTAAATCTCAACCTCAAGGTAAAGAATCTCAACCTCAAGATAGAGAATCTCAACTTTCAGGTTATGAATTCTAATATAAATTTAAATCATCTTAACCTTAGAGTTGAGATGATTTGAATATAAAGGTTATTTTTGAGGTGGGTTATATAAAAATGGATTATTTTTGTAATTATTTCTTAACTAAAACAATAAAAAGATAAATTGAAATACAATCGTTAATAAAACAATTTTTTTTTTTTTGGTATATTTTCGTAACCTAATAACTTTAGAAATCCCTATACAATCTCCACAATTAATATGCGGTTATTTCATGTCCAAATACAACAAATTCAATTTGGCAACTTGCATTTTGTAGCTGGTAACTAAAAAAAAATTAATTTTCTGTCGTTCTCACGCGCTTTTAATGCACAGACAAATCTTTCCTTCCTTCATAGTATATAGGTAACTTTACCATAACTCTCTCTTGACCTAGCTTGATCTATTCAACAGACCTCTTCATAACAAGCACAAAATGGAAAGAGAATTAAAATCTCTTTTCACTTGAAATTGTTCCAATGGAGGCTCCTTTAGAGTTTGAGCCTCTTACAGTAGTGCCTCCTGAGCAAAATCAAAGTGAGAAGCATTTGGCGAATGTAAACTATATGGATTGCAACATTTACACCGTAAAATTTCCTTTGAACGCTCCTCAAAATCTAACCTACAAAATATAAAGTTAAATCACCAATCAAACATATATAAATTTCATCATATGATATGTAGTATAAATGTAATTTTTGAAAATTATGTATTTAAATCACCAATCAACACTCAATACTAGAAAAGTATATTAATAATTTAGTAACTAACTATTAACAATAAAAGAGAATATATAAGTAATATATTATCTTTCTTTTATAGATCTAAGATTTCTTGATAACTATAGTATTTGAATTTTTCTTTTGCACCTAGAAAAGATGAAAAAAAAGTAATTATTTTCATCACTGTATTAATGTATTAAGAGCAAATACCTGTGGTTGTTGAGGGCTATAGATCAAATTTTGGTAAATTGTTAATTCGATTGTGGAAGCCTTGAATTTGTTGAGTGTGAAAGATTTGGTGCTTTGATCGATCATGCAAGTCTCCTTTTCCTTCATAAAAGATAGGGGTGGGAATGGGGGCTAATTAGATCAATTTTGAACAAAACTGACAAAAAATTAATCCTTTTTTTCATTATGAAGATTGGTATGACCTGATGTTCAGATAAAAACTGATGTGAATCAAACATAAACTGTTTGGTACGGTTCAATTGTTTGCATCGATTTAGTATTCATCACCTACTGAAGAAATCACACATATTTGATAAAAGTTCAAATCACAACTCAACAAAAGTCAACAAAATTAGCTTAAAATTAGACAAACCTTCAAAGAACAGTCAACCAAATTGCCAACAACAATCAAAACCAATTCCAATCAAAATCCAACCAAATCTTAACAACAACAACAATTACACAACACAAAATAAAATAAACCTAAATGGGACTTTTGGAAGAGATAAAATTTGTACAATCAATTGATGAGAGATGACAAATGAAGGCAATCAGTAATAATGAGCGACATGAAGAGATAAGATGAAGAGAGTGTTGAAAGGAGAGGAGATTGGAGATGATTACCTAAATGACAATGACAAAAGAAAAGAGCGACAAGACGGAAGCTATGAAGGTCCGAGAAGTGAGAGCATTGAGAGACTACTAGGGTTATAAAAGTTTTCCTTATATATATATATATATTATTTTTAAAAAAATCATTTTGGGTCGTTTTCGATTTAATTTACTTTAAAACCGACTCTGGTCGATTTTTATAAACCAAAACCGACTCGATTCAATCTCAAAATAAAAATTGACTTTTCTATTTTCTCATCTAGGTTTGGTTGAGTTGGGGTTGATCTTGGTGTTTTTGGCCCACTTCTAATAACATATATGAAACATATTGAAACACATGAGGGAAACAAAAATATTGTGCCTATATTAATCCTTCATTCATATACTCAAATAAATGTTTAATCTTATGAGAAAAATTTGAGGAGAAGAAAATTGGGACTATAAAACAGTTGATATGGGACACGATAAGGGAAAAGATAGAGGCAAAGGAGAGAAAACTTGTTTTGATAAGCAATGTTTGAAAGGAAAATCCAATATATATTGCCGTTAGAGTCCATCATTATTAATGAATGAGATGCAAGTGAATCTTCTTGGATTTGCTTAGTTAAGTGATAGATTTTGGAAATTGAAAGGTCCTTGTATATAGAGATGTCAATAGGTTGAATTCGGGGTCTGATTAGTAATCCTTAACCATAACAAAAATATATAGCACCAATGCAAACTTGTGCCAATCTCAACAATTGTAAACGGGGGAATTTTCAGGGTGGGGTAAGGTGGCCCTATCCCACACCACTTACACCATTAGGACACCTTTACTACCAATTTTTTTTCCTAATGGATATAACATAATTTGTTTATGCTCAATATATATATATATATATGTATTTACAAAAGCAATTTTTTAAATTATATTATGACAAACTCAATGCTAGTGCACTAGATATGACCACGGTTCGGTTCGAACAATACAGTTTGAACCGAACCGTCACTGTAGAACCGGAACCAAAACATAAGGTTTTGGTTTCGGTTCGGAACCGAACCGGAATTGTCACTGTAGCGGTTCCAGTTCCGGTTCTAACCCTAAAGGAACCGGAATCGCCGGTTCAAAGAACCAGTGGAACCAGAACCGCCTTGAACCTGCAGTTTCGGTTCTTAAAAAAAAAAAAATTTAAAAAAAAACAAAAAAATCAAAAAAAAAAACAAGAATCAACAGTTGGGGCCAACGGTTGGGCCCCGTGGGCCTCGTGGCCCCAACGGTCAAGTCATCAGTGGTCTGTAGTTTGTCGGTTTGGACGGACGCCAATTTGGACGCCGAACTAGCGTATGGGTTTCCATCCGGAAACCCAGATCAGCGTCTAGGTTTCCATCAACGTCGATCTGTGTTTCGAAAACCTAGACGTGGAAACCCAGACAAAGGAGAAGAAAGAGAAGAGAAAAAGAGAAGAAAACAGAGAAATAAAAAAGAAGAGGGAGAAGAACTGGAGAAGAAAAAGACGAGAGAGTCAGAGAGACTGAGAGAGAGACAGAGTCACAGAGAGAGAAGACTGAAAGTGAGTCAGACAGTCAGTGAGCCGTGAGGGTAATCCGGTAATGGATTTTATAAATTAAGGGTATTTGAGTATTTTCATTTTTTTATCTTATTTTGTCATTTTTCAATTATATTAAACGGTCCACGACTCCAAGTGTCCAACTGTCCAACGCGATCAAGGGGGAGGTCATTATTATTATTATAAAATATAAAAGTAGTTTTCGATTGTAATAATGCTAGTTGTGAGTAATTTGCTATTCAAATAATTAAATTTTTTATTTCGTTTGTGTATAGATTTATTTTGTTTAATTTTAAAATATAATTTAATATTAATTTTTAAATTTCAAATTGTCATTTTAAATGTCACTTTAGAAACCGTTATAGAATCGGTTCGGTTTTATTTAATTTTAGAAATAAATTTATTTATTTTTAGAAATAAATTTCAAATTATCATTTTAAAAAAAGGTTCCAGAATCGGAACCGAAATCGTTATAGAACCGGAACCAGAACCGTTACAGAACCGACGCTTCCAGAACCGAATCAGAACCGTTTTATTTCGGTTAAGGTTTCAGTTCTAGCTTTTTTAGAACCGGAACCGGAACCGAACCAAACCGTGTTCATGTCTATAGTGCACAAAATGCAGTTTAAATGTCAATAGTTGATTGTGAAATGAGATATATATGAATGGAAATAATAAATAAGGAATGATTCAAAAGTATATTGTAAAATTTATGGAAGCAATTGTTAGTTACATGTAAAATGTTGTTAAAATCATTATATATGAAATTTAGCGATTTGGATATCACATTTGCACATGACAATTGTATTACATTCCTCCAATGAGAAAATTATCTTGTAAAGACTTTCTTAATTTTAAATTTTATCTTGTTTTAACATACAATTTTGATGTTTCTAATTAAAGTGATATTACATTTATAAACTCGATGCCCCAGTGTAAGTATCACTCTAACTCTAACTATTGTCAAATAATAGAAGCCCATTCAGAAGAGTGACGTACGAAAAAAAACTTATATGCATAAGTTAATTTAATCTACTCTTTTCTTCAACGTTTGATGAATGGAATTGTTTGACTTTTATTTAAGGGAGACACTCGGTAATTTAGTAGGACTTAAAGAGAATTTTTTTTTTTTTTTGTAAGCTAGAAGAAGTTGTAAGTTTGAAGATACAATTTATATGCACTGCACTAAAAATGAAATGAAACACAACTCGGTATTTTTTTTACTTTGATTTTTGATGTATTCTAAAACTTGCAATAAATTTAACAAGAATGCCAATCCTCATTTAAATGCGTGGTAGACCTTCTCAACTTCATTGGGATGCTAACAAAAAGGGAAGTGGGCCATTTTCATATAAGCCCAGAGCATTCCAAACATATCAATGCCCATTTTATTGTTGCAATCTATATTGTATTAATCATAAATTGTCATCTAGTCATCATGAACTCATTTTCTCCGAGACTAACAAAAAAGACTGCCACAGTTTTGCCTTCCCTATAAGTATGTTAATATGTATACGCATGCCAGAAGACAAGAACAAAACTTATTAAAGTTGCAAATAGAGCCTTGAGTAGCCAGCATCAGGTTCGTGTGGAGATTGAGTCTGTACTTGATGGTGTGGATTTCTCCGAACCACTTATCAGAGCTAGATTCGAAGAGTTGAACGATGACCTATTCAGAAAGACCATGGGACCCGTTAAGAAGGCCATGGAGGACGCCGGTTTAGAGAAGCGCAAGATTGACGAAACCGTCCAGGTTGGTGGTAGCACCACGATTCCCAAAGTTCAACAGCTTCCTAAGGATTACTTCGATGGGAAGGAGCCCAACAAGGGTGTGAACCCTGATGAGGCTGTGGCTTATGGTGCTGCAGTTCAGGGAGGCATCTTGAGCGAAGAGGGTGGCGATGAAACGAAATCTAGTTCTTACTTCCCTTGAAAAATATAGAGCATTATATTATCAGTGATGAGACTGGAAGTTAAGTGAATTTACTTCTTGTTACATCCAGATATCCTTCTATTGGATGTGACTTTCCTAACTCTTGATATCTAAACTGTTGGTGGGGTGATGACCAAGCTGATCCCTAGAAACACTGTTATTCCAACCAAGAAATCCCAAGTTTCTACCACTTACCAAGATCAGCAAACTACCGTCTCCATTCAGGTACATAAAATGTCTATATCTCTGCTGGTTGAGTCTTGAGGGTAGCAAGAACCTTCAATATAGTGATTGAAAACTGTTATGATCATCTGAACTCCGATGTTGAATACAGTTTTTGAAGGTGAAAGGAGTCTCACTAAAGATTGTAGGATGCTTGGAAACTTTGATTTTTCTGGAATCGCTCCGGATCCAAGGTTTGTTTCATGATGATCATGATAATCTGTTGAACGGTTGAGAATCTCTCTAGTTTAAAATTGCTCATGTTTTGAAAATTGCATATACTGATTAGACTACTACTAATGTTTGACGAGGAACTCCTCAGATTGAAATCACGTTTGAAGTTGATGCCAACGGTATCCCGAATGTGAAAGCTGAAGACAAGACCTCAGGCCGTTCAAAGAAGATCACGACAAAGAAGATTATACGTAGAGAAGCTAAAAGAGGTGGAAGCTGTACCCCGTAATCACTGCTGTCTATCAGAGGTCCGGTGGAGCAGCCCAGACGGCGAAGAAGTTGATGACTCACATGATGAGCTTTGAAACTTTCAAGCAAAGCAACAAACCACAAACAAAAAAAAAAAAGGTTTTCTATTATAGCAAAGGGAATCGATTGATGTAGATTCTTTGTTTGGTGAAGATGAGGTTGAGAGTTTTGGATATGTATATTAATCATTCATGTTAAACAGAACTATGAATTTTGTACCTCTATAATTTTTGGAAAATAACAAAATTTGAAAATTTTGTTTCTTCATATTGATTGATTATGCATTGCTAACTGAATTCAATTCTATCTCACAACTGGTGTCAAGAATTCTCAGCAGCTGATAGATTTATCCAATTTGGAAAACAGCGAGACTTTTGGAACGAAGATACAAAACTTCTGGGGAAAGAAAAGCAATTGACAAATTCAACATTCAAGTGTTTACACACCTTGTTGGGAAAAAAAAAAAGTGTTAAAACACCTCTTCACATATGAAAAATTAACCATAAACACATTATTGACGTAGTTCGTTTTCCAATTGGTTTTTAGTTGTTTTTCCAAATAGATAGTTTTCACAAATAAGTAATTCTATTTTATTGAGTGGGCCTATAAGGCCTACTTTGGCCAATCTATTCATCTTATCTTATCCAATATGGCCAAGTCTAGCATGCAAAAAAACCAACCATCACCAGAATTAATACCATCTAATTTGATATTTGAGATAATAAAACCATTTAATAGATATCTAGTGCCTTCCAATGTAGAATTGAAGGAAATATCAATACTATCACCATGAAAGTTTAAAACATAACATAGATTAAGAAGAACTATTACAAAAACTAAGTTCCATAGGATCTCAAATGCATATAAGGCATTATAAAGATGAAGTGTTTGGCCACCACACAACAATATTTTACAGTTTCCAATCCCATTTACTTCAATTCTTGAGTTGTTCCCCCACGTACATCTATTTGGTTCCTTGGCTAGTTCGATTGTACTCCACAAAGGCTCTACGACCTTTAGCTACAAGGTTTGTAGCTCTTTAGTGTATAGTCCACAAAGGACGAGATATAGTAAGTAAAGTTGAGCTGGAAACAAAAATAAAATAATAAAAAAAAAAGTTGGAGTTAAAGTTATATCTTTTCGGCTAAGTGACTTATAAGCAAAATAACCATTTAATGTTGACTGGAAGCTTAGTAGCCTTTAGGTGCTTATCTTCTAGCTCAACATGATGTAAGATATCAATAAAAGTCTTGATGTTATCATTTTGTGTTATGTTAATTTTCATGTATTCTCAACTATTGGGAGGAGATCGAATAACCACTTCAATTTGGTACTCATCAGTTGAGATATGTCTTGCAGTTTTCTATTCGTGAATCATAATTGATATCCGACTAAGATGTTGTCTCATGTTATGAGTTTGGTACTTCTTATAAATGTCAAACTTGATTGTGAGCCTTCTAACTTTGGTAATTGAAGTACCACCAAACTCGTCGTTCAAAGCAATCCCTCTTTTGAGCAATCTCATAGTCCTTATACTTAATGTAGGCAAAGATTATAGAGAATGTAAAAGACACAAAAGTTGGGCTGAAATTTTTCATCAATTTTTTATTGAAACCAACACTGATTTATACAGCAGAAATAACAAACAAAGTAGAAAAAACTGCATCAAATCCGCATAAGGATTTTTTTAAAACGAACTCAAATTTTTATTCCTACAATCTTGCAGAATCTTTATGACATCTGTTGCAGCTGAATTTCCACTAAATTTGCAACAAACTTAGCTTACATCATCACTCCTCCTAGCTAATTTTGCTGCGAACTCTAATTTCTTTCCTCAGGAACTCAAACCTTGATCTAGACAGCCCTTTTGTCAAAATATCTGCTAGTTGAACATCTGTCCTGCAATGTATCAAGCTGACTTAATTGTTTCTTTGAACCTCTCGGACAAAGTAATACTTTACTTTAAAGTGCTTTATCCTTCCATGAAACAGTGGATTATTAGAAATTGCTATAGCAGCTTGGTTATCAACAAATATCTTAGTTGCTTATTTTGAGCAATCTTTAAATCTGTCATTAGCTTCCTCAGCCATAAGGCTTGATTGACTGCAGTAGTAGCTGCAACATACTTAGCTTCAGCAGTAGACTAAGCTACAATTTCCTGCTTTTTTGAACTCCAACTAAAACAACCTGATCCTAGGCTAAATAAATAGCCAGTTGTGCTCTTCATATCTTTACATGATCCTGCCCAGTCACTATCTGTAAAACCATGCAAAAACAGCTTGTCTTTCTTGGACCTTGATGTACTTGAGCACCCTCTTTGCAGCCTTATAATGTACTTCACTTGCACAATGCATGTATCGAGACAATAAACTTACAGAGTACATTATATCAGGCTTTGTTGCTGTCAAATACATCAAACAGCCTATGATACTTCTATATAATCCTTCGTCAACCTTTTTAGCTCCATCTTTTTTGTTGAATTTGTCGTTTTGAGCTAGAGAAGTGCTCATTGACTTGCAGTCCTCCATATTGAACTTCTTCAACACCTCCTTGGCATATTTTTGTTGTCCAATGAAGATTCCTTACTGTGTTTGCTGAACCTCCATTCCTAGAAAATATGTCATATCTCCTAGATCAGTCATTTCAAAAACTTCAATCATTTGAGCTTGAACTTCTTTATCAAATCTGCAGTACTTCCTGTTACAAGCAAGTCATCAACATATAGTGAAACAACAATCAAGTCAGCATCAATAACTTTGATATAAAAGGTTGATTCACTCGTGCTTTTTTTGAAACCTATATTATGCAGATGCTCATCAATTCTACTATACCAGGCTCTTGGAGTCTGTTTTAAGTCATATAATGCTTTTTTTAGCAAATAAACTTTGTTTGCATCTGTAACAAATCCCTCAGGTTGCTCAATAAAAATTTCTTCTTCTAGGTAACCATTCAGAAATGCTGATTTCACATCAAGCTGATAGATTCTCCATCACTTTTGTGTTGCAAAGGCTAGAAGTAGTCTAATGGTATCCGCCTTGCCACAGGTGCAAATGTCTCTGAAAAATCTACACTAAACAACTGAGCATAGCCTTTTACAACTAGCCTCACTTTATATTTATTTACAGAACCATCTGCATTAAGTTTAGTTCTATAAACCCATTTTCACCCCAATAGTCTTCTTATGATGTGGCCTATCTACCAGCTCCCAAGTTTAATTTTTTTGGATCATTTTGATCTCCTCCTCCATTGCTGCAATCCATTTTGGATCTTTAGCAGCCTCAACATATCCTGCAGGTTCAAATACAACCATATTACACATTTGATAAATATCCGTTAGTGATCTAGTACCTCTTACAGGCATATCATCAATCAGATCATCCTTTTGCCCTTCTGAAACTTGTTCAGTTTCTGCCTTGTTCCAATTCCATCTTACAATCTCATCAAATTTGACATCTCTACTAACAATAATACTTCCTGTCAATGGTTGAAAAATTCTGTAGCCTTTGGTGACATTGCTATAACCAACAAAGACTCCATATTCTGCCTTTTGATCTAACTTCCCTCTCTTCATATTTGGAACATAGGTAAAACACAAACAACCAAATATTTTCAAGTTACTAACAGAAGGTTTGAAACCATACCAAGCTTCAAAGGGAGTTTTTCCTTTTAAAGCCTTGGTTGGTAACATGTTTAGCAGAAACACAACAGTATTAGCTACCTCTGCCCAAAACTTCTTTGGCATTCCCTTCTCAAATAGAAGACATCGAGCCATCTCTATAATTGTTCTGTTCTTCCTCTCACTAACACCATTTTGTTGAGGTGTATAGGTTGCAATCAATTGATGTTCAATCCCTGCATCTAGACAAAACTTAGCAAACCTATTAGCAGTGTATTCAGTGCCATTGATAGACCTAATCATCTTAATTTTGCATCCACTTTGATTTTCAATCCAGTTTTTAAACTTCCAAAAAACATCAGCAACTTCAGACTTCTGTTTAAGAAAATAAATCCAGCACATTCTACTATAGTCATCAATAAAAATTATGAAGTACCTGCTACCATTTAGAGATGTAGTTCTCATAGCTCCACAAACATCAGTGTGAATGAGTTGAAGCTTCTCAGTTGCTCTCCATGTTGTTGTTACTGGAAATGGCAGCCTTGCTTGCTTTCCTAGTTGACATACTCCACAAACTGCTCCTTTAATACCACTGAATGTCATTCCCTGCACAAGTTCTTTTTTCTGCATATAATCCAAAGCAGAATAATGAAAATGTCACATCCTCTTGTGCCATAACGCAACTTGGTCCAAAATACAGGTATATGCATTAGATTCAGCCTCTATCCAATCCAAACAAAAACTCTTGCCTTTCATTCCCACAGAAAACAATACAACACCTTTTGAGTCAAAAATCATACACATTTTATCCTTAAACATAACAGAAAAACCTTTCTCAAAAAGTTGTCCCACACTCAGCAGATTTTGATCAATCTCAAGAACAAATAATACATGAAAGATTAATTTAATACCTACTGGTCTTTCAATTGCAATAGTTCCTTTGCCCTTTACCTCAATGAACCGACCATTGCCAATTCTAACTTTTGACACCTCTGACTTGTCGAGTTCTTTAAAAAGTGACTCATCAAAGGTCATGTGGCTAGTGCATCCACTGTCTGTCAACCGGGCATTGCTTGAACTGTTGCTAGAGAAGCAAGTTGCAACAAAAAGTTGCTCCTCCCGTTGTTCATCCACTACTTGAGCTTTCTCTTGCTGTTTGTTCTTACACACTTTCTCAATATGCTCCATTTGTTTGCATGCCCTGCATTGTATATCTGGTCTCCACCAACAATTGTTTTGAGTATGAGATTTTTCCTTACAATAAGGACATGGAGCATATTTGCCTTTTCTGTCTCTATTGTTACTATTTTCCTCCTTCTTGTTGTTTATATTATTTTTTGGTTTTCTATCTTTTTTATCAGTTTCTTTCACTTGAAATGCTCCCTCAACTACTTCCTCCTTTCTATAAGCTCTCCTCTGCTCCTAAGCTTGTAGTGCATTAAGAAGTTCTGCTAAGGTTATTGTTGATAAATCCCTTGATTCTTCAAGTGAAGAAATTTTTGACTCAAACCTGATAGGCAAGGTCACCAAAATTTTTTCTACAACCTATCTATCTGAAAGTTCTTCTCCCAGCAATCTGATCTTGTTGACTACTGTTAATAATCTATATGTGTAGTCCTTTACTATTTTTGTCTCCTTCATCTTTTGCATTTCAAACTCCCTTCTCAAGTTCAAGACTTGCATTTGCTTTGTCCTGACATTTCCCTGATATTCTTCCTTCAAGAAATCCCATGCCTGTTTTGTTGTTCCACAATTCATGATCTTTGTAAAAATTGCTTCTGATACTGCAGAATGAATGCAGGTCTTGGCCTTGTATTTCTTCCTTCTCTCCTCTCTGTGATCCCTTATCTGAGCTATTGTTGGATTCTCAAGGAGTTCAGTCATCACATCTATTTGCATCAAATCCCACAGGCCACTTGCTTCTAGGTAGGATTCCATTTTCACAACCCATACTTGATAATTTTCTCCTGTGAAAACTGGAGGTGCAGACATGAAATTGCTTCCTGATATACTGAGTGTTTTTGGTACCTCACTGGATTCACTCGCACTTCACTGGTCCTTTAAGAAAAAAAGAGCTCTGATACCAATTTGTAGGCAGAGATTATAGAGAATGTAAAAGACACAAAAGTTGGGTTGAAATTTTTCATCAATTTTTTATTGAAACAAACACTGATTTATACATCAGAAATAACAAACAAAGCAGAAAAAACTGCATCAAATCCTCATCAGGATTTTTTTAAAACAAACTCAAATTTTTATACCTACAATCTTGCAGAATCTTCATGACATCTGTTGCAGCTGAATTTCCACTAAATTTGCAACAAACTTAACTTACATCATCATTTAAACATGAGGTCATTAGCCATATTGCTCAACAATTAATGTAATCCAAGCGATGTTGTTTTTCTTTTTTCAGGCTTGATAAGTCTTCCTAATCCTCTTATGTTGAGTAGTAATATTGTGTTGAGGCTCAATCATAACATTTGAATGAGTCTCAACAGCTTTTTGCTCTTCAATGATGTATTGAATCTTTAAGTTCGAAATATCATAATTGTCATTAATCAGTTTTTCATCCTTGTTAAAATTCAGCCATGATGTTTGTAGATGTAGAAGCCATTTCCGATAATATATATATATATATATATATTTAATTGTAGCACACATAAATTTTAAGTTTTACTATATTTATTTGCTACAAATTTAGCCATGACGAATATAATGATATTAATAGGAAGTTGTCGGGGCTTTTAATCATCTTCCATTTCCAAACATTCATAAAATTATATAACTCAGTGTTTTTGCGCAAATCAACTCCAACATTGTATTCATCATTTTAGAACACCCACATAAAACGATGTGTGACAACAAAAACATAGATTATGTAAGACACAATAAATACCCTACATTTAATTTGGAAATTACTACAATATTTATATAAGTTTTGCTTACCTCAAAAGAAAAAGAAAAATTAACTACAAGAAGAAATTTATTACATGGATGAAAATAAGACTAAGTAAACATCTTCTAATCCATCCTAAAGGGAATGTGGACTGTTATGCATGATCTTCTTAAAAAGTTGGTACACATTTTTTCCTAAATTCCAATTAGGAGAACAATCCTCATATTCAAATATCCTGCTGCTTTGGTATACCATTGTTGTTTATCCAAACTGCTATGACTCAAAAGCCTAGCATAGCGGAGATTTGGATTTATACTCAACATAGCATGTTTTCGAATATTCGCACCAAAACGTAGACTTTCAGCAAACATAATCTCATAGAGTAATTCAAAATAGGAAATATCTTTTTCATCTAGCTTTCTTAATACCTCAGGCCTAATGTGATGCAACTCTACTGGTAAGACCGTTAAAAGAGAAAGAGCTACATCTACCCAGGCCAGAGAATAAGCATTCCTACATTATCCAAGCCAAATGGTGCATATAAACTCTCCAAACTTCAATAAATTCTCATTCAAGCTAACACCAGAATTCATCTTGAAGTTTTCTAAATTCTTTGGAAACTCTGCTCTTGTATCCCAAAAATGTTCTTCTATATTATATTCATTATCTGAGTCACTAGATTCATGCACTGGAGACATTTGACCCACATAATAGGCATCATCCTCATCGTCAACATTGAACATGTCACCCAAATTAGATGAAGCATCCACATCATGCATATCATCCATCTACAAAAAATGTTAATTAAAAAATTTTATTGATCATTAAATTAATAGGTTAGGGAGATTTAAACTAAGACATTAAATTTTAGCTTCTTCTAAGACTAAATTTTTTGCATCACATTAATAAAATATTTTATTATATTTTATTTCTTAATATTTTCTCTAAAAAAGAAAAATAAACAAGCAAAATTAATAAATTAATTTACTTTTAAATTTTTCATTTTTAATTGAATAAATTTAATATTTTAATCGTGTATTAAAATTAGGAAATAAACTAAAATAAATATATAATAATTAAAAAAACAAAAAAAGAAGTAAAAACATATTTATGTAGTTTCAGTTTTTCATATTTTCGAGCCAATCTTTAAAGAATTTGTTCTCCCTTTACACTAAAAAAAATTATCCTTATATCAATGGAAAGCACAAATTGTCTACTTTCTAATGGCACAAAATATTAGGAAAAAAAAAAGTCTCTATAAAAAGTTATGACTTAACCAATAGCTCAAGATCAAAGAATAAATAAACTCAAGAATGGTAAATTTTGCTCACCAAAAATTATTTCAACATCATTAATCATATATCAAGCATATAATTACATAGTAAAGAAAAATGTGTGTAGTGTTATGCTTTTTCAATACACTATGATTAACATGCCAAAATCCAATTAAACAGAGCCTAACAATGGAACTACCAAAAAAACCAATCTCAACATGCTTTGATACCAATAAAATCTCTTATCATATACATTTTAAAGTATAATTTATTAGGTATGCTTGATGAAAGATTTTCAACTCTTACCTTGAATTGAAGTTTTGCAGGCCTTTAATTCTTGCTATTGTTCCACTAGATCAAAAAGGAATCACCAATAAGAACTCTTTCCTCTGTTCACAACGTACATGTCCAAGCTTTTGATGTACGTGTCTCTTGATGATAATTGTATTTAATGTTGGTTCTTCATTCTAGAGAGTACAAAGAAGTGTCGGTTTTCTTCAAAATTGAGGTTGTAGGCATATCATTGTGCCTTCTACTCATTTATAATTCAAATTATGAAGTACTAATTACTTAAGTAGTTATCAAGCCACTTTGTAATTGCTCAAGCAGTTAGTATACAAATGGGAAGTCCATTCAACCCATATAGGTTAGATCAGTTGAATAAGTCGAATCAATTAGAACCATTAGAGGCACGGTTTTAAAAATCGGCCACCTAGGAGCTAGGCAGCTGCCGGCGGCTGGAATTGGGGTTTTGAATGTCCACCTGGGGTCACCTAGGTCGATTAATCGGCCTAGGTGGCCGATTAATCTTTTAGTATATTTTTTAATTTTTTTTTTTTTTTTTGGGGGTTAGTTGACCGCCTAAGCACCCTAGGCGCTAGGCTTTGTGCTATGACTTTGCTAGCTCCCAGCACCTTTTACAATATCGCTATAAGGGCAAATCTGATTTTGATCCACACAGATATACAAGGCCTATTTTATCCCATTGACAAGGGTGGCGCAAAAGTACTAGTATCATGACATATTCAAGCTATAGAAAAGAGTAACTATGTTAGACTACGAGTATATTGTTTTGATTCATAGTTTAACATATGCTAAAATTCTTTTTAGTCAACTCTAATTTGACATTAGACAACTTCTTTAAGAACAACATTTAACAATTAGACTATGAAAACTTGTTAAATGAAAGATTCTAATGAATTTAACCATGAATAATAAGTGTTGGTGATAATTCAAAAAATTAAAATGGTAAATTAAGTACATATATGTATATCTTATTCTCTTATAAAGAAGAAGCAAAAGTTATGATCCCTAAGAGAGGAGATCCAAATTATGATGTCCACAAAATAGTACACGTTAACGTTGTAGTCCCATGTATTAACAATAGAGACTTTAAATGTTAATATTTAGACGTCCCATTAAAGAACCATGATTGTACGTACATAATTACAAAACTTAATACTAAGATCCTATCTAGTTATTTTACATGATTGGTGATATACGATAATCAATAAAAAAATAGGGAACACAATTATACCAATAAAATTCCACAATTGAAGTAAATACTTATGCAAATTCAAAAAAAAAAAGTTGCAAAGATTGAAGAAATACCTCTACCATTCCTAAGGCTGAATGAGATTCAACACTCCCTCTTGGAGATGGCTTATTCCTAAGTCTATTCTTTAATAGATTTCTGTGATCGCCAAACAATGCAGATTCAGCAACAAAAGTTTGCATATCAATGAAGAGACAATGAAGGCAGCACAAATGAAGGCACCATAATGGACTTTTTTTTTTTTTTTTTTTTTTTTAAAGTCTTTATACATAATCAAGGATCTTTAGTGAGTAAATTTCCTATCTTTTGCTCTCAGTTTCATGCAAAAATTAAATGAAGCTGCCATAAATTGACTTAGTTTTAGCAATTTGAAAAGACAAGAACATATGAGTGACATGAGCACGAACATACTCTATACGTTTTGCCTATCTGAAAAAGTAGGAAAAGTTTTTTCGTTTGAGAAGTGAAGTGAACTGGTAACTTTGATTTTGATGTTATTCCCAACACATTGTGAAAAACAGAAAAAAAATTGAGCCTATGAATGTGCAGCTTTTACTTACACAGATATATATTTTTGAAGTCGCTTATTGTGCCCTGTTAGTCATATTAATATATATTTTTGGTTGCATTTAGGAGTAACTGGTGCAATATAGATATTTAATGGTACGTTACAGGTGGTGTTGTTACATGAATGGTTTCTGTTGGTCAACACGGACTATGGGAGTAATAGATATGGCCATTGTTCTACTTTTGAATTCATTTGTGTGCCTAAACATACAAAATTGTAAACTTCCGATCCTTTTGCTCCCAATTTTATTTGGTGCTTAATATTTGAAGTACCTGGTATGGGATGTGAATCTGAGAGGTCTGTTTCCTTGTTTTCTCTCGTCTAAATATAAGCTCTTTTGTGTATCAGCATTTCTAGCTCCTTATTGATCTAGCCATGCTCAATCAAATAATGTCTCATATAATTTTTTTTCGGGAAAAATCTAAAAAACCCCCTAAGACGAAAAATAATATCAATCTACCTTAACTTTTTAAAATATTAGCCAAAACACCCCTTAACATCCACCAAAAGTTGTTTCCATCCAAATTTATAGTGGTTTTGTGACAAAAACATTAAAAGACCAAAATACCCTTATTATATTAAAAAATAAAAAAATAAAATAAATTAATGAATCACTTAATTACCCTTTCATAACCAAAAAAAATAAAAAAAATAAGAAAAAATTAAATTTATATAAAATTATAAAAATAAATTATAATTTTAAATTATTGAAATAATATTTATTATTAACTAAAAATTAAATAAAAAAATTTATAGCAAATCTCATTTAAAAATAATTTTAAAAATTAAATATATTAATTTTAAAAATTAAAAATTAAAAAAAAATCAACAGATCTCTACCATCCATCTCAGAATGGATGGTGGAGATATATTTGAAAAAACATTAAAAAATAATACACTAAAATTAAAATAATTAATCAATTAATAATTAAAAAAAATCAAATTATTAAAAGTAAAAAATAAAAGGGTTCGTATTCTTTTATTCAAACCAAACCCATATTCTTCACCAATATAAATCCAATTTGAATTCTTATTTAAATTCAATCATAATGAAATTAAAATAAGTAAAATCAACAAAATTTCTTCTTCAACCACAATCAGTTCGAACCAGCAAACCTTTTACAACCAAAACTCACCTTAATTAAACCAACCAAAACCCATAATAATTTTCTTCATCATGTTATCCAAATAAATCTCAAATATTACTACATGAATAAAAAACAATGAAAAAAAAAAAATAATCGCCACCGAGAGCACATGATGAAGATGCCATCAAGAGCCCATGATGAAGAACACCGCCACTCGCTATCGAAAGCAGCATCAGAACATTGCCAGTCTAAAACATTGACGGCTGAGCAGCAGAACAACACCAAGATAGACGGTTGAGCAGCAGCAGAACACCACCGAGATTGACGGTTGAGAAGAAGAAATTGAGTTGTAGAAACCGAGAGCAACAGCATCAGCAGTAGGGTGTGAGAGACTGACAACTGAGAAGAAAAAGCTGAGATAGGTTTTGGTTTGTAGAGAGTCGGTGTTGGTGACAAAACCCAATAATCACTTATCCACTAATCAAAAAACCCAGAAACAGCGCTTACAGATCTACCTCTGCATCGCCGTGCTGCTTCACGACGACGGCAGACAGCCGTCGTTTCTTTCTGTCCTCTGTATCTCTTCCACGAATCACGTCGGGAACAGTGCCCGCAAGATCTAATCCATCTCCGCACCATCGTACCGCTCTACGACGATGGCACACAGCCCGCTGTTTCTTACAGTCCTCTCAATCTCCTCCACGAACCGCGTCGAGAACAACGCTGTAAGATCTAATCCACCTCCGCACCATCTCACCACTCGACGCAACAACACTCAACACTCCATTCATTGCCGTCCTCTCCATCTCCTCCACGAACCAATGTGCCATGAACACTACATTGTAGATCCCATTGCAATTCCCATCGAAGAACAAACTAGCATCACCACTTGTATAATTAGACTCGGCCGTGGCGTAAAAGGAGGGCAGCGACGATGGGGTAGGGTGGTGTGTTAAGTGGTGATGGGTTAGGTTTTTGAATGGTGATGGTGCTTGGGTGAGATGTCTGAGAGAGATGTCTGAGAGAGGGAGAAAGCAGTGGTGATGGGAAAGAGTGATAGACGGTGATGGCTAATGAGAGAGAGGTTTTTTTATTTTTTTTTATTTTTTTCCTTTTTTATTTAATTAAAATATTGACAAATGGTATACAGTTGTTATCCATCACTGTAATAAATGCCAAATGACGTTTTTACCCTCAAAACTAATGGATCTATTACTTTATTGATTGATTCACTATTTTATTTAACGGTTGGACTGTTTTGACTATTATTTTAAAAACCAGAGGTGGTATGATATTATTTTCGATTCTAGGGGGTAAATTAATAATAACCCTTATTTTTTTTCTTTTAGTTTTCATCAGCTTGAGGATGTTAAGATTTATATAATCTAATAAACAGTAAACTCGGTAATTAGCAGATAGCGAAGGTCAAACTCCATTATTTTTTGTCTACCTAAATAAAACATAAATTAATGGCTATAGGCGTAAATATATTTAGAAAGGTATGTTCCTCTAGGTGATCACTGTTAGGCTAGATTGTCTTTATTGTTTTGCACGGTTTGAAAGCCATTTTCAAAAACTAAGAATTTACTCCTAGATTTGGATTGTACTATTTTGTATAAAAAATCCGTCGATTGTGGTATTCAAACTTAATTTCGACAAATACCCTACAGAACATTGGTGCTTTTCTCCAGACTGAATTGTGAATGTATTAAACTCCAAGCAAGTTTTAGTTTCAGAGAAAAATGTTGAACTCCGGCAAAACCAAATACAAGGAAAGGAAGAGATGAAAATTTAAAAGAGAGAGGTTTCTCTCAATAAGTCAAAGAAGCATGATAATTGAAGAAATGAGAGAGTTGAGAGAGATGAGGTAGAGATGGATGACACTCAAATATATAGTTCAGGAATTCATTTTTATTGGTTACAAATTTGATATAGATCTTCATTTATACTTATGTTAGTAACTTGATTTTAGTTACTGAATATTCGTTGTTCCGAGTTCCTTATAGTTTAATTTGATTGGTTATTTTATATTTGTTTACGAGAAAAGAGTGGTAAAATTTCAAGGAAATTTTGTTAAATAATTTTTAATTCAACATGCATGATTGTCATGTTAAAGGAGGTAATATTGTGAATTATTATTATGAGTCTTTTATAGTGAATAGAGACTAAAGTAACTTTCAATAAGGATTGTTTTCGATATATTTAAATTTGAAACTATTATTTGTGAATATTTATGATTTATAATTTCGGATAATAATATAAATTATATATGATGTTTTTGAATATTTATGATTTAGAGTTTTTAGATAAATGAAATTCTAGAGTTTGAATAAAGTTTCAGATTAACTCTTGAAAGGTGTGTACAATTTTATACTTGTTTTGTGGTGTTATTAATGCAGTGAGTAAAGGTACTTTAGTTGAGTATCAAAGTTGCGTAATGAAACACTACAAGAAATTTGACTTTTCGCAACACACATTAGATAACACACAATAGACGCGTGTTGCCTATTATTATCAATCATAACACACAAAAAATGCATGTTGCGAAAGACACTTATAGCAACTTGCACACTAGTGTTGCAATGAATGAGATACATATAATAACATATAATTTATGAGTGTTGGTAAAACAGTTTGTTTTCTACAACACACAAAGAAGTATGTTGTTAAAAATGCTACATATGGCAACACACACTTTTTCAATGTTACTATATACTTAATTTAAGTAACACACAAATTAGTATGTTGCTAAAAACTTGTATTTTGCAATACACAGAGTAGAATGTCACTAAAAATGGTACATATGACAACATATATATTGAATGCTGCAAAAAAGTTTATATTTCACAACAAACTAACATTATTTTAAATGATTAATTAACAAAAATTTACGTTTAAGAAATTGATTTTTGTTAGAATTCCTAAACTTAATTATATTCCTTCCACCACCCTAACCCCTCACAAAAAAAAAAAAAAAAAAAAAAAAAAAACTAAGATATTAATTTTTAAATAGATAATTATTAATCTAAGATTTATTAATTTTTATTTTTAATATTTAATATTTTAAATAAATAATATAATATTTTAATTTAAATTTTTTTGAAGAAAAATAATAGACAAAGGAAGAGTCTCCTCTTGCACTAGTGATATAGGCTTGTGACCTTAATTTGTCCCTCACATTGAAAATAATAGACAAAGGTAGTTGTTGTTAATGCCCTCGAGCCACACATTCGGAAACACTCTCAGATGACTGAGTTTTTTTTTTTTTTTGATCTATAGAAGAATAATTGCTTGTGCTTGTCTCTAGTTGACTGCTAAAACTGCTGAGTTTACGCGAAGGCTCAGCCAAGGCAGACGCCAGCAGATATTCAAGCCGGTTAGCAATTTTAAATGTTTGGAATTTTCAATAATTTTATAGCAACTGAATATTTATAAAGACCATGTGACCGTATTGAATTTATAGTTTTATTGGAATGCAAGTTGCTGTTGTTCATTGTCTGATTTAAATGTTTGCTTTTTATTTTTATAGTAGCTACTGAATGCAAGGTGCATCTAATATATAAAAGGCAATAAACTTGTTTAATTATAATATATTATACTTTAGGACTGCAAAGTGGGAACCACCTTATTTAGGCTGCTGCATGACTTCAATTATTGTATAATATTTTTCAAAGATAGTAAATTATTGTGGATTAATCAACCAGTTTTCATTTTTATTATGTACAGGTCACCATGGATAAGAGTTGGATCCATTTATCAAGGTTTGTTTTAGTCATTTTTTTTAAACAAAATTATATTATTTTTATGTTTATTTTAATATATATTTTGATGTGAAAAAACAATATCTTGTTAAAATTAATTTTAAGTTTCGAACTTCTTATTTGTAGAATCTCATTAGAGTATCAAGAAGGGACACGTAACTTTGTTGATAATGTTCACACAAATATCTTAAACTCAGATTTGGTAATATCAAGTAATGAGAATGGTATTGAAACAATTATTGATGATGAAGATGAAGATGAAGATTTCTTGAGGGCCGATGTTGAAGGCATATTATGTTATAAATAATTTAGTAGTAAAAAAAATGAGCAGGTAATATATGATATTACATTAAAAGAATATTATTTTATTTATGAGTTTATTATTTGATATGTTTATTAATTTTTCTTTTTATTTTTGTTAAGTAGGTGTGCAAGGGAAGATGTCGTTGGTTTTCCAGCGTGTACTTCTTCTCATGGATTTATTCCTTACATTTATAAATTACTGTTATATATATTTGTCCCAATACCTCAAAATAAATTACTATTATATATATTTATATATAGTTAATTCTCTAATAACTATTTTATCGGTTATAAAGACACATATATACATGGCATATGTCCAATCATATAAGATCCATGACCAATTTATTTATTTATTTTACACTATCAAAGCAAATAAAGTTACTTATAGATAATATTTCTAATCTGTATATGTTAGTAAGATCATAAATTTTTAGTTTGATCCTAATAAAATAGTTGACATTATTCACACTACAATAAAATCGTTATTTAAATAATACATGCAATTAAATAAGAAATATATAAGATCAACATTTTAAAAAAAATACATACTCCATTTAATTACGTAAACAAGCTTTATTTTGTGATTTAGAAATTCTTTTATTAATAATTTATTTTAATACGTTTGTAAAGATGTTAATTTGAGATTATTTTGAGATTATTGAAACCAATTGTTTTGGAGGAGAATATAATTAAATTCATATTTATGAAACACAAGATAGATTATCCATATTTTTTTTAATTCATATTTTTAAAACTAAAGGCAATACTTTAAAATTAATTAATTAATAATGTAGGTTGTCAGATATGCAACTAAAAGATAATACTTTAAAATTAAAAAAATTGAATTAAACAACCCACTAACAATTCCCCCCTCTCACAGCCACTCTTTCACACGCCAATATGCCACTCCCCTCCCTCTCTCTCATAACCACTTCCTCCAATAGGCTTCTCTCATTCACAGCCCACACACTTCCTCTCCTCTGCCGTGGATATAACACCATCACGCTGCCAGGTATGTTCTCATGTTGTTGTGAATACAATATTTATGTTTGCAGTTCTATTAGTTTTTTGTAGAGTTTTTGTGTTGTGTTATGTGAGTTTGTGGATTTGTTTTGTGTTTGTATTGTGTTTTTTTTTGTGGATTTTGTTGCTCGATTGTATTAGAGCCTGGTATATGTGTTTTTAAAAGTTGATACTTAAAATTACATTATGTTTATATTATTAACATTCGTGGTGTCCTCCGGCTTGGTCCTTGTTTTCATAATTACCATATATTTTATTTGCAAATCTTTTAATTTTGGTGTATTATGTTCATGTCTATAATGGAAAAGGATGTTGGCTTATTATGAGCTCTTGATGTGATTAGAAATTCTCTTTCAATTGTTTTTATGTTATCAGGCTTTACTGTGTGCACAATATTGTATCTAGTTTGAAATGTGGTTTTTGTGTTTGAAATGTGTATTGTATTGTTTTGTGTATTAGTAATTTTGGTGTATTATAAAATCAAAGTTCAATGTCTTTAACAGTATCTACCCAGAATAGACTTGACTTTTCTACTCTATTGTGCTTATTAGAATTGGCTTGTGTTGGCTCAGGCCAAACGCTGTTTGAGCAATGGTGTGTCATTTCTTTATCTCATGCTCTTGTAAAAATGTCAAGCGACCCCGTCTTTCGAAGATTTGAATAAAAACATCTCTTAGTCTGGGCCTACATATTTAGCCTTACCTTTTTCTTGCGTGGAACATACGATCATCTGAAAAGTGAAAATTATACTTAAAAAATAAATCAACATTGTGCTTCCTTGCTTTGCTTAAACTCACTAGCACTGTGGCTATAATGTGCATCAATTGCCATGCCTAGAGTATTGGATCGCCAACTGTGCTTCATTTTATAATAGAAGATTGAAAACATAGATGCGGCCCCACACATGCCACAGCATAGACATGAGTGAAAAATTGATGCAGGCAGAAAATGACAATTACTAAGCAACCATAAGAACAGGTTGCCAAAAAAAATTGTAGACCTTAGGCCAATTAAATATTATGAATAATATATTATACAAGAGAAATTTGGTTTTTATTTATGAGAAACAATATCTTCACCAAAGTAGAGGTCATAACGCTTTTTAAAGGTTCAACTATTAAGTATTCAAACATAAGGTAAAAGTGT
Organism: Dimocarpus longan; assembly: GCA_022984855.1. NCBI lineage: Eukaryota > Viridiplantae > Streptophyta > Magnoliopsida > Sapindales > Sapindaceae > Dimocarpus > Dimocarpus longan. Next base: position 33,250,949 of record CM041014.1, on the reverse strand, counting down.
TTTAATACAGAAACACTAACCACAAACTCTAAAAGATTCATAAAGAAATAGAGTCTAAAAATATAATCCAAGTAATATGCTAATCTAAAAAAAAATTAAAGTTATTCTTTTAATAATACTTAAATAACCACTGTTTATATTTATGCCAACTTGGGATAGATGTTTATATTTTGTTTATGTGATAAAAACTCTTTAGCATGTTAGTAGCCACTGGTATTGTATTTTTTGTTGGAGTTAGGTCATTGTAATTTGACAGTTTAATTTTGCAGGTATATTTGAGCAATACATTATTTTGAAGAAAGTATCTTGGTGAAGAATATCAAAATGGTAGAAGTAAGTAAAACTCAACCATATGAATTTTCTTTCAAATATTAATTTCAAATTATATCGATATATTTTTAACGTGTTTATTCATTTTTGTCATTCACAGTCTTCAAAAAAGGCAGAGAAAAGAGCATTAAATATGAGGACATGAAGTTTATAGTAGGAGAACATATAGATAAGTTGTCTAGTGTTATTTTTATGGACATATATCTTTAGGAATAGTGAAATGATTGAAGTATATATGGTTGATAGGGGATTGTTGTTTTAGATATGTTTATTTGTGATTTGGTTTTATTTGTTATAATGTAGGAAAGTTGTATGACTTTATTTTAACATGAGATGATGCTTACAAGTATTTTTTTTTTTTTTTAATGACTTGTAGTTTGTATTAATAAAATAGAGACTATGGTTATGATGATGTAAGGATGGTTGGTTGATAATTAAGATTTGGTCGATGTTTAATTTTTTTATTCTATTTAATTAACAAATTGTAAAGTATCATTTTTTTAATATAATTTTATAAATTATATTCTTTATAGCCCTCAATCATTTCAAAAAAGCTATTGGTTTTTATTAAAATTATAAAAAAGAAATGCTTTTATACAATTAATGAATAAGGTGTAATACATCTACCGTAACACACTTTAAACATCTATTACAACATACAAATAATGTTGTTTTAAATATTTATTACAACAAACATAAAATATTGTCATAGAAGGCTATAACAACACACAAAAAGTCTTTATTGTAACACACCAATTATCTATCGTAACATATAATTGGTGTTGTCTTAAATGTCTATTGGAACAGGCAAAAAAATGTTGTCATGCACTTCTATAGCAACACACAAGTTATGTTGTCGTAGATATTTATGACAACATGCATTGTTAGTTGTTTTGATATTTTAAAGCAACTTATTATATATGTTGTCATAAACATCTAAGACAATATGCATAGCGTGTTGTCATAAACGTGCAAGGTAACATGCACCGTCTGTTGTGTTTAACAATAATAACATACATTGTATGTTGTAATTATATCTAAGATAACATGCATTGACTGTTACAAAAGCATATGACACTTTTGGCAACACAGACTTCAACGACATACAGATGCCTGTTGCTAAAACTTTTAGCAACACATTTTGCATGTTGTGAAAGGTCTGATTTGTTGTAGTGAAAGTATGGTGTTAAATCATTTGTTTGAGAAAAATTATGCATAAAGTATGGTGTTAAATCATTTGTTTGAGAAAAATTATGCATATTAGGTTTGAAATTAAGTTATGAAATAGTACATCTGAACTTGGAGATAATTGAATGAGACTTATGTAAATGTAATATGACGTTGATGTCATAGAAAATTATCTTGAATGATTTAATTATTTCCAAAGAGTATGAAAGAAAAATGATAAAAATGTGTTATTAATTGTTCATTGGTGGATATTGATTCGTTATTCGAAAGTTAAGAGGACCATATGAGGTGTAATAATTACATGGAATAATTTATTAAGTTTAGTTTATCATTATCAGTGATAAAAAGGAAAATGATTATTATCCAGAATAGTTGTAAATATGATTATTTAGAAACGTACAAGTACAATAATTGATTAGATTTTAATTGAAGAGTTTTGCTTAACGATTGTCTATGTATGTGTAAATTGTTATGGTTTTCGATCTTGTATATGAGGAAATTTATATAATATTCTATCAGGGTACAATTATGATTATTGAAGTGTTTTATTGAATGACAATCTAGGTTGGTGTGAAATGTTATGGTGTTGAATTCATAATCTTATGTATGTGGAAAATTTTGGAGATTAACTGAGAATAAAATTATTACAGTTATTGATGAGGAAATGAAAGCAAGGACTTTAGAATGACAAATATTGCATTAAGAAGATCCGTAAATTTCAAGGGTAAAATTTTATATAAAGGGATAATTTATAAAGTTCGAATTTTAGTGGACCCAAGAGAATAATTTGAGCCCAAAATGGAATCAATAAATAAGCCCAATTTAAGTGTAAGCTCAAGTAATAATTTTTGTTGAATTTATTGAAATCTATTTTATTGTTGTTAATTTGGTCCAGTTTAAATTTTATAATGATATAAGCAATAAGACAAAAGTCCAATATAAGTGGAATACAGTGGCCGTGTCATTAAGTGGACGAAATGTCCACAAAACTTGTGGACTTTTAATAAGAAAAATAGTATAGTCAAAATGAAATGAGAGAGCCAGGTGTGAGAAAAAGACAATAATGAGATTGAAGTAGGTAATAGGCTGTCAAAAGCAAAGTCAAGGAAAGCAAAAATAGAAACAAAGAAATATATATATTAATGATTGGAATAAACCCAGAGATCAATTAAGACCATCAAGATTTGACTTTGGACATGGTCTAAAGAATAATTCCCATTCAGGAGAGAGACCTCATGCAAAAGTAGGGAAAACCTACACAAGAAGGGGGGAAGACCCACGTATTAAATGGTGGGAGATGTGTTATTTTGGTGTAACCATGCATCATTTACAAGAGAGCAAGCACACTAACAAGTGAAGCTATCGTTCAGCTACGAAATATATATATATATAGTAATTCTACCATCAGTACCTCATAACTTTGAAAACTTAGGACAAATCAATTAAATTCATTTATTGCGCTATCTCTCCCAAAATAAATTATCACTCAAATTTAATTCAAATATAATAAATGATTTTGATTTGTTTGTCCTAACTTTAGATATTGATAGTATAATTATCCTATACATATATATATATATATATGGTGGGCCAATTTAAGAGTAGAGGCTACATTTTTTTTTTCTTTTTTTAAGAGAAAAAGGTCAAACTTTGTGGCTAAGAAAGAAAGATGATAGTGGAAATATTTTAAAACAAATAGCTTATACTGTTTTTCATATGAAGTAATCAATTGTTCTGAAAGCAACTCAATAATTTTTTCTCTGGTAATTTGTCTGGGAATGGATGTGCAGTGAGGAACATGGAAAGAATCTATAGTAAGCAATAACGCTTCTGTAGTGCTGGGTAGTGAAAGATCAAGAGCATGATCTTGAATTCTCCAAACTATCTAATGATATAGAGTGATAGAGATAGATCCTGATTTTTGCATGGCTCTAGTATCTATAACTAGACTTGCAAAGCAGTAGAATAAAACTTATCTTTGAGAGAAATGTTAAAATTTGGCTTTAAAGTGAAAACAATTGTACCAACATTCAGGGTGATTTGAATGGTAGCAAGACAAGCATGCTGGTATGAATCATAGCAGGTGTCAAGTAAGGCCATTCTGTATGAAATAGGAAGACCTTTTCAGCCATAGTATGTGATTGCTATTCTGATGGCACCAAAATGGATATGATTATATCCTTCTAATAACCATTGTTGTATTGAAGATTGAGGAATTTCTAAAGGAACATATTGTTCTTCTGGAGAAGCAGGGATGGGATAAGCATTAAATCGAGAAGAATGAACATATTTTTTTACAAGTTTTTTAGAATACTTAACTAGAGTTTTTACAGACTGAGTAAAAGAAGTGGAAGACTTAAGGTAAGCAAAATAAGGGTTTAGAGGAGGAGGAATAGTATCTGGAAGAACTTATGTATCTAGGAGATAAGTGATTTCATATAAACTATCAGTTTTAGAAGAAGAAGATGGAGAAATAAAAGTCCTAGGAGCAATAGAAAGAACAGGAGAAGTAAAAGTAGTCATGGGATGAGAGTACTTATCTAAATACAACCTGTAAGATAAATGGTGAAAAGGCTCTGATACCAAAAAAGAGACAGAAACTAATCCCTTATCAAAATTCTCACTCTCAAGTTTCTCAGAGCTAATCTTCAGAATTACCAAGAGATTAATCACTCTTAGAAACTGATGGGAGTGCCAGCATCCTTGACTCTGACTGCCCTAACTCTTTTCTTAAAATGGAACTTACTGGTTAGGTTGGACTCTTTCCATTTCCAGAAATAACTCATCAAATAGACTTCTCTGGATTAATACTAAACTACTGGAAAATGAGAATAAAGATAAAGAACCAAGTGATTTCTTTCTTTATCTCAGTATTTTGAGATATCTCACCATTTTCATAAGTAGTATTTAGACAAGGAGGAAGAATTTAGCTGGAAAACATATTTTTATTACTGATTGATCTGGTCGATCTCCTCTATTTACAACAAGGAGGATGAGTCCTTTTATAGGAGATGGACTGAAGAAAAATACAAAGAAGATGGCATCAGTGATGACATCAACGACTAATAATATAGACTAATAATATTGGTGGCCAATAATGTAAAAGTAACATCATGGCTACAACAAATCAGGCATTTCGCAACATACAAAATGTGTTGCTAAAAGTGTCACATGCTTTTGTAACAGTCAATGCATATTATCTTAGATATAATCACAACATACGACATATGTTGTTATTGTTAAACATAACGCACTGTGCATGTTGCCTTATATGTTTATGACAACATGCTATGCATATTGTTTTAGATGTTTATGACAACATATATAATAAGTTGTTTAAAACGTCAAAACAACTAACAATGCATGTTGTCATAGATATCTATAACAACATGACTTATGTGTTGTTATAGAAGTGCATGACAACATTTTTTTGCCTGTTGCAATAGACATTTAAGAGAACACCAATTATATGTTACGATAAATAATTGATGTGTTACAATAAAGACTTTTTGTATGTTGATATATCCTTGTATGACAATATTTTTTGTTTGTTACAACAAATATTTAAAACAACATTATTTGTATGTTGTGATAGGTGTTAAAAATGTATTGCAGTAGATGTATTACACATTATTCATTAATTGTATAAAAATATTTTTTTATAATTATTTTGTTAAAAACCCAATAGCTGTTTTGAAATGATTGAGACCTGTAAAGAGTATAATTTATAAAATTATATTAAAAAAATGATACTTTATAATTAGTTAATTAAATAGAACAAAAAAATTAAACATCCACCAAATCTTAATTATCAACCAACAATCCTTACATCATTATAACCATAGTCTCTATTTTATTAATATAAACTATAAGTCATTAAAAAAAAAAAAAAAAAAAAAAAACCTGTAAACATCATCTCATATTAAAATAAAGCATACAATTTTTCTGTTACATAACAAATAAAACCAAAAATGACAAAAATTGATTGACGTTGCTTTAGTGCTTTTTTCTTTGTCTTTTTTGAAGACTGTGAATGATAAAAATGAATAAACACATTAAAAATACGTCGATATAATTTGAAATTAATATTTGAAACAAAAGTCATATGGTTGAGTTTTACTTACTTCTGCTATTATGATGTTCTTCACCAAGATACTTCCTTTAAAACAATGTATTGCTCAAATATACCTACAAAATTAAATTGCCAAATTACAATGACCTAACTCCAACAAAAAATATAATACCAGTGACTACTAACATGCTAAAGAGCTTCTATCACATAAACAAAAAATATTTACAATTCAGAGCTGAGATCTGATGGAAATTTCTTATATCAATTTCCAACACACCATTATGAATGAGAATATACACAAGCACTAGTGTATACACCATTATGAATGGGACCCACCTCTATACTCTTTTATTTACGATAGGTATTTACATGTAATACATAAATCAGTGTCTTTAAATTTGGGTTATTATATATATGTGTGTGTACACACAAAAATGCTATGCAACACATGTTCGAACACATATATCAAGATGAGATGACTCTTTCCCTTGCTCATCAGTTGCTTGGATATATAATAATGCAAGATTGTGTAATGAATGCTAATGCCTATGATTTTCTTTGTGTTACAGTATCATAAAGCATAATGCATTAAGGATACTTGGTTATTGACTTTTGGGTTTTCATTTTGCATTCCTTCTATTAACGACAGGACACTAAAGAAAATGCGAATTCCATGTATGTTTAAAATGCCAAGAAAATCTATATGAATTGAGTCAACATTTATATTTGTACACGCGTTTAATATTCCTTCAAATGGCACATGGACACATGAACACATTTTAATTAAGGATGGGAAAAACTGGTTTAATTTTTCCAACCATAGAATAAGCATAACTATATTAAAAGAACTGCTATATATGTTTTGGTACATTACTGGATTAAGTGGACCCAACTCTATACCCATTTAACACTGGTGCTTGTGTAAATATTTTGGAGGTAATCTAGTGGCTTCTAACATGCTAAAGAGCTTCCATCGCATAAATAAAAAATATTTATAATTCAAAGCTGAGATCTGATAGTAATTTCCTATATCAATTTCCAACACACCATTATAAACTTGCACGTATATATTTTCACTACCAACTTTAAGAATTAAGACACTCAATTGATCTTCTTGATTTCACCTATTCATTATCATTTGTCATAGACCTTATTTTGACTAAACAAAACAATAGCCTTCCCACTTTTTTTGACCTTCATTTTGCTTTAGGTTGGATATATATATAATTTGAATTTTGAATATTTCTAAATACTGACTTGGAAAACTAAGCACCATCACTTGGCTTTCTAGGTTCACCTTATAGAGAGGTCATGTCCTGGGTGCATTAAATTGAAGCCTATTATTGCGTTTGATTATGGTATGACCTTCCTTTCAGAGCTCTTAGAATATTGTTGGTGCATTAAATTCCTATTGTTCAAGTTGTTTCATTTGTTTTCAATTCTTGATGTCTCAGATGGATTACGTTCTGGATGATCTCTTATTTCTCTAATTATAGCTGAAATTGTATTTAGTTGGACTCCATACTTTAATCTTAACTATGTTCTGTTGGATGCATAGATTTTATTTTGCCATTCTGCAATTGCATTGTTCAGAGTTTGTTCTAGTAGAAGGCCATGGCTCTTTTTTGTTTTGCAATAGCTTGATCATGCTTGTATTTACTCTATCAAAATCCCTTTTTTTCCATCCCTTTTACTTGCAATTATTCTGGAAGGCTTTCATTTACACTGTGCAAACGAGTTTCTTAAGCTTGGTAATCTTGTAAACAATTGATATTGGCTACAATATTATATTCTTTTTGCACAATTAAAATGTGATTTGCAGAAATGAATTAGATGTTTGAGATATTATAACTCTATACTAGTTCCTTAAAATTTAGATGCAACTAAACTCCAAATGACACACTCTAAAGTAAGGCTATGGAAAAGCTTTAAACTGAACAGAGCTATACTTAGGGAAATATTTGTGGAAGGGTGTGCCATGCATAGTCTAACTGGAAATTTAATATTTGTGGTTCACCTCACGTAAACACTAGTGCTTGTGTTAGGCGTGTTTTATGCATATTGTTGTAATACTTGTGTTTATAGTGGTTGGATTCAGTAAACAACCTTTATCTAACAAACCAATAAAAATCCACCAAAAACCAAGCAACAAAATCCACAAAAACACACAATACAAACACATTTGAAACACAAAACAAAACCACAAACTCACATAACACAACGCAAAAACTCTGCAAAAAACCAATAGAACAGACTCCATAAATATTGTGTTCATGGCGAGATGAAAACATACCTGGCAGCGAAGACGGCTTCGTGTTCACGGCAGAGGAGAGGAAGTGTGTCGGTTGTGAATGAGAGAGGACTATCGGAGAGAGTGGTTATTAGTGAGGGGGAGGAGAGAGGCGTACTTACATGTGAGATAGTGGCAGTGAAAGGGGGGAATTGTACTTAGTGGGTTGTTTAATATTTGACCACCTCTCAAATCATTTTTTTAATTTTAAAGTATTGTCTTTTAGTGTTACAGCTGGCTGTCTACGTTATTAATTTTTTAATTTTAAAGTATTGCCTTTAGTTTTAAAAATATGAATTAAAAAATATGGATGGTCTACCTTGTGTTTCACAAATATCAATTTAATTATGTTCTCCTCCAAAACAATTGGTTTCAATAATCTCAAAATAATCTCTAAGTAACATCTTTACAAAAGTTTTAATTAAATAAATTACTAATTAAAGAATTCATAATTCACAAAATAAAGCTTGTTTACAAAATTAAATGGAGTATGTATTTTTCTTAAAATGTTGATCTTATATATTTCTTATTTAATTACATGTATTATTTAAATAACGATTTTATTGCAGTATGAATAATGTCAATTATTTTATTAGGATCAAATTAAAAATTTATGAGCTTACTAACAGGTACAGATTAGAAATATTAATTAAAATATAGGAGATTTCACAGAAGCATGGTTAGTGCGACGTCACGGTATGCTTGAGAGAAGAAGATTTTAATTAGTTAGCTAGCTTCGCTAGCTCATGATTATATTTATTATTAATGCAGAGCTGGGTTAGTGCAAAAGCTTGTCTTCCTTTGAAGCTCAGCAGTGTTCATCACGTGATTGATATTTCATCCACCTGGCACCTTTTTTTAAATATTTTTTAATTGAGATTAGTCCAAAAGATAATTAAAACCTATCAAGATAAAAATACTAATGACATGACTTGAGATACTACTCTCATGTAAGAGGGATTCATCCACATGAAGATGAGGAAGAGACCCACACGAGGGTGCGGGCCAATCCACGTATAAAGATGGAAGAGTTATTTATTTTTTACAAATTATAATAGATTTTTTGAGATTATCCTTAGTGTTTATAATATCAATAAACTAAGTTATATGAAATTTTATTTGAATAAGTGACATTTATATTGGAGGAATACTTTATAATAAATTAAAAACAAAATTAAGATAAAAATAATTATAGTTCATGTAAGTTTTTATAAATTTTATCATGTAAAATAGTTTATGTAAAATAAAAATAATTTACATCAATAATTATGAATAAACAAAACCTATTAAAATTAAATAATATTATATATTTTAGTTTCATAATACTAAAATATATCTACTCATATAATAAAGAGTATACATAATAAAATTCAAACTCTTATCACGAAAAGAAAGTAAAACATATTGACTATTTAAAATAAATAGAATTACAATTCACACCTAGTTAAATATATTTTTATTTTAAAAAATTGGTCATTATAACCTTTATTAGTAGTTAAATATATTTTCATTTTAAAAATTTGATATCATAACATTTATTAGTTTAATAAATAAACTCAATCAACTAGAACTAAAAACAGATGAATTTATATATTAACACTAAAGAATTAAAATAAGTTCACAACATTTATTAAGTTATGAATGAGACATTAGAGAATCCAAAGATTGAAAAATTAAAGGAAAAGTAATAAGTAGTTTGTATAAATGTGATATACTTTGCGGTAAGAAAAATAGTTACCCATAATTGTGAAGATAGAAGTAGAAGTTCATAGTTTGTAATAAGATATAAAAATTACGTTAAAGCATTGCAAATTTGAAGACTGGCATGGTTGGGAAGTAACTATGTTAACTTCTCTTTTCAGCTCTGGTTTCAGGTTCGAAGACCCTCCGAGTCAACTGCGTGTATTATTTTTTGTTCGAACACCTTCCAAGTCAACTGTGTGTATTATTTTTTCTTTAAAAAAAAAAAAATACAGAATGAGAGCCAATAAATGCGTAAAACGTTTAGAAGGTTCAAACAAGGGCCTTGTAAGAAGTAAAGCATGCCTCGCACCATCAGTACACTTTGAGCTTTTATGAGCATACGAGCTTCGAATCTTATATATTAATTAATATATATCTAACCCCATAAACTTAATAATTTTCATAAAATTCCGAAGGATAATATATTTGTTATATTTTTATAAACTTGAATCAATAAAATTGTTACATATATAATTTTATTTTTAACAGGACCTACAATTGAACTGGTGTAAACGATAAAAACTGGGTCATATAAATGCTTCATCAACTAATGGAGAAAAAAAATAGGAGTGCCAATATCAATGGTCTATATATGTGTGTGTGTGTATATATATATATGTATGTATGCAAACTTCTTATTACTCGATAACTTGTTGTGTAAAATAATGCATGATTATCCAAAAAGGAAAACCATTTGAATATATTTTATTTTGGATCATTTCTTGATAATCATTATATTTTATTTTAGATCAAATCAATTTCTTTATAAAAGACAGCCCTCCACTATCTGAATTATGTTTTTTTTTTTTTTATTCAAATCTCTAATTTCTAATAATTAAATCATAGTAACATAATGTGTGCTTAAATCTTAATATAAGTAATTTTATTTATTTATTTTATTTATTTTACTTATACCTTAATTTAAGTTATAAAATATCTTTTTTCAAAAATCAAATTTTCTTACTTATATCTTAATATGAAAAAAGTCTTATATTTTAAAAAAAAAACATTAATTTCCTAAATTAACCTCTTATTATTATATTTTTACTAAAAAAATTTTAATATGAGGGACAAATTAAGGTCACAAGCCTATATCGCTGGTGCAAGGGCTCTGCTTTGTCATTGTTTTTCTTCAAAAAAAATTAAATAAAAATATTATATTATTAACATAAAATAAAATATTTAAAATATTAAATATTAAAAATAAAATTTAATAAATCTTAGATTAATAATAATCTATTTAAAAAATAACATCTTAGTATTTTTTTTTTTAAGGGCGGTGGGTAGGGTGGGGGGAGGGAGGAAGGAATATCTTAATAATTAAGTTTAGGAATTCTAACAAAAAAACAAACAAAAATCAAATTTTTAAATATAAATTCTTATTATTAATCATTTAAAATAAGGTTAGTTTGTTGTGAAATATAAACTTTTTTGCAACATTCAATACATATGTTGTCGTATGTAGCACTTTTAGCGACATACTACTCTGTGTGTTACAAAATACAAGTTTATAGCACACATACTAATTTGTGTGTTACTTAAATTAAGTATACAGTAACATTGAAAAAATGTGTGTTGCCATATATAATATTTTTAACAACATACTACTTCGTGTGTTGTAGAAAACAAGTTGTTTTACCAACACTCATAAATTATGTGTTATTATATGCACCTCATTCATTGCAACACTAGTGTGCAAGTTGCTGTAAGTTTCTTTCGCAACATGCATTTTTTGTGTGTTATGATTGATAATAATAGGCAACATGCGCTTATTGTGTGTTATCTAATGTGTGTTGCAAAAAGTCATTTTTATTATAAACAATGATTAATAATACATATTTTGACATCATTGCATATGTCATTCAACAATTATTAATACAAACACATTTTTCAAACTTACTAGTATACACATGACCGATATACTTTTGACATTTTGGATCAGTAGGAATCTTATCAACATCTTAGAGCAGGATCATCTAAGTTATCGCTTGACGTGTACCCCATGTTTGAGTGTTCGAGACAATGGTAGTTTGGTTAGCATACAACACAATAGTCACGAAAGTAGTTGGGAGGGTCGTTATCATTATCATTATCAGATATGGATAAAGCAGCAAGTTTATCAGATTACATATGATTGATTTTATTTTCATATACTACTAAATGCAAATAAAGATATGCTCAACTACTAAATCAAGTCAAGAAGAAAATATCTTATACTAATATCGAATCCAAAATTAAAATTTGTCAAAGAGATTTTTCATTTGTATATTATATAAATGAAATAAAGTTCGAATATCATTACAAATGCAAATAAAAATATACTTAACTACTAAATCAATAAGGAATGTAATGTGTTGGCCTGTTGGGGTGCTCATATGGACCATGGAGCGCCACGCCCCACCCGTCCCGCCCCCCAAATGAAATAAAAGATAAACGGTGCAGTTTTACTATTGGAATCTGGTGCAGTTTTGTCATTTGAACCTGGTAAACTCTTACGTACAATAACTTCTAGTGGGCCATGCAACAACTTTGAATGGGACCCGCTTATTTCTGTTAAATAAAAATTCGGAACATCAGCTAAGGTAAATAATAATAATAATTTTTAAAAAAATATTAGAAATTAACTTTAAAAATCCTAAATGAAAAACCAAACAAAAATCGATATCTTAATTATATAATCTTATTAAATAATTACTTAAATTAGATCCTATTAAGATTTGAAAAAAAAAAATACATACCACCTAAATTTATATATAACTTTGATAAAACTAAATTAATAAAAATAGAAGGATGGGAACAGGATGAATTTGATAGATGAAACTATTTTAACTAATGAATATTAAAATAGTTGTAAACTGGCGGTCGGATGCATAATCTAATAGTAACTACACTTCATCCCAAAGGAAAAATTCCAAACTCAAATCCTCCCCTCAAATTAAAATAATAATAATAATAATAATAATAATAATAATAAAATAGTTGCAAATCCAAATGAATAATATCTTCCGTCGCTGTATGTAATAATGGAACGGCCGACATCACGCATGCTCGTGTTTCAGATGTCTAACACGTTTTCCTCGAACCGCTTCATTGCTCATACTTTAATGCATACATGATCTCTTTCATGTCGTGTGTATATATATGGCTTAGCTAGAGCCAGAACTTCAACAAGTTTGCGTATATGCAGGAAAAAGAGGAGAGATATGGCAAGCATTCAGATAATATCGAAGAGTACAGTGTGCGCAACAAGTGACAAACAATCAAATCTCCGGATCGAGTTAACTCCATGGGATCTTCGGCTCCTTCTAGAGGAATACAGTCAAAAGGGACTTCTTTTCCACAAGCCCAAACCTGACAAACAATCCGAAAGCGCCCTCATCCAACACCTCAAATCCTCCCTTTCACGTGCACTTGACTTGTTTTCTCCACTTGCAGGCCGCCTTGCCACCACTAAACATGACGACAACACAACGTCCTTTTTCATAGACTGCAACAATGAAGGAGCCCAGTTTGTTCATGCTGCAGCTGATGGAGTTTCCGTTGCTGATATCATTCAACCCCTCTATGTTCCCAAAATTGTTTACTCCTTTTTCCCTTTAAATGGGATCTTGAACTATGAGAGTACCTCCAAGACAAAGCCGCTGCTTGCAGTTCAGATAACGGAGCTTATGGATGGCATCTTCATTGGTATCTCCATAAATCATACCATTGTAGATGCCACATCCTTCTGGTATTTTGTCAATTCATGGTCTGAAATTTCTCGAGGTTGCAAGTGTTTATCCAAACCGGCTCCCATTCTTGAACGCTGGTTTTTTCGTGATAACGATTCCCCAATTCACATATCTCTCTTCACGAGCGAACAACTCAACAATAGGTACGTCCCACCACCTCTCGAACAAAGAGTTTTTCACTTTTCGAAGGCAGATATTGCAAAACTCAAAGCAAGGGCTAATGCCGAGATTGGCACCGAGAAAATCTCCTCTTTCCAAGCACTTCTATCTCATTTTTGCCAATCTCTTGTTCGTAATAAATGTACTGATGATGATCCCAATCAAGAGGTGAAATTTCTGATAGTAATGGGTCTTAGACCCAGAATAAACCCTCCTTTGCCACAAAACTACTTTGGAAATGCATCTCAAGGTGGAACACTTACTTTTAGAGCAAGAGAGTTACATGAACAAGGACTTGGGCAAGTAGCATTGGAAATAAACAAGCTCATAGCCATGCACACAGATGAAAAGTTAAAAGACCTCTTGGAGTCTTGGACAGAAAACCCTGAGGTAATCACAAGGGAGAGCATGCTAAGTCATTCACTGGTCTTGATCGGTTCACTGTGGGTGGATGTTTATGGCAATGATTTTGGGTGGGGAAGACCTATTGCGGCCAGGACTGGCCCTGCAGGCAAGATGGACGGGCTGATAACAATGTTTCCTGGATTAGAAGAAGGTAGTATTGATTTCGAAGCTTGTCTTTCGCCACGTACATTGAAGGGTATGGGAAATGATACACAATTCATGACTGCTGTCACACTTGGACAAATCTCGGTGGATGAGTCTGTGACCGAAAGTCACATGTGATCTTTCGGTGGATGCTTTGCAATTAATGGGCGCCTTTTGCTTTTTTTTTTAATGGTTATCGTATTAATAAAATAGAATTATTATTTTTTTTATTAATTTTTTATTTTATTTTACATATATCCATCTTGTCATATCAGTTATGATAGTCTAACGTAAGATTTAGTCGTGATGTTATAATACATGCTTGATGTTATAATACTTGTTTGGTACTTTGTGCTGTAGTTGTGCGTTTACCAGCTGTGGTCTGTTATGAGTCATGAGTCTGAGTAAAGGAGAATTTTATTTTAATTTTTTAAAATTCGACTGTAGGTGTTCGGTTTGAATTTTTTTTTTTCCTTGTACTAATTTGAGCTGCGTGTCCAAGTGTGTTTAAGATATTTAATGAAACCATGCAGATATTATCACACTTTTTTTTTTTTTTTGGTTAAAATTTTATATTATAAACCTATCTTCATACAAAATTATTAAGATGGACAGAATACATTATAAACACTAATTGTATTCCTTTTATTTATTTATTTATTTTATGTTGGTTCTTCTTTTATCTTTATATGCAATCTAATAAACTAATCAAATATCCTGTTGCTTAGAAAAATAAATTAATCAAATAATATAATAACATTTATCTTAAATAACAATTTAAAACTAAAAACAAAATTATATATTTAGAGAAAAATATGTAATAGATATTTTTACAAATATTTGGTGAGCAAAATCAAGCCCATAGAATTTTAAATCTTCCGTAACCCAATCATTACATATAACAAATTTTCACAAATATATAATTCATTTAGCAATAGAGACTGTACCTAATGAACAACTAGATAATCCATAAAAGTGAAAATTAAAAAAATTCATTCAAGAAAATACTGCATATATTCCCTTTGTTCAACATCTTCAATCTTAACTATCCTTTTTACCTTGTCCGGCTTCATATTCATCACACTATTAGATTATCGAATTTTGAACTTGCTTCACTTGTCCCATGTTATCTAAAACAAATTGCATAATGGTAAATCTTTTACATGTATAGCTTTTTAAAAAAAGTTATTGATCGTTTGGTTATCAATTAAAAAAACTATTTTAAATTGTAGATCATTTGATTGTATTACTTTTGAAAACTTTTTTAAATTATAAAATTAAAGGACATTTAAACGAAAGTAAAATATGATAGAATAATATTTGAGAAAATACTAAATTTATAGTTTAAAAATTACACAATATAATAAAATGAAAGAACGAGTTTTAAAATAAAATATCAAAAACTCAAAGTAGAACAATAATAAAATTCTTCCAATTGAAAAACTATACAAATATCATAAACTAATTAATTTCGATGCATGAGAATAATTGTAATTTGATCATGAAAACAATTATAGCAATATGAACATAGATCAAATTCGGGAACATGGAACTCGAAAATGTCTTCTTTCATGCGAAGCGGAAATTACCCTTGATCTTGGATTGTTCAACTGATTGGATTCCAATCACAAAGACAGAAATGAACCTCAAATTATAATGTTATTTGCCTTTGCCAATTGTTTTCTTAGTTTCTTTCTTTTCCTATTCTCTGTGTTTTGCTTAGTATGATTTGAACGTATTCTTATAGAGAGTTTATACCACCATAAAAAACTCTCCCACTTTTAGAGCACATATATTTATATGTGTAAATTTAACTATCAACCTAACTGCTTATAATTGCTTAACGGTTATTTAACCAAAATATTGGATTTGGATCGTGTCATGGGTTTGGATCATCTTAAGTCGACCCAACCCATAACCCAATAACTCAACATCTTCCACTCATATAAAATGGGTCAAACAAAACTCATAGAGAAAACACTGATGACTCCTTTATGATAAGGAGTAAAAGCATTCATATAGGAAAATACACCGTGTGACCAATAAACAATATATGTGATAGGACTTGCTCTTCCTATCTCGATTGTACTTATGCAAAAGAGATTAGAAATTTATGCATTATTACGTCCTAGATTTAACAGAATTTTATTTGTTCGAGCATATTTACTTCCTTAACATAACATGTTTGATCCTCCAACATTTTATATAATCATAATTGTAATTAGTCGCGACTAGTAACTATATAAAGAAAATAAAATTAATTAAATGTTCCTATCTCATTTTTATCCCTTAGTCAACATAAATAACTGACACAATAGTTATATCCTATAGACCGTATTATCATAGTCATAGAAAACATATTAATGATACAAACACCACTTCATTACTTTAAGACAAAGTGAACAATCATTAAAGACAAAGGTAGAAGTTTCATACAAACTTCAATGAAACTTCTACAATAAGGAATTAAGGATAAATTCACTCATTTTCCATGTTAATTACAATAAACACGCACGCTATGAAACGCACATTACAGTGAATCTTGTCCTTCAATAAGGATGCATATATCTTTTATAATGAAATTATTCACTATACAAATCTTAGTTCAGACGCTTTTCTATCACCCAACGTGAGTTTCTAAAAGCTTGCCTTTCGAGTGCCTTTGTCCAAAAACTTACATATGGCTTAATCAACACTACAAGAAAAGCGCTTATTAATCGCGAACGATGTCCGTGATAGATATTTAACAAGCACGGACGCCCGTTCGCACTGCACAAGGGTGTCATAGTAAACGGTACTTTTGGAGTACGGGCTATACCGGTGCTTAATATATTACCTAGTACGTTTTCTGCCCGTTCTAAATATATTAACGAGTACTAGCTTTTACCGTGTTATAAATATTATTGAGTACAAGGGATACCTATGTTAAAAATATTAATGAGTACGAATAAAACCCGTGCTAAAGAACATAATCATCACAGAAGATACCCGTAATGGTTACAATATTAAAGACGGATAGTGCTTGTAATCAAAAAATTAACATTTTTTTTTTATAAAAAATTACTTATTTTGCCTATAATTGATATTGCATGCGTATTGTACCTATTATTGAGTAACATATTTATTTTCTAAAGCATTCATATAATATTGAACGTGATCCAATTCATAACTATAAAAATTCTAAAATATTCATATATAATAGTAGTAAATGCTAATACAAAATATAAATCTCTAAAAGTTATTTACTAACTAATTACATAGCATCACGTAGAAAATCATACTAAATCCTAATATGTCATATATTTTTTTGGCTAAGCAATGTAGGTGCCTCTACTATCTTCAAGAATTTATAGGTCATTAGTAAGGCGAATCAAAGGAACTTTGCTCACTAATATCTTGCTGACAGCAACTCTCCAATAATCTGGACCAAGAAGCATATGATGAACTACTGCTATTGAATCAGTGCAATCAATTTCAGCTTCAACCACTACTTCACCACTACTTCTCCACTACCAATCCAATGTAATAACCTGCATTTTTTACCCTTTAAAAATGAAGCATCCTTTTCACTTATACTCTGCAAAAAACATATGTAAAAATTAAAAGTATTAGAACAAAAACACCACAAATCTTAATTTACTAATAGTGATTAGCATCATTTTTTTAAACGACTCACTTTTGAAGAAGATTGTTCAACACCATTGTTACTTCCTTGTTGTGTTGAAGGAACTAAAGGTTGTAATTGTACAACATATTAGCTAAACATTAAACAAAACATGGCTTTTAAAAAATATAATTAAACCATTATTATTTTTTTCATTTACCTGTGTACTAGAATACTGAACTCTTCCTTCAACTCCTGCTCCATCATTGCTCTAAAATTAAAATGTACTTAATATTAGATGTAACCTATGGTCTACATAATTAAATTAAAGTCTTAAAATTGCTTCATTTGACATACCTGAATATTATTGTTTATCAATGTCATAACTAGTTGTTCGAGATTTTTCACCTTTTCTTGAAGCTGCCTAGTAGTGTAATTAGTAATCACAGCTGCATTAACCTTTGTTGGTATTACACCATACCCAAGCCCTCGAACTCGACCACGATGCTCCTTTCTTAGAACGTGGGCTACAGCATCATCACTTATTGTGTCTGATTGATTTTTTGAAATTGCTTTCATCTCTTGCTATATATCATGCACAATGATAATAAAAAATATGATAATAACAAATGTGATAAATATAAATTAAACTACATAAAACATCATTTGTTTATCATGTCATACTATTTTTTCTCCAACAGTTTGGTTGAGTGGTTCCCCATCTTTATGCTTATGGCTAGCTATCCATATTGCCACTCTATCCACATCTTTAGGATCTTCAGTTCTTGCCACTTTTTCAGCTCTCTATACATTTATAACATATTCATGACAATATAAGAACATAATTTATTGTATTCACTAAACAAAAAAAATAAGTTCTCAGCAAAACACACATTTCACACAAGTCACCAACACCAATTCCTAAAATTGCATATGGAAGAGTGGTTCATCACAAGATTTGACCAAAAAATCATTTATGACTAACATTATAATAAATAAGTATTACAACACATAACACATGCAAGTGCAAGTGTAGAGTCCACCACAACACAACAACATCAATTGGTGCATTACGTCAATGCATCTAAAAAGAAATCACTTTCCCATTTTGCATACATCAACAAAAACTCAACAAACAACATCAATCATTACAAAATGATGAAATGAAGCTAAACTGAGATGAGAAACTCTACACATTGCACCTAAAATCTGTAAGAACCAACATTTTAGCAAAATTAAAATAGATGTTCTTACCAATTCTTCACAAAGCCTTGCCATTCCTTTACGACTAGTTGTATGTGGCATTTGATTCATCTTCACGAACTTAGTATGTTGTTCACTTATTTCCTACAATTTAAATGTAAATCACAATTTTGTTTGGAAGCTTTCATGAAACTACGAAATACTTAGTATACTTACATCAAATTCTATTGACAATCGATACTGGACAAATTTCTTCCAATATTCATCATTTATTATGTTATCAGGCTTTAACATTTGGAGCTCTCTACTAGCATCAGGATCGGGTTGAACACTCCTAATTTGTTTAGTTATCTTACTTTTATACTTTCACCAACAATTACACATCGAAGAAAGCACATAATTCTTACCTATGTCATCCAAACCAAACTTTTCCTATTTGTAGAATCAAAATTCATAAAGAGATCAATTAAGATTGCTACATATTAAAAATAAAATTCTAAGAAAACAACAATAAATTAGTATCAAACCTTTGTAGTCATCCATACACTATTTTTCAAACTCTCTGGTACCTACGGCCAACTATCATAAGTTATCGAAATCAATGATGTGGCAATACTTCCACAACATGTACTTAACACTTTTGAACACTCCCCAACTGGTTGTCCAAACTCATTGAAAGAAATACCAATTCCTTTAGCCCTTGCAATTTTATTAAGGTCCAAACGGTTTTGGCTCCTTGTCTTTCTTTTTTTTTATGGTGTCACATTATCACTTGATGATGGAGTACTAGTATAGTTTTCAGTTGACATCTGCAAAAATTCTCATGTATAGCTATCATATATTAAAAAATAAAAACACCAAAATTGTTATGTATTATTAGAAATATATATCAAACACAACACAATTATACCAAAATTAGTAAATTCAAATTTTAGATACAGACATATAACAAGAAAAAAACATAATATAACAACACGCTATAAGTGAAAATATCGAAACACATTTTTCATACCAAAAATATCCATATGGTTAGAACTTATAACACTAGATTTGTACAACTATGTCTTCACAATCAATTCGAGCATAATCATCATTATCTTCTATACTAGAGTCAAGTAATGACACATCTAATGGTGTAGATGTCATATAAACATTCTCATCAATTTTTTATAGATCATGAAATCCTCTTGGAGGTGCTTTTAAGACAACATACCAATTAGATGTATCATTTTCTCTAGAGTAAAACACTTGTGTTGCTTGTAAAGCTAAAATAAAAGGATCTGTATGAAATTTATTTACACGTGGATGAAGATTAACTAGTGTAAACCCATCTTCGACTTTAACATCACTTCCACTACTCACTCAATCACATCTAAATAATGGAACACGAAATGCATAAAAGTCTAAAAGAAGAATTTCTTTTAGAACCCCATAATAAGTAATCTTTTTGATCACTTGAGTGCCATCTCTTGAATTGGTCATGCAAATAGTTTCTGCTTCAAGAGAAATACCACTATCTTGAGTTGATTTCTCACTATCTATTGTGTGATATCGTTTCCCATTAACAATATAGCTCGTACAAGATATTGCTTGCTTTGTTGGCCTAATTGCAAGTCATGTTAAAGTGGTTGATACATTCAAGCTACTATCTCCATCAATGATCTGTTTCAAGATATATAAAAATAAATTTATAAAGAATAAGATATAGAGATTATAGTTAAGACATACTAGCAAAAATAGCCAAAAGGTTGCATTATCATCCGACCTTAGCTTTGAACCATGAAGCGAAAGTATCAGCATGCTTCTCCTATAGTAAAGTGGGTCTACTTGCAAGACTTGAATCCGAACGTTGAAGCTCTTCAAGGTGCATGCTAATAGAATGTAAATAATATAATAGTAGTAATAAGTGAAAATTTCATAATGTTTTCTTTTATTTGAAGTATGTAAAAGTTAACTTGGTTACTCATTTGATATATGGTTCCACTTCTGCACTATTAAACAATATATAACGATGTGCAATGTCTAATATATCAGAAGACATAGAAACTAATGTCCCCTTAGAAATAGGATGCCCATCCACTATATTGTCATTTACGACTTTCTCATTTCTATTGTGTTTATCACCAACATCAAAAGCTTGTGGTATATACCCATTACAAAATTGCACA
This sequence comes from Dimocarpus longan, assembly GCA_022984855.1. NCBI lineage: Eukaryota > Viridiplantae > Streptophyta > Magnoliopsida > Sapindales > Sapindaceae > Dimocarpus > Dimocarpus longan. Next base: position 33,229,912 of record CM041014.1, on the reverse strand, counting down.
CACTCATCCGTCAAATAGCATTTTGCTATGCATCCTTCTGGCCTTGCATGATTTCTTACATATCCTTTCAATACCTTCATGAATATATGAAAACAAGTACATTAATTGAAAGCTCATCAAAATTGATAAACAATAATATCTAAAATACAAGGAGATAACCTTTCAAAAGGGTACATCCAACGGTATTGAACTGGTCCATATAATTGTGTTTCTTTTGTTAAATGAATTGTGAGATTAACCATAATATCAAAGAAAGAAGGAGGGAAATATCTTTCAAGCATACACAGGGTCATTGCAATTTCATCTTCCAACAATTGTAACTTGCTTCTATCAATCACTCTTTGGCATATGTCATTAAAAAATGAGCATAATCGCAATATGGCAATTCTTGGGCCTTTTGGTAAGATACCTCGTATTGCTACTGATAATAATTGTTGCATTAAAACATGATAATCATGAGACTTGAATCCGATTATTTTGCATTCCTCTAATGCAATACAATTTGAAATATTTGAGCAATAAACATCAGACATCTTTAAGTTAAACAACCGTTTACAGAAGAGTTGTTTTTCCGACTTTGATAAATTGTGTGGTGCTACAGGTAAATAAAATTTACCTCAATTCTCTTTGATGTGAAGCTCATCTCTAATGCCTAATTGCTGTAAATCTTTACGAGAATTCACACCATCTTTTGTTTTTCCATTAATGTTCAAAAGTGTGCCAAGAAGACTCTCACAAACATTTTTTTCAATGTGCATCACATCTAAGTTATGTCGCAAACATAATCCCTGCATATTAAATAATTCAATTAAATTTGTTTTAAGGAATATAAGATATCAAATATAATAAGTTTTGTTTTAATAGGATTACCTCCCAATATGGTAGATCAAAGAAAATTGATTTCTTTTTCCATAAAGAATTACAACTTCTTTTTCTTTTTCCCCTTTTCTTCTATCAAAAATCATTTTCAACTTCTGCACATGCAAGTCGAACTTCTTCACCTATACTTATCTTAGGCTTAGGATTCATTTCTACTTTTTCATCAAACCATGATTTCTTTTTTCGAAATGTATGATCTATAGGAAGGAATCGTCGATGACCCATATACACAGTCTTCTTACTATGGTGCAAATATTCAGAACATGTATTCAGCCCACATACAGGGCAAATATATTTACCCTTCACACAACACCCTGCCAAGTTTCCATAGGTCGAAAAATCATTTATGGTCCACATTAAAATGGCTTTTAAGTTAAACATGGAATTAACATATCCATCATGCAATTTCTACTCCATTCTACCATAATTCATTTAAATCTTCTACTAGTGGTTACAAGTACACATCAATATCATTCCCTGGTTTCTTTTTCCCTGGAATTAGTAATGTTAGCATCAAATTTTCTTTGGACATGCATTTCCAAGGGGGAAGATTGTATGTTACTAATACCACTGGCCAACAACTATATGTTGAGCTAAGGTTTCTAAAAGGATTAAATCCATCAGCAGCCAAACCAAGCCTCAAGTTACGTGGTTTTGATGCAAACCATGGCCACGTGTCATCTATAGTCTTCCATGCAGGTGAATCAATAGGGTGAGGCATTTTTCCCTCTTGACTTGTGTGGGTAAAATGTCATGTCAAGTCTTTGGCAATTTCAAGCGATCTAAACATCCTCTTAAATCGTGGTATTATTGGAAAGTATCGAAGTACTTTGGCAGACACTCCTTTATAGAAACCTTTAGTACATTTATTTACTTTCTATCAAGATTCACCAAAATTGGGACATTCTTCAACATGCTCCAAATTTTTTCTAAACAAACAACAATCATTAATGCATGTATGTATTTTCTTATATCCTAAATCAAACATTTTAAAGAACTTTTTTGTTGAGTACAAAGACTCAGAAAGAACATTACCTTTCGGCAACATATCTTTAAGGATACCTAAAAGTTCATCGAAACCCTTATCAGAGAGACCATGTGTAGCTTTATGTTTGTACAAAACTACAATGGCAAACAATTTAATGTACTTTGTACTACCTCTATACAAAGGAGTTTCAGCATCTTCCATATTCTTATCAAGATCTTCAGCTCTTATTTCAATCCTAGGTTCAATATGATCACCATAATCTTCAAAAACGACATCCTTATACATTTTAAATGTATTTGAAATCTTATCATTTGGAATGGGAGATATCGGGTCTTCACCATGAAAAACCCAATTAGTATAAGATGGATCAATTCAATTAATAACTAAGTATTCATACACTATCTTTGTTGGATGAAAATATTGGTTTTGACATTTTTTGCAAGGGCACACTATCATATCACGATTTGCGATACTTTTAGCAATGTCAACAAAGTTTTTGGCACAATCTCTATATTCCTTTTCAATTCTAAAAATAAAAAAACAAAAATAGAACGTGTCACTAATTAAGATCTAAAATATATATTTGTCAAATGACTATATTTTGAGATTAGTGCATGTGTTAACCTTGAAAATTTTAGTCAATGCTTATCCATTTGCATTGAACCAAATCTGTAAAAAATTATGCAATTAAAATTTGTATAACAAAAGAAAAAAAATTCAAATAATACAATCACTCAAGACTAATTTAAATAATTATGCACTTAATTCAAGACTAACTTAAATATTTAGATGCTATATTTTTCACTAATTTCAACTACCATTAATTATTTCAAAGATCTAATGAGATGTGAAGTCATTAATATCTATAGTACTTAAAAAATCAAATGCATATATAGTCATCTTTGCAACCCATTAAACATAAAGCTTTGACCACAGAATTTGTTTTGTAATAGTATAACAAGTTCTTTTCCCCTCAAAATGTTATACAACAAGACAAGCAAAAGCATTAATGGTATTAATAAGATTGCATTCTAGCGCACGCATAGTAAAACTAGGATTACCAAACTGTCTCTCGGATTAAAACAACCAAAATAAACACATAATGCTAACATCACATAATAAGACCCTCACAACCCGCTTGTGTTCACAACCCACAAAAATATACAGATGATGAGATAACTAAATACACCAAATGATTGTACTTGTTAGGGGAAATAAACTTGGTATTCCTATAACAAACACAAGTTTTGATACTATATTAGTAACATAACTATTTGCATAAAACTTGTTTCAAGAAACATAACTTTAAAGCTCATAATTTTCAAAACAGGATATTCTGGACATTTTATTAAGAAAATGACAATTAAGTAAAAAAATATTAGCCAATATCAACTATCATAAATCGATAGTTGGTATTATCTACTATCAGCCAACGTCTCAATCACATTTACTTCAATAATTAAGTAGAAAAATATTAGCCAATACCAGCAGTGCTAATATGCTTTTCAACGTGCATGCGTGGCTTGACATTGCAAAATTAGTTCAATTTTGCAAGCACTGTATTTTATTTTTCTCTTACTTCAAAAGGGTACATATGGTTACCCAACATAGAAGAAGTTATGACTGAATAAGATAAGAGAGCATTATTAATGTGTGATATTGGAAAAGAGATTGTTAAAACTAGAAAAAGAGTCTCTGCCCATGATAGATTTGTTGGTAGAAATTAATTTTGGTCAATTATTCCATTATTCAAGTGGCGGAGGAGGAGGAGCAGACATGTGAATGCAAATCTTGAGCAGTGTATTAGTTGTTTGAATGAATCACTTTAAAAAAAAAAAAGAAAAAAGAAAGCATGCCATTCATTTCATAGTTGTCATGTTAAGTGTCGAAGCAAAGCATGCATGCACTTGATTATTATGGTTCTTTTGTCATCCATCTAAAACACACCCACCTAGATATTCATCTAATCAAATTAAAATTAGCTGAATTGGACATCATATATTCCAATAATGCACAAGTATTCATATTACATCTAATTTTCATTCAAACAAATATACCTAGAAACAATATACACAAAATCAATGACCATAGAAGCCATAAATAGTCAATAAATAGTTCAAAAAAATACCCCATATATATAAATGTCACGATTGCAGTGTAAAATACAAACAAGTACCTAGAAAAAAAAAAAGATAAATAAACTATTAAAATATAAAATAGATCTTATTTCTGTTAGAGATACAGGGTCAAACAAGCATTTTGTTTTTCAAATGTCAAACAACCATTTTGACTCCAAAAAGAACAACCATTTTTTTCCAAGAACTCCCTCGTTCCACCCCATAGATGAATGGCCCACATGATGACTTTCTCATCCCCAAAGATTTTTTAATTTCTGATGCAAACCATAAGTATGACACATACTTTTTTTATACTTTCATTATACACTTTTACAACACTAATGACTTCTTCAGCTATTCTTCAGAGTCTTGGTTCTGTTTCACCTAACCCCACTCAGTTTTTGTTTACAAAATCTTTTTCAGAATTGAATAAGCAGTGCCCTGCTATCAAATCTTTAAATCCACAAGTACAGAGCCCAGAAACCATGTTCTTTACTCGTGGTATTCGCTGCTCGGTCCACTTTCTTCAAAGGTTACACTCTCTTACCATTTTTTGTTTTTCGGTTTGTTCAATATGTCACTTTATTTCTTTTAATTTACAAACAAAAACAAAAACTATCTTCTAAGTTTGAACCTTTGTCTCTCTATCCTACCCTATCTATGACTGGCCATCTCTTCATCTCGTAACCTTTCTCTCTATCTCCACTCTATAAAAATTTCAGGTAGTTCTGATTTTTTTTTTTTTTTTGGCATTCTTCCACTTCTAAATAAAACAAATATGTCATTACTCATAAATCTATTATTAACTTTTTTTTTTTTTTGCACCAGAACCGTAACATATGAAATCAATGACAGGACCCATATCAGACCTTCTCTAAGCTCTTGTCTGGAGGATCCTGTCGGGCACTTCAACGGACTCCCCGAACCCAACTTGTCGGATTGGAGAAATCCGAGAAGCGAACCCCTTTACTTTACTTAACCGGTTTACTCGTTTTAGGCTTAAAAATTTTATTTTCTTTTAATATAGTTGAAACGGTGTGAATTTTTCGCGTTTGATTGAAAACTAATTTTATAAAAATCGGACAGCATAACGGTTGTAAATTTAACATTTCCAAAATCAACCTGCATAAGAAATACACTTCGAACTATTTTGATCACCGTCCAACTTCTTTCAATCTCAAACATGCATTTTTCATTCATTTCACAAACATGCAATTCTTTTACAAGCATAATTCACATATGTAATTAACATATAACAACTCATACTTATATAAAATATGTGCCTTGTGCAATATGTGCATATCAAGTGTAATGGTTCATTTATATATACATATCAAAATATGATTCATAATCCGTCAAGTATCTCATGTCAACACATAATTATTTGATTCAATATATACACATGTACACAATGTCAAAATACATTAACATCCATATATTTCGTCTCATAATTTCCCCCACCTAAAGTTAATCAAAATAATGTCTTTGATGCAAGAGAGTCCGTGCCAATGTCCACTAAAGTATACGAGCTACACAAAACAAAGAGAGGTTAGGCAATATATATATAAAGGTATAACTCCGCATAGACATTACTTAGAAAGTAATCGATTATTATTATTTTTTTTTTCTTTTGAAAACCATTTCTCATAAGACAACCATGTGCAAAGCCACTACGCACGGAATTTGCTACATCGCGACGTAGGCGAACTTTCTCAACTCTAGGTAACCACAACGCGGAATTTTCTACATCGCCGTTGTAGTGCCAATAGCTTATACTTTACGCAACTACATGCAGAATCTTCTACATCGCATATTGTAGTGCAACTTACTCATCACTTGCAATTAGATACGGAATTTTCTACATCGTTTCACATTCCTATCAACCTTGACAACTACGAGCGGAATTTTCTACATCGCCACGTAGTGCCAAGATGCTAATATCACAACATGCACATGGGTCTTAATTCAACTTTACTTTGCTTTACTATTAAACCTTTTGCAACTTACTCTCGCCTTCGAATCTCATTTCTAGATTCTAAGGCATAACTCATTACTCAACATAAAACTTATGATTTTGGAAAACCATTTTGCAAAACTCTTTGAAACAATATATTTTATCATTGCCATATAAACGGAAATCAACTAGATGTAAGTGAAGTGAAGGACACTTATCTCGATCCCAACGCTCTCAATGCCTCAACGAGCCTCTCACGTCTCGTCCGCGTGCTCGTCACCTACACATCATAGTCTCGTTATAACTTACTCACTTTCATAGCTAAAACTAATAAAAATAGAGTTTCCAATACATTGAAAACTCACTACACCACACTTTCCCAACTCGATTTTTGACTCGACCGAGGCTCTCAAAATTTGGTTTCTTTGTAAAAGTCTTACTTCTAGACCCCTAGGATCATCCCCATATGTTTCATTTGGTCTCCGGAAGCTTAAAACAAAAAGTCAACTTTTTAACTATACGGTTGACCACGAAAAACAGAATTGAAACCAGCCATGGTTTCACCTCCGTTCCTTTTTCTAGCGTCTCCTTATCACATAACTAAGTCGTCCGTAAAGTTTCATCGAGAAACTCCATCGTTTGCTATGTCAATCTAAGCAAAACGCCCCATTTTGGGCACTTTTCAAAGCGATTTTTTACATCGGACAAGCGACGATGGTTTTTCTTTCGTATCTAAGGTTCTTTTACCTAATTATGACCGAATACATCTATTTTGGGCATCAACGAATGCATTTGCATCGCTATTACACATCTCGGTTTCCTACGCCCACTATTTTGGCTATAACTTCGTCAATTTTTATCGGATCGATCCCATTCCAATTTCTATGGTTTTATATCATTCCTAGGCATCATTTGAGGTGTAGAACATCCCCATATATGTCAGTTTTGCCCAGGTTATCTCCAGCCCATGATTTGAGCTCGGGATTGCAAAATTTGTCTAAACTAGCTCTTTTGAACTTCTACCACTTCTACATGCTTTTCTATGCTTTTCCAACCTCAAATATGTCTAAATTTGAGTTCAAAAGTTTCTAATCTCAGAGGTTGTCTACTGATTTTCATAGCCATAACACACCCACACACTCATTCTAGAGTAAAACTTTCAAATTTTTACAAAACTATCTCTCACAAGTTTTTCATCAAACACTTAATCTACAACTACTTTTGCTTTTCCAACAATTTAAATCACAAGTTAGGGTTTCTCCCATAACCCTAACCTACCATTTTACATCATTCAAGTTCCCTTTTTTAACAACTTATAACTATAACATTGATTTACATCAAAATCTCACCAATAACACATCAAGTAAACAAACTAATCCATCATTATATCATACAAACCCAACATCATGCTTTTACACATTTCCACCATATTAAAGTCTATGGAGAAGATGATATCTTACCTTATCTATGCTTAGGGTTTGATATTTTGGCTTGGGATCAACTAGAACAATTGCTTGGAAGCTTGAAAATTGGTTGAAAATATCACTTGTTCTTCTCCCCCTCTAATTTCCTTCCATCTCATGCTCTCCCTCTCAACTCTCTCTTCTATTTTTGTTTCTCACGCCTACTTCTTCATTTTGAATGAAAAAGTGACTAAGTGGTGTATTTTATGGCCACCTTTTTGCTAAATGACCACTATATCCTCTATTGACTTGTTGGATTTACAAAATTGCCCTTAGTTATGTTATTTACTAATAAAAATCAATGATCATTTGTCTCATTTTTTTTTTCATATAATTGAATTATTAACTTACTAAACTAAAGTTTTATAATCTTGCCATCCATTTATATTATATATATATATATATTTTTATTTACTAAATGACCATTTTGTCCTTTTTATTCGATAACTTAGTTTCTAAGGCTAGGAAACATAAAATCGAATATAGGGGTTTACAATCAACACATGACAAAAACAAAAGTAAATCATAGGTTCATTCACTAAAGATATAAACACAAGCAGAAGCAGACAGTCACCTTCGTAGCGTCGATTTCTCCTCTGCTGAGAGCGCAAACCAAGTTGATTTCTCCTCTGTTGAGTGTTGATAATTTCTCTTCTGTTAACCAAGTCGATTGAAGTTAGGAAATAAAAAACATATGTAAGAGAGTTGAGAGAAAATGAGAAATAAAAAATGCAAGTGCTTAAACAAACCTATGTAAGTCACAACAGTTTACCTTCCCCCAATTTTTAGGGTTGAGAGAAAAATATCAAAGCTTGATAGAATGTGATGACTGTGATGGAGGCGGGAACAAAAAAAAGTCACATTGGATTTTCCCATGCTAGATTATATATATATATCATGGAATTTGGATCACGGGCCAAATGAAGCCTGTAATGGAGGCTTTTAAATGGACTCATCACAAAGACCATAAGTTTCTAAATGGGCTTCTCTATCACGGGCTTTTAAAAGCTCGTGAAAACTCTTGTTTTTTAATACGGGCCATTTAAGCCCGTGATAGTTAGGGTGTGATTAATGACCGCTTTTCTTGTAGTGCAGGTTTTCATGATAGTAGGAATGCATCATGAGCAGTTCAATAATTAATTTTAGGTAGAATTTTATCTTGATCACAGTTAAGGTAATATCTCATATATTTCAAGCCTTTAAGAGAATAATCTTATTTTTATCTTCTTAAAAATATGTGTCTTATCTTATCTTACTCTCCTAGCAACCAAGACGATTGGTATCTGTAAGAATACCATTCTCAAAACCTAACGACATACTTTTATATATAATTTATGTGAATTGAATATGTGCTAGTTTTGTATAACCAAAATGACATATTTATTCATGAAATAGATATAGTTTAATGTAATAATTATAACATCACAATCTACGCATAGCAAAAGATAAAGCATGTAACCTAAATACATCTATTGTCACAGTTTTTGTGAGTGAATCTACTACTATCTCATGTATAGATACATACTTAATTGTTACATTCTTTTTCATCACTAGTCCCTAACGAAATTATACATAGTCTCTATATACTTTAATTTACTATGATAATTCAAATCTTTGATGTAGGTAATTACTGTCTAACTATCACAGTATACAATAACTGACTTCTTCTCATTAGCTTTGAATTTAGATCCTTTAAGACTCTTTTGAAGTATACTACTTCTTGGACTACACTTGAAAATACTATAAATTTAGCTTCCATGGTGGACAATACTATGTATGATAGTTTCTTATACTCTAAGAGATAGAATTTTGGCTGAGCAAAAATACATAACTAGATGTAGGTTTTCACTCATCCAAATTACCTCCACAATCAACATCTGTATACCTAACTAGACACATGTTGCGACCTTGATAACACAGGGAGTAATCAATAGTCCATTTCTAAAATTCTTTTAACAACAATCTAATGTTTCTTTCTAGGACTGGATTGATAAATACTTACTAGTCCAACTACGCAGTAGATATTAGGCTTTGTACATATTATAACATACATGAAACTTCTGATAGCTCTGAAGTAAGAAATTTTTTGCATTCTTTCAAACTTTTGTGGAGTCTTAAGGCACATTTTATAACTAAGACTTTGACCCTTCGAGATGGGAATATTCATATTCTCACAATCAGCCATGTAGAATCGTTCAAGAATCTTTCTAATGCATGGCTCTTATGATAAAATAAAAATTCTATTTTAACGATCTCTATCAATTTTAACTCTTAAAATATATACAGCTTCTCTCATATATTTTATCTCGAAAGCTGAGGATAATCATTCATTTATAATTATCCTAAACTCTTTGTTATTTATGGCTAACAAATATCATCCACGTGTAAAAATAGTATTATGAACTTATTTTTTACCCGTTTATCATATACACAATGGTCCTCTTAAGTCATTTCAAATCCATAGGACATGATCACCTCATGGAAATGAAGGTACTATTGTTTAGAAGATTGTTTCATGCTATAAATTGATCTCAAGTGCTTACAAACATTTTGCTTTTAGCCCTTTAAAACAAAATTCACTGGTTGTTCCATGTAAATTTTTTCTTCTAGTTATCTATTGAGAAATGTTGTCTTTACATCCATCTGATGCAATTTCAAGTCTACGTGTGCGATGATAGTTAATATAAGATAAATGGAAGCAAACCTTACTATAAGGGAGAAGATTATTTGTGATGTCCCTCTTCCGAATTTTGTAATGTAAAGGAAGTTTTGTATAAACAATGTATATATACGTATTAAAATGCCCTCGATTGAAAATTAATAAAGTTATTAATTTTTTTTTCCAATCATATAATTGGATTTTAGTAGAGTTTTCGAATGGATCAAAAACGGATTCGAATTCGATAAGCAACATGATGATTTATTAACAATATGAGATGAAATTCATGATCAAGGGATATCCAAAAAGAGCTAGAAGTTATTAGAATAATTTATTTGCATGAATGCTAAAATTTCATTAAAACCAGTATGGTATACATGGAAATTATACAATGAAATAGGGGTATTTTGTTCAAATTAATGTAGTGACATGACATGTAATTAAGTAACAAATATTAAGGGCAAACATTTAAGAAGTTAGTGGCTATATATATGTGAAGTTACTAGAAAAATGGAGAAGAATTGAGAGTTAGAGAGCAGAACTCGGATAAGCAAAAGAAGAGTAGAACAGAAGCTGATCCAAGCCATTTTTCAAGTGAATTCAAGCCCAAAAAGGTGGGGAACAAGTTAAGGAAGGTTCATAAGAAAAATCAATCTAAAAAGAAGATGTAAGATTGAGTTTTGGATTGAAAATTTTGAGTAAAAGTTGTCAAAAATAATTTCAGGACAGCTTGTGATCTAAATCAATTTTCCATGGTTTGGTTCAAGGTTTTGAGCCATAAGACGAGTGGAGAAGCAAGCCAAGACATCAAGGAACACTTGATAAGTTGTTTGATTAAAAATTATTGTTATTTGAATTAGTTTTGATGGTGATTATAAAGAATGAAAACTGCTGGAAATTAATTGTTATAATTGTGATTGAAGTTGTATGAAAAGTTTGATAATATGTGGAGATATATATTGTTATGCATATTGGTTGTGTTAGGGTGAGATTGGGTGAAGAAAATATGGTTGATTTGATGTAGAATATGGGCTGTTTAATATGAGTGAAAGCATGAGAATTAGATGAAGTTAAAATGTTTGATGAAATGCTTCTAGATTCGGCTAACATAGACTTCTGCTTTTATATAAATCCTGGGTTATCAAAACTATTTGTATAGTTATATTTCAAGTTATCAGGAAAAAGGCTTAACTTCACAGGAACCTTCTAGTTGGATCAGGTATCCTCTAGAGGTCCTCCGTGGAGTCGTCGGGCGGGTCGTCTGTCGTATTAGGATAAGGAACAAGGCCTGTCAAAGACTTCCATGGAAAAGGTAATAAAAACATTGGAATGTGGCAAAAGCAAAATCTTGGGCGAATGAGTTCTTCAAGCTAGAGGCTGAAAAGTCCCTGAAGATTGCTCACGTCTTGGATGAAAAACTTAAGCATTCCCAAAAGCTAAGAATAGGTTTGAGGGAAGCTGTGAAATTTCAGGATGACACTATCGCCTCGTTGAAGGAGAAAGGTGAGGGTTTAAAGAAGAAGCTGAATAACACCCAAGGCATGGAGGAAAAGCTGAGAGACAAGAGCAGAAAATTAAAGGAGGAAAACAAAAAGCTTAAGGAAGAGCTGGCTTCGCATAAGCATCGAGCTGATGTAGTCAGAGGTAATTTCTACCAAAGAAGAACTAGCCCGGAACAAGACCGTACTTGAGCCTTAGTCAAACAGGTAGAAGAAAAAATAGGTAGTTTGTTCTTATACAATTTGTGGCGGAAGCGCCTATATGTTGATATTTCATTCTTTGGGCAGGAGGTCGTTAAAGAGGTGAAGATGTATGCAGAGAGGGCTACCCGCCAAGCTACAAAAAAGTCTCAACCAGAGACTAGTTTCCTAACCCCCCAGCCGGGCTCAGGCTATTCTGCTTCTGAGGTGCCCCCAACTCTACCTAAAGGCCTAAGTCCTGCAACATCACAAGATGAAATCTCTCAAGGTCCAGCTCCTTCAAATGTACCACTACTAGCTCCTTTTTCTGGTAGTGCTTCAGCTCATCTAGGACCTTTTTCAAGTTCTTCACAGCCAATTGCCCTTGACGATGAAGAAAAAGCTTCAGCAGGTGATCAGAACATTCCTCCTAGCAATACTTAGGAAATTTTTAATTCTTTTCACTTGATGTGTCTTAACTTATTGTTTGATAGATACTTGGCTAGAAACATTGCAAGCTTCATCCTTTGGTGGTCCAAGTTGTAATATAAGAAAAAATTAATTATTTCAGCTTTAAGTACTACCATCACCAAAGTTTATCGGAGTGTTTAAAATAAAATCACTTACGTTTTTTGTATCAAACCAGCAGTAGGAACCATGCATGAAATTATTAATCACAAATAAACCATAGTTGTATCCATTATGCTGTAATGGACATTGTGCATATTCAATTACCCTAAAGAATCTGAATTCATTCTCCAAATTATATTTAGATAATCAAGAAAGTATCTATCCAGTGATGTAAGTTGCATACAAAATTATTTTTAATAACAAGTTAATGGTAATGAAATCAATATAGAGGTTGTCTACAATACACTTGGGTATCGATAAACTAAGATGATTACAGTCTATTGGTACATTTGCAATTTAGATTATCGGATTACAGCTAAACTAGATCAATTGTTGTAAATAGCAATTAGACATAATAAAATACAATCAGTATCTGTAGAATATGATCATTAATTGTAGTTTTCAAATGTATCAATACCCAAATGCAACATAAAATGTGCTCTACAAATATAGGATACGATACTCACAACTTGTGTTGCCAACTCCTTTCTTTGTGTTTTGCCTTGAGTAAAAAGATAGTTATCCTATAATTTTGCCTTCTTCTCATCCACATTTACAACCAATAAAAACCAATGTATAGTAAAATATTTTAAAACAAAAAGGACAAGTTCATGTACTCAAATGTGATAAGCAAGAATGATAGCAAAATTATTTTATCAAATGGGGCAAGTGTCATTTACACAACCTTAATAAGTAATTAGGGGGTTGCTGTTTTGTATTTGTGCAGACATATATAGTAATTAAAAGCAAATGAAAAATAGTTCAGCTTTTGAATGAGGAACCGGACAGCAAAAAAATAAAAGAAGCAACGTACTGAAAAGTTGAGAGAAAAGAAGAAAGAAAAAGAAAAAGAGAAAGGGGAAGAAGAGAAAAATAGAAAAAAAAAATCTAGATGGGTGAATGGAATATTTGGGTACCAGATTTATCAAGATAAGTTATTTATATTTCATTAGGATTTGAAATCCAGAAAATTAATTATTTTTCCTATAAGTTCTAAATTAAGTTTATATAATTTTAGGATGAATTCAAGTTTATGAGGAATCATATGGAAACCCGTTTTAGATCAAGATTTGAGCAAAAAAGTTTTATGATTGATCGTTTTATTTTAAATTTATTTAATTAATTGTAATTATTTATATTTCAATGTTTATTATTTACTGGAAATGAATGATTACACAAATTATATTTTGCGATTGAAATGAAAATTTATTAAAAATTTGTATATGTACATGTATAAGAAATTCCAATTAGAAATTATGTTTTCAGCTTTGAATTTATTATAAGAAATGTTTAGGAAATTTATAGTAATATTATATTTTGTTTTGAGAGAAAATATTTTTTTATGATTTTGATCAAAGTATTTATTAAGTATTATATGTATAATTATGTGTATTTACATATGAAAATTGTTTGAGATTTGAGAATAAAAATAATAATATTTTTAAAACATCAAAGTTGTACCTTCCTCTCTAACAACCAGATAGGTTTCACATGTATAAGTCTTAGAGAGGTGTATGTGTATGGTAGATGTTTGGGGAGTCATAAAGTGTCCAGGACGTGATGGCCAGATGTTTTCTCTCATATGTGTATTGAGTATCTTCACCACATATGATCAGATTCCTTGGGTATTAGTTGGTGTAGATTCACATATTACAGATGTTTACAATTTTATTGTGAGACTAGGGACCACATTTGTATCATCACCATAAGTCCATAGATAGGAGTCTAATGGAAGCTTGAAACATGGTGCTCAAACAAGAAAAACCTATGCAGTATTCGAAAGAGATTTCAGAAAAGTTTTGATCAGATAAGCTTATATTTTATAAACCATATTTAGAATTATTTCTTATTATTTTCAGAGAAGTTTTATACAGATAATAGTTTCAAAATATATTTTATTAAATATATAATGATGATTTATACAGATGTTACAATTTTATTATGATATGAGAATTATTTATTATTACAAGTAATATTTTATGGTTCATATAGAAATATTTTTTTAGAAAAATTATATCCACCCACTGGCATTAGCACTCACTCATTTATAAAACTCAATTTTTTTTTTCAATTATCCAGTGTAGGTTTGTGCAGATTATTGCATATCGCGAAAAAGGTCACATGGTGATGAAAAAAATGAATTATTATTATTTTTAAGTAGAAACATTTCTGCATCAGTTTATGCTATTTTTACTTAACTAGATTTTGTTAATGTGTTTCCATAATACTTTTATGAATGAAATATCTTTTTCAAATATTTTATGAATGTTTTGATTTCTCAGTTTAGAGGTCCAACACTAGAAATGTACAACTTTTCGATTTTATTTTTCTAAAGGATTTTAGTCAACCCCAAATTTCAATAAAAGAGACTTTAGTTTTCATGGAATTCTCCTAAACTCAAGGGAGAAGTCGAGATAGATCCCGTCATTTTGGTATCAAAACAATGGTTTCAGATTTAGATACTTTTCTTGTCACAAAGCATTCAATTTTCATTTTATTAAAGATAAAGTTACAATTTTATCATGCATCATTGTGCCCAATCTTGCACGAAACCTATAGATGATCTTGGTTAGCATCTAGAGTTTAGTGTGGATAGATTAAGCTGAATTGATTTTGATATGAATATTAGCTGTGTGTTGTATAATAGTAATAAGAGCGTTGTAATATTGTTTAGCATTCTAAGTATTTAAATAGCAACTATTGGAGTATTTAAGAGTTTTATTGAATGATAGTCTAGGTTGGTGTAAACTGTCGTGGTATTGAATTCATTTTCTTATGTATGTGGAAAAATATGGAGATTAATTGAGAATGGAATTATTACGGTTATTGATAAGGAAACGAAAGCAATAACTTTAGAATGACAAATCTCGTATTCAGATAATCCATAAATTTTGAGGCTGAAATTTTATATAGAGAGATAATTTGTAAAGCCTGAATCATAATGGACCTAAGACGGTAATTTGAGCCCAAAATGGAACAATAAATGAGCCCAATTTAAGTTCGAGCCCAAATAGCAATTTTTGTTGGATTGGTTGAAACCTATTTTATTGTTATTAATTTGACTAAACCCAAATTTTATAATGATGTAAGCAATAGGATAAAAGTCTAATGTTCGTGGAATATGGTGACCATGTGATTAAGTGGATAAAATGTCCACAAAACTTGTGGAATTTTAATAGAAAAATAGAATAGTCAAAATGAAATCGGAGTGTCAGGTGTGACTTGTGAGACAAAAGACAACAATGAGATTGAAGCAGGCAATAGGTGGGAAGAAGATGATGGGAGATGTATTATGTTGGTATAGAACTGTGCACCACTTGCACGGGGCCAAGCACACTAACCACTGAAGTCATCACCCAGCTACAGAATATATACCTATATACATATATGTATGTATGTATGTATGTATGTCAAGAGAGGGTCGATTAAGGAGTAGAGGCTACATCTTTTTTTTTAAGAGAAAAAGGACAAACTTTGTGGCAGAGAAAGAAAACACTAGAAATGCACAACTTTTCGATTTGATTTTCTAAAGGATTTTAGTAAACTCAAAATTTCAATAAGAAATATTTTAGTTTTCACGGGATTTTCCTGGACTCTCAAGAGATAAGTCGGGATAGGTCACGTCAGTTTGGTATTAGAGCAATGGTTTTAAATTTAGATACTTTTCTTGTCACAAAGCATTCAATTTTGATCATTTTATTAAAGATAAAGTTACAATTTTATTCTGTATTATTGTGGCCAATCTCGCACGAAACCTATAGATGATCTTGGTAAGCATATGAGTTTAGTGTTGATAGATTCAGCTAAACTGATTTTGACATGAATATGAGATATGTGTTGTATGATAGTAATAGGAGAGTTGTATTTATTTGACCCAGCCCAAATTTTATAATGATGTAGGCAATAGGATAAAAGTCCAATGTTCGTGTAATATGATGACCGTGTCATTAAGTAGATAAAATGTCCACAAAACTTGTGGAATTTTAATAGGAAAAATAGAATAGTCAAAATGAAATGAGAGAGTCAGGTGTGACTTGTGAGACAAAAGACAATAATGAGATTGAACCAGGTAATAGCCGGTCAAAAGCAAAGTCAAGGATTAAATTGATTTATATAATTATAATTCTTTAAATTTCAATGTTTATTATTTATTGAAAATGAAAGATTACACGAATTATATTTTACAATTAAAGTAAAAATTTATTGCAAATTCATATATATGTATATGTATAAGAAATTCCAATTAGAAATTATGTTTTCAGCTTTAAATTTATTGCAAGAAATGTTTAGAATATTTATAATAATATTATGTTATGTTTCAAGAAAGAGTATTTTTTTAATGATTTTGATCAAATAATTTGTTAAGAATTATATGTATATTCAGTAAGAGAATTACGTATATTTGCATATGAAAATTGTTTGAGATTTGAGAATAAAAATAAATATGTTTTCAGAACACTAAGGTTGTATCCTCCCCTCTAATAATCAGACAGGCTTCATTTATGCAAGTTCTATAAAGTCACTCAACACGTAAATGGTAGATGTTTAGGTAGTCAAAGAGTCGCCCAGTACATGTATAGTCATATGTTATTACTCGCTCTGCGTGTATGTTGACTATTTCTATCATGTTAGTACAAGTCTCTTTGGATACTAGTTGGTATAGATTTACATATTATAGATATTTATAGTTTTATTATGAGACTAAGGGCCACATGTGTATAAAAGCCACGAATCTATGGACAGGAGTCTAATAAAGGCTTAGAGCATGGTAGTTAACTAGAATAGCCTATGTGATATTCAAAAGAGATTTTAGAAAAGTTTTGATAAGATAAACTTATATTTTATGAACCAGATTTATAATGAGTTCTTATTGTTTTCAAAGAAATTTTATACAAATAATAGTTTCAGAATATATTTTAATAAATATATAATGATGATTCATACAGATGTTATAATTTTATTATAATATAAGAATTATTTATTATTACAAGTAATATGTTACGGTTTATATAGAAATATTTAATTTTGAAAAGTTATATTCATTCATTGGCGTTAGTGTTCACTCTTTTATAAAACCTATCTTTTTTTAATAGGTATCCACCATAGGTTCATATTAATTATTACATATCATGAGAAGGGCTACATGATGATGACAAAAATGAATTATTATTATTTTTAATGAATTATTATTATTTTTAAGTGGAAACATTTTTGCATTAATGTATATTATTTTTACTTAACCAACTTCCATAAATGTGTTTTCATAATACTTTTACGGAGGAAATATTTTTTCCAGATATTTTATGAATATTTTGAATTTTCAGTTCAGGGGTCCAACACTATAAATGCACAACTTTTTGATTTGATTTTCTAAAGCAATTTAGTATACTCTAGATTTCAATCAAAAAGATCATATTTTAATACAATTCTCCTAGACGCAAGAGAGAAACTAGAATAGGTCTCGTCATCTTGGCATCAGAGCAATGATTTCAGATTCAGATACTTTTATTGTCACAAAGGATTCAATTTTCATTTTATTAAAGATAAAGTTACAGTCTTATCATTCATAATTGTGACCAATCTTGCACGAAACCTTTGGATGATCTTGGTTAGCATTTGTAGTTTAGTGTTGATAAATTAAGCTAAAGTGATATTGACATGAATATGACATATGTGTTGTATAATAGTAATAAGAGAGTTATCATATAGTTTAGCATTCCGAGCATTTGGATAGCAACTATTGGAGTGTATATATGTAGGTGATAAATATATTGATTGGGTAATAAGTGAATATGCCTAGAAGTTGTGGTTGTTTATTACATTTGAATTGTTTGTGGATTAAGGGTTGATATGAATATTTGGTGATTGAGTTTTGATGTGTTTAAATGATATGATCTTATATTTTGATCAAGTAGAATAAATATAGTGTTATTTTGTTTGAACACTATTTAGCACAAGTTGTAAAATTTGGGAATGTTGGCATTACAAAGCATAATAGTTTGTGGAATCAATTAGAAAGATAATAGATAAGTGAGGTAGATCCTATGTGATTTAAGTTCTTAGTGTTTAGATAACCTTTTGATTGATGAATATGATAAGATGAGATTGAGTTGTTATACGTAGGCATAATTCCCTATTTTTGAATACAGATGGAATTTAAAGGTCTAAGTCTTCCTTGTAAAGATTTTGGAGAGTTAAATATTAATACTTGTGTAATATTTGCTTTCAAGTTTTAATTTTGAATCTATTTGTGATTATAACGTAATTTATAGATTCATATAAGGTTATGATCTGAATGTAATTTTGATGGATTTTAATCAAGTTTAGTAATTAAAAAAAAGGTATTTCAGTGGAATTTCATTTTTATTAGTGACAAATTTGTTATAGATCTTCATTTGTACCTATGTTAGTACCTTGATTTTAGTTATTGAATATTCGTTGCTCCGGATTCCTTATAGTTTAATTTGATTGATTATTTTATATTTGTTTAGGAGAAAACAGTGGTAAAATTCCAAGGAAATTTTGATAAATAATTTTTAATTCAAATCATATTAAAGGAGGTGATATCGTGAATTATTATTATGAGTCTTCTATAGTGAATTGAGACTAAAGTGGCTTCCAATAAGGATTATTTTCGATATATTAAATTTGAAACTATTACTCATGGATTTTTATGATTTATAATTTCGGATGATGATATGAATTATATAAGTTGTTTTTGGACATTTATGATTTGGAGTTTTTAGATGAATGAAATTCTGGCGTATCGAATCAAGTTCTAGATTGACTCTTTAAAGGTGTGTAAAATTTTATAATTATTTTGTGGTGTTGTTAATTGAGTGAGTAAAGGTACTTGAGTTAAGTATTAGAGTTGCGCAACGAAAATATGGTGTTAAATCGTTTGTTTGAGAAAATTGATGCATATTAGGTTTGAAATTAAGTTATGAAATAGTAGATCTGAACTCAGAGATAATTGAATGAGACTTATATAAATGTGATATGACGTTAATGTCATAAGAAGTGATCTTGAATGATTTAATTGTTTCCAAAGAGTATGGATGGAAAATGATAAAAATGTTTTATTAATTGTTTATTGGTGAATATTGATTCATTATTCGAAAGTTAAGAGGACTACATGAGGTGTAATAATTACATGAAATAATTTATTAAGTTTTGTTTATTGTTACCGGTGATAAAAAGGAAAATGATTATTATTCATAATAACTGTAGATGTGATTATTTAGAAGTGTATGAGTGTGATCATTGATTAGATTTTAATTGACAAGTTTTGTTTAATGGTTATCTATGTAGGCGTAAATTATTATGATTTTCGATCTTATATATAAGAAAATTTATAGAATATTCTGTTAGGAAAAGATTATGATTATTGAAAAGTTTTATTAAATGATAGTCTAGGTTGGTGTGAAATGTTGTGGTGTTGAATTCATAATCTTATATATGTGGAAAAATTTGGAGATTAATTGAGAATAGAATTATTATGGCTATTGATGAAGAAATGAAAGCAATGACTTTAGAATGACAAATTTTGTGCTCAGATGATCCGTAAATTTTGAGGCTAAAATTTTACATAGAGGGATAATTTGTAAAGCTCAAATCCTAATAGACCCAAGAGAATAATTTGAGCCTAAAATGGAATTAATCAACAAGCCCAAGTGCAATTTTAAGTAGTAATTTTTGTTGGATTTGTTGAAACTTATTTTATGGTTGTCAATTTGATCCGTCTAAATTTTATAATGATGTAAGCAATAGGCCAAAAGTCCAATATTTGTGGAATATGGTGGCCGTGTCATTAAGTGGACAAAAAGTCCACAAAACTTGTGGAATTTTAATAAGAAAAATATAAGAGTGAAAATGAAATGAGAGAGTTAGGTGTGAGAAAATGACAATAATGAGATTGAAGCACGTAATAGTCGCTGTGTCATAAAGATAAAGCGGACAAAATGTCCACAAAACTTGTGGAATTTTAATAAGAAAAATAATGGAGGTTTAATTCTTCTCAACATGTAACTAAAGTCTTGAGCAAATTCAATACATTATTCCAATATTGACTACCGACTGCTGAGTATATTGTCGAACAAATTTGTGGAACAATCAAGAAAAACTGCTCCAGACAACGAAATATGCCAAGATTAATTGAATGACAACCATGCGTTACAATGACTTTTCGGGACATATTAATATATGAAGTCAACAAAGAATTTTCGGCTCTCTAATTGGTCAGTGTTCTTACATCTTCACCTAAGTTGTTCTTTAAACATTCCTCATATATATATATATATATATATATATATATATAGAGGTGATCATCTTAGAGACTTAAAGGACAAAAAGAGAATCAAATGGCTGTTTACTCAATACTAAGGATATGTGTTGTATTATGTATGCTATCATTTTCTTATGGGAGGGTCAACCCCAGCTTTAGAATTAAAGCAGTTAATCTTGGAGGTTGGCTGGTGACAGAAGGTTGGATCAAACCTGCTTTTTTGATGGCATCCCCAACAAAGACTTTCTGGTTTGTACCATACTTGATTAATTATACTTTATAGACTTTCGTTGTTAGTTCTATTCTGTCATTATTATATTAATTCGTGAAACTCTGTCAACTTTGGTGTTGATAATTGGTATTTATTTATTATTATATTAATAAGAATAGGCAAAGTGAAAAGAGAGAGTCAGATGTGACGTGCGAGACAAAAGACAACAATGAGATCGAAGCAGGTAATAGGAAAGGAAAAATAGAAACAAATAAATATATATTTTTAATGGCTTAAACATGAGAGCATTAAGATTTGACTTTGGATGCTATACGAAAAGCAATTCTCGTACAATAGAGAATACCCAAATAAAAATGAGGGAATCCACACAAAAGGATAAGAGGACCCACGTATTAAATGGTGGGATATATGTTATTTTGGTGTAACTAACTAACTGTGCATCACTTCTACAGATATAGTCACGCTAACAAGTGAAGTTATTATCCAACTACGAAATGTATATATATAATAATTTTATTATTAATATTTTATAATTTTAAAAGTTTAAAATGAATTAATAAAATTTATTTATTAAATTTTTTTAAAATAAATTATTATTATTATAATTTAATTTAAATATAATAAATAAATTTAATAAATTTATTCTATTTTTTAAAAATTAAAAAATAAAAATAAAATGATATTCGAAATATTTTAAAACAAAAAGAGGGACAAGTGTCATGTACTCAAATGTGATAAGAAAGAATGATGGCAATTGTTTTTTATAAAAAGGCGCAGGTGTCATGTACTCAAATGTGATAAGAAAGAATGATGGCAATTGTTTTTTATAAAAAGGCGCAGGTGTCATTTACACAGCCTTGATAAGCAATTAGGTGCTGCTGGTTCGTATTTGTGCGGACATATGTAGTAATTAAAAGCAAATGAAAAATTCAACTCTTGAATGAGGAACCGGACGGCAGAAAAATGAAGCAGTGCAGTGAAAAGCCGGGATAAAAGAAGAGGGAAAAGGAAAAAAAGGGAGAGAAGAGAAAAATAGAAAAAATTTTGAAAGCTGAGTGAACGAAATATTTAGATACTAAATTTATCTAGATAAATGATTTATATTTTATTAGAATTTTAAATCTAAAAAATTTGTTAATTTTTTTATAAGTTTTAAATTGAGTTTATATGATTTTAAAGTGAATCTCAAGTTTATGAGGAATGTAACGTCCCGAATATCTGGATGAATAGTACTTCGAACGGAATAATGATTTATGGATAAATAGTTATGAGTGAATAGTGATTTTTAAGAATTGGATTTCAAAAATTAGTAAAAATGAAATTTTTGATGAATAGTAATTTCGGATGAATATTATTTTCGGATAGAATATTAATTTTCGGAAAACGGTTCTATCAAATCATAAGGTTTTAAAATTAATATTACAGACTAAAGAAAAGGAAATGGATAAAAAAAATGTAATTAATTATACATTAATGTATATTGAATTACTGTTCGGAAACTACATGAAGCATATGGGTTATAGAAAATGATTTATATATGAAGCTTTGGATATTATTGAAAGCGATAAAAAGGAAACGAATTATTATTTAAAATATTATAAATATTTATTATTCAGAATAGTTGTAGATGTGATTGTTCAGAATTATACGAGTATAATAGTTGTTGAGGATTCTAATTAACGAATTTTGTTTAATGATAGTCTATTTAGATATTAAGTGTTATAGTTGTGGATAAATATCCCATTGAAGGATTTTTGTAAAAGAAATTAAGAAAATTGGATTAAAAGAAAAAATGTTGGAGGAGTAGAAAATGAAAATTTATAAATATTGAAAAGTCAAAATTGGTGGCGTTTGTTTTCAAAATAATTAATAAATATAGTAATATATATATATATATATATGTGATAGTTAGTGATAAATAAATAAATAATAAAAAAAAGAAAAATAAAAAATAAAAAAAGAAAAAGAAAAGGAAGATTGACATAACAGTGAGGCGGTGATTGTGTGAGTATATATATATATATATATATATATATATATATATATATATATATATATGGTTGATTGGAAACCAACAGAGGAAAGAAGAGAGAGCGGGAGCAGTAGGAAGAAATGAAGAAAAATAAGAGCAGGAGTAGGAGCAGAACTGGGCAGCAGTCGAAAAAAAAAATGGAAGAAAAAAAAAATAGGAGGAGCCCAAATCGCAAGATGGGAAGAAGAAAAATTTATATATATTTTTTGAGTGTTCGATTATTCAGATAAATAAATTTATTTTAATATGATTTGGATCCTAGAATAGTAATTTATTTTTTAATAAGTTTTAAATTCAATTTTATATGATTTTTGGATAGATATAGGATGATGAAAACATAAGAAGGGAACGTGTTTTAGATCCAGAAATAGGTAAAAGAACTATGTGAGTGAATAGTTTTATTTTTAATTAAATTTATGGAATCATGTTTATTGACAGTTCAGATTTTATTATTTATTTCAAGTTTAAGTAAATAATTGTTGAGATAATTGATATTATGAATTATAAATTATGTTTTACAATTGAAAGAAAAGATTATATGTGTTTCAAAGTTGATTTATTTAAGTATGTTTAAAAGGATTATTTAATTAGTTTATTGATTTATTGATTGTGTATTATGATTTATGATGGAAGTATAGAATATGTATTTTGATAATTATATTTTTATTTAGAAATCGAGTTATATAATTTTACATAGAAAATGATTTAAGATTTGAAAATGAATAAAATGATATTTTTAGTACGTTTACGTATATTTAAGTTTTTATTATGTATTGAAAATAAATTAATTATTTGATAAATTGTGTGATATTGTTATTTTTTAATTGATTTGATTTCAAGTTATGTGAAAATTATAATATAAATAATTTTGTGACATCATGAACTGAAAAATTAAAAGTTTAGGAAATATAAATGCTTGTCTAAAAATAGAGATTAGATATATTGTAAATTATTTGATAAATTCTAATAAAAATTTGTTTGAAGTACGAGGGCTTTGATCCCATTGATGAAATGAGTACATAGACGTTTGAGATGATATCTCAAACTCAAGCCCAAAAATGTTGGTGTACTCTTCTTTTGAAAATCTCATTTTATCATTAAAAATTAATGTTTATAAGTTTTTGAAATATTATGAATTTGATTAAAATGATATAGTAATTATATTTGGTATTTGATTTTATGTAAATTGGATATGTTTTGAATGATGTTAGAATAGAATTTAAATTGAAAATAAAATTTTAAAAAGAAAAGGGAGTGTTTGATAAAATATATGCGTGAAAAAGAAAAGAGTGAATTTTATTAAATTTGATGTAAATATGTGATTTAACGTTTACGTGATTTAAAATTTTATTTGATTTTGAAATATATGAAATTATTTCGATGAATTGAAATAAAGGATTGTTTAAGTATGATTTTTATGAATTTCGAACAAAAAAGGGAAAGAAACGGATAAGTTCAGTGTCTTGACCGAATGTATATCAGAAGAAAGACACGAACGTTTTGAAAAATTTTAAGAGTTCATTGAATGAAAAATAGAGTTTTGCGATGTGCATATTGATAATTTGAATATATAAATAAATATATATATGAAACTTTGTGACTGAAATTGAATTTATTGCTTTCTGAATGAAATCGTTATATAAAAATAAAAAATTGTTAAAACTATGAAATTTGTGCTAATTAATAAAATTGAGGAAGAGCCCGAGTAAACCTGAACATTGGTAGGTGGGGACTGGTAGTTAGTATGCTAATAGGGTAATATAGCAGTATTGCACCGTTATACCGATATCGATATATAGGGTTCGACGGATGAATTATGAGAGATACTAGGTGTCTGGTCCTGAAATTGAAACCGACTATAATATGTGATATGTGATATGCGACCTGACGGATGGTCACCGATTAACCGATGCCAGGAACGCTGTTTATTCTGTCTGAAACCCGAATTCTGGTCCATGATATCGTGTCAGAGTTTATGAATAACACTAAAAAAAAATAAAATAAACGAAAACAGTGTTGATAAGATTGAGAATGAAAATTGTTATATTTTATATGTGCATCAAATTGTAATTTGAATTCTTGAATTATTTTGTAAAAGTTTGAAAAATTGTTAAATTTTAATTTACAACTTGAATTTCAAAATATGATGAAAAATTGTGTGGTTACAAATGGAAAGAAATAATGTTAAGTATTTTGTTTGTATAATTGTTAATAAATGGAGTAAGTAGTGAATGTTGATATAAAATTTATGAATGCCTATTAAAAATAATAATTTTCATGCTATCATGCGTTTTTTTTTTTTTAATTAATAAGTTTTATTATGTTTTATTATAAATGTTTGTGTGGTGAAGTGGTTGAAGTCGGACGGGAGGTTCGAAAGGGAAGTTGAGAAAATGAACGTGATTTTAGAAATGTTAATTATTTTTTTGTAGGTTTTTAGATTTTTGGATTTTCAGAAAAATAGAGGAAACTCTGTCGGGTTTGTTAGAAATTTAAATGAACGTGTTTGGTAAAATTTTAATAACATAAAATTTGAGTAAAAGAAAATATAATAAGAAACGAATTTAAGTGAGGTAGCTGACATCCTCTGTCTAGATTATCCGTTCCAACGAAAATCGGGTGGAGGGTGTTACAAGGAATCAGATGAAAATCTAATTTAGATCAAGATTTGAGCATAAAAGTTCTATGAATGAACCGTTTTATTTTAAATTGATTTATTTAATTATAATTATTTAAATTTTAGTATTTATTATTTATTGAAAATGAATGATTACACGAATTATGTTTTACAATTCAAATGATAATTTATTACAAATTCGTATATACGTATACGTATAAGAAATTCCAATTAGAAATTATGTTTTCATCTTTAAATTTATTAGAAGATTACTATAAATTATATTTCGGGAGAGAATATTTTTTTTTTATTTTAATCAGAGTATTTATTAAAAATTATATGTATATTCAGCAAGAGAATTACATATATTTATATATGAAAATTGTTTGAGATTTAGAATAAAAGTAAAGATATTTTCAAAAAACCAAGGTTGTAACTTACCTTTTAACAATCAGACGGACTTCATATGTGTAAATCCTAGAGAGTTGTCCAGCACATATATGACAGATGTCTGAGTAGTCATAGAATCGCTTATCACGTGTATGATCATATGTTATTCATCACTCTGCATGTGTGTTGAGTATTTATACCACATAAGAACAAGCTCCTCTGGGTACTAGTTGATGTCGATTTTTATATTAGAGATGTTTATAATTTTATTATGTGACTAGGGATCACATGTGAATGAGAGCCACAAGTTTGTGGAGAGGAGACCAATAAGGCTTGAAGCATGGTGGTCAAACCAGGAAAACTTATGCGGTATTCAAAAGAGATTTTAGAAAAGTTTTTTGGTCAAATAAGCTTATTTTTTAGAAACCAGATTCATAATGATTTCTTATTGTTTTCAAATAAGTTTTATACAGATAATAGTTTTAGAATATATTTTATTAAAGATATAATCATAATTCATAAAGATGTTACAATTTTATTGTGATATGAGAATTATTTATTATTACAAGTAATATGTTATGATTTATATAAAAATATTTATTTTTGAAAAGTTATATTCATTCATTGATGCTAGTGCCCACTCTTTATAAAATCAATTTTTTTTTTTTTTTTATAGACATCCACCATAAAATTGTGCAGATTATTGCATATAGTGAGAATGATCATATGATGATGATAAAAACATATTGTTATTATTTTTAAGTAGAAATATTTTTGCATCAGTATTTATCATTTTTACTTAATCAGATGTCATAAATACGTTTCCAAAATATTTTTATGGATGAGATATTTTTTAAAAATATTTTATGAATATTTTGATTTTTCAATTTGGGAGTCCAACACTAAAAATGCGCCACGATAACCAGTGAGGCTATTGCTGTGAAGCCATCACTCAACACGTGCGCGCATATATATATACATATATGTATATATAAAGAGTGGGCCAATTGAAGCGTAGAGGCTACATTTTCTTTTTAAGAGAAAAAGTACAAACTTTGTGGCTGTGAGACAAAGATGATAGTGGAAATATTTTAAAACAAAAAAGAAAGACAAGTGTCATGTACTCAAATATGATAAGCAAGAATGATGGCAATATTTTTTTTGTAAAAAGGGGCGGGTGTCATTTACACAACCTTGATAAGTATTACTGTAGGGGTGGTAATTCGGGTTAACGAATCGAGTTGGACACGATACGAACATGACACCATAAGGAAACAGGTCAAACCCCCTCAACATGAATATGATACGATTATTAATGGGTCAAACCCCCTCAACATGAATATGATACGATTATTAATGGGTCAAACCCCCTCAACATGAATATGATACGATTATTAATGGGTCGATATGGAAACGACTCGGTTAACCCATTTATTTACGGGTCATTCATTGACACATTAGTGACTCGTTTAACGACTTGTTTAATGACCCATTTAACCGATACGTTTAATGACCCGTTTAGTTGACATGTTTAATGATTTTTTTTATGACCCATTTAACCATATTTAATACATTTAAATGTTAACATAGATCTAATAAAAACAAAATTAAAATAAAGATACATAACACCTCTTAAATCCATAAATACAATCGAAAACCTAAAAAATTACAATTTAACAATTTAAATTATATAAAATTAAAAAAAAATTGAAAATAATAAAAAATTAAGGAACAAAAATGTATTTTGAAGTTCTAAATAGATCTTTAACTTGAAAATCTATCAACACCATAAAAACACTACTGCTTCTTCATCAACTGCAAAACCGCTATGGATCAATACATAACACACACTCACAGCTATGGATCCATACACAACTGAGTTTCGAACCACCTCAATCTTCATTAATTGAAGAATTGCACAAGACAAGTCAATCGATTTCACTGAAACCACCTTCAAATAAGGGAAGAACAAGAACCCACAAGCGAAAACCACAGCAATCAAGATCATAACATCCACAAACCAAAAACAAAAAAGAATTGCCATTGATAAAAGGAAGCGAAAAAGAAAGAGACGAGTGTTGATAGAAACCAGACGAAGAAACCAGTGACCATTGACAGAGGGGAGAGAGAGAGAAACTAGTAGATACTGCTACTATTGGAGCTCAGAGATGAAGAAGTTGACCGAGTTGGTTATTGAAGATGAAGGAGACGAATGAGATTAAAGAGACAGCTCACGGTCACGGTTGGGTGTTTGTGAGTGATTTGTGAAGGAAAAATGTACGTGTGAGAGTGAGATCGAGTGGCTGGTGTGGTGTGGATGGCTTACGATTAAGGGTTGTGAGTGATTTGAGAATGAAGAATAGTGAGAGTGAGAGTGAGACCGAGTAGGAGTGTAGAACTGTGGTCTGTGGGAGACTGGGAGTGGCTGCCGTCCGAATGGAAGAAATGTTGTGTAGTGTGCGGCTAGGGTTGTGGACTTGTGGTTTGTGGAGAAAAATATGATGCATATATTACCAATGAAATTACATCAATACCCTTCTAACTATAAAATTACTTTTGTATCCCCTCGCTCACGGGTCAACCCGTAATACGATTTAGGAAACACGAACCCGACACGATAAATTAATGGGTTAGACGGGTTGATCTGTTAATTTATCCAAACCGTTTATGCTCAAATTTAACCCGTAATATTCGTGTCGATCCGTTGTGTCGGATTTCAAATTGTCACCCTTAAGTGTTAGGGGTTGCTGTTTCGTACTTGTGTAGACATATATGGTAATTAAAAGAAAATGAAAAAAAAAATCAGCTCTTGAATGAGGAACTGGACAGTAGAAAAATGAAGCAGTGCAGTGAAAAGCCGAGATAAAAGAAGAAAGAAAATGAAAAGCAGGAAAGGAGAGAATAGAAAAATAGAAAAAAAAAAATTGGATAGATAAACGAAATATTTGGGTACCAAATTTATCTAGAAAATGATTTATATTTCATTAGTATTTGAAATCCAAAAAATTATGGATCATTTGTTTTTTTATCTAAAGACTTAACAGTGCTGTTGAAAACTGAAGATTAAGTAGTGATTGAAATATGAAATCTAAATAACATATATATATTTTTTCATATTTGAAAATGTTATAAACTTATTTGTTTTTTAAATTTAAAATTCTCTGAAAATTAGTAAGTTGACATTTATACCCTTTTTACTATTTGTTGTTATGTAATTTTAATTAATCTAATACAAACATTTGAAAATAAATAATTTAATAAATTCTAAACCATTTTTATGTACATATTAATAATATTTTATTAATAATTAAAATATGATTAAAAAATAGTAGTATTAGCCATATTTATATTTAAATAAATTAATATATTTAAGAAAATAACTAAAAAAATAAATGTTTAAATTGTAAATTAAAATATATTAGTTCAATTCTAAGACAATTTGGGATGAGATGTATTTAGGTTTTACTTTTCAAATATATTTTTTTATAAGTATCAAGGAAAAAAAGAAAAGAAAATTTGAATAATACAAAATTAAGATAAATTTGAAATTATGTTATTTTGGGAAGGATAGATTTGGAACAAAAACATTTAAATGTCATTAAATGATTTACATTTAAGTGAAAAATTAAAAATACTTAATTTTTTCAGTTGTTTTTTGATAGTTTTAAGTGGTTTAATCGCTTAAAAAAAAAAAACAAAAACATCTTAATAAGTGTAATTCAGCACTATTAAATCTTAAGTGAAAAAAACAAATAGCCCATTAATTAATTTTTCTATAAGTTTTAAATTGAATTATATGATTTTAGGGTGGATCTCAAGTTTATGATAAATCAAAATTTGAATAAAGATGTTCTGTGAGTGAATTGTTTTATTTTAAATTAATTTATTTAATTATACTTATTTAAATTTAAGTATTTATTATTTATTGAAAGTGAATGATACATGAATTATGTTTTATAATTGAAATGAGAATTTATGACAAATTCGTAGATATGTATATGTATAAGAAAATCCAATTAGAAACTATGTTTTCAGCTTTAAATTTAGTATAAAAAATGTTTAGAATATTTATAGTAATATTATATTATGTTTCAAGAACGAATATTTTTTTAATGATTTTGATCAAAGTATTTATTAAGAATTATATGTATGATCAGCAAGAAAATTACATATATTTGCATATGAAAATTGTTTGATATTTGAGAATGAAAATAAACATGTTTTCAAAATGTCAAGGTTGTACCCTCTCCTTTGACAGTTAAACAGGTTTCACATGTGTAAGTCCCAGAGAGTCGCCTAAAATATGTATGACAGATGTTTGGGAAGTCATAAAGTCACTCAACATGTATATGACCATTTGTTATCTCTCGCTCTGCGTATTTATTAAGTATCTCTACCATGTAAAAACAAGTATCCCTAAGTACTAGTTGGTGTGGATTTTCATATTACAGATGCTTATAGTTTTATTATGAGACTGAGGATCACGTGTATGAGAGCCATAAGTCCATGGATAGGAGTCCAATGGAGGCTTGAAACATGATGGTCAAACAAGAAAAGTTTATGAGATTTTAGAAAAGTTTTGATCAGATAAGCTTCTATTTTATAAACCAGATTCAGAATAATTTATTATGGTTTTGAAAAAAATCTTATGTAGATAATAATTTCAGAATATATTTTATTAAAGATATAATGATGGTTTATACCAATGTTGCAATTTTATTATGATATGAGAATTATTTATTATTACAAGTAATATGTTACGGTTTATATAGAATTTTTTTTTTTTTTCGAAAAATTATATTCACTCACTTGGGTTAGCACTCATTCTTTTATAAAACTTTTTTTTCTACGTATCCGCCATAGGTTCTCATAGACTATTGCATATAATGAAAAGGACTACATGATGATGACAAAAATGCATTATTATTATTTTTATGTGGAAACATTTTTGCATTAGTGTATATTATTTTTACTTAACTAGATTTCATAAATATGTTTTTAGAATACTTTTACAGATGGAATATCATTCCCTGATATTTTATGAATATTTTGATTTTTTAGTTCAGGGGTTCAACACGAGTAATGCACAACTTTTCAATTTGATTTTTCTAAAGGATTTTAGTAAACTCTAGTTGTAATTAGAAAGACTTTAGTTTTCACGCGATTCTCTTGGGCTCGAGAGAAAAGTCAGGATGGGTCCCGTACTCAATGTCTTACTATTGTTGTTGCTTGTAATTGGTTCACTCAACAACTTGGTGTTCAGAATGCTTTCTCCATGGGGATTTACATGAAGTTATGCATATGGAACCTCCACCTGGCCTTCACCAATAGGGGGAGGATCTTGTATATCGGTTCAACAAGTCCATTTATGGTCTTAAATAGGCATCAAGAAACCAGTTTTCTACATTCTCGGATACTATTCAAAAAGCTGGTTATTTGCAATCCAAAGTCGCCTACTCATTTGTCACTAAATTTCAAGGTACTTCTTTCACTTTGGTTCTTATTTATGTTGATGATATACTACTACAGGCAATGATCTTCAAGAAATGGAACGACTTAAAAAAAATTCCTTCTCAAACACTTCTGCATGAAAGATCTTAGTGATTTAAAATATTTTCTCCATCCAAGAAAGGAATTTTCAAGTCTCAAAGGAAATATGTGTTAGATGTCTTAGAAGATTTGGGGCTTCTAGGTGCACGACCATACAGTTTTCTAATGGAACAAAATTTGTAACTCACTCTCACAGATGGCTTAGTATTGAGTGATCCAACCAAATAATGAAGATTGGTGGGCAGATTGATCTATCTTACTGTCACAAGGCTAGCCATAGTCTACTCAGTTCGCATTTTAAGTCAATTTATGCATGAGCCTAGAAAAGGACATTGGGATGCTGCTTTACGATTTCTTAGATATATTAAAGGTACGCTAGGATGAGATTTCTTGTATCACTCAAAAGGTGTATACAACTTTTCTAGATATTTTGGAATTTATTGTTTTCTTCCACTCACAACTTATAGAGTTTGAATTTGTCATCATCCTTTATTTATTTATTTATTTATTTTTGTTTCCTGTACTACTCTCATCTTATTATTAATCAATCAAACAAAAGCCTATCAAACTCCCTATAGCATTGTGGAACTCTTTTTTCCCCACACAGCACATTATCAAGAGCTATATCCAATCAAAAGCTTTATAAAACTTTTCTGTGTTTTGGAATTATTGCATTTTTCCACTCATGAATGGTAGACTTTAGATTATTCTTATTTGTTTCTTGTTTCCAATTGGAAAATTGCAAATTTGTTAATTAATTATAATATATATGTTTTTTCCTTTTGGATGTTTCATCCAATACAATGATCACAATTTAAAGGTTGTATCTTATAATTAGATTTATAGATTTTCCTGCTAAATAAATAAAAATTGTAGGATGCAGAAAATAAAAAATTAATTAAACACCCAAACCTTACTTGTTCATGTAGAACTAAGGTTTATTGGTAAAATAAGATGATTCATAAGATCGAATATATATATATATAAAAAACTGCAGGATTAAAGAATATAAGTTTTCCTAATCTTTAAATTCATATAAAACTGGGGGCAGGATTAAAGAATATATATAGGTCATCACTAGAAAATCAACGCCAATTCTACATAGCCATGTTTCAAAATTTATGATTAATATGGGTGAACTTTACGTTGTTTGAAAATTAAAGAACTTCCAATATCAACATTTATGTCATCACTTTTTACCGATGTTTCACTGTTCAAAAACTTATTTTTAACTTCAACATTGTAAAGAAAATATCGATGGTAAAAATTTTAACTACAATAAATTAGAACGACATATTTTAAAATTATACAAGTCATAGCATGTAAAGCAACATCAATAATATAAATAAAGTATAATTAAGATAGACCAAAATCTTATAATTATGCATTGTTTTATTTAAATTAGGATTTTCATGCATATTTTTGTAGAATATTGGCTTTATAGTAGAAAAATTCAGATTCTAATGTTTACAAAACTATTTTGACCTAGTCATCATTCAAGCTCACATGAATTTAAATGATGACTAGGTCATATAATTCCATAGAAGAAAAATACAAGAATGAGTTGTAATGGAGAAAACGATGGTGGTTCATTTTATGGAGTCCACTACAATAATGTTAATGGAGCACGTGGTTTTGGAAAATTAAAGTATAATTAAGATAGACCAATATCAATAATATAAATAAAGTATGATTAAGATAGACCAAAATCTTATAATCATGCATTGTTTTATTTAAATTAGGATTTTTATGCATATTTTTGTAGAATATTGGCTTTATAGTAGAAAAAATTCAGATTCTAATTTTTACAAAACTATTTTGACCTAGTCATCATTCAAGCTCACATGAATTTAAATGATGACTAGGTCATATAATTCCATAGAAGAAAAAGACAAGAATGAGTTGTAATGGAGAAAACAATGGTCGACCATTTTATGGAGTCCACTACAATAATGGTAATGGAGCCCGTGGTTTTGGAAAATTAAAGTATAATTAAGATAGACCAATATCAATAATATAAATAAAGTATGATTAAGATAGACCAAAATCTTATAACCATGCATTGTTTTATTTGAATTAAGATTTTTATGCATATTTTTATAGACTATTGGCTTTATAGTATAAAAATTCAGATTTTAATTTTTACAAAACTATTTTGACGTAATCATCATTCAGACTCACATGAATTGGAATGATGACTAGGTCATATAATTCCATAGAAGAAAAATACAAGAATGAGCTGTAATGGAGAAAACAATGGCGGTCCATTTTAGGGAGTCCACCACAATAATGGTAATGGAGCCCACTTGGTTTTGGAAATTAAATGAATCACCACTCCTGTCTGTGTTCAACTATCAATTTTGAGAGAGTGAGTTCTACCAGAGAACAAAGCCAATCTTTCTTGCTTTCTCTCATAGTTTTCCTTACATATCTCTGTTTCAACAAACTAATGGCAGAGCTTATTCTTTGTGCTGTCCTTCCTGTGTTGTTTGAGAAACTGACCTCTCCTGAGCTGCTTAAGTTTGCAACTCAAGAGGGTGTACATTCAAAGCTCAAAAATTGGGAAAAAACGTTGAAAATGATTAAGGCACTACTCAATGATGCCGAGCAGAAGCAGCTGGAGGAAGAAGCTGTGAAGATGTGGCTGGAAGAGCTCCAAGACCTGGCTTATGATGCGGAGGACATCTTGGATGAGTATGCGACTGAGGCTTTGAGAAGAAGGCTGAAGATAGAAGAGCATCAGGCTAGCACCAGTACAGCTCGGAAGCTGATTCCTGCTTGTTGCATTAGTTGCACTCCAACTGCTTTATGGTCTGATTTCAGTATGCACTCCAAGATAGATAATATCACTAGTCGGTTACAAGATCTCTGCAAGCAAAGAACTGAACTTGGGTTGGTTGAGATTGCTGGAGGGGGATCAACTGTTGGAGGGAGATCAACTGCTTCACAACAAAGACTACCCACAACATTTTTGCCTACCGAAATTGTCGTTTATGGGAGAGAGGATGACAAAGCCAAAATACTTGAAATGGTGTTGACAAATGAACCGGGTGTTGCCAACTTTGATGTAATTCCCATTGTAGGGATGGGAGGAATTGGTAAAACAACTCTTGCTCAGCAAGTGTACAATGATAAGACAGTGGAAGATTTCAAGCCCAAAGCATGGATATGTGTCTCTGACAATTTTGATGTCTTAAGAATCTCAAAGGCAATTCTTGAGTTTATCACTTCCTCATCATGTGATATGAAAGAGTTAAGTGCAGTGCAAAATCAATTGAAAGAAGCATTACATGGAAAAAGATTTCTAATTGCTTTAGATGACATTTGGAGTAAGAGTTATGACTCATGGGAAAGGCTAAAAGCCCCCTTCATGGCTGGAGCGCCTGGTAGTAAAATCATCGTGACCACTCGCAGCACTGAAGTTGCATTAGCTATGCGACAACATAAGTATTATAACTTGAAATTTTTATCAGATGACGATTGCTGGGCAATGTTTGTGGCACATGCTTGTAATAATAGACGAACCATTGCACATTGGAATATAGATATAATTCGTGAGAAAGTTTTACAAAAGTGCAAAGGGTTGCCTCTTGCAGCAAAGACTCTTGGAGGTCTTTTATACTACAAAGAAACAGAAGATGAGTGGATGAACATCTTGAATAGCAAAATATGGGATCTAGAAGGCAATATTCTTCCGGTGTTAAGATTAAGCTACTACCACCTTCCTTCATATTTAAAAAGATGTTTTGCCTATTGTTCTATTCTTCCGAAAGATTATGAATTTGAAGAAAATGAGCTCGTTCTTTTGTGGATGGCAGAAGGATTGATTCAACAATCAAACACCAATATGCATCTAGAAGATTTGGGAGGTCAGTATTTTCATAATCTATTATCAAGGTCAATTTTCCAAAAATCGAGTAGCAACATTTCTAAATTTATAATGCATGACCTTCTTAATGATTTGGCTCAAATGGTTTCTAGCCAAATAAGTTTTAGGTTGGAGGATGAAATGGAGTCAAATAGTGAATTAAAAATATCTGATAAGGCTCGTTATGGTTCATATATATGTCATGAATTTAATAGCAAAAGGAAATTTGAAGTCTTCAAGGATGCTAAGCATTACTTAAGGACCCACTTGTCAGTCCCACACATAGATAATAACATGACAACCTGTTACATTAGTAATCAAGTTGTTTCCAATTTGTTGCCAAGGTTCAAAAGGTTAAGGGTGTTGTCGTTACAAAATTATTATATTGTTGAACTACCTAGTTCAATTGGAGGCTTAAGACTTCTTAGATATTTCAACCTATCTTTTAGTGGTATTAGAAGTTTACCTGAGTCAGTAAACTCATTATGCAACTTACAAACTTTGTTATTAAGGGGTTGTCAAAATCTCTTGAAGTTGCCTGATAATATGGGGAATTTAATCAATTTACGTCATCTTGACATTTTGGATGCATATTCAATAGAAGAAATGCCATTAGGGGTTAGAAAATGGGAATGCCTTCGAACCTTATCTAACTTTGTAGTTGGTAAAAGTTCTGGAGCCAATTTAAAAGATTTAGAGGATTTAAAATCACTTTGTGGAGAACTTCACATTTCAAGATTAGAGAATGTGACAAATTCTCCAGACACCAAACAAGTCATATTGAGTAATAAGAAAGACCTAAAAGTGCTTTTACTAGAATGGGGGTTTAGGTTTGATGAATCACAAGTTGAAGAAGTGGATTCATCAGATGAAAAGGTACTTGATATGCTTCAACCTCATAAAAATATAGAAAAGCTCACAATAAGATGTTATAG
This sequence comes from Dimocarpus longan, assembly GCA_022984855.1. Lineage (NCBI taxonomy): Eukaryota > Viridiplantae > Streptophyta > Magnoliopsida > Sapindales > Sapindaceae > Dimocarpus > Dimocarpus longan. The sequence continues at coordinate 33,193,635 of CM041014.1, read as the reverse complement.
GGGTACAAAATTTTCTTCTTGGGTTGGAGGTAGTTCATTCTTAGAGTCTAAGATAACAATCCTAGAGTTGATAGATTGTAAGAATTGCACATCCTTACCTTCACTTGGGTTGTTAGGCTCACTCAAAATTCTCACCATCGAAGGTATGAAGGGTATTAAAAGCATTGGTTCTGAATTTTGTGGAGAGCATTGTGCAAAACATTTTCAATCTTTGGAGACTCTTTATTTTAAGAATTTAGAAGAATGTATGCATTGGGACCCCATTAAAGAAAATGACAACTTTCCAAAACTCCAAGAGCTTTCTATTATAGATTGCCCTAAGCTACATGAAAGATTACCCCAAAATCTATCTTCATTAAAGAAGCTTGAGATTCACAAATGTCAGCATTTGGTGGTTTCATTATCAAACATCCCAAGGCTATGCGAGTTGAAGCTTGACGAATGCAAAAAGATTGTATGCACCAGCTCAACTTACTTTGAGTCATTAGAATCCATGACTCTTTCAAATATTTCAGATTTTGGTGATTGGTTAATGCAAAAATTTAAGAAAGTTCGAAGTCTAAAAGTTGAGGGATGTAAAGAAGTAATAAAATTGTGGCAAAATGAGATTTTCATGGAGAAGCGACGTCATGGATTGCATAATTTCATTTCTCTTAAAGAGCTTGTTTTTAAAGATTGTGATATCCAACTCACAACTTTGCTTGAGGGAATTAAACAAAAGAATACACTTGTGGAAGAAATGAGTATTGAGAGGTGTAATTCTCTAAATTTCATTTTTAGAGGACATATACTTCAATCCTTAAAGAAGCTTCAGATTAAAAATTGTAATAAATTGTGGAGTGTTTTGGATGATAATGAGGATACTTGTCCGTCATCATCTTCATCTCCAACATTTTTACCTCACTTAGAGAAAGTCGACACCAACATGTGTCATCTTGAACACTTGTCTTTAAGTGGATGTCCATCTCTCACATGTCTGCCCTCAGTATACACAAACTCTCTACCGCACTCACAAGCCTCTCTATTTCAAATTGTTCAAATCTCACAACATTGTCGTTGACAGGTCATTTACCTGTGGCACTCGAACATCTTGAAATTTCCTATTGCTTAGAGCTCACAACCCTGTTACTAAAAGGTCATTTACCTGAGACTCTTGAAACCCTGAACATTCATTCATGTGGAAAATTAGAGTCAATAGGTGACAAGTTTCATAACAACAATACTCTTTACGAAATCAACATCTCCAATTGTAATAAACTCAAATCCCTTCCGGAGGGCCTAAACACTCTTGCTAGTCTCAATAGCATCAATATATCTCATTGTAAAGGTTTTACTTCCTTTCCAAAAGGAGGGTTCCCCTCAAGTAATTTAACAGTTTGGCTCTGGGGATGTTCAAAAATAGAAGCCCTACCTAGTGGAATATACACTCTCTCCTCTTTACATATATTCAATTGTCCAAACATCTCATTGTTTGAAGAAGGTTTGCCCACCAAACTCACAGAGCTTACAATTAAGGGTCAAAAACAATATAAAGCACTTATGGAAATAGGTCTCCACAATTTCATCTCTCTTGAATACCTCAACATTCATGGAGTGTTAGATGGAGAGTGTAGCCAGGAGGAGGACATGACAATTACTTTGCCCCCTACTCTAACTCAACTATGGATTGAAGGATTCCCAAAGTTGAAAAACTTGCATTTTAAGGAATTCCAAGCCCTCTCCTCTCTGAAGTCCTTGACGATCCGTGATTGCCCAGAGCTTACATCACTTCCAAGCTTGCCATCCTCTCTTTTGGAATCATATATAGAGGGATGTCCATTGTTGAAAGAAGGTTGTAAACGAGATAAAGGAAAAGAGTGGTCTAAAATAGCTGACATTCCTTGCGTTAGGATAGATGGCAAATTCATCTATGATCCAAGGTAGGAAGCATGAGAGGATTAACTTGTTCATGCTCATACTCTATATCAGGTATGCCCATTTATAATAGCAAAACACTTAGTTTCATTTTCATGATAAACAATTTCTTATTATTATTACTTCAATGCCCTGTGTAAATACACTCTTTAATGTATTGAAGACTTACTAACTTATTTGTATTTTGCTTGTTTGACAGAAGTACTAGCAAAATTGATAATTGGAGATTCTCTTGTTTCTAGGTCATGTCTGTCCTCTTGTGTGTAAGTCACTCTTTTCCCATCAGACTAGTTGGTTTCATTTGCTTTTGTTCAACTTATTTTTATAGTTACTTCTTGATAATTACATCTGAGATTTTGGTGTTATCTCTGTTTTGGTCTGTTATAATGTATGAGTTATCTATATAATTATACTGCTTTCTATGAATGTGAGCTTCTACAAAATTCCTCATATTTATCTTTTTAGCCTGTAACCTCTTTTTGCAACTCAAACCTATTTGTGTAGCTGCCGTTAGATGTTAGCTTTTGTATGAAGTGTATTTGTGATTATGTTCTACCAATAGCTACTAGTGCTCCATATGTTTTTTCGAAAGATTGAATATTATGTGTTATGTCATGTGCTGAATTTGCATAAATGTATCTGAATCAGGTTGAAAAGGTTTTGGAGTAATCTCAAAACTGGAAGAACAAATGGAAGATCTATAAATTCATGAAGAAATTGTTGAAGCCTCCTTTTCCTGTAAGTAATTGTATTATATAATCTACTCAGAAAAGAAAAAGAAATCATATTTTAATTGATCTTACATGGTTATGCATCTGCCTTAAGTTAAAGCTCAAGGTTTTGTTCCACTGTATGTTGTAGATTATTGATTTTCTTACGTATGATTCAAGTCATACAACATCAGTCATAGTTTGAGAGTATATATGGTGTCAATTTCGTATAAGTATTTTGATCAGGCTTGTTATGATATCATGAAAAGCACAAGTCCCTTTCATTATTTTGGATTCCTGTTGTCGATAGATGACATTTTGTTTCGTATCTAAATGTGAACTACTTATGTAACTTATCGATACATTATTTCATTGGTCAGTTTTTCACATTCATTACATTTATGTGTGGTGTTATGATTATTCATATTTGTCATCATTACATCAATGCCTTGAAAATATAGGATGTTGTATCTTTCAAAACAATTCATGTGATTGTTTGCAATTTCTTTGTATGTTTAATCATCATGTTATTACTATAGAGGGACCTTGTACTCCACGATGTCAACTAATGCCTAGAAGATTGGGTTATCATTTCATCTGAGCAACATCTAAGATCTTCAACACAAAGCATTTGTACATTTGTTTGGGAAGAATGTTCATCATCTTCTAATTCTTACACTCATCTTTCCTAGAGCCCTAGACCTTAGCAGAGGATTGTTTTGTAAATACTGGAGCATCTTTCCGTGTTTTCTGTTCTAAGTTAGAGTTCATTATGTTCTTCTTTTCTTCTAGAGAAGTCCTTCTAGTTCTGTATTTTAATTGGTGATAAAACTGCTGAGAGCAATTCTGCTATGGCTGCATCATATGAGCTGCAATGCTATATTCTAGAATTTTATTTCTGCTAAAGATACTACTAGGTCCTAATACTATATACTTATATTAGAAACTGAATTTTTGCTTTCTTAATGTTGCTTTGTTGCAAGGGTTTTGGCCTTGTCACAAAGTTAGGTTCCAAATATTTTCCGACTACAAAAGAGTTGCTTCAATTGCATGTGATGTCATGAAAGTGGGGACCAACAAAGATCAGATAGGAGTGTTAAGCAAAACATTGCATCTTAAATCCCAAAGCGAGGTGCTCTTTGTGAGGCCATTGCTATTTTCTTCCTTTTTTATTTTGTATCCCTTTAATGGAAAACAATGAACTATTTAGATCTTGAAGTGAGGTGTTCCTATTGATGAATGATTCTTCATGTCATTGATTTTTTGAACGTTTGTAGGTGAAATGGTATGGCATTGTTTAAATGGAGATATTAGAAAATGTTCACCTTGTTCTGGTTTGCAAGTAACCTGTCGATCAAATTCCCAACATTAGAAGGCAAACACAAGTGACAAAGACAATTTCTTGGCATCAAATATTGCAAGTTGTACAGCTGTGTTACATCAACTTTGATCTTATTGTCAATAAGGTTAAGGTACCAATATTCAAACTATATTTTCTAATCAATGTTATTCTATAGCGTTGTGTCCATTTGGTAAATAGCAAGATTTTCTTCAAATCTAATCTGGTTCGCTACTATTCTTTATGAATTTGCGATGATCTCTAAAGTTGAGTATCGTATTCTTTTGCTAAAAAACTTGATTTTGGTTTTTGTTTTCAGTTCCTGAGTTGAAGTCATATCTATGATGTTGAACATGTTGGCTATAGCTGTTTTCAGCTATTGTTGGCTAACCTGAGGTGGAGTGTATATGTTGGAATTTTGGTGGTGCATTTTTGTACGGAAAAGCATATAAGATTTTACTATCTGCTTTTAATGGAGACTAAACAATAGCAATTCATCAACACTGTAGAGGAGAAAGCATCAAAGGATGAGGAATTTAGAGGATTTATAACATCAAATCAGGTATGCCCATTTATTACATCAAAACAATTGGTTACAATTTCATCTTTTCATTTTCCATTAATTTAATCATCTATTCTAATACTCATATCAAATTTTTTGAAATTGGTTCTCTGCCTTTAAATCGAAAGACTAACTTATCTACTTTTTTGCTTTTTAGATAGTAGGAAAAAATCTAAAAAACACCCTGAAATGAAAAATATTGTCAATTCACCCCACTTTTTTAAAATATTAGCCAAGATACACCCTACCGTCAATCAAAGGCGGTTTTCATCCAATCTTGCAGTGGTTTTGTTATAAAATCACTAAATGACCAAAATACCCTTAGTAAATGTTTACCAGAAAAAATAAACTCTCTTTTGCTTTTAAAATTATTTAAAAAGATAAATATACCATTCATATTTATCTTTGCAAAACTTAAAAATTAATAAATAATTAAAAACAATTAATTAAATCCATACTCCAAAAGTCATCAAAATGAATTCTACCTATAAGTTAAATCCATTATTCTACAGTGCAATCATTAAAATGATATCAATACATTTCATTTTTTTTTTTAAATTTTAAACTGGTATTTCATTAAAAGAAAAGAAACAAACAACTAGCATACAACCAGAAAACAAACAGGTAGCATACAACCACAAAACAAACCCAGAAACCATACAAGAATAGAGACAGTTTCTACAAAGTGACAAGACTAGATTTTAGCATGTTCAAAAAGTCAAGCTAACTTTAAGTGCTATTCTATAATTTTACGAGATTTAGTTTGGTAACCGAATTCTACCTAGGGATTGGTCTAGGTAATAAAAAATGCAGTTATTCACTGTAAAACAATGTTATTTGGAGCCAAAAAAAAAAAAAAACTCAACTAAAATGGTCTTGTGTAGCTATTAATGCACTGTCACATAGTACTTCAAATACCAAAGTGCACAAGCAATATAACATCTTTATGGATTTAACATGTCCAAACAACATGGTTTCTTAAACAAAAATAGCTAACAAGTGTATCAATAACCCAAGTTGGCGGACCATCAATAACACCTCTGTTTTGGAATCAATAACCCAGTCAACTCAGAACACATAATACCTTTGTTCTGTCTCCACTTTTGCCGTCGCACAAGCACCACCCGATTTCTGGGGAGCTTTAATGATGATGGAGCAACATAGATGGCTTTTCCACCAAGGTTCAGCGGGACGATGGAGCAACATCAACGGCCTCGCTGGAATCCACAAATGAAACCTACGAAGATCAGGCAATTGGAATATGGGTTTGAAAACCCAGATCCAAGATTTGAAAGAGGCCTTTGCAGGTGGTGATGACAGCGAGTTTCGAAAACACAGATGGTAGGTGTGTTTGAGCTGACAGGCCGAAAGTACTGCTTCCCTCTGTCGCGGTGTGAGAGAGAGAGAGAGAGACAATGGATAGAGAGTGATAATGGTGGCAGTGAGTGAGAGAGATTGGGGGTAAGAGAGAAAGTGAAATGGTTGGGCTGGGTAAGATGACAAAGAGTGAAAGTGGTGGCAACATTTATCTCCCATGCATTTACCAATTTGCCCTTTGTTTCTAACGGATCTGTCAACTTATGGACGGAACTCATCAACCTATTAAGGTTTGGGTTTTTTTAGATAATATTTTTGAAACCAGGGGTGATTTGACATTATTTTCAGAACCAAGGGGTAAAATAATAATAACCCTAGATAGTATGTTATTGCAATTTAAGTTACTAATCTTAAGTAGCTTAACTCTGGACATGCTCAAATTGACGAAATTTGAATCCAGGTAATTAGAAATTTTGTTTATTTCATTTTTGCTTGATTCAGTTGAATTGATAAATAGGTTGTTTCTAAAATGTCACTGTATTTGCCTACTGTTTTAAATGTTTAGATAGCACATCAAGTTGATGAGTGTCAAATTTTTCGTACTGTGAAGAGAATGGCATGTTTGCAAGCAAAAAATTGCTTCATTACATTCTATGTAGAATAGCTTGTTGTCAAATGTCAAGGACTAACACATCGGCTACAACAAAACCAGGGAATCTTCCAACTATAAATGTAAGAATACTAGTTGACTTGAATAATTGTTTATTTTCACTATCTAAATGGCCAGTTTGCTCAAAGAGAATATAGCTATATGATACCTTATTGTTATGCTTTGTCATCAAAGACACCTGCATTGTGCTAAGCAAAAATATATGGCTGATTTAGAATATGTGTTATAACAATCCTTGATGGCCTCCCGTCCAAATTCACAAAATGAAGAAATATTCTGCTTCAATTCTTTCATAGAAATCCGTGAAAAGATATGAGGAGGCTCCACATCAAAATCTCAGGACAATTTCAAATGCAGGAGGTATGTTGGCATTATACTCATCATTTTCTCTTTAGTATTTTCTCACTTTTTCTTTATCAAATACATTTTCGTGGATATTTAAACAGCTGGAAACCAAACTGAGCTGATGAAAGACATTAAGTCCTTAAGAAAGAAAACAGAAGCTATGCCAATTGCTTGCTTTTAATCTTGGTGAAGATACTTGAATAGTGTGATTCTCTATCTTTTGGTTGTTTTATTTCATAATGTAAGTTTCATCCATGGACTTCTCTATCTTTAGCCTAACAAGATTATGATAGTTGATCTTCTTGTCAATGGTAATATAGCGGTGTTGAAAAAGGTGAAGAAAATCGAATAGTATGGTGAAAATACAACTATGTTTTTAGAGATAGGATCAATCAACCTGCACATATATTTTTTTTTAGCCCAATGAGATGAAGCTTCTAATGTGGTGAACAATCTCCACTGTGTGATTTGAAAGTTTGGTTGCATTTTTTCTTTTTTGGTTTGAAACAAACATGGATTTTCGACACAAAGCATTTGTATATGCGTTTAGGAATGCTAACAAGATTGGGCTACCGTCTCATCTTAGCAACATCAAGATCTTCAACCCAAAGCATTTGTATATCTGTTTAGGAAAATTCTTAAATTGCAGATACAATCCTGGATGAAGAGCCTTAGACCTCAACCAAGGTTTGTTTTGTAAATACAAGTTCTATAGTTACAGAAATCAACTATAGACATTTGGATATCCCATTCATCTCCTAGTGGTATTAACCATCCTCCATACTATAAGCTTAAACTTCCTTTTAAATGAATGGAGATACAAATATGTTATGAAATGTGTTCCTTGTTCAATAGTTTCTTCCACTCTTCTGCCATGTGTTGAAAATATAAACTTGTTTTTTGAGCAAGCCCATTACCAAGCCCAAGTCCATCAAGAAGAACCTTCTAAGGTTAGGTATAATGTTAGGTGTAAGGTTAGGTGTAAGGTTAGGTGAGTCAATTTAAAAGTATTTGTTTGGTTGGTGAAATTGTGTGGTTAGGATTTATTTGTATTTGTTAATTTGAATGGTTTAGATTAATTTTCTAGTACTATATATAGCCCCTCTTGCATGAGGTCTAAGCATCACAAAGAAGAAGAAAACATAAGAGAAGCAAAGCTTCTAGTGAGTGTGTGAGAAATAAAGCAAAGCTTTGTATTGTGAGGTGTTTTGAGTGTTGTAAAAGTTTTATTTTTGTTTTAGTGAGAATTTCGATCCAACACCATGTGCATGCTTTCATATATTTCTTTATTAATTTGTAAGTGTTGATAATTTTATGATATTCTTGCAAGAATAAACATAGCAGTATTGCATCTCCTTTATTCTCTCCAAGTATAAAACTATCATGGAAAATTAATTCATTTCTTCCATTAATGTTATCTTATTGCTTTTCTTTTTGCAGATCGATGCTCTCATTGCTTGGTTTACCACTCTCGTGGATGTTGGCACTGGCCTCACCGAAATGTAGTATATAAGATGTTCAAGTTTACAGGTAAAAGAAGTTAGTTTTCTTATTTGACGAGTTTAATCTCTTATTCCATTGAAAAGTAGAACTTTTTCATTATACTCAGTTGCATGCTTTTTACTTTTCAATTTAATGTACAGCATAATTTGGCTTTCATATAAAAATGAAAATTCATATTGGCATCTAAAGCATTATGTCAAAGGTAAGGAAAATTTTTTCATGGTTCTTCTGATAATGTAGGATGGTTCAATGGATTCTTAGAGTGGCTCCTATGGAAGGATAATACTGCACGATTCTTGGAACTCCTTGAAGCCACCAGATATAAAACTAATTTGAAACTAATTTTATTGTTCTTAAATGTACATAAGGGTATTCTAAAATTGTTTAACTCTGTTTAATGTTTAAAATTAATTTTGCTGGATACAAATTCTTTCCAAGAGCAGATAAACCAAGCTCAAATTTCACTGTTGATTGTATCTTTCCTAGAGTTGAAGCACCTGCCTTTGAAGGATTTCAAAGACTTCCCCTCTCTCGAGTACTAGAGCAACTTTTCTAGTTCTATTATGAATTAGAGTCCCTTGTGCACTTTTTTAAATTGCTTGTGGTTCTGTGTTTTAATTGGTGGTTAACAGCTGAGAGATGTTCTGTTATCACTAGATCACAGATGGTGCAGTGTCTTTTGATTTTGCAGTTTCTTTACAGAAACTTTCTAATTCCAATCCTATCTGCTTTACTTTAGAGAGTGAATTTTGCATTTTTAAGGCTGATCTGCTGTAAAGTTTTGAGGTGGTTCCAGGTCAGATTGTCATTCCAAATTTTTTCCAGCTAGTAAAAAAGCTGTTATAGTTGCATGTGATGGTATGGAAGTGGGGACCAGCAAAGATAAAACCAGGAGATTTGAACAGAAATCATCACGTCTCCCAAATTGAGGTGCTATATGTGCGGCCAATGTCATTTACTTGTTTCTATTACATTTCTTTTCTTATTGTTTTTTGTTTTCCTTCTATGGAAAGCCATGGACTATTTGACTCTCGAACTAAGGCGCTCCTGGCATTAGATGGTTCTTCACCTGAACTTTGGTAAATGAAATGAAAGAGCATTGTCTTGATGAAGATATCTGAAAGTGTTTACTTTATCCATGCAAGTTGGTTTGTAAGTAACATGTTGATCAAATTCTCTATATTACAAGACAACTATGAGAGACAACCAATTTCTGAATATGAAAAATTGCACATTGTCCTAGTGAGTTGGGTCAACTTTGATGATCTGTTGTCAAAAAGGTTGAGGTAACAATCTCCAAAACTTCATTTTGTAATTGATGTTATTGCACAATATTGTGTCTAGCTTTCAGTAGATAGCAGGGTTTTCTTCAAGTTTATTTCAGTTGGCTACAATTCTTTATGAAGTTGCGATCATCTCTTAAGCTGTATGTTGTTCTTTATGCTAGAGAGACTGGATTTTGCTGAGTTGAGTCATTTATGTGGTGTTGAACATGCTAGTTAAAGGCGTTTTCAGCTATGGCTGGCTGGACTGAGGTGGAGTTTATATGTTGGAATTTTGGTGGTGCTTTGTATGTTAAATCTTAAAAAATATTGTTACTATAGTTTTAATGGAGATTTAATTTCAAAAATTCATGTGCAATCCGAAGGAAGAAGCATCAAAGGATGAGGATTATCTGATACATTTCCATCTTCTATTTCAAGTATGTCCTTTCTCTACAATAAAACAATTAGTTATACTTTCACCATCCTATTTTTTATAGCTATAATCATTTGTTCTAAAACTCTGTTTAGTATTTGTAACTGTCTCTATTGAAAGGCTCACTAATTTATTTGCTTTTTAGCTTTTCAGATGGTAAGTTGTTATAATTGCTCTCACCTACTCTGATCTGTAAATTCTTGAGATGCTAAGGCTGGCAAAATTTTGTATCTGGTGGGTAATTAAAAATTTTATATATTTTATTTTAGGCTGATTTAGTCAAATTCATGCTACCTTGTCACTAAAATGTCATTACATTTGTCTACTATTTTGGATGTCTAGATGGTAGATCAAGTGATGTACTCAAATTTTTTGCACTGTAAGGAGACGAGCATGTTTGCAAGCAAGAATTTGCTTCATTGCATTCATGTAGAACAACTTGTTGTCAATGACTAACATGTAAGTTGCAACACAATCAAAGAATCTTCCAACGATAAATTTAAGAATACTAGTTAACTTAAGTAATTGTTTGTTTTCTCTATACGAACAGCCAATTTGCACTGAAGAGAAAATAACTAACATGATATCTTGCTATTATTCTTTGTCGTCAAAGAAGTGCATTATTGTGCCAAGGAGTAAAGTACATGGCTCATTTTGAACGTGTGCTGTAACAAACCATAAAGGCCACTCATCCAGAATCAAAACAAGAAGTAATATTGTGTTTCAACTCTTTCATAGAAGCCCATATTCAAAGATATGAGGAGCCTCCATATCAAAATGTTAGGACGCGATATACATGCAGGAGGTATGTTTGCATCATCCTCATCCTTTTTCCCTTAGTATTTTAAAAAGTTTCTTCTTTGGTCCATTTTATGGAATGTTGGAACAGTTGGACATGTAGGGAGTTACAACTACCATTTTGGAAAACCAAGCCAAGTCACTCGAAGAAATTATCTAAAGAAAGAAAACTAGAAGCTATGTCGATTGGTTTAAATCTTGGTGAAGTTACTTTCTTAGCATGATTCTTTATCGTTTGGTTGATTTATTTTTATAATATGTGTTTCATCAGTGGACTTATGTTTGATAGTTTAGCTAGTTGATCTTCTTGTCAACGGTAATAGAGTATTGTTCACAAATGTAAGAAAATTACTTGAATGGTATGGCGAGAATACTGATCTATTTTTAGAGATAGGATGGAATAACCTACACGAACATCATTTTAGCCTACCAAAATGAAGCTTTTAATGGGGTGATATTAGTATCAACTTTATGTCATATGATAGTTCAGTTATATATTTCCTTTCTATTTTAAAATATATCATGGTTGTACTCTTGTATTCATATAATTATTCTTGTGTTAATATAATTGATTAGGTAGCTCAATTTAGAGTAGTTTGGGACTTAAGGGACTGTTGAAAGATCTTGAAACTCTTTCATCTTGTCACTTCATTTTATTTTTAAAAATCTTCTTCTTTTACCCACTTTCTATATATTTAGTTTTTTTTCATATTAAAAAGTATCATAGCTTATATTTGATAGACATAGTGAATAATATCTTACATATCCTAATGTTAACAATCTTTCTATATTTGATAGACATAGTGAATAATATCTTACATATCCTAATGTTAACAATCTTTCTACAGGTTTACTCAATTCAGGTTCTTCAACATTGGATGGGCCTCTTATGGACAGGACTTTTGACTTGTCTCTTTCGATGCTTCCTCTTTTAACTTGCATTGGGGGTGCATACTATGATGATAGCTGGCATTTTCCTCATTCAGTCTGTATGTCTCATCCGAATCTAGTTGATGATATGGGTGGTTATTGATACTTTTTCTGATTCAAGAGTTTGGACTCTTTCTATGGATGAGAGAGTGACTACTGCTGGTGTTTATACTTCCTTTGTTCTGTTGTGTCCCCACCTTTACTGGACAAGACATATTTGGGTCATTTTTGTTCCTCCTTCAAGATCTATGTTAGCTTGGAGAATTATGCATGACAGATTACCTATTGATTTGTCTCTTCAGTGGCTTGGATCTATGTTGGACATGCAGAGATTGTTTGGATTCTTCCTCCTTCGAGTTGGCTTAAGGTCAAGACTAATGGTTTTCGCTTTTGAGGCTATTGGATTGGCTGATTGTGCTAGAGCTTTTTGGATTTATTATGGTTTTCTTAAGAGTACTTTTGCTATTTAGGAATTGGTTATACTTTTAAGGCGGAGTTGGCAACTGTTATTCATGTCTTCCAGTATACTTGGACTTATCACTAGACAAAGCTTTGGTTGGAAAGTGTATCTATTTGTTTTATTTCTGTTCTTATTGTCTGCTCTTCTAAAGTTCTCTGGTGTTGGCGAATAGTTTGGGATATGTGTCTTTCTTACTTGCAAGATATGGATTTCTTGGTAACTCATATTTATTGTGAGGGAGATTTTGTTGCAGATATTTTAGCTTCTCGTTCTTCTTCATTTGTTTGCTCTATTTAATGGTGGATGACTCCAACTTTTTCAAGTCCCTTTCTCTCTGAGTATTTACTTGGCAAAAGCCATATCGGTTTAGTTAGTTTGGCTTAAGGGGGTGGATACTCTTTTTTCCTTGTCGGGTTTTTCCCATTGGGTTTTTTCGATAAGGTTTTTAATGAGGTCTACTATAGGGTTTGATTTGTAAAGGTTCGGTTTTAGCTGAATCTTTTGTCGTATTTCCCTTCCCATGACTTGGTTGTAATATTTCAAAGTTTGTTCTTATTTTGTTTTGGCTTTTTGCTTTGCTCTTCCTTGTATGTTTTTTCCTCTTTTAATAAAACGTTGGATTTGACCAACAACATTATATCAAAACAGAAAGTCAAATTTATGACTTTGATTTCATCAAAGCCAATAAATAATGGCTTATAAATTTCAAGCAACGAAAGTTAGTGACTCAAGATGTTGAAAATTTCTTTGCTCTTATTTTAAGGGAATGCAAATCTCTTTTCCACGTCAATTATCAACCAATCAGTTTATGCACTTGATTCGAGATGGATTTTATTATGATAAGCTAATTATATGAATCCTTGTGTCGAGCACTTCATGCTAGCATGATTTTACCATTTTACTTTGTATATGTTGCCATAAGTACGAATCCAATAATGATTCGATGAGGTTGAAAGTTTTTTCACAACATTATAAACATTGAAACTTCATGAAAATAAGCTCTTGATTTTTAACTAATCTAACAATGTCTTGTCTTGTTTATTTTTTCAATGTGTATTGATACATTTGTATTAAAATGGTTTTTATAGTCTTGCAAAAAGAAAAATTAACTCATTTACATAGTTTCTTGCTTTCTTAGGAAGTGATTTAGTTTATTTTGGATTTACAAAATAACAATAATCCAAGGAATCCTCAACTTGACGAGATATTGCACAATGAAGGGCCAGACTTTCTTGTACAAACTCCACATATGAAAATGATTGTCAAAACTACATATATATATACATATATATACACATATTTATATGTATGCATACAAAGATAGTAGAATATTTCAATATATGCATACAAGATATCAAAATATTTCAACTTACCTTGGAAGTGTTAGGGTAATGTGCCCTAAGAGCTTGTAATTTGTAAATATTTAAATTAAATAATAAATAAAATATAAATAATAAATAAAATATAATTTATTTTATTCAATTTATGTGCATTTATGAAATGATTGCTTCATACAAATATCATGTAACATCTATGGTTACTTATGTAGTCTCAAACTAAGTATATAAGTGTTATATACAAGAGGATTTAGTTTAAGATCAGTAATCTAAAGAGTCCATAGAAAGCAAACAAAGCTGGGTACTTTGCTTGTGGTAAATCTACAACTGCGGTCCATTTTGTATTTGATACGATGATTCTATCCGAGATCGTTCATGTGGCGACATGAAAATGGAGGCACCTTATATAACAGAGATTATATAGGACTGGACCATGATAAAATGAATTTCTTATTAATATCCGTTAAACAAAGAAATTCATATTTATCAACTAGATGATCATATATGGATTGATCTTAATCCTGAGTGTTTTATGGACTCCTATTTGTTGAGTCATATCTTTTGATTTACATGGGTGAGACTGTTATAAATTTACGGTCAATAAGTTTCATACTTTGGAGATGTGATTTAATAAATGGCTGGAAACATTCTACATAATAGTGAAATCCACTCCTTCTTGCGAGAAGTAGATGAGTAGTTCTCTTAAGTATTGATTCGGGTCTTGAACAATAAGAGCGCTCGACTTTCTATTTGTAAATAAATGGAAAGATAAAATTCATAAGTTGTTATGAATATATTGTTCATTAGAGAATTAATGGTACTTAATGGAATAAGAAATAATTAGAGAGGTATAACAGACTTTAATGACCTAGCTCTAATTATGAACTACTCGTGGAGGATCGAACCATATGAAATGATTAAATCAATGGACACTGAAAATTCAGATTGTATAAAATATCTATAATTTTGAGAGTGCAATCTTAAGTTTTTAGTAGAGTAACTTTAAGGTTAATAATAGTGAATTATTTAATTAAAGAGTTTAATTAATAATTTCGATATTATTGGAGCTCAAATTATAGGTCCATTTGGTCCCCTCACTAGCTCACAACCACAAAAAGAAACAAAGGGAAGAATATAATTGGATTTTCTAATTATAAGTGTACATACAATTTTATGAACACGTTCACAAAAAGTTTAAATAATTTGATTATTTAAATATAAGTAATTATTTAATTAATTATTAATTATTTAATTATTTGTAGAGATTAAGAGTTAAATTTTAAATGGTGTCATTAAATTATATATGATTTAGAATCATTTAATTTAATGAAAAATCTTTTAATTGATGGAAATAGTAATCTAATTTAATTGGAATTAGATTCCATATTAAATTAGATTAATGAAGTTTTAATTTAATAGGAATTAGATTTCAAATTAAATTAAAAGTAAGGAGTTTTAAACCAATGAAAAATTTGATTCCATGTTGGATTTGAATTAAGTTTTCCAAAAATTGTATTCTTTGTTAAATTAGAAAACTCTAACTTACCATTATAAAAAGGTGTTTTATGTTGGTAACAAAAGAGAGAGAATTTTTGGTTACTTGAATCAAAAACTTTTATTAATTAAAAACATCATATTACCCCATCTCAAAAAAATCAAGAAAATCGTTTTTTTGATTTCTACATAATAATCTTTTATAAAAAGATTTAGTGATATAATTCTTCGAGATTGTACCCACACACAGTTTCTTTTGTGAAGAGTCATAGCAAGGAAGATCGGGTGGTGAAGAATTTACGAATCAAAAGGGATAAACTCAATCTTCATGTAAGGTAGGATTCGATCTTATTAATTTAATTATTAAATTGTTATTATTAGCATCGATCAGACATGTTTTTATTTGGAAATTTTTTTTGAAATTCACGTTTCCGCATTAAATTCAAAATTCAAATTTTCCTTCAGGAAGTTTGTTTGAGACACAAATATTAATTTAATTCCCCATATTAGAAAGCAACTTCAAGAGAGACAAATTCTCAACATCAAAGTTTTCAAGTTCAATAATGAGTCTATTGATTTGGGTAAAATTTAGATGTTTGGGCTTCAAAGTACTATACTTAAGATGTTTTGGCCCCGCGGCACCAATGCTACCAATGTTCATACTTTTCTATTTTAATTATGCCTCTTTTTGAGTGATATATGTGAGAAGACAAAAATGGAGTAGAAATGTCTTTTCAAGAAAGTGTAGTTACCTTCGCTTTTTCGTTCTGAGCTGTTTTGATATCGTTTTCTTACTCTAGATTAGTCTTTGTACTTCTATGTCTTACTTGATGAAATGTTTAGTTATGGCTGAACCATGCGAGATATAGTGTTATTTATGAAATTTTGATTTTGCATTTTTTTTGGTACCCTTTGAGTACCATTTTGAGGCCAAATTTCTACCACGTTGTGGTGTTATTATGCTATAAAGGTCTTGGAAAATTCTTGATCATTGGTATTAGGCTACCTTACAATCATCCATGATTAAATAGGTGTCGATAAATTCTTAACCATTGATATTAAATTACTGGCAATTATATTTATATATATACATATAGGGTATCGATAAACCTGAATTGATTATATTCTAAAATTATTGATTGTATTTTATTATATCTGATTACAACTAAACATATCTGATTATAATTAAATATGGTCGATTGTTGTAAATATGATTTAATTCATTTAGTTGTAATCAAATACAATAAATACATAATCAGATATAATAAAATACAATTAGTAATTTTAGAATATAATAACTTATTTGTAGTTGTCAGGTTATCCATACTGAAGTATACCATAGAATGTATCATACATATATATATATATATAGCACTAGTAATTTTATTTTACTAATTAATAATAAATTTTAGTCTATAATTTAATTTACTAATGCATGAAAAAATATATATATGTAGCACTAGTAATATATTACTAATCAATAATAAATTTTAATCTAGATTTTAATTTACTAATACATGAAAAAAAAATATCCCAAACAACTCAAACAAAATAGTGGAATGTATTGACACATGTATTTAATGTGTGTGTCCATACATATATATATCTATATATATATATATATTTTTTCAAATAAGATAGATATTTGATATTTTAATTTCAAAGTTCACGTAACTTTTCCTTTGCTCATAATGATCTCATGTTCAATTTTTAAATAAATATATATTGTCAAACTAATTAATTTTATTATTTCATTAAAAATAGGTTGGAGGCAAGCATGGATGTTCTCTTTCATCTAGTAAATGATATGGTTTAAAATATTTATTAGTAATTGATTTAATAAAATTTCAAATTATTAATTAAAATATTTGTTAATTTATAATATCTCTTATTTTAAAATATCTGAATGTTAGAAGCACGAATGATATATATGTCGAGTTGGTAAGGTCACACTGTCGAATCCTAATGATTTAAATTGTTTGATTCCATGTTGAATTCTCTTAAAACACTAACTAGCCCACCCAATTCCATATATATATATATATAAATATATATTCCACCAAAGGACAAAAAACAGTTCCTGTCGCGAATGGCATAAAAGGATCTTGAATTCATCATCTGGAAGATGATATGGACTATTATCACTTTGCATCACGAATGGCATAAAAGGATCTTAAATTCATGATATGGACTATTATCACGAATAGCTTCTTTTCTTTCAAAAAAAAAAAAAAAAAAATCATTTTGATAACTATTATCACTTTGATCCTCCCCTAAGGTACCTTGTCTATTAACTTCATAATTTCAATACAATTGCCCTAAGGACTAATTGGTTCTCATTTACTCTCCAAACCCATAAAAACAAACCGTGCGTAAGAAGAAAAAAAAAAAAAAAAACATTGTTTAATGTAAATCCCATGAAGCTCAACTCATAATTTTTCAATATCAAATTTATCAACAATAAATAAGTAAAATATCACGTCTCAATCATCCATAATTCACTGTGCTTTTACAACCTTTCCATATTCCATCACCTCTCTTCAAGATTCATTAAACATTTTAGCAAAATGTCCTATATCTTCTTCTTCCAATGCATGTGCTTTACGCGTTACATATTGAGACTTTTCATCCCAATTCATATTATCAACTTTCATTAATAATGCTCGTCTAGCTAATAACTGAAAATCGACAAATAAGATACCAGTAGTATTACAGAAAATATCAGTATGTTTTTCATTTCCTATCTCAAGTTTCTAATTAGAGCCAAAAGGTTGGCATAAATTGAATATATCAAAATTAATACCTTAATAGCTACAATGTAGATGATATATATGCTCTTCGTGAAAATGGATTTTGAGTATTTGAAAAGCACTTTGATATGTGGTCTAAGGCTCGACCAAACACTAATACTAGACATCCTAAAAGAAATAATGATCTACATCATAATTACAAATAAAATAACAAAATGAAATCTTGAGTTTAAAATAATGTTTTTAATGACATATCTTGTTTCTAGAACCAGTAAAATTCAGACACATGTCATCTGTCCTCAAAACAAAGATCCAATTAAGGCTAATAAAGCAAAAGCTATAATCATAATAGCTTATACATACCATTTCACCACAAAAATGTTCATCCTTCCTATTTTTTTCAGTACTTAAATAAAGAAGGATGAAAAAACAATGATTCATTGAAGAAGCAGAATATGCCCTAGTGATATATATCATATACGTTAAAAAAGGGCTAAAGAGGTTATATATGTATAGCCATGTACAACCATCCACAAGCAATTTGTCAAACATTACTTTAGCTAAGCCAGGAAAGTAAAAGAAAACAAAACCATCAATCAATCTTGAGTTGCTGGTTGTTTCATCCAAGGCCAGTCCAACTCACAAAGATCATAGGGAGACTTCCGGTCATTATCCTTTAGGTCTAGGTCTGCATTTTACTTTACCAGATATTTAACAAAGGCTTACCTCTCACACACAACAGCATAACGAAGTGGAGTTTGGCCTTCATTGTCCTTCAATTTGAAATGTATAAATTTAATGGTAAGTTCAATGAAAACACAAGAATAATCAACTTGAACAAAAGAATTGCTTTTAGACTTCATAAATTGGATGTGAGCTTGCTCAAAAAGCTATAGCCAGAATTTGAGAATACGATCTCTGGAATGTTAAAAGGCATGGCCTGGCAACGGAAAGTCAAATATGTAATCTTAAACAACAATAATTTAGCCCAATCTAAGCATTAACAACTTCAATTTCAGTCACCTTTATCACCCTAAGCAATAAATTAATCCTAAAAGGTGGAAAGAATCGATTGATCATATAGAGACAAATTTAAGAACCGAAGTATGCTAGATTATATACCAAAACGGATAAACAAAATGTGGGGGGCATTTGGGTTTAGGATTTATGAAAACAATTATAGCAATATAAACATGGTTCAAATATGGTAAAACGGACTACAATAAATTAGACCTACGGCAACATGCAAAATACGTTGCCTTAGCTTTTCACAACATGCGAGTGCACGTTGCTGATGCGTATGTTGCCATAGTGCTAAGGGTTGTGTCAACATGTAGCATGTGTTGCCTTAGGCCTTATAACAACACGCACTGCACGTTGCGGTAAATTACAGCAACATGCATCTAATATTGCCTTACACACCTATTGTAACATTTGATACACGTTGCCATAGATGTTGAAAGCAACATAATGTCCATGTTGTTGTTAACTCTTACAACAACATTAAATGTACGTTGTTATAGATACTGAAGGCAACATTACATGCAAGTTGCCATAGATGTTGAAAACAAAATTATTAATAATTATCAATAATTATATGCACCTTGCCCTATTAATAATCATGTTTACATATTAATAAATACATTTTTTTTGTTAAATTATGTAAGTATATCAAGTTCAACTATATTAAATGGTATTGATTAGTCATATCAATTAATTGAAATCATAGATAGTGTGACATAGGTAATAATATCACAAACTCACAATAAAATATCATTTTATTAGGAAAAAAAATGTACTACTAATAGGGAAAAATATGTTACAATCTTCTGTCCTGCTAGAAAACTTCAATTAAAATTTCCATAAATGAATTAAACATCAAGACTCAAACAAACTTGGTAGTTGCTTCACTACTCAGATCAACTCGGGTAACTATTTCACTCATCGTTTTTCCTTCTCTCTCCACTACAGCAGGTGTGACTACTTCAATTGACCACAACTCCTGAAAAAGAACATGTAGCTAAGATTTAGTTTCAATTGCTTGTATAAAATTAAAAATTGTACATGTCATGAAAATGAATTAAAAGTCCAAAATGAACACAAGCATCCTAAAAACAAGGTTGAGAAAGTCCAACCCACATTCACCTGTAAAGTGAAGACGTTACCGCAGTTCTTGCAGCATCTTGCCACCTTTAACTGGCTTCATTTCTCAACTACTCATTTGACAAAATGTCCCCTGAACAAGACAAGCTTCCTTTTAAAATATTCCCACCATTAAGTGGCCAAAGTTTCATTGGTTCTTGCAACACAAAAATGAGAATAGAAACAAATTGCTTGTGAGATATAAAAAATTAATGCATCAATACCTAACACATAAAATAAACAAGTAACTCAATACACTGAAATATTTATTGAACCCATGAGGGTGTCCAAAAGTACAAAAAATCATCACCAAATTCAATACATGAAAAAGGGTAAAAGCCAAAGACCAGCATCAATTGATGAAATGAAAGGTATGAACTATACACATACCCACCATCAACCATACAAATAAAAACCTCTATCACCCTCAATAAAATCTATGCTATCTCCACATCAAACTAGTTGCACACCTAGCTTCTAAACAAATATAATAATATAAACATAATAATACGTATACAAGTAGTTAAATATTATCAATCTAATAAACAATAATACTATAACCAATTCAAATGTAGAATATTACAATTATTAAATAAAACTAATTTATTCTAACTTTCCAATAAAATAAATATAAATACTTTAAATGTGAAAAAAAAAAAAGAGAGAGAGAGATATTAGAGATACTTGGAAACATTAGAAACTACATGTAATTTAAAAGCCATTTGGTGTACTTACATTTAGATATAACTAGTTTTGAAAAAATTATTTTCTCCTTTTATAACAACAGAGGAATTTTTTTCTATCTAGATATCCTTTACTTATTTAAAGACTAGAGAAGTTTACAAACAACCCTATTTTCACAGCATCTATCAATGTCCATTTCCTTCAACACACAACCGTTGCTTAAATTCATAAATCTTTGATAACCCACTTTACATGCTTCATGCAACTTAAATTCATCAACTAGAATACAGTGATTGCTTAAGTTTATATCCATCTCAATTCCACCTCAAGAAACCAAAAATTTGCAGCTTTCCATTCACAAATTAACCTTGAATTCTACTAGCTAATATCATTTTATACTTCCAAATCCATTAGCTAGAAGACACCCAAATTTACCAAATTATTTCCAAAAAGGGTCACAAAGGTAGCAATGTCAAATCAAGAGAGAGTGTTTACTTATAAAATACAAGAGTAACAATATAGAAAAAAATACAGAGCACCGATACATATAGAAAAAAACAGAGTAACAAAAGCCACAAACACAAGCTCAGACACAGATTCAACATACTTATAATATAGACAGAACAATCAACACTGTAATCTAATTCAAACTTCATTACTTCAACAGACATTAAGTAGAGCAAAAACAATATTAATAAAGCATTAATCAACATTACACATACATTAAGTACCTTGAAAGTCAACTGAAACAAGGCATGCAGTATATGTAAATATGCCCTGCATATTTCAACTAACAATCAACCAAAATTTTAACAAATTGATCTTAACAAGCTATATACCTGGTGTGTTTGACCGGTTCAATAGAGAACATCTATGTTAAGACACGGATTCTAGAAGACTAACTCGACGGCTTTGAAGATCGAGTCTTCATTTGGCTTGACGGAAGCTTGACGGCATGCGAGAACCGTCTTTATATGTTTGACAGTCGACAGCAGTAGGAATGGCCGCTTGAAAAACCTCCTAGGGTGGAGTTGGCCGAGGATCTCGTCGGAGATGGCTTCTTGGAGAAGTAGTGAGCTGGACTTGTACTATAGAACGGGAAAAAATGAGACTTTTTGCCTTCATTGTTATTGGTTGTTGCTTGAAGAAGTAGTACAATGGAAGCATATGTATTTAGGAGAAGATGGAGGGTTCTGACAACTCAAACGAATAATAAAATACAAATAATATTATTAAAACTTTATATGGGGTTTCACTCATATGTATTTGGGCGGGTACAAAAATTTTAGTTTCCCGCTATTAGTTTTGGAAGCCAGCCATATTCTTTTTTATTGGATATTTATTGCATATCTATAATGCTATTTTTTTTCTCTATACTTGTTGCATATCCAAAATGTTATAACATTCAAATTAAACTAATTATTTTATTGGTTATTATGTAACATTCATGGAATGTTATAGTATTATTATTAAAAAATAAAGTGTTATCAACCATAA
This sequence comes from Dimocarpus longan, assembly GCA_022984855.1. Lineage (NCBI taxonomy): Eukaryota > Viridiplantae > Streptophyta > Magnoliopsida > Sapindales > Sapindaceae > Dimocarpus > Dimocarpus longan. The sequence continues at coordinate 33,171,485 of CM041014.1, read as the reverse complement.
ATCCATTATAGGATTTTATATTGAAAAGCAATTGTTTATGAGAAATCTATGGCCTTTTAAAGTGAATACTATTAAGCAATGCTATAAAATGTGAAAATTGTTGTAGTGCAACATGCATGGATAATATGATTACATCGATAATACATTGATATTCTCAAATTATATTTCTAAATTCTTTATTTTTTGTTGAGAAATACATTGATAATTTATATTATGTTTTTAAATTAGAAAAATTGAAAAAATAAATGATCGTGGAATCAAATTCGAAATATCTATACTTTTTATTTCAAATAAGTTTCTAATAAAAACTCTATTTTATGCTGGATCATATTCTTTTTAAAATAAAAATAATTAAAAATTAAAAAATTAAATAAAAATAAATCAAAAAATTTTTTATCAGATCTTCACCATCTATCTAAAGATGGATGATGAAGATTAATTCAAAAATTTTAAAAAATTAAATAAAAAAATTTCAACCAAAACTTTACACCACCCAAATCATCTTCATCAACAATAATAACCTTTAAAAAATCAATAAAAAATTGAAAAAAAAAATAGGAATCCAAAAATTCCAAGTGATTGGAAAGCAAAAAAAATTGGGTTTCCAATCACTTGGGAAACATCATCAATCATCAAACCATCACTCGGAGGAGGTGAAGCAGTTAAAGGAGCAAACTGGGGAAGATTTTTTTTTTTTTTTAATTTTTTTTAAAGAAATTTTTTATTTTTTAAAATAATAATCTCCACCATCCATCTTAAGATGGATGGTAGAGATCTAATAAATAAATTTTTATGTAATTATTTAATTTATACTCAATTTTTAAACTTTTTTAAATTGATCTCTATCATCCAAGTGATTAAAAAAAATTCATTTAGTTAATTTTAAAGTTTTAAAATTTAGTTTAAATGAAAAATAAAAAAATAAGGTTAAAAACTATCCATAATTAATGGAAGGATGCAGATTGAATTCATAACTAGGTGCATGAGTGAGGATAGCTATACCACTGTACCTATCCCACTTGCCACAACTAGTAGGTAATTTTGAACTTTGACAATGGTAAACACCTCGATTTATAAAAAATGAATGAGTTAGATGTCTACAACATTTTTCAAAAATCAATTTAAATAATAAAATATATAAAAAAATGACTCATTACTCTTTAGAATTTATTTTAATATCTTTACATACGATTTATTAAAAAGGAATGAGCAAGATGTCAACAACATTTTTCGAAAATCAATTTAAATAATAAAATATGTAAAAAAAAAAATGACTGATACCTATTTAGAATTTATTTTAATATCTTTATATATATATATATGTTGGTCTTAATTATACTTTAATGTGGTTACTTTACCACTCGATCCAAAATAATTGACTTGAACAATCTCAAAATGATCTCTAAGTAACATATTTACAAATGTTTTAATTAGATAAATTTTTCATAAAAGAATTTTAATTATGTAAACAATGAGAAAAATAATCAAATATATAATCATAAGATACAAGAAAAAGGGTATTGGCATGCAGGATATAACATGATTCAAGAATCAATTAAATTTGAAAACTAATGGGTTTGATTAAATATTTATTTTTATTTTTCCAGTGGTCAATAAATAAAGGTTATCCTGATCTAACCCGATTAACTCAACCAACAACATGCATTAATAATTAAAATGAATGTTTTTGGAATCCAATTCAACATATTCATGCTTTTTATTTCAAATAACTTGCTGACTATAATCACTATATTTTAATTATGATATTAAATAAAATTAATTTTAAAATTGAATTTATTTTTATCAATTTAATTAGGTTATACCTTGGGTAAATAATTTGTATTTAAGTCAAAAAATAATTATCTTTTTATGTTTGAGATGGTATATAATTAGTCATTATGATATTAAAGAAAATAAATTTTAAAATTTTATTTATTTATATCAATTTAAAAGAAAGGTTTTTGGCAACGTGTAACTGTGCACATTGCCAAAAGCTGGGTTTTTGGCAACGCGCAGTTGTGCACGTTGCTAAAATGTGAGCTTTGACAACACGCTGTTATGCACGTTGCAAAAAGGTGGGTTTTTGAGAACTTGCAATGTTGCACGTTCTCAAAAGTTAGATTTTTGGCAATTTACTATCTTGCATGTTGCCAAAATATAGGTTTTGACAACATGCAGCATTGCACGTTGTCAAAAAGGTAGGTTTTTGGCAACTTGCAAGCTTTTGCATGTTATCATATGTCACTTACTTTTGGCAACACGCAGTTGCACATTGTCGTAGATTGCTTCCACAATGTGCAGCTTTTGAACATTGCTGTAGGTTACCTACGATAACGTAAACCTAATGCACATTGCCTTTTGAATGTTGTCGTAGGCAGAATTTCTTGTATATATTCATATCCGAAAGAATTACCCAGTTAATTAGTCTCTGTTGAAAGATTGGAAAAGCAACATGAAATAATTATGAATCACATCAGACACTTTAGAGCAAATGCTATTCCAACATCCTGATTTTAGACAAAAAATTAAACTTGAATAAAAGTTTTTTGTTTTTATTTTTTTGGGTTGTTTTGGAAATTAAGAGGATAGATTATGATCTCTACCCATATATATCAAGTTATTATAAATTTTAAATATTGAAGATAAGTATTTTGTTGAAAGTGAGACTTGCAGAAAGAAGTAAAACTTCGAGTATTATATGTTTAATTTATTTTCTTAGTGCTTCTAAGATCAATGGATTCAAGATTTTATGTAGAGAGACATGTTAATAAACTTTATAACATAGGTTTTATTAAGTTTTGATCTATGAATTAAAGCATGAATGGTGTTACGTATATGTAGGGATCGATTTAAAATATACTTTATGAGAGAAGTTAAACAAATTTAATTATAATATTTTTGGAATTAAGAGCAACTGAAATATTTAATTTTGTAAAACAGTCAACTTCGAATAATTATTTGACTTAGTATTACTTTTCAGAAAAATTATGAAATTTAATATTCAGATAGAGTTATATGTTTTCTATAACATATGTAAGATATCGTGATCTTTAGAAAGCATAGAATTTACGAAAAAAATATTTTTTGTTTGTGACGCTACGGGACATGAGCTAATATTTTATATATGGTTATGTTATTGTTTATTTTATATGGCATTTAGTTTATTTATTGTATTATCTATATGGTATCCATTGCAAATATTGAAAATGTTTATTGTATAATATTGAATATTGATTTTAATATTACAATTACATTACCGAGTTGACAGCTCACACTCTCTCCACTATTTTTGTAGAGTAAATTATGTTTTAATGGCAATGAGTATTTTGTATTAGGAGTTGTTTGATTGTTGAATTTGGTGCTAGTTTAATAGTTTAATATTAGTTAAGAGACTTTTTTTTTTTTTTTTTTAGTTTAATAGTTTAATATTAGTTTAGAGACTTTATATATATATATATATATATATATATATATATTTAAATTTGGAGTTTGTAAGGATTAAAATTTTAGTAGATTATATTTTGTTTTCAAATATTTAGTTCTAAAACTTTCTTTGGAGATTATGTTTGGGTATTATGTTTACTACTTTGATTTTTTAGAATAAATCTCTTTGGAGAGTTTTTGTATTCCAAAATTTAGTTTAATTGTAACATTACATTTCTTTGCACATTGGATGTGTTATGTTACAGCTATTCACAATGATGACATCAATGAAATCCTGAATTGCAATATCTAACAAATTTTCTTGCTAGAACAAAATGAACTAGCAATTACCCAAATCCACTTACATCCCTCTCTAACGTGTGAAAAAACCTCCGATCCTTAATGCCAATCCAAATAAGCATGATAACTCCATGAACAGGAGGAACAGTAAACCTAAAACAGTCTTCTTAAAAAAAAAAAAATAGTCCAAGTGGAATCTAAAATCTTTTTCAAGCCAAATTAAGAAGGCTAGCTGCCTAATTTAATATCTTAAAATTTCTAAGACCCAATCCTTCTCCTTTGAAAATAAAATCATTCGCCAAGAAAGAGTCACCAATTTCCACGAGTTATCATTGCTATGTGAAGATTGATTTCAGAATTGTCAGTTATGCAAATGCATCAAGGGTTGAGCTTCCTTGTCAGCTTGCAGGGATTGAATTAGAAGTCTTGCGGAAAAAGGTTTTATGTTTCTTATGTAAAGTTAATTAGGAATTTTTTATGTGTGCCTGTGAGATATCATAATTACCCCAATATGTGAAGCTTTTGTGTGAAGAAAGACATTCCATTTGTAAACATTTCTTTGTAGTGAAAAGAGTGCTAGTGCGCTTCGCAGATGTAGGGATTTTCCAACTATGTAAAAAATTCTTGTCTACCTTTATTTATATTTGTATTTGCTTTGCTTAATTTCCATTTTCATCTTAACGGTTATTGTCACCAAACCAAAGAATTCAAATGTTTTATAATCAAATGCAGCCATTTGAAAATGGAGAAATTGTAGAGAAATAAAGATTTTTTGAATTGAACCCAGCCTGCAATGGAGAGAAGTTTGTCACATATAAAAATTTTGAGAATATTCTCAAATTAGTAATATAGAAACAAATAATAACTATTTATAAGTAAATAAATATAGTCTAAATTGATTGCTTTTTATAAGTAATGTAATACCTTGTCCCAAGATTATTACTATACATATGTATAGAATGAGAAAATGTATTAATATGCCCTCGTTGGTGAAATAATAAAAAGATTTTTAAGTGTTTAGTAGTGAAATTTTATGATTATAGAATTTTTGAAAGAATTGAGAATAAATTTAAATTATAAAAAGTTGAGGAGCAAGTGAGAAAATAGAAGATTATAAAAGAATGGCAAAATTGTAAATGGAGGGAAAGAATAAGGGTGTGGTGAAAAAGTAAAGAATTATCTAGAATGTGATAGAATCATAAATTTAAGGAACTTTAAGAGTAGAGGTGAAGCTTGACCCACGCCTATAAATAGGCGTGTGTAGTGTGAGTTATCATGAAAAGAGAAATAGAGAGAATGAGGAGAGAAGAAAAATCTAGAGAAAGAGAGGGAAAGCTGTTGGTAGAGTAGAGGTGACAGAGCTGTTGCCAGTCCAAGCCAGATTTTTGCCATTTTAAAAGGAGAGATCAAGCTATATGAGGTAAAGGATGAGTAGGAGGTGATCAAGCCAGATCTAATAAGGTTCCAGTAATAAGACTTGTTGTTTATGACGTTATTTTGGTGGAAAAGCTGTCGAGAACAGTCTTTGGATTTCACTTGAAACTAACGAGATTTTTATGTGTAAATGTGGTGATATTGAAACAGCAAGCGAGTGGAAAGCAAGGCAAAAAAGTTTAGAAGAGCTTAGTAAGTAAAGTAGCTAAAGAATAAGCTAAACTGAAGAAGTTTTTTTATGATTTGGAATGATTTTGGTTTTCAGTTGCGAAACCTGTTAAGATTGCGACCTAGGTTTAGGTGATGAAATTTATGAAGTGTTGTTGAGAATATGTTATGGAGTTATTAAGGTCGGAGATGTGTTAATGCTGGTGTGTGTGTAAGACTTGGAAAAGAGTGTTAAGAGTGAGCTCGCGTAAGATCACATAGGAGCTCACTGAATGCGAGCTAGGTGAATGCCCGCAGCTTAATTATTTTTCAATGCTGGTCAAGTTAGCCTAAATCACGAGCTTGGAAGGAGCGAGTTGAGCAATGCATCAGCTTGCCATAATGTCTATCCAAGTTGGACAAAGGCAGTTGTTTGTAAGGGTAAGCCTAGTGAGCTGGCAGTGCCTATAGTCAAGTCAAGCTGGACTAAGGCCTTACGAGCTGAATAAGGTCCGTGAATTGGGCTGAGCTAAAAGAAGAAAGCAGCTCACTAAAAAGGGTAAGCTGAGCGAGCTCATTGAGATAAGAAATGCCCTAAATCCGAGCTGAACTGAGTAAAGTAAGAGCTCGCATGGGACGAGCTGAATGAGAGCTGGGAGGAGCTCGCAGCTCGAGCTGAATGGAACAATGCAGTCCATTGCAGTTCGAGTGAAGTAGAGATAATATAATTGACTTGGAATTTAAGTGTTCTACTAGCTAAGTGAAGAGCTCATTTGCAATTAAGTGTAGGTGATATATAGAGCTGAGGAGGTCGTTGAAGCTGAAGCTGAAGTGATTCAAGAAGATTTGGAAGCAAGCCATGAGTGTGAAATTATTTTAAATACTTTTTAATTTATTTGGCAAATCTTTATTTTCATTATTTGTTCTTTTAGCTATTAAATGTTTTATGCTTTAGCATGAAAGAAATAGTACATTTGTAAGTGGTATGTCATATAACAGTACTTCTGTGCTTATAGCATGAAAGATAATTTATTTGAAACATAGAAAACGAAAAAGGTTTTCAAACCTAGTGGACAACTCGAACCTTTGTAGATAGACCTTCTAGTTTTAGACCCGACCGATATACCCCACAGTATATGGTAAGTGTTAAGAGGGCATGTTCTGCTAATATTGAAGGGATTGAGTCTATCGTGTCTGTCGAGTCACCCTCTACATTTGTAGGGTATTATCTCGCAACACGGTGTGCGATGATAGATCCACCACATGATAGCGGGATGTTTTTGTAGCTTTGTTACGGTGAGCGATGCTAGCTTTTACGTCACATGACCCTCCACACTGAGTGAAGCTGGTCTGACCGCTCATGTGGTTATAGTTTCTCTTGGGTTCCCATTAGAGCATTTTTAGAAAAGCAAGCATACCATTAAAAGCAGATTTTAAAAAGAAAATATTTTAAAAATATTTTTTAGGAATACTAAATATAGTCTTTTGAATTTAAAAATTAAAATAAGTTTTTGAAATCTTTAGAAAGCAAAAATTCTTTTAAAAGAAAAATGTTTTAAAAATGCTTTTCGAGAGGTAATTTTCTAAAGATCATTTTAAATATAAACATATCCATTTACTAAGCTTTAGTAGCCCATAACGATTTTTTTTTTTTTTTTTTTTTTTAATGTTTTAAAAACTTCCCCAAGTATAGGGAGCATGTGATCAAGGTACTAGTACACCTTGTTTAGATTAGGTGGGATAGACGATCGACTCTACTACATCACCTCTTTTGTAACATTGCCACATTGACATTCATCTCATGTTTGTGCATATCTTATTTATAAACTAATTTGTAGAATTTTTATACTTTTGTGATGCATGCACGTTTCAACTACTCAACTGTTTATGATCATCCTTTCGGTTATGATTAGATAATTTGTTTTGAAATTTGAAATGATATTTTATAATGTATGATTTTTATGTTTAGAGATTGATAAATAATTACAGGTTCGCTCCATAGTATCCTTTTAGGTCTTGTTAGTTAGACTTCAGAAAGGTTTCGTGGGGTGCTTGGCAGGATCGCTGGATTCATTAGAGAGAATTCGGGTCGGGTCCTGTCAAGTAAACTAGTAAAATGCCTGTCCTTGAATTAAAAAATAAATAAATATAAATTAATTGTAATATAGAAACAAATAATAACTAATTAAAGAATCAAGATATACTTAATATAGTTATGAACAGGGGTGGACCCATTATTGGGTAGGGGGGACCACATGCCCCCTGAAATTTTTTAAAAATTAATTGTTAGTTATTGTTTTAACTATATAAATATAATGTTATACTCTTTCACACGAACTTAGAGTGGCGTTGTGGGTTGAGTAGCACGTTTTTCTTTAGATGCCATCTGGGTTCGATTCCTTTCTCCACCTAAAAGTTTTGGTTTTTTCTCCTTCTTAGTCACTTAATATATTATACAAAAAATGTCAAATGCTAACACAAACACAAACTGGCTTTATTGGTTTTGCATACCTTACTCTCCAGAGCGAATCCGGGTTCGACTCTATTGTCTCATAATAGTTTTTTAATATTAATTTTAGTCTATTTTTATGGCATGGATCTTGTTTTTCATTTAATATATTATATAAATAAAATATCAAATACTAGCACAAACACATATTGGTTTTGCTAGTTGTGCTTGTCTTCCTTCCAAGAGCGAACCAGGGTTCGATTCTCTTATGTTTAATAACTTTTTAATTTTTTAATTTTTTAATTTTATGGTATAGATCTTATTTTTCTTTCTTCCATTTACTGTGGTTCAATCTCTTTTTCTACCAAAATATGTTACTTTTCCTCAATATTTTTTTCCCACTACGGTTCAATCTATTCCTTATCAAAACATGTTGGTTTTTTAATATTAATTTTAGTCTATTTTTATGGCATGGATCTTGTTTTTCATTTAATATATTATATAAATAAAATATCAAATACTAGCACAAACACATATTGGTTTTGCTGATTGTGCTTGTCTTCCTTCCAAGAGCGAACCAGGGTTCGATTCCCTTATGTTTAAGTAATTTTTTATTTAAATTTTTAATTTTTATGGCATAGATCTTATTTTTCTTTCTTCCATTTACTGTGGTTCAATCTCTTTTTCTACCAAAATATGTTACTTTTCCTCAATATTTTTTTCCCACTACGGTTCAATCTATTCCTTATCAAAACATGTTGTTTTTCCTTTTTTTTTTTTTTTCCCATTATTACAAATTGATATTCAAATTTTAAACATTTTGACTTCACAAATTATAATACTCACTTCGAATTATCATAAATTATATCATATTTATATTAACTAAAGAATAAAAGAGAACTAATGTACAATCAACTCATAATTTGTATGCTTTTATTTTTATACTTGTATTAAGAATGTTATTTTAAAAAAATTTGTTTACAATCTCGTAAAGATTAAAACTACATATCCTCTACTGTTTATATATTTTAACTAATTTTATTTTATATAACGTCCTTCTAACAATTGAAGGAAACATTACAAAAAAAAAAAACAAAATCATATAATTTAGTTTCCTGATGTCATAATTATTATATAAAAGTGCCTCCCTTCACATAAATTTCTGGGTCCACCCCTAATTATGAAGGTATTCTTTGATTAAGATGACACATTCATTGATTTGTAGCCGGAAAGAAAAGTACTATAAAATGCATCTCAATTAATTTGTCTATATATGCTTTCATAGTCTTAAAAATAGCATGGCTAATACATCACAAGACCTTTGTGCCGCATGGTATAATATTACAAGCTATAAGTCTAGTACACAATGATATTTTTCTCCTAAGATGGTATTTTGTAGTTGCTGGGCAAAACAAGTAAAATAAATTTTCCTCCCTTATTTTTCTTGTCCTAGTTGAAGAGCGTCAGTGCAATTTAAGAAAACATTTTCCTTTTTTTTTTTTTTTTTTTCTTTGGTTGAAGAAGCGCATGTTTAATTGAAGAAGAAAATATCTTTTTTCTTGCATGTTCTTTTTCTAATTCAAGAAGTATTTGTTTAATTAAAGAAGTCTCTCAAGTGTTTTAGTTGAAAAAGGACCAGCATTTATATTGATATAAACATAATTTGAGGGAATATTATCAAAATAATTATTGAAAATGAAATTAATTTAAAACTACCAATTTTTTATTTTAAAAAATGGAGTTTAGTAATATTATTTTTCATCAGCTAAACCATTTGAATTGTATTAGTAAAATTTTGCCTATTAATTGCAATTAACACTCGTAAATCCTAGATATAAAAAAAAATTACGAACTTGATTTTTTTTGTTTTCTAGGCAAACATATTCATAAAATATTTCCCATTATTTAAACAACTCAATCTCCCTTCCAATGCTATGTATTGGACTCCTTGATGATATTTGTTTTCAAGGACATTCATTCGCAAGCTTGAATAGAACTATGTATGGCGTGCATTTAACTAAAGGATTTTGCTGAAAACTAACCCACTTTTAATAACTCATTTAAATCTCAACCTCAAGTTAAAGAATCTCAACCTCAAGATAGAGAATCTCAACTTTCAGGTTGTGAATTCTAATATAAATTTAAATCATCTTAACCTTAGAGTTGAGATGATTTGAATATAAAGGTTATTTTTGAGGTGGGTTATATAAAAATGGATTATTTTTGTAATTATTTCTTAATAAAACAAGAAAAAGATAAATTGAAATACAATCGTTAATAAAACAAATGTTTGGTTTTTTTGGGATAGTTTCGTAACCTAATAACTTATAGAAATCCCTATACAATCTCCACAATATGCGGTTATTTCCTGTCCAAATACAACAAAGTCAATTTAATCCTCTTTTAAAACTGGCAACTTGCATTTTGTAGCTGGTAACCTAAAAAAAAATTAATTTTCTCTCGTTCTCACGCGCTTTTAATGCATAGACAAATCTTTCCTCCATAGTATATAGGTAACTTTACCATAACTCTCTCTTGACCTAGCTTGATCTATTCAACAGACCTCTTCATAACAAGCACAAAATGGAAAGAGAATCAAAATCTCTTTTCACTTGAAATTGTTCCGATGGAGGCTCCTTTAGAGTTTGAGCCTCTTACAGTAGCGCCTCCTGAGCAAAATCAAAGTGAGAAGCATTTGGCGAATTGTAAACTATATGGATTGCAACATTTACACCGTAAAATTTCCTTTGAACGCTCCTCAAAATCTAACCTACAAAATATAAAGTTAAATCACCAATCAAACATATATAAATTTCATCATATGATGTGTAGTATAAATGTAATTTTTGAAAATTATGTATTTAAATCACCAATCAACACTCAATACTAGAAAAGTATATTAATAATTTAGTAACTAACTATTAACAATAAAAGAGAATATATAAGTAATATATTATCTTTCTTTTATAGATCTAAGATTTCTTGATAACTATAGTATTTGAATTTTCCTTTTGCACCTAGAAAAGATGAAAAATAAGTAATTATTTTCATCACTGTATTAATGTATTAAGAGCACATACCTGTGGTTGTTGAGGGCTATAGATCAAATTTTGGTAAATTGTTAATCCGATTGTGGAAGCCTTGAATTTGTTGAGTGTGAAAGATTTGGTGCTTTGATCGATCATGCAAGTCTCCTTTTCCTTCATAAAAGATAGGGGTGGGAATGGGGGCTAATTAGATCAATTTTGAACAAAACTGACAAAAAATTAATCCTTTTTTCATTATGAAGATTGGTATGACCTGATGTTCAGATAAAAACTGACGTGAATCAAACATAAATTGTTTGGTACGGTTCGATTGTTTGCATCGATTTAGTATTCATCACCTACTGAAGAAATCACACATATTTGATAAAAGTTCAAATCACAACTCAACAAAAGTCAACAAAATTAGCTTAAAATTAGACAAACCTTCAAAGAACAGTCAACCAAATTGCCAACAACAATCAAAACCAATTCCAATCAAAATCCAACCAAATCTTAACAACAACAACAACTACACAACACAAAATAAAATAAACCTAAATGGAACTTCTGGAAGAGATAAAATTTGCACAATCAATTGATGAGAGATGACAAATGAAGGCAATCAGTAATAATGAGAGCGACATGAAGAGATAAGATGAAGAGAGTGTTGAAAGGAGAGGAGATTGGAGATTATTACCTAAACGACAATGACAAAAGAAAAGAGCGGCAAGACGGAAGCTGTGAAGGTCCGAGAAGTGAGAGCATTGAGAGACTACTAGGGTTATAAAAGTTTTGCTTATATATATATATATTATTTTTAAAAAAATCGTTTTGGGTCGTTTTCGATTTAATTTACTTTAAAACTGACTCTGGTCGATTTTTATAAACCAAGACCGACTCGATTCAATCTCAAAATAAAAATTGACTTTTCTATTTTCTCATCTTGGTTTGGTTGAGTTGGGGTTGATCTTGGTGTTTTTGGCCCACTTCTAATAACATATATGAAACATATTGAAACACACGAGGGAAACAAAAATATTGTGCCTATATTAATCCTTCATTCATATACTCAAATAAATGTTTAATCTTATGAGAAAAATTTGAGGAGAAGAAAATCGGGACTATAAAACAGTTGATATGGGACACGATAAGGGAAAAGATAGAGGCAAAGGAGAGAAAACTTGTTTTGATAAGCAATGTTTGAAAGGAAAATCCAATATATATTGCCGTTAGAGTCCATCATTATTAATGAATGAGATGCAAGTGAATCTTCTCGGATTTGCTTAGTTAAGTGATAGATTTTGGAAATTGAAAGGTCCTTGTATATAGAGATGTCAATAGGTTGAATTCGGGGTATGATTAGTAATCCTTAACCATAACAAATATATATAGCACCAATGCAAACTTGTGCCAATCTCAACAATTGTAAACCGGGGAATTTTTAGGGTGGGGTAAGGTGGCCCTATCCCACACCACTTACACCATTAGGACACCTTTACTACCATTTTTTTTTCCTAATGGATATAACATAATTTGTTTATGCTCTATATATATATATATATATATATATGTATTTATAAAAGCAATTTTTTAAATTATATTGTGACAAACTCAATGCTAGTGTACAAAATGCAGTTTAAATGTCAATAGTTGATTGTGAAATGAGATATATATGAATGGAAATAATAAATAAGGAATGATTCAAAAGTATATTATAAAATTTATGGAAGCAATTGTTAGTTACATGTAAAATGTTGTTAAAATCATTATATATGAAATTTAGCGATTTGGATATCACATTTGCACATGACAATTGTATTACATTCCTCCAATGAGAAAATTATCTTGTAAAGACTTTCTTAATTTTAAATTTTATCTTGTTTTAACATACAATTTTGATGTTGCTAATTAAAGTGATATTACATTTATAAACTCGATGCCCCAGTGTAAGTATCACTCTAACCCTAACTATTGTCAAATAATAGAAGCCCATTCAGAAGAGTGACGTACGAAGAAAAACTTATATGCATGAGTTAATTTAATCTACTATTTTCTTCAACATTTGATGAATGGAATTGTTCGACTTTTATTTAAGGGAGACACACGCTAATTTAGTAAGACTTAAAGAGAATTTTGATTTTTTTTTTTTTTTCTTTTTTGTAAGCTAGAAGAAGTTATAAGTTTAAAGATACAATTTATATGCACTGCACTAAAAATGAAATGAAACACAACTCGGTATTTTTTTTACTATGATTTTTTATGTATTCTAAAACTTGCAATAAATTTAACAAGAATGCCAATCCTCATTTAAATGCGTGGTAGACCTCCTCAACTTCATTGGGATGCTAACAAAAAGGGAAGTGGGCCATTTTCATATAAGCCCAGAGCACTCCAAACATATCAGTGCCCATTTTATTATTGCAATTTATATTATGTTAATCATAAATTGTCATCTAGTCATCGTGAACTCATTTTCTCCGAGACTTACAAAAGGACTGCCACAGTTTTGCCTTCCCTATAAGTATGTAAATATGCATACGCATGCCAGAAGACAAGAACAAAACTTATTAAAGTTGCAGAGGGAGCCTTGAGCAGCCAGCATCAGGTTCGTGTGGAGATTGAGTCTGTAATTGATGGTGTGGATTTCTCCGAACCACTTATAAGAGCTAGATTCGAAGAGTTGAACAATGACCTATTCAGAAAGACCATGGGGCCTGTTAAGAAGGCCATGGAGGATGCCGGTTTAGAGAATCGCCAGATTGAAGAAACCGTACGTCCTGGTTGGTGGAAGCATTCCCAAAGTTCAACAGCTTCTTAAGGATTACTTCGACGGGAAGGAGCCCAACAAGGGTGTGAACCCTGATGAGGCTGTCGCTTATGGTGCTGCGGTTCAGGGAGGCATCTTGAGCAGAGAGGGTGGCGATGAAACGAAATCTAGTTCTTACTTCCCTTGAAAAATATAGAGCATTATATTATCAATGATGAGACTGGAAGGTAAGTGAATTTACTTCTTGTTACATCCAGACATCCTTCCTTCTATTGGATGTGGCTTTCCTAACTCTTGGTATCGAAACTGTTGGTGGGGTGATGACCAAGCTGATCCCTAGAAACCCTGTTATTCCAACCTAGAAATCCCCAAGTTTTTACCACTTACCAAGATCAGCAAACTACCGTCTGTATTCAGGTACATAAAATGTCTATATCTCTGTTGGTTGAGTCTTGAGGGTAGCAAGAAACTTCAATCTAGTGATTGAAAACTGTCATGATCATCTGAACTCTGATTGTTGAATACAGGTTTTTGAAGCTGAAAGAAGTCTCACTAAAGATTGTAGGATGCTTGGAAACTTCGATTTATCTGGAAGTGCTCCGGCTCCAAGGTTTGTTTCATGATGATCATGATAATCTGTTGAACAGTTGAGAATCTCTGTAGTTTAAAATTGCTCATGTTTTGAAAATTGCATATACTGATTAGACTACTACTAATGTTTGGCAGAGGAACTCCTCAGATTGAAGTCACACGATCTTGAAGTTGATGCCAACGGTATCCTGAACGTGAAGGCTGAAGACAAGGCCTCTGACCGTTCAGAGAAGATCACGAGCAAGAAGATTACGGTGAGAAGCTGAAAGAGGTGGAAGCTGTATGCAACCCCATAATCACTGCTGTCTATCAGAGGTCTGGCGGAGCGGCCCCAGGAAGCGGTCCCGACGGCGAAGAAGATGATGACTCACATGATGAGCTTTGAAACTTTGAGGCCAAGCAACAAACTAAAAACAAAAAGAGAGGTTTTCTAGTAAAGGGAATCGATTGATGTAGATTCTTTGTTTGGTGAAGATGAGGTTGAGAGTTTTGGATATGTATAAATATCATTCATGTTAAACAGAACGATGAACTTTGGAAAATAACAAAATTTTGAAAGAGAAAAACACTTTTAAATATTGGATTGATAATCTTATCCCATTTCAGTAAAGTTAACAATTGAGTCTAAAACTTTATATTTTTTTACACAAATATCCTTGATAAAATTGATGAAAATGCTACATTTTTTTAAAAATGACTCAATTTTTATATTTATTGTAAGAATATTTTGATATTTTTACATATGATTTAGGACTCAATTGTTACATTTTTTGAAAAATAACATAAATGTTAAATCATTAATTTAATGTGCTATTTTTATATTTATCCCGATTTGAAAATTTTATTTCTTCATCTGTAATTTTTCATTATTACATTATTCATCTGTGATTTTTAGTCATCCTCTCTTAACTAATGGGAAAAAAGGTTGCATGCATGCCTACTCGATTCTAGAAGAGAGAGGTTAGTGGCCTTCTTTTCACAAAACCAACAAGGAAAGAGCTTCTTTATTAGTGTTTTTGTTTAATTTTTTAGTTAATTGCATAACACCTCAAGTTTAGAAGAAATTTCACTACGAAATTATTTTTACACACAAACCCCCCATTAAAAAATTTGATCGCGTTTGAGATATCCTTTGACTTATTAACTATGTGAAAAGTCAAAAAGCCCCTGATTTTTCACTTTAATATTATTCATGTTAAAATCATTTTAAAAATAAATAAATTAAAAATTAAAATTAAAATAAAAACTAAAAATTAAATTAAAAAAAAAAAAAAATCCACTAGTGCAAGAAGACTACTATCATTGGAGTTTGTAAATGACCTCCACTAATGGGAAACCGACCAAAAATCCTTCAAATGGAGAAGATTAATTTGTCATAATCTCCTCCAACGATATATCCAACTTGAAAAACAGCGAGATTTTTGGAACAAAGATACAAAACTTCTGGGGAAAGAAAAGAAACCGACAAATTCAACACTCAAGTGTTTACACACCTTGTTGAAAAAAATTAAAAAGTGTTAGAACACCTCTTCACATATTAAAAATTAACCATAAACACATTATTTACGTAGTTCGTTTTCCAATTGGTTCTTTAGTTGTTTTTCAAAATAGATAGTTTTCACAAATAAGTAATTCTATTTCATGGAGTGGGCCTATGAAGTTTTCTTTGGCCAATCTGTTCATCCTATCTTATCCAATATGGCCTAATCTAGCATGAAAAGAAAACAAACATCATCAGAATTAATACCATCTAATTCAATATTTGATATAATAAAACCATTTAATAGATATCTAGTGCCTTCCAGTATAGAATTGAAGAAAATATCAATACTATCACCATGAATGTTTAAAACATAACGTAGATTAAAAAGAACTATTACGAAAACTAAGTTCCATTGCATATATGATGCATATAAGGCATTATAGATGTAAATTGTTTGGTCACCACACAACAATATTTTAAGTGCCAATACCATTTACTTCAACTCTTGTGTTGTTCCCTACGTATATCTATCTGGTTCCCTAGCTAGTCCGATGGTACTCCACAAAGGCTCCACGACTTTAGCTACATGGTTTGTAGCTTTGAGTGTATAGTCCACAAAAGATGAGATACAGTAAGAAAATTGAGCTGGAAACAAAAATATAATAAAAAAGTTGGAGTTTGAGTTATATCTTTTCGGCTCAGAGACTTATAAGCAAAATGACCCAACTTGCCACAATTAAAGCAAATTACCTTAGTTTTGTCCCTTTTAGCTCCAACACGCTTGCTTTTCTTGCATTTCCCAATATTAAGCTTCATGTTGTTTGAACCAAAAGCATTTTGTTTCCCTTTATAGGAGTTCTTATTGCCTTTCTTGCGCTCAGAATCTCATGTCTTATGTGCGTTGGCTTCAACCATTTAATGCTGACTGAAAGCTTAGTAACCTTTAGATGCTTATCTTCTAGCTCAACATGACATGAGATATCATTGAAAGTCTTGATGTTGTCATTTTGCTTATGTTAATTTTCATGTATTCCCAACTACTAGGAAGACATCGAATAATTGCTTCAATTTGGTACTCATCAGTTAAGACATGTCTTGCAATTTTCTATTCATAAATCACATTTGACATCTCACTAAGATGTTGTCTCATGTTATGAGTTTTGGCACTTCCTATAGATGTCAAACTTGATTGTGAGCCTTCTAACTTTGGTAATTGAAGTACCACCAAACTCATCCTTCAAAGCAATCTCTCTCTTGTGCAATCTCATAGTCCTCATACTTAAACATGAGGTCATCAGCCATATTGCTTAGCGATTAATGTAATGCAAACGATGTTTTTCTTTTTTTAGACTTGATAAGTCTTCATGATCCTCTTGTGTTGAGTAGTAATATCGTGTTGAGGCTCAATCATAACATTTGAATGAGTCTCAAAATCTTTTCGCTCATCAATGATGTTTTGATTCTTAAAGTTCCAAATATCATAATTGTCAGTAATTAGTTTTTCATCTATGTTAAATTTAGCCATGATGTTTTAGTTCCAAATATCATAATTGTCGATAATCAGTTTTTCATCCTTGTTAAATTCGACCATGATGTTTTTAGATGTAGAAGCCATTTCCTATAAATTTATTTATTGTAGAACACATAAATTTTAAGTTTTACAATAATTATTTGCTACAAACGTACCTGTAAAAGATATAATAAGACGAATATAATGATAGGAATAGGAAGTCGTCGGAGCTTTTAATCATCTTCCATTTCTAAACATTCATAAAATTATAAAACTTAGTGCTTTTGCGCAAATCAACTCCAAAATTGTTTTCATCATTTTAGAACACCCACATAAAACAATGTGTGCAAACAAAAACATAGATTATGTAAGACACAATAAACACCCTACATTTAATTTGGAAATTACTAGAAAATTTATATAAGTTTTGCTTACTTCAAAAGAAAAAAAATTAATTACGAGAAGAAATTTATTGCATGGATGAAAATAAGACTTAGTATACCAGTGTTGTTTATCCAACCTGCTACGACTTGAAAGCCTAGCATAGCGGAGATTTGGATTTATACTCAACATAGCATGTTTTTGAATATTCTCACCAAAACGTAGACTTTCAGCAAAGTTAATTTCATAGAGTACTTCTTCAAAATAGGTAATTTCTTTTTCATCTGGCTTTCTTAATGCCTCAGGCCTAACGTGATGCAACTCTACTGGTAAGACCGTTAAAAGAGAAAGAGCTACATCTACGCAGAGAATAAGCATTCCCACATTACTCCAAGGCCAAATGGTGCATATAAACTCTCCATGTTAAGCATAATGTTGAGAAAGCTATGCATTCCCATGAAGCCACTGAAGCTGACTCTGCAATCTCTCTGTTTTGTCAAGAAATGCAGCTGCCAAGCCGAGTGACCAAATATAGTCAACCTGTGTTTTCAACTGAAGGAATGGCGTTACTAGTGCAAGAAGGAAGCCATTTACAACTGTGTCATAATTCTCAGTTTGACAGCAACACCAAGCTGAAGTCATCTCAGCTTCAGCTTGGTTTCAGTCAGCCTGTTGTAGCCCATTAAGTAAGCAACAAGTGCTGCATTTTGATTGGATAAACTCCAACAAATTAGCCAGTTAGTTGATGGAAATCTTGCCATTTGGCAAGCTTATAAGAGTAGTATAAAAGGTCAGTTAAGGGTCATGAAAAATGTATGACAATTAACAATGAAAAAAATAAATAAAATAGAATTTCCAGAATTTTCTCTCTGGTTTTGCATTCAACAAAGCTTCTAGAATCTTCACACTCCAAACTTCAATAAATTCTCATTCAAGCTAATGTCAGAATTCATCTTGAAGTTTTTCAATTTCTTTAGAAACTTTGCTCTTGCACTTGAAAAATCTTCATCTGTATTATAATCATTATCTGAGTCACTAGATTCATGCACTGGAGACATCTGACCCACATAATAGGCATCATCCTTATCGTCAACATTGTACATGTCACCCAAACTAGATGAAGCATCCACATCATGCATATCATCCATCTACAAAAAAAATGTTAATTAAAAAATTTTATTGATCATTAATTAATAGGTTAGGGAGATTTAAACTAATTAAGACATTAAATTTTAGTTTCTTCTAAGACTAAATTTTTTGCATTCACATTAATAAAATATTATATTATATTATATTTCTTAATATTTTCTCTAAAAAAGAAAAATAAACAAGCAAAATTAATAAATTAATTTACTTTTTAACTTTGCATTTTTAATTGAATAAATTTAATATTTTAATCATGTATTAAAATTAGGAAATAAACTAAAATAAATAATTAATAATTAAAAAAACAAAAATAGAAGTAGAAACAGATTATGTAGTTTCAGTTTTTCATATTTTCGAGCCAATCTTTAAAGGATTTGTTCTCCCTTTACACTAAAAAAAATTATCCTTATATCAATGGAAAGCACAAATTGTCTACTTTCTAATGGCGCAAAACAGTAGGGTAAAAAAATAACTCTCTATAAAAAGTTATGACTTAACCAATAGCTCAAGATCAAAGAATAAATAAACTCTAGAATGGTAAATTTTGCTCACCAAAAATTATTTCAACATCATTAATCATATATCAAGCATATAATCACATAGTAAAGAAAAATGTGTGTAGTGTTATGCTTATTCAATACACTATGATTAACATGCCAAAATCCAATTAAACAGAGCCTAACAATGGAACTACCAAAAAAACAATCTCAACATGCTTTGATACCAATAAAAATCTCTTATCATATTACATTTTAAAGTATAATTTATTAGGTATGCTTGATGAAAGATTTTCAACTCTTACGTTATATTTGAAGTTTTGCAGGCCTTTAATTCTTGCTATTGTTCCACTAGATCAAAAAGGAATCACCAATAAGAACTCTTTCCTCTGTTCACAACGTACATGTCCAAGCTTTTGATGTACGTGTCTCTTGATGATAATTGTATTTAATGTTGGTTCTTCATTCTAGAGAGTACAAAGAAGTGTCGGTTTTCTTCAAACTTCAGGTTATAGGCATATCATTGTGCCTTCTACTCATTTATAATTCAAATTATGAAGTACTAATTGCTTAAGTAGTTATCAAGCCACTTTGTAATTGCTCAAGCAGTTA
The DNA here is from genome assembly GCA_022984855.1 of Dimocarpus longan. Classification (NCBI taxonomy): domain Eukaryota; kingdom Viridiplantae; phylum Streptophyta; class Magnoliopsida; order Sapindales; family Sapindaceae; genus Dimocarpus; species Dimocarpus longan. The sequence goes on along the minus strand of CM041014.1, from coordinate 33,151,719 downwards.
GTGTACAAATGGGAAGTCCATTCAACCCATATAGGTTAGATCAGTTGAATAAGTCGAATAAATTAGAACCATTAGAGGCACGGTTTTAAAAATCGGCCACCTAGGAGCTAGGCAGCTGCCGGCGGCTCGAATTGGGGTTTTTTAGACAATGTCCACCTGGGGTCACCTAGGTCGATTAATCGGCCTAGGTGGCCGATTAAATCTTTTATTATATTTTTTAATTTTTTTTTTTTTGGGTTAGTTGACCGCCTTATCACCCTAGGCGCTAGGCTTTGTGCTATCAATTTACTAGCTCCCAGCACCTTTTACAATATCGCTATAAGGGCAAATCTGATTTTGATCCACACAGATATACAAGGCCTATTTTATCCCATTGACAAGGGTGGCGCAAAAGTACTAGTATCATCACATATTCAAGCTATAGAAAAGAGTAACTATGTTAGACTACGAGTATATTGTTTTGATTCATAGTTTAACATATGCTAAAATTCTTTTTAGTCAACTCTAATTTGACATTAGACAACTTCTTTAAGAACAACATTTAACAATTAGACTATGAAAGCTTGTTAAATGAAAGATTCTAATGAATTTAACCATGAATAATAAGTGTTTGGTGATAATTCAAAAAATTAAAATGGTAAATTAAGTACTGTTGTGGGTATTTTGGTGCAATGGAAAAAAGCCTAGGAATGGAGGCCCATTGTGTCGTCTTGTAAAGAGGAGCCCAAAAAGTGCTGGTCAAAATGGACAGAAGTCAAAGAAAGGAATATAGTCATTCATTAACTTATGTGCCCGAGCACACCTGATTACGCGGTTGATCATCTTAAAACTCAAGTGTTGAATGATTGTATGAAGGTTTGGCCGGTGGATAAAGCTGTAAAGATAATCTGCTCGTAATCAAAAGGCTGTTCGATGAGTGCCCTTCAGAAGCCATCGTAGCGACCAGGAAGTCTGCTCGTCTGCTCGATAGTTAGAGGGACAGTTAAGTCTGCTCGTCTGTTCGGCAGTGGAAACATTTGATTGTTGAAGTAGTATGCTCGTTTGATGCAACGTCTGATCGCTGAGCAAGCTATTCGCTAAAGTTGACCAGTTGACCTTTTGGAAGGAGAATCAATTCAAAATAGGAAGGGAGACGGTTTGCCTATTCTCATGCAAATTGAATACTCTTGAAAATTGCTATATATGTGGAAGAGATAATCTCGAAAGATATTATCTTAATTAATGTATATTATTTTTTGTTTTATCTGTAAGATCCTTAAGCCTATTTTGATTATAACACCTCCGCTATAAATAGGAGGTAGAATTCAATGTAAAGGACAGAGTGAAATAAAAAATACAATTACTCCGAGAGTGAGAAGGGGTAATTGTCGTGGACGTAGGCCATTGTTCTTGCCGAACCACGTAAAAAATCTTGTTGCCTTTTGGCCCTGGTAGTGTGTGTTTCGTGTGTGATTTGTCGTGTCGCAGGTATTGGGCTTGGAGAACCGGGTTGACCAAAATTGAGTGTCAACAAGTACGTATATGTATATCTTATTCTCTTATAAAGAAGACGCAAAAGTTATGATCCCTAAGAGAGGAGATCCAAATCATGATGTCCACAAAATAGTACACATTAACGTTGTAGTCCCATATATTAATAATAGAGACTTTAAATGTTAATATTTAGACGTCCCATTAAAGAACCATGATTGTACGTACATAATTACAAAACTTAATACTAAGATCCTATCTAGTTATTTTACATGATTGGTGATATACCATAATCAATAAAAAGAATAGGGAACACAATTATACCAATAAAATTCCACAATTGAAGTAAATACTTATGCAAATTCAAGAAAAACAGTTGCAAAGATTGAATACCTCTACCATTCCTCAGGCTGAATGAGATTCAACACTCCGATCCCTCTTGGAGATGGCTTATTCCTAAGTCTATTCTTTAATAGATTTCTGTGATCGCCAAACAATGCAGATTCAGCAACAAAAGTTTGCATATCAATGAAGAGACAATGAAGGCAGCACAAATGAAGGAACCATAATGGATTTTTTTTATTTTATTTTTTTATTTTATGTCTTTATATATAATCAAGGATCTTTAGTGAGTAAATTTCCTATCTTTTGCTCTCAGTTTCATGCAAAAATTAAATGAAGCTGCCATAAATTGACTTAGTTTTAGCAATTTGAAAAGACAAGAATATATGAGTGACATGAGCACGAACATACTCTATACGTTTTGCCTATCTGAAAAAGTAGGAAAGGTTTTTTCGTTTGAGAAGTGAAGTGAACTGGTAACTTTGATTTTGATGTTATTCCCAACACATTGTGAAAAACAGAAAAAAAATTGAGCCTATGAATGTGCAGCTTTTACTTACACAGTAATATATATTTTTGAAGTCACTTATTGTGCCCTGTTAATCATATTAATATATATTTTTGGTTGCATTTAGGAGTAACTGGTGCAATATAGATATTTAATGGTACGTTAGAGGTGGTGTTGTTACATGAATGGTTTCTGTTGGTCAACACGGACTATGGGAGTAATAGATATGCCCATTGTTCTACTTTTGAATTCATTTGTGTGCCTAAACATACAAAATTGTAAACTTCCTTTTGCTCCCAATTTTATTTGGTGCTTAATATTTGAAGTAACTGGTATCGGATGTGAATCTGAGAGGTCTGTTTCCTTGTTTTCTCTCGTCAATTTATAAGCTCTTTTGTGTATCAGCATTTCTAGCTCCTTATTGATCTAGCCATGCTTAATCAAATAATGTCTCATATAATTTTTTTTCTTTTAGTTTTCATCAGCTTGAGGATGTTAAGATTTATATAATCTAACAAACAGTAAACTCGGTAATTAGCAGATAGCGAAGGTCAAACTCCATTACTTTTTTGTCTACCTAAATAAAACATAAATGAATGGCTATGGACGTAAATATATTTAAAAAGGTATGTTCTTCTAGGTGATCACTGTTAGGCTAGATTGTCTTTATTGTTTTGCACGGTTTGAAAGCCATTTTCAAAAACTAAGAATTTACTCCTAAATTTGGATTGTACTATTTTGTATAAAAAATCCGTCCATTGTGGTATTCAAACTTAATTTCGACAAATACTCTGCAGAACATTGGTGCTTTTCTCCAGACTGAATTGTGAATGTATTAAACTCCAAGCAAGTTTTAGTTTGAGAGAAAAATGTTAAACTCCGGCAAAACCAAATACAAGGAAAGGAAGAGATGAAAATTTAAAAGAGAGAGGTTTCTCTCAATAAGTCAAAGAAGCATGATAATTGAAGAAATGAGAGAGTTGAGAGAGATGAGGTAGAGATGGATGGCACTCAAATATATAGTTCAGGATTTTCATTTTTATTGGTTACAAATTTGATCTAGATCTTCATTTATGCTTATGTTAGTAACTTGATTTTAGTTACTGAATATTCGTTGTTCCGAATTCCTTATAGTTTAATTTGATTGGTTATTTTATATTTGTTTACGAGAAAAGAGTGGTAAAATTTCAAGGAAATTTTGTTAAATAATTTTTAATTCAACATGCAGAATTGTCATGTTAAAGGAGGTATATATTGTGAATTATTATTATGAGTCTTTTATAGTGAATAGAGACTAAAGTAACTTTCAATAAGGATTGTTTTCAATATATTTGATTTTGAAACTATTATTTGTGAATATTTATGATTTATAATTTCGGATAATAATATAAATTATATATGATGTTTTTGAATAATTATGATTTAGAGTTTTTAGATAAATGAAATTCTGGAGTTTGATTAAAGTTTCAGATTAACTCTTGAAAGGTGTGTACAATTTTATACTTGTTTTGTGGTGTTATTAATGCAGTGAGTAAAGGTACTTTAGTTGAGTATCAAAGTTGCGTAATGAAAGTATGGTGTTAAATCATTTGTTTGAGAAAAATTATGCATATTAGGTTTGAAATTAAGTTATGAAATAGTAGATCTGAACTTGGAGATAATTGAATGAGACTTATGTAAATGTAATAAGATGTTGATGGCATAGAAAATGATCTTGAATGATTTAATTATTTCCGAGTATGAAAGAAAAATGATAAAAATGTGTTATTAATTGTTCATTGGTAGATATTGATTTGTTATTCGAAAGTTAAGAGGACCATATGAGGTGTAATAATTACATAGAATAATTTATTAAGTTTAGTTTATCATTATCAGTGATAAAAAGGAAAATGATTATTATCCAGAATAGTTATAAATATGACTATTCAGAAACGTACAAGTACAATAATTGATTAGATTTTAATTGAAGAGTTTTGCTTAATGATTGTCTATGTAGGTGTAAATTGTTATGGTTTTCGATCTTGTATATGAGGAAATTTATATAATATTCTATCAAGGTACAATTATGATTATTGAAGAGTTTTATTGAATGACAGTCTAGGTTGGTATGAAATGTTGTGGTGTTGAATTCATAATCTTATGTATGCGGAAAATTTTGGAGATTAATTGAGAATAAAATTATTACAGTTATTGATGAGGAAATGAAAGCAAGGACTTTAGAATGACAAATATTGCATTAAGAAGATCCGTAAATTTCAAGGGTGAAATTTTATATAGAGGGATAATTTATAAAGTCCAAATTTTAGTGGACCCAAGAGAATAATTTGAGCGCAAAATGGAACCAATAAATAAGCCCAATTTAAGTGTAAGCTCAAGTAATAATTTTTGTTGAATTTATTGAAATCTATTTTATTATTGTTAATTTGGTCCAGTTTAAATTTTATAATGATATAAGCAATAAGACAAAAGTCCAATATAAGTGGAATACAGTGGCCGTGTCATTAAGTGGACGAAATGTCCACAAAACTCGTGGACTTTTAATAAGAAAAATAGAATAGTCAAAATGAAATGAGAGAGCCAGGTGTGAGAAAAAGACAATAATGAGATTGAAGTAGGTAATAGGCGGTCAAAAGCAAAGTCAAGGAAAGCAAAAACAGAAATAAAGAAATATATATATATTAATGATTGGAATAAATCCAGAGATCAGTTGAGACCATTAGGATTTGACTCTGGACGTGGTCCGAAGAATAATTCCCATTCAGGAGAGAGCACCTCATGCAAAAGTAAGGAAAACTTACACAAGAAGGGGGGAAGACCCACATATTAAACGGTGGGAGATGTGTTATTTTGGTGTAACTATGCATCACTTACAAGAGAGCAAGCACACTAACAAGTGAAGCTATCGTTCAGCTACGAAATATATATATAGTAATTCTACCATCAGTACCTCATAACTTTGAAAACTTAGGACAAATCAATTAAATTCATTTATTGCACTCTCTCTCCCAAAATAAATTATCACTCCAATTTAATTTAAATATAATGGATGATTTTGATTTGTTTGTCCTAACTTTAGATATTGATAGTATAATTATCCTCTATATATATATATATAAATATATAAACGGTGGGCCAATTTAAGAGTAGAGGCTACATTTTTTTTTTCTTTTTTTAAGAGAAAAAGGTCAAACTTTGTGGCTAAGAAAGAAAGATGATAGTGGAAATATTTTAAAACAAATAGCTTATACTGTTTTTCATATGAAGTAACCCATTGTTCTAAAAGCAACTCAATAATTTTTTCTCTGGTAATTTGTCTGAGAATGGATGTGCAGTGAGGAACATGGAAAGAATCTATAGTAAGCAATAACGCTTTTGCAGTGCTGGGTAGTGAAAGATCAAGAGCATGATCTTGAATTCTCCAAACTATTTGATGATATAGAGTGATAGAGATAGATCCTGATTTTTGCATGGCTCTAGTATCTGTAACTAGACTTGCAAAGCAGTAGAATAAAACTTATCTTTGAGAGAAATGTTAAAATTTGGCTTTAAAGTGAAAACAATTGTACCAACATTCAAGGTGATTTGAATAGTAGCAAGATAAGCATGCTGGTATGAAGCATAGCGAGTGTCAAGTAAAGCCATTCTGTATGAAATAGGAAGACCTTTTCGGCCATAGTATGTGATTGCTATTCTGATGGCACCAAAATAGATATGAGTATATCCTTCTGATAACCATTGTTGTATTGAAGATTGAGGAATTTCTAAAGGAACATATTGTTCTTCTGGAGAAGCTGGGATGGGACAAGCATTAAATCAAGAAGAATGAACATATTCTTTTACAAGTTTTTTAGAAGACTTAACTAGAGTTTTTATAGACTGAGTAAAGGAAGTGGAAGACTTAAGGTAAGCAAAATAAAGGTTTAGAGGAGGAGGAATAGTATCTAGAAGAACTTGTGTATCTGGGAGATAAGTGATTTCATATAAACTATCAGTTTTAGAAGAAGAAGATGAGAAATAGAAGTATTAGGAGCAATAGAAAGAACAGGAGAAGTAAAAGTAGTCATGGGATGAGAGTACTTGTCTAAATACAACTTGTAAGATAAATGGTGAAGAGGCTCTGATACTAAAAAAGGGACAGAAACTGATCCCTTATCAAGATTCTTACTCTCAAGTTTCTCAGAGCTAATCTCCAGATTGCCAAGAGATTAATCACTCTTAGAAACTGATGGGAGTGCCAGCATCCTTGACTCTGACTACCCTAACTCTCTTCTTAAAATGGAACTTACTGGTTAGGCTGGACTCCTTCCATTTTCAGAAATAACTCATCAAATAGAGTTCTCTGGATTAATACTAAACTACTGGAAAGTGAGAATAAAGATAAAAAACCAGGTGATTTTTTTCTTTATCTCAGTATTTTGAGATATCTCACCATTTTCATAAGTAGTATTTAGACAGGGAGGAAGAATTTAGCTGGAAAACATATTTTTATTACTGATTGATCTGGTCGATCTCCTCTACTTACAATAAGGAGGATGAGTCCTTTTATAGGAGATGGACTGAAGAAAAATACAAAAAAAATGGCATCAGTGATGACATCAACAGCTAATAATACAGACTAATAATACTGGTGGCCAATAATGTAAAAGTAACATCATGGCTACAATAAATCAGGCCTTTCGCAACATGCAAAATGTGTTGTTAAAAGTTTTAACAACACGTATCTGTATGTTGTTGAAGTCTGTGTTGCTAAAAGTGTCACATGCTTTTGTAACAGTCAATGCATATTGTCTTAGATATAATCACAACATACGACATATGTTGTTATTGTTAAACATAACACACGATGCATGTTGCCTTACATGTTTATGATAATATACTATGCATATTGTTTTAGATGTTTATGATAACATATATAATAAGTTGTTTTAAAACGTCAAAAAACTAACAATACATGTTGTCATAGATATCTATAACAACATGACTTATGTGTTGCTATAAAAGTGCATGACAACATTTTTTTGCCTGTTGCAATAGACATTTAAGAGAACACCAATTATATGTTACGATAAATAATTGGTGTGTTACAATAAAGACTTTTTGTATGTTGATATATCCTTGTATGACAATATTTTTTGTCTGTTGCAATAAATATTTAAAACAACATTATTTGTATGTTGTGATAGGTGTTTAAAATGTATTGTAGTAGATGTATTACACATTATTCATTAATTGTATAAAAATATTTTTTTATAATTATTTTGTTAAAAAACCAATAGTTGTTTTGAAATGATTGAGACCTGTAAAGAATATAATTTATAAAATTATATTAAAAAAATGATACTTTATAATTAGTTAATTAAATAGAACAAAAAAATTAAACATCCACCAAATCTTAATTATCAACCAACAATCCTTACATCATCATAACCATAGTCTTTATTTTATTAATACAAACTATAAGTCATTAAAAAAAAAAAAAAAACCTATAAACATCATCTCATATTAAAATAAAGCATACAATTTTTCTGTGTTACATAACAATTAAAACCAAAAATGACAAAAATTGATTGACGTTGCTTTAGTGCTCTTTCCTCTGTCTTTTTTGAAGACTGTGAATGATAAAAATGAATAAACACATTAAAAATACGTCGATATAATTTGAAATTAATATTTGAAACAAAATTCATATGGTTGAGTTTTACTTACTTCTGCTGTTGTGATGTTCTTCACCAAGATACTTCCTTTAAAACAATGCATTGCTCAAATATACCTGCAAAATTAAACTGCCAAATTACAATGACCTAACTTCAACAAAAAATATAATACCAATGACTGCTAACACGCTAAAGAGCTTCTATCGCATAAACAAAAAATATTTATAATTCAGAGCTAAGATCTGATGGTAATTTCTTATATCAATTTCCAACACACCAATATGAATGAGAATGTACACAAGCACTAGTGTATACACCATTATGAATGGGACCCAACTCTATACCCTTTTATTTACGATAGGTATTTACATGTAATACATAAATCAGTGTCTTTAAATTTGGGTTATTATATATATGTGTGTGTACACACAAAAATGCTATGCAACACATGTTCGAACACATATATCAAGATGAGTTGACTTTTTCCCTTGCTCATCAGTTGCTTGGATATATAATAATGTAAGATTGTGTAATGAATGCTAATGTCTATGATTTTCTTTGTGTTACAGTATCGTAAAGCATAATGCATTAAGGATACTTGGTTATTGACTTTTGGGTTTTCATTTTGCATTCCTTCTATTAACGACAAGACACCAAAGAGCTAGCTGTAGTTGATCATGCGAATTCCACGTATGTTTAAAATGCCAAGAAAATCTATATGAATTGAGTCAACATTTATATTTGTACACGCGTTTAATATTCCTTCAAATGGCACATGGACACATGAACACATTTTAATTAAGGATGGGAAAAACTGGTTTAATTTTTCCAACCATAGAATAAGCATAACTATATTATAAGAATTGCTATATATGTTTTGGTACATTACTAGATTAAGTGGACCCAACTCTATGCCCATTTAACACTGGTGCTTGTGTAAATATTTTGGAGGTAATCTAGTGGCTTCTAACATGCCAAAGAGTTTCCATCGCATAAATAAAAAATATTTATAATTCAGAGCTGAGATCTGATAGTAATTTCCTATATCAATTTCCAACACACCATTATAAACTAGCACGTATATATTTTCACTACCAACTTTAAGAATTAAAACACTCAATTGAAAAAAAAAAAAAAAAAAAAAAAGAATTAAGACACTCAATTGATCTTCTTGATTTCACCTATTCATTATCATTTGTCATAGACCTTATTTTGACTAAACAAAACAATAGCCTTCCCACTTTTTTTGACCTTCATTTTGCTTTAGGTTGGATATATATATATAATTTGAATTTTGAATATTTCTGAATACTGACTTGGAAAACTAAGCACCATCACTTGGCTTTCTAGGTTTCACCTTATAGAGAGGTCATGTCTTGGGTGCATTAAATTGAAGCCTGTTACTGCGTTTGATTATGGTATGACCTTCCTTTCAGAGCTCTTAGAATGTTGCTGGTGCATTAAATTCCTGTTGTTCAAGTTGTTTCATTTGTTTTCAATTCTTGATGTCTCAGATGGATTACGTTCTGGATGATCTCTTATTTCTCTAATTGTAGCTGAAATTGTATTTAGTTTGACTCCATACTTTAATCTTAACTATGTTCTGTTGGATGCATAGATTTTATTTTGCCATTCTGCAATTGCATTGTTCAGAGTTTGTTCTAGTAGAAGGCCATGGTTCTTTTTTGTTTTGCAACAGCTTGATCATGCTTATATTTACTCTATCAAATCCCTTTTTGTCCATCCCTTTTACTTGCAATTATTCTGGAAGGCTTTCATTTACACTGTGCAAACTAGTTTCTTAAGCTTGGTAATCTTGTAAACAATTGATATTGGCTACAATATTATATTCTTTTTGCACAATTAAAATGTGATTTGCATAAATGAATTAGATGTTTGAGATATTATAACTCTCTACTAGTTCCTTAAAATTTAGATGCAACTAAACTCCAAATGACACACTCTAAAGTAAGGCTATGGAAAAGCTTTAAACTGAACAGAGCTATACTTAGGGAAATATTTGTGGAAGGGTGTGCCATGCATAGTCTAACTGGAAATTTAATATTTGTGGTTCACCTCACGTAAGCACTAGTGCTTGTGTTAGGCGTGTTTTATGCATATTGTTGTAATACTTGTGTTTATAGTGGTTGGATTCAGTAAACAATCTTTATCTAACAAACCAATAACAATCCACCAAAAACCAAGCAACAAAATCCACAAAAACACACAATACAAACACATTTCAAACACAAAACAAAACCACAAACTCACATAACACAATGCAAAAACTCTGCAAAAAACCAATAGAACAGACTCCATAAATATTGTGTTCATGGCGAGATGAAAACATACCTGGCAGTGAAGACGGCTTCGTGTTCACGGCAGAGGAGAGGAAGTGTGTCGGTTGTGAATGAGAGAGACTATTGGAGAGAGTGGTTATTAGTGAGGGGGAGGAGAGAGACTTACTTACATGTGAGATAGTGGCAGTGAAAGGGGGGAATTGTACTTAGTGGGTTGTTTAATATTTGACCACCTCTCAAATCATTTTTTTAATTTTAAAGTATTGTCTTTTAGTGTTACAGCTGACTGTCTACGTTATTAATTTTTTAATTTTAAAGTACTGCCTTTAGTTTTAAAAATAATTTTTAAAAATATGAATTAAAAAAATATGGATGGTCTACCTTGTGTTTCACAAATATCAATTTAATTATATTCTCCTCCAAAACAATTGGTTTCAATAATCTCAAAATAATCTCTAAGTAACATCTTTACAAAAGTTTTAATTAAATAAATTACTAATTAAAGAATTCATAATTCACAAAATAAAGCTTGTTTACAAAATTAAATGGAGTATATATTTTTCTTAAAATGTTGATCGTATATATTTCTTATTTAATTACATGTATTATTTAAATAACGATTTTATTGTAGTATGAATAATGTCAATTATTTTATTAGGATCAAATTAAAAATTTATGAGCTTACTAACAGGTACAGATTAGAAATATTAATTAAAATATAGGAGATTTCACAGAAGCATGGTTAGCTGCGACGTCACGGTATGCTTGAGAGAAGAAGATTTTAATTAGTTAGCTAGCTTCGCTAGCTCATGATTATATTTATTATTAATGCAGAGCTTGGTAAGTGCAAAAGCTTGTCTTCCTTTGAAGCTGAGCAGTGTTCATCACGTGATTGATATTTCATCCACCTGACACCTTTTTTTAAATATTTTTTAATTGAGATTAGCCCAAAAGATAATTAAAACCTATCAAGATAAAAATACTAATGGCATAACTTGAGATACTAGTCTCACGTAAGAGGGATTCATTCACATGAAGATGAGGAAGAGACCCACACAAGAGTGTGGGGCAATCCACATATAAAGATGGAAGAGCTATTTATTTTTTACAAATTATAATAGATTTTTTGAGATTATCCTTAGTGTTTATAATATCAATAAACTAAGTTATATGGAATTTTATTTGAATAAGTGACATTTATATTGGAGGAATACTTTATAATAAATTAAAAACAAAATTAAGATAAAAATAATTGTAGTTCATATAAGTTTTTATAAATTTTATCATGTAAAATAGTTTATGTAAAATAAAAATAATTTACATCAATAATTATGAATAAACAAAACCTATTAAAATTAAATAATATTATATATTTTAGTTTCATAATACTAAAATATAGCTACTCATACAATAAAGAGTATACATAATAAAATTCAAACTCTTATCACGAAAAGAAAGTAAAATATTTTGACTATTTAAAATAAATAGAATTACAATTCACACCTAGTTAAATATATTTTTATTTTAAAAAATTGGTCATTATAACCTTTATTAGTAGTTAAATATATTTTCATTTTAAAAATTTGATATCATAACATTTATTAGTTTAATAAATAAACTCAATCAACTAGAACTAAAAACAGATGAATTTATATATTAACACTAAAGAATTAAAATAAGTTCACAACATTTATTAAGTTATGAATGAGGCATTAGAGAATCCAAAGATTGAAAAATTAAAGGAAAAGTAATCAGTAGTTTGTATAAATGTGATATAATTTTCGGTAAGAAAAATAGTTACCCATAATTGTGAAGATAGAAGTAGAAGTTCATAGTTTGTAATAAGATATAAAAATTACGTTAAAGCATTGCAAATTTGAAGACTGGCCTGGTTGGGAAGTAACTATGTTAACTTCTCTTTTCAGCTCAGGTTTCAGGTTCGAACACCCTCCGAGTCAACTACGTGTATTATTTTTTCTTTAAAAAAAAAACAGAATGAGAGCCAATAAATGTGTAAAACGTTTAGAAGGTTTAGAAGGTTCGAACAAGGGCCTTGTAAGAAGTAAAGCATGCCTCGCACCATCAGTACACTTCGAGCTTGTATGAGCATACTAGCTTCGAATCTTATATATTAATTAATATATATCTAACCCCATAAACTTAATAATTTTCATAAAATTCCAAAGGATCATATATTTGTTATATTTTTTTTTTTCTATTTTTATAAACTTGAATCAATAAAATTGTTACATATATAATTTTATTTTTAACAGGACCTACAATTGAACTGGTGTAAACAATAAAAGTTGGGTCATATAAATGCTTCATCAACTAATGGAGAAAAAAAATAAGGGTGCCAATATCAATGGTTATATATGTGTGTGTGTATATATATATATATATATATATGCAAACTTCTTATTACTCGATAACTTGTTGTGTAAAATAATGCATGATTATCCAAAAAGGAAAACCATTTGAATATATTTTATTTTGGATCATTTCTTGATAATCATTATATTTTATTTTAGATCAAATCAAATTCTTTATAAAAGACAGTCCTCCACTATCTGAATTATGTTTTTTTTTTTTATTCAAATCTCTAATTTCTAATAATTAAATCATAGTAACATAATGTGTGCTTAAATCTTAATATAAGTAATTTTATTTATTTATTTTATTTATTTTACTTATACCTTAATTTAAGTTATAAAATATCTTTTTTCAAAAATCAAATTTTCTTACTTATATCTTAATATGAAAAAAGTCTTATATTTTAAAAAAAAAATACATTAATTTCCTAAATTAACCTCTTATTATTATATTTTTACTAAAAAAATTTCAATATGAGGGACAAATTAAGGTCACAAGCCTATATCGCTGGTGCAAGAAGAGGCTCTGCTTTGTTCATTGTTTTTCTTCAAAAAAAAATTAAATAAAAATATTATATTATTAACATAAAATAAAATATTTAAAATAAAATTTAATAAATCTTAGATTAATAATAATCTATTTAAAAAATAACATCTTAGTATTTTTATTTTTTTTTTTTTTTTAGGGGCGTTGGGTGGGGTGGAGGGAGGGGAGGAAGGAATATCTTAATAATTAAGTTTAGGAATTCTAACAAAAAAACAAACAAAAATCAAATTTTTAAATATAAATTCTTATTATTAATCATTTAAAACAAGTTAGTTTGTTGTGAAATATAAACTTTTTTGCAACATTTAATATATATGTTGTCGTATGTAGCACTTTTAGCGACATACTACTCTGTGTTGCAAAATATAAGTTTATAGCAACATACTAATTTTTGTGTTACTTAAATTAAGCATATAGTAACATTGAAAAAATTGTGTGTTGCCATATGTAATATTTTTAACAACATACTACTTTGTGTGTTGTAGAAAACAAGTTGTTTTACCAACACTCATAAATTATGTGTTATTATATGCACCTCATTCATTGCAACAGTAGTGTGTAAGTTGCTGTAAGTTTCTTTCGCAACATGCATTTTTTGTGTGTTATGATTGATAATAATAGGCAACACGCGCCTATTGTGTGTTGCGAAAAGTCATTTTTATTGTAAACAATGATTAATAATGCATATGTTGACATCATTGCATATGTCATTCAACAATTATTAATACAAACACATTTTTCAAACTTACTAGTATACACATGACCGATATACTTTTGACATTTTGGATTAGTAAGAATCTTATCAACATCTTGGAGTAGGATCATCTAAATTATCGCTTGATGTGTACCCCATGTTTGAGTGTTCGAGACAATGGTAATTTGGTTAACACGCAACACAATAGTCACGAAAGTAGTTGGGAGGGTCTTTATCATTATCATTATCAGATATGGTTAAAGCAGCAAGTTGATCAGATTACATATGGTTGATTTTATTTTCATATACTACTAAATGCAAATAAAGATATGCTCAACTACTAAATCAAGTCAAGAAGAAAATATCTTATATAATCTTATGTACTAATATCGAATCCGAAATTAAAATTTGTCAAAGAGATTTTTCATATGTATATTATATAAATGAAATAAAGTTCGAATATCATTACAAATGCAAATAAAAATATACTTAACTACTAAATCAATAAGGAATGTAATGTGTTGGCCTGTTGGGGTGCTCATATGGACCATGGAGCGCCACCCCCCACCCGTCCCGCCCCCCAAATGAAATAAAAGATTAACGGTGCAGTTTTACTATTGGAATCTGGTGCAGTTTTGTCATTTGAACCTGGTAAACTCTTACGTGCAATAACTTCTAGTGGGCCACGCAACAACTTTGAATGGGACCCGCCTATTTCAGTTCAATAAAAATTCGGAACATCAGCTAAGGTAAATAATAATAATCATTTTTAAAAAAATTACTAGAAATTAACTTTAAAAATCCTAAATGAAAAACCAAATAAAAATCGATATCTTAATTATATAATCTTATTAAATAATTACTTAAATTAGATCCTATTAAGATTTTTTTAAAAAAAAAATACATACCACCTAAATTTATATATAACTTTGATAAAACTAAATTAATAAAAATAGAAGGATGGGAACAGGATGAATTTGATAGATGAAACTATTTTAACTAATGAATATTAAAATAGTTGTAAACTGGCGGTCGGATGCATAATCTAATAGTAACTACACTTCATCCCAAAGGAAAAATTCCAAACTCAAATCGTCCCCTCAAATTAAAAATAATAATAATAATAAAATAGTTGCAAATCCAAATGAATAATATCGTCGGTCGCTATATGTAGTAATGGAACGGCCGACATCACGCATACTCGTGTTTCAGATGTCTAACACGTTTCCCTCGAACCGCTTCATTGCTCATACTTTAATGCATACATGATCTCTTTCATGTCGTGTGTATATATATGGCTTCAACAAGTTTGCGTATATGCAGGAAAAAGAGGAGAGATATGGCAAGCATTCAGATAATATCGCAGAGTACAGTGTGCGCAACAAGTGTCAAACAATCAAATCTCCGGATCGAGTTAACTCCATGGGATCTTCGGCTCCTTCTAGTGGAATACAGTCAAAAGGGACTTCTTTTCCACAAGCCCAAACCTGACAAACAATCCGAAAGCGCCCTCATCCAACACCTCAAATCCTCCCTTTCACGTGCACTTGACTTGTTTTCTCCACTTGCAGGCCGCCTTGCCACCACTAAACATGACGACAACACAACGTCCTTTTTCATAGACTGCAACAATGAAGGAGCCCAGTTTGTCCATGCTGCAGCTGATGGAGTTTCCGTTGCTGATATCATTCAACCCCTCTATGTTCCCAAAATTGTTTACTCCTTTTTCCCTTTAAATGGGATCTTGAACTATGAGAGTACCTCCAAGACAAAGCCGCTGCTTGCAGTTCAGATAACGGAGCTTATGGATGGCATCTTCATTGGTATCTCCATAAATCACACCATTGTTGATGCCACATCCTTCTGGCATTTTGTCAATTCATGGTCTGAAATTTCTCGAGGTTGCAAGTGTTTGTCCAAACCGGCTCCCATTCTTGAACGCTGGTTTCTTCGTGATAATGATTCCCCAATTCACATGTCTCTCTTCACGAGCGAACAACTCAACAATAGGTACGTCCCACCACCTCTTGAACAAAGAGTTTTTCACTTTTCGAAGGCAGATATTGCAAAACTCAAAGCAAAGGCTAATGCCGAGATTGGCACCGAGAAAATCTCCTCTTTCCAAGCACTTCTATCTCATTTTTGCCAATCTCTTGTTCGTAATAAATGTACTGATGATGATCCCAATCAAGAGGTGAAATTTCGGATATTAATGGGTCTTAGACCCAGAATAAACCCTCCTTTGCCACAAAACTACTTTGGAAATGCATCTCAAGGTGGAACACTTACTTTTAGAGTAAGAGAGTTACATGAACAAGGACTTGGGCAAGTAGCATTGGAAATAAACAAGCTCATAGCCATGCACACAGATGAAAAGTTAAAAGACTTCTTGGAGTCTTGGACAGAAAACCCTGAGGTAATCACAATAGAGAGCATGCTAAGTTATTCAATGGTCTTGATTGGTTCACTGTGGGTGGATGTTTATGGGAATGATTTTGGGTGGGGAAGACCTATTGCGGCCAGGACTGGCCCTGCAGGCAAGATGGACGGGCTGATAACAATGTTTCCTGGATTAGAAGAAGGTAGTATTGATTTCGAAGCTTGTCTTTCGCCGCGTACATTGAAGGGTGTGGGAAATGATACACAATTCATGAATGCTGTCACACTTGGGACAAATCTCGGTGGATGAGACTGTGACCGAAAGTCACGTGTGATCTTTCGGTGGATGCTTTGCAATTAATGGGTTTTTTTTTTTTTTTTCTTTCTTTCTTTTATGATTATCATATTAATAAAATAAAATTATTATTATATTTTTATTATTATTATTATTATTTATTTTAAGTAGATCCATCTCGTCGTATCAGTTATGGTAGTTTAACCTAAGATTTAGTCGTGATGTTATAATACATGCTTGATGTTATAATATTTGTTTTGTACTTTGTGCTGTAGTTATGCGTTTACCAGCTGTGGTCTGTTATGAGTCATGAGTCTGAGTAAAGGAGAATTTTATTTTAATTTTTTAAAATTCGAATGTAGGTGTTCGCTTTGAATTTTTTTTTCCCTTGTACTAATTTGAGCTGTGTGTCCAAGTGTGTTTAAGATATTTAATGAAACGATGCAAATATTATCACTTTTTTTTTTTGTTAAAATTTTATATTATAAACCTATCTTCATACAAAATTATTAAGATGGACAGAATACATTATAAACACTAATTGTATTTCTTTTATTTATTTATTTATTTTATGTTGGTTCTTCTTCTATCTTTATATGCAATCTAATAAACTAATCAAATATCTTGTTGCTTAGAAAAATAAATTAATCAAATAATATAATAACATTTATCTTAAATAACAATTTAAAACTAAAAACAAAATTATATATTTAGAGAAAAATATGTAACAGATATTTTTACAAATATTTGGTGAGCAAAATCAAGACCACAAAATTTTAAATCTTCTGTAACCCAATCATTACATATAACAAATTTTCAAAAATATATACTTCATTTAGCAATAGAGACTGTACCTAATGAACAACTAGATAATCCATAAAGGTGAAAATTCAAAAAATTCATTCAAGAAAATACTGCAAACATTCCCTTTGTTCAACATCTTCAATCTTAACTATCCTTTTTACCTTGTACGGCTTCATATTCATCACACTATTAGATTATCGAATTTGAACTTGCTTCATTTGTCCCATGTTATCTAAAACAAATTGCATAATGGTAAATCTTTTACATGTATAGCTTTTAAAAAAAAGTTATTGATCGTTTGGTTATTAATTAAAAAAACTATTTTAAATTGTAGATCATTTAATTGTATTACTTTTGAAAACTTTTTTAAATTATAAGATTAAAGGAAATTTAAAAGAAAGTAAAATATGATAGAATAATATTTGAGAAAATACTAAATTTATAGTTTAAAAATTACACAATATAATAAAATGAAAGAACTGTAAAAAGAACTAACAACCAAAGATAGAGAGAATACTAGATGATGATATTATGTCGTATATCAAAACAATCTCAATACAATTTATATATCAGATAAGAAAGATATTAGTTAAAGTTGTAACAAACTCATGCTATGCTGGACCAATAGAATGATGACAACAAAATCATAATCTTGACTAATCAGAGGTTGCCAAATAGCTAGAAGATTAGTTGATTAAATAACCAACTCTGAGACTTCACTCTATTAATAACTGGAGAAGCAAAGACAATGCTTCAACTCTGTTTCATACTTAAACTGCTGTTAGCCTTAACATCCCCCCTCAAATTGATGGTGGATTTATCCACAACCAATTTGCACTTCAGCTTATCAAACCTGAAATTAGACAAGGGTTTGGTAAAGATGTCAGCAACTTGTTCTTCCGAAGGAACAAACCGAACATCAAATGTTTTTACAGCTACATGATCATGAAGAAAATGTAGATCAAGCTTAACATGCTTGGTACGAGAATGAAGCACAGGATCATGAGCAAGAGAGGTGGCTCCAGTATTATCACACCAAATAATAGGAATACTTGATGTTGACATATTTAACTCAGATAAGAGAGACAATGTCCAAAGTATCTCAGTAGCTACTTGACCTAATGCACGGTATTCTGCTTCAGTGCTTGAACGGGCTACCACTCGTTGTTTTTTAGCACTCTAAGTAATAAGATTGTCTCCTAGAAACAAACACAGTCCTGAGGTTGATTTTCTATCATCCAAACAACTTCCCCAGTCAGCATCAACAAAACATGTGAGTTGAAGTTGAGATGATGGTGTAAAATAGAGACCATGATGTTGAGTACCCTTTATATACCTTAAAATTCTCTTACAAGCCAGCCAATGAGTGGTAGTAGGAGCTGCAAGATACTGACTTAATTTATTTACTGCATATGACAAGTCTGGCCTTGAGATTGTCAGGTATTGCAAGGCTCCTATGGTGCTCCTATATAAGGAAGGATCAGAGAATGGCTCACCAGACTCTTTTGACAATTTATTTCCATAAACCATTAGGGTTGAACAACCTTTGGACTTAAACATAATAGTTTTCTTTAGTAGATCAGCAGCATACTTGGACTGTGACAAGTGTAGACCAGAACTTGTTCTAATTATTTCAAACCTAAGAAAACAATTAAGATGGCCAAGAGTCTTGAGAGCAAATGTGGACTTGAGTTGATCAATGACTTGTGCAATAAGAACAGAACTTGAACCAGTTACTAAGATATCATCTATAATAAGCAAATCAAACCTGTTTGGTGATGTAGAATGAATAGAGAATATCTGCCCTTGAATTAACAAATCCCCATTTCAGTAAAGCAGCCTTCAACTTTTCATACCAAGCACGTGGTGCTTGTTTTAACCCATATAAGGACTTGTGGAGCTTACACACATGCTGTGGATATTGAGGATTAATGAAACCGTTAGGTTGAACCATAAAGACTGTTTCTTTGAGATCACCATTAAAAAAAGCATTGTTGATGTCAAGTTGTTCAATTTCCCACTTCAAAGATACTGCCAAACTGAGAACAATCCTTATGGTTGAAGTTTTAACAACTGGGCTAAAGGTTTCAAAGTAATCAAGTCCTCCATTTTGATGAAAACCTTTAGCAACAAGCCTTGCTTTATACCTCTGAATGCTGCCATCTGCATTATGCTTAGTCCTAAATACCCATTTGCTGCTTATAACATTCATATTGGATTGACAAGGCACAAGGGACCAGGTATTATTGTTAATAAGAGCTTTATACTCTTCTTCCATAGTAGCTTTCCATTTATCATTGGAAAGAGCTTCATGGACTGTTTTTGGTTCAAGGGAAAATTCTTCATCATAAGATTCATTGATAAAAACACTCATTTGTTTGGCTTTCTATCTAGTTATCATAGGATGTGATGAAGAGATTGAAGGATTGGGGGTAGGAAGTTCAACAAAGAAAGGACATGGTGGATAAGTTGTTTTCATGTTTGTTGGTTTGTGAGTTTGATCTTGCTTTTTGTTAAATGTAGTAGTGTGAGTTGAATTCTTGATGTGTGCTTGTGATCTATCATTAGAAAGAGACTCATTTGTAGATAGGGTATCATTTGTAGATAGGGTATCATTTGTAGGTGGGGTATATAATATTGACACAGGAAGACTAAAGTTTTCAGAGTGTGCAGCTATTAGCTTAGAAGAGAACAAAGCTGAATAAGGGAACTCATTTTCATTAAAAATAACATCCCTAGACACATAAATTCTCCCTGAAGGATGAAGACATTTGTAACCCTTTCGTTGTAACCAATAAACACACATTTTGTAGAATGGAAATTGAACTTATTTTTATTGTAGGGTCTTAGTAAAGGATAACAAGAGCAACCAAAGACTTTAAGATCATGATAGTTTGGTTTGTGATGATATACAACTTCAAAGGGTGACTTGTCTTTGAGTAAAGGTGTTGGTAATCTGTTTATAAGGTGGACAATAGTGGTGAAGGCTTCCTACCAAAAAAATAAAGGCATAGCAGCTTGAGATAGTAATGTCAAACTAGTCTCTACAATGTCTCTATGCTTCTTTTCAGCAAGACCATTTTGCTGGTGAGAATATGCACAAGAAAATCTAAAATGGATGCCTGTATGAGCAAACAATTTTTGAAGCACTTTAAATTCACCACCAAGATCAGTTTGGAGACATTTGAGTTTAGTAGAAAACATTAGCTTTGCTGTATTTTTGAACAAGACAAAGGCATTTCTAACTTGTGACTTCATTTTAAGAGGGAATAACCAAATGAACCGAGTAAAGTGATTTGTAAAGTGAACATAATTTTGAAACCATGAAAGGAAATAACATGTGCTGGCCCCTATACATAAGCACAAACTAATTCAAGAGGGGTAGAGGTTTTTGTAATAGAGATAGAATATGGCAACTGATGAGCCTTTCCACATTGACAAGCATTGCAAAACTTGTCATAGTGAGAAGGAACTGAGATTTTTAAGTGTATAAGAACTTGATTCATTGTTCTAAAAGTAGGATGTCCTAACTTATGGTGCCACAAACTTATTTGATCATTGTTTGAATACAATATGTTTGAAGTAGCAATACTCACAAAGCCACACTTTTTATTTATATCACAGGAGTTGTTACAAGACAAAAGACATTTGTACAAGTCCAGTACATTGGCTGGGTCTATTTTATTGACACTTTTACATTCATTTGAACTCACATATGTACAAGAAGACTTTGAATGTAAAGACTCAACATTGGAACCATCATGAAGTGACTGATTTTCAAGAGAAGAATCATGAAAGCTTGTGTCATTGGCTGCATAACATTAGACAGACCATAAAACTGTTTGTGATTGGATGGAGGTAGTTTAAGATGGTACAATCCATCTCTCTGCTCCCCTTGTAGAAGAATTTTCTTCGAATTCCGATCCTTGATCACACAATAATCAGAATTAAACTCAACTACTACATTATTATCCTTAGTAAATTAGGAGATACTAAGTAAATTTCTTGCTATACTAGGTACATGTAAAATATGTTTAAGGTAGAGAGATTTAGTTGGTTGTGTGTGAGTGGAAAACATGGAAAAACCAATATGAGAAATAGGCAGCTTGTTTCCATTACCTACTGTGAGTTTTTCTAGACCCTTATATTCATTTTTTATGTTGAGGTTGGCAAGTTCAGCTGTGCAGTGGTTAGTTGCTCCACTATCTAGGCACCATGAATTCTCTAACC
This sequence comes from Dimocarpus longan, assembly GCA_022984855.1. NCBI lineage: Eukaryota > Viridiplantae > Streptophyta > Magnoliopsida > Sapindales > Sapindaceae > Dimocarpus > Dimocarpus longan. The sequence goes on along the minus strand of CM041014.1, from coordinate 33,130,124 downwards.
CTTGTGAATAATGCTAAGTGTGAAGAGGTGTATACAGGGCATTTACTTACTGTGAATTTCCTTAAAAATTTACAGGATTCCCTTGCATACTTCCTTGATAATAATGTCCAACTCTTCCACCTTGATAGCCTGCTTGGTTTCCCTGAAAGTTCTGATCAAACCGATGAAAACATATAGCTGAATAATGTCTAACTCTTCCACATAGTTGACATATTGGTCTTGAACTATAGCGACCACCATTTCTACCTCATCCTCTTCCTTTTCTACCTCTATTAGAAGTTTGCATTCCTCCTCGTTGTCCAATTCTATCACCATATGAGTAGCAGTAGCATTGCTTGTTACACTGAGGCTGAGATCAGTCCTTGCTGTTCCAATCTTGTCTCATAGCTTATTAACAAAAATTGTGCATCTTGTAATAAGATATCACCTGAGTTGTTTAGTTGAGAAGTCAAGTTAACAACCACTATATCAAATTCACAGCTCAATCCTTCTAAAATATGCATCACTGAATCTCTATCAGAGACTGGTTGACCAGTAGCTCCTAATGCATCAGCAAGAGTTTTCATCTTGGATATGTACTCAAAGATTGAAGATGAACCTTTCTTGGTTGACTGAAGCTGTGATCGAATTTGCATAATCTTTGGCAAGGATTGCTACGAATAAAGCCTCTCAAGAGTAGTCCATACCTCACAAGAAGTCACACAATGTATGACTTGACTTAAGATTGATGGTATCAGTGTTGAAAACAACCAACACACCAGTAACTGATCTACCTTCTTCCATTGTATAAACTCAGGATTTACTTCTTTTGTTGCATCACTAAAATCAACACTACTATCATCCAAACACTTCTTAGGACTCTTCTTTAACCTTAGAATGAAATCCTCAAGATCATATGCTCGAATAGCTGGTAGAACTTGTGATTTCCAAAGTATAAAATTGTTTTGATCTAACTTAAGTGGTAGATTGAAGTTTAAATGAGTTGGAAACGAAGAGGACTGTACCTGATTTATGATTGATGTATTATTTCCATTGATTTCACTGCCTGGACTAAAGCTTCTCTCATGGTAGCCATTGAAGAGCAACCAAAGCTCTGATACCATGTAAAAAGAACTAACAACCAAAGATAGAGAGAATTCTAGATGATGATATTATTTCGTATATCAAAACAATCTCAATACAACTTATATATCAGATAAGAAAGATATTAGATCAATTGGTAACAAACTCATGCTATGCTGGACCAATAAAATGATGACAGCAAAATCATAATCTTGACTAATCAGAGGTTGCCAAATAGCTAGAAGATTAGTTGATTAAATAACCAACTCCGAGACTTCACTCTGTCAATAACTGGAGAAGCAAAGACAATGCTTCAACTTTGTTTCATACTTAAACTGCTGTCAGCCTTAACAAGAACGAGTTTTAAAATAAAATATCAAAAACTCAAAGTAGAACAATAATAAAATTCTTCCAATTGAAAAACTATACAAATATCATAAACTAATTAATTTCGATGCATGAGAATAATTGTAATTTGATCATGAAAACAATTATAACAATATGAACATAGATCAAATTCGGGAAAATGGAACTCGAAAATGTCTTCTTTCATACGAAGCGAAAATTACCCTTGATCTTGGAATGTTCAACTGGTTGGATTTCAATCACAAAGACAGAAAGGAACCTCAAATTATAATGTTATTTGCCTTTGCCAGTTGTTTTCTTAGTTTCTTTCTTTTCCTATTCACTGTGTTTTGCTAGTATGATTTGAACATATTGTTATAGAGAGTTTATACCACCATAAAAAACTCTCCCACTTTTAGAGCACATATATTTATATGTGTAAATTTAACTATCAACCTAACTGCTTATAATTGCTCAACAGTTATTTAACCAAAATATTGGATTTGGATCGTGTCATGGGTTTGGATCATCTTAAGTCGACCTAACCCATAACCCAATAACTCAACATCTTCCACTCATATAAAATGGGTCAAACAAAACTCACAAAGAAAACACTAGTAACTCCTTTATGATAAGGAGTAAAAGCATTCATATAGGAAAATACACCGTGTGACCAATAAACAATATATGTGATAGGACTTGCTCTTCCTATCTCAATTGTACTTATGCAAAAGAGATTAAAAATTTATTCATTATTACGTCCTAAATTTAACAGAATTTTATTTGCTCAAGCATATTTAATTCCTTAACATAGCATGTTTGATCCTCCAACATTTCATATAATTATAATTGTAATTAGTCGTGACTAGTAACTATATAAAGAAAATAAAATTAATTAAATCTTCCTATCTCATTTTTATGCCTTAGTCAACATAAATGACTGACACAATAGTTATATCCTATAGACTGTATTATCATAGTCATAGAAAACATATTAATGATATAAACATCACTTCATTACTTTGAGACAAAATGAACAGTCATTAAAGACAAAGGTAGAAGTTTCATACAAACTTCAATGAAACTTATACAATAAGGAATTAAAGATAAATTCACTCATTTTCCATGTCAATTACAATAAACACACATGCTATGAAACGCACATTACAGTGAATCTTGTCCTTCAATAAGGATGCATATGTCTTTTATAATGAGATTATTCACTATACAAATCTTAGTTCAGACGCTTTTCTAGCGCCCAACGTGAGTTTCTAAAAGCTTGCCCTTCGAGTGCCTTTGTCCAAAAACTTACATCTGGCTTAATCAGACTCTCATGATAGTGGGAATGCATCACGAGCAGTTCAATAATTAATTTTAGGTAGAATTTTATCTTGATCACAATTAAGGCAATATCTCATATATTTCAAGCCCTTAAGAGAATAATCTTATTTTCATCTTCTTAAAAATATATGTCTTATCTTGGCTTGCTCTCCTAGCAACCAAGGCGATTGGTATCTGTAAGAATACCATCCTCAAAGCCTAACGACATACTTTTATATATAATTTGTATGAATTGAATATGTGCTAGTTTTGTATAATCAAAACGACATATTTATTCATGAAATAGATATAGCTTAATGTAATAATTATAACATCATAATCTACACATACCAAAAGATCAAGCATGTGACCTAAATACATCTATTGTCGCAGTTTTTGTGAGTGAATCTACTACTATCTCATGTATAGATACATACTTAATTGTTACATCCTTTTTCATCACTAGTCCCTAATGAAATTATACATAGTCTCTATATACTTTAATTTACTATGATAATTCAAATCTTTGACGTAGGTAATTACTGTCTAACTATCACAGTATACAATAACTGACTTCTTCTCATTAACTTTGAATTTAGATCCTTTAAGAATCTTTTGAGATATACTACTTCTTAGACTACACTTGAAAATACTATAAATTTAGCTTGCATGGTGGACAATACTATGCATGATAGTTTCCTATACTCCAAGAGATAGAATTTTGGCTGAGCAAAAATACATAACTAGATATAGGTTTTCACTCATCCAAATCACCTCCACAATCAACATCTGTATACCTAACTAGACGCATGTTACGACCTTGATAACATAGGGAGTAATCAATAGTTCCTTTCCAAAATTCTTTTAACAACAATCAAATGTTTCTGTCTAGGACTGAATTGATATATACTTACCAGTCTAACTACACAGTAGATATCAAGCTTTGTACACATTATAACATACATGAAACTTCTGATAGCTTTGGAGTAAGAAATTTTTTGCATTCTTTCAAGCTTTTGTGGAGTCTTAAGGCACATTTTATAACTAAGACTTTGACCCTTCGAGATGGGAATATTCATATTCTCACAATCAGCCATGTAAAATTGTTCAAGAATTTTTCTAATGCATGGCTCTTATGATAAAATAAAAATTCTACTTGAACGATCTCTATCAATTTTAACTCTTAAATTATATACAGCTTCTCTCATATCTTTCATCTCGAAAGCTGAGGATAATCATTCATTTATAGTTATCCTAAACTCTTTGTTATTTATGGCTACCAAATATCATCCACGTGTAAAAATAGTATTATGAACTTATATTTTACCTGTTTATAATATACACAATGGTCATCTTCAGTCATCTCAAATCCATAGGACATGATTACCTTATGGAAATGGAGGTACTATTGTTTGGAGGATTGTTTCATGCTATAAATTGATCTCAAGAGCTTACAAACATTCTGCTTTTAGCCATTTAAAAAAAAATTAACTGGTTGTTCCATGTAATTTCTTCTTTTAGTTCTCTATTAAGAAATATTGTCTTTACATCCATCTGATGCAATTTCACGTCTATGTGTACGATGATAGTTAATATAAGGTAAATGGAAGTAAACCTTACTATAAGGGAGAAGATTATTTGTGATGTCCCTCTTCTGAATTTCGTAATGTAAAGGAAGTTTTGTATAAACAATGTATATATATGTATTAAAATGCCCTCGATTGAAAATTAATAAAATTATTAATTTTTTTTCCAATCATATAATTGGATTTTAGTAGAATTTTCGAATGGATTGAAAACGGATTCGAATTCGATAAGCAATATGATGATTTATTAACAATATGAGATGAAATTCATGATCAAGGGATATCCAAAAAGAGCTAGAAGTTATTAGAATAATTTATTTGCATGAATGCTAAAATTTCATTAAAACCAGTATGGTATACATGGAAATTATACAATGAAATAGAGGTATTTTGTTCAAATTAATGTAGTGGCATGACATGTAATTAAGTAACAAATATTAAGGGCAAACATTTAAAAAGTTACTGGCTATATATATGTGAAATTACTAGAAAAATGGAGAAGAATTGAGAGTGAGAGAGCAGAACTCGGATAAGCAAAACAAGGGCAAAACAGAAGCTTATTCAAGCCATTTTTCAAGTGATTTCAAGGCCAAAAAGGTGGGGAACAAGTCAAGGAAAGTTCCTAAGAAAAATCAACCCAAAAAGAAGATGTAAGATTGAGTTTTGGATTAAAAATTTTGAGTAAAAGCTGTCAAAAATAATTTCAGGACAGCTTGTGATCTAAATCAATTTTCCATGGTTTAGTTCAAGGTTTTGAGCCATAAGAGGAGTGGAGAAGCAAGCCAAGACATCAAGGAACACTTGATGAGTTGTTTGATTAAAAATTATTGTTATTTGAATTAGTTTTGATGGTGATTAGAAAGAATGAAAACTGTTGGAAATTAATTGTTATAATTGTGATTCAAGTTGTATGAAAAGTTTGATAATATGTGGAGATATATATTGTTATGCATATTGGTTGTGTTAGGGTGAGATTGGGTGAAGAAAATATGGTTGATTTGGTGTAGAATATGGGCTGTTTTATATGAGTGGAAGCATGAGAATTAGATGAAGTTAAAATGTTTGATGAAATGCTTCTAGATTCGGCTAACATAGAAATTTTTACGCTAATCTTATTTTAATTCATTTTGATGAGTTTATGTATTGGAAATCATGTTAGAATAATGTTAGTAATGTTAAAAATAAGAGCTGAAAGCATGGAATTAGAGATATGTCAATTACAACCAAGAGAATTCGAAAAGAGATGCATGGCTATCTTGACACGTTGTAACAAAATTTTGGGTAATTTAGAGGGGTTGTTATGATGTCAAAAATTTACGAAAGTGAAGTGAGAAAGTTAAACTTGAATATATGTAAGTTTGGTTAAAAAATAATGTCATTAAATGACTAAATAGTGTTAAAAGTTTGGATGAAATTAGGGGACAATTGGTGAAAAATGAATGTGATACTTGTCAAATTTAATAAAATATTGTGTTGAGATGGTTAAAGTTAGAATTGGAATTGAATGTTGAATTCTAAAATTTGAATGTATAATAGAGGTAAAAACGAACGAAAAGAATCGAAGGAGAATTAGGAAAGCATAACTTAGGGAACAATCGAGCTATGTGAGTGTTAAATTTTTTCTTAAAAGGTTAGATGCGTTTTAGATTTTTTTGAAATGTTAATAAGTGTTCATTTTTTTGTTAGATCATATTTTAATGAATGATAATGAATTTTTAGATTTATAAAGTAATGTTAATTCACTTTATTAGTTTTGAGACTTTATGGTTTAGAAAATTTTAAAGCAAAAACTATAATGGTTTTATGCCTTTAAAATTAGAAATTGATTCCCAAAGTACTAAAATGAAACATTTTCAAAGGCCAATGGTATACCTATCAATATATATTAAAGATTACAGATTACGGATTTAGATTCAGACACAGTCGGTATACCCCATCATGTATGACAAGTTTATTAGGAGGGCGAGTCCTATTAACTTGGGGGGAATAGAGTCAGAGTTGAGTCTATTGTGTCGCCTTCTACACGTATGAGGTATTATCTTCCTCCATGCTTGTGATGTAGCATTCCGCTGTGTGGTTGGGGGTTGTCTTAGATAGATTGGTTATGGTGAGCAATGCTAGAATATGAAATACATGTTTTCAACGATAGTTTGTTATTTGTTGTTTTCATCGATGTTGTTAATGTCATTCAGGTGATCTGAGTCAATTTTTGTTGTGTAATTCATAGATGAAGTTGAGAATGTGAAGAAGAAGAAGAAGAGGGGTAGACCTTAGGTAACTGGTGACGACAAAGCAGTGCCACAAAGGAAGTCTCCGAGGCCAAAAACGTAGACCACTTTTATTTCTTAAATTAGATATGGAAATCAGCGGTTCATTTCAGCTTTAGAAACCATTAAGTCATATGCTAAGTTTTCAAAACCTAACATCCTGCCTAAAAAGCTTTCATCTGAACTATGTATACTTTAGTAGATGAACTTTCTAGTGTTATTACAAATGAAATATGTAAATATATTATATGACATTAACAGACATCGAATTTCGCTTCATATATGTACATTGGGTTACTTAAAAAATTAGGATAGGTTGGGTTGGGTTGAAAATTTTCAATATAACTCAACCCAACCCAACAAACGACTATACTTAGTTATAAATCCCAGATTTTTTTCCTTGTTTTACAAAGAACATTTGATAGGGATAAAGACCAAAAACAGTGTTTGAATCATTGAATATTTATTTGTACTTATTTTGTTTCTAATCAAATAGCTAAGATTATGATATTTGATCTCCAACCCTTAAAAAAAAAAAAATTAAGATGGAACAAAATATTTTCAGGTTTATTTTAATCATCCATTTTAGGTTGGTCAGTTCAGTTCTGGTGAACAAATTTGATATATATTAATTAATTTTTATTTAATTTTTAAAATTTTTTCCATATTAATCCTCATCCATCAATTTTAAGATGGACAGTAGATATCTGTTGAACAAATTTTTTTATTTATTTTACTTACTTTTAATTAAATTTAAATCAAGGGTGCTTTTTTTTTTTAGGCAAAAGTCCGGGTGTTTTTTTTTTTTTTTTTTTTTTTTTTTTAAGCACAAGCTGGGGGGTTTTTTACAGTTCACCCTAAAAATTAAATATCTTTATTATTTTTTTTGTTGAAACCACAGTCTAGGAAATCGGGTTTTGTAACTGGCGTTTGATGAGAAAACCATTTTATCTTTCCATTTCACTTCCATTGTATATTTGTTGTTTAACATTTTACTATTGTTCTACCATTTCCCTACTTTCTTTCATCCCAATTTCTCACTATTGCAAACATTATGGAAGTCCCCAACGACCAAGAAAAACAAAGGTCACCAGATAGGTTAGGGGTTTTACAGTCGCTTTAAATGAAGCTGCTGATTCTTCAGAGGCATAGATGGGGGAAGAAAGAGAAGCCGAGACATTAGATTCGATATCTCAACTCGTGGACTTTTAATAAGAAAAATAGAATAGCCAAAATGAAATGAGAGAGCCAGGTGTGAGGAAAAGAAAATAATGAGATTGAAGTAGGTAATAGGCGGTCAAAAGCAAAGTCAAGGAAAGCAAAAACAGAAACAAAGAAATATATATATTAATGATTGGAATAAACCTAGAGATCAGTTGAGACCATCAGGATTTGACTCTAGACATGGTCCAAAGAATAATTCCCATTCAGGAGAGAGCACCTCATGCAACAGTAGGGAAAACCTACTCAAGAAGGGGGGAAGACCCACGTATTAAACGGTGGGAGATGTGTTATTTTGGTGTAACCATGCATCACTTACAAGAGAGCAAGCACACTAACAAGTGAAGCTATTGTTCAGCTACGAAATATATATATAGTAATTCTACCATCAGTACCTCATAACTTTGAAAACTTAGGACAAATCAATTAAATTCATTTATTGCGCTATCTCTCCCAAAATAAATTATCACTCCAATTTAATCATTTATTGTTTGTCCTAACTTTAGATATTGATAGTATAATTATCCTATATATATATATAAATGGTGGGCCAATTTAAGAGTAGAGGCTGCATTTGTTTTTCTTTTTTTAAGAGAAAAAGGTCAAACTTTGTGGCTAAGAAAGAAAGATGATAGTGGAAATATTTTAAAACAAATAGCTTATACTGTTTTTCATATGAAGTAATCAATTGTTCTGAAAGCAACTCAATAATTTTTTCTCTAGTAATTTGTCTGGGAATGGATGTGCAGTGAGGAACATGGAAAGAATCTATAGTAAGCAATAACGCTTCTGCAGTGCTGGATAGTGAAAGATCAAGAGCATGATCTTGAATTCTCCAAACTATCTAATGATATAGAGTGATAGAGATAGATCCTGATTTTTGCATGGCTCAAGTATCTGTAACTAGACTTGCAAAGCAGTAGAATAAAACTTATCTTTGAGAGAAATGTTAAAATTTTGCTTTAAAGTGAAAACAATTGTACCAACATTCAGGGTGATTTGAATAGTAACAAGACAAGCATGCTGGTATGAAGCATAGCGGGTGTCAAGTAAGGCCATTCTGTATGAAATAGGAAGACCTTTTCGGCCATAGTATGTGATTGCTATTCTGATGGTGATAACTCTATTTTTATAGAGTTATTTTATCTTTTTAAACTTGAATTCTTGTTTAGTTCTTGATGTTTTTATTATTATTAAGTACATTATTTCATCATTTTATATTTTTCATTTTCAGAATAAAATTTGTGAAAATCGTATGTGGACCCCACCAAATGCTTTCGCTCGAGACAAGATTATGAATTTCATTCGAAGCAGTTCATCGCCTCAAGAATTACTCGAATTAGAAATCGCATCAAAAAGTTATCGCAATTTAAAGATCGAGTATTCTAGAAATAAATATTATGTCATGCTTATGTAAGGAATGATGTAATCAAAATTATGATGTAAGCAATGATGTAATATTAAAGTTGACTTTGAATGAGGTAGGTGAATGATGATGTAAGAGATGATGCAAAATGAAAGTTGACTTTGAATGAGGTAGGTGAATGATGATGCAAGCGATTATGAAAAATGGTGGAAAATTAGGAAAAGATGATGCAATCGATGATGTAATTGGAGGTGAACTTGGCCTATAAATAGGCCTTAGAATCACCATTCCAAGCATTCCATCACAAACCAAAACAATAAGTAGTTTAGAGAAAGAGAGAGAGAGCTTGGAGAGGAGGAGCAAAGCAGAGGAAGAAATTCTACGGTGAAGCTTCAATCCACTAAGTTCTCCTATCTTTTGTTATGTTTAATCTTCTTGTTTTTGTAAATTCTATTATGGAGTAGATTTGTTTTCTAAGGTTATGATGTAGCCTAACTTTGATGTTCCAACCCTTTGTTCAATTCAATTAATTATTTTCTATCTTAGTTGATGCATTTAATACTGTTCTTAATGCTTCTAAATAACTGGCCACTATTTAGTTGAATTGTTAATCATAATGATAGCGGAAGCTAAATTATATGTCTAGTTCATTGTATTTAATGTCATAAATTGCATGTAGGATAGGAATATACCTGCATGGTTTGTGTAGTCTATAAAAGAGATCCATAAATCTTAATGAATCCTTTAATGTTTTGACTTGCATGGGAACATAGCAGTTAATTTTTATAGGGTATTTTCCTTAGACCTCAGGAGAGGCTATGTAAATAATTCAGGGAATCTCGACTAGCAACTGGATAGTTAATTTTGGTTAAAAAGAACAAAGGGGAGGAATAGATTAGTTATGGTGAAATCATAACCTTAAAGTTTTTATTCATTGAATTAATTTTCATTTATTACATTTGTAATTAAATTTAGTCATAGTTTGCAACTCATTTATTCAAATTTCATCTACCAAATAAAAGTTGAGTTATTTTAATTTTGGGCATTAATTAACAACAATCCTCGTGGGACGATACTTCTCTCATCACTTTATTACTTGTTCGGCTCGTCCACTTGCGATTTTGCACAACAAGTTTTTGGCGCCGTTGCCGGGGATTGTTTGTTTCAATTAATACTAATACTACGTAACTCAATTTTTAATTTGGTCATTTATTTATTTATTTATTTTTATTTTGTTTGCTTTATTACTTGTGAATTTTATGGTGTATGAGAAAGTCTGGGGGCAAAGTTTTACCATTTGACCCAGAAATAGAGAGAACTTGTCGCAAGAACCGGAAGGAAACAAGAAAGGCTGCAAGTACTGCACTCATGGATATGGCTGAAGGATCAAACAACACACAGAACATTGTACCAATAGATGCTGAAATTCGAGCCTTACGAGATTACGCTTTACCCACAGTGGGTAATGTTTCAGCGATACGGTGACCAACTATTACTGCTAATAACTTTGAGATTAAGCCAGCAATCATCCAGATGGTACAAAACAATCAATTCAGTGGGACTCCGAATGATGATGCAAATGCCCACATTGATAGTTTTTTGGAGATCTGTGATACCTTTAAACATAATGGTGTCACTGATGACGCCATCCGTCTGAGATTATTCCCGTTCTCTCTTCGAGATAAAGCTAAAAGCTGGCTTAACTCTCTGCCATCAGGGAGCATTACCACATGGGATACCTTGTCATAGAAATTTCTAGCCAAATTCTTTCCACCAGCCAAGACTGCAAAAACTGCGAACCGAGATTGCTACATTTAGACAACTTGACGGAGAGTCATTGTATGAAGCATGGGAAAGATTCAAGGATTTGCTAAGACGGTGCCCACATCATGGAGTTGCTGACTGGTTGCAGCTACACACATTCTATAATGGTTTAGGGAGTTCCACAAGAACATTGGTAGATGCTGCCGCTAGTGGAGCACTTTTGGAGAAATCCCATCAAGCCGCTTGGGACTTACTAGAAGAAATGGCTGCAAATGCCTATCAATGGCCATCAGAAAGAGCAGTTCCGGAAAAAGTTTTCGGAATACAAGAAAATGATGTCTTAACCAGACTTTCCACTCAGGTCGAGACATTAGCCAAGCAACTCGGAAACTTGACAGCAAATGCAATTCACACTCAGTCAGCATCCTGTGATTTCTGTGGAGGGGATCATTCTAACGGGCAATGCGATGAAAACCAGACAAGTCAAGCATTTTTTGTGGGTAACAGACAGCAAAATAACCCGTACTCCAACATATATAATCCAGGATGGAGAAATCATCCCAACTTTTCATAGAAAAACAATGATCAACCCAGACAGTCATATCCACCACCACCTCAACAGCAGCAGGCCAACAAACCGTCGCTTGAAGAAGCACTTGCTCAGCTCACCGCAAGCACTACCCAATTTATGACGAGAACAGACACCACGCTCCAGAATCAAGCAGCTTCAATTCGAAATCTGGAGGTACAAATGGGTCAAATCTCGAATTTGCTGACTGCAAGACCTCAAGGATCCCTACCAAGCAACACAGAGACCAATCCTAGGGAGCACCTGAAGGCTATCACGTTACGAAGCGGTAAAATACTAAAAGAGCCTGTCAAAAGAACAAACAAGAAAGAAGGATCTAGCAAAATAGAAGAAGAAGTGATGGTTGAATAAAAAGAAGCAAAGAAGCCAAAGTCAAAATTGTTCCCAAACAATTCGCCACCATACAAACCACCATTACCCTTCCCTCAGAGATTTCAGAAATAGAAATTAGAAAAGCAATTTTCTAAATTTCTGGAAGTTTTTAAGAAGCTGCATATTAATATTCCTTTTGCAGATACTCTGGAACAAATGTCCAGCTATGTGAAGTTCATGAAAGAAATCCTATCAAATAAAAGGAAGCTGGAAGAACATGAAACGGTAGCTTTGACCGAAGAATGTAGTGCAATCTTGCAGAAAAAGCTACCGCCCAAACTCAAAGATCTAGTGAGTTTCACAATTCCTTGTACCATTGGTGATTCATTCTTTGATAAAGCATTATGTGATCTTGGTGCAAGCATCAACCTAATGCCATTCTCCGTTTTCAAGAAACTCGGCTTTGGAGAAGCAAAACCCACTACAGTATCGTTGTAGCTAGCTGATCGTTCAATCAAGTATCCAAGGGCAATTATAGAAGATGTATTGGTAAAAGTGGATAAGTTCATATTTCCTGCGGATTTCATTGTGCTCGACATGGAGGAAGATCAAGAAATACCCATAATCTTGGGTAGACCTTTCCTAGCAACAGAAAGAACCCTTATTGATGTACAGAAATGTCAACTTATACTCAGAGTTCAAGATGAAGAGGTGACCTTCATTGTGCTAAAAGCTCTCAAACATCCACATGATGTTGACAACTGCTTGAGGGTAGATGTGGTGGATGAATGTATCAAAGGAATACATCAAACCATCACTCCAAAAGATCCACTTGAAGCTTGCCTAAATGGAGCACCAAACTCAGAAAGTCCGAACATCATGGAATGTGTTAAGCAACTGGAAGCTTCACCTCCCATCTTTTTCAGACGACCTCTCGAGGAGCTTGGAGCAAGTAAGAAACAACCAGTACCATCAACAGAAAAACCACCAGAGTTGGAGCTCAAGCCACTTCCAGTTCATCTCAAGTACGCATTCTTAGGTACCTCATCTACACTACCTGTCATTATTTCATCTTCTCTAAGCAGAGAACAAGAGGAAAAGCTTTTGAGAGTGCTACGAGAACACAAGATGGCTATTGGATCGTCGATAGCAGACATCAAAGGAATCAGTCCATCTTTATGCCAACACAAAATTCTCATGGAGGATAAGTACTGGCCATCCATCGAGCACCAACGACGTTTAAATCCAAACATGAAGGAGGTTGTCCGAGCAGAGGTACTTAAACTTTTGGATGCAGGTATCATTTATCCTATTTCGGACAGCACATGGGTAAGCCCGGTGCAAGTGGTACCAAAGAAAGGAGGCATGACAGTAGTCACCAATGAAAACAATGAGCTGATTCCAACACGAACAGTAACCGGATGGAGAGTGTGCATTGACTACAGGAAACTAAATAAGGCGACCAGGAAAGATCATTTCCCCTTACCCTTCATTGATCAGATGCTCGATAGATTAGCAGGTCACCCTTACTACTGTTTCCTAGACGGTTAGTTTGGTTACAATCAGATTTCTATAGCACTTGAGAACCAAGAAAAGACTACATTCACATGCCCATATGGAACTTTCGCGTTTCGGAGAATGCTGTTTGGTCTATGCAATGCACCAGCCACCTTCCAACGGTGCATGATGTCAATTTTTCAGATATGGTGGAACGCTTCATTGAGGTATTTATGGATGATTTTTCAGTATTTGGCTCATCATTTGATTCTTGTTTGGATAACTTAGCACAAGTACTGAGAAGATGCGAAGAGGCAAACCTGATTCTTAATTGGGAGAAATGCCATTTCATGGTACAAGAAGAAATCATCTTAAGTCATAAAGTTTCAGCTAAGGGCATCGAGGTTGATAGAGCCAAGATTGAGGCAATTGAGAAGCTACCACCACCAACATCTGTTAAAGGCATCCGAAGTTTCTTAGGGCATGCAGGGTTTTATAGAAGATTCATCAAGGACTTCTCGAAGATCACAAAACCATTATGCAATTTACTCGAGAAGGGTGTTTCATTCCACTTCGATAATACATGTAAAGAGGCATTTAAGATACTGAAAAAGGCCCTTGTGACAGCCCCAGTCGTTATTGCACCTGATTGGGCTTTGCCGTTCGAGCTGATGTGTGATGCTAGTGATTATGACATTGGAGCCGTGCTAGGGCAACGTATTGGTAAGGTTTTTCATACCATTTATTACGCTAGCCGTACACTAACCGATGCACAGGTCAATTATGCTACCACTGAGAAAAAGCTTCTAGCTGTAGTCTTCGCATTCGACAAATTTCAGCCATACTTGATCGGGTCTAAAGTCATTGTATTCACGGATCACTCAGCCATCAAGTACCTTTTGGAGAAAAAAGATGCAAAACCATGCTTGATCCGATGGGTCCTTCTGCTACAAGAGTTTGATTTAGAGATTCGAGATAAGAAGGGAAGTGAAAATGTGGTGGCCGACCATCTTTCTAGACTAGAGCAACGAGGGGATGAGGAGGATCTTGATATAGCAATTAAAGAGACTTTCCCTGATGAACAGCTCTTTGTTCTGGATACAAGCAATGTTCCATGGTATGCTGATTTTGTTAATTTTCTTTCTCACAAAGTTTATCCACCTGACATTTCATGGCAGCAAAAGAAGAAATTCTTGGCAGATATAAAATATTACTATTGGGATGAGCCTTTCTTGTACAAGTTATGTCCAGATCAAATCCTTCGACGATGCGTCTCAAAAGATGAAGCACGAGATATTCTTCATCATTGTCATTCTTCTGATTATGGTGGACATTTTGGAGCCAATCGAACTGCTGGTAAAATTCTTCAATCCGGATTCTATTGGCCTACCATTTTTAAGGATGCTCAATCGTATGTTGCTGCATGCGATCAGTGCCAACACACAGGTAACATTTCGCGAAGGCATGAGATGCCCCTAAGCAACATTTTGGAAGTGGAGTTGTTCGATGTTTGGGGTATCGATTTCATGGGTCCATTTCCACCATCTTTCAAGAATCTCTATATTTTGGTGGCTGTGGATTATGTGTCAAAATGGGTTGAAGCCATTGTCGCGCCAACTAATGACTCTAAAGTGGTGGTGAATTTTCTGCGAAGAAATATCTTCACCAAATTTGGAACTCCTAGAGCAATCATCAGTGATGAAGGGAAGCATTTTTGCAATAGGTATTTCACTGCTCTTCTAGCCAAATATGGGGTCAAACACAAAGTTGCTACAGCCTATCACCCACAGACGAATGGACAAGCTGAAATTTCCAATCGAGAATTGAAATGGATTTTGGAAAAGACGGTAAGTGCATCTCGAAAAGACTGGTCGAAAAAGCTTGATGATGCATTATGGGCCTACAGAACAACATTTAAAACGCCGATTGGGATGTCTCCATACAAGTTGGTATTCGGAAAAACATGTCACTTACCCGTTGAACTAGAGCACCGTGCATATTGGGCTATCAAAAAGTTGAATTTCGACATAGGAGCATCAAGAGCTTTGCGAAGATTGCAACTCAATGAGATGGACGAACTTCGTCATGGTGCATATGAAAACGCTAAGCTGTACAAAGAACGCACCAAAAAGTGGCATGATCAACGTATCCTAAACAAGGATTTCAGTCCAGGACAGAAGGTTCTTTTGTTTAATTCACGGCTACGTTTGTTCCCAGGTAAACTACGCTCTATATGGTCTGGGCCTTTCACAGTTATTCAAGTTTTTTCACATGGTGCTGTTGAAATTCAAAGTACAGATCGTCGATTCAAAGTCAATGGACAACGACTTAAAGTTTACATGGATGGTGGAGAACCTCAACAGAAATCCACTATCGTGCTTTCAGAGCCAACTTAAGGCGTTTTTCAACAGTCAAGCTAATGACTATAAATTAAGTGCTTCTTAGGAGGCAACCCAAGTTTTTCTCTTTTTAGCTAGTTTTGCTTTATTTGTGTGTTATTACGTGTTATTGTGTTCTCTGTGTGTTTTTGTTTTTCTTTGATAATTGTCTTTTCTCTTTCAGAGATGGAGACAAGTCTTGCAGCACTCAAAAATCATTTTCCTACTTTGCCTCAAGATGTACTTAAAAATATTTACAAGGGCAGAATCGAAAGAATGAGGGCACTAACATGTTTGGGTCTTCCAGAGCATATTCGGTGGATCATTGAAGCTAAGGTACGTTTAACAGGTGAGTTGAATGATTCATTAATTAAACGTTTACCAGGATTGGGAAGAAGTTCTTACTCAAAAAAGAGGAGAGCTAAGAGAATGGGAGTCTACCATAAGTGTGCAAGATGGAACTGTGACACAAGCTGTAGAAATCGTGGATATTTATCCATAAATCGAGAGGATAAACTTAAATGCATAAAGGATGGACTGAGTAAGGAGTCTCTGGATAATATCCTTGAGACTCTTAAGAAGCATCCTTGTGGGAAAGTTCAACGCATTCTTTTAGATTTATAGGAGTTATTCAGTAAAGAGAAACAGCGTTATAGTCTTGGGAATCTGACTTTAAAAGACCTTGTTTGCCAGTTTATAAGAAAACTGGATGGGAAACCGATCCTCAACTCATAGAAGTTGTTTAAGCCGTTTCTGGACGTAAAATTAGAGGAAGATGTGAGCCACAATCACAACTACTATAGCATAGTTTTTTTTTCTTTCTTTGTTTAGCAGTCTGTTTTAAATTTTCTGATAATTGTGTTTACTTTTTCTTACCTGTCATTTTGGATTTTTAGCTCCTTTCAATATTTCTTGATAAGTGTGTTTACTTTTTGACGTTTGTGTTTACTTTTTTGATGTCTGTGTTTACTTTTTGACGTTTGTGTTTACTTTTTCGATGTTTGTGTTTACTTTTTGACGTTTCGTCGTCGAACTTTTTGAATTTTATATTTTTAGCGGCTTGTTTTAACTTTTTTTTTTTTTTTAAGATTGTGCTTTCTTTTTGACATTTTTACACTTAACATTTCCTTTTTCCTCTGACCAATACTGTTTAGCATCGTAAAACTGTTCTTTTACTCTTTCATTTTCTTTAAATAAGCGTTTATGACTGATAACAAATAATTAATTTTCTATGAAAAAAAAAATGGTAGAGTCCTTGAGCAGTAAATTCAAAAACATCTGTGTTTTTTGTAGCCCAAAGTCTGGTATGAGTATACAATATTCAAAGGCAGCTGCTGAACTTGGTACGGCTTTAGCTACCCGAAACATAGATTTGGTGTATGGAGGAGGCAGTTTAAGACTGAGGGGTTCTGTCGCGGTAACTGCAACTGTTGAAGGTAGGCAAACCCTGGGTGTTGCAGTAAAGTCTTTGGCTGAAAGGAAAGACATCATCGGTACAAGTATAGGTAATGAGTTTCAGGTCATAAGCATACACGGATGAATGGGGTACATGTTACTCAATGCTGATGCCTTTATCGCGTTACCTGGTGGTTTGGAAACATTTGAAGAAATCTTCAACATTGCGTCTTGGGCCCATTGCAACATTCACAAAAAGCCATTAGGTTTGCTTAATACTAACGGTTTTTATGATGGTTTATTGGCTTTTCTTGATCATGCTGTGGAACAGGGTTTTATGACTCAAGCAAACCGGCGTATTCTAGTCTCAGCTTTAAGTGCTAATGAACTGATTAACCAACTGCAAGAGTTTGTACCCGAAGTTGATCCAATCATGTCGCAGGTGGTTTGGACTTCTGAATCAAGTGGTAACAAGAAGCGTGCACTGGATCTTAATCTCCGGTTGTAACTTTCTTATCCTATGGTTTTATTAATAGCATTTTCATTTGAGTTTTTCTTCTTTTTCTTTTACTAGACATTGGGGACACTGTCTCAAATAAGTTTAGGGGTAGAGTTTGCTATTATTAAAACCATAAGATTCAAAAATTGGTCCGAGTTGAAATCAAAAGATGGCAGAGTAAAGAGTACTTTTGTGCTCTTGATAAGCATCTTTGTTTTCATTTCCAAAAAAAAAAAAAAAGTGCAAAAAGATTTTCATTATTTGTTTTATTATTTTTCTTTCTGCCCTAACAAGTCGACTACTTACTTTGTGTTTATTAATGGAGTTTTAATGCATGTTTTTAGTTGAATATCTTTACTAAGGAATAGTCATGAATATCTTTGCATGATTTGAGACTTTTGAATGTCATGATCTTAGTTAATTGAGTGGATAAATATCATGTTTACATGAATTGTGGACTATTAGTGGAGATTATCCTTGGTGAGGATTTGAGCCTTTTAAACGTTTCATTTTGAGAGATTTATTTGTTTCTACTCTTAAATACTATTCACTTTGTTCTTAATAGATGATCTCTATAGGTTTTGCATTGAATACTGAAGAACAAATCATTATTGTAGATAACATGAGTTGCTTTGATTTGAAAATTGGATCGACTTCTTAGAAGTAATATAGGTCATTTTTACTCCACAAAAGCCTACTTTCCTACTTTAAATGGAGACACATCATAAACCCTTTGAAGCCAAACACTTTAAACATTTTTCTCTGTTTACCTTTATTAAATGACCTTATTGAGCTTTTAAATTTAGTCATACTTTATGAAGCTTGGGATCATACGATGAAGCAAAAGAGGAGAAGGGAATTGAAGTGTTAACATTTACATTACGTGTTTCTTAAAAAAAAAAAAAAAAAAAAAAAAAAAAAAAAAAAAAGAAAAAGAAAAGTTGTGATGAAGTAAGGAGAATAAATGGAGTACTTTGGTATGATCATAAGTTCTTGTTGAACCTGTACCTTAAAATTTCTTACATATTAATTAACCATAGCCCAAATACAATCTTTAATAAAGCCTATTGATCTTCAAGAGGAAGTCCAATTTGAGAGTTGAAGTCTGTCATCATGTTCTATCTACGTTTTTAGTATTTGATTCCAATCATGAGATCTATTCACTTAAAAGTGCGGTTCTTTTAAACGTCTATATTCATATGTGACGTAAATGACACTTGCTATGCCTTTACATAACCTCTATCACATATGATTGCATGAGTGTTTGCTTTAGGATTCATGAGGGTTATGAAAGATATCTTGTGAGAATTAGAATCGAAGCGAAATAAGTCCATAACATGTGAATATGATGTTTTGAAATGAAATTGCTTTGAAAGTGGTGTGAGATTGTTGATGATTATGTTTTAGATCATTAGTGACTTATCCTTAGTCCTGATACAAGATCATACATGTATGAGACTTTTGTTAATTTGTATTTAGTGAGATGTTGATAAGTTATGGGTGGAATCTTTTAACGTTTGTGGGTATCGTTGCTGGTAAACCCTCAGGAGACACAACTCCTCCTACTAGGGACACCTAGGGGTTTAAAGGCTTGTGGCATACGCTCAATGCCATCGTGTTTACCTACGAAAATGGATTGTGTTTTTATTTTCTGTGTTTTTAACTTAGGGTTGTTATTTTTAGTTTTACTTGAGGACAAGCAAAATCTTAAGTTTGGGGGTGTGATAACTCTATTTTTATAGAGTTATTTTATCTTTTTAAACTTGATGTTTTTATTATTATTAAGTACATTATTTCATCATTTTATATTTTTCATTTTCAGAATAAAATTTGTGAAAATCGTATGTGGACCCCACCAAATGCTTTCGTTCGAGACAAGATCATGAATTTCATTCGAAGCAGTTCATCGCCTCAAGAATTACTCGAATTAGAAATCGTATCAAAAAGTTATCGCAATTTAAAGATCGAGTATTCTAGAAATAAATATTATGTCATGCTTATGTAAGGAATGATGTAATCAAAATTATGATGTAAGCAATGATGTAATATTAAAGTTGACTTTGAATGAGGTAGGTGAATGATGATGTAAGAGATGATGCAAAATGAAAGTTGACTTTGAATGAGGTAGGTGAATGATGATGCAAGCGATAATACAAAATGGTGGAAAATTAGGAAAAGATGATGCAATCGATGATGTAATTGGAGGTGAACTTGACCTATAAATAGGCCTTAGAATCACCATTCCAAGCATTCCATCACAAACCAAAACAATAAGTAGTTTAGAGAAAGAGAGAGAGAGCTTGGAGAGGAGGAGCAAAGCAGAGGAAGAAATTCTACGGTGAAGCTTCAATCCACTAAGTTCTCCTATCTTTTGTTATGTTTAATCTTCTTGTTTTTGTAAATTCTATTATGGAGTAGATTTGTTTTCTAAGGTTATGATGTAGCCTAACTTTGATGTTCCAACCCTTTGTTCAATTCAATTAATTATTTTCTATCTTAGTTGATGCATTTAATACTATTCTTAATGCTTCTAAATAACTGACCACTATTTAGTTGAATTGTTAATCATAATGATAGTGGAAGCTGATTTATGTGTCTAGTTCATTGTATTTAATGTCATAAATTGCATGTAGGATAGAAATATACATGCATGGTTTATGTAGTCTATAAAAGAGATCCATAAATCTTAATGAATCCTTTAATGTTTTGACTTGCATGGGAACATAGCAGTTAATCTTTATAGGGTATTTTCGTTAGATCTCGGGAGAGACTATGTGAATAATTCAGGGAATCTCGACTAGCAACTGGATAGTTAATTTTAGTTAAAAAGAACAAAGGGGAGGAATAGATTAGTTATGGTGAAATCATAACCTTAGAGTTTTTATTCATTGAATTAATTTTCATTTATTACATTTGCAATTAAATTTAGTCATAGCTTGCAACTCATTTATTCAAATTTCATCTACCAAATAAAAGTTGAGTTATTTTAATTTTGAGCATTAATTAACAACAATCCTCGTGGAACGATACTTCTCTCATCACTTTATTACTTGTTCGGCTCGTCCACTTGCGATTTTGCACAACATATGGCACCAAAATGGATATGAGTATATCCTTCTGATAACCATTATTGTATTGAAGATTGAGGAATTTCTAAAGGAACATATTGTTCTTCTAGAGAAGCATGGATGGGACAAGCATTAAATCGAGAAGAATGAACATATTTTTTTACAAGTTTTTTAGAAGACTTAACTAAAGTTTTTACAGACTGAGTAAAGGAAGTGGAAGACTTAAGGTAAGCAAAATAAGGGTTTAGAGGAGCAGGAATAGTATCTGAAAGAACTTGTGTATCTGGAAGATAAGTGATTTCATATAAACTATCAGTTTTAGAAGAAGAAGATGGAGAAATAAAAGTACTAGGAGCAATAGAAAGAACAGGAGAAGTAAAAGTAGTCATAGGATGAGAGTACTTGTCTAAATACAACCTGTAAGATAAATGGTGAAGAGGCTCTGATACTAAAAAAGGGACAGAAACTGATCCCTTATCAAGATTCTCACTCTCAAGTTTCTCAGAGCTAATCTCCAGAATTGCTAAGAGATTAATCACTCTTGGAAACTGATGGGAGTGCTAGCATCCTTGACTCTGACTGCCCTAACTCTCTTCTTAAAATGGAACTTACTGGTTAGGTTGGACTCTTTCCATTTTCAGAAATAATTCATCAAATAGAGTTCTCTGGATTAATACTAAACTACTAGAAAGTAAGAATAAAGATAAATAACCAGGTGACTTCTTTCTTTATCTCAGTATTTTGAGATATCTCACCATTTTCATAAGTAGTATTTAGACAAGGAGGAAGAAATTAGCTGGAAAACATATTTTTATTACTGATTGATCTGGTCGATCTCCTCTGTTTACAACAAGGAGGATGAGTCCTTTTATAGGAGATGGACTGAAGAAAAATACAAAGACGATGGCATCAGTGATGACATCAACGACTAATAATACAGACTAATAATACTGGTGGCTAATAATGTAAAAGTAACATCATGGCTACAACAAATCAGGCCTTTCGCAACATGCAAAATGTGTTGCTAAAAGTTTTAACAACACGTATCTGTATGTTGTTGAAACCTGTGTTGCTAAAAGTGTCACATGCTTTTGCAACAGTCAATGCATATTGTATTAGATATAATCACAATATACGACATATGTTGTTATTGTTAAACATAACACACGGTGCATGTTGCCTTATATGTTTATGACAACATGCTATGCATATTGTTTTAGATGTTTATGACAACATATATAATAAGTTGTTTAAAACGTCAAAACAACTAACAATGCATGTTGTCATAGATATCTATAACAACATGACTTATGTGTTGCTATAGAATTGCATGACAACATTTTTTTGCCTGTTGCAATAGACATTTAAGAGAACACCAATTATATGTTATGATAAATAATTAGTGTGTTACAATAAAGACTTTTTGTATGTTGATATATCCTTGTATGACAATATTTTTTGTCTGTTACAATAAATATTTAAAACAACATTATTTGTATGTTGTGATAGGTATTTAAAATGTATTGCAGTAGATGTATTACACATTATTCATTAATTGTATAAAAATATTTTTTTATAATTATTTTGTTAAAAAACCAATAGCTGTTTTGAAATGATTGAGACCTGTAAAGAATATAATTTATAAAATTATATTAAAAAAATGATGCTTTATAATTAGTTAATTAAATAGAACAAAAAAATTAAACATCCACCAAATCTTAATTATCAACCAACAATCCTTACATCATCATAACCATAGTTTCTATTTTATTAATACAAACTATAAGTCATAAAAAAAAAAAAAAAAAAAAAAAAAAAAAAAAAAAAAAAAAAAACCTGCAAACATCATCTCATATTAAAATAAAGCATAAAATTTTTCTGTGTTACATAACAAATAAAACCAAAAATGACAAAAATTGATTGACGTTGCTTTAGTACTCTTTTCTCTATCTTTTTTGAAGACTGTGAATGACAAAAATGAATAAACACATTAAAAATACGTCGATATAATTTGAAATTAATATTTGAAACAAAATTCATATGGTTGAGTTTTACTTACTTCTGTTATTGTGATGTTCTTCACCAAGATACTTCCTTTAAAACAATGTATTGCTCAAATATACCTGCAAAATTAAATTGCCAAATTACAATGACCTAACTCCAACAAAAAATATAATACCAGTGACTGCTAACATGCTAAAAAGCTTCTGTCATATAAACAAAAAATATTTACAATTCAGAGCTGAGATCTGATGGTAATTTCTTATATCAATTTCCAACACACTATTATGAATGAGAATATACACAAGCACTAGTGTATACACCATTATGAATGGGACCCAACTCTATACCCTTTTATTTACGATAGGTATTTACATGTAATACATAAATCAGTGTCTTTAAATTTGGGTTATTATATATATGTGTGTGTACACACAAAAATGCTATGCAACACATGTTCGAACACATATATCAAGATGAGATGACTCTTTCCCTTGCTCATCAGTTGCTTGGATATATAATAATGTAAGATTGTGTAATGAATGCTAATGTCTATGATTTTCTTTGTGTTACAGTATCGTAAAGCATAATGCAATAAGGATACTTGGTTATTGACTTTTGGGTTTTCATTTTGCATTCCTTCTATTAACGACAGGACACTAAAGAGCTAGCTATAGTTGATCATGCGAATTCCATGTATGTTTAAAATGCCAAGAAAATCTATATGAATTGAGTCAACATTTATATTTGTACACGTGTTTAATATTCCTTCAAATGGCACATGGACACATGAACACATTTTAATTAAGGATGGGAAAAACTGGTTTAATTTTTCCAAGCATAGAATAAGCATAACTATATTAAAAGAACTGTTGTATATGTTTTGGTACATTACTGGATTAAGTGGACCCAACTCTATACCCATTTAACAATGGTGCTTGTGTAAATATTTTGGAGGTAATCTAGTGCCTTCTAACATGCTAAAGAGCTTCCATCGCATAAATAAAAAATATTTATAATTCAGAGCTGAGATCTGATAGTAATTTCCTATATCAATTTCCAACACACCATTATAAACTTGCACGTATATATTTTCACTACCAACTTTAAGAATTAAAACACTCAATTGAAAAAAAAAATAAAAAAAAAAGGAATTAAAACACTCAATTGATCTTCTTGATTTCACCTATTCATTATCATTTGTCATAGACCTTATTTTGACTAAACAAAACAATAGCCTTCCCACTTTTTTTGACCTTCATTTTGTTTAGGTTGGATATATATAATTTGAATTTTGAATATTTCTGAATACTGACTTGGAAAACTAAGCACCATCACTTGGCTTTCTAGGTTCACCTTATAGAGAGGTCATGTCCTGGATGCATTAAATTGAAGCCTGTTATTGCGTTTGATTATGGTATGACCTTCATTTCAGAGCTCTTAGAATATTGCTGGTGCATTAGATTCCTGTTGTTCAAGTTGTTTCATTTGTTTTCAATTCTTGATGTCTCAGATGGATTACATTCTGGATGATCTCTTATTTCTCTAATTGTAGCTGAAATTGTATTTAGATGGACTCCATACTTTAATCTTAACTATGTTCTGTTGGATGCATAGATTTTATTTTGCCATTCTGCAATTGCATTGTTCAAAGTTTGTTCTAGTAGAAGGCCATGGTTCTTTTTTGTTTTGCAACAACTTGATCATGCTTGTATTTACTCTATCAAAATCCCTTTTTGTCCATCCCTTTTACTTGCAATTATTCTGGAAGGCTTTCATTTACACTGTGCAAACGAGTTTCTTAAGCTTGGTAATCTTGTAAACAATTGATATTGGCTACAATATTATATTCTTTTTGCACAATTAAAATGTGATTTGCAGAAATGAATTAGATGTTTGAGATATTATAACTCTATACTAGTTCCTTAAAATTTAGATGCAACTAAACTCCAAATGACACACTCTAAAGTAAGGCTATGGAAAAGCTTTAAATTGAACAGAGCTATACTTAGGGAAATATTTGTGGAAGGGTGTGCCATGCATAGTCTAACTGGAAATTTAATATTTGTGGTTCACCTCACGTAAGCACTGGTGCTTGTGTTAGGCGTGTTTTATGCATATTGTTGTAATACTTGTGTTTATAGTGGTTGGATTCAGTAAACAATCTTTATCTAACAAACCAATAAAAATCCACCAAAACCCAAGCAACAAAATCCACAAAAACACACAATACAAACACATTTCAAACACAAAACAAAACCACAAACTCACATAACACAACACAAAAACTCTGCAAAAAACCAATAGAACAGACTCCATAAATATTGTGTTCATGGCGAGATGAAAACATGCCTGGCAGCGAAGACGGCTTCGTGTTCACGACAGAGGAGAGGAAGTGTGTCGGTTGTGAATGAGAGAAGACTAGTGGAGAGAGTGGTTATTAGTGAGGGGGAAGAGAGAGGCGTACTTACATGTGAGATAGTGGCAGTGAAAGGGGGGAATTGTACTTAGTGGGTTGTTTAATATTTGACCACCTCTCAAATCATTTTTTTAATTTTAAAGTATTGTCTTTTAGTGTTACAGCTGACTGTCTACATTATTAATTTTTTAATTTTAAAGTATTGCCTTTAGTTGTAAAAGTAATTTTTAAAAATATGAATTAAAAAAATATGGATGGTCTACCTTGTGTTCCACAAATATCGATTTAATTATATTCTCCTTCAAAACAATTGGTTTCAATAATCTCAAAATAATCTCTAAGTAACATCTTTACAAAAGTTTTAATTAAATAAATTACTAATTAAAAAATTCCTAATTCACAAAATAAAGCTTGTTTACAAAATTAATTGGAGTATGTATTTTTCTTAAAATGTTGATCTTATATATTTCTTATTTAATTACATGTATTATTTAAATAACGATTTTATTGCAGTATGAATAATGTCAATTATTTTATTAGGATCAAATTAAAAATTTATAAGCTTACTAACAGGTACAGATTAGAAATATTAATTAAAATATAGGAGATTTCACATAAGCATGATTAGCTGCGACGTCACGGTATGCTCGAGAGAAGAAGATTTTAATTAGTTAGCGAAGCTAGATTATATTTATTATTAATGCAGAGCTTGGTTAGTGCAAAAGCTTGTCTTCCTTTGAAGCTCAGTAGTGTTCATCACGTGATTGATATTTCATCCACCTAGCACCTTTTTTTTAATATTTTTTAATTGAGATTAGTCCAAAAAATAATTAAAACCTATCAAGATAAAAATACTAATAGCATAACTTGAGATACTACTCTCATGTAAGAGGGATTCATCCATATGAAGATGAGGAAGAGGCCCACACGAGGCTGTGGGGCAATCCACATATAAAGATGGAAGAGCTATTTATTTTTTGCAAATTATAATAGATTTTTTGAGATTATCCTTAGTGTTTATAATATCAATAAACTAAGTTATATGAAATTTTATTTGAATAATTGACATTTATATTGGAGGAATACTTTATAATAAATTAAAAAAAAAAAGATAAAAATAATTATAGCTCATATAACTTTTTATAAATTTTATCATGTAAAATAGTTTATGTAAAATAAAAATAATTTACATCAATAATTATGAATAAACAAAACCTATTAAAATTAAATAATATTATATATTTTAGTTTCATAATACTAAAATATATCTACTCATACAATAAAGAGTATACATAATAAAATTCAAACTCTTATCACAAAAAGAAAGTAAAATATATTGACTATTTAAAATAAATAGAATTACAATTCACACGTAGTTAAATATATTTTTATTTTAAAAAATTGGTCATTATAACCTTTATTAGTAGTTAAATATATTTTCATTTTAAAAATTTGATCATCATAACATTTATTAGTTTAATAAATAAACTCAATCAACTAGAACTAAAAACAGATGAATTTATACATTAGCAATAAAGAATTAAAATAAGTTCACAACATTTATTAAGTTATGAATGAGACATTAGAGAATCCAAAGATTGAAAAATTAAAGGAAAAGTAATCTGTAGTTTGTATAAATGTGATATAATTTGCGGTAAGAAAAATAATTATCCATAATTGTGAAGATAGAAGTAGAAGTTCATAGTTTGTAATAAGATATAAAAATTACGTTAAAGCATTGCAAATTTGAAGATTGGCATGGTTGGTAAGTAATTATGTTAACTTCTCTTTTCAGCTCAGGTTTTAGGTTCGAACACCCTCCAAGTCAATTGCGTGTATTATTTTTTCTTTAAAAAAAAAAAAAAAAAAAAACAGAATGAGGGCAAATAAATGTGTAAAACATTTAGAAGGTTCGAACACGGGCCTTGTAAGAAGTAAAGCATGCCTCGCAGCATCAGTACACTTCGAGCTTTTATGAGCATACTAGCTTCGAATCTTACATATTAATTAATATATATCTAACCCCATAAACTTAATAATTTTCATAAAATTCCGAAGGATCATATATTTGTTATGTTTTTTTTTCTATTTTTATAAACTTGAATCAATAAAATTGTTACATATATAATTTTATTTTTAGCAGGACCTACAATTGAACTGGTGTAAACGATAAAAGCTGGGTCATATAAATGCTTCATCAACTAATGGAGAAAAAAAATAAGGGTGCCAATATCAACGGTCTATATGTGTGTGTGTGTGTGTGTGTGTCTATATATATATATATATATATATATATATATATATATATATGCAAACTTCTTATTACTCGATAATTTGTTGTGTAAAATAATGCATGATTATCCAAAAAGGAAAACCATTTGAATATATTTTATTTTGGATCATTTTCTGATAATCATTATATTTTATTTTAGATCAAATCAAATTCTTCATAAAAGACAGTCCTTCACTATCTGAATTATGTTTTTTTTTTTTTATTCAAATCTCTAATTTCTAATAATTAAATCATAGTAACATAATGTGTGCTTAAATCTTAATATAAGTAATTTTATTTATTTTACTTATACCTTAATTTAAGTTATAAAATATCTTTTTTCAAAAATCAGATTTTCTTACTTATATCTTAATATGAAAAAATCTTATATTTTAAAAAAAAAATACATTAATTTCCTAAATTAACCTCTTATTATTATATTTTTACCAAAAATTTTTCAATATGAGTGACAAATTAAGGTGACAAGCCCATATCACTGGTGCAAGAGGAAGCTTTGCTTTGTCCATTGTTTTTCTTCAAAAAAAAAATTAAATAAAAATATTATATTATTAACATAAAATAAAATATTTAAAATATTAAATATTAAAAATAAAATTTAATAAATCTTAGATTAATAATAATCTATTTAAAAAATAACATCTTAGTATTTTTTTTTTTTTGGGGCCGGTGGGTGGGGTGGGGGAAGGGGAGGAAGGAATATCTTAATAATTAAGTTTAGGGATTCTAACAAAAAAACAAACAAAAATAAATTTTTTAAACATAAATTCTTATTATTAATCATTTAAAATAAGGTTAGTTTGTTGTGAAATAAAAACTTTTTTGCAACATTCAATATATATATTGTCGTATGTAGCATTTTTAGCGACATACTACTCTATTATGGAGGAATTAGCGATCAGAATAGTCGGGTCCGAAAAAATCTACAATGCAGGCCCAGCGGCCCAAAAACCCAATTATCCGTCATCCATCCATCCCATTCTCCTGGAGAAGGGGTCCATTAGCGGGCGCTTGTCGTGACCGCTGATTGCTATCGCTCAGACGGATCGCTGATCCTGACCGCAGATGCTTTACTCTGAAAGTTGGCTGTGAGTCTAGGGGTGGCAATTTGGGTTGACGGGTCGAGTTGGACACGACCCGAACACGACACGATAATTTTTAACACGACCCGAACACGACACGATAAGCAAACGGGTTGAACCCCTCCAACACGAACACGACACAATTCATAACGGGTTGACACGAAAATGACCCAATAACCCGTTTATTTATGGGTTATTTATCAACCCGTTAATGACCCATTAAACCGACACGTTATCAACCCGTTAAGCTACACGTTATCAACCCGTTAAGTTGACACGATTAATGACCCGTTAAGCTAATTAGTAAATTATTCATCAAGAATTGATTATTGTTCTTGATTGTTAACCATCAACATCAAGAATCGAAAAAAAAAAAATTAACTATAACACAATCATAGTTTAATGTTAGTGTTAAACTGTTAATCATGTTCAAAGTAATCAACACAATCATAGTTTTCACATATCTCTACTATACAGTTTCAATATCACAATCAAAAATCAAAAATCAAAACTAAAACAAATCTACATATCAACTGGGTGACGAAGCTGATGAACCGAGATGAAGAAATAGTGTGGGGTGCGGCGTGGCTGGGTCACGAAGCAGATCGGCGTGGCTGGGTGACGAAGGAGACGATAGGTGACGACAGAGATACGACGCTGCGACCAAAAGAGATGGGTGGCCGCGACTGAAGGAGATCGAGGTGCGACTGAAGGAGATCGGGGTTCGGATGAGTAGCGGCGTAGCGACCGACTGAGATCGGCGTGGCGGCGACCTGAAGAAGATGATATACGGAAGGAGATGCGACGACGACAGAAGGAGACGAGTGGCGGCGACCGAAGGAGACAATGGGTGACGAAGGTGGTGCGACGCCGTGACCAAAGAAGACACGTGGCGGCGACCGAATGAGACGCTAGACGGAAGCAGTTGCGGCCGCTGTGGAGGTGGACAGTGAATGGTGCCTGGTGGAGTGGAGCAGTGGGGGTGGCTGTAACAAATGTGCAGCAGTGTAGGGTTTGGACATAATGAAGACTGAAGAGTGTATATATACCTCATGTGAAAATTACATGAATGCCCTCCAATGTTAAATTACATTTTTACCCTCCCTTAACGGGTCAACCCGTGACACGATAAGCCCGACACGAACCCGACACGATTAGTTAACGGATTAAACGGGTTGACCCGTTAACTTACCCAACCCGTTAACGCTCAACCCTAACCCGTAATTATCGTGTCGGTTTCGTGTCGACCCGTCGTGTCGGGTTCCAAATTGCCAGCCCTAGCTGTGACCGCTATATTCTCCGCCATGGAGACTGACGATCTCTCCGACAGCCTTTTTCACTCAGTTTGACCGCTGGTCCTGATGTTTGACCGCCAGCTTCCATTCCTCAGACTTGCCGTTGGTCACCATCCTTGACAAACCAAGCCCGCTCGCTGGATTATCCTCCATGACCGGCCGTTTCCCTCTCCGTCAACCCTGCCTGGACTGAGACATTCCCCAAGAGGAGTCATCCGTCAGAAATGTTCGATAAGTCCTCCTCGTCTAAGATTATCTGACTGAGCTGATCGTCAATCTCTGAGGGTGGCCATGTACCTACTCCTTCACTCCTGATATCACCCGCCTCACTACCATGACCAACTGCGGACATGCCCACTCATAGTCCACCTCCTCGACTCTCTAGATAGACAGACTGTTCAGAGGCCCTCTTATTCTCCCATCTGACTCGGTACTCGATTTGTTGGAAGATCCGTCTCCGTCTTGCTTTTGAAAGCCTCGAGTCAGTAGAAGTCAACAGCGCCATGCAGAGTACAGTTCCAAGGCTTGCCGTGAACGCTACATCCGTCAGAAGCTGTGGTCTCAACCTCGACAACCCATCATGGCATATTCGACCCAGTCCTCAGAAATCTCCCTTGGGCAGACCTCGGATGCGATGGATTCGGTCGCATTCAATGTATTTTCGACCGCATTTAATATGCTGTCAGCCGCATTAATTGAGATTCTGGCGCATTAAATGCTGTCTGTCATTGTAACTGTAGTTAACTATTTACTTTTGTCTTATTCTGTTTTACTGTAGCATGTCCCCTTCTTATATAAATAGGGGATGAATTTCACTATAAAAAGGATCCAATTTCTGAGGGTCATTACTCTGCCAAAATAGTGAGAGAGTGAACAGTGGACGTATGCATCTTTTTGGACCGAACCACTCTAAAAACCTTCTGTGTCTTCTTGTTCTCGCCTCTAACCTCTCTTCCTCGTTCTTATTGTTTTGCATGCTTTCCATTGACTGTCCAAAACTGTAGCTTGGGCCCGAAAACAACCTCATTGACTAAGGAAACCATTTTTCGACGTTAACATTTTTGGCGCTAGAAGGAGGGGCTCATCTTCAGTTTCGTCACCTTTCTACCCATTAACTTTCACAGCTCTTTCTTCATTCGCCATGGTTAGAGGGAAGATTCTTAGAGACCTCAATGCGACAGAAAACCGCCAGGAAGTTTCAAACCATCAACAAGCTACGTCTACTGGAAGAATATCCAATACTGGTGCGGGGACGTCCAACATGCCCATGACGGGAGATGCTCAAGGTATACCCCCTCTTCCAACTCGCTAACCTACATATAATGCTACAGGCGGAGACGTAATGCAGGCGATACAGCGACGACAGGAGAGGCTGGAGAATACCGTTGTAGAGTTTATTGGTGAGGTTAGGACACTACTCGGGAATCAAGCCCAACCTCCTCGAGTTCCTCCCCAGGCCATTCCAGATAGAAATGTTTCCCGTAGGAGACGCGCGGAAGATTCTGATGTGAGTAGAAGGGGTGCTAGGAAGTTTGAGCGAGAAGGGTCTGTCCATTCCTCCAGCATGCATTCTAGTGCTCAACCTCCACGAGCCTGCAATGGACATCGACTGAAGCAGGTTGGCCACAATCATGACCAAATCCCGACCCGTGTGGATAGAACGGGGCCAGGACCTAATGCTGAAGGGCAAGCTGGTAGAAACAACCGATCCCCGAGCAGGAAAGATGGACACTCTACTGTTGGAAGAACTGAAACACGGGGTATATTGTAGCAGAACTCATCCAGAGGGTCCGTCAGCTGGAAGCGCAACCCGTGGTGCAGGAACAGAGGGGTCAGACTGGAGAAAGAACCCCTTTCGCTTCGGAGATTGAGTTGGAGCCGCTCCCTCCAAGATTTAAGATTCCCAACATCCCCAAGTACGAGGGAACTCCGATCCCTATGATCATCTGGACGCTTTCAACATCCAGATGGACCTCCAGACAACAGGTCTGCTTGTGAAGTGTCGTGTGTTCCCGGCTACTCTTGGGGACATCCCGTGGACATGGTTCAGAAGCCTCCCCCCGTGCAGCATCAATAACTGGGAGGAATGCCAGCAGAAGTTCCTGAACCAGTACAAGGCGTTGAAGAGGTGTCTCGCACCACCCTGTCACCTTTCTACTATCTGCCTCTAAAAGAATACATCAACAGGTTCAAGCGCAAGGTGACGAACGTGGAAAGTCCTACGGATGAAGAGGTATTATCAGTCATCTCGTTTGGTTTGAGGAAAGATGGCAAACTGTACGAGAGCATATACAGATCACCCGTCAAGAACCTGGGAGAGTTCTATGAACGAGCGGAGAAGGAAATCCAGTGGGAGGAAGTGACCAATCCTATGAAGACCAGTTCTCAGAGGGACGAAGCTGGTACTTCCAATCATGGAAGAAAAATGAGCAACGAGGGAAGCAACCTTGAAGGGTGAAGAGAAAACCAGCAGGTCGCCAAGAAAGCCAGGGACTGGCAGAGACCGGGCAGTAGTCGGGGACCGAAGCAGCCACGGTATCAAAGTCGTTACAATACCTACAGCGCATTGTCGGATACCCAAGATCGAATATATGCGACCGAGAAGAATAGGAAAAATTTTGGGCGGTTGGTACCCTTTCAAGGTCCAGAAGGGCGGAGAGACAGAAACAAATTTTGTGCTTACTATAATGACGTTGGGCACAATACCTCCAACTACTGGGCGCTCAAGGATGCTATTGAGGAATTGATCAGAAATGGCCGTCTGAGGGATTATGTTCTGAGGCCCCCAAGGCGACCATCTCAGCAGCAACGACCGTGTCAGTGTTCAGAAGGTCCTCCAGCTCAAAACCAGCCAGAGCCGAATTCTACTCAAGGGCCCTCCGTCAGGACCATTCATACCATCCATGGGGGACCCTCGTGAGTAGGAGGATCTAACCGATCTCAAGAACGGTTTGTGCATGAAGCTAGACGCGTCCAACCTGTGGGACCGAGAGAGATGGAAGGACCCGTTAAGAAGGCTAGGAAGGTATCAGAGGACATTGTATTTACTGATGAAGACGCGCGGGATGTCCGCCTCCCTCACAATGATGCTTTGGTAATCAGGGCACACATCGGTAACTCAATGGTGAAAAGAATCATGATTGACACTGGCAACTTTGTGAACGTTATGTACAAAGACTGCTACGATCATATGGGGATTGGTGATGATCAACTGAAACCATCCCTCCCCTGAACCCCTTTACGGATTCACTGGAGACTCGATCATCCCTGCTGCACAAATCAGATTACCCTTGACCCTCAGTGACGCCACCCGGCAGTCCACAGTGCTAGAGGACTTCCTCATCATCGACTCTCCCTCGGCGTATAATATGGTAATGAGGAGGCCTGCAATGAACAATCTTGATATGGTTGTCTCCACCAGGGCCCTCGTGGTGAAGTTCTCGACTCCCAACGGGATAGGATGTGTACAGGGCGAACAATCCATAGCTTGTCGCTGCTACGTGGACGCGATCAGAAAGGGCGTCCAGGGGAAGAAGGCAGAGGTAGTCCCAGAACGGGAGTTGTAGTTGATCACTTCATCAGGAATCAATCAAGACTTAGACCCAAGGGAGTTCGACGCACATTAGAACACTGGTCCAGTAAAAGAACTTGAGGACATCCCAATCCCTGAAGCAGATGCGTCAAGATGCCTCAAGCTGGGTAAAAGTCTAGTCCCGGAGGTAAAATCCTAACTAATTAGCTGCCTCAAGAGGAACGCAGATGTATTTGCTTGGAACCATGGAGATATAGTGGGGATTGACCCGAATGTGATGACTCATAAGCTGAACGTCGACCCCCATCATCGGCCAGTCTGCCAGAAGAGGAGACAAATGAATTAAGAACGCAGTGAAGCTCTGAAGGAGGAAGTGGACAAGCTCCTGGCCAACAAGTTCATCTGCGAAGTCCAATATCCAGAATGGGTAGTTAATCCCATCTTGGTGAAGAAGAAAAACGGGAAGTGGAGAACATGCATAGACTTCACGGACCTAAACAAGGCTTGCCCGAAAGACAGTTTCCCTCTGCCCAAAATTGATCAGCTGGTGGACGTGATAACAGGGCATGAACTCCTTAGCTTCATGGATGCTTATTCGGGCTACAACCAGGTTCTCATGGGCCCCAATGACGAGGAGTGTACATCGTTCACAACTGACCGAGGGCTGTACTACTACAAAGTAATGCCTTTCGGTCTGAAAAATGCAGGAGCTACCTATCAGAGGCTGGTGAACAGGGAGGCTGGTGAACAGGATGTTTAAGGAGTTGATCGAAAAAAGTATAGAGGTCTACATGGATGACATGCTCATCAAATCTGAGAAGGCATCCGCTCACGTGCATGACCTTGAAAGAATGTTCCAAATCCTGAGGAAGTATCAGATGAAGCTCAATCCCCTCAAGTGCGCCTTCGAGGTTTCCTCAGGTAATTTTCTGGATTTCGTTGTGAATAATAGAGGGATAGAAGCCAACCCAAAAAAAATTCAAGCTCTATTGGACATGAGGTCGCCAAGTAATGTGAAGGAGATTCAGAGTCTCAACGGCCAGATTATGGCCTTAAGCCGATTTGTGTCCAAGGCCTCCGATAGGTGCGCTCCGTTCTTTGAAGTGTTGAAGAAGGTCAGGAGCTTCAAATGGACTGATGAGTGTGAATCTGCCTTCATACAACTTAAAGAGTACATAGGGCGTACCCTGCTGCTGACTAAACCGAAAGAAGGGGAGATTCTAACTGTCTACCTGGGCGTATCCCAGCACGCCCTGAGCGCGACCCTGATAAAGCAAGAAGGAAATGGAGCACAGGTCCCTGTATACTATGTGAGTAAGAAGCTGATTGAGGCAGAAGCCAGATACACCCCAATGGAGTTGCTGGCTTACTGCCTGGTGATGGCGTCCAAAAAACTACTTCCAAGCGCACAGAATTGAAGTCTTAACCAGGTACCCATTGAAGCAAATCCTTTAAAAACCATACACCTCCGGCCGACTCATCAAGTGGGCCATCGAGCTCGCCCAATATGATATCGAATTCAAACCAAGGTCGATGATCAAGGGTCAAGCGCTGGCGGACTTTATTGTTGAGTTTACTGGACTAGTAGACGATCAAGCTGAGATTTTTGAAGGACTGTACTGGGAGCTCTTTGTGGACGGATCCTCCTGTGAAAAGAGCGTCGGAGCTGAAATTCTGTTGATCAATCCTGATGGGGGTAAGTTCCTCTCTGCCCTTAAATTTGGCTTCAGGGCAACTAACAATGAGGCGGAGTACGAAGCGCTGCTGGCAGGACTCCGTCTGGCCAGACGGGTACAGGTTAAACGACTCAGAATTTTCAGCGATTCCCAATTGGTAGTTTGCTAGATAAAAGGTGAATATTAGGCCAAGGGATCGAAGATGGCAGCCTATCTGCAGGAGGTTCAGAGATTACTGGGGGCTTTCGAAGCATTCGAGTTTAACCAGATCCCATGCGCCCAGAACTCCCATATAGATGCTCTGGCTCGTCTAGCAGCCGCTCAAGATACAAATTGCACTGAAAACATACCTGTGGAGTTCCTGCCCAAACCAAGTACCAAATTCGGCATGGAAGTGATGGCTCTGACAGTGGCGGATGGATCATGGATGTGCCCGCTGGTCAATTACCTACAAGAAGGCACGCTGCCAGAAGATAAGATGGAGGCGCGCCGTCTGCGTATAAGAGCGGTCAGGTACTGTATTTACGGCGATGTTCTTTATAAAAAGGACCTCTCAACCCCTCTGTGCAGGTACATTGATGAGCCGGAGTGCACCGCCTTGATGAGAGACATACATGAAGGACACTGCGGCAACCATGCTGGAGGGCTCTCCTTAGCTCAGAAGGCGCTCAGACAGGGTTTCTACTGGCCGACAATGAAGAAGGATGCCAGTGACCTGGTGAGGAAGTGTGACAAGTGCCAAAGATTCTCTAAGATTCCTCGGGCTCCACCAGCCTATCTCCGTCAAATGATCAGCCCGTGGCCCTTCGTAATCTGGGGCATGGACCTAATTGGACCTCTTCCGGTGGGTCGTGCGAGGTGTAAATACGCCGTTGTTACCGTCGATTACTTCACCAAATGGGCAGAAGCAAAGGAACTGGCCGAGATCTCCACAACAAAGATTGAGAAGTTCATGTGGGATAACATAATCTGTAGGTTTGGCATCCCCCAGCAGCTGGTGATAGATAACGGGACCCAGTTTACAAGTGAACAATTTCAGGAGTTCTGCAGCAATCTTGGCATCGTCAAGAGCTTCTCCGCAATTAACCACCTGCAAACTAACGGTCAGGTGGAAGCAGTCAACAAAATCATCAAGCAGATCCTGAAGACTAAGCTTGAGGCCAAGAAGGGGGCGTGGGTTGATGAGCTACAGAAGGTGTTGTGGGCCTACCATACTACTACCCACAGTACTACTGGAGAGACCTCCTTCTCGATGGTCTATAGGTCTGAGGCCATGATTACAGCTGAATTCGAAGTCTACAATCACCGAAGGGCAACCTTTAACCTCGATGATAACAATCATCTCCTAGCCGCCAGCTCGGACTTGCTTGAGGAGTCAAGGGAAGCTGCTCGCCTTAGGATGGTCGTCTACCAGCGGAGGATGGCCAGGCATTACGACAAAAAAGTTCGAGTACGTCAATTCCAACCAAGCGACTTTATCCTACGAGAAGTCCTACCCGGTGCTCGTAAAGCAAGTGAATGAGTGTTGGGACCGAACTGGGAAGGATCTTACGTGATTCACGAAAGCTTGAAGAATGGGGCCTACCACTTAGCAGACATGGACGGGGCAATTCTACCAAGAGCATGGAACGCCACCCACCTGAGGACATACTACGCCTGAATGATTGTATTTTTATTTACTATTGCCACTCTGTCACATATGTAAAACGAGCCATGTACAGATATAATGAGAGCTATCTATCAGTTGTGATGAATTATTGCTAACATCAAATGCCTATGTGTGTTCTTATTTAAGGTACACCACCGCAAAGTGGTAAAGCGCTAGCTCAAAGCTCCAACATCTGATAGCCCTAAGGGGCATGAGGGGTTAAAATGGCCACGAGCTCGCGCACTTAATCCCCGCTCGCTAACTGGCCTCCCCCTCCACCTTCGCGCGTGAACAAAAAATAAAGGGCTCGATCGAAATGACACTCGGCCCCACTCTTAAAAAATGAAGGGCCCGATCGAAGTGACACTCGGCCCAACTTATGTTGTAGATGCTCGGGCTACGGCCTTGTGAGTGCAGCCGAGGTCCCAACCTCTACAACTCTCGCTGTAAATGCTCAGGTATAACCTTGTGAGCGCAGCTGGAGAGGCACACTTCATTATGCTGTAGATGCTCAGGTATAACCTTGTGAGCGCAGCTGGAGAGGAACACTTTATTATGTTGTAGATGCTCGGGCTACGGCCTTGTGAGCGCAGCCGATATCCTAACCTCCATAACTCTTGCTGTAGATGCTCAGGTTTAACCTTGTAAGCACGGCTGGAGAGGATTATCATACCAAATAACTCAAGCTCCTGCTTTCCGAACGCAACCCTTCAGCAACTTCGATAGCGATCAGGAAAGGCAGTCGGCTCATCTATTCTTCACCCGGTTTCTTCTCTGCCTTGCCTTCCATCATGTATATATGATTGGAAGAGTTACGACAGTGTAATGGAGTGAAACATACCCACTCATTTATTAATTGACTTAATTCCTGCAAGAAAACTAGTCGGCCCATTACCCCTAATCTGGTGGTATACGCTCAATGGTGGAGACCAAGTCATCTATCTGTCTCCAGGGATTCTTCTCTACCCTTTAAGCTATTATATTTGTTGAGAGCCATCTGCTGGATATCATTCACCACCTAAAGGTTCATTCTCCCCATTATACCTCCCCGAAGATACATGTAAAGGCGATCCGCCCCGTTATTATTGTAACTTGTTGTTTATCTTACAGGATGAACTCGTTCATAACTTTCTATCATTGCACGCATATGAAAATAAGAAAGTAACGAGACAAATTGAAAGAAATTCTACGGAGATAATGATTAAGAAGCTGCAAACTGTTCTAAAAACAGGACAAAAATAGTAACAACAAATCATATCAATGTTTAAAGATAAGTCCTAGCAACAGCAAGAAGAAATATTAAAATCATTTATCTTAAGGGGCTTTTGAAGAACTGGTAGGAGCATCTGCAATATCCTTTGAAAAGCTAGAGGGGACGTCTTTAGGATCTTTGCTACTGGAGGCTCCCTGAGAAGACGAGCCTTGTCCCTCATCCTTCGCCAGTCCTTGAGGGGCTGAGGAGGAGCCACCCTGAGCCAATGGGGCACCAGTCTGAGCGAGTGGCGAGTCAGAAGCTTTCTGCGGGGTAGGAGGAATTGCCCCCTTTTGAGCAGCTTGCGCAGCCTTCTTCTGGGCGTCTGCGGCAGCGCGAACTTCATATTTCTTCACTTCCGCCACCGCATCTTTCCCAAGGTACCAATAATCCAGCTCAAGATGATGCAGCCATAAAGTGTACAGGAACTTGCTGCTTGTCTCTTTAGTGGCCTCCTTCCAAGCTTGGTTGGCTTGGAGTTTCGCCTTGCGACACGCTTCCTATGCCTGAGCAAGCTCACCCTTCACCGCAGTCAGACCCTTCTCGGCGTTGTCAGCCCGTTTCTTCTGAAGGACTGCCTTCTCGATGATCTTATATACCTCATCGATGGCTTTCGCGAGTGAGTCAGAGGCAACAAGCCGAAGCCTTTTTTCCTTCTCTGCGGTCTTCTTTGGGTCCTTGAGTTTCTGCTCCAGCTCAGAGATAGTCTTCTCAGCAGTCACGGCCTCCTCTTTAAGACTTTGGACCTCCGCTGTCAGCTCCCCCTTCGCCTCCTGAAGAGCAACCTTTTCTCCTATTAGGTCGGGGTGGTCTCGACGCATCTTCATCCTGGCCAACGAAGCCTGAAGAGATAGCATATTAACAACGTGTACGGGCATTGAATGTGACTACGAAGCGGTAAACAAAACTTACCAGCACGTTGCAGCGCACAGCGTAATCAACCAACAGGTCGCCGCGAATGTGCTTCTAGTAGACATCCGGCTTATTAGGACCTAGCAACGCTTGCAGCCGATCCGGTAAATCATTAAAATATTCCCCTGCGTTGGCCTCCGAGGTGGGTCCCTCGTCAGCTCCCCCTGTCATGGCCACCTTCTCCTTGCCCTTGCCCTTGGATCTCAAGCGCTTAGTAGGGGGCTCCAATGCCGCCTCTTCTTCCTCCTCGGTCTCTGAAGTTGAAACTCCCTTCCCAGCGGCACCCCTTGAGGAAAGTACCTGTTTCATAGTCTTCTTCGCCACACTCTTGAATTTCGTCACGGGATGTGTGGCAGATGGGATGATAGCAACGGTAGACGGATCCACTAGCGGGGCCGGAGGCTCCTTCGTGCCCGTTATCTCCACCTCCGGCTCCTCTACCCCAGCCGTTGGCGAAGATGGGAGAGAGAGCATTTCGAGTTCCACCATTGTTTTCAGTTCCTTGGGGGTTGGGGCAGAAGTGCCTTCTTCAAATTGTGCAAGGACGAATTTGACTTCCCGACCTTTTCGCACACCGACGTCAATGGCTAACTTCAAAGGTGCGGTCTCTGTCCCAGGTGTAAGCCTGTATTTCCTCAAGGAGGAGTTTTCTGGAAAGTGATCGTCCTCAGGATCTTTCACCTCGGTGAATCTCTTTAGCACTCTTGTCTCCTCAGTTGAGAGATTGACCGCTCCTTTAATAAAAGCTGCACATAGGAACAAATAAAGTCATTAATAATGAGGTGAGGAGATATATATATATATACACGCTCCAACAGCGAGCTGAAATATGCCTACCAGGACCATTGTTGAAGTCAAAATGGACAAGCTTCTACAGGGACAAATAAGTAGCATAAAACCATCTGGATTTATAATCCCCTACATTCGACTTGCCAGCCTTCAGTGGTAAAAATGCCTTATAAGGGGAGTTACGAGCGGTTATATAATAAATGTCGTCTCGTTTAGTGTCGAGAAGGTTAGTAGTGGACTTAAAGAAATAGAGGCTTTGAATTATAGTTGAGGTCGGTGGCGGAAGGCCGTTCTTGAGAAAGATGTAGGCCAGGGTGGTAATCTGTGCATAAGAGTTTGGCGTCAGCTGGAAGGGGGCTATTTCTAAGTCATTTAACAAATTTATTAAATATGGGGGAACCGGGAACCTAAACCCCATCTTCACATGTTGGCGGCTGCTCGCTATGAACCCGTCAGGGGGATCAGCCGCATGGTCACGATGAGCAGGAACCATGACGCGACAAGTGGAAGGGAAATGGTATGCTTCGGCCACGGTCTTAAGCTCTCCAACGGTCATGTGGGAGTCATGTTGGTAAAAGGTCTGATAGGCAAAGGTCTCCCCTCGCCTAGAGGAACTCGGCGTGTCCTCGCTGCCCTGAGCGGTTGCACTCGAGAAGCCCCCATCGTACTGAGGAGACTTCCTCTCGGAGCTTTCATCACTAGACATGACTTGGTGATATCGAAGTCCACAGCTTGACATCTATAAAAGAAACAGCCAGTTAGGCTACTGACAGCCAACCAGATTCAGAGAACAAAAGAAGCCTAAGTCCGCTAAGCCTAAGCGTCAAGCCGTGCGCCTAGGAAGCCATGAAAAATAGGGGGGATAAGGGCCTCATTCTATAAAGTTTCCCTCCGGGTTTGAAGAAAGGAAGGAGAAGAAGTAAACAAAAAATATCCTATACTATTGCCAGACTTTACCGGACCAGAGGCAGTACAGAGGTTATCCACCCTAACTGGTTTAGACTCTCCGATGAGCGAATGCCATGCAGAAGATGAAAAAACAGTGATGACAAAAACAATGCAAATAGGGAATGAGGGAGCCTTACCTTGAATATGGTGGTGAACGGCAATCACAAGCGAAGATCGTTAAACGGAGATGAAAAATCGGAGCAGAGGAAGAAGACGATAAAGATGCCTGCAAATCCCAAAAATGTCGAAAGAAGATGAAGATGAGGCATCATTCTTTTTAAAAATGAAATAATTTAACCCCGACAGTTGGATCAAGACAGCTGTATAAACCGCTCCCAATCTGACGATGTGGCATGATTCCCGAGATTTTGTCATCATGCAGCATGTCAGTTGAGTGACGTGCATTAAATGCACACGGCGCGTGGTGTGACCTGTAACCGCCGCCTAGGGAATCTCCACGTGACTTGGCAATCAAGTGGAATTCAAAAGGTACTATAACCGCCCTCTTTTTGTAACTATTCCCGCTTATTCTGCTCGCTCTGGAATATATGTCTCCTAGTCCTCCTTAAGCACCAAGAGCCAGGGGGCTTTATGTCATGAAGGAATTAGCGATCAGAATAGTCGGGCCCGGACAGATCTACAGTGCAGGCCCAGCAGTCCAGAAGCCCAATTATCCGCCATCCATCTAGCCCATGCTCTTGGAGAAGGGGTCCATTAGCGGGCGCTTGTCGTGACCGTTGATCGCTATCTCTCAGACTGAGCGCTGATCCTGACCGCAGACGCTCTACTTTGAAAGCTAGTTGTGACCGCTATATTCTCCGCCACGGAGACCTATGATCTCTCCGACAGCCTTTTTCGCTCAGTTTGATCGCTGGTCTTGATGTTTAACCGCCAGCTTCCATTCCTCAGACTTGCCGTTGGTCGCCATCCATGACAACCAAGCCTGCTCACCGGATTATCCTCTATGACTGACCGTCTGCCTCTCCGTCAACCCTGCCTGGACTGAGACATTCCCTAAGAGGAGCCATTCGTCATAAATGTTCGACAAGTTCTCCTCGTCCAAGATTATCTGACTGAGCTGATTACCAATCTCTAAGCGTGGCCGTGTACCAACTTCTTCACTCATGATATCACCCGCCTCACTACCATGACCAACTGCGGACATGCCGACTCATAGTCCACCTCCTCGACTCTCCAGATAGACAGACTGTTCAGAGGCCATCTTATTCTCCCATCTAACTCGGTACTCGATCTGTTGGAAGATCCGTCTCCGCCTTGCTTCTAGAAGCCTCGAGTCAGCAGAAGTCAACAGCGCCATGCAGAGTACAGTTCCAAGGCTTGTCGAGCACGCTACATTCATTAGAAGCTGTGATCTCAACCTCGATAACCCATCATGGCATGTCCGACCTAGTCCTCAGAAATCTCCCTTAGGCAGACCTCGGATGCGACGGATTCGACCACATTTAATGTATTTTTGACCACATTTAATGTGCTGTCAGCCACATTAATTGAGATTCCGACGCATTAAATGCTGTCTGTCAGTGTAACTGTAGTTAACTGTTTACTTTTGTTTTATTCTATTTTACTGTAGCATGTCCCCTTCCTCTATAAATAGGGGACGAATTTCACTGTAAAAAGGATCCAATTTCTGAGGGTCGTTACTCTGCTAAAATAGTGAGAGAGTGAACAGTGGACGTAGGCATCTTTTTGGACCGAACCACTCTAAAACCTTTCTGTGTCTTCTCCTTCTCGCCTCTAACCTCTCTTCCTCGTTCTTATTGTTTTGCATGCTTTCCATTGACTGTCCAAAACTGTAGCTTAGGCTCGAAAACAACCTCGTTGACTAAGGAAACCATTTTCCGACGTTAACATACTCTGTGTGTTGCAAAATACAAGTTTATAGCAACATACCAATTTGTGTGTTACTTAAATTAAGTATACAGTAACATTGAAAAAATGTGTGTTTCCATATGTAATATTTTTAACAACATACTACTTTATGTGTTGTAGAAAACAAGTTGTTTTACTAACACTCATAAATGATGTGTTATTATATGCACCTCATTCATTGCAACACTAGTGTACAAGTTGCTGTAAGTTTCTTTCGCAACATACATTTTTTGTGTTATGATTGATAATAATAGGCAACACGCGTCTATTGTATGTTATCTAATGTGTGTTGCGAAAAGTCATTTTTCTTGTAAACAATGATTAATAATACATATTCTGATATCATTCAATAATTTTTAATACAAACACATTTTTCAAACTTACTAGTATACACATGACCGATATACTTTTGACATTTTGGATTAGTAGGAATCTTATCAACATCTTAGAGCAGGATCATCTAAGTCATCGCCTGACGTGTACCCCATGTTTGAGTGTTCGAGACAATGGTAGCCTGGTTAGCACGCAACACAATAATCAGAAAAGTAGTTGGGAGGGTCTTTATCATTATCATTATTAGATATGGATAAAGCAGCAAGTTGATCAGATTACATATGATTGATTTTATTTTCATATACTACTGAATGCAAATAAAGATATGCTCAACTACTAAATCAAGTCGAGAAGAAAATATCTGATATAATCTTATGTACTGATATCGAATCCGAAATTAAAATTTGTCAAAGAGATTTTTCATATGTATATTATTTAAATGAAATAAAGTTCGAATATCATTACAAATGCATATAAAAATATACAACTACTAAATCAATAAGGAATGTAATATGTAGAGACGGTGGTGTTGGCCTGTTGGCGTGCTCATATGGACCATGGAGCGCTACCCCCCACCCGGCCCGCCCCCCAAATGAAATAAAAGATTAACGGTGCAGTTTTCCTATTGGAATCTGGTGCACTTTTGTCATTTGAACTTGGTAAACTCTTACGTACAATAACTTCTAGTGGGCCATGCAACAACTTTGAATGGGACCCGCTTATTTCTGTTAAATAAAAATTCGGAACATCAGCTAAGGTAAATAATAATAATCATTTAAAAAAAAATACTAGAAATTAACTTTAAAAATCCTAAATGAAAAACCAAACAAAAATCGATATCTTAATTATATAATCTTATTAAATAATTACTTAAATTAGATCCTATTAAGATTTAAAAAAAAAATACATACCACCTAAATTTATATATAACTTTGATAAAACTAAATTAATAATAATAGTAATAATAATAATAAAATAGTTGCAAATCCAAATGAATAATATCGTCGATCGCAATTCGTAATAATGGAACGGCCGACATCACGCATACTCGTGTTTCAGATGTCTAACACGTTTTCCTCGAACCGCTTCTTTGCTCATACTTTAATGCATACATGATCTCTTTCATGTCGTGTGTATATATATGGCTTCAACAAGTTTGCGTATATGCAGGAAAAAGAGGAGAGATATGGCAAGCATTCAGATAATATCGAAGAGTACAGTGTGCGCAACAAGTGACAAACAATCAAATCTCCGGATCGAGTTAACTCCATGGGATCTTCGGCTCCTTCTAGATGAATACAGTCAAAAGGGACTTCTTTTCCACAAGCCCAAACCTGACAAACAATCCGAAAGCGCCCTCATCCAACACCTCAAATCCTCCCTTTCACGTGCACTTGACTTGTTTTCTCCACTTGCAGGCCGCCTTGCCACCACTAAACATGACGACAACACAACGTCCTTTTTCATAGACTGCAACAATGAAGGAGCCCAGTTTGTTCATGCTGCAGCTGATGGAGTTTCCGTTGCTGATATCATTCAACCCCTCTATGTTCCCAAAATTGTTTACTCCTTTTTCCCTTTAAATGGGATCTTGAACTATGAGAGTACCTCCAAGACAAAGCCGCTGCTTGCAGTTCAGATAACGGAGCTTATGGATGGCATCTTCATTGGTATCTCCATAAATCATACCATTGTTGATGCCACATCCTTCTGGCATTTTGTCAATTCATGGTCTGAAATTTCTCGAGGTTGCAAGTGTTTATCCAAACCGGCTCCCATTCTTGAACGCTGGTTTCTTCGTGATAATAATTCCCCAATTCACATATCTCTCTTCACGAGCGAACAACTCAACAATAGGTACGTCCCACCACCTCTTGAACAAAGAGTTTTTCACTTTTCGAAGGCAGATATTGCAAAACTCAAAGCAAAGGCTAATGCCGAGATTGGCACCGAGAAAATCTCCTCTTTCCAAGCACTTCTATCTCATTTTTGCCGATCTCTTGTTCGTAATAAATGTACTGATGATGATCCCAATCAAGAGGTGAAATTTCTGATATTAATGGGTCTTAGACCCAGAATAAACCCTCCTTTGCCACAAAACTACTTTGGAAATGCATCTCAAGGT
The DNA here is from genome assembly GCA_022984855.1 of Dimocarpus longan. NCBI lineage: Eukaryota > Viridiplantae > Streptophyta > Magnoliopsida > Sapindales > Sapindaceae > Dimocarpus > Dimocarpus longan. The sequence continues at coordinate 33,085,263 of CM041014.1, read as the reverse complement.
GGAACACTTACTTTTAGAGTAAGAGAGTTACATGAACAAGGACTTGGGCAAGTAGCATTGGAAATAAACAAGCTCATAGCCATGCACACAGATGAAAAGTTAAAAGACTTCTTGGAATCTTGGACAGAAAACCCTGAGGTAATCACAATGGAGAGCATGCTAAGTTATTCAATGGTCTTGATCGGTTCACTGTGGGTGGATGTTTATGGGAATGATTTTGGGTGGGGAAGACCTATTGCGGCCAGGACTGGCCCTGCAGCCAAGATGGACGGGCTGATAACAATGTTTCCTGGATTAGAAGAAGGTAGTATTGATTTCGAAGCTTGTCTTTCGCCGCGTACATTGAAGGGTATGGGAAATGATACACAATTCATGAATGCTGTCACACTTGGACAAATGTCGGTGGATGAGACTGTGACCGAAAGTCACGTGTGATCTTTTGGTGGATGCTTTGCAATTAATGGGCTTTTTTTTTATTTTTTATTTTTTTTATTTTTTATGGTTATCGTATTAATAAAATAGAATTATTATTTTATTATTATTATTATTTTTTTTTTATTTTACATATATCCATCTTGTTATATCAGTTATGATAGTTTAACGTAAGATTTAGTCGTGATGTTATAATACATGCTTGATGTTATAATACTTGTTTTGTACTTTGTGCTGTAGTTGTGCTTTTACCGGCTGTGGTCTGTTATGAGTCATGAGTCTGAGTAAAGGAGAATTTTATTTTAATTTTTTAAAATTCGACTGTAGGTGTTCGGTTTGAATTTTTTTTTCCTTGTACTAATTTGAGCTGCGTGTCCAAGTGTGTTTAAGATATTTGATTTAAGATATTTAATGAAACCATGCAGATATTATCACACTTTTTTTTTTTGGTTAAAATTTTATATTATAAACCTATCTTCATACAAAATTATTAAGATGGACAGAATACATTATAAACACTAATTGTATTCCTTTTATTTATTTATTTATTTTATGTTGGTTCTTCTTTTATCTTTATATGCAATCTAATAAACTAATCAAATATCCTGTTGCTTAGAAAAATAAATTAATCAAATAATATAATAACATTTATCTTAAATAACAATTTAAAACTAAAAACAAAATTATATATTTAGAGAAAAATATGTAATAGATATTTTTACAAATATTTGGTGAGCAAAATCAAGCCCATTAAATTTTAAATCTTCTGTAACCCAATCATTACATATAACAAATTTTCACAAATATATAATTCATTTAGCAATAGAGACTGTACCTAATGAACAACTAGATAATCCATAAAAGTGAAAATTAAAAAAATTCATTCAAGAAAATACTGCATAATGGTAAATATTTGGTTATCACTTGTCCCATGTTATCTAAAACAAATTGCATAATGGTAAATCTTTTACATGTATAGCTTTTTAAAAAAAGTTATTGATCGTTTGGTTATCAATTAAAAAAACTATTTTAAATTGTAGTTCATTTGATTGTATTACTTTTGAAAACTTTTTAAATTATAAAATTAAAGGACATTTAAAAGAAAGTAAAATATGATAGAATAATATTTGAGAAAATACTAAATTTATCGTTTAAAAATTACACAATACAATAAAATGAAAGAACGAGTTTTAAAATAAAATATCAAAAACTCAAAGTAGAACAATAATAAAATTCTTCCAATTTAAAAACTATTCAAATATCATAAACTAATTAATTTCGATGCATGAGAATAATTGTAATTTGATCATGAAAACAATTATAGCAATATGAACATAGATCAAATTCGGGAACATGGAACTCAAAAATGTCTTCTTTCATGCGAAGCGGAAATTACCCTTGAACTTGGATTGTTCAACTGATTGGATTCCAATCACAAAGATGGAAATGAACCTCAAATTATAATGTTATTTGCCTTTGCCAATTGTTTTCTTAGTTTCTTTCTTTTCCTATTCTCTGTGTTTTGCTTAGTATGATTTGAACGTATTCTTATAGAGAGTTTATACCACCATAAAAAACTCTCCCACTTTTAGAGCACATATATTTATATGTGTAAATTTAACTATCAACCTAACTGCTTATAATTGGTCAACGGTTATTTAACCAAAATATTGGATTTGGATCGTGTCATGGGTTTGGATCATCTTAAGTCGACCTAACCCATAACCCAATAACTCAACATCTCCCACTCATATGAAATGGGTCAAACAAAACTCACAGAGAAAACATTGGTGACTCCTTGATGATAAGGAGTAAAAGCATTCATATAGGAAAATACACCGTGTGACCAATAAACAATATATGTGATAGGACTTGCTCTTCCTATCTCGATTGTACTTATGCAAAAGAGATTAGAAATTTATTCATTATTACGTCCTAGATTTAACAGAAATTTAATTTGTTCGAGCATAGTTAATTCCTTAACATAACATGTTTGATCCTCCAACATTTTATATAATCATAATTGTAATTAGTCGCGACTAGTAACTATATAAAGAAAATAAAATTAATTAAATCTTCCTACCTCATTTTTATCCCTTAGTCAACATAAATGATTGACACAATAGTTATATCCTATAGACCGTATTATCATAGTCATAGAAAACATATTAATGATACAAACACCACTTCATTACTTTAAGATAAAGTGAACAATCATTAAAGACAAAGGTAGAAGTTTCATACAAACTTCAATGAAACTTATACAATAAGGAATTAAGGATAAATTCACTCATTTTCCATGTCAATTACAATAAACACGCACGCTATGAAATGCACATTACAGTGAATCTTGTTCTTCAATAAGAATGCATATGTCTTTTATAATGAAATTATTCATTATACAAATCTTAGTTCAGACGCTTTTCTAATGCCCAATGTGAATTTCTAAAAGCTTTCCTTTCGAGTACTTTGTCCAAAAACTTACATCTGGCTTAATCAACGTTACAAGAAAAGCGCTTATTAAACACGGACGATGTTCGTGATAGATATTTAACAAGCACGGATGCCCGTTCGCACTGTACAAGGGTGTGATAGTAAACGGTACTTTTGGAGTACGGGCTATACCTGTGCTCAATATATTACCTAGTACGTTTTCTACCCGTTCTAAATATATTAACAAGTACCAGCTTTTACCGTGTTATAAATATTATTGTGTACTAGGGATACCCGTGTTAAAAATATTAATGAGTACGAATAAAACCCGTGCTAAAGAACATAATCAGCACAGAAGATACCCCTAATGGTTACAATATTAAAGACGGATAGTGCTTGTAATCAAAAGATTAACATTTTTTTATAAAAAATTACTTATTTTGCCTATAATTGATATTGCATGTGTATTGTACCTATTATTGAGTAACATATTTGTTTTCTAAAGCATTCAAATAATATTGAACGTGATCCAATTCATAACTATAAAAATTCTAAAATATTCATATATAATATTAGCAAATGCTAATACAAAATATAAATCTCTAAAAGTTATTTACTAACTAATTACATAGCATCACGTAGAAAATCATACTAAATCCTAATATGTCATATATTTTTTTGGCTAAGCAATGTAGGTGCCTCTACTATCTTTAAGAATTTGTAGGTCATTAGTAAGGCGAATCAAAGGAACTTTGCTCACTAATATCTTGTTGACAACAACTCTCTAATAATCTGGACCAAGAAGCATATGATGAACTATTGCTGTTGAATCAGTGCAATCAATTTCAGCTTCAATCACTACTTCTCCACTACCAATCCAATGTAATAACCTGCATTTTTTACCCTTTAAAAATGAAGCATCCTTTTCATTTGTACTCTGCAAAAAACATATGTAAAAATTAAAAGTATTAGAACAAAAACACCACAAATCTTAATTTACTAATAGTGATTAGCATCATTTTTTTAAACGACTCACTTTTGAAGAAGATTGTTCAACACCATTGTTACTTCCTTGTTGTGTTGAAGGAACTAAAGGCCGTAATTGTACAACATATTAGCTAAACATTAAACAAAACATGGCTTTTAAAAAATATAATTAAACCATTATTATTTTTTTCATTTACCTATGTACTAGAATACTGAACTCTTCCTTAAACTCCTGCTCCATCATTGCTTTAAAATTAAAATGTACTTAATATTAGATGTAACCTATGGTCTACATAATTAAATTAAAGTCTTAAAATTGCTTCATTTGACATACTTGAATATTATTGTTTATCAATGTCATAACTAGTTGTTCGAGATTTTTCACCTTTTCTTGAAGCTGCCTAGTAGTGTAATTAGTAATCACAGCTGCATTAACCTTTGTTGGTGTTACACCATACCCAAGCTCTCGAACTCGACCACGATGCTCCTTTCCTAGAACGTGGGCTATAGCATCATCACTGATTGTGTCTGATTGATTTTTTGAAATTACTTTCATCTCTTGCTATATATCATGCAAAATGATAATAACAAATATGATAATAACAAATGTGATAAATATAAATCAAACTACATAAAACATCATTTGTTTATCATGTCATACTATTTTTTCTCCAACAGTTTGATTGATTGGTTCCCCATCTTTATGCTTATGGCCAGCTATCCATATTGCCACTCTATCCACATCTTTAAGATCTTCATTTCTTGCCACTTTTTCAGCTCTCTATACATTTATAACATATTTATGACAATATAAGAACATAATTTATTGTATTCACTAAACAAAAAAACAAGTTCTCAGCAAAACACACATTTCACACAAGTCACCAACACTAATTCCTAAAATTGCATATGGAGGAGTGGTTCATCACAAGATTTGACCAAAAAATCATTTATGACTAACATTATAATAAATAAGTATTACAACACATAACACATGCAAGTGCAAGTGCAGAGTCCACCACAACACAACAACATCAATTGGTGCATTACGTCAATGCATCTAAAAAGAAATCACTTTCCCATTTTGCATACATCAACAAAAACTCAACAAACAACATCAATCATTACAAAATGATGAAATGAAGCTAAACTGAGATGAGAAACTCTACACATTGCACCTAAAATCTGTAAGAACCAACATTTTAGCAAAATTAAAATAGATGTTCTTACCAATTCTTCGCAAAGCCTTGCCATTCCTTTACGACTAGTTGTATGTGGCATTTGATTCATCTTCACCAACTTAGTATGTTGTTCACTTATTTCCTACAATTTAAATGTAAATCACAATTTTGTTTGGAAGCTTTCATGAAACTACTAAATACTTAGTATACTTACATCAAATTCTATTGACAATCGATACTGGACAAATTTCTTCCAATCTTCATCATTTATTATGTTATCAGGCTTTAACATTTGGAGCTCTCTACTAACATCACGATCGGGTTGAACACTCCTAATTTGTTTGGTTATCTTACTTTTATACTTTCACCAACAATTACACATCGAAGAAAGCACATAATTCTTACCTATGTCATCCAAACCATACTTTTCCTATTTGTAGAATCAAAATTCATAAGGAGATCAATTAAGATTGCTACATATTAAAAATAAAATTCTAAGAAAACAACAATAAATTAGTATCAAACCTTTATAGTCATCCACACACTATTTTTCAAACTCTCTGGTACCTACGGCCAACTATTATAAGTTATCGGAATCAATGATGTGGCAATACTTCCACAACATGTACTTAACACTTTTGAACACTCCCCAACTGGTTGTCCAAACTCATTGAAAGAAATACCAATTCCTTTAGCCCTTGCAATTTTATTAAGGTCCAAACGATTTTGGCTCCTTGTCTTTCTTTTTTTTGATGGTGTCACATTATCACTTGATGATGGAGTACTAGTATAGTTTTCAGTTGACATCTGCAAAAATTCTCATGTACAGCTATCATATATTAAAAAAATAAAAGCATCAAAATTGTTATGTATTACTAGAAATATAAATCAAACACAACACAATTATACCAAAATTAGTAAATTCAAATTTTAGATACGAACATATAACAAGAAAAAAACTTAATATAACAACACGCTATAAGTGAAAATATCAAAACACATTTTTCATACCAAAAATATCCATATGATTAGAACTTATAACACTAGATTTGTACAACTATGTCTTCACAATCAATTCGAGCATAATCATCATTATCTTCTATACTAGAGTCAAGTAATGACACATCTAATGGTCTAGATATCATATAAACATTCTCATCAATTTTTTCTAGATCATGAAATCCTCTTAGAGGTGCTTTTAAGACAACATACCAATTAGATGTATCATTTTCTCTAGAGTAAAACACTTGTGTTGCTTGTAAAGCTAAAATAAAAGGATCTGTATGAAATCTATTTACACGTGGATGAAGATTAACTAGTGTAAACCCATCTTCGAATTTAACATCACTTCCACTACTCACATCTAAATAATGGAACACGAAATGCATAAAAGTCTAAAAGAAGAATTTCTTTTAGAACCCCATAGTAAGCAATCTGTTTGATCACTTGAGTGCCATCTCTTGAATTGGTCATGCAAACAGTTTCTGCTTCAAGAGAAATACCACTATCTTGAGTTGATTTCTCACTATCTATTGTGCGATATCGTTTCCCATTAACAATATAGCTCGTACAAGATGTTGCTTGCTTTGTTGGCCTAATTGCAAGCCATGTTAACATGGTTGATACATTCAAGCTACTATCTCCATCAATGATCTGTTTCAAGATATATAAAAATAAATTTATAAAGAATAAGATAGAGATATTATAGTTAAGACATACTAGCAAAAATAGCCAAAAGGTTGCATTATCAGCATGCTTCTCCTATAGTAAAGTGGGTCTACTTGCAAGACTTGAATCCGAATGTTGAAGCTCTTCAAGGTGCATGCTAATAAAATGTAAATAATATAATAGTAGTAATAAGTGAAAATTTCATAATGTTTTCTTTTATTTAAAGTATGTAAAAGTTAACTTGGTTACTCACTTGATGTATGATTCCACTTCTACACTATTAAAAAATATATAACGATGTGCAATGTCTAATATATCAGAAGACCTAGAAACTAATGTCCCCTTAGAAATAGGATGCCCATCCACTATATTATCATTTACGACTTCCTCATTTCTATTGTGTTTATCACCAATATCAAAAGCTTGTGGTATATACCCATTACAAAATTGCACGCACTCATCCGTCAAATAGCATTTTGCTATGCATCCTTCTGACCTTGCACGATTTCTTACATATCCTTTCAATACCTTCATGAATATATGAAAACAAGTACATTAATTGAAAGCTCATAAAAATTGATAAACAATAATATCTAAAATACAAGGAGATAACCTTTCAAAAGGGTACATCCAACGGTATTGAACTGGTCCACATAATTGTGTTTCTTTTGTTAAATGAATTGTGAGATTAACCATAATATCAAAGAAAGAAGGAGGGAAATATCTTTCAAGCATACACAGGGTCATTGCAATTTCATCTTCCAACAATTGTAACTTGCTTCTATCAATCACTCTTTGGCATATGTCATTAAAAAATGAGCATAATCGCAATATGGCAATTCTTGGGCCTTTTGGTAAGATACCTCGTATTGCTACTAATAATAATTGTTGCATTAAAACATGACAATCATGAGACTTGAATTCGATTATTTTGCATTCCTCTAATGCAATACAATTTGAAATATTTGAACAGTAAACATCAGACATCTTTAAGTTAAACAACCGTTTACAGAAGAGTTGTTTTTTCGACTTTGATAAAGTGTGTGGTGCTATAGGTAAATAAAATTTACCTCAATTCTCTTTGACGTGAAGCTCATCTCTAATGCCTAATTGTTGTAAATCTTTACGAGAATTCACATCATCTTTTGTTTTTCCATTAATGTTCAAAAGTGTGCCAAGAAAACTCTCACAAACATTTTTTTTTTCAATGTGCATCACATCTAATTTATGCTGCAAACATAATCCCTGCATATTAAATAATTCAATTAAATTTGTTTTAAGGAATATAAGATATCAAATATAATAAGTTTTGTTTTAATAGGATTACCTCCCAACATAGTAGATCAAAGAAAATTGATTTCTTTTTCCGTAAAGGATTACAACTTCTTTTTCTTTTTCCCCTTTTCTTCTTTCAAAAATCATTTTCAACTTCTGCACATGCAAGTCAAACTTCTTCACCTATACTTATCCTAGGCTTAGGATTCTTTTCTACTTTTCCATCAAACCATGATTTCTTTTTTCGAAATGTATGATCCATAGGAAGGAATCGTCGATGACCCATATACACAGTCTTCTTACTATGGTGCAAATATTCAGAACATGTATTCAGCCCACATACAGGGCAAACATATTTGCCCTTCACACAACACCCTGCCAGGTTTCCATAGGCCGAAAAATCATTTATGGTCCACATTAAAATGGCTTTTAAGTTAAACATGGAATTAACATATCCATCATACACTTCTACTCCATTCTGCCATAATTCATTTAAATCTTCTACTAGTGATTGTAAGTACACATCAATATCATTCCCTGATTGCTTTTTCCCTAGAATTAGTAATGTTAGCATCAAATTTTCTTTGGACATGCATTTCCAAGGGGGAAGATTGTATGTTACTAATACCACTGGCCAACAACTCAACGGCGGACCCACTGTGGGGCCAGGGGGGGCACGTGCCCCCCCTGAAATTAAAAAAAAAAAAAAAAAAATTGATAAATTTTATTACATAAATCAAAAAAAGCAAAAAAAAAAAAAAAAAACAAAACAAAAGCAAAAAAAAACATAAATCTGCGCTGCAACTGCACTGTTGCACACAGTATATACACGCATCGCTGAAGTCCGCGTAACATAACTGTCAATTTCACTTTTTTTTTTTATTATTTATTACTTTCTTATTTAATTATTTATTTTTTCTATTTCTAATAGAATTAACTGACTTTCTTATTTTTTATTTCTATTAGACTTAATTTTCCTACTTCTAATATTTTTCCTACTCCTAATTAATTAATATTTTCTTTTTTTAATTCTCTTCTATATAAATACTATTTACATTGACAATTTATAATTTTAACGAATTACTTTTTTTTTTTTCTTTTTCTCCTTATCTTCATCTGACATCTCTTTATTTTCACTTTGACATCTTGTGACTTATCATGTTAGTCTTCTAAATTAATTACTTTTTTAATTTATTTATTTTCTAATAATTTAAATTTAATAAATATCTTATCAATAAACCCTAAAATCTTAAACTTTAAATTATTGCATTAAAATTATCCATGTATAATGTATGGTCATGATTCAATTATATATATATATATGTAATATTGTTTACTTTATAGCTTTATTTTATTTAGAATCAATAAATTATTATTAAATTTTTTTTTAAATTTTTTATTATGTTTTTATTTGTTATGAAATAGTTATGGAGAGATATATGAAAAGAAAATCATCACTTGAGTTGGAATCATCTTCTTCAAAGAAAAATTGTGTTGAAGTCAATTTTTCAGATCTCTCTACTGATCCGGGGCTTCGAACTAAAATATGGGATTATGATCCTAATGTCCGTGAACAAGTTCAAAGAACATATCTACTAAAAGATCATTGTCAACCTCGAGAACACAATTTTCTTATAAGACCTTTTGAACAAAAGTCTAGGTGATTTAACACTGTTTGGTTTACTGAATATTCGACTTGGTTAGAGTACAGTATAGTAAAAGATGCAGCATATTGTCTAAGTTGTTATCTTTTCAAACCAGATATTGAAAAACAAGCGGGTGGTGACTTTTTTGTTAGTGAAGTATTTTCTGCTATGAATATTGTGAAGACTGAATTAAGTATGAATATTATGAAAACTAAATTACGTAATCGAATGGGAGATCAATGATTAAATGATAGCTTACTTGCGTATGTGGAGAAAGATATTTTTGACAAAATTGATAAAAAAGTTATCATGAAACGATTTCAAGATATGAAGTCTCATCGAGGAAGATTATAATTTTATGTAATTTATTTTTTTTTCTTTTTTATTTATTTTAATGATTTCATTATGATTTTTAAGTATATGACTATTTGTTTTGTCTAAATATAATGTATGTTTTATTTTACATTATTAAATATTGTTTTACATAAAAACATTACACATTTAGTATATTATTAATTTTTGATATTTTTATTATTTTATTTATGTGTCCCCCCTGAATAAATTTTTTGGGTCCGCCACTGCAACAACTATATGTTGAGCTAAGGTTTCTAAAAGGATTAAATCCATCAGCAGCCAAATTAAGCCTCAAGTTACGTGATTTTGATGCAAACCATGGCCACGTGTCATCTATAGTCTTCCATGCAGGTGAATCAATAGGGTGACACATTTTTCCATCTTGACTTGTATGGGCAAAATGTCATGTCAAGTCTTTGGCAATTTCAAGTGATCTAAACATCCTCTGAAATCGTGGTATTATTGGAAAGTATCGAAGTACTTTGGCAGGCACTCCTTTATAAAAACCTTTAGTACATTTATTTACTTTCCATCAAGATTCACCAAAATTGGGACATTCTTCAACATGCTCCAAATTTTTTCTAAACAAACAATAATCACTAATGCATGTATGTATTTTCTCATATCCTAAATCAAAGATTTTAAAGAACTTTTTTGTTGAGTACAAAGACTCAGGAAGAACATTACCTTTCGGCAACATATCTTTAAGGATACCTAGAAGTTCATTGAAACCCTTATCAGAGAGGCCATGTATAGCTTTATGTTTGTACAAAACTACAATGGCAAACAATTTAGTGTACTTTGTACTACCTCTATACAAAGGAGTTTCAGCATCTTCCATATTCTTATCAAGATCTTCAGCTCTTATTTCAATCCCAGGTTCAATATGATCACCATAATCTTCAAAAACGGCATCCTTATACATTTTAAATGTATTTGAAATCTTCTCATTTGGAATGGGAGATATCGGGTCTTCACCATGAGAAACCCAATTAGTATAAGATGGATCCATTCCATTAATAACTAAGTATTCATACACTATCTTTGTTGGATGAAAATATTAGTTTTGGCATTTTTTGCAAGGGCACACTATCATATCATGATTTGCGATACTTTTAGTAATGTCAACAAAGTTTTTGGCACCATCTCTATATTTCTTTTCAATTCTAAAAATGAAAAAACAAAAGTAAAACGTGTCACTAATTAAGATCTAAAATATATATTTGTCAAATGACTATATTTTGAGATTAGTGCATGTGTTAACCTTGAAAATTTTAGCCAATGCTTGTCCATTTGCATTGAACCAAATCTGTAAAAAATTATGGAATTAAAATTTGTATAACAAAAGAAAAAAAATTCAAATAATACAATCACTCAAGACTAATTTAAATAATTATGCACTTAATTCAAGACTAAATTAAATATTTAGATGCTATATTTTTCATTAATTTCAACTACCATTAATTATTTCAAAGATCTAATGAGATGTGTAGTCATTAATATCTATAGTACTTAAAAAATCAAATGCATATATAGTCATTTTTGCAACCCATTAAACATAAAGCTTTGATCACAGAATTTGTTTTGTAATAGTATAACAAGTTCTTTTCCCCCCAATATGTTATACAACAAGACAAGCAAAAGCATTAATGGTATTAATAAGATTGCATTCTAGTGCAGGCATAGTAAAACTAGGATTACCAAACTGTATCTCAGATTAAAACAACCAAAATAAACACATAATGCTAACATCACATAATAAGACCCTCACAACCCACAAAAATATACGGATGATGAGATAACTAAATACACCAAATGATTGTACTTGTTAGGGGAAATAAACTTGGTATTCCTATAACAAACACAGGTTTTGATACTATATTAGTAACATAATTATTTACATAAAACTTGTTTCAAGAAACATAACTTTAAAGCTCATAATTTTCAAAACAGGATATTCTGGACATTTTATTAAGAAAATGACAATTAAGTAAAAAAATATTAGCCAATATCAACTATCATAACTCGATAGTTGGTATTATCTACTATCAGCCAACGTCTCAATCACATTTACTTCAATAATTAAGTAGAAAAATATTAGCCAATACCAGCAGTGCTAATATGCTTTTCAACGTGCATGCGTGGTTTGACATTGCAAAATTAGTTCAATTTTGCAAGCACTGTATTTTATTTTTCTCTTACTTCAAAAGGGTACATATGTTTACCCAACATAGAAGAAGTTATGACTGAATAAGATAAGAGAGCATTATTAATGTGTGATATTGGAAAAGAGATTGTTAAAACTAGAAAAAGAGTCTCTGCCCATGATAGATTTGTTGGTAGAAATTAATTTTGGTCAATTATTCCATTATTCAAGTGGAGGAGGAGGAGAAGTAGACATGTGAATGCAAATCTTGAGCAGTGTATTAGTTGTTTGAATGAATCACTTTAAAAAAAAAAAAAAAAAAGAAAGCATGCCATTCATTTCATAGTTGTCATGTTAAGTGTCGAAGCAAAGCATGCATGCACTTGATTATTATGGTTCTTTTGTCATCCATCTAAAACACACCCACCTAGATATTCATCTAATCAAATTAAAATTAGCTGAATTCGACAGCATATATTCCAATAATGCACAAGTATTCATATTACATCTAATTTTCATTCAAACAAATATACCTAGAAACAATATACACAAAATCAATGACCATAGAAGCCATAAATAGTCAATAAATAGTTCAAAAAAATACCCCATATATATAAATGTCACGATTGCAGTGTAAAATACAAACAAGTACCTAGAAAAAAAAAAGATAAATAAACTATTAAAATATAAAAGAGATCTTATTTCTGCTAGAGATACAGGGTCAAACAAACATTTTGGTTTTCAAATGTCAAATAACCATTTTGACTCCAAAAAGAACAACCATTTTCTTCCAAGAACTCCCTCCATTCCACCCCATAGATGAATGGCCCACATGATGACTTTCTCATCCCCAAAGATTTTTTAATTTCGGATACAAACCATAAATATGACACATATTTTTTTTTTAATATTTTTATTATACACTTTTACAACACTAATGACTTCTTCAGCTATTCTTCAGAGTCTCGGTTCTGTTTCACCTAATCCTACTTAGTTTTTGTCAGAATTGAATAAGCAGTGCCCTGCTATCAAATCTTTAAATCCACAAGTACAAAGCCCAGAAACCATGTTCTTTACTCGTGCTATTCGCTGCTCAGTCCACTTCCTTCAAAGGTTACACTCTCTTACCATTTTTTGTTTTTCGGTTTGTTCAATATGTCACTTTATTTCTTTTAATTTACAAACAAAAACAAAAACTATCTTCTAAGTTTGAACCTTTGTCTCTCTGTCCTACCCTATCTACGACTGGCCATCTCTTCATCTCGCATCCTTTCTCTCTATCTCCACTCTATAAAAATTTCAGGTAGTTCTGATTTATTTATTTATTTATTTATTTTTTACATTCTTTCACTTCTAAATAAAACAAATATGTCATTACTCATAAATCTATTATTAACTTTTTTTTCTTTTTTGCACCAGAACCGTAACATATGAAATCAACACATGACAAAAACAAAAGTAAATTATAGGTTCATTCACTAAAGATATAAACACAAGCAAAAGCAGACAGTCACCTTCGTAGCATCGATTTCTCCTCTGTTGAGTGTTGATAATTTCTCTTCTGTTAACCAAGTCGATTAAAGTTAGGAAATCAAAAACAAATGTAAGAGAGTTGAGAGAAAATGAGAAATAAAAAACGCAAGTGCTTAAACAAACCTATGTAAGTCACAGCAATTTACCTTCCCCTAATTTTTAGGGTTGAGAGAAAAATATCAAAGCTTGATAGAATGTGATGATTGTGATGGAGCGGGAACAAAAAAAAGTCACATTGGATTTTCCCACGCTAGATTATATATATATATATATATCATGGAATTTGGATCACGGGCCAAATGAAGCCTGTAATGGAGGCTTTTGAATGGACTTATTACAAAGACCATAAGTTTCTAAATGGGCTTCTCTATCACGGGCTTTTAAAAGCCCGTGAAAACTCTTGTTTTTTAATACGGGCCATTTAAGCCCGTGATAGTTGTGATTAATGACTGCTTTTCTTGTAGTGCAGGTTTTCATGATAATGGGAATGCATCACAAGCAGTTCAATAATTAATTTTAGGTAGAATTTTATCTTGATCACAGTTAAGGTAATATCTCATATATTTCAAGTCTTTAAGAGAATAATCTTATTTTTATCTTCTTAAAAATATGTGTCTTATCTTGACTTACTCTCCTAGCAACCAAGATGATTGGTATCTGTAAGAATACCATTCTCAAAACCTAACGACATACTTTTATATATAATTTTTGTGAATTGAATATGTGCTAGTTTTGTACAACCAAAACGACATATTTATTCATGAAATAGATATAGTTTAATGTAATAATTATAACATCACAATCTACGCTTAGCAAAAGATCAAGCATGTGACCTAAATACATCTATTGTCACAGTTTTTGTGAGTGAATCTACTACTATCTCATGTATAGATACATACTTAATTGTTACATTATTGTTCATCACTAGTCCCTAACGAAATTATACATAGTCTCTATATACTTTAATTTACTATGATAATTCGTATCTTTGATGTAGGTAATTACTGTCAAACTATCACAGTATACAATAACTGACTTCTTCTCATTAGCTTTGAATTTAGATCCTTTAAGAATCTTTTGAAGTATACTACTTCTTGGACTACACTTGAAAATATTATAAATTTAGCTTCCATGGTGGACAATACTATGCATGATAGTTTCTTATACTCTAAGAAATAGAATTTTGGCTAAGCAAAAATACATAACTAGATGTAGGTTTTCACTCATCCAAATTACCTCCACAATCAACATCTGTATATCTAACTAGACGCATGTTGAGACCTTGATAACACAGGGAGTAATCAATAGTCCATTTCTAAAATTCTTTTAACAACAATCCAATGTTTCTTTCTAGGACTGGATTGATATATATACTTACCAGTCCAACTACATAGTAGATATTAGGCTTTATACATATTATAACATACATGAAACTTCTGATAGCTCTGGAGTAAGAAATTTTTTGCATTCTTTCAAACTTTTGTGGAGTTTTAAGGCACATTTTATAACTAAGACTTTGACCCTTCGAGATGGGAATATTCATATTCTCACAATCAGCCATGTAGAATCGTTCAAGAATCTTTCAATGCATGGCTCTTATGATAAAATAAAAATTCTACTTTAATGATCTCTATCAATTTTAATCTTAAAATATATACAACTTCTCTCATATCTTTCATCTCGAAAGCTGAGGATAATCATTCATTTATAATTATCGTAAACTCTTTGTTATTTATGGCTAACAAATATCATCCACGTGTAAAAATAGTATTATGAACTTATTTTTTACCCGTTTATAATATACACAGTGGTCCTCTTAAGTCATCTCAAATCCATAGGACATGATCACCTCATGGAAATGAAGGTACTATTGTTTAGAGGATTGTTTCATGCTATAAATTGATCTCAAGAGCTTACAAACATTTTGCTTTTAGCCCTTTAAAACAAAATTTACTGGTTGTTCCATGTAAATTTTTTCTTTTAGTTCTCTATTGAGAAATGTTGTCTTTACATCCATCTGATGCAATTTCAAGTCTATATGTGCGATGATAGTTAATATAAGATAAATGGAAGCAAACCTTACTATAAGGGAGAAGATTATTTGTGATGTCCCTCTTCCGAATTTTGTAATGTAAAGGAAGTTTTGTATAAACAATGTATATATATGTATTAAAATGCCCTCGATTGAAAATTAATAAAGTTATTAATTTTTTTTCCAATCATATAATTGGATTTTAGTACAGTTTTCGAATGGATCGAAAACGGATTCGAATTCGATAAGCAACATGATGATTTATTAACAATATGAGATGAAATTCATGATCAAGGGATATCCAAAAAGAGCTAGAAGTTATTAGAATAATTTATTTGCATGAATGCTAAAATTTCATTAAAACCAGTATGGTATACATGAAAATTATACAATGAAATAGGGGTATTTTGTTCAAATTAATGTAGTGACATGACATGTAATTAAGTAACAAATATTAAAGGCAAACATTTAAGAAGTTAGTGGCTATATATGTGTGAAGTTACTAGAAAAATGGAGAAGAATTGAGAGTGAGAGAGCAGAACTCGGATAAGCAAAAGAAGGGTAGAACAGAAGCTGATCCAAGGCATTTTTCAAGTGAATTCAAGCCCAAAAAGGTGAGGAACAAGTTAAGGAAGGTTCCTAAGAAAAATCAACCCAAAAAGAAGATGTAAGTTTGAGTTTTGGATTGAAAATTTTGAGTAAAAGTTGTCAAAAATAATATCAGGACAGCTTGTGATCTAAATCAATTTTCCATGATTTGGTTCAAGGTTTTAAGCCATAAGACGAGTGGAGAAGCAAGCCAAGACATCAAGGAACACTTGATAAGTTGTTTGATTAAAAATTATTGTGTGAATTAGTTTTGATGGTGATTAGAAAGAATGAAAACTGCTGGAAATTAATTGTTATAATTGTGATTGAAGTTGTATGAAAAGTTTGATAATATGTGGAGATATATATTGTTATGCATATTGATTGTGTTAGGGTGAGATTGGGTGAAGAAAATATGGTTGATTTGGTGTAGAATATGGGCTGTTTTATATGAGTGAAAGCATGAGAATTAGATGAAGTTAAAATGTTTGATGAAATGCTTCTAGATTCGGCTAACATAGAAATTTTTGCGCTAATCTTATTTTAATTCATTTTGATGAGTTTATGTGTTGGAAATCATGTTAGAATAATGTTAGTAATGTTAAAAATAAGAGATGAAAGCATGGAATTAGAGATATGTTGATTACAACCAAGAGAGTTCAAAAAGAGATGCATGGCTATCTTGACACGTTGTAACAGAATTTTAGGCAATTTAGAGGGGTTGTTTTGATGTCAAAAATTTACGAAAGTGAAGTGAGAAAGGTAAACTTGAATATTTATAAGTTTGGTTAAAAAATAATCTCATTAAATGAGTAAATAGTGTTAAAAGTTTGGATGAAATTAAGGGATAATTAGTGTATCAAAATTGGTGAAAAAGGAATGTGATACTTGTCAAATTTAATAAAATATTGTGCTGAGATGGTTAAAATTAGAATTGGAATTGAATGTTGAATTCTATAATTTGAATGTATAATATAGGTGAAAACGAATGAAAAGAATCGAAGGAGAATTAGGAAGGCACAACTTAGGGAACAATTGAGCTATATGAGTGTTAAATTTTTTCTTAAAAGGTTAGATGCATTTTAGATTTTTTTGAAATGTTTATAAGTGTTCATTTTTTTGTTAGATTATATTTCAATGAATGATAATGAATTTTTAGATTTATAAAGTAATGTTAATTCACTTTATTAGTTTTGAGACTTTATGGTTTAGAAAATTTTAAAGCAAAAACTATAATGGTTTTATGCCTTTAAAATTAGAAATTGATTCCCAAAGTATTAAAATGAAACATTTTCAAAGGCCAATGGTATACCTATCAGTATAGATTACTGATTATAGATTACGGATTTAGATTCAAACACAGTCAGTATACCCCATCATGTATGACAAGTTTGTTAGGAGGGCGAGTCCTACTAACTTGGGGGGAATAGCATCAGAGTTGAGTCTATTTTGTCGCCTTCTACACGTATAAGGTATTGTCTTCCTCCATGCTTGTGATGTAGCATTCCGCTATGTGGTTGGGGGTTGTCTCAAATAGATTGGTCATGGTGAGCGACACTAAACATGGTATGGAGAGAATACTGATCTATTTTTAGAGATAGGATGGAATAACCTACACGAACATCATTTTAACCTACCAAAATGAAGCTTTTAATGGGGTGATATTAGTATCAACTTTATGTCATATGATAGTTCAGTTATATATTTCCTTCCTATTTTAAAATATATCATGGTTGTACTCTTGTATTCATATAATTATTCTTGTGTTAATATAATTGATTAGGTAGCTCAATTTAGAGTAGTTTGGGACTTAAGGGACTGTTGAAAGATCTTGAAACTCTTTCATCTTGTCACTTCATTTTATTTTTAAAAATCTTCTTCTTTTACCCACTTTCTATATATTTAGTTTTTTTTTCCTATTAAAAAGTATCATAGCTTATATTTGATAGACATAGTGAATAATATCTTACATATCCTAATGTCAACAATTTTTCTATAGGTTTACTCAATTCAGGTTCTTCAACATTGGATGGGCCTCTTATGGACAGGACTTTTGACTTGTCTCTTTCGATGCTTCCTCTTTTGACTTGCATTGGGGGTGCATATTATGATGATAGCTGGCATTTTTCTCATTCAGTCAGTATGTCTCATCCGAATCTAGTTGATGATATGGGTGGTTATGGATACTTTTTCTGATTCAAGAGTTTGGACTCTTTCTATAGATGAGAGAGTGACTACTGCTGGTGTTTATACTTCCTTTGTTCAGTTGTGTCCCCACCTTTACTGGACAAGACATATTTAGGTCATTTTTGTTCCTCCTTCAAGATCTATGTTAGCTTGGAGAATTATACATGACAGATTACCTATTGATTTGTCTCTTCAGTGCCTTGGATCTATGTTAGACATACAAAGATTGTTTGGATTCTTCCTCCTTCGAGTTGGCTTAAGGTCAAGACTAATGGTTTTCACTTTTGAGGCTATTGGATTGGCTGATTGTGCTAGAGCTTTTTGGATTTATTATGGTTTTCTTAAGAGTACTTTTGCTATTTGGGAATTGGTTATACTTTTAAGGCAGAGTTGGCAACTGTTATTTCTTCCAACATACTTGGACTTATCACTAGACAAAGCTTTGGTTGGAAAGTGTATCTATTTGTTTTATTTCTGTTCTTATTGCTTGCTCTTCTAAAGTTCTCTGGTGTTGGCGACTAGCTTGGGATAGGTGTCTTTCTTTTTTGCAAGATATAGATTTCTTGGTAACTCATATTTATTGTGAGGGAGATTTTGTTGCGGATATTTTAGCTTCTCGTTCTTCTTCGTTTGTTTGCTCTATTTAATGGTGGATGACTCCAACTTTTTCTAGTCCCTTTCTCTCTGAGTATTTACTTGGCAAAAGCTGTATCAGTTTAGTTAGTTTGGCTTAAGGGGGTGGACACTCTTTTTTCCTTGTCAGCTTTTTCTGATAAGGTTTTTAATGAGGTCTACTATAGGGTTTGATTTGCAAAGGTTCGGTTTTAGCTGAATCTTTTATCGTATTTCTCTTCCCATGACTTGGTTGTAATATTTCAAAGTTTGTTCTTATTTTGGCTTTTTGCTATGCTCTTCCTTGTATGTTTTTTCCTCTTTTAATAAAACATTGGATTTGACCAACAACATTATATCAAAAACAGAAAGTCAAATTTTTGACTTTGATTTCATCAAAGACAAGAAATAATGGCTTATAAATTTCAAGCAACGAAAGTTAGTGACTCAAGATGTTGAAAATTTCTTTGCTCTTATGTTAAGGGAATGCAAATCTCTTTGCCACGTCAATCATCAACCAATCAGTTTATGCACTTGATTAGAGATGGATTTTATTATGATAAGCTAACTATATGAATCCTTGTGTCGAGCACTTCATGCTAGCATGATTTTACCATTTTACTTTGTATGTGTTGCCATAATTACGAATCCAATAATGGTTCGATGAGGTTGAAAGTTTTTTCACAACATTATAAACATTGAAACATCATGAAAATAAGCTCTTGATTTTTAACTAATCTAACAATGTCTTGTCTTGTTTATTTTTTCAATCTGTATTGATACATTTGTATTAAAATCGTTTTTATAGTCTTGCAAAAAGAAAAATCAACTCATTTACATAGTTTCTTGCTTTCTTAGGAAGTGATTTAGTTTATTTTGGATTTACAAAATAACAATAATCCAAGGAATCCTCCACTTGACGAGATATTGCACAATGAAGGGCCAGACTTTCTTGTACAAACTCCACATATGAAAATGATTGTCAAAACTATATATATATATACATATATATACACATATTTATATGTATGCATACAAAGATATTAGAATATTTCAATATATGCATACAAGATATCAGAATATTTCAACTTACCTTGGAAGTTTGTTTGAGACACAAATATTGATTTAATTCCCCATATTAGAAAGCAACTTCAAGAGAGACAAATTCTCAACATCAAAGTTTTCAAGTTCAATAATGAGTCTATTGATTTGGGTAAAATTTAGATGTTTGGGCTTCAAAGTACTATACTTAAGATGTTTTGGCCCTGCGGCACCTATGCTACCAATGTTCATACTTTTCTATTTTAATTACTCCTCTTTTTGAGTGATATATGTGAGAAGACAAAAATGGAGTAGAAATTTCTTTTCAAGAAAGTGTAGTTACCTTTGCTTTTTCGTTCTGAGCTGTTTTGATATCGTTTTCTTACTCTAGATTAGTCTTTGTACTTCTATGTCTTACTTGATGAAATGTTTAGTTATGTCTGAACCATGCGAGATATAGTGTTATTTATGAAATTTTGATTTTGTATTTATTTTTTGGTACCCTTTGAGTACCATTTTGAGGCCAAATTTCTACCACGTTATGGTGTTATTATGCTATAAAGATCTTGGAAAATTCTTGATCATTGGTATTAGGCTACCTTACAATCATCCATGATTAAATAGGTCTCGATAAATTCTTAACCATTGATATTAAATTACTTGCAATTATATTTATATATATACATATAGGGTATCGATAAACCTGAATTGATTATATTCTAAAATTATTGATTGTATTTTATTATATCTGATTACAACTAAACATATCTTATTATAATTAAATATGGTCGATTGTTGTAAATATGATTTAATTCATTTAGTTGTAATCAAATATAATGAATACATAATTAGATATAATAAAATACAAATAGTAATTTTAGAATATAATAACTTATTCGTAGTTGTCAGGTTATCCATACTGAAGTATACCATAGAATGTATCATACATAAATATATATATATATATATAGCACTAGTAATTTTATTTTACTAATTAATAATAAAGTTTAGTCTATAATTTAATTTACTAATGCATGAAAAATATATATATATATAGCACTAGTAATATATTACTAATCAATAATAAATTTTAATCTAGATTTTAATTTACTAATACATGAAAAAAAAAATCCCAAACAACTCAAACAAAATAGTGGAATGTATTGACACATGTATTTAATGTGTGTGTCCATACATATATATATCTATATATATTTTTTTTCAAATACGATAGATATTTGATATTTCAATTTCAAAGTTCACGTAACTTTTCCTTTGCTCATAATGATCTCATGTTCAATTTTTAAATAAATATATATTGTCAAACTTATTAACTTTATTATTTCATTAAAAATAGGTTAGAGGCAAGCATCGATGTTCTCTTTCATCTAGTAAATGATATGGTTTAAAATATTTATTTGTAATTGATTTAATAAAGTTTCAAATTATTAATTAAAATATTTGTTAATTTATAATATCTCTTATTTTAAAATATCCGAATGTTAGAAGCACGAATGATATATATGTCGAGTTGGTAAGGTCACACTGTCGAATCCTAATGATTTAAATTGTTTGATTCCATGTTGAATTCTCTTAAAACACTAACTAGCCCACCCAATTCCATATATATATATATATATATATATATATATATAAATATATATTCCACCAAAGGACAAAAAACAGTTCCTGTCGTGAATGGCATAAAAGGATCTTGAATTCATCACCTGGAAGATGATATGGACTATTATCACTTTGCATCACGAATGGCATAAAAGGATCTTAAATTCATGATATGGACTATTATCACGAATAGCTTCTTTTCTTTCAAAAAAAAAAAAAATCATTTTGATAACTATTATCACTTTGATCCTCCCCTAAGGTACCTTGTCTATTAACTTCATAATTTCAATACAATTGCCCTAAGGACTAATTGGTTCCCATTTACTCTCCAAACCCATAAAAACAAACCATGCGTAAGAGAAAAAAAAAAAAAAAAACATTGTTTAATGTAAACCCCATGAAGCTCAACTCATAATTTTTCAATATCAAATTTATCAACAATAAATAAATAAAATATCACGTCTCAATCATCCATAATTCACTGTGCTTTTACAACCTTTCCATATTCCATCACCTCTCTTCAAGATTCATTAAACATGTTAGCAAAATGTCCTATATCTTCTTCTTCCAATGCATGTGCTTTACGCGTTACATATTGAGACTTTTCATCCCAATTCATATTATCAACTTTCATTAATAATGCTCGTCTAGCTAATAACTGAAAATCGACAAATAAGATACCAGTAGTATTACAGAAAATATCAGTATGTTTTTCATTTCCTATCTCAAGTTTCTAATTAGAGCCAAAAGGTTGGCATAAATTGAATATATCAAAATTAATACCTTAATAGCTACAATGTAGATGATATGCTCTTCGTGAAAATGGATTTTGAGTATTTGAAAAGCACTTTGATATGTGGTCTAAGGCTCGACCAAACACTAAAACTAGACATCCTAAAGAAATAATGATCTACATCATAATTACAAATAAAATAACAAAATGAAATCTTGAGTTTAAAATAATGTTTTTAATGACATATCTTGTTTCTAGAACCAGTAAAATTTAGACACATGTCATTTGTCCTCAAAACAAAGATCCAATTAAGGCTAATAAAGCAAAAGCTATAATCATAATAGCATATACATACCATTTCACCACAAAAATGTTCATCCTTCCTATTTTCTTCAATACTTAAATAAAGAAGGATGAAAAAACAATGATTCATTGAAGAAAGCAGAATATATGCCCTAGTGATATATATCATATACGTTAAAAAGGGCTAAAGAGGTTATATATGTATAGCCATGTACAACCATCCACAAGCAATTTGTCAAACATTACTTTAGCTAAGCCAGGAAAGTAAAAGAAAACAAAACCATCAATCAATCTTGAGTTGCTGGTTGTTTCATCCAAGGCCAGTCCAACTCACAAAGATCACAGGGAGACATTCGGTCATTATACTTTAGGTCTAGGTCTGCATTTTACTTTACCAGATATTTAACAAAGGCTTCCCTCTCACACACAACAGCATAACGAAGTGGAGTTTGGCCTTCATTGTCCTTCAATTTGAAATGTATAAATTTAATGGTAAGTTCAATGAAAACACAAGAATAATCAACTTGAACAAAAGAATTGCTTTCAGACTTCATAAATTGGATGTGAGCTTGCTCAAAAAGCTATGGCCAGAATTTGAGAATACAATCTCTGGAATGTTAAAAGGCATGGCCTGGCAACAGAAAGTCAAATATGTAATCTTAAACAACAATAATTTAGCCCAATCCAAGCATTAACAACTTCAATTTCAGTCACCTTTATCACCCTAAGCAATAAATTAATCCTAAAAGGTGGAAAGAATCGGTTGATCATATAGAGACAAATTTAAGAACCCAAGTATTCTACATTATATACCAGAACGAATAAACAAAATGTGGGGGGCATTTGGGTTTAGGATTTATGAAAACAATTACAGCAGTATAAACATGGTTCAAATATGGTAAAACGAACTACAAGAAATTAGACCTACGATAACGTGCAAAATATGTTGTCTTAGCTTTTCGCAACACGCGGGTGCACGTTGCTGATGCGTATGGTGCCATAGTGCTAAGGGCTATGTCAACATGCAGCGTGCGTTGCCTTAGGACTTATAACAACATGCACTGCACGTTGCGGTAAATTACAGCAACATGCATCTAATATTGCCTTACACACCTATTGCAACATTTGATTCACGTTGCCATAGATGTTGAAAGCAACATAATGTGCATGTTGCTATTAACTCTTACAACAACATTAAATGTACGTTGCTATAGATACTGAAGGCAACATTACATACACGTTGCCATAGATGTTGAAAACAAAATTATTAATAATTATCAATAATTATATGCATCTTGCCTTATTACTAATCCTGTTTACATATTAATAAATACTTTTTTTTTTTTAAATTATGCAAGTATATCAAGTTCAACTATATTAAATGGTATTGATTAGTCATATCAATTAATTGAAATCATAGATAGTGTGACTTAGGTAATAATATCACAAACTCACAATAAAATATCATTTTATTAAAAAAAAATGTACTACTAATAGGGAAAAATATTTTACAATCTTCCGTCCTGCTAGAAAACTTCAATTAAAATTTCCATAAATGAATTAAACACCAAGACTCAAACAAACTTGGCAGTTGCTTCACTACTCTATTCAACTTGGGTAACTATTTCACTCATCATTTTTCCTTCTCTCTCCACTACAGCAGGTGTGGCTACTTCACTCGACCACAACTCCTAAAAAAGAACATGTAGCTAAGATTTAGTTTCAATTGCTTGTATAAAACTAAAAATTGTACATGTCATGAAAATGAATTAAAAGTCTAAAATGGACACAAGCATCCTAAAAACAAGCTTGAGAAAGTCCAACCCACATTCACTTGTAAAGTGAAGACCAATAGACCGCAGTTCTTGCAGTATATTGCCACCTTTAACTGGCTTCATTTCTCAACTACTCATTTGACAAAATGTCCCCTGAACAAGACAAGCTTCCCTTTAAAATATTCCCACCATCATGTGGCCAAAGTTTCACTGGTTCTTGCAACATAAAAATGATAATAGAAACAAATTGCTTATGAGATATAAAAAATTAATGCATCAATACCTAACACATAAAATAAACAAGTAACTCAATACACTGAAATATTTATTGAACCCATGAGGGTGTCCAAAAGTACAAAAAATCATCACCAAATTCAATACATGAAAAAGGGTAAAAGCCAAAGACTAGCATCAATTGATGAAATGAAAGGTATGAACTATACACATACCCACCATCAACCATACAAATAAAAACCTCTATCACCCTCAATAAAATATGTGCTATCTCCACATCACACTAGTTGCACACCTAGCTTCTAAACAAATATAATAATATAAACATAATAATACATATACGAGTAGTTAAACATTATCAATCTAATAAACAATAATACTATAACCAATTCAAATGTAGAATATTACAATTATTAAATAAAACTAATTTATTCTAACTTTCAAATAAAATAAATATAAATACTTTAAATGTGAAAAAAAAGGAGAGAGAGAGAGACATTAGAGATACTTGGAAACATTAGAAACTACATGTAATTTAAAAGCCATTTGGTGTAATTACATTTAGATATAACTAGTTTTGAAAAAATTATTTTCTCCTTTTATAACAACAGAGGAATTTTTTTCTATCTAGATATCCTTTACTTATTTAAAGACTAAAGAAGTATACAAACAACCCTATTTTCACAGCATCTATCAATGTCCATTTCCTTTAACGCACAACCGTTGCTTAAATTCATAAATCTTTGACAACCCACTTTACATGCTTCATGGAACTTAAATTCATCAACTAGAATACAGTGATTGCTTAAGTTTATAACCATCTCAATTCTACCTCAAGAAACCAAAAATTTGCACCTTTCCATTCACAAATTAACCTTGAATTCTACCAGCTAGTATCATTTTATACTTCCAAATCCATTAGCTAGGGTAATGATCGGCAATGTTGAAATAAGGAGGATAATGATGGACACAGGAAGCTTGGTGAATGTGATGTATAGAGGTTGTTTCGAATAGATGGGTTTAGCTTCCGAACAGTTAACTCCATCCCCTGAACCCCTATTCGATTTTACAGGAGATACAATTGTGCCGTTGGGACAGATCAGACTTCCCCTCGCTATTGGGGATTTGGACAGACAAGCTCTTACAATGGCCAATTTCTTAGTTATCGATTGTCCTTCGGTATACAATACTATCCTCGGAAGACCAACTATGAACGACCTCGATATAGCAATATCCACCATAACACTCACTATTAAATTTTTCACTCCGAATAGGGTAGAATGTGTTAGAGAAGAACAAGAAGTAGCAAGGAGGTGCTATAAAAATGCAGTAAAAGCTGGGGTTCAAGGGAAGAAGGTCAGCATTGTGACCGAAGAGAAGAAACAACCAATCAACTCTATAGGAGTGAGTCAAGATCTGGATCCAAGAGAAATAGACGAAGACCGAGCAACAGGCCCTGTAGAAGAATTGGAGGATGTGCGGGTCAGCGAACAGGACGCCAGACGGTGTTTAAAGATAGGGAAAGATTTACTCCCCGATATTAAGGCTTAGTTCGTTATGTTCTTAAAAGAAAATCTGGATGTCTTTACGTGGAATCATGAAGACATGGTAGGGATCAGCCCAGACGTGATGTCAAAAAGGCTAAACATTAATCCTCTCCATAAGCCAGTTCGTCAAAAGAGGAGACTAATGATGGAGGAGCGATATAAGGCACTCAGGGAAGCGATAGAGAAACTCTTGACTAACAAATTTATCAAAGAAGTCTATTACCCGGTCTGGGTGGAAAATCCTGTTTTGGTGAAAAACAAGAACAAAAAATGGAGGATCTGTATCGACTTCACCGATTTGAACAAGGCATGTCCGAAAGATAGTTTTCCTTTACCACGGATCGATCAGCTTCTCAGTTTCATAGATGTTTACTCGAGGTATAACCAGATCCCAATGAACCCCAATGATGAGGAGCATACTTCCTTCGTTACTGATCGAGGGCTTTATTGCTATAAGGTTATGCCGTTCGGTTTGAATAATGCTGGAGCAACTTACCAACGTTTGGTAAATATGATGTTTAAACATCTTATTGGGGGAACGATGGAAGTATATGTCGATGACATGTTGGTAAAATCCAAATGAGCATGCAAACATGTGCGTAATTTGGGAGAGATGTTCCAAATCCTGCGAAAATTTCAGATGAAGCTGAATCCCTTGAAATGTGCATTCGGAGTAGCTTCGAGTAAGTTTCTAGGATTCATGGTTAACAGCAAGGGGATCGAAGCAAACCCTGAAAAAATTAAAACCCTCATTGACATGAAGTCACCCACTAAGATCAAGGAAGTGTAGAGTCTAAACCGTCAAGTTGCCGCCCTGAGCAGGTTTATATACAGGTCGACAGACAGATGTATTCCATTTTTTGACGTGATGAAGAAGGCAAGAAACTTTCAGTGGATTGAGGAATGTGAAGCAGCTTTTCAGCAGTTGAAGGAATACATGGGCCGAGCACTTTTACTGTCCAATCCAGTTGAAGGAGAGAAACTAATCGTTTACTTAGGAGTTTCACAGCACGCCCTTAGCGGAGCTTTGATTCGTGAAGAAGATGAAAAATAACTTTCTGTGTACTATATTAGCAAAAGGTTGCTCGACGCAAAAATCAGGTATACGCCCATGGAAAAACTTATATACTGTTTAGTGATAGCATCAAGAAAACTCCGCCCTTACTTTCAGGCGCATACCATTGAAGTTCCGACCAGGTACCCTCTAAAATAAGTTCTTTAAAAACCCGATACTTCTGGTCGTTTACTTAAATGGGCCATCGAGCTTGCCCAATTTGAAATAGAATTTAAGCCCCGAACAGCAATCAAAGGGCAGGTGCTAGCAGATTTTGTGGCTGAGTTCACGGGGCTAGGTAGTGAAGAACCTGAAACCTCTGAAGGTTCGTTCTGGGAGTTGTACGTAGATAGATCCTCGAGCGAGTAGAAAGCTAAGGCAAGAGTAATGTTGATAAGCTCCGATGGCCATAGAATTTTGTGTGCTTTGAGATTCAAATTTAAAGCCACCAATAATGAGGCCGAGTATGAAGCATTGCTGGCAGGATTAAGATTGGCTAAAGAGGTATGAGCAGAACGGGTAAGAATTTACAATGATTCACACTTGTTGTATGCTAGGTCTGAGAAGAATACCAGGCTAAGGGATCTAAAATGGCTATTTATCTGCAAAAGGTTCGGGAACTTTTAGCAGGGTTTGAAAGGTACGAGCTACACCATGTTTCGTGATCACAAAATTCTCATGCTGATGCGTTAGCTCGTTTGGCCACTGCTAAAGACGCAGATTTCATGGGGGCTATACCTGTAAAATCCAAAATCCTCATCGTCGATAAGGGAATTATTTATCTTATTGGATCGCGGTTCGATTGAAATAATAATAAAATTTTTGAGTTCTATAGTATTCGGAATAATTAGTTTAGAGTAATAAAAAATAATCTCGAGAGCATGAGGTCGAATTCGAAATTATTTAATAATCCCGAAGACAAAAATCAAGTCGTAAGCGGATTCCTGGACGGACGGATGAAATTGGATTCGAGCTTGGCATCGGAATAGGAGAATGCATAGGAAATGATAAGCAAGACAAGTGCATGTGTGCCACGTGTAAGGCATGCATTGTATGTTAGAGACAAGTGTTAAATTGGAAATGAATGGGGGACAAGTGGCAGCTTTGAAATATTAAATTAAAAATGAAGTGAAAGTGAAGTAAACAAAAGCTTATAACTTTCGGTCTCCAACTCTCAAACCCGAAGCATTAAGAGAGATTGCTGGTGAGTGCTGTTCGTGAGTGAGAGAGAGTAATAGAGTGAAGAAGCTTTCGGCCTCCCATTCAAAAAGCTGACCGTGAGAGGAGAAAAGCTCGTGCATGCAACCTTCTTCTTCATCTTTCATTCTTCTTGACCGAGAGAGAATGGTCATGCCCGTGAGCTGAAGAGAGAACAAGAGGCTGTCGAATCAAAAGTTGATCTGAGAGACCGAGAAAGGAGAGAGAGCTGGATTTGCAAGCTGCTGACCGTAAAGAGCAAGAAGAGGCAGTCGCGAGCTGGAAGAAGATTGATCTTTTTTCGTTGATGCATGTGCCGTCCAAGCCCCAAAATGATCAGATCTGATCATGCATGCAAGGGTAGAAGCAAGGAGAGGTGAATCTAGGCCGTGGAGTGAAGAGCAGCAAGGAAGTGAGCTGATGGCGTGAAGTGATGGTGGTCGTTGCTGTGCGTGGACTGTTGCTGCCGAGCTGGAACCGTTCTACTTCTGGCGTGTGGGCGTTGCTGCTACCTGGTGGGTACTGCCATGAGTTGAAGCTGCTGGTGGCGTGAGGTTCTGGCGTGAGGTTGCTGCTGCTTGCGTGAAGGGGCTGGTGTTGCCGTGTCGCGGTCCTTGCTGCTGCCAGTTGCTGTCGCCGTGTCCTGCCGCCTTGGTGAGCTGCTGTCGTCGCAAGCCGAGTTGTGCGAGCTGCTGCCCAGTCAGGCCATGAGCTGCACAGCAATCCTGAAGAGAAGTCAGTAGTTGGTGGTAGGGGACAGCTTGCTATCATGAGAGATTAGTCGTCGTCGCGATCATTTGTGAGTGAATTTTGTCGTTTCAAAGCTTCGTATTGAGTTTCGAAAGGTATGTTATGATTTTATGGAATTCATTTCAACGAATATTGATTAAGTTGAGTTGAGATAAAGTGATGATATTATGTTTGGGCTTAGGATTGAGAACCTCGTTAGTGCGGAGGTTCGTTTGATTTGTTTCGTTATGTTGACGATTGATTGTCGATGTTGAAAGTTCGTGAATTATTCGTTGTATGGGCTGTTATGTTATGATAAAAGGGCTGTCATGTAGTGCTTTTATTTCCAAGTTTGTTAACTCGAAAAAGGCTTCATTTTAGTGTATTTGAAAGTATCGAAATATCGTTCGAGCGTTGATTAATCATTTTCGAGCAAATTGGTCGAGTTTTCCACAAGTGCGAATGTTTTTAGTTTGTGATTTTCGTTGTCGATTATGCAAGTGTTTATGATGTCAACTCGCTGCCTTGAGATGTGTTTAAGCCCATTTTAGTGTTAAGTCGATGTTAGAATAGTTTAAGATACGTTTAAGTTAATCGAATAGTTTAGTTTCGCGCGAAATCGTTAAATTGTCAATTTTGGAGTTGAATCGGAAAAATGTATAATTGTTAAGTTTG
This sequence comes from Dimocarpus longan, assembly GCA_022984855.1. NCBI lineage: Eukaryota > Viridiplantae > Streptophyta > Magnoliopsida > Sapindales > Sapindaceae > Dimocarpus > Dimocarpus longan. The sequence continues at coordinate 33,055,278 of CM041014.1, read as the reverse complement.
TTGCCATATTTTTCACGTTTATGCTTTATCATGTTTGAATCTTTGTTTGCCTTGATTTAAGTTAAGTCACGAGTAATATGGAGGATAAGTTTATTCGGAATTGAAGGAATCGCGCGAAACGTTAAAATCGATAAGTCGCGATAGTTAGTTAAATCGCGTAAGTTTTATGTTGGTTGTTTAGCTCGCTTATCCTTTTTGTTAAATCCATTAGATATCGGTTTCATGATGTTGCTTTGGAATTCGATTAGCGTAGTTCCGTCATGCTTATGTTAGAATGTTAACTTATATAGGCGTCGATAAGGTGAAGAAAAGCGAAGTTGAAGAAGTAGCGCAAGATAGAGAATCCGATCGTTTCCGTGAGTTAGGAATCGGTGAGTGTAAATCGTTTTATGAAATGATTATTACACTATGATTTCTATATGATTTCTATGCTTTCATGAAAGAATTAAACGTATTAACATTTAAATGAATTTATATGAATGATATACGCTTTACAGGAATGTTATACGCTTCGAATTGTTTATATTTGTATTTAAAGTAATATTGATCGTATAACTTGTTATTGAAATGTGCTTTTATGTTTCGTTTTATAAGCGAAGGAACATGTTTTACAAATATTATTTTAGCATGATAATGGATTTCAAAACCAATGGCTACCCATCCCTATTATGACTGAATTATGATTGTTATGCGGCCGAAGTGCCTTATTGCGCGTATGGCATGTCTGTCGGGGGAAAGTCCACTAACTATGGGGGGATCGAGTCTGTCATGAGTCTGTCATGTCGCCTTCTACGCGTATATAAGGTACTATCATGAATGATGCCCTATGTGCAGCGAGGTAACATACCGCGGCATAGTGGTTATGACTGAGATTGCACGTCCCCACCACCGGTGACCCAAGACCGGGCGGTGATCATGATTTCCCCGGGTCCCATTGGATATATGTTTTATGACTAAGGATTGATTTATGATTTTATGAGTTTATTTATGAACTTATGATTATGTTATGAACGAATTTTACGATGCTTATAATTTTGTATCTTGTTTTCAAGTAAATTATGTATAAAAATGACGGTATACTATTATGAAATGCATGTTTTAATTAAGTTATTTCAAAACTTCACATTTTGCCAAAAGGTTTTAGAAAGGAAACGTATTTAGAACTGTATAGCACTCACTGAGCCTTTTTAGCTCATTATTTTTCTTGTTTATTTTGTTTTAAAACTCCCCAGGTGCAGGATCGAGTCCTTCAGGCGGCAGATCTCCAGCTCAAGAGTAGGCAAGCTTATCAGGCGACCGAAACTATGAAATCAAAGTAAATTTTTGTTGTATAACGGATTTTAATGTGATGTAAATATTTAAGTTTTATAACTTTAATTACGTTATCATGCATGTGGAATGTTTTCTTTAAGTTGAAATAGTTTTAGTTTTAAAGACTCGAATTGCATTGAAATGTGGATTTTGCGATGGACCTGAGGTTCTATTTGGAAGGGGATATGAATGTATGCATGTTGAAATATTATTAATTGTTTTACAGGTGTTTTGCAAAAGTTGAAAATGTCGGAAAAACAGCCGTTGTGCTGTCGAAAATTTTCCACCCTAAATTTTTACGTAATAAGAAATGAAACTGTTTTACGGCTTAACTTCACGGAGTCCTTTTAAGTCACCTGCTTAAAGACTGTAAGGATTATGTGGGGTGCCGGGAGGGCTCCACTTGGATCTCTTCAAAGGATATCCGGGTTGGGTCCTTTCAATACCAGTATAAGTCCTGCCCGTCCCAAGCACAGAATCGCGAGATGAGACGATGGCGATAGTGGTGGCACAAGATTCTTGGATGAACCTTCTCGTAGAGTATTTGCAGAACGAAAAATTACCCAAAGATAAATTGGAGTCTTGTCGTCTTCGAGCACGAGCAGCCCAGTATTGCATCTATGATGATAGATTATACAAAAAAGGATTTTCGGCTCCACTGCTTAGGTGCATTGATGGCTAGGACTGTCAAGCCGTTATGAATGACATACATGCTGGACACTGTGGCAATCACACCGAGGGCTATCATTGGCTCAAAAAGCTCTTCGACAGAGGTAATATTGGCCGACAATGAAACAGGATTCGACTGAAATAGTCAAGAAGTGTGATAAATGTCAGAGATTTGCCAAAATACCTCGAGCTCCACTAGCTTTCTTGTAGCAGATGGTCAGTCTATAGCCTTTCGCCATCTGGGGCATGGACCTGATCGGACTGCTCCCCATAGCCCGAGGAAGGTGCAAACATGCCATTATAGCAGTGGATTATTTCACAAATGGGCAGAAGCTAAAGAGCTTGCCGAGATATCTTCTGCTAAAGTTGAAAAGTTTGTCTGAGAGAACATTATTTGCAGGTTCGAAATTCCACAGCAGATCGTGACAGATAATGGGACCCAGTTCAGTAGCGAGCAGTTTCAAAAATTTTACAGGGATCTTGGGATTAAAAGGAGTTTTTCAGCAGTAGATCACCCCCAGGCCAATGGGCAAGTGGAAGCTGTCAATAAAATCATCAAGCAAAACTTAAAGACTAAGCTGGAAGCAAGGAAATGAGCTTGGGTGGATGAACTGCAGAAAGTGTTGTGGGTGTACAGAACTACTGCTCGCAACACTACAGGAGAAACTCCTTTCTCATTGGTTTATGGCTCGAAAGCAATGATTCCAGCAGAACATGAGGTCACTAGTCAGCGTAGAACAACATTTAGTTCGGAGGATAACGACCATCTACTCGTTGCTAATGTGGATCTGATTGAGGAAGCAAGAGATGAAACCCAGATGAGGATTGCTGTCTACCAGTAAAGAATTGCCAGATTCTATAATAGGAAGGTCCGCATCCGAAAGTTTAAAGCAGGAGATCTGGTTTTGCGCCTTATTCTACCAGCTGTCCGAAAAGCTGGTGACGCTCGGCCCAAATTGGGAATGACCTTATATTGTAAAAGACAGTCCGAGGAATAGAGCTTACCACCTAACTAACTTGGAAGGAGTAGAAGTCCCCCAAGCTTGGAACGTTGAGAATCTGCGACTATTTTATGTTTAAATTATTTAATTTTTGTTTTAATAACTTTTTTTTTGTGTGTATGAATGCAGCTATTAAGTTAATAAAGATTTTCTTCAAAAGACAATTCCTGATCATTTCATATTCGGCTGATTATTATTTTTATTCATGCTTTGGAAGGTTCAATTAATACCTGTGAGTGAGTAGACTCTGGAAGGTTCAGTTGGTACTTGTAAGCAAACGCTCTAGAAGATATGATCACCACCTATGGGTAGTCGGGCTCTGAAAGGTGTAATCATTATCTATGAGCTGAAAATGTCCTGAAAGGCCTTAGCATAACCTGTGAGCAAATGGACACTGGAAGGAGTGCTCATGGTCTGTGGACTTAGGAAATAACCCTGGAAGATCTATTTGGCTTGTGATCGAGCAAGCTCTGGAAGGAACATTTGATGTGTAGGTTTAAACGAGCAGAGGTAAGAGGCCTCGAAAAGGATAATCTCAGCACGATTAGCTGTCCCCACACCTACTCTGCTCGAATAAATTTAAATGTTGGAAAAAATTTACTAAAACCAACTGGAGGAGGCAAGCGGTCTGATAACTAACTGAGCATAGGCAAGGGGCCTTAAAAGGGATAATTTCAGCACGCTAGCTATCCCCACACCTACTCTGCTCGAATGAATTTAAATGCTGGGAAGAAAACTTATAAATTAACTTTATAAAGCAAGCCAACTAGTTGGATATTTGATCGAGCACAGGAAAGAGGCATTAAAAAAAGATAATTTCAGCACGCTAGCTGTCCCCACACCTATTCTGCTCGAATAATTTGATCGCTATTTCAGCTTACACGATTGAACAAAGCAACTAACAAAGATATGCAAATAAGGAATAATGGCAAACAATTCATCAGATCGAATAATATTGTTAGTAACACGAGTTTATTATAAATAAATAGGTAAGAAAAATTCCTAAGTATTAGGAGGAAACTTTTGTCGGTCAAACGCCCCGCTATCATCTATGTTAATTAGACAAGGAGAGCTAGAAGAAGACCCTGTATGAGTAGGAGCAGCACTATCAGAAGGAGGATGATCAGGTTGGGAAGCTAAAAGATTGGCTTTTGATTGGGCCTATTGAGCGTACAACTTTACTTCTGCCAAGCCTCCGGACTATAGAATGAAACGTCCACATCTGATCGTTTGAGCCACAGATTGTACCGGAACAAACTCCCTATTCTTTCCTCTACTTCCGGGACCAAGGTCTCAATATGCTCCTGCTCTAAGGCTATTTGTTCCTTGAGAGAAATCGCCTCCTGCCTCATTACTTCCATAACAATCTTAGCTTCAGCTGCTCCATGCTCACGCGAGGACAACTCCTCTTTCAGTTCCTCGTTTTCTGTTTCAGCTTTTTCTCTGAATCTTGAGCAAAATGCAATCCCTTCTTCAGCTCAGCGATCTCTTTGTCCCTGGAGATAATCTACTCATTTTGCATCTTCATGGTCTCCCGTTGCAAGAGCTTTTAGTTAATGGATTTCTCATGTTCCCATTCCAGATCACAGAAGGCCTCCTTTGATTTTTCAAGTTCCAGTTCGTAAGAGCTCACCTTTTCTTGCATTCTTTTTTTCTCATCTTCCAGAGAATTGATGGTTGCTTCCATGGTAGCTGTTTCCTTGGGCCAGTCCGAAATCTCTCTGAGGAGTTTCATGGATTCTTGAAACGAGTTGTTAGTTAAACAGGAAGAACAAAGAAGAAAGCAATAGCAATAAAGGTAAAAGGCTTACGAGCATGTTGTGGAAGCCCAAGTAGTTGATCAGCCTCTCACCCTTCATTTCTTCATTATAAAGGGCCGGTTTCTTCATCCAAGGGACTAAGGAGCGCGGTCCAAGAGGTCGCTATAGTATATCCCTACGTCAAAGTCCTAAGTTTGCTCTTCAGTAGCGGGGTCCGTCTCCTGTGTCCTTCGACGCTTGGTAGGGGGTTCTGTAGCCCTTGATTCGGTAATCCCTTTGCCTTTATCAACACCTCGAGAGCGAGCAGCCGGTGAACTGCTAGCAGCAGGAATAGATTGGGAAGCAGCATCTTTGTGGGCGTCTTTATTCGAAGATTTTCTCCCCACTGATTTTTGTTTCATAAGGCAAACAAGAGACACGTCAGAATCTTTTTGGAGAGGTGATTCTGAGGAAACCTCAACAGCCAATGAGGTGTCCGAGCTCCCGATAGCCTGGTCGAGTTTCTTTGAGGCAGGAGCCTGACCGGGTAAAGGCTGTTCGAAATGAAGCCTCACCATTTCTGGAGTTTGTGTATTTACTAAGTGAGGAATTTCCTTTCCAGAGGCTTCGAAAGCAAAGGCGATCTCTTTGTCATCGCGGGAACTTAGATTGGAATTTCTATCTCGTAACTCTTGGTCGACCGCGGCAGCAAGACCGTGCAGTTGTAGAAGGGCGTCAGATGGCAGCTGATCGTCCAAAGGAGTTTTGACTTCAGAAAATCAATCCAACAATGAAAGCTCCTGATAGGAAAGAGGAATTTCACCCTTGGATACGTTTGCAAAAAGAAAACATTAGCGACGAGCAGGATGAAAATAAAGCAATTATAAATATATAAGGATGCTTACTGGGAGAAAAGCAAAAGGAAAACTTCTTTAAATCTGACAAAGACAAATATGACACGTAGAACCATCACAACTTGTAGTCACCTACGTTAGACTTAGTAACTTCTTGAGAGAGGTTTACTTTGTAAGGGGATTTTCGGGCCGAGGTATAATAAAACCCATCTTTCTTATCGAATTTAGGGCCTATGATGCTCTTAAACAAAAAGAGATATTGGATCATTGCGGAGGTCGGAGGAGGAAGACCGTTCTTAAGGAAAATTAAAGCTAAGGCAGTAAGGTGAGCATAAGAATTAGGGATAAGTTGAAAAGGGGCTAAGTTAAGATCATTAAAAGAGTGACCAGGTAAGGATGAATCGGAAATCTAAAACCGACCTCTATATGTTGATGGCTTATAGCAAAGAAACTTTTAGGAAGGAAGACCGCATGGTCAGAAGCCTTTGGCACCATAGCCCGATAGCCAGAAGGTAAGGAGAAGCCTTCGGCAATAGTTTCAAGATCGCTAAGACTAAGGGAAGACTCATATCTGAAAAAGGGGGTGTGAGCAGAGGAAGCACGGTGCTCAAAAGGGCCTAAAGCAGCCCCACCGCTTTGAGAGGTCGTGTCGTCAGTATTCCTGACTCGGTCAAGTTCCTCCTCGGAGGCTACATCAGTAGACCTCACCTTATGACCGTGATGACTATGACCAAACATCTACAAAAGCAACAAGGAAATCATGTCGTAGAAAGCAGATCAGAACTCAATATCTAAGGGTACTCCTACTTCTCTAAAAAGATTGGCCGCTCGTGCAAAACGGTTACCAAGTGTAGGAAGAACCTTATTTATAAGCCTAAGGGATTACAGAGAACATTGAACAAATTAATGGACTCTTAACCTTACCATGGTGAGGATATCAGGCGAATACCAATAAGGAATGACATGTATATGCATAACTTAAAACAGTTATATGAACATCTATTTCAAATTCTTTAAGCAAAATCATGTTAAGACGCAACAAAAATGCTTGCAAAAAAAAACTTACGCTCATGCAATCAAATACATACAAGCAATAATCACAGTTAAGAAGAATTGAAAAAGAGTACAAGAAGTTATCTTGAGTATGGAAAGTTCCGTTGGTAAGGATGAAGAAGATGCAGGAAAACAATGGCGAACGAGAGAAGAATGGAAGCAGTAAAGCACCTGTCTTCGAAAGTGATTGGTAGAGGGCGAAGATAGAGCGACAAGGGGTTTATGTATAGTTAATGTCTCGAAACCCCAATCGTCAGATCAGAACACTCGAATCGTCATCAGTAATTCAGCGATTTGGTGCGAAAATGCTACTTCATCATCATAAGCAGCCATCGAAGAGACGCGCATTTAATGCACACGTTGATAAACGCACGACACTTGATGTACAGAGGGCCGGTGCCTAGGGAGTTGCCGCGTGGCGCAAATAAAATAACGCTTAAAAAAGATGACGGTCCATATCCCGCCAAAAATGTTCTGGGTATAAGAATGTTGTTTCCAGTATAAAGAATGTACTGAAAATAAGGGGGCTAGTGTTATGGGTATTTTGGTACAATGGAAAAAGCCTAGGAATGGAGGCCCATTGTGTCGCTTTGTAAAGAAAAGCCCAGAAAGTACTGGTCAAAATGTCAAAATGGTCAAAAGTCAAAGGAAGGAGTGTAGCCACCCATTAACCTGTGTGCCCGAACACACATGATTATACGGTTGATCATCTTAAAACGCTAAGTGTTCAAAATGATTGTATGAAGGTTTGGCTAGTAGGCAAAGACATAAAGATAATCTGCTCGTAATCAAAAGGTTGTTCGATAAGTGCCCTTCAAAAACTATCACAACGATCAGGAAGTCTGCTCATTTGCTCGATAGTTAGAGGGACAATTAAGTCTGCTCGTCTGCTCGATAGTTAAAGGGACGATTAAGTCTGCTCATCTATTCGGAAGTGGAAACGCCTGATCGTTGAAGTAGTCTGCCCGTTTGATGCAACGTCTGATCGCTGAGCAAGCTATTTGCTAGAGTTGACCAGTTGATCTTCTGGAAGGCGAATCAATTCAAAACAGGAAAGGAGTCGACTTACCTATTTTCATGCAAATTGAATCTCTACAGTCTTGAAAATTACTATATATACGGAAGAGATAATCTCGAAAGATATTATCTTAATTAATGTATATTATTTTTTGCTTTATCTGTAAGATTCTTAAGCCTATTTTGATTGTAACGTCTCCACTATAAATAGGAGGTAAAATTCAGTGTAAAGGACAGAGTAAAATAAAATACAATTACTCCGAAAGAGAGAAGGGGTAATTGTCATGGACGTAGGCCTTTGTTCTTGCCGAACCATGTAAAATCTTGTTGTGTCTTATTTGTTTTGGTCTTGGTAATACTTGTCTTGTTTGTAGCTTGTTGTTTCATAGGTATTGGGCTTGGAGAACCCTATTGATCAAAATTGAGTGTCAACAGTATCCATTGCAAATATTGAAAATGTTTATTGTATAATATTGAATATTGATTTTAATATTACATTACATTACCAAGTTGACAGTTCATCCTCTCTCTACTATTTTTGTAGAGTAAATTATGTTTTAACGGCAATAAGTATTTTCTATTAGGAGTTGTTTGATTGTTGAAGCTTTGGTGCTAGTTTAACAGTTTAATATTAGTTCAGAGACTTTTTTTTTTTTTTTTTATATATCTAAATTTGGAGTTTGTAAGGATTGAAATTTTAGTAGATTATATTTTGTTTTCAAATATTTAGTTTTAAAACTTTCTTTGGAGATTATGTTTGGGTATTATGTTTGCTACTTTGATTGTCTAGAATAAATCTCTTTAGAGAGTTTTTGTATTCCAAAATTTAGTTTAATTGTAACATTACATTTCTTTGCACATTGGATGTGTTATGTTACAGCTATTCACAATGATGACATCATCAATGAAATCCTGAATTGCAATATCTAACAAATTTTCTCGCTAGAACAAAATGAACTAGCAATTACCCATATCCACTTACATCCCTCTCTAACGTGTGAAAAAACCTCCGATCCTTAATGCCAATCCAAATAAGCATGATAACTCCATGAATAGGAGGAACAGTAAAGCTAAAATCGTCTTCTTAAAAAAAAAAAAAAATAGTCCAAGTGGAATCTAAAATCTTTTTCAAGCCAAATTAAGAAGGCTAGCTGCCTAATTTAATATCTTAAAATTTCTAAGACCCAATCCTTCTCCTTTGAAAATTAAATCATTCACCAAGAAAGAGTCACCAACTTCCACGAGTTATCATTGCTATGTGAAGATTGATTTCAGAATTGTCGGTTATGTAAATGCATCAAGGGTTGAGCTTCCTTGTCAGCTTGCAGGGATTGAATTAGAAGTCTTGCGGAAAAAGTTTTTATGTTTCTTATGTAAAGTTAATTAGGAATTTTTTATGTGTGCCTGTGAGATATCATAATTAGCCCAATATGTGAAGCTTTTGTGTGAAGAGAGACATTCCATTTGTAAACATTTATTTGTAGTGAAAAGAGTGCTAGTGCTCTTTGCAGATGTAGGGATTTTCCAACTATGTAAAAAATTCTTGTCTACCTTTATTTATATTTGTATTTGCTTTGCTTAATTTCCATTTTCATCTTAACGATTATTGTCACCAAACCAAAGAATTCAAATGTTTTATAATCAAATGTAGCCATTTGAAAATGGAGAAATTGTAGAGAAATAAAGATTTTTTGAATTGAACCCAGCCTGCAATGGAGAGAAGTTTGTCACATATAAAAAGTTTGAGAATATTCTCAAATTAGTAATATAGAAACAAATAATAACTATTTATAAGTAAATAAATATAATCTAAATTGATTGCTTTTTATAAGTAATGTAATACCTTGTCCCAAGATTATTACTATACATATGTATGGAATTAGAAAATGTACTAATATGCCCTCGTTGGTAAAATAATAAAAAGATTTTTAAGTATTTAGTAGTGAAATTTTATGATTATAGAATTTTTGAAAGAATTGAGAATAAATTTAAATTATAAAAAGTTGAGGAACAAGTGAGAAAATAAAAGATTTTTATAAAAGAATGGCAAAATTGTAAATGGAGGGAAAGAATAAGGGTGTGGTGAAAAAGTAAAGAATTATCTAGAATGTGATAGAATCGTAAATTTAAGGAAGTTTAAGGGTAGAGGTGAAACTTGACCCACGCCTATAAATAGGCGTGTGTGGTGTGAGTTATCATGAAAAGAGAAATAGAGAGAGTGAGGGGAGAAGAAAAATCTAGAGAAAGAGAGGGAAAGCTGTCGGTAGAGTAAAGGTGATAGAGCTGTTGCTGGTCCAAGCTAGATTTTCGCCATTTTAAAAGGAGAGATCAAGCTGTATAAGGTAAAGGACGAGTAGGAGGTGATCAAGCCAGATCTAATAAAGTTCCAGTAATAAGACTTGTTGTTTATGACGTTATTTTGGTGGAAAAGCTGTTGAGAACAGTCTTTGGATTTCACTTGAAACTGACGAGATTTTTATGTGTAAATTTGGTGATATTGAAATAGCAAGCAAGTGGAAAGCAAGGCAAAGAAGCTGAGGAGAGCTCGATAAGTAAAGTAGCTAAAGAATAAGTTAAACTGAAGAAGTTTGTTTATGATTTGGAATGATTTTGGTTTTTAGTTGCGAAACCTGTTAAGATTGAGACCTAGGTTTAGGTGATGAAATTTATGAAGTGTTGTTGAGAATATGTTATGGAGTTATTAAGGTCGGAGATGTGTTAATGCTCGTGTGTGTGTGTGTAAGACTTGGAAAAGAGTGTTAAGAGTGAGCTCGCTTAAGATCGTGTAGGAGCTCACTGAATGCGAGCGAGGTGAATACCTACAGCTCATTTTTCAATGCTGGTCAAGTTGGCCTAAATCGCGAGCTCGTAAGGAGCGAGTTAAGCAATGCATCAGCCTTCCATAATATCTGTCCAAGTTGGACAAAGGCAGTAGCTTGTAAGGGCAAGCTTAGCGTGCTGGTAGTGCCTATAATCAAGTCGAGCTGGACTAAGGCCCTACAAGCTTAACAAGGTCCGTGAATCGGGTTGAGCTAAAAGAAGAAAGTAGCTCACTAAAAAGGATGAGCTGAGCGAGCTCGTTGAGATACGAAATGCCCTAAATCCGAGTTGAATTGAGTGAAGTAGGAGCTCGTATGGGACGAGCTGAATGAGAGCTGGAAGGAGCTCGCAGCTCGAGCTGAATGAGAGCTGGGAGGAGCTCGCAGCTCGAGCTGAATGGAACAATGCAGTCCATTGCAATTCGGGTGAAGTAGAGATAATATAATTGACTTGGAATTTAAGTGTTCTACTAGCTAAGTGAAGAGCTCATTTGCGATTAAGTGTAGGTGATATATAGAGCTGAGGAGGTCGCTGAAGCAGAAGTTGAAATGATTCAAGAAGATTTGGAAGCAAGCCATAAGTGTGAAATTATTTTAAATACTTTATAATTTATTTGGTAAATCTTTATTTTCATTATTTGTTCTTTTAGCTATTAAACGTTTTATGCTTTAGCATGAAAGAAATAGTACATTTGTAAGTGGTATGAAAGAAATAGCTATTAAATGTTTTATGCTAACATCGAAGGGATTGAGTCTATCGTGTCTGTCGAGTCACCCTCTACACTTGTAGGGTATTATCTCGTAACACGGTGTGCGATGATAAATCCGCCACGTGATAGCAGGATGTTTTTGTAGCTTTGTCACGGTGAGCGATGCTAGCTTTTACGCCGCATGACCCTCCACACTGAGTGAAGCTGGTCTGATCGCTCATATGGTTATAGCTTCTCTTAGGTTCCCATTAGAGCATTTTTAGAAAAGCAAGTATACCATTAAAAGCAGATTTTAAAAAATATATATATTTTAGAAATATTTTTTAGGAATACTAAATATAGTCTTTTGAATTCAAAAATTAAAACAAGTTTTTGAAATCTTTAGAAAGCAAAAATTCTTTAAAAGAAAAATGTTTTAAAAATGCTTTTCGAGAGGTAATTTTCTAAAGATCATTTTAAATATAAACATATCCACTTACTAAGCTTTAGTAGCCCAAAATGATTTTTTTTTTTTTTTTTAATGTTTTAAAAACTTCCTCAAGTACAGGAGCAGGTGATCAGGGTACTAGTACACCTTGTTTAGATTAGGTGGGATAGACGATCGACGCTACTACATTACCTCTTTTGTAACATTGCCACATTGACATTCATCTCATGTTTGTGCATATCTTATTTATGAACTGATTTGTAGAATTTTTATACTTTTGTGATGCATGCACATTTTAACTACTCAATTGTTTATGATCATGCTTTCGGTTATGATTTGATAATTTGTTCTGAAATTTGAAATGAGATTTTATAATTTATGATTTTTATGTTTAGAGATTGATAAATAATTACAGGTTCGCTCCATAATATCCTTTTGGGTCTTATTAGTTAGACTTCAGAAGGGTTTCGTGGGGTGCCTGGTAGGATCCCTGGATTCGTTAGAGGGAATTCGGGTCGAGTCCTGTCAAGTAAACTAGTAAAATGCCTATCCTTGAATTAAAAAAATAAATAAATATAAATTAATTGTAATATAGAAACAAATAATAACTAATTAAAGAATCAAGATATACTCAATATAGTTATATATTTTTTTAAATATATAAATATAATGTTATACTCTTTCACACGAACTAAGAGTGGCATTGTGGGTAGCGCGTTTTTCTTTAGATGCCATGCGGGTTCGACTCCTTGCTCCACCTAAAAGTTCTGGTTTTTTCTCCTTCTTAGTGACTTAATATATTATATAGAAAATGTCAAATGCTAACACAAACACAAACCGGCTTTGTTGGTTTTGCATACCTTACTTTCCAGAGCAAATCCGGGGTTCGAATCTGTTGACTCATAATAGTTTTTTAATATTAATTTTAGTCTCTTTATTTTGATGGCACAGATCTTGTTTTTCATTTAATATATTATATAAATAAAATATCAAATACTAGCACAAACACATATTGGTTTTGCTGGTTGTACTTGTCTTCCTTATAAGAGCGAACCAGGGTTCGATTCCCTTATGTTTAATAACTTTTTTATTTTTATTTTTATTTTTTAAATTTTATGGCATAGATCTTATTTTTCTTTCTTCCATTTACCATGGTTCAATCTCTTTTTCTATCAAAATATGTTACTTTTCCTCAATATTTTTTTCCCACTACGGTTCAATCTATTCCTTATCCAAACATGTTGTTTTTCCTTTTTTTTTTTTTTTTTTTTTCATTATTACAAATTGATATTCAAATTTTAAACATTTTGACTTCACAAATTATAATACTCATTTCGAATTATCATAAATTATATCATATTTATATTAACAAGAGAATAAAAGAGAACTAATGTACAATCAACTCATAATTTGTATGCTTTTATTTTTATACTTGTATTAAGAATGTTATTTTAACAAAATTTGTTTACAATCTCGTAAAGATTAAAACTACATATCCTCTACTGTTTATATATTTTAACTAATTTTATTTTATATAATGTCCTTCTAGCAATTGAAGAAAACATTGCAAAAAAAAAAAAAAATCATATAATTTAGTTTCCTGATGTCATAATTATTATAAAAAGTGTCTCCCTTCACATAAATTTCTGGGTCCGCCCCTAATTATGAAGGTATTCTTTGATTAAAATGACACATTCATTGATTTGTAGCCGGAAAGAAAAGTACTATAAAATGCATCTCAATTAATTTGTCTATATACGCTTTCATAGTCTTAAAAATAGCATGGCTAATACATCACAATACCTTTGTGCCGCATGGTATAATATTACAAGCTATAAGTCTAGTACACAATGATATTTTTCTCCTAAGATGGTGTTTTGTACTTGCTGCGCAAAACAAGTAAAATAAATTTTCCTGCCTTATTTTTCTTGTCCTAGTTGAAGAGCGTCAGTGCAATTTAAGAAAACATTTTCCTTTTTTTTTTTTTTTCTTTGGTTGAAGAAGCGCATGTTTAATTGAAGAAGAAAATATCTTCTTTTTTTTTTTGGTTCTTTTTCTAATTCAAGAAGTATTTGTTTAATTAAAGAAGTCTCTCAAGTGTTTTAGTTGAAAAAGGACCAGCATTTGTATTGATATAAACATAATTTGAGGGAATATTATCAAAATAGTTATTGAAAATGAAATTAATTTAAAACTACCAATTTTTTATTTTAAAAAGTGGAGTTTAGTAATATTATTTTTCATCAGCTAAACCATTTGAATTGTATTAGTAAAATTTTGCCTATTAATTGCAATTTACACTCGTAAATCCTAGATGTAAAAACAAATTACGAACTTGAATTTTTTTTTTTTCTAGGCAAACATATTCATAAAATATTTCTCATTATTTAAACGACTCAATCTCCCTTCCAATGCTATGTATTGGACTCCTTAATAATATTTGTTCTCAAGGACATTCGTTCGCAAGCTTGAATAGAACTGTGTATGGCGTGCATTTAACCAAAATAAGAAAAAGATAAATTGAAATACAATCGTTAATAAAACAAATCTTTTTTTTTTTGGGTATATTTTCGTAACCTAATAACATATAGAAATCCCTATATAATCTCCACAATATGCGGTTATTTCATGTTCAAATACAACAAAGTCAATTTAATCCTCTTTTACAACTGGCAACTTCCATTTTGTAGCTGGTAACCTAAAAAAACTTAATTTTCTCTTGTTCTCACGCGCTTTTAATGCATAGACAAAAATAATACATGTATCTCTTTCTTCCCTTCATAGTATATAGGTAACTTTACCATAACTCTCTCTTGACCTAGCTTGATCTATTCAACAGACCTCTTCATAACAAGCACAAAATGGAAAGAGAATCAAAATCTCTTTTCACTTGAAATTGTTCTAATGGAGGCTCCTTTAGAGTTTGAGCCTCTTACAGTAGTGCCTCCTGAGCAAAATCAAAGTGAGAAGCATTTGGCGAATGTAAACTATATGGATTGCAACATTTACACCGTAAAATTTCCTTTGAACGCTCCTCAAAATCTAACCTACAAAATATAAAGTTAAATCACCAATCAAACATATATAAATTTCATCATATGATATGTAGTATAAATGTAATTTTTGAAAATTATGTATTTAAATCACCAATCAACACTCAATACTAGAAAAGTATATTAATAATTTAGTAACTAACTATTAACAATAAAAGAGAATATATAAGTAATATATTATCTTTCTTTTATAGATCTAAGATTTCTTGATAACTATAGTATTTGAATTTTTCTTTTGCACCTAGAAAAGATGAAAAAAAAGTAATTATTTTCATCACTGTTTTAATGTATTAAGAGCAAATACCTGTGGTTGTTGAGGGCTATAGATCAAATTTTGGTAAATTGTTAATCCGATTGTGGAAGCCTTGAATTTGTTGAGTGTGAAAGATTTGGTGCTTTGATCGATCATGCAAGTCTCCTTTTCCTTCATAAAAGATAGGGGTGGGAATGGGGGCTAATTAGATCAATTTTGAACAAAACTGACAAAAAATTAATCCTTTTTTTCATTATGAAGATTGGTATGACCTGATGTTCAGATAAAAACTGATGTGAATCAAACATAAACTGTTTGGTACGGTTCGATTGTTTGCATCGATTTAGTATTCATCACCTACTGAAGAAATCACACATATTTGATAAAAGTTCAAATCAAAACTCAACATAAGTCAACAAAATTAGCTTAAAATTAGACAAACATTCAAAGAACAGTCAACCAAATTGCCAACAACAATCAAAACCAATTCCAATCAAAATCCAACCAAATCTTAACAACAAGAACAACAATTACACAACACAAAATATAATAAAAACCTAAATGGGACTTTTGGAAGAGATAAAATTTGCACAATCAATTGATGAGAGATGACAAACGAAGGCAATCAGCAACAATGAGAGCGACAAGAAGAGATAAGATGAAGAGAGGGTTGAAAGGAGAGGAGATTGGAGATGATTACCTAAATGACAATGAAAAGAGAAAAGAGCGGCAAGGAGGCTATGAAGGTTCGAGAAGTGAGAACATTGAGAGGCTACTAGGGTTATAAAATTTTTCTATATATATATATTATTTTTTAAAACATTGTTTTGGGTTGTTTTCAATTTAATTTATTTTAAAACCGACTCGATTTAATCTCAAAATAGAAATTGACTTTTCTATTTTCTCATCTCGGTTTGGTTGAGTTGGGGTTGATCTTGTTGTGTTTTTGCTCACTTCTAATAACATATATGAAAAATATTGAAACACATGAGGGAAACAAAAATATTGTGCTTATATTAATCCTTCATTCATATACTCATATAATTGTTTAATCTTATGAGAAAAATTTGAGAAGAAAATAAGAAATATAAAACAGATGATATGGGACACGATAAGGGAAAAGATAGAGGCAAAGGAGAGAAAACTTGTTTTGATAAGCAATGTTTGAAAGGAAAATCTAATATATATTGTTGTTAGAGTCCATCATTATTAATGAATGAGATGCAAGTGATTCTTCTCGGATTTGCTTAGCAAGTGACAGATTTTGGAAATTAAAAGGTCCTTGTATATAGGGATGTCAATAGGTTGAGTTCGGGGTATGATTATTAATCCTCAACCCTAACAAAAATATATAGCACCAATGCAAACTTGTGCCAATCTCAACAATTGCAAACCGGGAAATTTTCAGGGTGGGGTAAGGTGGTATTATCCCACACCACTTACACCATTAGGACACCTTTACAACCATATATATATATATATATATATATATTATCTAATGGATATAACATAATTTGTTTATACTCAATATATATATATATATATATATATATATATATGAAAGCAATTTTTCAAATTATATTGTGACAAACTCAATGCTAGTGCGCAAAATGCAGTTTAAATGTCAATAGTGGATTGTGAAATGAGATATATATGAATGGAAATAATAAATAAGGAATGATACAAAAGTATATTGTAAAATTTATGGAAGCAATTATTAGTTACATGTTAAATGTTGTTAAAATCATTATATATGAAATTTAGCGATTTGGATATCACATTTGCACACGACAATTATATTACATTCCTCCAATGAGAAAATTATCTTGTAAAGACTTTCTTAAATTTAAATTTTATCTTGTTTTAATATACAATTTTGATGTTTCCAATTAAACTGATATTACATTTATAAACCTGATCTCTTAGTGTAAGTATCACTCTAACTCTAACTATTGTCAAATAATAGAAGCCCATTCGGAAGAGTGACGTACGAAAAAAAATTTATATGCATAAGTTAATTTAATCTACTCTTTTCTTCAACGTTTGATGAATGGAATTCTTTGACTTTTATTTAAGGGCGACTTAAAGAGAATATATATATATATTTTTTTTTTAGAGCTAGAAGAAGTTATAAGTTTAAAGATACAATTTATATGCACTGTACTAAAAATGAAATGAAACACAACTCGATATATTTTTTTTTAATTTGATTTTTGATGTATTCTGAAACTTGCAATAAATTTAACGAGAATGCCAATCCTCATTTAAATGGGTGGTAGAGCTCCTCAACTTCATTGGGATGCCAACAAAAAGGGAAGTGGGCCATTTTCATATTAGCCCAGAGCAGTCCAAACATATCAGTGCCCATTTTATTATTGCAATTTATATTATGTTAATCATAAATTGTCATCTAGTCATCATGAACTCATTTTCTCCGAGACTAACAAAAAAGACTGCCACAGTTTTGCCTTCTCTATAAGTATGTTAATATGTATACGCATGCCAAAAGACAAGAACAAAACTTATTAAAGTTGCAAATAGAGCCTTGACTAGCCAGCATCAGGTTCGTGTGGAGATTGAGTCCGTACTTGATGGTGTGGATTTCTCCGAACCACTTATCAGAGCTAGATTCGAAGAGTTGAACAATGAACTATTCAGAAAGACCATGGGGCCCGTTAAGAAGGCCATGGAGGACGCCGGTTTAGAGAAGCGCCAGATTGACAAAACCGTCTTGGTTGGTGGAAGCACCAGGATTCCCAAAGTTCAACAGCTTCCTAAGGATTACTTCGATGGGAAGGAGCCCAAAATGGGTGTGAACAGATTATCAGGTTGTGGCTTATGGTGCTGCAGTCCAGGGAGGCATCTTGAGCGGAGAGGGTGGCGATGAAACGAAATCTAGTTCTTACTTCCCTTGAAAACTATAGAGCGTTATATTATCAGTGATGAGACTGGAAGTTAAGTGAATTTACTTCTTGTTACATCCAGATATCCTTCTATTGGATGTGGCTTTCCTAACTCTTGATATCTAAACTGTTGGTGGGGTGATGACCAAGCTGATCCCTAGAAACACTGTTATTCCAACCAAGAAATCCCAAGTTTCCACCACTTACCAAGATTAGCAAACTACCGTCTCCATTCAGGTACATAAAATGTCTATATCTTCGCTGGTTGAGTCTTGAGGGTAGCAAGAACCTTCACTATAGTGATTGAAAACTGTCATAATCATCTGAACTCCGAATGTTGAATACAGGTTTTTGACGGTGAAAGGAGTCTCACTAAAGATTGTTGGATGCTTGGAAACTTCGATTTATCTAGAATCGTTCCGACTCCAAGGTTTGTTTCATGATGATCATGATAATCTGTTGAACAGCTGAGAATATCTCTAGTTTAAAATTGCTCATGTTTTGAAAATTGCATATACTGATTAGACTACTACTAATGTTTGACAGAGGAACTCCTTAGATTGAAGTCACGTTTGAAGTTGATGCCAGCGGTATCCTGAACGTGAAAGCTGAAGACAAGACCTCAGACCGTTCAAAGAAGATCACGACAAAGAAGATTACGTAGAGAAGCTGAAAGAGGTGGAAGCTGTACCCCGTAATCACTGCTGTCTATCAGAGGTCCGGTGGAGTAGCCAGACGGCGAAGAAGTTGATGACTCACATGATGAGCTTTGAAACTTTCAAGCAAAGCAAAAAACCACAAACAAAAAAAAAAAAAGAGGTTTTCTATTATAGCAAAGGGAATCGATTGATGTAGATTCTTTGTTTGGTGAAGATGAGGTTGAGAGTTTTGGATATGTATATTAATCATTCATGTTAAACAGAACTATGAATTTTGTACCTCCATAATTTTTGGAAAATAACAAAATTTGAAAATTTTGTTTCTTCATATTGATTGATTATGCATTGCTAACTGAATTCAATTCTATCTCACAACCGGTGTCAAGAATTGTCAGCAGCTGATAGATATATCCAATTTGGAAAACAGCGAGACTTTTGGAACGAAGATACAAAACTTCTGGGGAAAGAAAAGCAATTGACAAATTCAACATTCAAGTGTTTACACACCTTGTTGGGAAAAAAAAAAAAAGCGTTAAAACACCTCTTCACATATGAAAAATTAACCATAAACACATTATTGACGTAGTTCGTTTTCCAATTGGTTTTTAGTTGTTTTTCCAAATAGATAGTTTTCACAAATAAGTCATTCTATTTTATTGAGTGGGCCTATAAGGCCTTCTTTGGCCAATCTATTCATCTTATCTTATACAATATGGCCAAGTCTAGCATGCAAAAAAACCAACCATCACCAGAATTAATACTATCTAATTCGGTATTTGAGATAATAAAACCATTTAATAGATATCTAGTGCCTTCCAATGTAGAATTGAAGAAAATATCAATACTATCACCATGAAAGTTTAAAACATAACATAGATTAAAAAGAACTATTACAAAAACTAAGTTCTATAGGATCTCAAATGCATATAAGGCATTATAAAGATGAAGTGTTTGGCCACCAACAATAATGTTTTACAGTTGCCAATGCCATTTACTTCAATTCTTGAGTTGTTCCCCCAGGTACATCTATTTGGTTCCTTGGCTAGTTCGATTGTACTCCACAAAGGCTCTACGACCTTTAGCTACAAGGTTTGTAGCTCTTAAGTGTATAGTCCACAAAGGATGAGACATAGTAAGTAAAATTGAGCTGGAAACAAAAATTAAAAACAAAAAGTTGGAGTTAAAGTTATATCTTTTCGACTAAGTGACTTATAAGCAAAATAACCTATGCCACAATGAAAGCAAGTTACCTTAGTTTTGTCTCTTTTAGCTCCAGTACGCTTGCCTTTCTTGCATTTCCCAATTTCAAGTTTCTTGTTGTTTGAACAAAAGCATTTTGCTTCCCTTTCTAGGAGTTCTTATTCGCTTTCTTGTGCTCAGAATCTCATGTCTTATATGTGCTAGCTTTAACCATTTAATGTTGACTGGAAGCTTAGTAGCCTTTAGGTGCTTATCTTCTAGCTCAACATGATGTAAGATATCAATAAAAGTCTTGATGTTATCATTTTGTGTTATGTTAATTTTCACGTATTCTCAACTATTGGGAGGAGATCGAATAACTGCTTCAATTTGGTACTCATCAGTTGAGACATGTCTTGCAGTTTTCTATTCGTGAATCATAATTGATATCCGACTAAGATGTTGTCTCATGTTATGAGTTTGGTACTTCTTATAAATGTTAAACTTGATTGTGAGCCTTCTAACTTTGGTAATTGAAGTACCACTGTTGTGCAAAATCGCAAGTGGACGAGCCGAACAAGTAATAAAGTGATGAGAAAAGTATCGTCCCACGAGGATTGTTGTTAATTAATGCCCAAAATTAAAATAACTCAACTTTTATTTGGTAGATGAAATTTGATTAAATGAGTTGATAACTATAACTAAATTTAATTGCAATTGAAAATAAATGAAAATTAATTCAATGAATAAAAACTCTAAGATTATGATTTCACCATAACTAATCTGTTCCTCCCCTTTGTTCTTTTTAACAAAAATTAATTATCCAGTTGCTAGTCGAGATTCCCTGAATTATTCACATAGCCCCTCCCGAGGTCTAAGGAAAATATCCTATAAAGATTAACTGCTATGTTCCCATGCAAGTCAAAACATTAAAGGATTCATTAAGATTTATGGATCTCTTTTATAGACTACACAAACCATGCAGGTATATTCATATCCTACATATAATTTATGACATTAAATACAATGAATTAGACACATAAATCAGCTTCCGCTATCATTATGATTAACGATTCAACTAAATAGTGGCCAATTATTTAGAAGCATTAAGAACAATATTAAATGCATCAACAAAGATAGAAAATTCTTAATTGAATTGAACAAAGGTTTGGAACATCAAAGTTAGGCTACATCATAACCTTAGAAAACAAATCTACTCCATAATAGAATTTACAAAAACTAGAAAATTAAACATAACAAGAGATAGGAAAACTTAGTGGATTGAAGCTTCACCGTAGAATTTCTTCCTCTGCTTTGCTCCTCCTCACCAAGCTCTCTCTCTCTTTCTCTAAACTACTTATTATTTTGGTTTATGATGGAATGCTTAGAATGGTGATTCTAAGGCCTATTTATAGGCCAAATTCACCTCCAATTATATCATCGATTGCATCATCGTTTCCTGATTTTCCATCATTTTGCATCATCGCTTGCATCATCTTTCACCTACCCCATTCAAAGTCAACTTTCAAATTGCATCATTGCTTACATCATCGTTCACCTACCCCATTCAAGTCAACTTCTATTACATCATTGCTTACATCATAATTTTGATTACATCATTTCTTACATCAGCATGACATAATATTTATTTCTAGAATACCCTATCTTTAAACCGCGATAATTTCTTTATGCGATCTCCGACTCGAGTAATTCTTGAGGCGATGAACTTGCTGGGAATGATATTCATTTTGTAGCGATGATCTTGTCTTGAACAATATTACTTGGTGGGGTCCACATGCGCATTTTTAACCAATTTTATTCTGAAAATAAAAATAAAAGAAATATGAAATAATTTACTTAATAATAATAAAAATATTAAGAACTAAGCAAGAATTCAAATTTAAAAAGATAAAATAACTCTATAAATATAAAGTTATCACACCCCCAAACTTAAGATTTTGCTTGTCCTCAAGTAAAACTAAAACTAACAATCTAAGCTAAAACCACAATAATTAAATCACAATCCATTTTCGTAGGTAAACACGATGGCATTGAGCATATGCCACAAGCCTTTAAACCCTTAGGTGTCCCTAGTAGGAGGAGTTGTGTCTCCTGAGGGTTTACCAGCAACGATACCCACAAACGTTAAAAGATTCCACCCATAACTTATCAATATCTCACTAAGTACAACTTAACAGAAATCTCATACATGTATGATCTTGTATCAGGACTAAGGATAAGTCACCAATGATCTAAAACAGAATCATCAACAATCTTACACCACTCTCAGAGCAATTTCATTTCAAAACATCATATTCACATGTCATGGACTTATTTCGTTTCGATTCTAATCCTCACAAGATATCTCTCATAACCCTCATGAATCCTACAGCAAACACTCATGCAATCATATGTGATAGAGGTTATGTAAAGGCATAGCAAGCGTCATTTACATCACATATGAATATAGACGTTTAAAAAAAACCGCACTTTCAAGTGAATAGATCTCATGATTGAAATCAAATACTAAGAACGTAGATAGAGCATGATGACAGTCTTTAACTCTCAAATTGGACTTCCTCTTGAAGATCAATAGGCTTTATTAAAGATTGTATTTGGGTTATGGTTAATTGACATGTAAGAAATTTTAGGGTACGGGTTCAACAAGAACTTATGATCATACCAAAGTACTTCATTTATTCTCCTTACTTCATCACAACATTTTTTTTTTCTTTTCTTTTTTTTTTCTTTTTTTTTTTTTAGAAACACATAGTGTAAATGTTAACACTTCAATTCCCTTCTCCTCTTTTACTTCATCGCATGATCCCAAACTTCATAAGGTATGACTAAATTTAAAGGCTCAATAAGGTCATTTAATAAAGGTAAACAGAGAAAAATGTTTAAAGTGTTTAGCTTCAAAGGGTTTATGATGTGTCTCCATTTAAAGTAGGAAAGTAGGCTTTTGTGGAGTAAAAATGACCTATATTACTTCTAAGAAGTCGATCCAATTTTCAAATCAAAGCAACTCATGTTATCTACAATAATGATTTGTTCTTCAGTATTCAATGCAAAACCTATAGAGATCATCTATTAAGAACAAAGTGAAGAGTGTTTAAGAGTAGAAACAAATAAATCTCTCAAAATGAAACGTTTAAAAGGCTAAAATCCTCACCAAGGGTAATCTCCACTAATAGTCCACAATTCATGTAAACATGATATTTATCCACTCAATTAACTAAGATCATGACATTCAAAAGTCTCAAATCATGCGAAGATGTTCATGACTATTCCTTAGTAAAGATATTTAACCAAAAAAAACATGCATTAAAACTCCATTAATAAACACAAAGTAAGTAGTCGACTTGTTAGGGCAGAAAGAAAAATAATAAAACAAATAATGAAAATCTTTTTTTTTTTTTTTTTTTGAAATGAAAACAAGGATGCGTCTCAAGAGCACAAAAGTACTCCTTACTCTGCCATATTTTAGTTTCAACTCGGACCAGTTTTTGAATCTTATGGTTTTAATAATAGCAAATTCTACCCCCAAACTTATTTGAGACAGTGTCCCCAATGTGTAGTAAGATAAAAAGAAGAAAAACTAAAATGGAAATGCTATTAATAAAACCATAGGATAAGAAAGTTACAACCGGAGAGTAAGATCCAGTGCACGCTTCTTGTTACCGCTTGATTCAGGAGTCCAAACCACCTGTGACATGATTGGATCAACTTCGGGTACAAAGTCTTGCAGTTGGTCAATCAGTTCATCAGCACTGGAAGCTGAGACTAGAATACGCCGGTTTGCTTGAGTCATAAAACCCTGTTCCACAGCATGATCAAGAAAAGCCAATAAACCATCATAAAAACCGTCAGTGTTAAGCAAACCTAATGGCTTTTTGTGAATGTTGTAATGGGCCCAGGACGCAATGTTGAAGATTTCTTCAAATGTTTCCAAACCACCAGGTAACGCGATAAAGGCATCAGCATTGAGTAACATGTACGTCATTCGTCCGTGTATGCTCGTGACCTGAAACTCATTACCTATACTCGTACCGATGATATCTTTCCTTTCAGCCAAAGGCTTTATTGCGACACTGATGGTTTGCCTACCTCCAACAGTTGCAGTTACCGCGACAGAACCCCTCAGTCCTAAACTGCCTCCTCCATATACCAAATCTATGTTTCGGGTAGCTAAAGCCGTACCAAGCTCAGCAGCTGCCTTTGAATATTGTGGACTCATATCAGACTTTGGGCTACAAAAAACACAGATGTTTTTGAATTTACTACTCGAGGACTCTGCCATTTTTTTTTTTTTTCATAGAAAACTAATTATTTGTTATCAGTCATAAACACTTATTTAAAGAAGATGAAAGAGTAAAAGAACAGTTTTACGATGCTACACAGTATTGGTCAGAGGGAAAAGGAAATGTTAAGTGTAGAAATGTCAAAAAGAAAGCATAATCTTCGAGAAAAAAAAAATAAATAAATAAAACAAGCCGCTACAAATACAAAATTCAAAAAGTTCGGCGACGAAATGTCAAAAAGTAAACACAAACATCGAAAAAGTAAACACAAACATCGAAAAAGTAAACACAAACGTCAAAAAGTAAACACAGACATCGAAAAATTTTGAAAAGAGCTGCTAAAAATAAAAATGTTCGGTGATGAAACGTCAAAAGTAAACACACTTATCAAGAAAGCTTGAAACGACCTAAAAATCCAAAAGGACAGATAAGGAAAAGTAAACACAATTATCAAAAAATTTGAAACAGACTGCTAAACAAAGAAAAAAAATTGATTCTACAGTAGTTGTGATTGTGGCTCACATCTTCCTCTGGTTTTACATCCAGAAACGGCTTAAACAACTTCTATGAGTTGAGGATTGGCTTCTCATCCAATTTTCTTATAAACTGGCAAACAGGGTCTTTTACAGTCAGATTCCCAAGACTATAACGCTGTTTCTCTTTACTGAATAACTCCCATAAATCTAAAAGAATACGTTGAACTTTCCCACAAGGATGCGTCTCAAGAGTCTCACGGATGTTATCCAGAGACTCCTTACTCAGTCCATCCTTTATGCATTTGATTTTATCTTCTCGATTTATGGATAAATATCCAAGATTTTTACAGCTTGTGTCGCAGTTACATCTCGCACACTTATGACAGACTCCCATTCTTTTAGCTCTTCTCTTCTTTGAGTAAGAACTTCTTCCCAATCCTGGTAAACGTTTAATGAATGAATCATTCAACTCACCTGTTAGATGTACCTTAACTTCAATGATCCCTCGAATATGCTCTGGAAGACCTAAACATGTTAGTGCCCTCATTCTTTCGAGTCTACACTTGTAAATCTTTCTGAGTACATCTTGAGGTAGAGTAGGGAAATGATTTTTGAGTGCTGCAAGACTTGTCTCCATTTCTGAAAAAGAAAAGAAAATTATCAAAGAAAAACAAAAACACACAAAGAACACAATAACACACAAACAGAGAAAAACTAGCTAAAAAGAGAAAAACTTGGGTTGCCTCCCAAGAAGCGCTTAATTTATAGTCGTTAGCTTGACTGTTGAGAAACGCCTTAAGTTGGGTTTGAAAGCGCGATAGTGGATTTCTGTTGAGGCTCTCCACCATCCATGTAAACTTTGAGTCGTTGTCCATTGACTTTGAATCGACGATCTGCACTTTGAATTTCAACAGCACCATATGGAAAAACTTGAATAACAGTGAAAGGCCCAGACCATCTAGAGCGTAGCTTACCTGGAAACAAACGTAATCGTGAATTAAACAAAAGAATCTTCTGTCCTGGAGTGAAATCCTTGTTTAAGATCCGTTGATCATGCCACTTTTTGGTGCGTTCTTTATGCAGCTTAGCATTTTCATATGCACCATGACGAAGTTCATCCATCTCATTGAGTTGCAATCTTCGCAGAGCTCCTGATGCTCCTATGTCGAAATTCAACTTTTTGATAGCCCAGTATGCACGATGCTCTAGTTCAACGGGTAAGTGACATGCTTTTCCGAATACCAACTTGTATGGAGACATCCCAATCGGTGTTTTGAATGCTGTTCTGTAGGCCCATAATGCATCATCAAGCTTTTTCGACCAGTCTTTTCGAGATGCACTTACCGTCTTTTCCAAAATCCATTTCAGTTCCCGATTTGAGATTTCAGCTTGTCCATTGGTTTGCGGGTGGTATGCTGTAGCAACTTTGTGTTTGACTCCATATTTGGCTAGAAGAGCATCAAAATACCTATTGCAAAAATGCTTCCCTTCATCGCTGATGATTGCTCTAGGAGTTCCAAATCTGGTGAAGATATTTCTACGCAGAAAATTCACCATTACTTTGGAGTCATTGGTTGGTGCAGCAATGGCTTCAACCCATTTTGACACATAATCCACGGCCACCAGAATATAGAGATTCTTGAAAGACGGTGCAAATGGTCCCATGAAATCGATACCCCAAACATCGAACAACTCCACTTCCAAAATGTTGTTTAAGGGCATCTCATGCCTTCGCGAAATGTTACCTGTGCGTTGGCATTGATCGCATGCAGCAACATACGATTGAGCATCCTTAAAAATGGTAGGCCAATAGTATCCAGATTGAAGAATTTTGCCAGCAGTTCGATTGGCTCCAAAATGTCCACCATAATCAGAAGAATGACAATGGTGGAGAATATCTTGTGCTTCATCTTTTGAGACGCATCGTCGAAGGATCTGATCTGGACATAACTTGTACAGGAACGGCTCATCCCAATAGTAATGTTTTACGTCTGCCAAGAATTTCTTCTTTTGCTGCCATGAAATGTCAGGTGGATAAACTTTGTGAGAAAGAAAATTAACAAAATCAGCATACCATGGAACATTGCTTGTATCCAGAACAAAGAGCTGTTCATCAGGGAAAGTTTCTTTAATGTCTATGTCAAGATCCTCCTTATCCCCTCGTTGCTCTAGTCTAGAAAGATGGTCGGCCACCACATTTTCACTTCCCTTCTTATCTCGAATCTCTAAATCAAAATTCTTGTAACAGAAGGACCCATCGAATCAGGCGTGGTTTTGCATCTTTCTTCTCCATAAGGTATTTGATGGCTGAGTGACCCGTGTATACAATGACTTTGGAACCGATCAAGTACGGTCGAAATTTGTCGAATGCAAAGACTACAGCTAGAAGCTCTTTCTCAGTGGTAACATAATTGACCTGTGCATCAGTTAGTGTACGGCTAGCGTAATAAATGGTATGAAAAATCTTACCAATACGTTGTCCTAGCACGGCTCCAATGGCATAATCACTAGCATCACACATCAGCTCGAACGACAAAGGCCAATCAGGTGCAATAACGACTGGGGCTGTCACAAGGGCCTTTTTCAGTATCTCAAATGCCTCTTTACATGCATTATCGAAGTGGAATGAAACACCCTTCTCGAGTAAATTGCATAATGGCTTTGTGATCTTCGAGAAGTCCTTGATGAATCTTCTGTAAAACCCTGCATGTCCTAAGAAACTTCGAATGCCTTTGACAGATGTTGGTGGTGGCAGCTTCTCAATTGCCTCAATCTTGGCTCTATCAACCTCGATGCCTTTAGTTGAAACTTTATGACCTAAGACGATCCCTTCTTGTACCATGAAATGGCATTTCTCCCAGTTAAGAATCAGATTTGTCTCTTCGCATCTTTTCAGTACTTGTGCTAAGTTATCTAAACAAGAATCAAATGATGAGCCAAATACTGAAAAATCATCCATAAATACCTCAATGAAGCGTTCCACCATATCTGAAAAAATTGACATCATACACCGTTGGAAGGTGGCGGGTGCATTGCATAGACCAAACGGCATTCTCCGAAACGTGAACGTTCCATATGGGCATGTGAATGTAGTCTTTTCTTGGTCCTCAGGTGCTATAGAAATCTGATTGTAACCAGAATAATCATCTAGGAAACAGTAGTAAGGGTGACCTGCTAACCTGTCGAGCATTTGATCGATGAAGGGTAAAGGGAAATGATCTTTCCTGGTCGCCTTATTTAGTTTCCTATAGTCAATGCACACTCTCCATCCGGTTACTGTTCGTGTTGGAATCAGCTCATTGTTTTCATTGGTGACCACTGTCATGCCTCCTTTCTTTGGTACCACTTGCACCGGGCTTACCCATATGCTGTCCGAAATAGGATAAATGATACCTGCATCCAAAAGTTTAAGTACCTCTGCTCGGACAACCTCCTTCATGTTTGGATTTAAACGTCGTTGGTGCTCGATGGATGGCCGGTACTTATCCTCCATGAGAATTTTGTGTTGGCATATAGATGGGCTGATTCTTTTAATGTCTGCGATCGACCATCCAATAGCCATCTTGTGTTCTCGTAGTACTCTCAATAGCTTTTCCTCTTGTTCTCTACTTAGAGAAGATGAAATAATGACAGGTAGTGTAGATGAGGTACCTAAGAATGCGTACTTGAGATGAACTGGCAGTGGCTTGAGCTCCAACTCTGGTGGTTTTTCTGTTGATGGTACCGGTTGTCTCTTACTTGCTCCAAGCTCCTCGAAAGGTCGTCTGAAAAATATGGGAGATGAAGCTTCCAGTTGGTTAACACATTCTGTGATGTTTGGACTTTCTGAGTTTGGTGCTCCATGTAGGCAAGCTTTAAGTGGATCTTTTGGAGTGATGATTTGAAGTACTTCTTTGATACATTCACCCACTATATCTACCCTCATACAGTTATCAACATCGTGTGGATGTTTGAGAGCTTTTAGCATATTGAAGGTTACCTCTTCATCTTGAACTCTGAGTATGAGTTGACCTTTCTGTACATCAATAAGGGTTCTCCCTGTTGCTAGGAATGGTCTACCCAAGATGATGGGTATTTCTTGATCTTCCTCCATGTCTAGCACAATGAAATCCGCAGGAAATATGAATTTATCTACTTTTACCAGTACATCTTCTATAATTCCCCTAGGATATTTGATTGAACGATCAGCTAGCTGCAACGATACTGTAGTGGGTTTTGCTTCTCCAAAGCCGAGTTTCTTGAAAACGGAGAATGGCATTAGGTTGATGCTTGCACCGAGATCACATAATGCTTTATCAAAGAATGAATCACCAATGGTGCAAGGAATTGTAAAGCTCCCCGGATCTTTGAGTTTGGGTGGTAGCTTTTTCTGCAAGATTGCACTGCATTCTTCGGTCAAAGCTACCGTTTCATGTTCTTCCAGCTTCCTTTTATTTGAGAGGATTTCTTTCATGAACTTCACATAGCTGGGCATTTGTTCCAGAGCATCTGCAAAAGGAATATTAATTTGCAGCTTCTTAAAAACTTCCAGAAATTTAGAAAATTGCTTTTCTAATTTCTGTTTCTGAAATCTCTGAGGGAAGGGTAATGGTGGTTTGTATGGTGGCGGATTGTCTGGGAACAACTTTGACTTTGGCTTCTCTGCTTCTTGTTGTTCAACCATCACTTCTTCTTCTTTCTCGTCTGCTCTTTTGACAGGTTCTTTCAGCATTTTACCGCTTCGTAACGTGACAGCCTTCAGGTGCTCCCTAGGATTGGTCTCTGTGTTGCTTGGTAGGGATCCTTGAGGTCTTGCAGTCAACAAATTCGAGATTTGACCCATTTGTACCTCCAGATTTCGAATGGAAGCTGCTTGATTCTGGAGCGTGGTGTCTGTTCTCGTCATAAATTGAGTAGTGCTTACGGTGAGCTGAGCAAGTGCTTCTTCAAGCGACGGTTTGTTGGCCTGCTGCTGTTGAAGTGGTGGCGGATATGACTGTCTGGGTCGATCATTGCTTTTCCATGAGAAATTTGGATGATTCCTCCATCTTGGATTATATGTGTTGGAATACGGGTTATTTGGTTGTTTGTTGCCCACAAAAAATGCTTGATCTGTCTGGTTTTCATCGCATTGTCCGTTGGAATGATCCCCTCCACAAAAATCACAGGATGCTGACTGAGTATAAATGGCATTAGCTGTCAAGTTTCCAAGTTGCTTGGCTAATGTCTCGACCTGAGTGGAAAGCCTGGTTAACACATCATTTTCCTGTATTTCGAAAACTTTTTTCGGAACTGATCTTTCTGATGGCCATTGGTAGGCATTTGCAGCCATTTCTTCGCAGCCATTTCTTCTAGTAAGTCCCAAGCGGCTTGATGGGGTTTCCCCAAAAGTGCTCCACCAGCGGCGGCATCTACTAATGTTCTCGTGGAACTCCCCAAACCACTGTAAAATGTGTGTAGCTGCAACCAGTCAGCAACTCCATGATGTGGGCACCGTCTTAGCAGATCCTTGAATCTTTCCCAAGTTTCGTACAATGATTCTCCCTCAAGCTGTCTGAATGTGGCAATCTCGGTTCGCAGCTTTACAGTCTTGGCTGGTGGAAAGAATTTGGCCAGAAATTTTTGTGCCAAGATGTCCCATGTAGTAATACTCCTTGATGGCAACGAGTTGAGCCAACTTTTAGCTTTATCTCGATGGGAGAATGGAAATAATCTCAAACGGATGGCGTCATCAGTAACACCATTATGTTTGAACGTATCGCAGATTTCCAAAAAGTTGTCAATGTGGACATTTGCATCATCGTTCGGAGCCCCACTGAACTGATTGTTTTGTACCATCTGGATGATTGCTGGCTTAATCTCAAAGTTGTTAGCAGCAATAGTCGGTCGCCGTATCGCTGAAGTATTACCCACCGTGGGTAGAGCATAATCTCGTAATGCTCGAATTTCAGCATCTATTGGTACAATGTTCTGTGTGTTGTTGGATCCTTCAGCCATATCCATGAGTGCAGTACTTGCGGCCTTCCTTGCTTCTTTCCTATTCTTACGACAAGTTCTTTCAATTTCTGGATCAAATTGTAAAATTTCGCCCCCAGACTTTCTCATATACCAGAAAATTTACAAGTAATAAAGCAAATAAAAAATAAATAAATTACCAAATTAAAAATTGAGTTACGTAGTATTAGTATTAATTGAAACAAACAATCCCCGGCAACGGCGCCAAAAACTTGTTGTGCAAAATCGCAAGTGGACGAGCCGAACAAGTAATAAAGTGATGAGAAAAGTATCGTCCCACGAGGATTGTTGTTAATTAATGCCCAAAATTAAAATAACTCAACTTTTATTTGGTAGATGAAATTTGATTAAATGAGTTGATAACTATGACTAAATTTAATTGCAATTGAAAATAAATGAAAATTAATTCAATGAATAAAAACTCTAAGATTATGATTTCACCATAACTAATCTGTTCCTCCCCTTTGTTCTTTTTAACAAAAATTAATTATCCAGTTGCTAGTCGAGATTCCCTGAATTATTCACATAGCCCCTCCCGAGGTCTAAGGAAAATACCCTATAAAGATTAACTGCTATGTTCCCATGCAAGTCAAAACATTAAAGGATTCATTAAGATTTATAGATCTCTTTTATAGACTACACAAACCATGCAGGTATATTCCTATCCTACATGTAATTTATGACATTAAATACAATGAACTAGACACATAAATCAGCTTCCGCTATCATTATGATTAACGATTCAACTAAATAGTGGCCAATTATTTAGAAGCATTAAGAACAATATTAAATGCATCAACAAAGATAGAAAACTCTTAATTGAATTGAACAAAGGTTTGGAACATCAAAGTTAGGCTACATCATAACCTTAGAAAACAAATCTACTCCATAATAGAATTTACAAAAACTAGAAAATTAAACATAACAAGAGATAGGAAAACTTAGTGGATTGAAGCTTCACCGTAGAATTTCTTCCTCTGCTTTGCTCCTCCTCACCAAGCTCTCTCTCTCTTTCTCTAAACTACTTATTATTTTGGTTTATGATGGAATGCTTAGAATAGTGATTCTAAGGCCTATATATAGGCCAAATTCACCTCCAATTACATCATCGATTGCATCATCGTTTCCTGATTTTTCATCATTTTGCATCATCGCTTGCATCATCTTTCACCTACCCCATTCAAAGTCAACTTTCAAATTGCATCATTGCTTACATCATCGTTCACCTACCCCATTCAAGTCAACTTCTATTACATCATTGCTTACATCATAATTTTGATTACATCATTTCTTACATCAGCATGACATAATATTTATTTCTAGAATACCCTATCTTTAAACGACGATAATTTCTTTATGCGATCTCCGACTCGAGTAATTCTTGAGGCGATGAACTTGCTGAGAATGATATTCATTTTGTAGCGATGATCTTGTCTTGAATAATATTACTTGGTGGGGTCCACATGCGCATTTTTAACCAATTTTATTCTAAAAATAAAAATAAAAGAAATATGAAATAATTTACTTAATAATAAAAAAAAATATTAAAAACTAAGCAAGAATTCAAATTTAAAAAGATAAAATAACTCTATAAATATAAAGTTATCAACCACCAAACTCATCGTTCAAAGCAATCCCTCTTTTGAGCAATTGATCTCATAGTCCTCATACTTAAACATGAGGTCATTAGCCATATTGCTCAACAATTAATGTAATCCAAGCGATGTTGTTTTTCTTTTGTCGGGCTTGATAAGTCTTCCTGATCCTCTTTTGTTGAGTAGTAATATTGTGTTGAGGCTCAATCATAACATTTGAATGAGTCTCAACAGCTTTTTGCTCGTCAATGATGTATTGAATCTTTAAGTTCGAAATATCATAATTGTCATTAATCAGTTTTTCATTCTTGTTAAAATTCAGCCATGATGTTTGTAGATGTAGAAGCCATTTCCGATAATATATATATATATTTAATTGTAGCACACATAAATTTTAAGTTTTACTATATTTATTTGCTACAAATTTAGCCATGACGAATATAATGATAGGAATAGGAAGTTGTCGGGGCTTTTAATCATCTTCCATGTCCAAACATTCATAAAATTATATAACTCAGTGTTTTTGCACAAATCGACTCCAACATCATCATTTTAGAACACCCACATAAAACAATGTGTGCCAACAAAAACATAGATTATGTAAGACACAATAAACACCCTACATTTAATTTGGAAATTACTAGAATATTTATGTAAGTTTTGCTTACTTCAAAAGAAAAAGAAGAACTAACTATAAGAAGAAATTTGTTACATGGATGAAAATAAGACTAAGTAAACATCTTCTAATCCATCCTAAAGGGAATGTGGACTGTTATGCATGATCTTCTTAAAAAGTTGGTACACATTTTTTCCTAAATTCCAATTAGGAGAACAATCCTCATATTCAAATATCCTGCTGGCTGCTTTGGTATACCATTGTTGTTTTTCCAAACTGCTATATCTCAAAAGCCTAGCATAGCGGAGATTTGGATTTATACTCAACATAGCATGTTTTCGAATATTTGCACCAAAACGTAGACTTTCAGCAAACATAATTTCATAGAGTAATTCAAAATAGGAAATATCTTTTTCGTCTAACTTTCTTAATACCTCTGGCCTAATGTGATGCAACTCTACTAGTAAGACCATTAAAAGAGAAAGAGCTACATCTACCCAGGCCAGAGAATAAGCATTCCTACATTATTCCAAGCCAAATGGTGCATATAAACTCTCCAAACTTCAATAAATTCTCATTCAAGCTAACGCCAGAATTCATCTTGAAGTTTTCTAAATTCTTTGGAAACTCTACTCTTGTATCCCAAAAATGTTCTTCTTATTAATTTTTGGTTTAATTAGCTATGCTTAAAAATCCCATATCTAAGAATATAATGTAGTAGGAGTTTTGAGAATCCCACATCTGAAGAATATAATGTAGTGGGAGTTTTGAGAATCCCACATTTGAAGAATGTAATGTGATGGAAGCTTTGAGAATCCTAGATCTGAAGAATGTAATATGATGGGAGCTTTAGTGGGCTATAAATAAGTTCTTTAGCTAATTAGTTTTGTATCCCAAACAAGAATTACAAAAGATCAATATACTTTTATTATTCTTGTTTTCTCCCCATTTATTTCTGGGTATTGGGGTCTTACCCAGATTTTGTAATATTTTATTTTGGAGTTAGTGGAAGTTTTCAGCAGCGCCCGTAGACGTAGGTTTTATACCGAACCATGTAAATTCTGGTGTGTTCTTTCCTTTTTCACTTTACATTTATTTTTTTCTGCTTTATTAGTATTTGTTATTTATATTTAATAGCTAGCATTAATAGTTGTATATTCGTTTAATTTTCGTTGAGCACAACAAGTGGTATCAGAGCTCTAGGTTTCGATTGATCTGGGAAATAGTCTAGGACATTAGCTGGCTATTAAATATTTATTTGCAGAGCTTGGGTGTTATTTGGGAATAGTTACAATTTAGGGAAGCTTTGTAAAAAAAACTATAATTGTCTAAGGAGACTGGATTTTAAGTGGGACCGTTTGTGACCCTTTAGCCTTTCCTGAAAGCTTACCTTTTGAGTACTATTCATTTGATCATCAAGCTATTAGCATAAAACTTTTGGTATAAAGCAGAAATAGCAGTATCTTCATCGTCGCATGTAAAAATTGAAATAGAAAAATTTGATGGTCGAAATAATTTTGGCCTATGGCAAAGCGAAGTTACAGACGTCTTGTATCAATAATACTTGGATATTGCTCTGAAAAAAACAAGACCAGAGAATATTGAGAAAAGGGATTGGGAGAGGCAAAATGCGAAGACATGTGGTTTAATTCGCTCATGTCTCTGTAGAGAGCAGAAATATCCGTTCATGAAGGAAACCTCTGCTAGTAAATTGTGAAAGGCGTTAGAGACAAATATATGAAGAAAAGTAACGAGAATTGGCTATATTTGTTGAAGAGGCTTTACCGTCTTCAATTGAAACCAAGTTTGAATATTAGTGACCATATTGATAATTTCAACCGTTTGTTAGCTGATTTGTTAAATTTGGATGAAATCTTCAAAGATGAGCAGAAGGCCATATTATTGATAGGATCTCTTCCTAATAAATTAGATCATTTGTGCATTACACTTATTCATGGGAAAGAAAAACTGTCTTTTGAAGAAGTGTGTAGAGTTTTGCTTAATTATGAAATTCATAAGAAAGATCAGAAAGAGAATAGGGATGAATTAGTAGAGACGCTTACACTTAGGGGAAGAAGTAAGAGTCGAAAACAAGAAAGAAGAGGCAGATCACAGTCAAGAAAAAGATTTGATAAAGATGAATGTGTCTTTTGTCATGAGAAAGGGCATTAGAAGAAATATTGTCCGAAGCTACAGAAGAAAGATAAGGGCAAGAGTAAAGTTACTTCCGATGCATATGTAGCCGAACATGAGGAAGAAGATTTTGTGTTGGTTAATCTATCATCAACATCTGGATTTGGTGAGTGGATTTTATATTCGGGTTGTACTTATCATATGTGTCTACATAAAGAATGGTTCTTCCACTTCGAAGAGCTAGATGGTGGAATTGTGTTCATGGGCAATGATAACTCATGCAAAACTAAGGGGATAGGTTCAATTCGACTGAAGAATCTCGATGGATCGACTAGAGTTTTGACAAAAGTTTGATATGTACTAGATTTGAAAAAGAATCTTATATCATTAGGAGCCTTAGAATCTAAAGGCTACACTGTATCTATCAAAGACGGAGTTATGAAAGTTGTATCTGGGGCTTTGGTGATAATAAAAGATACAAGAAAGAACAACTTGTACTACTACGATGGTAGTACAGTTACTGAATCAGCTACAGTAGTATTAGAGAAGGATGCTGATTCAGATATGATCAAGTTATGGCATATGCGTCTGAGACATGCAGGTGAGAAAGCTTTAAGTAGTTTGGTAAATCAAGGCTTGTTGAAAGAAGTAAAAGCCTACAAGTTAGATTTTTATGAATATTGTGTTCTAGGAAAGCAGATGAGAGTGAAGTTTGCAACTGCAATTCATGATACTAAAGGTATTTTAAATTATGTTCACTCTGATGTGTGGGGACCCACTAAGACAGCCTCCTTAGGTGATAAACACTATTTTGTTATATTTGTTGATTACTTTTTCAGAAGAGTTTGGATATACACGATAAAGAAAAGGGATGATGTACTCGAGATTTTCCTTAATTGAAAAAAGATGGTTGAGACTCAGACTAGAAGAAAGATTAAGCACCGTAGAACAGATAATGGAGGTGAATATTACAGTAAATCTTTTAGAGAAGTCTGTCAAGATGTAGGTATTGTTTATCATTTTACAGTTAGACACACACCATAACAGAATGGGGTGGCAGAACGCATGAACCGAACATTACTGGAGAAAGTTCGGTGTATGTTGTCCAATGATAGGTTGGGCAAGGAGTTTTGGGCAGCGGCAGTGACTTATGCATGTCGTCTTATTAATCGTTTACTGTCAACAGTGATCGGTGGTAGAATTCCATTGGAGGTATGGTTTGGAAAACCTATTACTGATTATGATTCTTTACATGTCTTTGGTTGTTCTGCTTATTATCATATAAAGGAATCTAAATTGGATCCGAGGGCAAAGAAAGCTATATTTGTGGGGATGTCTTCATGGGTGAAAGGGTATCGTCTTTTATATCAAAATTCAAAGAAGTTAATCTTCAGTATGGATATTACTTTTGATGAGTCTTTGATGCTGAAAAATAAAATAGAAGATATTGTTAAGGGTAATCTGTAATAGGTGAAGTCTACTCGAAAGCAGGTGGAGTTTTTTCAGAAACAGATAGAGTCAATAAATAATCCAACTAGAATTGTTAATACAGATGATGACACTTCTATGACAGATGAGGTTACTGAAGAAGAAGTAGAAGAAGAGGTTCCTACCCAAGAATCTTCACAGCAACAGGAATCAATTGCAACAAATAGGCCAAGACGTGAAATTCGTAGACTTGCTCGTTTTGCTGATATGGTGGCCTCTGCACTTCGAATTGTAGATGATGATGTTCCTTTCACTTATAAAGAAGCAGTCCAATGTTCTAAAGTTGATAAGTGGAAGAAAGCTATGGATGAAGAAATGTAGTCTCTTCGGAAGAATGAAACTTGGGAGCTAGCTCAACTACGGAAGAATAAGAAGGCAATTGGGTGCAAATGGGTGTTTACTAAGAAAGAGGGATTTTCTAACAAAGAAGATGTTCGCTACAAGGCAAGGTTGATGGTGAAAGGCTACGCTCAGAAGGAAGGGATTGACTATAATAAGGTATTTTCTCCAGTTGTGAAACACTAATCTATTAGAATTCTATTGGCCCTAGTAGCTCAATTGGATTTGGAACTAGTTCAAATGGATGTAAAAACTGCATTTTTACATGGTGATTTGGAAGAGAAAATCTATATGACTTAACTAGATGTATTCAAGGTTGCTGGTAAGGAAAATTGGGCTTGCAAATTGAAGAAATTGTTTTATGGTTTGAAACAGTCTCCTAGACAATGGTACAAGCGATTTGATCAATTTATGATAGGACAAAAGTACACCAGAAGCAAATTTGATAATTGTGTATACTTTCGAAGATTATAAGATGGTTCATTCATCTACTTGCTCTTATATGTTGATGATATGTTGATAATTTCTAAGAGTATAGTGGAGATTGAGAAGCTAAAAACTCAGTTGAATTCAGATTTTGAAATGAAGGATTTAGGTGAAGCTAAGAAGATTATCGGTATGGAGATCAGTAGAGATAGAGGAAAAGACAAGGTTTGTTTGACTCAGAAGTAATATCTGATGAAGATATTACAACGTTTTGGTATATATGAACAGTCAAAACCTGTAAGTACGCCACTTGCTCCTCATTTCAAGTTGAGTGCATCATTATCTCCGAGTACTGATGAAGAACGAGAGTACATGTCTCGTGTTCCGTATTCTAATGCGGTTGGCAGCCTAATGTATGCTATGGTGTGTATAAGACTTGACATTTCGCAAGCAGTTGGAGTTGTGAGTAGGTATATGCATGATCCTGGTAAAGGACATTGGCAAACTGTGAAATGGATTCTACGGTACTTGTTAAAAACCGTAGATTTTGGTTTGGTATTTTAGAAGGAAAATTCATTTGGTCAGTTTGCAATCGGATATGTAGATTCAGATTATGCTGGTGATTTGGACAAACGACAGTCAATTATTGGATATGTATTCACTCTTGCGAGAGCTCCAGTAAGTTGAAAGTCTACTTTACATTCAACAGTTGCTTTGTCTACGATAAAAGCAGAGTATATGGCAATGACAGAGGCTGTGAAGAAAACAATTTGGTTACAAGGATTACTGGTAGAGTTGGGAGTGAGACAGAAGAATATTACTATTTACTCGGATAGTCAAAGTGTCATTCATTTAGCAAAGAATCCAGTATTCCATGTTCGCACCAAGCATATTGATGTCTGATATCACTTTGTGCTGAAAATTTTGAGTGAATGGTCAATTCTCTTACAGAAAATTGGGACTGCTGATAATTCTACAGATATGATGACCAAAGTGGTGACAACAATCAAGTTCAACCATTGTTTGGACTTGATCAATATTTTGAAAGTCTAAAAAGACATATATGAAGGCATTGCTGAAGATTAATACGCCAAGGTGGATATTTGTTGATTTTTGGCTTAATTAGTTATGCTTGAAAATCCCACATCTGAAGAATATAATGTAGTGGGAGTTCTGAATATCTCACATCTGAAGAATGTAATGTAGAAGTTTTGAAAATCCCACATCTGAAGAATTTAATACGGTGGGAGCTTTAGTGAGCTATAAATAAGCTCTTTAGCTAATTAGTTTTGTATCCCAAACAAGAATTACAAAAGATCCATATACTTGTATTATTCTTGTTTTCTCCCCATTTGTTTCTGGGTTTTGGGATCTTGTCCAGAGTTTATAATATTTTGCTTTGGAGTTAGTGAAAGTTTTCAATAGTGCCCGTGGACGTAGGTTTTATACTGAACCACGTAAATTCTGGTGTGTTCTTTCCTTTTTCGCTTTGCATTTATTTATTTTTCCTGCTTTATTAGTATTTGTTATTTATATTTAATAGCTAGCATTAGTAGTTGTGTATTAGTTTAATTTTCACTGCGCACAACACTTCTATATTATATTCATTATCTGTGTCACTAGATTCATGCACCGGAGACATTTGACCCACATAATAGGCATCATCCTCATCGTCAACATTGTACATGTCACCCAAATTAGATGAAGCATCCACATCATGCATATCATCCACCTGCAAAACATGTTAATTAAAAAATTTTATTGATCATTAAATTTATAGGTTAGGGAGATTTAAACTAAGACATTAAATTTTAGCTTCATCTAAGACTAAATTTTTTGCATCGCATTAATAAAATATTATATTATATTTTATTTCTTAATATTTTCTCTAAAAAAGCAAAATAAACAAGCAAAATTAATAAATTAATTTATTTTTAAATTTTGCATTTTTAATTGAATAAATTTAATATTTTAATTGTGTATTAAAATTAGGAAATAAACTAAAATAAATAAATAATAATTAAAAAAAACAAAAAAAGAAGTAAAAACATATTTATGTAGTTTCTGTTTTTCATATTTTCGAGCCAATCTTTAAAGGATTTGTTCTCGCTTTACACTAAAAAAAATGATCCTTATATCAATGGAAAGCACAAATTGTCTACTTTCTAATTGCGCAAAATATTAGGAAAAAAAAAGTCCCTATAAAAAGTTATGACTTAACCAATAGCTCAAGATCAAAGAATAAATAAACTCTAGAATGGTAAATTTTGCTCACCAAAAATTATTTCAACATCATTAATCATATATCAAGCATATAATCACATAGTAAAGAAAAATGTGTGTAGTGTTATGCTTATTCAATACACTATGATTAACATGCCAAAATCCAATTAAACAGAGCCTAACAATGAAACTACCAAAAAAAACAATCTCAACATGCTTTGATACCAATAAAAGTCTCTTATCATATACATTTTAAAGTATAATTTATTAGGTAGGCTTGATGAAAGATTTTCAACTCTTACCTTGAATTGAAGTTTTGCAAGCCTTTAATTCTTAAGAAATCACCAATAAGAACTCTTTCCTCTGTTCACAACATACATGTCCAAGCTTTTGATGTACGTGTCTCTTGATGATAATTGTATTTAATGTTGGTTCTTCATTCTAGAGAGTACAAAGAAGTGTCGGTTTTCTTCAAAATTGAGGTTATAGGCATATCATTGTGCCTTCTACTCATTTATAATTCAAATTATGAAGTACTAATTGCTTAAGTAGTTATCAAGCCACTTTGTAATTGCTCAAGCAGTTAGTATACAAATGGGAAGTCCATTCAACCCATATAGGTTAGATCAGTTGAATAAGTCGAATAAATTAGAACCATTAGAGGCACGGTTTTAAAAATCGGCCACCTAGGAGCTAGGCAGCTGCCGGCGGCTCGAATTGGGGTGTTTTTAGACAATGTCCACCTGGGGTCACCTAGGTCGATTAATCGGCCTAGGTGGCCGATTAAATCTTTTAGTATATATATATATATATATATTTTTGGGGGTTAGTTGACCGCCTAAGCACCCTAGGCGCTAGGCTTTGTGCTATCACTTTACTAGCTCCCAGCACCTTTTACAATATCGCTATAAGGGCAAATCTGATTCTGGTTCACACAGATATACAAGGCCTATTTTATCCCATTGACAAGGGTGGCGCAAAAGTACTAGTATCATCACATATTCAAGCTATAGAAAAGAGTAACTATGTTAGACTACGAGTATATTGTTTTGATTCATAGTTTAACATATGCTAAAATTCTCTTTAGTCAACTCTAATTTGACATTAGACAACTTCTTTAAGAAGAACATTTAACAATTAGACTATGAAAGCTTGTCAAATGAAAGATTCTAATGAATTTAACCATGAATACTAAGTGTTTGGTGATAATTCAAAAAATTAAAATGGTAAATTAAGTACCTATATGTATATCTTATTCTCTTATAAAGAAGAAGCAAAAGTTATGATCCCTAAGAGAGGAGATCCAAATTATGATGTCCACAAAATAGTACACATTAACGTTGTAGTCCCATGTATTAACAACAGAGACTTCAAATGTTAATATTTAGACATCCCATTAAAGAATCATGATTGTACGTACATAATTACAAAACTTAATACTAAGATTCTATCTAGTTATTTTACATGATTGGTGATATACCATAATCAATAAAAGAATAGGAAACACAATTATACCAATAAGTAAATACTTATGCAAATTCAAGAAAAGAAGTTGCAAAGATTGAAGAAATACCTCTACCATTCCTAAGGCTCTAAAATGCAGAGAATGAGATTCAACACTCCCTCTAGGAGATGGCTTATTCTATCAAGTCCACCCACCCATTTCTTATTTTGGTTGCAATGACTAACTCTTCTTCTTGTTGATCAAATTATCATCTTGATCTGGATCTCTGCTAGACCGTAATTGCTTGGTTTTTCTTTATCAACACTCAAAATTCATATCTATGAGTCAGAAAATTGGAGTTGGTTTAGTCTATCAATTCCAACCATTTCTCGTTGTGGTTGCTGTGGCTCTTTCTTTTTTTTTTTTTTTTTTTTTTTTGGTTTTCGCGTTGATATGATCTTTGTCTAGATCTAGATTTTTACTAGGCTTTAATTGCTTGGTTTTCCTTATCCAACTCTCAAATCTTCCTCAATGAGTTTGAGAAGGAGAAGCGACTAGTGTATTGTTGAAGTTTGGTGGCTGATGGAGTGCAGTGGATGGGTTTTTGGCAAAGATTTGAAAGGAGAAGAAACCCTAGTATCTAAACAAAGAGAGAGAAAATAAAGAGATGTGAAAGGGAGAGTTGGTAGCTAGGTTCACTATACTCCAAGAGTGCAAATTTTTAAGGAGAAACACTATTTGATGATGTGTACCTGCTAGTTAATCATGTTTGTGTGGGCATGATTTTTCAAAATTATTACTAAATTGGTTTGAATTCAAGTTTGTTGTAAATGTATGTAAACCTTTAAGGTAAGCTACCTTAATCAACCTTAACTATATACCAAGGTAAAAACACTTACCATTTACATGACATGATAAGGGTTTCAATTAAATAGTTTTCATCCCTTTTTTGGTATGTAATTATTTATTGATTGCGTTATGGATCACAGCACATCTCCATTATTATTATTATTATTATTATTATTTAAAAAAAAAAGATCGAAGAACAACAATGTCTACATATTTATTTACTTAGGGATTATTCGCATGAAAGATATTTAGTTCCATAAAAACCTACAGAGTATGTTTAGTGTGGTTCCTCTAAAGTTTTTATAATGTCAATAGTTCTTTTAATTTAGTTTCTGTTGTATACTAAGAGAGTTTTAATATTTAAAAAAAAGAAAAAAACGAAAACTCTTTTATGTCTACTAAGATTTTGAGCTATAATTGACGTTGGTTGTCCCAAATACCTTTATTTAATTTGATTAAATTTAAGAAATTTCTCTTGAATGCAAAACTTTATTTTATTGTTCAAATACCCATCTATCATTTGTTAAACCAACTATGGTATAGTTTATGTTAATATGTACAAAAGCTGCATAGGACTTCAATTAGGCCAATATTAAGGGATGTTTCTGCAATTAACTTTTTAATCAATTTCTGCCTTCTAAATTAGAAGTAAATTTAGTTTTAAATTATTTTAGATTTCTAATGTATTAAATCTTGTATTTGCAAGTCTATTCTTTAATAGATTTCTGCGATCGCCAAACAAGGCAGATTCAGCAACAAAAGTTTGCATATCAATGAAGAGACAATGAAAGCAGCACCAATGAAGGCACCATAATGGATTTTTTTATTTTGTGTCTTCATACATAATCAAGGATCTTTAGTGAGTAAATTTCCTATCTTTTGCTCTCAGTTTCATGCAAAAATTAAATGAAGCTGCCATAAATTGACTTAGTTTTAGCAATTTGAAAAGACAAGAATATATGAGTGACATGAGCACGAACATACTCTATACGTTTTGCCTATCTGAAAAAGTAGGCAAAGTTTTTTCGTTTGAGAAGTGAAGTGAACTGGTAACTTTGATTTTGATGTTATTCCCAACACATTGTGAAAAACAGAAAAAAAAAATTGAGCCTATGAATGTGCAGCTTTTACTTACACAGTAA
This sequence comes from Dimocarpus longan, assembly GCA_022984855.1. Taxonomy (NCBI): domain Eukaryota; kingdom Viridiplantae; phylum Streptophyta; class Magnoliopsida; order Sapindales; family Sapindaceae; genus Dimocarpus; species Dimocarpus longan. The sequence goes on along the minus strand of CM041014.1, from coordinate 33,012,605 downwards.
TATATATTTTTGAAGTCACTTATTGTGCCCTGTTAGTCATATTAATATATATTTTTGGTTGCATTTAGGAGTAACTGGTGCAATATAGATATTTAATGGTACGTTAGAGGTGGTGTTGTTACATGAATGGTTTCTGTTGGTCAACACGGACTATGGGAGTAATAGATATGGCCATTGTTCTACTTTTGAATTCATTTGTGTGCCTAAACATACAAAATTGTAAACTTCCGATCCTTTTGCTCCCAATTTTATTTGGTGCTTAATATTTGAAGTACCTGGTATCGGATGTGAATCTGAGAGGTCTGTTTCCTTGTTTTCTCTCGTCTATTTATAAGCTCTTTTGTGTATCAGCATTTCTAGCTCCTTATTGATCTAGCCATGCTCAATCAAATAATGTCTCATATAATTTTTTTTTTCTTTTAGTTTTCATCAGCTTGAGGATGTTAAGATTTATATAATCTAATAAACAGTAAACTCGGTAATTAGCAGATAGCGAAGGTCAAACTCCATTATTTTTTGTCTACCTAAATAAAACATAAATGAATGGCTATGGGCGTAAATATATTTAGAAAGGTATGTTCCTCTAGGTGATCACTGTTAGGCTAGATTGTCTTTATTGTTTTGCACGGTTTGAAAGCCATTTTCAAAAACTAAGAATTTACTCCTAAATTTGGATTGTACTATTTTGTATAAAAAATCCGTCTATTGTGGTATTCAAACTTAATTTCGACAAATACCCTGCAGAACATTGGTGCTTTTCTCCAGACTGAATCGTGAATGTATTAAACTCCAAGCAAGTTTTAGTTTCAGAGAAAAATGTTGAACTCCGGCAAAACCAAATACAAGGAAAGGAAGAGATGAAAATTTAAAAGAGAGAGGTTTCTCTCAATAAGTCAAAGAAGCATGATAATTGAAGAAATGAGAGAGTTGAGAGAGATGAGGTAGAGATGGATGGCACTCAAATGTATAGTTCAGGAATTTCATTTTTACTGGTTACAAATTTGATATAGATCTTCATTTATACTTATGTTAGTAACTTGATTTTAGTTACTGAATATTCGTTGTTCTGAATTCCTTATAGTTTAATTTGATTGGTTATTTTATATTTGTTTACGAGAAAAGAGTGGTAAAATTTCAAGGAAATTTTGTTAAATAATTTTTAATTCAACAGGCAGAATTGTCATGTTAAAGAAGGTAATATTGTGAATTATTATTATGAGTCTTTTATAGTGAATAGAGACTAAAGTAACTTTTAATAAGGATTGTTTTCGATATATTTGAATTTGAAACTATTATTTGTGAATATTTATGATTTATAATTTCGGATAATAATATAAATTATATATGATGTTTTTGAATATTTATGATTTAGAGTTTTTAGATAAATGAAATTTTGGAGTTTGAATAAAGTTTCAAATTAACTCTTGAAAGGTGTGTACAATTTTATACTTGTTTTGTGGTGTTATTAATGCAATGAGTAAAGGTACTTTAGTTGAGTATCAAAGTTGCGTAATGAAAGTATGGTGTTAAATCATTTGTTTGAGAAAAATTATGCATATTAGGTTTGAAATTAAGTTATGAAATAGTAGATCTGAACTTGGAGATAATTGAAAGAGACTTATGTAAATGTAATATGACGTTGTTGTCATAGAAAATGATCTTGAATGATTTAATTATTTCCAAAGAGTATGAAAGAAAAATGATAAAAATGTGTTATTAATTGTTCATTGGTGGATATTGATTCGTTATTCGAAAGTTAAGAGGACCATATGAGGTGTAATAATTACATGGAATAATTTATTAAGTTTAGTTTATCATTATCAGTGATAAAAAGGAAAATGATTATTATCCAGAATAGTTGTAAATATGATTATTCAGAAACGTATAAGTACAATAATTGATTAGATTTTAATTGAAGAGTTTTGCTTAATGATTGTCTATATATGTGTAAATTGTTATGGTTTTCGATCTTGTATATGAGGAAATTTATATAATATTCTATCAGGGTACAATTATGATTATTGAAGAGTTTTATTGAATGACAGTCTAGGTTGGTGTGAAATGTTGTGGTGTTGAATTCATAATCTTATGTATGTGGAAAATTTTGGAGATTAATTGAGAATAAAATTATTACAGAATGACAAATATTGCATTAAGAAGATCCGTAAATTTCAAGGGTGAAATTTTATATATAGGGATAATTTATAAAGTCCGAATTTTAGTGGACCCAAGAGAATAATTTGAGCCCAAAATGGAACCAATAAATAAGCCCAATTTAAGTGTAAGCTCAAGTAATAATTTTTGTTGAATTTATTGAAATCTATTTTATTGTTTTTAATTTGGTCCAGTTTAAATTTTATAATGATATAAGCAATAAGACAAAAGTCCAATATAAGTGGAATACAGTGGCCGTGTCATTAAGTGGACGAAATGTCCACAAAACTTGTGGACTTTTAATAAGGAAAATAGAATAGTCAAAATGAATTGAGAGAGCCAGGTGTGAGAAAAAGACAATAATGAGATTGAAGTAGGTAATAGGCGGTCAAAAGCAAAGTCAAGGAAAGCAAAAACAGAAACAAAGAAATATATATATTAATGATTGGAATAAACCTAGAGATCAGTTGAGACCGTCAGGATTTGACTCTGGACGTGGTCCGAAGAATAATTCCCATTCAGGAGAGAGCACCTCATGCAAAAGTAGGGAAAACCTACACAAGAAAGGGGGAAGATCCACGTATTAAACGGTGGGAGATGTGTTATCTTGGTGTAACCATGCATCACTTACAAGAGAGCAAGCATACTAACAAGTGAAGCTATCGTTCAGCTACGAAATATATATATAATAATTCTACCATCAGTACCTCATAACTTTGAAAACTTAGGACAAATCAATTAAATTCATTTATTGCGCTCTCTCTCCCAAAATAAATTATCACTCCAATTAAGTTCAAATATAATGGATGATTTTGATATGTTTGTCCTAACTTTAGATATTGATAGTATAATTATCCTCTATATATATATATATAAATGGTGGGCCAATTTAAGAGTAGAGGCTACATTTTTTTTTTTCTTTTTTTAAGAGAAAATGGTCAAACTTTGTGGCTAAGAAAGAAAGATGATAGTGGAAATATTTTAAAACAAATAGCTTATACTGTTTTTCATATGAAGTAATCTATTGTTCTGAAAGCAACTCAATAATTTTTTCTCTGGTAATTTGTTTGGGAATGGATGTGCAATGAGGAATATGGAAAGAATCTATAGTAAGCAATAACGTTTCTGCAGTGCTAGGTAATGAAAGATCAAGAGCATGATCTTGAATTCTCTAAACTATTTGATGATATAGAGTGATAGAGATAGATCCTGATTTTTGCATGGCTCTAGTATCTGTAACTAGACTTGCAAAGCAATAGAATAAAACTTATCTTTGAGAGAAATGTTAAAATTTGGCTTTAAAGTGAAAACAATTGTACCAACATTCAGGGTGATTTGAATAGTAGCAAGACAAGCATGATGGTATGAAGCATACCGAGTGTCAAGTAAGGCCATTCTGTATGAAATAGGAAGACCTTTTCGGCCATAGTATGTGATTGTTATTCTGATGGCACCAAAATGGATAACCATTGTTGTATTGAAGATTGAGGAATTTCTAAAAGAACATATTGTTCTTCTGGACAAGCAGGGATGGGACAAGCATTAAATCGAGAAGAATGAACATATTCTTTTACAAGTTTTTTAGAAGACTTAACTAGAGTTTTTACAGACTGAGTAAAGGAAGTGGAAGACTTAAGGTAAGCAAAATAAGGGTTTAGAGGAGGAGGAATAGTATCTGGAAGAACTTGTGTATCTGGGAGATAAGTGATTTTATATAAACTATTAGTTTTAGAAGAAAAAGATGGAGAAATAGAAGTACTAGGAGCAATAGAAAGAACAAGAGAAGTAAAAGTAGTCATGGGATGAGAGTACTTGTCTAAATACAACCTGTAAGATAAATGGTGAAGAGGCTCTGATACCAAAAAAGGGATAGAAACTGATCCCTTATCAAGATTCTCACTCTCAAATTTCTCAAAGCTAATCTCCAGAATTGCCAAGAGATTAATCACTCTTAGAAACTGATAGGAGTGCCAGTATGATTGACTCTGACTGCCCTAACTCTCTTCTTAAAATGGAACTTACTGGTTAGGCTAGACTCTTTCCATTTCCAGAAATAACTCATCAAATAGAGTTCTCTGGATTAATACTAAACTATTGGAAAGTGAGAATAAAGATAAAGAACTGGGTGATTTCTTTCTTTATCTCAATATTTTGAGATATTTCACCATTTTCATAAGTAGTATTTAGACAAGGAGGAAGAATTTAGCTGGAAAACATATTTTTATTACTGATTGATCTGGTTGATCTCCTCTATTTACAACAAGGAGGATGAGTCCTTTTATAGGAGATGGACTGAAGAAAAATACAAAGAAGATGGCATCAGTGATGACATCAACGACTAATAATACAGACTAATAATACTAGTGGTCAATAATGTAAAAGTAACATCATGGATACAACAAATCAGGCCTTTTGCAACATGCAAAATGTGTTGCTAAAAGTTTTAATAACACGTATCTGTATGTTGTTGAAGCCTGTGTTGCTAAAAGTGTCACGTGCTTTTGTAATAGTCAATACATATTGTCTTAGATATAATCACAATATACGACATATGTTGTTATTGTTAAACATAACGCACGGTGCATGTTGCCTTACATGTTTATGACAACATGCTATGTGTTGTGGGTATTTTTAGTAAAATGAATAAAGCCCAGAAACGAAGGCCCATTGTATCGCCTTGTGAGGGGAAGCCCGAAAAGGCCTGGTCAAAATAGACAGAAGTCAAAAGGAGGTAGCCATTAACTTGTGTACCCGAGGACACCTGATTACACATAAGGCCTGATCGATGATTGATTGTCATAACGACCAGGAATTCTGCTCGTCCGCTTGACTGAGGGACAGTTAAGTTTGCTCGTCTGTCCGATAAAGAAGGCATTAGGCCAATGGAGCGGTCTGCTCGTTTGAGGCAATGTCTGATCGCTGGATAAGTTATTCATAAGAATTGACCGATTGACCTTCTGGAAGGGGAATCAATTCAAAATAGGAAAGGTGACGGTTTGCCTATTCTCATGCAAATCAAATACTCTTGGAAATTGCTATATGCGCGGGAGAGATAATCTCGAAAAAGATTATCCTAATTAATGTATATTATTTTTTGCCTTATCTGTAAGATTCTTAAGCCTATTCTGACTGTAACATCTCCAATATAAATAGGAGATGGAATTCAATGTAAAGGGCAGAGTGAAATAAAATACAATTACTCCGGCAGTGAGAAGGGGTAATTGTCGTGGACGTAGGCCATTGTTTCTTGCCGAACCACGTAAAAAGTCTGGTTGTCTTGTTGGTTTTGGCTTTAGTATTGTGTGTTTCGTGTGTGGTTTGTCATATTGCAGGTGTCGGGCTTAAAAGGACTGGGTTGACCAAAATCGAGTGTCAACATCTTTTGGCGCTAGAAGGAGGGCCCAAAACTGCAATTTGACGATTTCGTTTACTTTTCTCTTTTTGTTGTGATTTGCTGACATGGCCAGGATCAAGACAACCAAGGTGGTTGCGACAGAAGCTGACCCATCTGAGGGACACCAAGGCCAGGGTCAAGTGGCAAGGACGTCTAGTGTAGCCTTGCCTCTACCTCCTCCGCATCTGGCAGCAGATGGTGCAGATGCTGCCGTAGCTTGGCAACAACGTCAGGAGGCACGTCAGGAGGCGTTAAAAAATGCGGTGGCACAATTGGCTGAAGCCATTAGAACTCTGACGCAGGCCCGTGCCCATGAGACTCCTAGAAACATAATCCCTCAACCTCAGCACCAATCGGGAAGGAACGAGCCCGGTAGGGTAAGAGAGCAGCCGGCGGTTTCTGTTCGTTCCTCAAACATACGCCCTAGAAGGGAGGGACGCCTAGTCCACGAAGAAGAAGTGGCTCCGCATCCTCCTGATCAGAGAATCAGAGTGAATCAAGATGGTAGCCGCCGCGTGGAGAATAACAGTAGGGACGAAAGAATTCAGCGGCATAGGGGAGAACGAATGCGTCAACCGGAACTTCCCCGGGCAGGAAATTCTCACAGAATGAATGAGTCGCGAGAAGGAGTGTCTCCAGACCGAAGGAGGTCGCAAACTCATTTCTCGGAAGATGGGAGTAGGAGGAACCGTCGGTCCCCGGTAAACAGGAATGAACGACGCGACCCAATGGTGCAAGAATTAATGCAGAGGGTTCAGCAGTTAGAAACCAGGCCCGAAATCCATGGCCGAGCAAGGGAGCGGGAAGATAGAACTCCGTTTTCAAGAGAGATTGAAACCCAGTTGCTGCCACCAAGATTTAAACTCCCGAACATCCCACTTTATGACGGAGATAGTGACCCGTATGACCATCTGGATACCTTCAACGTACAAATGGATCTGCAGACCTCCAACCCTCTGGTTAAGTGTAGGGTGTTCCCAACGACATTAGGGAATGTGCCGAGGACGTGGCTGAGGAGTCTTCCGGCCCATAGCATAAATAGCTGGGATGAGTGTCAGAGAAAATTCAAGGACCAGTATAAGGCGCTGAGAAAGCAGCTCGCACCTACTTGCCACTTGGCAACTATCTTTCAGAAGCGGGAAGAGACCCTAAGGGATTACATCGCCAGGTTCAGGCGCGAGGTAAATAACTTAGAAAACCCTTCTGATGAAAGTATCTTAACCGCAATCTCTGCAGGACTGAGGAAGGATGGAAAGCTATATAAAAGCATCTACAGGAATCCTATGAAAAGCCTGGGAGAATTCTATGATCGAGCAGCAAAGGAGATTTGCTGGGAAGATACCTTCGGGCATAAGAAGTCCAGCGAGCAGAAAAACGGGGCGAACAGTTCACGCCAAGGGAAAAAGAGGAGTCAGCGCGAGAATGAAGAGAGTGGTCATAAGCACCGTTCCAACAATCAGGTAGCGAAACGGTCAAAAAGCGAGTCCCGCAGGAAGACATCTCCACCAAGAGATCGCTATCAGAATTACAGCCTCTTGACTGACAGACAGGACAGGATATTTGAAGCTGAGAAAAGGCGTGAGAACTTCGGAAAGCCCAGATCTACAAATATCCCGAAGAGATTTCAAGATCCAAAGAAATACTGTGCCTATCATAGGGAAAACGGGCATTATACTTCGCAATGTAGGGAACTCAGGGATGCTATAGAGGAACTAATCAGAAGAGGTCGCTTAAGAGAGTATGTGGTGCGGCCAGAAAATCAGCATCCCCAGCAAGGGCATCAGCCAGTACAAGAATATCCTGACACATCCCGTCAGCCTATCCAGCAGCAGCCACAACATGCAACTGATCAAGGCCACTTACCTGCTGTAAGGACCATTTTTACTATTCATGGAGGACCACGCATTGCGGGTACATCCAATAGAGCCCAAGAGCGCTATGTGCGGGAGGCCAGCCGTGTCGTACTAACGGGTCATAATGAAGTGGAAGGGCCGGTCAAGAGGGCCAGAGTATCTTCAGGAGGCATAATGTTTAGTGAAGAAGATGCCAGAGGGATACGGTGGCCCCATAATGATGCACTGGTCATCAGGGCAAGGATCGGCAATGCTGAGGTTAGAAGGATAATGATGGATACGGGCAGCTCAGTGAATGTGATGTATAGAGGATGTTTTGAACAAATGGGCTTATCTTCTGAACAGTTGGCTCCGTCCCCGGAACCCCTCTTTGGCTTTACAAGAGATACAATCGTGCCGCTGGGGTAGATTAAACTTCCACTCGCCATAGGAGACTTGGACAAACAAGCTCTTACAATGGCCGATTTTTTGGTCATTGATTGTCCTTCGGTATATAATGTCATCCTTGGAAGACCTGCTATGAATGACCTCGATACAGCAATATCTACCCGAACGCTTACTGTTAAATTCCCTACTCCAAATGGGATAGGATGTGTCAGAGGGGAGCAGGAAATGGCAAGAAGGTGCTATAAAAACGCGGTAAAAGCTAGGGTCAAGGGAAAAAAGGTTAGCATGGTGACCGAGGAAAAGAAACATCCGGTCAGCACTATAGGAGTCAGTCAGGACCTGGATCCAAGAGAAGTAGATGAAGATCGAGCAACTGGCCCTGTGAAAGAATTGGAAGATGTGCAAGTTAGCGAGCAGGATTCCAAACGATGTCTGAAGATAGGGAAGGATTTACTCCCAAACCTTAAAGAACAGCTCGCAGGTTTCTTAAAAGAAAATTTGGATGTCTTCGCATGGAATCATAAAGATATGGTAGGAATTAACCCGGACGTAATGTCGCATAAGTTGAACATTAGTCCTCTGCATAAGCCGGTTCGTCAAAAGAGAAAACCGATGACAGAGGAGCGATATGAGGCACTAAGGGAGGAAGTAGAAAAACTTCTGGCGAATAAATTTATCAGAGAAGTTCATTACCCAGTTTGGGTAGCAAACCCTGTCTTGGTAAAGAAGAAGAACGGGAAATGGAGGACGTGTATCAATTTCACCGATTTAAACAAGGCATGTCCGAAAGATAGTTTTCCTCTGCCACGGATCGATCAGCTCGTTGATGGTACTACCGGACATCAGCTCCTCAGCTTCATGGATGCTTACTCGGGGTATAACCAGATCCCAATGAACCCTGATGATGAGGAGCACACTTCTTTTGTTATTGATAGGGGGCTTTACTGCTACAAGGTGATGCCGTTTGGACTGAAGAATGCCAGAGCCACTTATCAACGACTGGTAAATATGATGTTTAAACGCCTTATTGGAGGAACAATGGAAGTATATGTGGATGACATGTTGGTAAAATCCAAGCAAACGTGCAAGCATGTGCGAGATTTAGAGGAGATGTTCCAGATTTTGCGAAAATTTCAGATGAAGTTGAATCCTTTAAAATGTGCATTTGGAGTAGCCTCGGGCAAGTTCTTAGGATTCATGGTCAACAGCAGAGGGATCGAAGCAAATCCTGAAAAAATTAAAGCCCTCGTTGACATGAAGTCACCCACTAAGATCAAGGAAGTACAGAGCCTCAACGGTCAAGTAGCCGCCCTGAGCAGGTTTATATCTAGATCAACAGACAGATGCATGCCGTTTTTTGATGTGTTGAAAAAGGCTAAAAACTTTCAGTGGACCGAAGAATGTGAGGCAGCTTTTCAGCAGTTGAAGGAATACATGGGCCGAGCACCTCTGCTTTCTAAACCAGTTGAAGGGGAGAAATTGGTCGTTTATTTAGGAGTTTCCCAGCATGCCCTTAGTGGAGCTTTAATCCGGGAGGAAAACGGGAAGCAATTTCCCGTATATTACATTAGCAAAAGGTTACTTGATGCGGAAACCAGATATACGCCCATGGAAAAACTCGCATATTGTTTGGTGATAGCATCGAGGAAACTTCGTCCTTACTTCCAAGCACATGCTATCGAAGTCCCAACCAAGTACCCTCTGAAACAGGTTTTGCAAAAGCCTGACACCTCTGGTCGATTACTTAAATGGGCCGTCGAGCTCGCCCAGTTTGAAATAGAATTTAAGTCCCGAACAGCAATTAAGGGACAGGTATTTGCAGATTTCGTGGCCGAGTTCACAGGACCGAGTAATGAAGAATCAGAACCTTCTGAAGGACCATTCTGGGAGTTGTATGTGGATGGATCTTCGAGCGAGCAGAAGGCTGGGGCCGGTGTAATGCTGATAAGTCCAAAAGGTCATAAGATTCTATGCGCCTTGAGATTCAAATTTAAAGCCACCAACAACGAAGCTGAATATGAGGCATTATTGGCAGGGTTAAGATTAGCCAGAGAAGTACGAGCAGAACGGATAAGGATCTACAGCGATTCCCAACTTGTGGTATACCAAGTCCGGGAAGAATACCAGGCCAAGGGATCAAAAATGGCCATTTATCTACAGAAAGTTCGGGAACTTCTAGTCGGATTTGAGAAATACGAGCTACAGCATGTTCCGCGGTCACAAAATTCTCACGCAGATGCGTTAGCTAGTTTGGCCACAGCCAAAGATGCAGATTTCATGGGGGCTGTACCAATAGAGGTGTTGCCGGTCCCGAGCACGGAGTCCCATGCTGAGATGATGGCAATTGAAGTTGTGCAGGATTCCTGGATGAAACCTTTAATAGAATATCTGCAAGACGGGAAGTTACCCAAAGGAAGGTTAGAAGCTCACCGTCTTCGGATGCGAGCAGCCCGGTATTGCATCTATGATGACAAATTGTACAAGAAAGGGTTCTCAGCCCCGTTGCTTAGATGCATACATGGCCTGGATTGTCAAGTCGTTCTGAACGAAATACGTGCTGGACACTGTGGTAATCACGCCGGAGGACTATCATTGGCCCAGAAAGCCCCTCGGCAAGGATTTTACTGGCCAACAATGAAGAATGACTCGATCGAAATGGTCAAGAAGTGTGACAAATGTCAAAGGTTTGCCAAGATACCTCGAGCCCCTCCAACCTTTTTGCAGCAGATGGCCAGCCCGTGGCCCTTCGCCATTTGGGGCATGGACCTGATCGGACCACTCCCCACAGCCCGAGGAAAATGTAGACACGCCATTGTAGCAGTGGATTACTTCACAAAATGGGCAGAGGCTAAGGAATTAGCTGAGATATCCTCCGCCAAGGTTGAAAAATTTGTCTGGGAAAACATTATTTACAGGTTCGGAGTTCCGCAGCAAATCGTGACAGATAATGGAACCCAGTTCAGCAGCGAGCAGTTTCAAAAGTTTTACAGGGATCTTGGGATTAAAAAGAGCTTCTAAGCAGTAGATCACCCACAGGCCAACGGACAAGTGGAGGCTGTCAACAAAATAATCAAGCAAAACTTAAAGACCAAGCTAGAGGCAAGGAAAGGAGCTTGGGTGGATGAGCTGCAAAAGGTATTATGGGCATACAGAACCACTGCTCGCAACACTACAGGAGAAACTCCTTTCTTATTGGTTTATGGTTCAGAAGCAATGGTTCCTGCGGAACATGAAGTTGCTAGTCAGCGGAGAACAGCGTTCAACCTGGATGATAACAGTCATCTGCTTGCAGCTAATTTAGATCTGGTGGAAGAGGCAAGAGATGAAGCTCAGCTGAGGATTGCTACCTATCAGAGACGAGTTGCCAGTTTCTATAACAGAAAAGTCCACACCCGGAAATTTAAGACAGGAGATTTGGTTTTGCGCCTTATTTTACCTGCTGCTCGAAAGTCTAGCGATGGGACGCTTGGTCCAAATTGGGAAGGACCATATATTGTGAAAGACAGCTTACAGAATGGAGCCTACCACCTGACTAATATGGAAGGAGTAGCAGTCCCGCGGGCATGGAACGCAGAGAATCTGCGACCATATTATGTTTAAATTATTCAATTTTGTTTTAATAATTAGTTTTGTTTTGATAATTTGTTTTGTGTTTTGCACAAGTGCAGTTGAGTCAATAAAGATTTTCTTCGAATGACAGTTCCTAATCATTTCGCATTTAGCTGATTACTATCTCTACTCATGCTTTGGAAGGATCAATTGATACCTGTGAGCGAGTAGACTCTGGAAGGTTCACTTGATACTTGTAAGCAAACGCTTTGGAAGGTCTATGTTACCTGTGAGCTAAAAATGTCCTGGAAGGCCTTAACATAGCCTGTGAGTAACCAGGCACTCTGGAAGAGATGCTAATGGCCTGGGGACTTATGAAAAACCCTGGAAGGTCTATGTTACCTGTGAGTGAACAACCTCTGGAAGGAACATTTGATCTGTGGGTTTGAACGAGCAGAGGTAAGGGGCCCAAAAAGGATAATTTCAGCACTATTAACTGTCCCCACACCTACTCTGCTCGAATAAATTTAAATGCTGGGAAGAATTGACAAGTCAACCAATTCAAGAAGGTAAATGAAATTCATCGAGCGGAACTTACATGATTGAACAGAATCATCAGCATAGACGCAAATAAAGAACAATGGCAAATAAATTATGAGATCAAGTAGAATCGTCAACAGTATGTCTATTACAAAAAGATACAAAAAATCTCAAGGGGGGACATTCTTTTGGCCAAACGCCCCACTATCGTCTATATTGAGTAGGCGAGGAGAGCTGGAAGAAGATCCTATACGAGCAGAAGCGGTACCAGGAGGATGACCAGATGAGGAAGCTGGAGGATTGGCCTTTAAATGGGCTTGTTGAGCGTACAACTTCACCTCTGCTACAGCATCTGGCCCAAAAAATGAGACATCCACATCTGGACGTTTGCACCACAGATTGTACAGAAATAAGCTCCCAGTTCGTTCTTCTGCTTCTTGTACCAAGGTCACAGTACGCTCCTGTTCTAAAACGATCTGTTCCTTGAGAGAGATCGCCTCCTGTCTCATCGCCTCTATAATTATATTGGCTTCAGACAGCTCGTGCTCTCGTGAAGATAACTTTCCTTTTAGCTCCTCATTCTCTGTTTTCAACTTCTCCTGAGCAAAATGAAGAGCGTGCTTCAACTTCTCGATCTCCTTGTCCCTAAAAGCAATATGCTCTTCTTGCTTCTGCATGGTCTCCCTCTGCTCGTACTTTTGATCCGTTAGCTTTTCATTTTTTCGCTCCAGCTCGCGGTGAGCCTCCCTCGCCTTTTCAAGCTCCAATTCGAAAGCACCCTGCATCCTATTCTTCTCGTCTTCCAGAGAATTGATAGTGTCCTCCATGGTGGCTTTCTCCTCGGGCCAGTCCGCAATCTCTCTCAGAAGCTTCATATACGCCATGGACGCCTGAAACGAAGTATTACTCAGGATGGAAGGAATGAAGAAGGAAGCAACTGCAATAGAAAGAAAACTTACAAGCGTATTGTGGAAGCCCAAGTAGTTGATGAGCCTCTCGCCCTTTATCTCTTCTTTGTAGAGAGCAGACTTTTTCATTCCCAGGAATTGTGGTACGAGATCTAAAAAATCGCTATAATATATCCCAGCATCAAATTCCTGGGTTTGCTCCTCAGCACCGTAATCTGTTTCGTTTGTTTTTTGGCGCTTGTGAGGTGGTTCTGCTGTCTTTGGATCAGTGATTCCTTTGCCCTTGTCTATATTTTGAGCAGGAGCAGCTGGTGAACTGCTGGATGGAGCAGGCGGTGTAGCACCTCGGTGAACTCTCTTGTTCGAAGATTTCCTCGCTACTGATTTTTGCCTCATTGAATGAACAAGAGATCGATCAGAATCTTGTTGGAGAGGTGATCCTGGCGAGGCCTCCGCAGCAGGGGAAGGGTTTGAACCTTCGGCTGCTTGATCGGGTTCTTTGGGAGCAGAAGTCTGGGCAGGAGACTGGCCAGGTAAAGGTTGCTCGAAATGAAGCCTCACCATTTCTGGGGTAAATATATTTGCTAGAGGTGGAACTTCCTGTCCGGAGACCTCGAAAGCGGAAGGGATTTCTTTCTCCTCGCGAGAACTTAAATCAGAACCTTGGTCCAATAATTCCTGATCAGCGGGGGGAGCAAGACCATGAAGTTGAAGCAGATGCTCTGAAGGTGTCTGATCGTCTGAGGGGTCTTTTACATCCGAAAATTTGTCCAGCAGAGAGAGCTCCTGGTCAGACAAGGGAATTTCGCCTTTGGAGACGTCTGCACGAGGAAAACATTAGTAGCAAGCAAAATGCGGACAGAATAATCACAGATACAAACACTTACTGGGAGAAAGGCAAAAGGAAAAATTCTTTAGATTTGATAAAGATAAGCACGACGCATAGAACCATCGTGACTTATAATCTCCCACGTTAGACTTTCCAATCCCTTGAGGGAGGTTTACTTTATAGGGAGATTTTCGGGCTGAAGTATAGTAAAACCCGTCCTTCTTGTCAGACTTTGGGCCCGTTGTGCTCTTAAAAAGAAAAAGATGGTGAATCATCGCAGGTGAAGGAGGAGGTAAACCATTCTTAAGAAAAATTGAAGCAAGAGCAGTAAGGTGAGCGTAAGAATTAGGAGTAAGTTGAAAAGGTGCTAAGTTAAGGTCATTTAAGAGAGCGACCAGGTAGGGGTGAACCGGAAATCTGAAGCCAGCCTCTATGTGTTGGTGACTAATAGCAAAGAAACCTTTAGGAGGGAAAGCTGCATGGTCAGAAGCCTTTGGCACCATAGCCCGACAACCCTTAGGTAAGGAAAAGCCTTCAACGATAGTTTCAAGATCGCTAAGGCCAAGGGAAGATTCATATCGAAAAAAGGGAGTGCGAGCAGAGGAGGTGTGGTGTTCAGAAGGGGCTGAAGTAGCCCCACCACCTTGCGAGGTAGCACTACTGGTATCCCCGACTCGATTAAGATCCTCCTCGGAGGCTGCATTAGTGGACCCCACCTTATGACCGCAACGACTACGACCAGACATCTACAAAAGCAACAGGGACGTCAGGTCGCAGAAAGCAGACCAAAACTTGGTATCCACAGGTATCCCTATCTATATAAGAGGGCTACTGGGTATAAAAACTGCCTACTTTATAAACCTAGTAGATTATAAGAAATGTTGAACAAGCTAATCAACTACTGAGTCTACCATGGTAAGGAAATTAAGCAAATAAGGAACGTTGCATATGGACACAACTCGAAGCTTCAGTGCGATTATCTAAATGAAATCATGATACTAATTATGCACAAACAGTAACAATGGAAGGAAAGATTAGAAGTTACCGTGAGTATGGCGCGTTTCGTTGAAAAAGAACTTTGAGGATGCAGAAGGACGACAACCCACGAAAATATCAGAGCGACTGTTTGCCAGAAGCAAATGGAAGAAGGCGAAAATGGAGCGACAGGAGAATAATATATAGTTAATGCCTTGAACCCCCAATCGTCAGATCAGGGCATCCCAATCGTTGCCAGTAATCTAGCGATTCGGCTCGAAAAACTGAAGAAGCCATCATGAGCAACCATCGAAAAGACGCACATTTAATGCATGCAGTAATGAATGCGACGTCTGAGGGATAAGTAGCCGGCGCCTGGGGAAGTGACACATGGCAAAAAAGAGGAAAAACAACGATTCACATCCCACCAAAAGTATTCTGGGCGCGAGAACATTGTTTCCAGTACAAAAAGAGTACTAGAAACAAGGGGGCTAGTGTTGTGGGTATTTTTAGTAAAATGAATAAAGCCCAGAAACGAAGGCCCATTGTATCGCCTTGTGAGGGGAAGCCCGAAAAGGCTTGGTCAAAATAGACAGAAGTCAAAAGGAGGTAGCCATTAACTTGTGTACCCGAGGACACCTGATTACACATAAGGCCTGATCGATGATTGATTGTCATAACGACCAAGAATTCTGCTCGTCCGCTTGACTGAGGAACAGTTAAGTCTGCTCGTCTATCCGATAAATGAGGCATTAGGCCAATGGAGCGGTCTGCTCGTTTGAGGCAATGTCTGATCGCTGGATAAGTTATTCATAAGAATTGACCGATTGACCTTCTGGAAGGGGAATCAATTCAAAATAGGAAAGGTGACAGTTTGCCTATTCTCATGCAAATCAAACACTTTTGGAAATTACTATATGCGCGGGAGAGATAATCTCGAAAAAGATTATCCTAATTAATGTATATTATTTTTTGCCTTATCTGTAAGATTCTTAAGCCTATTCTGACTGTAACATCTCCAATATAAATAGGAGATGGAATTCAATGTAAAGGGCAGAGTGAAATAAAATACAATTACTCCGGCAGTGAGAAGGGGTAATTGTCGTGGACGTAGGCCATTGTTTCTTGCCGAACCACGTAAAAAGTCCGGTTGTCTTGTTGGTTTTGGCTTTAGTATTGTGTGTTTCGTGTGTGGTTTGTCATATTGCAGGTGTCGGGCTTAAAAGGACTGGGTTGACCAAAATCGAGTGTCAATATTATGCATATTGTTTTAGATGTTTATGACAACATATATAATAAGTTGTTTAAAACGTCAAAACAACTAACAATGCATATTGTCATGGATATCTATAACAACATGACTTATGTGTTGCTATAGAAGTGCAAGACAACATTTTTTTGCCTATTGCAATAGACATTTAAGAGAACACCAATTATATGTTACGATAAATAATTGGTGTGTTACAATAAAGACTTTTTGTATGTTGATATATCCTTGCATGACAATATTTTTTGTTTGTTGCAATAAATATTTAAAACAGCATTATTTGTATGTTGTGATAGGTGTTTAAAATGTATTGTAGTAGATGTATTACACATTATTCATTAATTGTATAAAAATATTTTTTTATAATTATTTTGTTAAAAAACCAATAGCTGTTTTGAAATGATTGAGACCTGTAAAGAATATAATTTACAAAATTATATTAAAAAAATGATACTTTATAATTAGTTAATTAAATAAAGCAAAAAAATTAAACATCCACCAAATCTTAATTATCAACCAACAATCCTTACATCATCATAACCATAGTCTCTATTTTATTAATACAAACTATAAGTCAGTAAAAAAAATAAAAATAAATAAAAAACCCGTAAACATCATCTCATATTAAAATAAAGCATAAAATTTTTCTATGTTACATAACAATTAAAACCAAAAATGAAAAAAATTGATTGACGTTGCTTTAGAGCTCTTTTCTCTGTTTTTTTTTAAGACTGTGAATGACAAAAATGAATAAACACATTAAAAATACGTCGATATAATTTGAAATTAATATTTGAAACAAAATTCATATGGTTGAGTTTTACTTACTTCTGCTATTGTGATGTTCTTCACCTAGATACTTCCTTTAAAACAATGTATTGCTCAAATATACCTGCAAAATTAAATTGCCAAATTACAATGACCTAACTCCAACAAAAAATATAATACCAGTGACTGCTAACATGCTAAAGAGCTTCTATCGCATAAAAAAAAAATATATTTACAATTCAGAGCTGAGATCTGATGGTAATTTCTTATATCAATTTCTAACACACCATTATGAATGAGAATATACAGAAGCACTAGTGTATACACCATTATGAATGGGACCCAACTCTATACCCTTTTATTTACGATAGGTATTTACATGTAATACATAAACCAGTGTCTTTAAATTTGGGTTATTATATATATGTGTGTGTACACACAAAAATGCTATGCAACACATGTTCGAACACATATATCAAGATGAGATGACTCTTTCCCTTGCTCATCAGTTGCTTGGATATATAATAATGTAAGATTGTGTAATGAATGCTAATGTCTATGATTTTCTTTGTGTTATAGTATCGTAAAGCATAATGCATTAAGGATACTTGGTTATTGACTTTTGGATTTTCATTTTGCATTCCTTCTATTAACAACAGGACACTAAAGAGCTAGCTATAGTTGATCATGCGAATTCCATGTATGTTTAAAATGCCAAGAAAATCTATATGAATTGAGTCAACATTTATATTTGTACACGCGTTTAATATTCCTTCAAATGGCACATGGACACATGAACACATTTTAATTAAGGATGGGAAAAACTAGTTTAATTTTTCCAACCATAGAATAAGCATAACTATATTAAAAGAACTACTATATATGTTTTGGTACATTACTAGATTAAGTGGACCCAACTCTATACCTATTTAACACTGGTGCTTGTGTAAATATTTTGGAGGTAATCTAGTGGCTTCTAACATGCTAAAGAGCTTCCATCGTATAAATAAAAAATATTTATAATTCAGAGCTGAGATCTGATACTAATTTCCTATATCAATTTCCAACACACCATTATAAACTTGCACGTATATATTTTCACTACCAACTTTAAGAATTAAAATACTCAATTGAAAAAAAAATAAAAAATAAAAAGAATTAAGACACTCAATTGATCTTCTTGATTTCACCTATGCATTATCATTTGTCATATACCTTATTTTGACTAAACAAAACAATAGCCTTCCCACTTTTTTTGACCTTCATTTTGCTTTAGGTTGGATATATATATAATTTGAATTTTGAATATTTCTGAATACTGACTTGGAAAACTAAGCACCATCACTTGGCTTTCTAGGTTCACCTTATAGAGAGGTCATGTCCTGGGTGCATTAAATTGAAGCCTATTATTGCGTTTGATTATGGTATGACCTTCCTTTCAGAGCTCTTAGAATATTGTTGGTGCATTAAATTCCTGTTGTTCAAGTTGTTTCATTTGTTTTCAATTCTTGATGTCTTAGATGGATTACGTTCTGGATGAGCTCTTATTTCTCTAATTGTAGCTGAAATTGTATTTAGTTGGACTCCATACTTTAATCTTAACTATGTTCTGTTGGATGCATAGATTTTATTTTGCCATTCTGTAATTGCATTGTTCAGAGTTTGTTCTAGTAGAAGGCCATGGTTCTTTTTTGTTTTGCAACAGCTTGATCATGCTTGTATTTACTCTATCAAAATCCCTTTTTGTCCACCCTTTTTCCTTGCAATTATTCTGGAAGGCTTTCATTTACACTGTGCAAACGAGTTTCTTAAGCTTGGTAATCTTGTAAACAATTGATATTGGCTACAAGATTATATTCTTTTTGCACAATTAAAATGTGATTTGCAGAAATGAATTAGATGTTTGAGATATTATAACTCTATACTAGTTCCTTAAAATTTAGATGCAACTAAACTCCAGATGACACACTCTAAAGTAAGGCTATGGAAAAGCTTTAAACTGAACAGAGATATACTTAGGGAAATATTTGTGGAAGGGTGTGCCATGCATAGTCTAACTGGAAATTTAATATTTGTGGTTCACCTCACGTAAGCACTAGTGCTTGTGTTGGGCGTGTTTTATGCATATTGTTGTAATACTTGTGTTTATAGTGGTTGGATTCAGTAAACAATCTTTATCTAACAAACCAATAAAAATCCACCAAAAACCAAGCAACAAAATCCACAAAAACACACAATACAAACACATTTCAAACACAAAACAAAACCACAATCTCACATAACACAATGCAAAAACTCTGCAAAAAACCAATAGAAAAGACTCCATAAATATTGTGTTCATGGCGAGATGAAAACATACCTGGCAGCGAAGATGGCTTCGTGTTCACAATAGAGGAGAGGAAGTGTGTCGGTTGTGACTGAGAGAAGACTATTGGAGACAGTGGTTATTAGTGAGGGGGAGGAGAGAGTCGTACTTACATGTGAGATAGTGGCAGTGAAAGGGGGGAATTGTACTTAGTGGGTTGTTTCATTTTTTTTTATTTTAAAGTATTGTCTTTTAGTGTTACAGCTGACTATCTATATTATTAATTTTTTAATTTTAAAGTATTGCCTTTAGTTTTAAAAATAATTTTTAAAAATATAAATTAAAAAAATATGGATGATCTACCTTATGTTTCACAAATATCAATTTAATTATATTCTCCTCCAAAACAATTGGTTTCAATGATCTCAAAATAATCTCTACGTAACATCTTTACAAAAGTTTTAATTAAATAAATTACTAATTAAAGAATTCCTAATTCACAAAATAAAGCTTGTTTACAAAATTAAATGGAGTATGTATTTTTCTTAAAATGTTGATCTTATATATTTCTTATTTAATTACATGTATTATTTAAATAACGATTTTATTGCAGTATGAATAATATCAATTATTTTATTAGGATCAAATTAAAAATTTATGAGCTTATTAACAGGTACAGATTAGAAATATTAATTAAAATATAGGAGATTTCACAGAAGCATGATTAGCTACGACGTCACGGTATACTTGAGAGAAGAAGATTTTAATTAGCTAGCGAAGCTAGATTATATTTATTATTAATGCAGAGCTTGGTTAGTGCAAAAGCTTGTCTTCCTTTGAAGCTCAGCAGTGTTCATCACGTGATTGATATTTCATCCACCTAACACTTTTTTTTTAATATTTTTTAATTGAGATTAGTCCAAAAGATAATTAAAACCTATCAAGATAAAAATACTAATGACATGACTTGAGATACTACTCTCATGTAAGAGGGATTCATCCACATAAAGATAAGGAAGAGGCCCACACAAGGGTGTAGGGCAATCCACATATAAAGATGGAAGAGCTATTTATTTTTTGTAAATTATAATAGATTTTTTGGGATTATCCTTAGTGTTTATAATATCAATAAACTAAGTTATATGAAATTTTATTTGAATAAGTGACATTTATATTGGAGGAATACTTTATAATAAATTTAAAAAAAAAAATTAAGATAAAAATAATTATAGCTCATATAAATTTTTATAAATTTTATCATGTAAAATAGTTATGTAAAATAAAAATAATTTACATCAATAATTATGAATAAACAAAACCTGTTAAAATTAAATAATATTATATATTTTAGTTTCATAATACTAAAATATATCTACTCATACAATAAAGAGTATACATAATAAAATTCAAACTCTTATCACGAAAAGAAAGTAAAATATATTGACTATTTAAAATAAATAGAATTACAATTCACACGTAGTTAAATAAATTTTTATTTTAAAAAATTGGTCATTATAACCTTTATTAGTAGTTAAATATATTTTCATTTTACAAATTTGATCATCATAACATTTATTAGTTTAATAAATAAACTCAATCAACTAGAACTAAAAACAGATGAATTTATATATTAGCACTAAAGAATTAAAATAAGTTCACAACATTTATTAAGTTATGAATGAGACATTAGAGAATCCAAAGATTGAAAAATTAAAGGAAAAGTAATTAGTAGTTTGTATAAATGTGATATAATTTGTGGTAAGAAAAATAGTTACCCATAATTGTGAAGATCGAAGTAGAAGTTCATAGTTTGTAATAAGATATAAAAATTACGTTAAAGCATTGCAAATTTGAAGACTAGCATGGTTGGTAAGTAACTATGTTAACTTCTCTTTTTAGCTCAGGTTTCAGGTTTGAACACCCTCCGAGTCAACTGCATGTATTATTTTTTCTTTTAAAAAAAAAAAACAGAATGAGAGCAAATAAATTTGTAAAACGTATTTTTTCTTTAAAAAAAAAAAAAAAACAGAATGAGAGCAAATAAATGTGTAAAACTGCATGTATTATTTTTTCTTTAAAAAAAAAAAACAGAATGAGAGCAAATAAATTTATAAAACGTATTTTTTCTTTAAAAAAAAAAACAGAATGAGAGCAAATAAATGTGTAAAACATTTAGAAGGTTTGAACACGAGCCTTGTAAGAAGTAAAGCATGCCTCGCACCATCAGTACACTTCGAGCTTTTATGAGCATACTAGCTTCGAATCTTATATATTAATTAATATATATCTAACCCCATAAACTTAATAATTTCCATATAATTCCGGAGAATCATATATTTGTTTTATTTTTTTTTCTATTTTTATAAACTTGAATCAATAAAATTGTTACATATATAATTTTAATTTTAGCAGGACCTACAATTGAACTGGTGTAAACGATAAAAGCTGGGTCATATAAATGCTTCATCAACTAATGGAGAAAACAAATAAGGGTGCCAATATCAACGGTCTATATATGTGTGTGTGTATATGTATATATATATATATATATATATATATGCAAACTTCTTATTAGTCGATAATTTGTTGTGTAAAATAATGCATGATTATCCAAAAAGGAAAACCATTTGAATATATTTTATTTTGGATCATTTCTTGATAATCATTATATTTTAGATCAAATCAAATTCTTTATAAAAAACAGTCCTCCACTATCTAAATTATGTTTTTTTTTTTATTCAAATCTCTAATTTCTAATAGTTAAATCATAGTAACATAATGTGTGCTTAAATCTTAATATAAGTAATTTTATTTATTTATTTTATTTATTTTACTTATACCTTAATTTAAGTTATAAAATATCTTTTTTCAAAGATCAAATTTTCTTACTTATATCTTAATATGAAAAAAGTCTTATATTTAAAAAATAAATACATTAATTTCCTAAATTAACCTCTTATTATTATATTTTTACTAAAAAATTTTCAATATGAGGGACAAATTAAGGTCACAAGCCTATATCACTGGTGCAAGAGGAGGCTCTGCTTTGTCCATTGTTTTTCTTCAAACAAAATTAAATAAAATATTATATTATTATCATAAAATAAAATATTTAAAATATTAAATATTAAAAATAAAATTTAATAAATCTTAGATTAATAATAATCTATTTAAAAAATAACATCTTAGTATTTTTTTTTTTTTTTTTGGGGGGACCAGTGGGTGGGGTGGGGGGAGGGGAAGAAGGAATATCTTAATAATTAAGTTTAGGAATTCTAACAAAAAAACAAACAAAAATCAAATTTTTAAACATAAATTCTTATTATTAATCATTTAAAATAAGGTTAGTTTGTTGTGAAATATAAACTTTTTTGCAACATTCAATATATATGTTGTCGTATGTAGCATTTTTAGTGACATACTACTCTATGTGTTGCAAAATACAAGTTTATAGTAATATACTAATTTGTGTGTTGCTTAAATTAAGTATACAATAACATTGAAAAAATATGTGTTGTCATATGTAATATTTTTAACAACATACTACTTTGTGTGTTGTAGAAAACAAGTTGTTTTACCAACACTCATAAATTATGTGTTATTATATAAACCTCATTTATTACAACATTAGTGTACAAGTTGCTGTAAGTTTCTTTCGCAACATGCATTTTTTGTGTGTTATGATTGATAATAATAGGCAACACGCACTTATTGTGTGTTATCTAATGTGTGTTGCGAAAAGTCATTCTTGTAAACAATGATTAATAATACATATTCTGACATCATTGCATATGTCATTCAACAATTATTAATACAAACACATCTTTCAAACTTACTAGTATACACATGACCGATATACATTTGACATTTTGGATTAGTAAGAATCTTATCAACATCTTGGAGCAGGATCATCTAAGTCATCGCTTGACGTGTACCCCATGTTTGAGTGTTCGAGACAATGGTAGCCTGATTAGCACGCAACACAATAATCAGGAAAGTAGTTGGGAGGGTCTTTATCACTATCATTATCAGATATGGATAAAGCAGCAAGTTGATCAGATTACATATGATTGATTTTATTTTCATATACTACTAAATGCAAATAAAGATATGCTCAACTACTAAATCAAGTCAAGAAGAAAATATCTTATATAATCTTATGTACTAATATCGAATCCAAAATTAAAATTTGTCAAAGAGATTTTTCATATGTATATTATATAAATGAAATAAAGTTCGAATATCATTACAAATGCAAATAAAAATATACTTAACTACTAAATCAATAAGGAATGTAATGTGTTGGCCTGTTGGGGTGCTCATATGGACCATGGAGCGCCACGCCCCACCCGTCCCGCCCCCCAAATGAAATAAAAGATAAACGGTGCAGTTTTGTCATTTGAACCTGGTAAACTCTTACGTACAATAACTTCTAGTGGGCCATGCAACAACTTTGAATGGGACCCACTTATTTCTGTTAAATAAAAATTCGGAACATCAGCTAAGGTAAATAATAATAATCATTTTTAAAAAAATATTAGAAATTAACTTTAAAAATCCTAAATGAAAAACCAAACAAAAATCGATATCTTAATTATATAATCTTATTAAATAATTACTTAAATTAGATCCTATTAAGATTTGAAAAAAAAAATACATACCACCTAAATTTATATATAACTTTGATAAAACTAAATTAATAAAAATAGAAGGATGGGAACAGGATGAATTTGATAGATGAAACTATTTTAACTAATGAATATTAAAATAGTTGTAAACTGGCGGTCGGATGCATAATCTAATAGTAACTACACTTCATCCCAAAGGAAAAATTCCAAACTCAAATCCTCCCCTCAAATTAAAATAATAATAATAATAATAATAATAATAATAATAATAATAAAATAGTAGCAAATCCAAATGAATAATATCGTCGGTCGCTATATGTAATAATGGAACGGCCGACATCACGCATACTCGTGTTTCAGATGTCTAACACGTTTTCCTCGAACCGCTTCATTGCTCATACTTTAATGCATACATGATCTCTTTCATGTCGTGTGTATATATATGGCTTAGCTAGAGCCAGAACTTCAACAAGTTTGCGTATATGCAGGAAAAAGAGGAGAGAAATGGCAAGCATTCAGATAATATCGAAGAGTACAGTGTGCGCAACAAGTGACAAACAATCAAATCTCCGGATCGAGTTAACTCCATGGGATCTTCGGCTCCTTCTAGAGGAATACAGTCAAAAGGGACTTCTTTTCCACAAGCCCAAACCTGACAAACAATCCGAAAGCGCCCTCATCCAACACCTCAAATCCTCCCTTTCACGTGCACTTGACTTGTTTTCTCCACTTGCAGGCCGCCTTGCCACCACTAAACATGACGACAACACAACGTCCTTTTTCATAGACTGCAACAATGAAGGAGCCCAGTTTGTTCATGCTGCAGCTGATGGAGTTTCCGTTGCTGATATCATTCAACCCCTCTATGTTCCCAAAATTGTTTACTCCTTTTTCCCTTTAAATGGGATCTTGAACTATGAGAGTACCTCCAAGACAAAGCCGCTGCTTGCAGTTCAGATAACGGAGCTTATGGATGGCATCTTCATTGGTATCTCCATAAATCATACCATTGTTGATGCCACATCCTTCTGGCATTTTGTCAATTCATGGTCTGAAATTTCTCGAGGTTGCAAGTGTTTATCCAAACCGGCTCCCATTCTTGAACGCTGGTTTCTTCGTGATAATGATTCCCCAATTCACATATCTCTCTTCACGAGCGAACAACTCAACAATAGGTACGTCCCACCACCTCTTGAACAAAGAGTTTTTCAATTTTCGAAGGCAGATATTGCAAAACTCAAAGCAAAGGCTAATGCCGAGATTGGCACCGAGAAAATCTCCTCTTTCCAAGCACTTCTATCTCATTTTTGCCAATCTCTTGTTCGTAATAAATGTGCTGATGATGATCCCAATCAAGAGGTGAAATTTCTGATAGTAATGGGTCTTAGACCCAGAATAAACCCTCCTTTGCCACAAAACTACTTTGGAAATGCATCTCAAGGTGGAACACTTACTTTTAGAGCAAGAGAGTTACATGAACAAGGACTTGGGCAAGTAGCATTGGAAATAAACAAGCTCATAGCCATGCACACAGATGAAAAGTTAAAAGACCTCTTGGAGTCTTGGACAGAAAACCCTGAGGTAATCACAAGGGAGAGCATGCTAAGTCATTCAATGGTCTTGATCGGTTCACTGTGGGTGGATATTTATGGGAATGATTTTGGGTGGGGAAGACCTATTGCGGCCAGGACTGGCCCTGCAGGCAAGATGGACGGGCTGATAACAATGTTTCCTGGATTAGAAGAAGGTAGTATTGATTTCGAAGCTTGTCTTTCGCCACGTACATTGAAGGGTATGGGAAATGATACACAATTCATGAATGCTGTCACACTTGGACAAATCTCGGTGGATGAGACTGTGACCGAAAGTCACATGTGATCTTTCGATGGATGCTTTGCAATTAATGGGCTAATGGGCTTTTTTTTTTTTTTTTTTTATGGTTGTCGGATCCATAAAATAAAATTATTATTTTTTCTTTTTTTAATTAATTTTATTTTTATTTTACATAAATTCATCTCATCATATCAATTATGATAGTCTAACGTAAGATTTAGTCGTGATGTTATAATACATGCTTGATGTTATAATACTTGTTTTGTACTTTGTGCTGTAGTTGTGCGTTTACCAGCTGTGGTCTGTTATGAGTCATGAGTCTGAGTAAAGGAGAATTTTATTTTAATTTTTTAAAATTCGAATGTAGTTGTTCGGTTTGAATTTTTTTTCCCTTGTACTAATTTGAGCTGCGTGTCCAAGTGTGTTTAAGATATTTAATGAAAGGATGATATTATCACTTTTTTTTTGGTTAAAATTTTATATTATAAACCTATCTTCATACAAACTTATTAAGATGGACAGAATACATTATAAACACTAATTGTATTCCTTTTATTTATTTATTTATTTTATGTTGGTTCTTCTTTTATCTTTATATGCAATCTAATAAACTAATCAAATATCCTGTTGCTTAGAAAAATAAATTAATCAAATAATATAATAACATTTATCTTAAATAACAATTTAAAACTGAAAACAAAATTATATATTTAGAGAAAAATATGTAATAGATATTTTTACAAATATTTGGTGAGCAAAATCAAGCCCATAAAATTTTAAATCTTCTGTAATCCAATCATTACATATAACAAATTTTCACAAATATATAATTCATTTAGCAATAGAGATTGTACCTAATGAACAACTAAATAATCTATAAAAGTGAAAATTAAAAAAATTCATTCAAGAAAATACTGCATATATTCCCTTTGTTCAACATCTTCAATCTTAGCTATCCTTTTTACCTTGTCCGGCTTCATTTTCATCACACTATTAGATTATCGAATTTTGAACTTGCTTCACTTGTCCCATGTTATCTAAAACAAATTGCATAATGGTAAATCTTTTACATGTATAGCTTTTTAAAAAAAGTTATTGATCATTCGGTTATCAATTAAAAAAACTATTTTAAATTATAGATTATTTGATTGTATTACTTTTGAAAACTTTTTTAAATTATAAAATTAAAGGACATTTAAAAGAAAGTAAAATATGATAGAATAATATTTGAGAAAATACTAAATTTATAGTTTAAAAATTACACAATATAATAAAATGAAAGAACGAGTTTTAAAATAAAATATCAAAAACTCAAAGTAGAACAATAATAAAATTCTTCCAATTGAAAAACTATACAAATATCATAAACTAATTAATTTCGATGCATGAGAATAATTGTAATTTGATCATGAAAACAATTATAGCAATATGAACATAGATCAAATTCGGGAACATGGAACTCGAAAATGTCTTCTTTCATGCGAAGCGGAAATTACCCTTGATCTTGGATTGTTCAACTGATTGGATTCCAATCACAAAGACAAAAATGAACCTCAAATTATAATGTTATTTGCCTTTGCCAATTGTTTTCTTAGTTTCTTTCTTTTCCTATTCTCTGTGTTTTGCTTAGTATGATTTGAACGTATTCTTATAGAAAGTTTATACCACCATAAAAAACTCTCCCACTTTTAGAGCACATATATTTATATGTGTAAATTTAACTATCAACCTAACTGCTTATAATTGCTCAACAGTTATTTAACCAAAATATTGGATTTGGATTGTGTCATGGGTTTGGATCATCTTAAGTCGACCTAACCCATAACCCAATAACTCAACATCTTCCACTCATATAAAATGGGTCAAACAAAACTCACAGAGAAAACACTGGTGACTCCTTTATGATAAGGAGTAAAAGCATTCATATAGGAAAATACACCGTGTGACCAATAAACAATATATGTGATAGGACTTGCTCTTCCTATCTTGATTGTACTTATGCAAAAGAGATTAGAAATTTATTCATTATTACGTCCTAGATTTAACAGAATTTTATTTGTTCGAGCATATTTAATTCCTTAACATAACATGTTTGATCCTCTAACATTTTATATAATCATAATTGTAATTAGTCGCGACTAGTAACTATATAAAGAAAATAAAATTAATTAAATCTTCCTATCTCATTTTTATCCCTTAGTCAACATAAATGACTGACACAATAGTTATATCCTATAGACTGTATTATCATAGTCATAGAAAACATATTAATGATACAAACACTACTTCATTACTTTAAGACAAAGTGAACAGTCATTAAAGACAAAGGTAGAAGTTTCATACAAACTTCAATAAAACATATACAATAAGGAATTAAGGATAAATTCATTCATTTTCCATGTTAATTACAATAAACACGCACGCTATGAAATACACATTACAGTGAATCTTGTCCTTCAATAAGGATGCATATGTCTTTTATAATGAAATTATTCACTATACAAATCTTAGTTCAGACGCTTTTGTAGCGCCCAATGTGAGTTTCTAAAAGCTTGCCTTTCGAGTGCCTTTGTCCAAAAACTTACATCTGGCTTAATTAGCACTACAAGAAAAGCGCTTATTAATCGCGGACGATGTCCGTGATAGATATTTAATAAGCACGGACGCCCGTTCGCACTGTACAAGGGTGTGATAGTAAACGGTACTTTTGGAGTACGGGCTATACCCGTGCTCAATATATTACCTAGTATGTTTTCTGCCCGTTCTAAATATATTAACGAGTACTAGCTTTTACCGTGTTATAAATATTATTGAGTACAAGGGATACCCATGTTAAAAATATTAATGAGTACGAATAAAACTCAGTGCTAAAGAACATAATCAGCACAGGAGATACTCGTAATGGTTACAATATTAAAGACGGATAGTGCTTGTAATAAAAAAATTAACATTTTTTTTATAAAAAATTACTTATTTTGCCTATAATTGATATTGCATGCGTATTGTACCTAGTATTGAGTAACATATTTATTTTCTAAAACATTCATATAATATTGAACGTGATCCAATTCATAACTATAAAAATTCTAAAATATTCATATATAATAGTAGCAAATGCTAATACAAAATATAAGTCTCTAAAAGTTATTTACTAACTAATTACATAGCATCACGTAGAAAATCATACTAAATCCTAATATGTCATATATTTTTTTGGCTAAGCAATGTAGGTGCCTCTACTATCTTCAAGAATTTGTAGGTCATTAGTAAGGCAAATCAAAGGAACTTTGCTCACTAATATCTTGCTGACGGCAACTCTCCAATAATCTGGACCAAGAAGCATATGATGAACTACTGCTGTTGAATCAGTGCAATCAATTTCAGCTTTAGCCACTACTTCTCCACTACCAATCCAATGTAATAACCTGCATTTTTTACCCTTTAAAAATGAAGCATCCTTTTCACTTGTACTCTGCGAAAAACATATGTAAAAATTAAAAGTATTAGAACAAAAATACCACAAATCTTAATTTACTAATAGTGATTAGCATCATTTTTTTAAACGACTCACTTTTGAAGAAGATTGTTCAACACCATTGTTACTTCCTTGTTGTGTTGAAGGAACTAAAGGCCGTAATTGTACAACATATTAGCTAAACATTAAACAAAACATGGCTTTTAAAAAATATAATTAAACCATTATTATTTTTTTCATTTACCTGTGTACTAGAATACTGAACTCTTCCTTCAACTCCTGCTCCATCATTGCTCTAAAATTAAAATGTACTTAATATTAGATGTAACCTATGGTCCACACAATTAAATTAAAGTCTTAAAATTGCTTCATTTGACATACCTAAATATTATTGTTTATCAATGTCATAACTAGTTGTTCGAGATTTTTCACCTTTTCTTGAAGCTGCCTAGTAGTGTAATTAGTAATCACAGCTGCATTAACCTTTGTTGGTGTTACACCATACCCAAGCCCTCGAACTCGACCACGATGCTCCTTTCCTAGAACGTGGGCTACAGTATCATCACTGATTGTGTCTGATTGATTTTTTGAAATTGCTTTCATCTCTTGCTATATATCATGCAAAATGATAATAAAAAATATGATAATAACAAATGTGATAAATATAAATTAAACTACATAAAACATCATTTGTTTATCATGTCATACTATTTTTCCTCCAACAGTTTGGTTGACTGGTTCCCCATCTTTATGCTTATGGCCAGCTATCCATATTGCCACTCTATCCACATCTTTAGGATCTTCATTTCTTGCCACTTTTTCAGCTCTCTATACATTTATAACATATTCATGACAATATAAGAACATAATTTATTGTATTCACTAAACAAAAAAACAAGTTCTCAGCAAAACACACATTTCACATGAGTCACCAACACCAATTCCTAAAATTGCGTATGGAAGAGTGGTTCATCACAAGATTTGACCAAAAAATATTTATGACTAACATTATAATAAATAAGTATTACAACACATAACACATGCAAGTGCAAGTGCAGAGTCCACCACAACACAACAACATCAATTGGTGCATTACGTCAATGCATCTAAAAAGAAATCACTTTCCCATTTTGCATACATCAACAAAAACTCAACAAACAACATCAATCATTACAAAATGATGAAATGAAGCTAAACTAGGATGAGAAACTCTACACATTGCACCTAAAATCTGTAAGAACCAACATTTTAGCAAAATTAAAATAGATGTTCTTACCAATTCTTCACAAAGCCTTGCCATTCCTTTACGACTAGTTGTATGTGGCATTTGATTCATCTTCACCAACTTAGTATGTTGTTCACTTACTTCCTACAATTTAAATGTAAATCACAATTTTGTTTGGAAGCTTTCATGAAACTACTAAATACTTAGTATACTTACATCAAATTCTATTGACAATCGATACTGGACAAATTTCTTCCAATCTTCATCATTTATTATGTTATCAGGCTTTAACATTTGGAGCTCTCTACTAGCATCAGGATCGGGTTGAACACTCCTAATTTGTTTGGTTATCTTACTTTTATACTTTCACCAACAATTACACATCGAAAAAAACACATAATTCTTACCTATGTCATCCAAACCAAACTTTTCCTATTTGTAGAATCAAAATTCATAAGGAGATCAATTAAGATTGCTACATATTAAAAATAAAATTCTAAGAAAACAACAATAAATTAGTATCAAACCTTTGTAGTCATCCACACACTATTTTTCAAACTCTCTGGTACCTACGGCCAACTATCATATGTTATCGGAATCAATGATGTGGCAATACTTCCACAACATGTACTTAACACTTTTGAACACTCCCTAACTGGTTGTCCAAACTCATTGAAAGAAATACCAATTCCTTTAGCCCTTGCAATTTTATTAAGGTCCAAATAGTTTTGGCTCCTTGTCTTTCTTTTTTTTGATGGTGTCACATTATCACTTGATGATGGAGTACTAGTATAGTTTTCAGTTGACATCTGCAAAAATTCTCATGTATAGCTATCATATATTAAAAAATAAAAGCACCAAAATTGTTATGTATTATTAGAAATATATATCAAACACAACACAATTATACCAAAATTAGTAAATTCAAATTTTAGATACGGACATATAACAAGAAAAAAACATAATATAACAACACGCTATAAGTGAAAATATCGAAACGCATTTTTCATACCAAAAATATCCATATGATTAGAACTTATAACACTAGATTTGTACAACTATGTCTTCACAATCAATTCGAGCATAATCATCATTATCTTCTATACTAAAGTCAAGTAATGACACATCTAATGGTGTAGATGTCATATAAACATTCTCATCAATTTTTTCTGGATCATGAAATCCTCTTAGAGGTGCTTTTAAGACAAGATACCAATTAGATGTATCATTTTCTCTAGAGTAAAACACTTGTGTTGCTTGTAAAGCTAAAATAAAAGGATCTGTATGAAATCTATTTACACGTGGATGAAGATTAACTAGTGTAAACCCATATTTGACTTTAACATCACTTCCACTACTCACCCAATCACATCTAAATAATGGAACACGAAATGCATAAAAGTCTAAAAGAAGAATTTCTTTTAGAACCCCATAGTAAGCAATCTTTTTGATCACTTGAGTGCCATCTCTTGAATTGGTCATGCAAACAGTTTCTGCTTCAAGAGAAATACCACTATCTTGAGTTGATTTCTCACTATCTATTGTGCGATATCGTTTCCCATTAACAATATTACAAGATGTTGCTTGCTTTGTTGGCCTAATTGCAAGCCATGTTAACGTGGTTGATACATTCAAGCTACTATCTCCATCAATGATCTGTTTCAAGATATATAAAAATAAATTTACAAAGAATAAGATATAGAGATTATAGTTAAGACATACTAGCAAAAATAGCCAAAAGGTTGCATTATCATCCGACCTTAGCTTTGAACCATGAAGTGAAAGTATCAGCATGCTTCTCCTATAGTAAAGTGGGTCTACTTGCAAGACTTGAATCCGAACGTTGAAGCTCTTCAAGGTGCATGCTAATAGAATGTAAATAATATAATAGTAGTAATAAGTGAAAATTTCATAATGTTTTCTTTTATTTAAAGTATGTAAAAGTTAACTTGGTTACTCACTTGATGTATGGTTCCACTTCTGCACTATTAAACAATATATAATGATGTGCAATGTCTAATATATCAGAAGACATAGAAACTAATGTCCCCTTAGAAATAGGATGCCCATCCACTATATTGTCATTTACGACTTCCTCATTTCTATTGTGTTTATCACCAACATCAAAAGCTTGTGGTATATACCCATTACAAAGTTGCACGCACTCATCCGTCAAATAGCAATTTGCTATGCATCCTTCTGGCCTTGCACGATTTCTTACATATCCTTTCAATACCTTCATGAATATATGAAAACAAGTACATTAATTGAAAGCTCATCAAAATTGATAAACAATAATATCTAAAATACAAGGAGATAACCTTTCAAAAGGGTACATCCAACGGTATTGAACTGGTCCACATAATTGTGTTTCTTTTGTTAAATGAATTGTGAGATGAACCATAATATCAAAGAAAGAAGGAGGGAAATATCTTTCAAGCATACACAGGGTCATTGCAATTTCATCTTCCAACAATTGTAACTTGCTTCTATCAATCACTCTTTGGCATATGTCATTAAAAAATGAGCATAATCGCAATATGGCAATTCTTGGGTCTTTTAGTAAGATACCTCGTATTGCTACTGATAATAATTGTTGCATTAAAACATGACAATCATGAGACTTGAATCAGATTATTTTGCATTCCTCTAATGCAATACAATTTGAAACATTTGAGCAATAAACATCAAACATCTTTAAGTTAAACAACCGTTTACAAAAGAGTTGTTTTTCTGACTTTGATAAAATGTGTGGTGCTATAGGTAAATAAAATTTACCTCAATTCTCTTTGACGTGAAGCTCATCTCTAATGCCTAATTGTTGTAAATCTTTACGAGAATTCACACCATCTTTTGTTTTTCCATTAATGTTCAAAAGTGTGCCAAGAAGACTCTCACAAACATTTTTTTCAATGTGCATCACATCTAAGTTATGCCACAAACATAATCCCTGCATATTAAATAATTCAATTAAATTTGTTTTAAGGAATATAAGATATCAAATATAATAAGTTTTGTTTTAATAGGATTACCTCCCAATATGGTAGATCAAAGAAAATTGATTTTTTTTTCCATAAAGGATTACAACTTCTTTTTCTTTTTCCCCTTTTCTTCTTTCAAAAATCATTTTCAACTTCTGCACATGCAAGTCGAACTTCTTCACCTATACTTATCCTAGGCTTAGGATTCATTTCTATTTTTCCATCAAACCATGATTTCTTTTTTCGAAATGTATGATCCATAACAAGGAATCGTCGATGACCCATATACACAGTCTTCTTACTATGGTGCAAATATTCAGAACATGTATTCAGCCCACATATAGGGCAAACATATTTACCCTTCACACAACACCCTGACAAGTTTTCATAGGCCGGAAAATCATTTATGGTCCACATTAAAATGGCTTTTAAGTTAAACATGGAATTAACATATCCATCATACACTTCTACTCCATTCTGCCATAATTCATTTAAATCTTCTACTAGTGGTTGCAAGTACACATCAATATCATTCCCTGGTTGCTTTTTCCCTGGAATTAGTAATGTTAGCATCAAATTTTCTTTGGACTTGCATTTCCAAGGGGGAAGATTGTATGTTACTAATACCACTAGCCAATAACTATATGTTGAGTTAAGGTTTCTAAAAGGATTAAATCCATCAGCAGCCAAACCAAGCCTCAAGTTACGTGGTTTTGATGCAAACCATGGCCACGTGTCATCTATAGTCTTCCATGCAGGTGAATCAATAGGGTGACGCATTTTTTCATCTTGACTTGTATGGGTAAAATGTTATGTCAAGTCTTTGGCAATTTCAAGTGATCTAAACATCCTCTTAAATCGTGGTATTATTGGAAAGTATCGAAGTACTTTGGCAGGCACTCCTTTATAGAAACCTTTAGTACATTTATTTACTTTCCATCAAGATTCACCAAAATTGGGACATTCTTCAACATGCTCCAAATTTTTTCTAAACAAACAACAATCATTAATGCATGTATGTATTTTCTCATATCCTAAATCAAAGATTTTAAAGAACTTTTTTGTTGAGTACAAAGACTCAGGAAGAACATTACCTTTCGGCAACATATCTTTAAAGATACCTAGAAGTTCATCGAAACCCTTATTAGAGAGACCATGTGTAGCTTTATGTTTGTACAAAACTACAATGGCAGACAATTTAGTGTACTTTGTACTACCTCTATAGAAAGGAGTTTCAGCATCTTCCATATCAAGATCTTCAGCTCTTATTTCAATCTCAGGTTCAATATGATCACCATAATCTTCAAAAACGGCATCCTTATACATTTTAAATGCATTTGAAATCTTCTCATTTGGAATGGGAGATATCGGGTCTTCACCATGAAAAACCCAATTAGTATAAGATAGATCCATTCCATTAATAACTAAGTATTCATACACTATCTTTGTTTGATGAAAATATTGGTTTTGGCATTTTTTGCAAGGGCACACTATCATATCACGATTTGCGATACTTTTAGCAATGTCAACAAATTTTTGGCACCATCCCTATATTCCTTTTCAATTCTAAAAATGAAAAAACAAAAGTAGAACGTGTCACTAATTAAGATCTAAAATATATATTTGTCAAATGACTATATTTTGAGATTAGTGCATGTGTTAACCTTGAAAATTTTAGCCAATGCTTATCCATTTGCATTGAACCAAATCTGTAAAAAATTATGGAATTAAAATTTGTATAACAAAAGAAAAAAAAATTCAAATAATACAATCACTCAAGACTAATTTAAATAATTATGCACTTAATTCAAGACTAACTTAAATATTTAGATACTATATTTTTCATTAATTTCAACTACCATTAATTATTTCAAAGATCTAATGAGATGTGTAGTCATTAATATCTATAGTACTTAAAAAATCAAATGCATATATAGTCATCTTTGCAACCCATTAAACATAAAGCTTTGACCACAGAATTTGTTTTGTGATAGTATAACAAGTTCTTTTCCCCCCAATATGTTATACAACAAGACAAGCAAAAGCATTATTGGTATTAATAAGATTGCATTCTAGCGCACGCATAGTAAAACTAGGATTACCAAACTGTCTCTCGGATTAAAACAACCAAAATAAACACATAATGCTAACATCACATAATAAGACCCTCACAATCCGCTTGTGTTAACCCACAAAAATCTACAGATGATGAGATAACTAAATACACCAAATGATTGTACTTGTTAGGGGAAATAAACTTGGTATTCCTATAACAAACACAAGTTTTGATACTATATTAGTAACATAATTATTTGCATAAAACTTGTTTCAAGAAACATAACTTTAAAGCTTATAATTTTCAGAACAGGATATTCTGGACATTTTATTAGGAAAATGACAATTAAGTAAAAAAATATTAGCCAATATCAACTATCATAAATCGATAGTTGGTATTATCTACTATCAGCCAATGTCTCAATCACATTTACTTCAATAATTAAGTAGAAAAATATTAGCCAATACCAACAGTGCTAATATGCTTTTCAACGTGCATGCGTGGTTTGACATTGCAAAATTAGTTCAATTTTGCAAGCACTGTATTTTATTTTTCTCTTACTTCAAAAGGGTACATATGGTTACCCAACATAGAAGAAGTTATGACTGAATGAGATAAGAGAGCATTATTAATGTGTGATATTGGAAAAGAGATTGTTAAAACTAGAAAAAGAGTCTCTGCCCATGATAGATTTGTTGGTAGAAATTAATTTTGGTCAATTATTCCATTATTCAAGTGGCGGAGGAGGAGTAGACATGTGAATGCAAATCTTGAGCAGTGTATTAGTTGTTTGAATGAATCACTTTAAAAAAAAAAAAAAAAAGAAAGCATGCCATTTATTTCATAGTTGTCATGTTAAGTGTCGAAGCAAAGCATGCATGCAATTGATTATTATGGTTCTTTTGTCATCCATCTAAAACACACCCACCTAGATATTCATCTAATCAAATTAAAATTAGATGAATTGGACAGCATATATTCCAATAATGCACAAGTATTCATATTACATCTAATTTTCATTCAAACAAATATACCTAGAAACAATATACACAAAATCAATGACCATAGAAGCCATAAATAGTCAATAAATAGTTCAAAAAAATACCTCATATATATAAATGTCATGATTGCAGTGTAAAATACAAACACGTACCTAGAAAAAAAAAAGATAAATAAACTATTAAAATATAAAAGAGATCTTATTTCTGTTAGAGATACAGGGTCAAACAAACATTTTGTTTTTCAAATGTCAAACAACCATTTTGACTCCAAAAAGAACAACCATTTTCTTCCAAGAACTCCCTCCGTTCCACCCCATAGATGAATGGCCCACATGATGACTTTCTCATCCCCAAAGATTTTTTAATTTCTAATGCAAACCATAAATATGACACATACTTTTTTTATATTTTCATTATACACTTTTACAACACTAATGACTTCTTTAGCTATTCTTCAGAGTCTCGGTTCTGTTTCACCTAACCCCACTCAGTTTTTGTTTACAAAATCTTTTTCAGAATTGAATAAGCAGTGCCCTGCTATAAAATCTTTAAATCCACAAGTACAGAGCCTAGAAACCATGTTCTTTACTTGTGGTATTCGCTGCTCAGTCCACTTTCTTCAAAGGTTACACTCTCTTACCATTTTTTGTTTTTCGGTTTGTTCAATATGTCACTTTATTTCTTTTAATTTACAAACAAAAACAAAAACTATCTTCAAAGTTTGAACCTCTGTCTCTCTCGCAACCTTTCTCTCTATCTCCACTTTATAAAAATTTCAGGTAGTTCTGTTTTTTTTTTTTTGGCATTCTTCCACTTCTAAATAAAACAAATATGTCATTACTCATAAATCTATTATTAATTTTTTTTTTTTTTTTGCACCAGAACCGTAAATATGAAATCAACACATGACAAAAACAAAAGTAAATCATAGGTTCATTCACTAAAGATATAAACACAAGCGGAAGCATACAGTCACCTTCGTAGCGTCAATTTCTCCTCTGCTAAGAGCGTAAACCAAGTTGATTTCTCCTCTGTTGAGTGTTGATAATTTCTCTTCTGTTAACCAAGTCGATTGAAGTTAGGAAATAAAAAACATATGTAAGAGAGTTGAGAGAAAATGAGAAATAAAAAATGCAAGTGCTTAAACAAACCTATGTAAGTCACAGCAGTTTACCTTCCCCTAATTTTTAGGGTTGAGAGAAAAATATCAAAGCTTGATAGAATGTGATGACTGTGATGGAGGCGGGAACAAAAAAAAGTCACATTGGATTTTCCCACACTAGATTATATATATATATATATATCATGGAATTTGGATCACGGGCCAAATGAAACCTGTAATGGAGGCTTTTAAATGGACTCATCACAAAGACCATAAGTTTCTAAATGGGCTTTTCTATCACGAGCTTTTAAAAGCCCGTGAAAACTCTTGTTTTTTAATACGGGCCATTTAAGCCCATGATAGTTAGGGTGTGATTAATGACCGCTTTTCTTGTAGTGCAACTTTTCATGATAGTGGGAATGCATCACGAGCAGTTCAATAATTAATTTTAGGTAGAATTTTATCTTGATCACAGTTAAGGTAATATCTCATATATTTCAAGCCTTTAAGAGAATAATCTTATTTTTATCTTCTTAAATATATGTGTCTCATCTTGGCTTACTCTCCTAGCAACCAAGACGATTGGTATCTATAAGAATACCATTCTTAAAACCTAATGACATACTTTTATATATAATTTATGTGAATTGAATATGTGCTAGTTTTGTATAACCAAAACGGCATATTTATTCATGAAATAGATATAGTTTAATGTAACAATTATAACATCACAATCTACGCATAGCAAAAGATCAAGCATGTGACCTAAATACATCTATTGTCACAGTTTTTGTAAGTGAATCTACTACTATCTCATGTATAGATACATACTTAATTGTTACATTCTTTTTCATCACTAGTCCCTAACGAAATTATACATAGTCTCTATATACTTTAATTTACTATGATAATTCAAATCTTTGTTGTAGGTAATTACTGTCTAACTATCACAGTATACAATAACTGACTTCTTCTCATTAGCTTTGAATTTAGATCCTTTAAGAATCTTTTGAAGTATACTACTTCTTGGACTACACTTGAAAATACTACAAATGCTACAAATGATTTGGCCAATTTGGTGAAAGCTGAAGGCTGGGCTTGGCTTGATGTTGTGATTGGCCACTCAATGGGTGGCAAGGTCGCCTTGCACTTCATCCGAATCTATGCTCATGCCATTTACAGTCAATCCGCTACATCTCCGAAGCAGGTTTCACTCTTCATTTTATTCTACATGTGATTCATTGTATTAGACACACCTTGTAAATTTTTCTGAAATTTGCATCTCCAAGATTACAACACTAGCCTAGAATAAGTGATGGTGAGGTAGAGAAAGTTCTAAAAACCTTACAGAGTTTGCCCTCAACAGTTTCGTCATAAAAGTAAATTCATGTCCTTTTTATGACATATTATTTGCACTTGGTGGATATGTTGTGTGTTAGTCAATCTGTTGTTTTCTTGATAATGAGGTTCAAGTACAGGTTTCAAGTGGAATGGGCTCTAGTAATATGTCGTTTCTCACGCACATCCTGATTATCACAAATGGCGAGATCGACCAGTAAAGACGTTGAAGCTCTTCTCCTCTCGCTTCTCTCTGCTTACACTACCACTCCCACCATTCTTAAGGTTTGTTTCTCGTACATTTTCTATCTTTGTTTTCAATTCATTAATTAACTGAATCTGTTTGAATTTGGATGTTGCAAATCATCGATCTCTATGTGGGTTTCGCTGTCTTTACTGCTCTCATTCAGGTACTAATATTATTATGATTTTCGATCTGTTGTTTTAGCTTCATTGTGAACTCTTAGTTTGTATTTGTCTATACAAAGATGAATTTTGGTTCTTTGTGTTTCAATTTATTTGGCTTTGTGGAAAATCAGAAAATGTATATCATAATGAATAAGTACTCTTGACTGAAATGTTCTATAGGTCTGACTTGTGAAATTTAATTTCAATTGCTTCTTTTCAGTGTGCTTTTTGCTGTTGAATACAATATTGGATTACATTAAATGATGGGATTTGCATATACATTTGCATTTTTGAGTTGTATATGGTTT
This sequence comes from Dimocarpus longan, assembly GCA_022984855.1. Classification (NCBI taxonomy): domain Eukaryota; kingdom Viridiplantae; phylum Streptophyta; class Magnoliopsida; order Sapindales; family Sapindaceae; genus Dimocarpus; species Dimocarpus longan. The sequence goes on along the minus strand of CM041014.1, from coordinate 32,973,321 downwards.
TATCAGAATAATTATGTGACTCTAGCATTTTAGTTAATGAACTAAAGATTTTTTTTTTTTTGGACAGATGAAGGTTTTAACAGGGTCAGGGGTTAAATATTCAACTATTTAGAACATGTTATATGTTGATCTATCTTTGCATTCTAGACACCCTGTTAGACACAAAATACAACTTCTATTAATTAGGCTACAATAAGGATGGTACAGTAATCAATGCCCATAGATTGATTATATAATTTAAGATGTCAATAGCTTAGTCTTTTTCATTTTTTCATATTATAGTTGGTATTTGCATCTGGTTAGTTATCTTACTGTCTTGGATTTGTTTGCATACTCCTTTTTCCATTTGTCTTCCTATGCTGTCCTTAATTTATAGTCTCTCAAAATGGTATTACTCCTTACGAGGTGTGGTCCTTGGCATGTGAGTGTGGTGCTTATATGAGCTATTATTTGTTACTATAATTATTTTTCAGATTTTCAATCCCCATTTCCATTTTTACTCATGACAATTGTGCTTCTAAAGGTTTTTCACTTATTTTTCTCTTTTTGGAGATTTTTTCTTGAAAATGAATACCTAGTGTTAAGTTAACTATGACTATATTGCCAGTTTTCAACCAACAAATATTTAAGGTTTGACTGGTGCTTGCTCTTCATTCTTTTTTTCTTTAATATTTTGGTGTGTTGGCCACCAATTAACCCCCTTAAAAAAACTTCTCTATGTTTGATCCCCAGCTTTATCCAAAACGTAGTTTTATTAGCGCAGGTTAAATAACTCAACAGAAAAAAAATAATAATAAAATATTAAGAAAATGTAAAATAATAGGTGTGTTTGTTACTGGGTTCTCCATATAGATGACTACAATGACTCATCACTTTGATTTTAATTTGACTGAGATTTGAATGTGAGGTTATATATAGCAGTATGATGGGGATTGGTTTGTCTGTTTACCTTACATTCGAGGCCATTGGGAGAAAAAAATGAAGATGAGCAATAAAAGTATCTCATTTGTTGGGAAGGTTGAAAGTTTGTTTTATTATTGTTGTTGATTGACGTTTTATTGCATTTCGCGAATCACTATTCTGAATTGTGAATTTTTTGTTCGTTTCATGCTTTCGTGTGTTCTTTTTGTTCATTTGATGCCTTTTCGTGGAGGCCTACCTCATAAATGACTTTTGTAGAAGATTTTGTAGGTAGTACAATTGCATGGTCGGTTGACAAAGTTGATATGGATTTTGCAAATTGACTTTTGGATCATCTTTTTTGTTTAGGTAATTTATTTTCGTTTTCATCTATGAGCTTAATTTTTTTTATTATTGCTTGATATTTTAGTTTTAAATTATGTACTTTCTAGAATGAGACACGGCAAAAATGATGAAACAATTATATGTTTGGGAGATGAACTGTTTTGGCTTGAATATATGTTAAATTTAATATGGATTTTGCAAATTGACTTTGGATCATGTCTTTTCTTTAGGTAGTTTATTTTCATTTCTATGACCTTAAATCTACTTTTATTTCTTGGTGATTTCGGTTATAAGTAATATATATATTATAGTATGATAGATGGAAAAAATGATGAAACAGTTGCATGTTTTTGAGTTGAATTCTTTGGTTTGAATATATGTTGTTGGAGGTCTTTTTGCATATGTGGTTAATTGGTGTAGGAAGTTATAGTTATTTAAGCAACTTATAATATTTATTTATTTCTTTTGATGTTCCTACTATTGAATTTTGAATAAATTTTGCTTTATTACTATTGTTTTTTAATTCTTTCAAAATTATCAATTCAGGTTGTAATTACGTACGTGGACACAATATTGTTAATCGCATTGGATATTTGTCAATATGGGGATACAAGTTTTTGTCAATTGCATTGAACATATGTTGAAGATGAATGAAGGTTGATTCTTCAATTTTGTAGATTTTGGGACTGTCTTTTTAATTTAGACTTATGTTTTTGCATATGAAGAATTTATATTTCATTACTTTAATTATAATATGTAGCTATCATGAAATCTTAATACATTGATATGATGGACAATGTAATAAATTTGGTACTTTAATGGAATGACTTGAACTTTTTTGTCTATAGAATTCCAATATTCATAATTAATATATAATGAAATTTGATTTTTTTAATGTAAAAAATAATAGTATTAAGGACATTATTTATAGCTTTTATAAATTGCAATCAAATAGTTTTCATAGCATATAAAAAAGGCTATAACATAGAAAAACTACTAACTTAATCAGATATTTATAGCATTTAAAAAATGCAATGGAAACACAATTATAACATTAACAAAAAGTTGTGATTGCACCTATAATAGCTTTTAGGAACATCATGCATAGCATTTATAAATTGCTATCAATGAGACCGGATTTTTTATACCATGGGCTGTCATAGCATCAATTGAAATGCTATCTATTACCTATTATAGCATTCATCTCATGCTATATTATGCCAATTTTGTTGTAGTGTATGAAATACATGTTTTCAACGATAGTTTGTGTTTGTTGTTTTCATCGATGTTGTTAATGTCATTCAGATGATCTGAGTCAATTTTTGTTGTGTAATTCATAGATGAAGTTGAGAATGTGAAGAATAAGAAGAAGAGGGGTAGACCCCAGGTAACTGGTGACGACAAAGCAGTGCCACAAAGGAAGTCTCCGAGGCCAAAAACGTAGACCACTTTTATTTCTTAAATTAGATATGGAAATCAGCGGTTCATTTCAGCTTTAGAAACCATTAATTCATATGCTGAATTTTCAAAACCTAACATCCTACCTAAAAAGCTTTCATCTGAACTATGTATACTTTAGTAGATGAACTTTCTAGTGTTATTACAAATGAAATATGTAAATATATCATATGACATTAACAGACATCGAATTTCGCTTCATATATGTACATTGGGTTACTTAAAAAATTAGGATAGGTTGGGTTGGGTTGAAAATTTTCAACATAACTCAACCCAACCCAACAAACGACCGTACTTAGTTATAAATCCCAGATTTTTTTCCTTGTTTTACAAAGAACATTTGATAGGGATAAAGACCAAAAACAGTGTTTGAATCATTGAATATTTATTTGTACTTATTTTGTTTCTAATCAAATAGCTAAGAATATGATATTTGATCTCCAACCCTTAAAAAAAAATTAAGATGGAACAAAATATTTTTAGGTTTATTTTAATCATCCATTTTAGGTTGGTCAGTTCAGTTCTGGTGAACAAATTTGATATATATTAATTAATTTTTTTGTAATTTTTTAAATTTTTTCCATATTAATCCTCATCCATCAATTTTAAGATGGACAGTAGATATCTGTTGAACAAATTTTTTTATTTATTTTAGTTACTTTTAATTAAATTTAAATCAAGGGTGCTTTTTTTTTTTAGGCAAAAGTCCGGGTGTTTTTTTTTTTTTTTTTTTTGGTTTTAAGCACAAGCTGGGGGTTTTTTTATAGTTCACCCTAAAAATTAAATATCTTTATTATTTTTTTGTTGAAACCACAGTCTAGGAAATCGGGTTTTGCAACTGGCGTTTGATGAGAAAACCATTTTATCTTTCCATTTCACTTCCACTGTATATTTGTTGTTTAACATTTTACTATTGTTCTACCATTTCCCTACTTTCTTTCATCCCAATTTCTCACTATTGCAAACATTATGGAAGTCCCCAACGACCAAGAAAAACAAAGGTCACCAGATAGATTAGGGGTTTTACAGTCGCTTTAAATGAAGCTGCTGATTCTTCAGAGGCACAGACGGGGGAAGAAAGAGGAGCCGAGACATTAGATTCGATATCTCAACATTAAACACTGATGAAATTGCCTCTACTCCACCCAATGTCACTCAACCGGTAAGTCCATCACCTCAGGCGGGACCAAATATTGAGCCCTTTCATTTGACAGAAGGGATAAATTATCCACTCGCGGTTGAGGAAATTTCACTTGGCTCTGCACGTACGAGAGAGCATGGACTTAGTAGTCAACGATTTGGAGAGCTTATTAAAAGGGTGAATCAAATAATGAGAAGTTTCAATAAGGTAAATCTTTCATTAAAACTCATGCATGCTTCTCCATTTTCTATGGTTAACATTGTCGTTACGTGATTGATTACCAATGGAAGCTATGATTACAATGAACCAAAGTTGTTACTAATGAAACTCCGTGATTACAATTTGAAAAGTGAGAATACAAATGAAATTTATGATTAAAATTAAAAATTTATAATTACATGTTTCCGCTTTGAAAGATAAGCTGTCATAGGAAAAAAAATGAGCTTCCATAGGAAAAATACAAAACATGAGTTAGTAAATATAAGTTAAGCTAAAGGCACATTAAAGGAACACTTAGGTATTCATACACCTAACAACTACAATGATCTATTGTAATTAAAAATAATGATTATATTTTATTATATCTAATGATAATTAAATGAGTCAGATCACTAGTACAACTATAGACTATATTTAGTTGTAATCAGATATGTTTCATTATAATAAGATATAACAGAATACAACTAGTCTTTTTACTACGTAATCGGATCAGAAATATTGACACCTAAGTTTATTGTAGACTACCATTTTAAATACGTGATAATTGTCATTTATTATAAATTAGGTTTAGAGAAGTATCAATACAATAATAGTTTAGTAGGTGAAATTGATTGTTATATAGTTAAAGATGTGGCTGAATTACGTTTTCAAGTTGTTCAGACTATGGTAGATGTAGAAGTCAAAGATGGATTGATGAAAATGCAAGAGCTTCAGATGGAGTTGTTGAATGCCAATGACTTGGCTAAATCTCTGAAGTTAGAAGTGCAGTCGAATGGTTGGGTGATTTCAGAGATAGAGAAGACAAAGACAATACTCGAAGAAGATCTGGTAGCCTTTCAAAATGAGATCAGCCACCTTTGCTTCGCCCAAAAGAATGAGACGAAAAATTACAAGGCTAAAATCACAGAGGCTCATCAAATGATCCGTCGCCTTCAAAAGGAATTGCCTTGTAGGTCCATTGACAAGTATCTAGTCTCGTATAAGTACCACCAGAGTCTGAAGCATGACATCTTTGTCTCTGGGATGCTGGCCACTATTGATATTATGAAATAGATGATGGATTATAAGTTTGATATGGATACACTCAAAATATCAATTAGTTACCATATTGACAGTTGCATCTATCCGGGACCTACGAAGGATGGTGAGATGAGCATTGTTGCAAAGGGCCTTCTTGGAGAACAACAACCCGTTTCGAAGGACTTCATGATGGATGATGAAGAATCTGATGCCGAAGTTCAGGTTCCTGTAGGAAAGCTGAAGAAGATAGAGAAGGTTGCAAAGGGGAAAGAAAAAGTAATGATAGATTGAAATGTTTTTCTCAAGCTCAAGTTTGTTGGTTATCTATGTTAGTTATTTTTAATTTGAAATGTTTTTCTTATGCTGAAGTTAGTTGGTTTTAGGTTTTGGTTTATTATGTTTTTTTGGGTTGAAGGTTTTTTTGGGTGATCACTGAAATGGAATTTATCATACAGCTAGGTTGATTTCCATTGTGAATCACGTTATAGTTGCTAGTTGTGATTTTTAATCAATGTGATTAAAGTATGAAACTTGGATTTACAATTGGTGATTTGTGATTACATGTCTCTACCTTTAAGGATTTATTATGAACAAAAATATTATTAAATATTTGTTGACACCGTATTTTGGTCAACCCGGTTCTTGAAGCCCAATACCTACGAAACAGTAAATAACAAAGAGAGATATGGAAAACCAGGATCAAAACAGATAGGACACATTGATTTTTATATGGTTCGATAAAGTAATGGCTTACGTTCACGACTATCACTCTTATTTTTGCAGAGTAGCAATATATATTTTTTCTTTTGTCCCTTTACAATAAATTTGATCCCTTATATAGATGGGGCTGTTACAATCTAAATTGATTTCAGGATCTTACAAATAAGGCAAAAATAAAATACATTAATTAAAATAATATCTTCCAAGATGCTCTTCACCATATCAGTAATGGCCACCGAGAATATTGTGATTTGATTTGCATGAAAATAGGCAAGTTGAATTCTTCTTTAACTGAACTGCTCCAAGCTTATAGAAGATCAATTGATCAAATTTAACGAGCACTTTTGAATGAGCAAATTACTCAGGTGATCAGATATTATTCGCAATGAGCAGATAAAGAGATGAACAGTTAACCCATGACTTGTCAAACATTCTGGAAAGGTCATGGCATCCAATCGCACAACGAACAACCTCCTAATCGCTCTAATTGTCTCTTTAAGGATACTATCAAATAGTTCTTGATCCACAATTAGATTAGCTTAGCGATCACAACTTCGCGACCAGCCTGCCATGCGATCAAACGCATGATCGAATAGACGGCCAAATGATACAAACAGCCATACAGTAATTAAAATGATATGCCACACGATCAGATGTGCTCGGGTTCATGGGTTAAGAAACGACCACACGTTCCCTCTTTTGACTTTTGCCTAATGGACCAGCCTCTTAGGTTTCTTCTTATAAGATAACATGCTGAGCTCATCCTTGAGCCTTTATCAGCCCATTTTCTATGATCGCAAAAATACTCATAACACTATCCTCCTTGCTTTTAGTACATTCCTTGAACTGGAAGCAACGAGCTCATCCTTGAGGCAATTTTGGTGGGATCTATCGTGTTACTTTTTCAAATACTGACTTATCGTACGACACACGACACCTCCTTAGGGGTCAGTTCACTACACGTCTTCTGTCATGCGTTATTAATGCGCATTTAATGCACGTCCCTCACTGGTTGCACATAATGAAAAAATCGTGGGATTCGTACTACACCACTGGATCAACGATGGTTACATAACTGTCTTGATCTGACGATTAGGGTTTTAATTATATATAAACCCAGTTGTTTCACTTTCTGCTTTTACTAGTCACTTTCAAAAAATTGACGCCCTTTCATCTTCTATTTTCTCTTATCCGCCATCACCGTTCTTCATCAACTTCTTCATCGTCATCAAGCTTCATTGTACTCAAGGTAAATTTTCACATCCTTTTTCACAACTTTTTAAGATATGATTTTTACTTGCATTCTGCTGGGTTACCTACATGAATCTGCTTTCGTGCTCACATGAATATCATGTGACTCTTTTTTGGCATTCTAAGTATGATAAAACTTGAAGAACTTTGAGTAAAAATCTTGTTTGATTGTATTAGTTACATATGTACGTACCATTCTCTGTTTTGTAACTGTTTGATATCTCAACTCTAGTCGAGTCGTCACATTTGCAGCCTATTAGGCTTGCAACCAAGGCTCTCATGAACTCGGCAGCCCCCACCCTGCATACACGACTTGATTTTTAGGGAAAATAGAATTAGCCTTAAACTTTGTATTCTGGTCTGCTACTCACGACCTGACCTCCTCATTAATTTTGTAGATATTTGGTTATAGTCGTCGTGACCATAAAGTGGGGGCTGTTGATAGGAGCTTTGAAGAGGAACTCGTCAAAGTCAGAACTACTAAAAATGCGACCTCTCGAAGCAGTGAGGTTGTATCAGAACCTGCAAGGTGTAATGATCCTCCTGCTCGCTCCCCTTTTTTCAAACATGATTTTTCTGTCAGCCCTAGCAAGCTCGAATCAATCGTTGATGATTTTCACTTATCTTTTGGGCGTCGAGCAATGGTGCCGACCACTCACGATCATGTAGCTCATCCCCCAAAAGGGTTCATTTCCATTAGTCGTCAGCACATAGAGACTGGCTTTAGCTTTCTGGTTCCCCATTATCTGATCGATCTTTTAAACGATCTCAAACTCGTCCTGTTTTGACTTACTCCCAACTTCTATGGTCACCTAACTATTTTGGCCTCAATTTTTTTGAAAAACAATCTTCCTCGACCGACTCCGTCAATAATTCAATATCTCTTTGTCTTTAAAAACACCACAGACCCCAAATCAGAGAAACGAGATGAATTTTATTACACATCAGCCCGTAATTCTTCTTACAAAGTATTTTTCCCAACAGGGGTTGGCAAGTCCAATATAGGCGACATCAAGTCGCGATGGTTTTATGCGTCCTACCTCTCCTTAGCTGATCTTAAACATTTTTCATTTTCTTCTTCCCCTGGTAAGTATGGCTTCATTTTGCTGCTATCCATACACTTTACTAGCTACTAACCCATTTTTGCTTTTGTACAAACGTTGCCAAAAGTGAGATAGAGCTGACAAGCGAAGCGTTGGCATTGTTACAGAAATTTTCAGAGGTAAAAACTCTTTTAGATGACCAACCACCATCTGAACACCTCCTTTAGTTACTCGGCCTTTCTCCTTTCTCGGATCGAAAACTGCTTCATAAACGTTTGGATCTATGAGCTTGCAAAAAGAAGGAAATCCCTTCTGTCTTTAAAGCCTTAGGCGGGGTAGCACCGTGCTCTCAGGAAGGTTAATCTACACTAATGGTTCAGCTTCACTTTGATGAACCCCTTCCTGATGACGAGGAAGATGTCCAGGTGGTGGCAACTGCTGATCTTCCGCCTTTCCCTCCAAATCAACCTGCTAACGTTGCAAATGCTCCTGATTCACAGGCGACCTCAAAAAGTGCCACTAGGTCACCTACCCGAGCAGATTCTGCTGCACCCTCTGATCACGGTATGAAATATAAATAGTAGGGAGAAAATTCACGAGGAGAGATACTCGAAGGGAGTCCACTACACGATCAGCTCCTCCCCCTAGCAATTCGCCTGCTCCGCGTCCTTGAAATGTTGATAAAGGTAAAGGGATTGCCAAACCTCCCCCAAAGCGCCAAAAAACACTGGGGAAAGAACTCGCAATTGAAGAATCGACCCGGGACTTCGATGCGGGGATATATTATAATGATTTCTTAGATCACGCGCCTCACTTCCTAAGTCCTAAAAAGCTCGACCTTTATAGAAAAAATGTGAAAATCGAGAAGCTGATCAACTACTTTGGTCACCACAATCTGCTCGTGAGTCTCCTTGATTACTAATACATTTTATTACTTTCCTCATTCTTTTTGCTTTGCTAACATCTTGTTTCAGGCCTCCATGGCTTTCATGAAGCTCCTCAAAGAGATTCCTAACTGGCCTGAGAAGAAGACTTTCATGGAAAAGGTAATAAAACATTGGAATGTGACAAAAGCAAAATCCAGGGCGAAGGAGTTCTTCAAGCAAGAGGCTGAAAAGTCCCTAAAGATTGCTCATGTCCTGGATGAAAAACTTAAGCATTCCCAAAAGTTAAGAATAGGTCTGAAGGAAGCTATGAAATTCCAAGATGACACTATTACCGCGCTGAAGGAGGAGGGTAAGGGTTTAAAGAAAAAGCTGAATAACGCCCAAGGCATGAAGGAAAAGCTGAGAGACGAGAGTAGAAAATTAAAGGAGGAAAACAAAAAGTTGAATGAAGAGCTGGCTTCGCATAAGCATCGAGTTGATGAAGCTAAGAAGAACATTGAGCTAATGCAACAAGAGGTAATTTCTACCAAAGAAGAACTAGCCTAGAATAGGATCGTACTTGAGCCTTAGTCAAATAGGTAGAAGAAAAAACAGACAGTTTGTTCTTATACAATTTGTGGTAGAAACGCCTAGATGTTGATATCTCATTCTTTGGGCAGGAGGCCGTTAAAGAGATAAAGATGTATGTAGAGAGGGCTACCCACCAAGCTGCAAAAAAGGCTCAACCAGAGACTAGTTTCCTAACCCACTAACCGGGCTTAGACCCTTCTGCTTCTGAGGTGCCCCCAACTCTACCTGAAGGCCTAAATCTTGCAACATCATAAGATGAAATCTCTCAAGGTCCAGCTCCTTCAAATGTACCACTACCAGCTCCTTCTTTTGGTAGTGCTTCAGCTGATCCAGGACCTTCTTCAAGTTCTTCACAGCCAATTACCCTTGATGATGAAGGCAAAGCTTTAGCAAGCGATCAGAACATTCCTCCTAGCAATACTTAGGACATTTTTACTTCTTTTCACTTGATTTATAATACAAGTTATTTAGTTTGTGAACTTTAACATAATAAATGCAATTTTCTTCTTTTATCTGTTTTCATTTCCTCGTTCTTTGAATGATAAGCAACTCTAATCGCTAATCAAATCTTATTATAATAAAATACTTGAACTGATTGCTTATATAAAACAAGTATTAATTAAGTTGTAATTTCAACATAGACGCCCACTAGTTATATGATAATTAGATCATTTGAACCTTCCAGTGTTTATAAAAGTTCACAGGCAATAAGCATACCTTCCAGAGCTTTGCTCGCTCACAGGCAATGTTGGTACGTTCCAGAACATGAAAATCCACAGATCAAATGTTCCTTCCAGAACTTGCTCGCTCATAAACTACATAGATCTTCCAGGATTATTATAAGTCCACAGGCCATAAGTATTCCTTCCAGAGCTTACTCGCTCACAGGCTATATTGAGACATTCCAGGATAATTTTATAAGTCCACAAGCCATAAGTTTTCCTTTCAGAGCTTGCTCGCTCACAGGCTATACTGAGACCTTCTAGGACATCTTTGGGTTCACAAATAATGATTACACCTTCCAGAGCCCGACTACTCACAGGTAGTAATCATATCTTCCAGAGCATTGGCTTACAGGTATTAATTGCACCTTCCAGAGTTTACTCGCTCACAAGTAGCAATCAAACCTTTCAAAGCATGAGTAGAGATGATAACAATAACTTTGTCAGATAACAAGAAGCAATAAACGTGATCAGATTGATTTACCTGAAAGTTTTTATTGAAGAGAGATGATAGTATTGGGAAGTTGGTGATTGAACACAAAATTAAAATTAATGACTCTAATTTATTGGAAAATTAAACACCAAATGTAGAAGACGAGGTGTAGCCATAATGATTCAATAAAATGTAATGTCCGAGTCCAATTAGATCCATTAGAATATTTTTCTTTAAACTAAAGTATAAATAAGGTTTATATGAATAAGTTAAGGAGTTCAATTAGAACTTCTAATTTAAAGGGCTCAATTGGAGTGATGAAAAATAGCTCAATTAATTAATACGGAGCCCAAAATTTAAGTGAGCTCAAATTTGGAACTAGTAGAGTCCATGTCTTTTTTACTAAATGCACTCTTTGGTATTGAAAAGAAAAATATATATAGATATACAAAGGGTGAAATTTCAGATGACATGGAAAATGGAAGGGAAAGAAGACAAGTTGGAGATAAGATTATCACATGCGATAAAATGGAAAATAATAATAATAATAATAAAATAATAAAAGAGATTGAATGGTGGCATGAATCGGTAACAAAGACGAAAGGCAAGAAAAGAATAAATTAAAGAGAAATGTGTGGGACCGAAACATGAAGCCAAAAACAAATTAAACAAATGAAACAAATAAGATAAGATCCCATAAAGATAAGAGTATAAAAGTCAAAATAAAAAACAAAAAAATAGAAATTGGAAAAAAGTGTAGGGTATTCAACCACATGGGTGTAATATATATATATATATATATATATATATATATGTATGTATGTATATTGGTTTCTCAATTTAAAATCATATTTCACACACATTTCAATCGCAATAACATAGCAAAAAGCAAAAGAAAAATTTTTGAAAGCATATGTTTGGGTGTGCAAGTATGTTAGTTTCAGATTTAGCTTTCGAAATTGATTTTTATGAATATTAAATAGATTTTTATTGTGATGTTTTAGGTGGAAAACAAATCCAAGAGGGTGTTAGTGGCTCAAGATAGAATCTGAAATCTAATTTGTGAGTAGATAGTTTTATTTTAGTTAAAGTGATTGAATTATGTTTTATCATATTTTGGTTTTTATCAATTATTTGAAATAGATTATTTATTTAGTTAATTGACCTTATGGATTATAAATTGTATTTTATGATTTTAGTATGAAATTATTACAAGAAATGCTTAGAATATTTTTGGTAAAATTATGTATGTTATGAGAAAAAAAAAATGTTGGTTTATGTTTTAGAAAAGTATTAGTAAATAATATGTATAGTTACCTATTGAAATGATTTAAGATTTGAAAATAATAAGAAAAATAATTATAAAGATATTTTCATAACACCAAGATTGTACCCTCCTCTCTAATGGTCAAGTAGGTCTCACATGTGTAAGTCCTAGAGAGTCGTTCAGCACGTGTGGCAGTTGTTTGAGAGTCACTGAGTTACCCAACATGTGTATGACAGATGTTATTTCTCGTTCTGTGTGTGTATTGAGTATTTCTATCATGTATGACGAGTTTCCCTTAGGTACTAGATTGGTGTAGATTGAGACTTTATAAATGTGTTGAAATTATCTATACAAATGTTTTCAGTTTACTATGACACAGATGTGTTTTCAACCTTGTTTCTAGATATGTTTGAATATGGATCATTAGACTTTACTTCGTTTACCAACTCTATGTTATGTTAATTATTATTGAAAATGATTTATTTAGTTTTCAAAAGTTATATCTATTCATTGGGCATTAGCGCTCACCTTTTTATATTTTAAAACCACTTTTCAGGCAACCGTCAGGTCTCGCGAGAAATCTCAAACCAGAAAGAGGTGGGCCACTCGATTCAATGACGCACAAAAGTCATGATTTGGCATTGTATATGTATTTTATATATTTCATAGCATCTAGTCATGCATGGTTTACTTATACTTTAACGTTGTAAAATATGTGATTTTCCGTTAATTTTGCGCATGTTTCAATTTTCGAATCTACAAATGATATAAACTTACTCTATGACTATATTTTCATATGAAAGCAAGTTTATATATATATATTTTACATGACGCTATTTGTGTTGAACTAAGATTTGGAAGAGAGATTGGAGGTCCTAAATAGTTGAAATGTTGAAATGTTTTAGAAGTGCATTTTTTGTTTGCTGTAGGGTGAAATTATTGAATAAATAGTCGTTATACTGCCGAAATCTTATTAAATCACCCTGTGTATTTTGAAAATTTTCAACTGATTTCCGTTAGAAAGTTAGTACCATATATATAGTTTTCTAGTTTTTGACAAGTCCTTTCGGATTCAATATAGGAATTTGGGAGGGTCCTGTCATATAATCTCTAATGATATAACACAACTGAAGACAGTTTCAGAGGGGCCTCCAGAACCATTTTGTCATACTTCTGTCCTCATTTCTCTCCTTCATCATTAAGTCTCACACAGCTGATTTCTTATTCCTCTTATCATATATGAAATGAGTACTGGAGAGCAAAACAAGTCTTTTCATGGCGTGAGGGCACGACCCATGTATGAACCACACAAAACTACGTTCAGAGTGATTTCCTTTAACATTCTGGCGCAAGAATATGCAAGAGAGAACACATATCAAACCATTCCACCAAAAGGTCTTTGACAATGACATCCGTAAGGTAGCAACACTGAATCTTTTGAAGTCGACTAATATGATTACTATTTGAAGGGAATGGAGAAGGTTGGATATTTCGGTGTGTATCTTAACAAGACACGTACAAAATTTGACGCTATTCTACATTTTACAAGGCCAACAAATTAGAGTTAGTGGGAAAGAGGATAGAATCATCTACAACAACTTGTACAAACCTAAAGTTCTAGATTGCTACATTACATAGGACAATGTTAGGCTGATGACGGCATTCTGAGTGCATGGTCCATGCAACAACAACAACATTGTCATAGTGGCAAATTCACATCTCCATTGGAACCCCGTAGAGGAATATCTTAAGATTGAACAAGCAAAATACATGGTCAATCGTTTGCATGAATTTGAGCATGAAATGGCAGTAGAAAATGCATTGGATGACACCCATGTGATTGCCGTCTGGGACTTCAACTCCATGCTAGCAAGTAAAATCCACCAAAAACTAACATCGTCTGCATTTGATTATAGTTGTCCAGCGCTTACCAAGTTATCAACAAACACGAGCCTTACTTCACAAACTTTAAGATCAGATTTAAAGAAACCTTGAACTACAAATTCTTCTGCAATATAGATTTCATATGACCTGTTGTTGTTATGGAACTACCTGATTCGAAGAAGGGTTATTATTATTTTACCCCCTAGAATCAAAAATAATGCCAAACAACCCCTGGTTTTGAAAATAATAACCAAAAGAGACCAACAGTTAGATGAGTAATGAATTCTGTAAAAAATGTAACGGTTCCGTTAAATGTGAGGGTAAAAAGGTAATTGAAGATTGAAATGAGTAATGGATTCCAATTAAATAGCACAACCTAATTTGTTTATTAATAAAATAAAATGGTAGCCCAATTGAAAAAAACAAAACCCAATTCGTCCTCAACATTTCCATACCCCTTCATGCCTTTCACTACCCCTCGCTTGTGGTCCTGTCATCTGGTAAGGAGGACTACAACTTTGCACCAAAAAAACTTACTACGTCCACTACAACAACGTTTGATTGTAGTGGTTGATCAAGTTCATTGCTTCTAACCCGTAGCAAGTCATTTGAAGAAGGTTAGACTTGATGGGAGAAAGCACTGCTGGTGGTGGAAGAAGGCAAGGTGAGGTATTTTAGGGTAATAATATGTCATAATTGTTGTTAGAACATGCATGCATGATTTTATGCTTGATCTATTGACTTCAATGTCTGTTGGTCATGGATGATTTTTGGATTACTGTTTTGAAAAAAAATTGGGATTTTTGTAATTTTTGAACACTTGTGGTAAATTATAACTGGGTTTGAACATATAGTGAGTTTTGTATATGAGGATGATAGTATAATGAGTATAGTGGGTTTTGTATTTGTGGTCATACTTCATACCCCTGTTGTTGCTACATTCATGATGCAACTAGGGTGTGATGGGGTGTTTGTGAGATGTAAATCAAAAAAATGCTTTTGTCGCTTGTGACTTAGGAACCATTAGCTAATATATATATAAGTATCATGGCACACTTGAACATACAGTTGCGGAGAATTATTAACATGCAGCTCTTAAATAATAACAATATTCATATTCAATTAAAGTTGTACTGGTGATAACAAAATCATAAGACAATTGACACTTGACACTGGAATGACTTCACAATCACAAGCAAACTGCTCTATTCCTCCAGAATTATTAATTAAATCAGACACCATAATACAGTTACAATTACTAGTTATACATATTCTTCTAACCATCGCATTGACACTCACGGATATTAGCTATATATATATATTTTTTTGCTTGCAAATGATAAGTTTGATAAGCTTCAAAATTGTTTTGTTTTCCTTGGTGTGTGGAAGTGTGTGTGTTTATGAAGTGGCAACAGAAGTGTGTGTGTGTGTATCTGTGATGGGTTTCTTTAATCTATTAGTAGGTGTGTGTATCTGAGCATGGCAGAGTATATGTGTGTGTGTGTGTGTGTGTGTGTGTGTTATGGGGTGTTTGTTTTGATTTGTTATCAAGTATGTGTTTGTGAGCATGGTAGAAATGTTGAGATATTAGTAGTGTGTTTTGATTAGCGTTGCATAGAAAGTGTGTGAAAATGGGAAGTGTGTTTAAAGCATGACATAAGTTTGTTTTGATTTGTTAATAGGTGCCATTGCTTTCCCTTTTATAGGGAGTGTGGTTTTGTTACCATTATAACAACAATTATATGCAACGACAAAGCTGCAATTTAGAGTTGCTAAAGTTGTCATTTGCAAAGGGACAGATCTATTATAACCAATGACAAATCTATAATTTCATTTAAGTTTATTTTTGTCTTTTAGTGGCCGGACATAGGCGCATTTGTCATTTTACATCACTTTATAATTAGCAGACTTTTTTATTTCTCCCATAATAGTCCAATAAGGGTATTTTCGTCTTTTCTCTTTTTTGTCACAAAACCACCTAAAACCTAGATGGAAACTGCTTTTGGTTGACGGTAAAGGTTTTTTTTGCTAATAATTTGTAAAAGTTGGAGTAAACTGACGTTATTTTCGATTTCAAGGTGTTTTTTAGATTTTTCCCTTCGAAGAACGACAATGAAGTTGCTTAAGGGTGTCATAATCATTTCAATGTTTCTGATCATCAACCAATAGCAGTGTCATTCGAAATCAGGAACATATGATTTGTATTTTTTTTTGCTTGTTTTTTTGAAAAAATATGTTTTGTTTTATGTGATTACATTTACATATTGTTTAATAGAATTGCCTTAAACATTATTATTAAAATGTCAAATGCATTGCTTGACTGATTACAATTATCTATATGCAATTGCATTATTTTATATGTGATTACATTCATAAATGTGCAAGCATTACATATGTCATTTTCTTTGTTCACATTAAATTGCTATTGGTTGAGGGTTTTTTATTGATACTGGTTCATATGTCTTACACAAACAATTTCTTCACATTAATGAACTTTAACAAATTGGTTGTGTGTTTTTCATAAATACTGGTTCACATTCAATGTTGCTCATCTTCATGTTAGGGACACACTAATATACATCGATTCGATAACAAACTATTTATAGGGTCAATTGTATTATATATCCAAACACAGTATGAGTTTAAGTAATTATATTTACAAATATGTGATTGCATAATTAATTGATTCATTTATGGTTTGTTTACTAAATAGATAGAAGAATGGGAAAGGGGAATGAGAATGATCGATGTTTGTTTACATTATCTAAAATCAATCCGTAATGAGAATAAAATTATGGGTCCCATATGAATTTGGGGTTGTAGAATGGGAATCTCATTCCCCCCCACCCTACTTGAGAATCACATTATAATTCCATTTTCCAAATTAAAAAGACTTTTATACATGTATTTTTTATTTTTTATTTTTTGTTCTATAGATTACATAATATGTATTGTTATTAAATATAATTGTTGATTTTTATAATATTATTGGGTTATATGAGAGTTTAGTAAAAATAATCATAAAATCAATAATCATAACAGCTACAATGATAGAGTTTAGAATAAATCTTATGAGAATAATTATATATACATATATATATATGAAAAAAAAAATACCACCATATTATTATTTTAGAAAGAATATAATATTAGGTTGTATTTTTGTTCAAAAACAAACTATTTATAAGGTCATCTACAATACACTTAAGTATTGATGTACTTGAACTGAATACATTCTAACGTTACTGCTTGTATTTTATTATATTTGATTATAATTAAACATGTCTAATTATAACTAAACATGGTCGATTATTATAAATGTGATCTTATTCATTTAGTTGTAAACTAATATAGCAAATGCAAAATCAGATATAAGAAAATATAATCGGTAAATATAGATATGTAGTATACTTACAATAATATTGTTAAAGATAATCAATGACATTTTGATAACTTGTAATTAATCCATTCCAATTCTAAAGCAAACTAAACACCTTAATAAAAATAATGCTGATTCTAATATGATTCTTACAATTTAAGTAAACAATTTTTTCTTATTCTGATTCCAAACAGTTTCAATTCCAAATCATTCCAGTTTTTATAGTTGAATTTGAAGTAAATGCACCATTATTGTAAAATGGGTCGGTTGTGTTCATTCATCCAATCCCATTATTCCCATTGTCCCATCATCCGATCCCATTATTCCTTAAGATAAAGATTTGGTGAATAATTTTGTATATGTTTTGGTTTTTGATTTTGTTAAGGTAAAATTTGTAATTTTATTTGAATATGGTTTTGGTTTTACATGTTGTGACTGAATTGGGGAGTTTGAAAGAAAATTTAGTATGAATTTTATAAAACTAAACAAAGTTTGTGATGGCAAATCTCTGTTTGTGATTACAACTCAATATATGTAGACGAAATTTAAAGATGCTGAACTGAAGTTTGTGATTGCAAATCTCAGTTATACGACAACATTTCCATAAAAAGCAAAGGAATAGAATAAGAGCCAAAAATTAAGGCTCAAAAGATTGAAGCAACCTGACATTCTTGAAAAAATTAATTAAATAATACATCATCTGCTGCGACGTTGAATAGTCCAATCACTTTTTGGACCTTTTGGACCAACTTTAACACTTTTCAATTCCCATCAATTATCCATATTATCATGAATAAGTGGGGTATTAGGGGAGGACAAACAACCGTTTGCTTGTGTTATGTGTCTTAACTTATTGTTTGATAGATATTGGCTAGAAACATTGCAAGCTTCATCCTTTCGTGGTCCAAGTTGTAATATAAGAAAAAATTAATTATTTCAGTTTCAAGTACTACCAAAGTTTATCGGAGTGTTTAAAATAAAATCACTTATGTTTTTCGTATCAAACCGGCGGTAGGAACCATGCATGAAATTATTAATCACAAATAAACCATAGTTGTATCCATTATGCTGTAATGGACATTGTGCATATTCAACGACTCTAAAGAATCTGAATTCATTCTCCAAATTATATTTAGATAATCAAGAAAGTATCTATCCAGTGATGTAAGTTGCATACAAAATTATTTTTAATAACAAGTTAATGGTAATGAAATCAATATAGAGGTTGTCTACAATACACTTGGGTATCGATAAACTGAGATGATTACATTCTATTGGTACATTTGTAATTTAGATTATCGAATTACAGCTAAACTTGATCAATTGTTGTAAATAGAAATTAGATATAATAAAATACAATCAGTATCTGTAGAATATGATCACTAATTGTAGTTTTCAAATGTATCAATACCCAAATGCAACATAAAATATGCTCTACAAATATAGGATACGATACTCACAACTTGTGTTGCCAACTCCTTTCTTTGTGTTTGGCCCTGAGTAAGAAGATAGTTATCCTATAACTTTGCCTTCATCTCATCCACATTTACAACCAATAAAAACCAATGAATAGTAAAATATTTTAAAACAAAAAGGACAAGTTCATGTACTGAAATGTGATAAGCAAGAATGACAGCAAATTTTTTTTATCAAATGGGGCAGGTGTCATTTACACAACCTTAATAAGTAATTAGGGGGTTGCTGTTTCGTATTTGTGCAGACATATATAGTAATTAAAAGCAAATGAAAAATAATTCAGCTTTTGAATGAGGAATCGGACAGAAGAAAAATAAAAGAAGCAACGTAGTGAAAAGTTGAGAGAAAAGAAGAAAGAAAAAGAAAAAGAGAAAGGGGAGGAAGAGAAAAATAGAAAAAAAAAAAAAATCTAGATGGGTGAATGGAATATTTGGGTACCAGATTTATCAAGATAAGTTATTTATATTTCACTAGGATTTGAAATCCAGAAAATTAATTATCTTTCCTATAAGTTCTAAATTAAGTTTATATAATTTTAGGGTGCATTCAAGTTTATGAGGAATCAGATGGGAACCCGTTTTAGATCAAGATTTGAGCAAAAGAGTTTTATGAGTGATCATTTTATTTTAAATTGATTTAATTAATTGTAATTATTTATATTTCAATGTTTATTATTTACTGGAAATGAATGATTACACAAATTATATTTTGCGATTGGAATGAAAATTTGTTACAAATTTGTATATGTACATGTATAAGAAATTCCAACTAGAAATTATGTTTTCAGTTTTGAATTTATTATAAGAAATGTTTGGGAAATTTATAGTAATATTATATTTTGTTTTGAGAGAAAATATTTTTTTATGATTTTGATCAAAGTATTTATTAAGCATTATATGTATAATTATGTGTATTTACATATGAAAATTGTTTGAGATTTGAGAATAAAAATAATAATGTTTTCAAAACATCAAGGTTGTACCTTCCTCTCTAACGACCAGATAGGTTTCACGTGTATAAGTCCTAGAGAGGTGCATGTGTATGGTAGATGTTTGGAGAGTCATAAAGTGTCCAGCACGTGATGGCCAGATGTTTTCTCTCACATGTGTATTGGGTATCTTTACGACATATGATCAAATTCCTTGAGTACTAGTTGGTGTAGATTCACATATTATAGATGTTTACAATTT
This sequence comes from Dimocarpus longan, assembly GCA_022984855.1. Lineage (NCBI taxonomy): Eukaryota > Viridiplantae > Streptophyta > Magnoliopsida > Sapindales > Sapindaceae > Dimocarpus > Dimocarpus longan. Next base: position 32,953,416 of record CM041014.1, on the reverse strand, counting down.
TATTGTGAGACTGGGGACCACATGTGTATCATCACCATAAGTCCATAGATAGGAGTCTAATGGAGGCTTGAAACATGGTGCTCAAACAAGAAAAACCTATGTAGTATTCGGAAGAGATTTCAAAAAAGTTTTGATCAGATAAGCTTATGTTTTATAAACCATATTTAGAATTATTTCTTATTATTTTCAGATAAGTTTTATACAGATAATAGTTTCAAAATATATTTTATTAAAGATATAGTGATGATTCATACAGATGTTACAATTTTATTATGATATGAGAATTATTTATTATTACAAGTAATATTTTATGGTTCATATAGAAATATTTTTTTTTAGAAAAATTATATCCACCCACTGGCATTAGCACTCACTCATTTATAAAACCAATTTTTTTTCAATTATCCATTGCAGGTTTGTACAGATTATTGCATATCGTGAAAAGGGCCACATGATGATGAAAAAAATGAATTATTATTATTTTTAAGTAGAAACATTTCTACATCAGTATATGCTATTTTTACTTAACTAGATTTTGTTAATGTGTTTCCATAATACTTTTATGAATGAAATATCTTTTCCAGATATATTATTAATGTTTTGATTTCTCAGTTTAGAGGTCCAACACTAGAAATGCACAACTTTTCAATTTGATTTTTCTAAAGGATTTTAGTCAACCCCAAATTTCAATCAGAAAGACTTTACTTTTCACAGAATTCTCCTAAACTCAAGGGAGAAGTCAAGATAAATCCCGTCATTTTGGTATCAAAACAATGGTTTCAGATTTAGATACTTTTCTTGTCACAAAGCATTCAATTTTCATTTTATTAAAGATAAAATTACAATTTTATCATGCATCATTGTACCCAATCTTGCACGAAACCTGTAGATGATCTTGGTTAGCATCTAGAGTTTAGTGTGGATAGATTAAGTTGAATTGATTTTGACATGAATATTAGCTGTGTGTTGTATAATAGTAATAAGAGAGTTGTAATATTGTTTAGCATTCTGAGTATTTAAATAGCAACTATTGGAGTATTTAAGAGTTTTATTGAATGATAGTCTAGGTTGGTGTGAACTGTCGTGGTATTGAATTCATTTTCTTATGTATGTGGAAAAATATGGAGATTAATTGAGAATGGAATTATTACGGTTATTGATAAGGAAACGAAAGCAATAACTTTAGAATGACAGATCTCGTGTTCAAATAATCCATAAATTTCGAGGCTGAAATTTTATATAGAGGGATAATTTGTAAAGCCTAAATCATAGTGGACCTAAGACAGTAATTTGAGCCCAAAATGGAACAATAAATGAGCCCAATTTAAGTGCAAGCCCAAATAGCAATTTTTGTTGGATTTGTTGAAACCTATTTTATTGTTATTAATTTGACTAAACCCAAATTTTATAATGATGTAAGCAATAGGATAAAAGTCTAATGCTCGTTGAATATGATGACCGTGTCATTAAGTGGATAAAATGTCCACAAAACTTGTGGAATTTTAATAGGAAAAATAGAATAGTCAAAATGAAATGGGAGTGTCAGGTGTGACTTGTGAGACAAAAGACAACAATGAGATTAAAGCAGGCAATAGGTGGGAAGAAGATGATGGGAGATGTATTATGTTGGTATAGAACTGTGCACCACTTGCACGGGGCCAAGCACACTAACCACTGAAGTCATCACCCAGCTACAGAATATATACCTATATACATATATAAAGAGAGGGTCGATTAAGGAGTAGAGGCTACATTTTTTTTTTTTAAGAGAAAAAGGACAAACTTTGTGGCAGAGAAAGAAAACACTAGAAATGCACAACTTTTCGATTTGATTTTCTAAAGGATTTTAGTAAACTCCAAATTTCAATAAGAAATACTTTAGTTTTCATGGGATTTTCCTAGACTCAAGAGATAAGTCGGGATAGGTCACGTCAGTTTGGTATTAGAGCAATGGTTTTAAATTTAGATACTTTTCTTGTCACAAAACATTCAATTTTAATCATTTTATTAAAGATAAAGTTACAGTTTTATCTTGTATTATTGTGGTCAATCTCGTACGAAACCTATAGATGTTCTTGGTTAGCATATGGAGTTTAGAGTTTGATAGATTCAGCTAAATTGATTTTGAGATGAATATGAGCTATGTGTTGTATGATAGTAATAGGAGAGTTGTATTTATTTGACCCAGCCCAAATTTTATAATGATGTAAGCAATAGGATAAAAGTCCAATGTTCGTGTAATATGATGACCGTGTCACTAAGTAGATAAAATGTCCACAAAACTTGTGGAATTTTAATAGGAAAAATAGAATAGTAAAAATGAAATGAGAGAGTCAGGTGTGACTTGTGAGACAAAAGACAATAATGAGATTGAACCAGGTAATAGCCGGTCAAAAGCAAACTCAAGGATTAAATTGATTTATTTAATTATAATTCTTTAAATTTCAATGTTTATTATTTATTGAAAATGAATGATTACACGAATTATATTTTACAATTAAAGTAAAAATTTATTGCAAATTCATATATATGTATATGTATAAGAAATTCCAATTAGAAATTATGTTTTCAGCTTTAAATTATTGTAAGAAATGTTTAGAATATTTATAGTAATATTATGTTATGTTTCGAGAAAGAGTATTTTTTTAATGATTTTGATCAAGTAATTTATTAAGAATTATATGTATATTCAGTAAGAGAATTACATATATTTGCATATACAAATTGTTTGAGATTTGAGAATGAAAATAAATATGTTTTTAGAACACTAAGATTGTACCCTCCCCTCTAATAATCAGACAAACTTTATATATGTAAGTTCTACAGAGTCACTCAGCATGTGAATGGTAGATGTCTAGGTAGTCATAGAGTCGTCCAGTACATGTATAGTCATATGTTATTACTCACTCTGCGTATATGTTGATTATCTCTATCACATTAGTACAAGTCTCTTTGGATACTAGTTGATATAGATTTATATATTATAGATATTTATAGTTTTATTATGAGACTAAGGGCCACATGTGTATGAAAGCCACAAATCTATGTATAGGAGTCTAATGGAGGCTTGGAGCATGGTAGTTAACTAGAATAGCCTATGTGATATTCAAAAGAGATTTCAGAAAAGTTTTGATAAGATAAACTTATATTTTATGAACCAAATTTATAATGAGTTCTTATTGTTTTCAGAGAAATTTTATACAAATAATAGTTTTAGAATATATTTTAATAAAGATATAATGATGATTCATACAGATGTTATAATTTTATTATAATATATGAATTATTTATTGTTACAAGTAATATGTTACGGTTTATATAGAAATATTTAATTTTGAAAAGTTATATTCATTCATTGGCGTTAGTGTTCACTCTTTTATAAAATCTATCTTTTTTTTACAGGTATTTATTGTAGGTTCATATTGATTATTGCATATCATGAGAAGGGCTACATGATGATGACCCAAATGAATTATTATTATTTTTAAGTGGAAACATTTTTGCATTAATGTATGTTACTTTTACTTAACCAACTTCCATAAATGTGTTTTCATAATACTTTTACCGAAGAAATATTTTTTCCAGATATTTTATGAATATTTTGAATTTTCAGTTCAGGGGTCCAACACTGGAAATGCACAGCTTTTCGATTTGATATTCCAAAGCAATTTAGTATACTCTAGATTTCAATCAGAAAGATCATATTTTAATACAATTCTCCTAGATGCAAGAGAGAAACTAGAATAGGTCTCGTCATCTTGGCATCAGAGCAATGATTTCAGATTCAGATACTTTTATTGTCATAAAGGATTCAATTTTCATTTTATTAAAGATAAAGTTACAGTTTTATCATTCATAATTGTGACCAATCTTGCACGAAACCTTTCGATGATCTTGGTTAGCATTTGTAGTTTAGTGTTGATAGATTAAGCTAAAGTGATATTGACCTGAATATGACATATGTGTTGTATGATAGTAATAAGAGAGTTATCATATAGTTTAGCATTCCGAGCATTTGGATAGCAACTATTGGAGTGTATATGTATATATACATATATATAAGTATATATATATGTATATACATATATATACATATATATGTAGGTGATAAATATATTGATTGGGTAATAAGTGAATATGCCTAGAAGTTCTGGTTGTTCATTACATTTGAATTGTTTGTGGATTAAGGGTTGATATGAATATTTGTTGATTGAGTTTTGATGTGTTTAAATGATATGATCTTATATTTTGATCAAGTAGAATAAATATAGTGTTATTTTGTTTGAACACTATTTAGCACAAGTTGTAAAATTTGGGAATGTTGGCATTACAAAGCATAATAGTTTGTGGAATCAATTAGAAAGATAATAGGTAAGTGAGGTAGATCCTATGTGATTTAAGTTCTTGTTGTTTAGATAACCTTTTGATTGATGAATATGATAAGATGAAATTGAGTTGTTATACGTAGGCATAATTCCCTATTTTTGAATACAGATGGAATTTAAAGGTTTAAGTCTTCCTTGTAAAGATTTTGGAGAGTTAAATATTAATACTTGTGTAATATTTGCTTTCAAGTTTTAATTTCGAATCTATTTGTGATTATAACGTAATTTATAGATTCATATAAAGTTATGATCTGGATGTAATTTTGATGGATTTTAATCAAGTTTAGTAATTAAAAAAAAGGTATTTCAATGGAATTTCATTTTTATTAGTGACAAATTTGTTATAGATCTTCATTTGTACTTATGTTAGTACCTTGATTTTAGTTATTGAATATTCGTTGCTCTGGATTCTTTATAGTTTAATTTGATTGGTTATTTTATATTTGTTTGGGAGAAAATAGTGGTAAAATTCCAAGGAAATTTTGATAAATAATTTTTAATTCAAATCATATTAAAGGAGGTGATATCGTGAATTATTATTATGAGTCTTCTATAGTGAATTGAGACTAAAGTGGCTTTCAATAAGGATTATTTTCGATATATTAAATTTGAAACTATTACTGATGGATTTTTATGATTTATAATTTCGGATGATGATATGAATTATATAAGTTGTTTTTGGACATTTATGATTTGGAGTTTTTAGATGAATGAAATTCTGGAGTATTGAATCAAGTTCTAGATTGACTCTTTAAAGGTGTGCAAAATTTTATAATTATTTTGTGGTGTTGTTAATTGAGTGAGTAAAGGCACTTGAGTTAAGTATTAGAGTTGCGCAACGAAAATATGGTGTAAAATCGTTTGTTTGAGAAAATTTATGCATATTAGGTTTGAAATTAAGTTATGAAATAGTAGATCTGAACTCAGAGATAATTGAATGAAACTTATATAAATGTGATATGACGTTAATGTCATAAGAAATGATCTTGAATGATTTAATTGTTTCCAAAGAGTATGGATGGAAAATGATAAAAATGTTTTATTGATTGTTTATTGGTGAATATTGATTCATTATTCGAAAGTTAAGAGGACTACATGAGGTGTAATAATTACATAGAATAATTTATTAAGTTTTGTTTATTGTTATCGGTGATAAAAAGGAAAATGATTATTATCCATAATAACTATAGATGTGATTATTTAGAAGTGTATGAGTGTGATCATTGATTAGATTTTAATTGACGAGTTTTGTTTAATCGTTATCTATGTAGGCGTAAATTATTATGGTTTTCGATCTTATATACGAGAAAATTTATAAAATATTCTATCAGGAAAGGATTATGATTATTGAAAAGTTTTATTAAATGATAGTCTAGGTTGGCATGAAATGTTGTGGTGTTGAATTCATAATCTTATGTATGTGGAAAAATTTGGAGATTAATTGAGAATAGAATTATTATTGTTATTGATGAAGAAATTAAAGCAATGACTTTAGAATGACAAATCTTGTGCTCAGATAATCCGTAAATTTTGAGGCTAAAATGTTACATAGAGGGATAATTTGTAAAGCTCAAAATCCTAATAGACCCAAGAGAATAATTTGAGCCTAAAATGGAATTAATAAATAAGCCCAAGTGCAATTTTAAGTAGTAATTTTTGTTGGATTTGTTGAAACTTATTTTATGGTTGTCAATTTGATCGGTCTAAATTTTTTAATGATGTAAGCAATAGGCCAAAAGTCCAATATTTGTGGAATATGGTGGCCGTGTCATTAAGTGGACAAAAAGTCCACAAAACTTGTGGAATTTTAATAAGAAAAATAGAATAGTGAAAATGAAATGAGAGAGTTAGGTGTGAGAAAATGACAATAATGAGATTGAAGCACGTAATAGGCGCCGTGTCATAAAGATAAAGCCGACAAAATGTCCACAAAACTTGTGGAATTTTAATAAGAAAAATAATGGAGGTTTAATTCTTCTCAACATGTAACTAAAGTCTTGAGCAAATTCAATACATTATTCCAATATTGACTACTGACTGCTGAGTATATTGTCGAACAAATTTGTGGAACAATCAAGAAAAACTGCTCCAGACAACGAAATATGCCAAGATTAATTGAATGACAACCATGCGTTACAATGACTTTTCGGGACATATTAATATATGAAGTCAACAAAGAATTTTCAGCTCTCTAATTGGTCAGTGTTCTTACATCTTCACCTAAGTTGTTCTTTAAACATTCCTCATATATATATATATATATATATAGAGAGAGAGAGAGAGAGAGAGAGAGATGTGATCATCTTAGAGACTTAAAAGACAAAAAGAGAATCAAATGGCTGTTTACTCAATACTAAGGATATGTGTTGTATTATGTATGCTATGCTTTAGAATAAAAGCAGTTAATCTGGGAGGTTGGCTGGTGACAGAAGGTTGGATCAAACCTGCTCTTTTTGATGGCATCCCCAACAAAGACTTTCTGGTTTGTACCATACTTGATTAATTATACTTTATAGACTTTCGTTGTTAGTTCTATTCTGTCATTATTATGTTAATTCCTGAAACTCTGTCAACTTTGGTGTTGATAATTGGTATTTATTTATTATTATATTAATAAGAATAGTCAAAATGAAAAGAAGGAGTCAGATGTGACGTGCGAGACAAAAGACAATAATGAGATCGAAGCAGGTAATAGGAAAGGAAAAATAGAAACAAATAAATATATATATTTTTAATGGCTTAAACATGAGAGCAGTAAGATTTGACTTTGGATACTGTACGAAAAGTAATTCTAGTACAAAAGAGGATATCCACATAAAAATAAGGGAACCCACACGAAAGGATAAGAGGACCCACGTATTAAATGGGAGAAATATGTTATTTTGGTGTAACTGTGCATCACTTATACAGATATAGTTACACTAACCAGTAAAGTTATTATCCATCTACTAAATATATATATAATAATTTTATTATTAATATCTCATAAATTTAAAATTTTAAAATAAATTAATAAAATTTATTTATTATATTTTTTAAAATAAATTATTATTATAATTTAATTTAAATTTAATAAATAAATTTAATTAATTCATTTTAATTTTTTAAAATTAAAAAATAAAAATAAAATGATAGTCGAAATATTTTAAAACAAAAAGAGGGACAAGTGTCATGTACTCAAATGTGATAAGAAAGAATGATGGCAATTGTTTTTTATAAAAAGGGGCAGGTGTCATTTACACAGCCTTGATAAGCAATTAGGGGCTGCTGGTTCGTATTTGTGCGGACATATATAGTAATTAAAATCAAATGAAAAATTCAGCTCTTGAATGAGGAACCGGACGGCAGAAAAATGAAGCAGTGCAGTGAAAAGCCGGGATAAAAGAATAGGGAAAAGGTAAAAAAGGGTGAGAAGAGAAAAATAGAAAAGAAATTTGAAAGCTGAGTGAACGAAATATTTAGATACTAAATTTATCTAGATAAATGATTTATATTTTATTGGAATTTTAAATCTAAAAAATTTGTTAATTTTTTTTATAAGTTTTAAATTGAGTTTATATGATTTTAAAGTGAATATCAAGTTTATGAGGAATCAGATGAAAATCTATTTTAGATCAAGATTTAAGCAAAAGAGTTCTATGAATGGATCGTTTTATTTTAAATTGATTTATTTAATTATAATTATTTAAATTGTAGTATTTATTATTTATTGAAAATAAATGATTACACGAATTATGTTTTACAATTCAAATGATAATTTATTACAAATTCGTATATATGTATTCGTATAAGAAATTTCAATTAGAAATTATGTTTTCATCTTTAAATTTATTAGAAGATTACTATAAATTATATTTCGGGAGAAAATTTTATTTTTATTTTAATCAGAGTATTTATTAAAAATTATATGTATATTCAACAAGAAAATTACGTATATTTATATATGAAAATTGTTTGAGATTTAAGAATGAAAATAAAGATATTTTCAGAAAACCAAGGTTGTAACTTACCCTTTAACAATCAGACGGACTTCATATGTGTAAACCCTAGAGAATCGTCCAGTACATATATGACAGATGTTTGAATAGTCATAGCATCGCTTATCACGTGTATGATCATATGTTATTCATCTCTCTGTATGTATGTTGAGTATTTATACCACATAAGAACAAGTTCCTATAGGTACTAGTTGATGTCGATTTTCATATTAGAGATGTTTATAATTTTATTATGTGACTAGGGATCACATGTGTATGAGAGCCACAAGTTTGTGGAGAGGAGTCCAATGAGGCTTGAAGCATGGTGGTCAAACCAGGAAAACCTATGCGGTATTCAAAAGAGATTTTAGAAAAGTTTTTTGGTCAAATAAGCTTATTTTTTAGAAACCAGATTCATAATGATTTCTTATTGTTTTCAAATAAGTTTTATATAGATAATAGTTATAGAATATATTTTATTAAAGATATAATCATAATTCAAAAAGATGTTACAATTTTATTGTGATATGAGAATTATTTATTATTACAAGTAATATGTTATGATTTACATAAAAATATTTATTTTTGAAAAGTTATATTCATTCATTGATGCTAGTGCCCACTCTTTATAAAATCAATTTTTTGATAGACATCCACCATAAGATTGTGCAAATTATTGCATATCGTGAGAATGATCACATGATAATAATAAAAACATATTGTTATTATTTTTAAGTAAAAATATTTTTGCATCAGTATTTATTATTTTTACTCAATCAGATTTCATAAATACGTTTCCAAAATATTTTTATGGATGAGATTTTTTTTAAAAAAAATATTTTATGAATATTTTGATTTTTCAATTCGGGAGTCCAACACTAAAAATGTGCCACGATAACCAGTGAAGCTATCGTTGTGAAGCCATCGCTCATTCATTGACACGTTAATCCGTTTTTTTTTTTTAATGGGTCGATACGGAAACGACTCGGTTAATCCGTTTATTTACGGGTCATTGACACGTTAGTGACCCATTTAACAACTCGTTTAATGATTCGTTTAACCAACACGTTTAATGACCCGTTTAGCTAACATGTTTAATGATTTTTTTATGACCCATTTAACCATATTTAATACATTTAAATGTTAATATAGATATAATAAAAACAAAATTAAAATAAAGATATATAACACCTCTTAAATCCATAAATACAATCCAAAACCTAAAAAATTACAATTTAACAATTTAAATTATATAAAATTAAAAAACAATTGAAAATAATAAAAAATTAAGGAACAAAAATGTATTTTGAAGTTCTAGATAGAGCTTCAACTTGAAGACCTATCAACACTATCTACAATTAACACAATAAAAACACTGTTGTTTCTTTATCAACTGCAGAACCGCTATGGATCCATACATAACACACACTCACAACTATGGATCCATACACAACTGAGTTTTGAACCACTTCCATCTTCATTCATTGCAGAATTACACAAGACAAGTCAATCGATTTCACTGAAACCACCTTCAAATAAGGGAAGAACAAGAACCCATAACTGAAAACCACAGCAATCAAGATCATAACATCCACAAACCAAAAACAAGAAATAATTGCCATTGATAGAGGAAAGAGAAAAAGAAAGAGACAGGTGTTGACAGAAACCAGATGAAGAAACCAGTGGCTATTGACAGAGGGGAGAAAGAGAGAAACTAGTGGATACTACTACTATTGGAGCTCGAAGATGAAGAAGCTGACTGAGTTGGCTGTTGAAGATAAAAGGAGACAAATGAGATGAAGGAGACGACTCACGGTCACGGGTTGGGTGGTTGTGAGTGATTTGCGAACGAAGAATGTAAGTGTGAGAGTGAGATCGAGTGGTTGGTATGGTGTGGATGGCTCACGGTTAAGGGTTGTGAGTGATTTGTGAATGAAGAATAGTGAGAGTGAGACTGAGATCGAGTAGGAGTGTAGGATTGTGGTCTGTGGGAGACTAGGAGTGGCTGCCGTCCGAATGGAAGAAATGTTGTGTGTAGTGTAAGGCTAGGGTTGTGGACTTGTGGTTTGTGGAGAAAAATATGATGTATATATTACTAATGAAATTACATCAATACCCTTCTAACTATAAAATTACTTTTTTACCCCCTCGCTAACGGGTCAACCTGTAATACGATTTAGGAAACACGAACCCGACACGATAAATTAACGGGTTAGACTGGTTGATCCGTTAATTTATCCAAGCCGTTTATGCTCAAATTTAACCAGTAATATTCGTGTCGGATTTCAAATTGTCACCTTTAAGTGTTAGGGGTTGTTGTTTCGTACTTGTGCAGACATATATGGTAATTAAAAGCAAATGAAAAAAATGAATGAGGAATTGGACAGTAGAAAAATGAAGTAGTGCAGTGAAAAGCCGAGATAAAAGAAGAAGGAAAATGAAAAGCAGGAAAGGAGAGAATAGAAAAATAGAAACAAAATTTTGGATAGATAAACTAAATATTTGGGTACCAAATTTATCTAGAAAAATGATTTATATTTCATTAGTATTTGAAATCCAAAAAATTATGGATCGTTTGTTTTTTTATCTGAAGATTGAATAGTACTGTTGAAAACTGAATATTGAATAGTGATTTAAATCTGAAATCTAAATAACATGTTTGTTTTTTTTTCCTCATATCTAAAAATGTTATAAACTTATTTGTTTTTTAAATTTAAAATTGTCTGAAAACTAGTAAGTTGATATTTATACCCTTTTTACTATTTGTTGTTATGTAATTTTAATTAATTTAATAAAAACATTTGAAAATAAATAATTTAATAAATTCTAAAACATTTGTTATGTACATATTAATAATATTTTATTAATAATTAAATATGATTAAAAAATAATAGTATTAGTCATATTTATATTTAAATAAATTAATATATTTAAGAAAATAACGAAAAAAAATGAATGTTTAAATTGTAAATTAAAATATATTAGTTCAATTCTAAGACAATTTGGGATGATATGTATTTATGTTTTACTTTTCAAATATATTTTTTATAAGTATCAAAGAAAAAAATAAAAGAAAATTTGAATAATATAAAATTAAGATAAATTTGAAATTATATTATTTTGGGAAGGATAGATTTGGAATAAAAACATTTAAATGTCATTAAATGATTTACATTTAAGTGAAAAATTAAAATTGCTTACTTAATTTTTTCAGTTATTTTTTTATAGTTTTAAGTGGTTTGATCACTTTAAAAAACAAACAAAAACATCTTAATATGTGTAATTCTGCATTATTAAATCTTAAGTGGAAAAAACAAACAACCTCTTAGTTAATTTTTCTATAAGTTTTAAATTGAATTATATGATTTTAGGGTAGATTCCAAGTTTATGATAAATCAAAATTTGAATAAAAAAGTTATGTGAGTGAATTGTTTTATTTTAAATTAATTTATTTAATTATACTTATTTAAATTTAAGTATTTATTATTTATTGAAAGTGAATGATACATGAATTATGTTTTATAATTGAAAAAAAAAAACTACATATTATAATAAAAAAACTTAATATTATTTTAATAGTTTACTAACTTGGTGTGTAGTTTTTTATTATAATATATAATTTTTTTAATATTAAATAAAAAACTACATATAATAATAATAAAAAATTACATATTATTTTATTAGTCCATCATGATAATTAAGAAATTGGTGATGAAAAATTAATAGTGCGCAATATTTTATTACAATATGTAGTTTTTTTTTTTTTTTTAACATCAAATAAATAGATTTTTCTTTATTTTTTTAAAAAGGGGTATAAAGGACATTTTATTTTGACAAAAGAAATAGGAATGAGATTCCCAAGTAAGTTGGGGGGAATGGGATTCCCATTCCATAACCCCAAATTAATGTGGGGCCCACATTTTCATTCCCATTACGGAATGGATTTTAAGCAAGAAAACAACATCAATCAATCTCATTCCCCATTCCCTTTGTTCAATCCATGAAGCAAACACACCATTAGATTTTAGTAGTACAGCTTGGGTTATTACTCTCAAATAACGGAAGAGAGCAAAGTAATCCACATCAAATAGGGAGGTAATCCACAGTAGGTGAGGGAAAGACTCACAAATTATGGGGTAAAAGGGGTGTAGAAACCAAAACCTGAGAAGATCGTGGGTAGAAGTAATTTATCACTACGCTGCTATCCCAATCACATTAATTAATAGTTAATGTACATATCATTAAACTAAAATTTATTAAGCATATTCTAAAGGACATAGACATACTGAGTTTGACCATAAATAAAATTTCAATTTTCTTTGACAGTTTTCAATTTGGGCAACGTGTCTCGTATATAAACATTTCACATTATGAAATGTTTCATGAAATATTGCGTACAACCCAAATAGACTAAAAATAATTGAAATTTTGTTTAAGATTAAAAATAATTAAAATTTTCTTTTATGCTAAACACAAATTTCCTTTTTCATTTTAGCCGAAGACCACTTTGTCCCATCACAAAATAGCTGGTAAATGCATTCGGACGCTTTATAATTCTATATTTAATTTCCATAATAATCAACATGTACATGTAGAATAAATTTATTGTTGCTACAATTATTGTACTAGACATTCAACCACGATTCCTTATAGCCACATTCCAAAATTTATGATAAATATGGGTTGACTCTACGCGGTTTGAAAATAAAAGAACTTTCAACATCAAACTTTATTCTATCTTTTTTTTACTAATATTTCACTGTTTAAAAGCTCATTTTAATTTGACAACAAAAAGTAAATGGTAAAAATTTTAACTACAATCTAGTTCCAAGAAAAAAAAAAATTTAACTACAATAAATTAGAACCACATATTCTAAAATACACAAGCCATAGCATGTAATGCAATATCAATAATATAAATAAAGTATGATTAAAATAGACCAAAATCTTATAATCATGCATTGTTTTGTTTAAATTAGGATTTTTATGCTTACTTTCGTAGAATATTGGTTTATCATATGGAAATTCAGATGTTAAATTTTATAAAACTCACATTAAGCTATTTTGATCAATTATAGTAGATCGATATTCATGCAAAATTGCAAATCAATTCCTTAATTCATTTTGTAGTTCAATTCTTTTAAGAGAATTACATCTTGATATAATTCCATGGAAGAAAATTACAAGAATCAGTTGCAATGGAGTCCACAGCAATAATGTAATGGAGCCCACGCGGTTTTGGAAAATTATATGAAGCACTGCTCCTGTCTGTGTCCAATTATTTAACTTTTGATGGGTTCCATGAAAATATATATAGTTAATGGCAGCATCACTAGTTACCACATTATTGCTTTCTCTCTGAACCATTTCGTGCTTTGCTTTTAGTTCATTGTTCCCTTTCTGCAATTAACCCTTTCCTTTCATTTCTCTCTTTCCACACACAAACCAAAACCATTTCAATGGCAGAGCTCCTTCTTTCTGCTATCCTTCCTACGTTGTTTGAGAAACTGACCTCTCCTGAACTGCTCAAGTTTGCAACTCAAGAGGGTATTCGCTCAAAGCTCAATAAGTTGAAAAAAACGTTGGGCTTGATTAATGCACTGCTCGTTGATGCCGAGGATAAGCAGCTGGCGAATGGAGCTGTGAAGATGTGGCTGCATGAGCTCCAAGACTTGGCTTATGATGCAGAGGACGTCTTGGATGAGTACGCGACTGAGGCTTTGAGAAGAAAACAGAAGATAGAAGAGCATCAGGCTAGCACTAGCAGGGCTCGGAAGCTCATTCCTGCTTGTTGCGTTAGTTGCACTCCAACTGCTTTATGGTTTGATTTCAGTATACGCTCAAAGATAGATGATATTATTGAGAGGTTACAAGATCTCTGCAAACAAAAAACTGAACTTGGGTTGGTTGAGATTGCTGGAGAGAGATCGACTGCTTCGTTTCAGAGACCACCAACTACAAGTTCGCCCATTGAACCTGCTGTTTTTGGGAGAGATGAGGACAAAGCCAAAATACTTAAAATGGTATTGTCTGATGAACCAGGTCATGCCAACTTTGGTGTAATATCCATTGTAGGTATGGGAGGAATCGGCAAAACAACATTGGCTCGAGAAGTGTTTAATGCCACAGCAGTGCGAGATTTCAACCCAAGAGCATGGGTGTGCATCTCTGATGATTTTGATGTCATGAGAATTTCTATGGCCATTCTTGAGTCCATCAATGGCTGTGGTAGTGACCTGAGGAATTTAAATGAGATGCAAAATCAACTCAGAGAGAAAGTAGCTGGAAAAAAATTCTTGCTTGTTCTGGATGATGTTTGGAGTGAAGACTACAGCAAGTGGGAATTACTGAGGTCACCTTTTATGGTTGGTGATCCTAGAAGTAAGATAATTGTGACAACTCGTCATGAGCGTGTTGCCTTAAGAATGGGATGTTCCACTGGATGTACTCATAAACTAAAGCTACTTTCAGATTATGAGTGTTGGTCATTGTTTGAAAAGCATGCTTTTGGTAACGGTGTTGTGGGTGCAGATGCTAGTGAATCCATTCGTGAAAAAGTCATTAGAAAGTGTAAAGGATTGCCCATAGTAGCGAAGACACTTGGCGGCCTTTTACTCTCTGAGAGAAGAGATAAATGGTTAGTTATATTGAACAGCAAACTATGGGAATCAGCAAATGAGAGTGAGATCCCGGCAGCCTTACAAATAAGTTATCACCATCTTCCATCACATTTGAAGAGATGTTTCGCCTATTGTGCAATTCTTCCCAAAGATTATGAATTTGAGGAAAAAGAGCTTGTTTTTTTATGGATGGCGGAAGGCTTCATTCAACAATCAAGTGAAAACAAGCCATTGGAAGATTTGGGAGGTGAGTACTTTTTGGATCTATTATCAAGGTCATTTTTTCAAATATCGAGTAGCAATAACTCAAAATATATTATGCATGACCTTATTAATGATTTGGCCCAAACGGTCTCTAGAAATGTAAGTTTCAAATTGGAGGATGCTCCCAAAAATTTGTCCCCAATTTTTGAAAAGACTCGTTATGCTTCTTATACTTGTCATCAATATAATGACAAAATAAAATTTGAGGTCTTCAATAATGCTAAACATTTAAGGACACACTTATCAGTGCCACAAATAAATGATTGGGTTGAGATTTGTTATATTAGTAATATAGTTGTTCATGATTTATTCTCTAGGTTTACAAAGTTGAGAGTATTATCTTTAGAAAGATATTATATTGTTGAACTACCCAATTCAATTGGAGACTTGAGACTTCTTAGGTACCTTAACTTATCTTATAGTCGTATTAGAAGTTTACCCAAGTCAATAAACTCAATGTGCAACTTGCAAACTTTGTTATTAAGAAATTGCCGAAGCCTCTTGAAGTTGCCTTCTGATATGGGGAATTTAACCAATTTACGTCATTTTGATATGTTAGGTGCACATTTAATAAAAGAGATGCCATTAGGGGTTAGAAAATGGGAATCCCTTCGAACCTTATCTAACTTTATTGTGGGAAAGAATTATGGAGCCAATTTGAAAGATTTAGAGGATTTGAAATCACTTTGTGGAGAACTTTGTATTTCAAGATTGGAGAATGTGACAAATTTTCAAGACACCAAAAAGGTCATATTAAGTGACAAAAAAGACCTAAAAGTGCTTTCACTAGAATGGACGTCTAGATTTGATGAATCACAAGTTAAAGAAGTGGAATCACAAGATGCAAAAGTACTTGATATGCTTCACCCTTATAAAAATCTAGAAAAGCTCACAATAAGATGTTATAGGGGTACAAAATTTTTTTCTTGGGTTGGAGGTAGTTCATTCTTAGAGTCTAATATAAGAATCCTAGAGTTGATAGATTGTAAGAATTGCACATCCTTGCCTTCACTTGGGTTGTTAGGCTCACTCAAAATTCTCACTATTGAAAGTATGAAGGGGATTAAAAGCATTGGTTTTGAATTTTATGGAGAGCATTGCACAAAACCTTTTCAATTTTTGGAGACTCTTTGTTTTAAGGATTTAAAAGAGTGGGAGTCATGGGATCCTGTCAAAGAAAATGATAGCTTTCCTAAGCTCCAAGAGCTTTCCATCCTAAATTGTCCCAAACTCTCTAAAAGATTATCCAACAACCTCCCTTCATTGAAAAAACTTGTGGTTAAAAAATGTGGGCAGTTGATGGTTTCGTTAACAAACATCCCAACGCTATGTGCACTAGAGCTTAATAAATGCAAGAAGATTGTGCACAACAGTTTAATTTCTTATGAGTCATTAGAGTCGTTAACTCTTTCAAATATTACAAATGTTGGTGATTGGTCCTTGCAAAAATTTAAGAAAGTTCAAAGTTTACAAATTAAGGGTTGTAAAGAGCTCATAGAGTCGTGGCAAAATGAGATTCTTCTTAAAAAGCCACATCAAAGGTTGCATAGTCTTATCTCTCTTAAAAGTCTCAATTTGGACAATTGTGATACCCTCACAACAACTTTATTTGAGAGAATTAAACAAACGGATGTATGTATGGAAGAATTAAGCATTAGTCGATGTAATTCTCTAAATTTCATTTTTAAAGGAGAACCGCATCAATCTCCGAAGAAACTTCATATTAAAAATTGTGAAAAATTGGAGGGTTTGTTGGATAGTAATGAGGTGGCGCGTACTTCGAAGCTTGAGGCGGTCAACACTCTTACTTCTCATATTGAAGACTTGGTTTTAAGTGAATGTCCATCTCTCACATGTTTGCACTCCGTAGACCTACTCTCTACCGCACTCACACAGCTCTCCATTTCAAATTGTTCAAAACTCACGACATTGTCTTTGACAGGTCGTTTACCTATGACACTCAAACATCTTAGAATCAGCACTTGCTTAGAGCTCACAACCGTGTTACCAAAAGGCCATTTACCTGAGACTCTTGAAACCCTATTCATTACTTCTTGTAGAAAATTAGAGTCAATAGTTGACAAGTTTCATAACAACAATACTCTTTACGAAATCCACATCTTCGGTTGTAAGAAACTCAAATCCCTTCCAGAGGGCCTAGACACACTTACCAGTCTCCGTAGCATCTCGATAACGTTATGTAATGGTTTTACTGCCTTTCCAAAAGGAGGGTTCCCCTCCAATAATTTAAGAGTTCGTCTCTCTCAATGTTCAAAATTAGAAGCCCTACCTAGCGGAATACACACTTTCTCCTCTTTACAAATATGGTATTGTCCAAACATTTCATTGTCTGAGGAAGGTCTATCTACCAAACTTACAAATCTTTCAATTGCGGGTCACAAACAATATAAAGCACTCATGGAAAGGGGTTTGCATGATTTCACCTGTCTCGAATGCCTCCACATTTATGGAGGGTCGGACAGAGAGTGTATCCAGGAGGAGGACATGACAATTACTTTGCCCTCGAGTCTAACTTATCTGTGGTTTAGAGGATTCCCAAAGTTGAAAAACCTGTCTTTCAAAGGAGTCCAAGACGTCTCCTCTCTAAAGCTCTTAGGGATCAACAACTGCCCAGAGCTCACATCACTTCCAAGCCTCCCATCCTCTCTTGAGCGATTATGTATTGGCCAATGTCCTCTGCTGAAAAAAGTTTGTAAAAGAGATAAAGGAAAAGAGTGGTCCAAAATAGCTGACATCCCTTGCGTTTTCATAGATGGCAAATTCATTTATGAACTAGAGGAGGAAGCATGAGAGGATTAGCTCATTCATGCTCATATTCTATATCAGGTATGCCCATTTATAATAGCAAAACACTGCGTTTCTTTTTCATGATAAACAATTTCTCATCATTATTAATTCAATGCTCTATTCTAATACTCTCTTAATGTATTGAAGTCCCACTAACTTATTTGTGTTTTGCTTGTTCGGCAGAAGCACTTGCAGAATTGATGGTCAGAGATTCTCTTTTTTATGGGTCATGTCTGTCCTCTTGTGTGTAAGTCACTTTCTTCACATCAGACTAGTTGGTTTCATGTGTTTTGTTCAACTTATTTGACTAGTTGTTTCTTGATAATTACATATGAGATTTTGGTGTTATCTCTGTTTTTGTGTGTTATAATTATATACTCTATTTTTTGTGTTTTGTTTCTCATTGTTTTAAGCTCAATGTTGATGGCATGTGGAAGAAATTTCAGAAAATGAAAAAAAAACAAAAAGAAGAGTGTTATTTCTGTTCTCCCAATGCTCATTGTCACAGCGTTTTGATTATCATGTATTCAATCTATTGAACGTTGTTTTATGTTTATCTTATGTTGTTTGGGAGTTGTTATTATTTAATAATGAGACTTGGGTAGATTATTACCCAATCTCTAATTAGTTTTGTTTCCTAATTTGAAGGATGAGTTTTCTACATTAGATAGACAACTCATATTTATCATCTCAGCAGTTTCTATACTGCCTTCTATGTATTTAATCTATAAAGAGATCGTTCAATGGTTTTCACTGTCAATTCTAGCAGGGAAAATGGTGGCCTTAGTGAGCAGTAATGGGTGTGGCAAGAGTACTGTCATTTATTTAGATGCAAGGTAACAACATCTCTTTATTCCTTGAACTTGGATGTTTAACCATTCTGATCCCTCAAAAGGTCATAAGAATCTTTAATGATTGATTTTTCTACAGGAGAGATTCTGGTTGACAGTCACAACATAAAAGGTATGGATGTGAAGTTCTTGAGAAAGAACATTGGAGCAGTTTCTCAAGAACCATCAAGGATAACATTAGCGTTGGAAACATGGATGCAGATGATCAACAGATTGAAGACTCAATGAAGATGGCTAATGCGCACACGTTTATGTCACATCTTCCAGATCAGTACTTAGCTGAGGTCTATTACTGGCCTCCAATTTACTTGTATTTCTACCTCTATTTTGTGAAATTTCCACAAAATTTAATAAAATGTTATGTTCAATAAAATTCAGGTAGGACAAAGGGGTGTTCAGTTATCAGGAGGACAAAAGCAGAGAATTGCAATAGTAAGAGCCATTTTAAAGGATCCTCCAATCCTCTTACTTGATGAGGCCACAAGTGCATTCGACTCAAAGTCCTAAAAGCTTGTTCAGAAGGCCCTAGAGAGGGCTAGCCAGAGAAGAACAGTCACCATAATCGCACATAGGATGTCTACAATCGTCAATGCAGATATAATTGCAGTGGTAGAAAATCAGAAAATAAGAAAATCAATTTCACTTTCTTCAGTATCAATATATGGACATGTATTCCAAACTGTGTTTAAATGTAAGTATCTGCGAAATTCCTCAGATTTCTCTTTTTAGCCTGCAACCTTTCTCTTTTTGCAACTCAAAGCTATATGTGTAGCTGCCTTTAGATGTTAGTTTTTGTGTGAAGTGTATATGTGATTATGTTCTACCAGTAGCTACTAGTGCCCCATATGTTTTCTCGAAAGATTGAATATTGAGTGTTGTGTCATGTATTGAATTTACACCAATGTATCTGAATCAGATTGAAAAGGTTTTGGAAGAACGAATGGAAGATTTCCAAATCATGAAGAGCTTACATGTTATATCTTCTGAAAAAATTCCTATGCTTTTATGCAATTCTATAGTTATCAATATTTGTTGACCATAATGGCTATGTTTAATCATTATGTTGATACTGCGGAGGGACCTTGTACTCTATAATGTCAACTAATGCCTAGAAAATTAGGTTACCATTTCATCTAAGCAACATCCAAGATCTTTAACACAAAACATTTGTACATCTATTTGGGAAGAATGTTCATCATTTTCTAATTCTTACACTCATCTTTTCCAGAGCCCTTAATCTTTCCTAGTTTTCTATTCTTAGGTAGAGTTCGTGATGTTCTTCTTTTCTTCTAGAGAAGTCTCTGTGGTTCTGTATTTTAATTGGTGATAATGCTGCTGAGAGCTGTTGTGATATTGTTGTATCATATGCGGTGTAACATTATATTTTGGAATTTTCTTTTTGTTATAGGAACTGCTAAATTCTAATACTATCTGTGATGTTGCAGAAACTGGTTTGCTATACCTTTGTTGCTGATAAGGTGACTGAGTTTCTTTGGAAGCAGGATCTGGATTTAATTTATAGAGCCCGCCTGGTTTGTCATGCCTTTAAACTGAAGCATTTATTGCACTGACAGAGCTTTGATTGTTTTTGTTAATAAGATATTTTAAGTTTTCTTTAACAATTCTCAGGTTCTGGAAGATGTATTTGAATTCTTTGCTAATAGACAACTTGTTACCATATTTTCTGCACCCAACTACTGTGGAGAGCTTGACAATGTTGAAGCCATGATGAGTGTGGATGAGACACTTATGTGTTCTTTTCAAATATTAAAGCCTCTGGATAAGAAGCCAAAGTTCATCTTTGGGAGTTCAGCTACAATTCGATCAGGGGACTCTCCAAGTAAAGTAAAGGTACTTCCATACCTTGTCTGTCCGAATATCTGGAAATTATCGTTTAGTTCTTATAATCTAGTTATGTTTCTGAGGTTTTTCCAATTTCTTGACAACTGAAATAAAAAAAGATTTATCACAGAAACTCTAAAAATCTGACTAAAGCAGAGGATGTTATATGTTGGGTAAATCTACTTTAATCAGAAAATTGAACTGCCTAAATCCTTTATTAGAAGACTCATATCAAACCAATTTCTAGAACATCATAGTTCCAAACTTTTTCCAACTAGTAAGAGAGCTGCTTCAACTGCATATGATGACATGATAGCAAGGACCGACAAAGAACAAAGAGGAGAGTTAAACAAAGCATCACATCTTAAATCCCAAAGTGAGGTGCTGTTCCTGAGGCCATTGTTATTTTATAATAGCAAAACACTTATAGTTATTATTACTTCAATGCTCTTTTCCAATACTCTTTCTTAATGTACTGAATACCCACTAATTTATTTGTATTTTGCTTGGTTAATAGAAGTATTAGCAGAACTGAAAATTGGAGAATCTCTAGTTTGTGAGCCATGTCTGTCCTCTTATGTGTAAGTCACTCTGATTATTTCTTCTCTCAGTCAGACTAATTGGTTTCGTATGCTTTGTTCAATCATAGTTGCTTCTTGATAATTACATCTGAAATTTTGGTGTTATGCTTTAATTTCCTCCTTGTTTTTAGCTTAAGTGCATTCTATATAGAATAACTTGTTGTTAAGGGCCAACGCATTGGCTACAACAAAACCAGGGAATCTTCCAACTACAAATGTAAGAATACTAGTTGACTTGAATGATTGTTTATTTTTACTATCTAAATGGCAAGTTTGCTCAAATAGAATATGGCTACATGGTAGCTTATTATGCTTTGTCTTCAAAGACACCTGCATTGT
This sequence comes from Dimocarpus longan, assembly GCA_022984855.1. Classification (NCBI taxonomy): domain Eukaryota; kingdom Viridiplantae; phylum Streptophyta; class Magnoliopsida; order Sapindales; family Sapindaceae; genus Dimocarpus; species Dimocarpus longan. The sequence goes on along the minus strand of CM041014.1, from coordinate 32,931,749 downwards.
TATGCTGAGCAGTAAATATATGATTGATTTTGGATATGTACTATAACAACCCTTGAAGGCCTCCCATCCAAATTCACAACAAGAAGTACTATTTTGCTCAATTCTTTTATAGAAATCCATACAAAGATATGAGGCTCCACATCAAAATTTCAAGATTATTTCATATGTAGGAGGTATGCTTGCTCTTATGGAAGATGGTATGGCAAGATTCTTGGACCTCCTTGAAGCCCCAAGGTATTAAACTAATTTTACTTTAATTTTATTCTTCTTGGAGGTTCAAAAGGTTTTAACATAGTCATTTAACTCTGTTCAGCATTTAAAATTAATTTTGTTTGATGCAAATTCTTTCCAAGAGGAGAGAAGGATGACCCATACTCAAACTTACTGCTGATGGCATCTTTCCAAGAGTTGAAGTACCTACCTTCGAAAGATGTCAAAGACTTCCCCTCTCTTCAGTTGTAGGACATCTTTTCCAGTTCTATTCTGAGTTAAAAGTTCCGTATATACTTTTCTTCTTCTAAACAAATTCCTTATGGTTTGTGTTTTAATTGGTGATTTAGTATTGAGAGATGTTTGGTTCTGGGATGCAATGTTATATTAAGAATTTTTGCTTTTGCAGTTTCTTTACAAAAACTTCGAAATTCTAATACTTTCTGCTTATGTTATAGAGTGAATTTTTGCATTTTTAAAGTTGCTTTGCTGCAAAGTTATGAGATAGTTCAAGGTTGGGCTGTAGTAATATATCTTTTTTCCTGCTAGTAAAGGAGCTGCTACAACTACATGTGATGGCATGGAAGTGAGGATCAACAAAGATAAAATAGGAGGGTTCAATAGAAATCATCGCATCTTGAATCCCAAAGTGAGGTGCTATCTGTGAGATCCTTGTTTCTATTACACTTTTTTATTTTATTTTATTTTTTTTTTTGGTCTTTCTTTATTGTAAAGCAGCAGACTATTTGACTACCAAACTGAGGTGAAATGCAAGAGCATTTTCTTGATGAAGATACCATAAAGGTTGAAGTAATGATATCTAAACTTCCCTTTGTAATTGATGTTATTGTACAGTATTGTGCCAAGCTTTCAATAGATATCAAGGTTTTCTGCAAATTCAGTTCAATTTGCTGCTATTTTTTGTAAAGTTGTGATCATCTCTAAGGCTGTATGTTGTTATTTTTTTGCTAAAGACTGAATTTTGCTTATGTTCTCAGTTGCTGAGTTTAGTCATTTATGTGGAGTTGAACATGCTGGTTAGAGGTATTTTCAGCTGTGGCTGACAGGCCTGAGGTAGAGTGTATATGCTGAAATTTTGGTAGTGTATTTTTTTACAGAATATTGTTACTATCTACACATTCTTTCTTTGAGATTGCTTTTGTTAGATTTTACAGTTGGCTAAATTATTTTGGAGACAACTTAACTGTAATGGCAGAAATAACAGCTGTTGTTACTCTGCCAATGTTGCTGTAACAATGGAGCTTGTGAAACTTGATTTCAGAAGTAACATATATTCCCTGGTGTCTGTTTCTCCTAACAAATGTGACTAAAATTAATGGCTCTAATAGTTGATTTTGAAGCTCAGATAGGGAACTAACTTCTATAGCTAATTAGTTTGTAGTATTAGCAGTTCACGTGGTATATATTGGCTGTTCATTCTGTCAGCAAGTGGGTGCAGAGTGTAGGTGTCTTTCCTTAAAGTTTCATATGGATGTGCATGTATATATAAGAGTAAAACATTAATGTGGTGATTTTCCTGATGCGGGCGACTGATTATTTGTGGTTTTATGTCATCAGGTAGCAGAGAAGATGACTTTGATTGAGCAGTACAAAATGGAAAGAGCAAGGCAGTTGAAAGTACATGACTTGAAAATTGCATGATTTTGAGGTGATGTTTCTTTTATATTTTTATTAATATGTAATCTTCACTCTGGCCTTCTGTTTTGTAGATGGAAGAGGAGGAAGAAATAAGAAGGTTGAGGGAACTGGTTCCGAAAGCACAACCCATGCTCTATTTTGACAGGCGCCTTTCATTCCTAGAAGGTAAGAGATTCATTGTGGTTTTATGTGTTCTTCCTCAAAAGGTAGCATTTTGATGATATTCTAGTAGCTAAAATCGGTTTGTTCATGACACTTAATGCTAATACTTGAACTTATTGGCACTCTAAATTCCTAGTACTAGAAAATGGCTTTTTATATCATTTTGTTTTTGGTTCAGATTCAGAAAATTGCAAGATTTATTTTTACACCAACTCGAAGACGCTGGAATGGAATCAAATATACTTCTTGACATCTTTGAGGAACTATAAGAGTTATAGTTGTATATTTTTCAAAGGGATGATATTTTTTATTTTTGTGCATGTGCACTGCACTTTTTTTCCCTTAATTAAGTTTGATCCTACTGGGCTTTACTAGTAAGGCTTTTAATGAAGCGGTTCTGAAGACAAATCATATAAGAATAATGTACTCTTTTTCCTTTTACTAGGATTTTTTCCCATAGAGTTGTTTTTTTTAGTAAGGTTTTTAACGAGATATATTCTTTACATGGTAGACATCCAAGGGAGTATGTTATGAAACAATTCACCCTTATGGTATTTCATAACTTACACTTAAAATCATCATTATCTCTCAATAATTCTTCTCATAATAGTTTCTTAATGTTATGTAACTTGTGTCATTTCTTATTATCTCTATTTATGGTTCCTGGCCTATAAATAGATGGTGTATAGGTATGTGTTATGATACAATTCAATATGAATGAAAGAATAGAAAATTACTCTCTTTTCTCTCTATAATTTTAGTTAGTGTTCTAAAGTTATTGTTTTTAGGCTTTGTTTCATAACATTTAAAATTAAATAGTTAAAAAAATAATATCTTTTGAATAAAATATTAATAATTTAATTTAAAATAATATCGAATTTTAAAAAATTATGTAAATTAGGGGGTGTACATACGCTTTTAAAGGGGTGCAACTGTGCAATTATAGTCATTCATGTTAAAGGTATTGGATGTTTGAATGGACACTTGCCAAGATAGTGCCACTATACTAAACTTAAGAAAATTACACCTAACCAGTAATTCAACTCAGTTGACAGATTTAGCTTTATTGGATCAAGTTATTAAATAGGTTAGGTTATTAAAACCTAATAATTAAGAGTTTAGGATTGGGTATGTATTTTAAAACTCATTAAAACACATTATGACCCAATATTATAATTATTTTTAATTAAATTATACCATATAATATAATAAAATCCTAAATTTTCTATAATTTAACTAAAATAATAACAATTTTTGTATCCTTCTAACACGGAAGTCAATATATTTTTTTCTTCACTTCATTCTTGTTTACTTGCAACGATACATAATATTGTTCATCACTAGCTTTATGCATCCGATTACATGATCTTCCTTAACCAGAAGTACATTTGTGATGTATTCAAACATTTTAGTACTTCTAATATTTAGTTCTTAATTTATTTTGACATTTTATTCGTTTCGGTCCAAATAAACGATCAATTGCTACTATTAGACGATAGGTTAATCGATGGATTTTGGGTCAACCATTAGAATAGCAAATGGGTTTGGGTTTTCATTTTAAACCCAATAAGCTAATGGGTGGATTTGGGTAAAGCATAATTTGACCTAACCCATTAATAATTCGACATGTACTCGATTCGACGTAATTGGACTCATTGTCAAGTTTAAGTGCTACTTAGGATGCTACATACTATCTCGAAAGGCTGCTCGCACCAAAAAGAAAATAAAAATACATAATTTAGTGTGTAGTAGGACTAGAGGGGCAGTGACTTATGGTAGCAAAAGGCTGGTCACATGAAAAAATACACAAGACAGTGTGTGCCACGACCACTAGTTGCGATAGCTAGTGGCGAGAAAGATGTTCTTGTGGACTAGTGAATTAAGGTCGCGATAACTTGACATGACAAGACTTTCCTTTCAGATAGAGTGTAGTGTGACCAATATGCATGATCCCAAGTAGCGGTGGTGGTGGCAGCGATAGCCACTATTTCCAGAAGAAAATTCTGGAAATTTAATTAAAAAGTTGTAGATCTTTCGATACAGTTAGTTTGATTTGACACCTTCGTAGCAGAACATAACTTGTTTGTAAAGGTGTTCCATGCATATAAATATTAATGTTTCTCATATAATAAACAATCAATTTTCTCTCAGTTAAAATCTCTGCATTTACATTCTATCAGAAAGCGGAAAATAACTTTTAGTTCTATTGAATCTCAGTTTGTTACTAAAATGCAAGATAACAGATAGTTGAATCTTAGGGGTAAACCATTTTAAACTGATTTGGGTGTTTTTATTTTCTCAAAAAAAAAAAAAAAAAAAAAAAAAAAAAAAAAATCGAACGCCTAAAATGGTGTTGTTTTGGGTGTTTCTGAAAAAATAAAAAAATTAGAACATCCAAAACAGTATAAAAAAAAATTATATTGGGTATTCCCATGGACTACACGTGGAGATGTCCTAGGACCACTTGAGTGTTGTCTAGGCCGAATTAGATGATTTGCAGTCTAAGGCACCTGGGCTATTTTCGGCACAGTCAACGGTTGTCTCGTGCTTAATTGGTGCCAAGGTGGTCATCGAGGCCAACTTTTAAAATACTGCTCAAAAGTAATACCAAACAGGGCTTTAAGTTGGAGATGTGTCAATGATGAGAAAACCAAAACGGTTTTTTGTTTATAAAAATAAATTACTAAGATATTAAAATTTGGGAGTGATTGGAACAGATATTAACCAAATATTCCAGAACCCAAACTGGCATGGTTTCCACACTTTAATTTTCTCACCCCCAACAAACAGGTGAAAAAGCATGCACTTGCCCAACAGTCAACAAGTACCCCACATATTAGCTGGAATGCTAGATCAATCCACTTCCACTCCATTTTCAAAAGTTATTGTGGAGTATTGTACACACATGACAGGAATGCTCTACTTTCAAAAGTTATTGTCGTGCATTGTACACACATGACAGGAATGCTCTTTTGATTGGAATTTTTTATTACCTAATTTTAAACCACATATGGTAACTTGTTTCTCTTTAAGATTTTGATTAATAAGACATATAAGGAAAAAAAAATGAAGAGTAATACTTCTTATACTCAAAATTTTTTGTAAAATTTATTCCACATATTATGTGATAGGTGAAATTATAATTATCACATTACTCACCGAGGAAAACAAAAAAAAAACAATGAACTATTTTATTCATGTGTAGTCTATGTTGTTTCCAAAAGATATTTTTTTTGTTAAAATTTTAAAAAAGATTTAGACAATCTAACAGTTCTCATATTACAATCATCAATTTAGATTTTGTTGTATGCATTTTTTGGTCTATACATGGGCTAGTAAAACCCTAGTCCGACCCAGCAGACGAAAGACCCAACTAGTCAGCTCGTAGGTGCACACCCCCAGACCATAAAGTAACAAGCTCGCTCAAATGAGCCTTCAGTCCTCAGAACGATCTGCTTGCATACTCGTGCGCAAGGACATCTAGTTCGCATAACGAGCTCGCATATGATGTCCAACTTACATAAACAAATTATTAGGTCGCTGGTCATGATCAGAGCTGTCTAGCGAGCTCTAACTTGCCCAGAGCAAAATTAGCTTGTTACTTGGCGTATACACTAAACCTTTTTTAAAATTGCAGCATCGCAAATTGAGGGACACGTAACTACCTAATCAAGACCCAGATTCCACGAGATTTGACCATATAATTAATGATTGTCAGAATTGGGAAGTGTAATTAAATAATTTTCTATTGTATCAATTGTAGCACATTCCCTCTCTCTATAAATAGGAGACTGAAATCACTAGTAAAGGGATGAGCTAGCTCTCTCATAAAAAATACACTAAAGCTTTCAACAAAACAAACTGCTTCTCTCAAATTAAAGGGGCACCGTGGACGTAGACCCTTTCCTTGGTCGAACCATGTAAACCTATCTCTTTCTTCTTCCTCTTCGCCTCTCATCTCCTTTAATTACTTTGCTTTCGATCGATCTGCAGTATTGGGTTATCAAAGAACCTTGGTTGATCAGATCTGAACGTCAACATTTTGGCACTAGAAGGAGGACCTAAACTACAACTTATTTTTCTTAGGTTTTTCGATAGTCATGGCCAGAGGAAGAAGAACCAGAAGCGCTAACACTCAGCTTGCTAACCAAACAAAGGGATAGATAGATGTTCCTACAAACAACGCTGCTGTAGATGTGCCCCCATCAGCCTTTAATCGGCCAGCTCCGACAAACCTTACAACTGAGGGGCTCTAGGTGTCGCAACAATGACAGGAGGCGCTAGAAAACATGGTACAATAGCTCGCAAATGCTATCAGGGTGTTAGCACAGGCCCAGCACAGAGTGTGCCTAGACCTGAAATTGCTACTCCCAGAGAGGCTTACCAACAACATGGGGAAATGTCAACCCGTAAGAGACCTATCGGAAGGGAAGTGTGACCCTTTAGCTTAGCTCGCCCCTCCAATTTTTGTTTAAGAGCTGAAGATTAGCGAACTCGAGAAGAAGAAACAAACTATCAGCAACATCTTGGAATGCATCAACCTGGCTTTTCTCAAAGGGCAAGCTACAAATATAGATCAAACAACCACCCTCTAAGCCACGAGCATCGGCCTCAAGACCTAAGGATCGAGAAGCTCCTTCAGAGGGTCCAACAGTTAGAAGCACGACTTGGAGCTTAAGGGCAGAGGGATTAGTACAACGAAAAGACTCCTTTTACCTTGGAGATCAAACTCGAGCTGTTTCCTCCAAGATTTAAGGTCCTAAGCATCCCATAATATAATGAGAATGTTGATCCTTACAGCCACCTTGATGCATTCAACATCCAAATGGACTTGCAGACCACCAGCTTATTGGTCAAGTATCGTGTCTTCCCGACAACTTTAGGAAATATTCCACGAGCTTGGTTCAAGAATCTCTCAGTTCGTAGCATAAGCAACTGTGAAGAATTTCAGAGAAGATTTATCAACTAGTATAAGACTTTGAAAAAATAGCTCGGGCCACCTTACCACCTCGCGACAGTTTTCTAGCAACGAGATGAATCGTTAAAATACTACATTATCAAATTCAGATGCGAGGTCAACAGGTTAGAAAACCCCTGAGATGAAACCATTTTAACAACGATTTCAGTCGGGCTTCGCAAGGATGGAAAGCTATATGAGAATATTTACAAATCCTCAGTGAAGGATCTGAGTGAATTCGACAAGTAAGCAGCTAAGGAAATTAGATGAGAAGAAGCCTTCAGCTCAAAACAACCCGATCAGAAGGGTAAACCTAGCAGCTCCAACCCATCGAAGAAAATAAACCATGATGGGAATTGAAATAGAGGCCAAGTCAAGGGCTCAGACAATCAGGTCACTAATAAAGCCAGAAATGAGCAATCTCGGCATTCAGGTTGCCATGACAGCTACAGTACCTTGTCAGACACATAAGACAGGATCTTTGTAACAGATAAGGAGCAAGAAGACTTTGGGAAACCCAATCCTCTGAAGTCCCCCATCCATCACTGAAACAAGAACAAGTTTTGTACTTACCATAATCAGGTCGGGCACAACACCTCAGAATACTGGGAGCTAAGGGATGTCATTGAGGACTTGATCAAACACGGTCGCCTTGGAGACTATATGGTACAACCAACAAGTCCGCGACCTCAGCAGTCCCAACCTCAATGATCACAACATTCAGCACAGTTATAGGCATAGCGAGCTCTAGAATGAGCACGAATTCGCTGTAAGGACCTCACTATACATGGTGATCCTCACCTCGCTGGTACATCCCCATACTTCGTAAATTTTATGAGCATGTACTTAAATTTTATATCACTAATAAAAGCTCTGAATTTGCTATTATATTGTTGTGCTTTAACAATATTTTGATTTCTCTATTGAGTGTTAAGCAAAAGCAGAAGTGATCTCGCCATTTAGCAATAGAGAAAATTATGATACGTTAGCTGAGGTCCACGTTAGCTTACAGGTTAATCTGTGCAACCTTCCTAGACGTATAAGATCTAAGATGATAGCTGGGGTCCATCTGGCTTGGCTTAAACATCATCTATGTGACCTGTTTAGGTATAAGATCTTGACAACTTTTATTATGTTAACTGAGGTTACAGCCTACCTGGACATAACTCGAGAGGATATTACGTTGTATAAGCTCGAGTTACGACTCTGTGAGCGTAGCTGAGGTTCCGACCTCCTTAACTTTCGCTATACAGTTTGGGTTCTGACCCTTTGAGTATAGTTTAAGAGGTTATAATGTTACGCTGTATAGCTCGGGTTACGACCCTTCGAGCACAGCTAAAAGCTTTACGTTATACAATTCGGGTTACGACCCTTCAAGCATAGCTAAGAGCTTTATGCTGTGCAGCTCGGGTTACGATCTTTTGAGCATAGTTAAGATTTCAATCTCCTCAACTCTCGCTATATAGCTCGGGTTCCGACCTTTAGAGCATTGCTTGAGAGGTTTATGACACGTTGTTAGTTGAGGTCTATCCACGTTGTCTTGGGAGCCATCTGTACGACCTACTGGACAGCTCGATCAGGTTTATGTAATGCAAGAAGGCTCTAACCTTGAAAAGCCTCACCTCTAGAGCTCACAAGCTCGTATCAGCTATAATTATCTCTTACTTAAAGCATATAACTTTGTTGTTCAGTTCACAGGTAAATTTCAAGACTTGATGAAATAAAAGCACAAAAACAACACTAAAGCAAGCAAGCAGGGGCCAAGCAAATATTGCGATGGCGAATCAGGAAACCTGCCCTCAGTGCTTCTCCAACTCTCCGTTTAGACGAGAGCGACCTCCAATCGAAGCTCGCTCCCCATCCTCGTTCCTCCTCTCTCAAAGAACTCAGGCTTAAAGTCTAACATTACAAATGACAATGATGCTTCTCTCACAAGTCTAAGTGGCAAAGCAAAACTTGAAGAGGCAGTACAACAAAACCAAATGCAACGACTTTTACTAGCGAGCTCAAGCTCTTAGTCCGTAAACGTACTAGGAGTTGGAGGGCTTATGTTGTATGTATTTTTTGGTCTACATACATGGGCTGGTAAAACCTTAGTCTGACCCAACAGACGAAAGGCCTAGCTAGTCAGCTTGTAGGGACACACCCACAGGCCATAAAGTAACAAGCTTGCTCAAATGAGCCTTCAGTCCTTAGAACGATCAGCTTGCATACTCGTGCGCAAGGACATTCAACTTGCATATGATAACTAGCTTACATAGACAAGCTATTAGGTCACTAGTCATAATTAGAGTTGCTTAGCTAACTCCAGCTTGCCTAAAGCAGAATCAGCTCGTTACTTTACATACATGCTAAACTTTTTTCAAAATGACAACAATGCAAATTGAGGAACACGCAACTATCTAATTAAGACTCGGATTTCACATGATTTGACCATGTAATTAATGATTGTCAAAATTGGGAAGTGTAATTAAATAATTTCCTATTGTATCAACTGTAGCACCTTCCCTCTCTTTGTAAATAGGAGGCTGAAATCACTTGTAAAGGAGTGGGCTAGCTCTCTCACAAAAAATACATTAAAGATCTCAATAAAATAGATTGTCTCTCTCAGACCAGAGGGGCATCATAGACATAGGCCCTTCCCTTGGCCGAACCATGTAAACCTGTGTCTTTCTTCTTCCTCTTCACCTCTCATTTCCTTTAATTGCTTTGCTTTCGATTGAATTGCAGTATTGGGCTATTAAAAAACCTCAGTGGATCAGATCTAAACGTCAAAAGATTTCATACTTATGGGTTACTTTCCCTGCCAGGCAAGTGAGAACAGTTTTCAATTTTTTGTGTAGGATTTTTATGGGAACCCCTCCCACTCCCACTCCCACCCCTCCCCCCCCCCCCCCCCCCCCCCCCCCACCAAAAAAAAAGGTGGTCTTTGCATATTAGCTGGATGGACTTGTACCATTTAACAAACTATTGTCAATTATCATCACATATGGTGAAAGAAAGTAGGTTTCATATAGGACATAAATTGTCTCCATCCATATTTGAGTTTTTAATTAGAATCAATTTTTTTTTTTCTAATTTTTTTTTTTCAAAAAAAGTACTACTTTTACATAATAATTTAGGGTCATATGCAATTGAGGATATTTTGATTAATTTTGTTAATGTGTGTTGTACCTGAAAATATCACCTAAGCTATTGGCACAATGAGACCCAAAAGACCGACAAGCTCAAAGGCCCAAACAATGAATAAAACATTATGAAGTCTGTTAATTCAGGACATGTTAGCATTCTCCACAATAACAAAAGCATGCAAAGGTCTATTTTTGCTAAGGCAATAAAGGTAGCTCGAGTCAACAAGCTCGCGTATGAGGCAGCTCGAAAGCATAATTGGATAATAGCTCGAAGTACAGTAACTTAATTTTCCTTAAGATATGCGAAATTCCAGAATAAGAAAGATTCTATATTAAACAGAAAAACACTTCAAAATGAAAGTTGCCAGAATTATATTTTGACTCGCTTGTAAAATACTCAATGAAGATCAATGTAAAATATGAAAGAAATCTTAGCATTTTTTATATTTTAATGACCTCATTATATGTAAATAAGAAACTCTAACATTATAAAAATGAGTCATTCGCATGCACAAGAAACAACACCAAGTAATTACTGAAACCCTAGTAAAAACTCTACGAAAATACTGTCTTCTTCTCCTACAAATAGGATAAGCATTGATGTAGGCATTAATAAAAAGTCGAAATTGTATTTGTCTTTTTTATTATTGTTCTTATTATTGTTCTTACATCTTTATTGTTTTTTTAATTCGCTATTATTGCATTCATTCCTTAACAGTTTACATTAATTACGGTTGACTAATTTTTTGTGTCAAACAATATACAAAATTAAATCAAAAGATTTGCTTGGTTTTTTTCACTTTTCACTTAATGACGCTCAAAGAATTCCATCAAGTTATTTGATCGGTTTATTAAATGATAAAATCACTTAAATAAATCTTACAATTATTTATCTGAAAAGGTGAAAACTTTTCACTTTTCATTTAGGTAAATTAAATTTGAATATCATTTTATTTCTCAAGCGTATCTAGCTCATCATAGTTCCGGTGAATTGTGCACTTCCGCTTTTTGATATAATAGAGATTCGAGTTCCATTTTTATATATTAAATCACAGATGTGTGGGTTGACTCCTCTTGCATAATGGGAGTTACTTTCTATATCGTGGTTGTAGCAGTTGCTTTTAATAAATTTATATGGAAGTTACTTTTCAGATCATATGGCCAAATAGTATCTATTCCGTGTTAGATTTAAAAATTACATATACATTTGATTACTTTAAAATGTAAAATATATTTCATAAATAAATTACTTTTAAGTTTAAACTCGTGTTCCCACAATTGAATGCAATATACTAGTCTCTAATATTTAATATCATTATTGAATAATTGGACATATATAGTTGTTTTTTCGTTATTATAAGAATCGTAACCTTTAAATACATGTCAAATGTGCTTTGTTTTATAAGAAGTTAACCAAGCCATAACCCTTAGATACATGTTAAAAGTGCTTTTTTGGAAGCAAACTTTCCACTTTCTCAAGACATGTGAAGTGGGAACCAGGAATTAGCCTAGAAAAACCAGCCGACAAGCAACACAAGTTGGATATGGTTAAACAATTTGTTTTAGAGAACATAAGCGAAGGTCTGACTTTCGAGAAATCGAGCAGCATTGGACTGCCTCAAGAGATGGACTGGGTCAAGAAATCTTCACAAGCATAGAGAAAATGTCAAATAAAATTCGGCCAAGACGTGAGCTTTTACGTATCGTAATTGTTTGTTAGTAGGAATAATATAGTAGAAAGAAATAAAGTATAACAACTCGTATGATTAATAATAATGTTGATAGACATTGATACAGTAAAAGGTCTTTATAAATTTAACAAGTTTCCACATTAGTAGTGGAGGATTTTGATTCTTCAAGTATATATTTATATTTTTCTCATTCGAATATGAAATTACAACTGTTAAATGTGATTTATTGGTCTAAACAAAAGTGATTTATTGGTTACTAATTTGAAACTCTTTACATAAAAGGTTGGCGCACTATTGTGGAAAAAAATATGGATGTCCACACCCAAGACTTTTCCTCATATCTCTTAGCCTACATACTTTCGTAAATAATGACAAGATTCCTTAGAATGGATAAGAAATTTATAGTGGGTTGTAAATAATAACAATTTGTTTTCAGGATACATACTATAAAAGATTCGTAATAGTATAAATTTAGATATAAAAAAATTATAAAAGTTTTGTAACAGTACTGATTTAGATAAAACAAACATTCTTAAATTTTGCATATATAGCTCATTTACTAATTAAAGAGAAATGAAACTTGATTCATTATTTGTGATTACGATATTTTTTAAATATAGTTGAGAATCAAATTATATAAACCATACAAAAAATCAAGAATGAAGTTTTTGCTTCAAAAGAACTTAATTCTCTAATATCACTTAATGAATTAAGTTTCCTATTCAATATAATTTAATTTCCTATTGTTTAAGTAAACGTATTATTTAATGTAGATGTAGGTCATAATGCCCCAATAAGCTTTAAAAGGTTTGACTTGCAAATTAAACACGTTCTAATCAATTTTAATTACATACCAAATTATGAGGTATAAGTATATTATATTCATCCACTAAAATTATTAAATAATATAATATATAATTTAAATATTCATATTATAAGATATAATATGAGTTGATCGTACATGCTAATGGTCCTTCTACCTTCCCCACTTTATGAAGAGAATATGAAAAGAATATGCGAATTAATGAACATAAGCTGCTTCTTGCTTGTTCGCTTGAAATCAATTGCTTGAGTTTTGTGGTCACGTGCCCATACTCCCATCACGTGATCTTGATGGTTTCATTGAGAGACAGCTAGTGGTCCAAAAAAAAAAAAAAAAAAAAAAAAAAAAGAAGATTATATAATAAGTCTTCATTAATTATTAGACATATTGTCAAAATTGTAAGGAACATTTCTAACTATACAAACGCACGTACGTATATATATTGAGTGATTCTTCTATCAATGTTTTTTAATTTTATAAAATTAAGACTAATTAATTAAATTCATTTATTGCATTTGAATTAATAGGATAGAGAATTTGTTTTAAGAGAAATAATACAATAGATGAATTTGATTAATTAATCTTAACTTTTTAAAGTTGGAAAACATTAATAGTGAAATTAATCCCTCTCTAGAGAGAGGGAGAGGGAGAGGGAGAGGGAGAGGGAGAGAGATTAATTTTAACACAAGTGCCTTTTAATTTGATCAGGTCATCCTAACTTTAAAAAGTTAGAAGTCACTAATAATAGAATTACTATATATATAAGTTTATTAGAATTTATTGAAATTAAATATCATTTATGTATTACCAAAATTTATTATTATAATATTGAGAGATATTTACTTCTATAATAAAAATAGTAAACCTTCACATCTGCAGATCAACATAAAATGAAATTGCATTAATCATTTGATGTGAATAAAAGAGTAATTATTCTTATTACTAAATGATTATTTGTCAAGCATATAATAATATAATGCTATAGAGAGGAAGAATTACACTTCCTAACATTTTAGTGTTTTTATCAAACCCAAAACATAATTTTAGTGTTTAACACAAACCCGAAACCTAAACAATAATTCAAAAGATTAATTTCACTATATGTATCAATCCCAAAAGATTAAAAAAATTTCAGTGTTTGAAATAAATCGAAAAGGAATAGGAATTTTTTTTTTCTCTTTTCAAAATTCAAACCCAAATGGTTGGAGTCGAATTTCTAATACTTCACTTAATAATATCAACTCCTTAAAGATCATTTCTTTTCCAAATCAAGTTCAAGATGGGCGAAAAACACTTATCAAAATTTCAAAACAACATTAGCTATATTTTTTTTTTTAATTTTACCACAATCAACTTAAAAGAAAAAAAATTAAAACAAAACTTTGTTTTTGTTTCACAATGTTAACATTTTCCATCCAAAACAATGAAATAACCAAAATACCCCCTCATTAAGATCTTATAAAATCCCTCTTATAAGTTATACCTTTCAAACTTAAATAATGGTTAAAATACCCTTTAAATTATTGATTAATAATAATATTAAATAAAAAATAACACAATTTTTTTATTAAAAAAAAAAGAAGTAAAGCCTAGAAATTCTAGGTTTCTAGGTTTCCACCAATCTCTAGCAACTTGAAAATTTTCAAGTGAAAACCCAGAATTTCTAACCTAGAGATGCAAAAATTCTAGGTTTCCAACAACCTTCCAATAACAAAAACCCAACAAACAAAAAAAAAGGAAAAAAAAAAAAAACAAAAACCTAGTCTTCAAACCCTAACACCACCCCCACCAAACAACAACAAGCATAAACCAACATCACCACTACCACCATCAAACTCAATCAAATTCAACCTCTAACATCACTACCACTACAGCCAAACCCAATCAAACTCAAACTCTAACATAACCATCGCCACAATTAAAACTTAATCAAATCTAAACCTAAACTCCACCATCATTGTCAATCCCATGCAAACTCAAAGCAGCACTACCCACCCAAACCATAATCATTAACAAAAAGGAGAGAGAGAGCGATGAGAAGAGAAGCAGAGAGAGCGAAGAGGGATGGGGTGATGAGAAGAAAGAGAGAGAGAACCGCGAAATGTGGGATGAGTGTGTCAAAATTGGCGGCGAATGATAGAGATAGATATGCCACAGTTATCGATGGTGAATATGGGTGGTGGTGGCGACCAAATAAGTGGAAGAAGAAGAAGAAAAAGATGATGATGATGATAAAGAAAAGAGAAGGAAAGAAGAAGAAGAACATGCGTGGCTAATGGGTTTTGAAGGGAAGGAGAGAGAGATGGCGGCGGTAGTGATTGGAAGGAAAGGAGAGAGGAGAGGAGGCTGATAGGTGGGAGCGATGGTGATTTTAGTTTAGGGTTGATATGTTTAATGTGAGTTAGGGGTTTTTTTTTAAGTTTTTAATTTATATTTAATTTTTAATTTTCTTAAAATTAATCTTCATTGTCCATCTTACGATAAACAATAGGGATCTAATGAATTAATTTTTTTTTTTTGAATTTAACTTTTAATTTTTAATTTTTTTAGATTAATTTCCACCATCCGATGGATAGTGAAGATATGATAAATTAAATTTCTATTAAATTATTTATTTTATTTAATTTTTTTCTTTTATTTAATTAAAATAAATAAAATTACTTATCCAATTACTATTATACACTTCAAATTTAACACCAATCCCTTTTTTTATTAAATCGGTAGGGGGTGGTTCGCCTAAAAAAATAGGTGGGGTAATTCCTTATTATTTTAATTTTTAGGATTGTTTTTCATAATATCCCTTCAAATAACACTATTTATTTAATTTAAAATTGAAATAAAATAAATAAGTTATTGATCCAATTCATTATTCCTTGAAATCGATTGCAATTATTTTATCATTATTTCAATCAAATGAAACACTTAATGATAACTAATTCAAATTCCAACAGGTAATCTTTGAGCTTCAATTTCATATTCACCCAAGCACCATTTTCGATTTATAATCACACCCATTTGATGTCCTTGCGAACAAAAACAAGAAAATATTTTGATCTATCAAAATAAAACCTAACCAAAATGGTTTATGAAAATGGATATTTCTATCCCATTTTCTGACAATGAGACCATTGTCAACCATTAGTTAGTTTTAGAAATTGAACTTGTAAAATAAAACTTGACACGGGAATCTAACATGATCATACATGATGGAGTACATGTACATGAATGATCACAAAAGCACAAGAAAACTGGGAAAATAAAACACTGCAGGCTGTTCAATAAAAGCACTCCGTGTGCATGTTCTACGATTTATTTATTTATTTTAATGTTCAACGAAAGCATTGCTAGAGGTGACAGCAGCGTCTTTTTTTCACAAAAGGTAAGCAATTAAGCAATTTAATTTTGGCTTTATTGATGTTGATCTCGTGCTTTCTCTGAATGGTATCCACTTATGTCACGACATCAAACATATTGAAAAAATCATGTTCTTTAAGAACTGAGCACTCACAATCATAACCAAAGGAGAAATTTCGCTACTAATAACAATAAGTTTCATGCGAAGATGCAATTACTTTAGGTAAATCAATACGATATATTGTGGTATTCTTAACAATTACGTTATTGACATTCATAATCATTTGTGTTTAAAAAAAATATTTCTTATATTGTAAATGGTTAAATTTGATAATCTTCACCATTTAGAATCCTACTTCAAAGGATTCCAATAATTTAATGAACTATTAAATTTATATATATATTGCTAGGTTTTAATATCTAGGAGACTAATTGCTATATATTATCTGATGGTCTTACAATTCAAAGACCAAGTTTATTAAATTAGAATATCAATATGCAACTTATACATTTCCTAATTTTTTTTTTCTTGAAGGTTTGTACACTTCTTAGTTATTATTGTAAGTTGATGACTAATTAATTAAATTTTAACTTTAATTGCAATGAACACTCTGTTTGTATTAGAATTTTAAGTGAGAGAATGGAATAAAAGAAACTGTTATTTTAAAAGTACAGATCTCATTAACTTTCAAGACCATCCCATATATCCTATTGAAAGACTCTTCAAGAATCTGAAAATGTGAAGAATTTGTATTATTAAGATATAAAAACAGTTCGTAACAAAGTTAGTGGCATCAACATCCCCTTTTCTCTAAAATTATTCAATTCATGACCAAGTTAAGAATTTGAACTCAAACATTCTTAGCTTTTACAATCAACTTGGAACTTATACATTTCTTATTGGTCATTGTAAGTTGATGACTAAATACTTAATTTTTTTAATTGTGACAAACACTCTGCTTTTGCTGGAATTTAAGTTCATGAGTAGACTGAAAGAAAGCTGTGATTTTAGAGATTCAAATTCCTCTTAAGAAGTTTTGTATTTCAATTGCCTTCTATGAGTGGACAATTATATAATCTCACCTCATTTTACTTCCAACTTTCACAGATGAAATTCTTGTATCACTTTTGTTTCTTTAGTTTAATTGCTACTTTTTAATTAATTAGCATTAAGTGGGAAAATTAGCTTGCAGAAGCAGATTTCTCTTGTAGGAGAAAACGCTATTTTTTGTGTTTTAATTGTGAAATTCCTGGCTTATGTTCAAATAATGGCATCCCACTTTTCTTTTCTTTTAAGCAAAGCAAACAAAGAAGGGAATTCTTTTGTTTTCTATTTTGATATATGGTTGATAAAAACACTCTGTCTCTATCACAGTTCGCTATCAATTCTGTGAATTGCATCAGAAAACCAAATCTGTTTGTCTTGCTTATTGTCATTGTTTTCCTTTCATTTCGTTGTTTCAACAATAATTTAAAAAAATAAAAAAAAAAAGTCCCAATGGCAGACCTTCTCCTTTCTTCCGTCCTTCCGGTGTTGCTTGAAAAATTAACGTCTTCTCTACTGCTCAAATTTGCAACTCAAGAGGGTTTTCGCTCAAAGCTCAATAAGTTGAAAACAACCTTGGACTTGATTAATGCACTACTTGTTGATGCCGAGGAGAAGCAGCTGGCGAATAGAGCTGTGA
Organism: Dimocarpus longan; assembly: GCA_022984855.1. NCBI lineage: Eukaryota > Viridiplantae > Streptophyta > Magnoliopsida > Sapindales > Sapindaceae > Dimocarpus > Dimocarpus longan. The sequence goes on along the minus strand of CM041014.1, from coordinate 32,914,077 downwards.
AGATTTGGCTAGAGGAGCTCCAAGACGTGGCTTATGATGCGGAGGACATCTTGGATGAGTATGCAACTGAGGCTTTGAGCACCAGGCAAGCAATAGCAGAGCTCGGAAACTCATTCCTGCCTGTTGCATTGGTTTTACTCCAAGTGCGTTATTGTCAGATCGTAGTATACGCTCCAAGATAGACGATATAACCAACAGGTTAGAAGATCATTGCAAAAAGAAACATGAACTTGGTTTGGTTGAGATTCCAAGAGGGAGAACAACTACTTCATGGCAAAGACCGATCACTACAAGTGTGCCAATTGAACCTGCTGTTTTTGGGATAGATGAGGACAAAGCCAAAATACTTGAAATGGTGTTGTCTGATGAACCAGGTCATGCCAACTTTGGTGTAATATCCATTGTGGGCATGGGAGGACTCGGCAAAACAACATTGGCTCGAGAAGTGTTTAATGCCACAACAGTGCGAGATTTCAACCCGAGAGCATGGGTGTGCGTCTCTGATGATTTTGATGTCATGAAAATTTCTATGGCCATTCTTGAGTCCATGGGCTGTGCTAGTGACCTGAAGAATTTAGATGCGGTGCAAAATAAACTCAAAGAGCAAGTAGCTGGGAAAAAAATATTGCTTGTTCTGGATGATGTTTGGAATGAAGACTACAGCAAGTGGGAATTACTGAGGTCACCTTTTATGGTTGCTGATCCTAGAAGCAAGATCATTGTGACAACTCGTAATGAGCGTGTTGCCTTACAAATGGGATGTTCCACTGGATGTACTCATAAACTAAAGCGACTTTCAGATGATGAGTGTTGGTCATTGTTTGAAAAGCATGCTTTTGGTAACGGTGTTGTGGGTGCAGATGCTAGGGAATCCATTCGTGAAAAAGTCATTGGAAAGTGTAAAGGATTGCCCCTAGTAGCGAAGACCCTTGGCGGCCTTTTACTCTCTGAGAGAAGAGATAAATGGTTAGTTATATTGAACAGCAAACTATGGGAATCAACAAATGAGAGTGAGATCCCGGCAGCAGCCTTACAAATAAGTTATCACCATCTTCCATCACATTTGAAGAGATGTTTCGCCTATTGTGCAATTCTTCCCAAAGATTATGAATTTGAGGAAAAGAAACTTGTTTTTTTATGCATGGCAGAAGGCTTCATTCAACAGTCAACTGAAAACAAATCATTGGAAGATTTGGGAGGTGAGTACTTTTTGGATCTATTATCAAGGTCATTTTTTCAAATATCGAGTAGCAATAACTCAAAATATGTTATGTATGACCTTATTAATGATTTGGCCCAAAGGGTCTCTAGAAATGTAAGTTTCAAATTGGAGGATGCTCCCAACAATTTATCATCAATATCTGTTATGCTTCTTATATTTGTCATGAATATAATGACAAAAGAAAATTTGAGGTCTTCAATGATGCTGTTGACTTAAGGACACACTTGTCAATGCCACAAATAAATGATTGGCTTGAAACTTGTTACATTAGTAATATAGTTGTTTTAGATTTATTCTCTAGGTTTAAAAAATTGAGAGTATTGTCTTTACAAAGATATCATGTCATTGAACTACCCAATTCAATTGGAGACTTGAGACTTCTTAGGTACCTTAACCTATCCTATAGTCGTATTAGAAGTTTACCCAAGTCAATAAACTCAATGTGCAACTTGCAAACTTTGTTATTAAGAAATTGTCATAGTCTCTTGAAGTTGCCTTCTGATATGGGGAATTTAATCAGTTTACATCATCTTGACATTTTAGGTGCATCTTCAATAGAAGAAATGCCATTAGGAGTTAGAAATTGGGAATGCCTTTGAACCTTATCTAACTTTGTAGTTGGTAAAAGTTCTGGAGCCAATTTAAAAGATTTAGAGGATTTAAAATCACTTTGTGGAGAACTTCAGATTTCAAGATTAGAGAATGTGATAAATTTTCAAGACACCAAAAAGATCATATTAAGTGATAAGAAAGACCTAAAAGTGCTTTTGCTAGAATGAGGGCCTAGGTTTGATGAATCACAAGTTGAAGCAGTGGAATCACAAGATATAAAAGTACTTGATATGCTTCAACCTCATAACAATTTAGAACAACTCACAATACTAGGTTACAGGGGTAGAAAATTTTCACATTGGGTTGGTGGTAGTTCATTCTTAGAGTCTAAGATAACAATCCTAGAGTTGGTAGATTGTAAGAATTGCACATCATTGCCTTCACTTGGGTTGTTACGCTCGCTCAAAATTCTCACTATCAAAGGTGTGAAGGGGATTAAAAGCATTGGTTTTGAATTTTATGGAGAGCATTGTGCAAAATCTTTTCAATCTTTAGAGACTCATTATTTTAAGGAATTAGAAGAATGGGAGTCTTGGAATCCTATCAAAGAAAATGATAACTTTCCTAAGCTCCAAGAGCTTTTCATTATAAATTGTCCCAAACTCTCTGAAAGATTACCTAATAATTTCCCTTCATTGAAGAAGCTTGAGATTTACCTATGTAAGCAGTTGGTGGTTTCGTTATCAAACATCACAACGCTATGTGAATTAGAGCTCAATGGATGCAAGAAGACTGTGCACAATAGTTCAACTTTTTTTGATTCATTAGAATCTTTTACCCTTTTAGATATTACAGATGTTGGTGATTGGTCCATACAAGAATTTAAAGAAGTTCAAATTTTAAACATTAGGGGTTGTAAAGAGCTAATAGAGTTGTGGCAAAATGAAATTCTCCTTAAGAAGCCATATCAATGGTTGTGTAGTCTTACCTCTCTTAAAAGTCTCAATTTGTACAAATGTGATACCCTCACAATGACTTTACTTGAGGGAATTAAACAAACAAATGCTTGCCTAGAAGAATTAAGCATTAGCTATTGTAATTCTCTAAATTTCATTTTTAGAGGACAACCACCTCAATCTCTCAAGAGCCTTAGTATTAAAAATTGTGAAAAATTGGAGGGTTTGTTGGATGGTAATGAGGTGACGTGTACTTCATTATGTTCAGCAATGGCACACTTTTTGGAGAAGTTTCCATTCCCAACAATTCTACTACCGAAACAAAAGGTCAACACTCTCTCTTTTCATATTGAAAACTTGTGTTTAGTTGGATGTTCATCTCTCACTTGTTTGCACTTAGGAGACCGACTCCCTGCCACTATCACAAACCTCCGTATTTTTGGTTGTTCAAATCTCACAACAATAGACCTACTTTCTACCACTCTCACCAGCATCTACATTTCAAATTGTTCAAATCTCACAACAATCGACCAACTCTCTGCCACATTCACACGGCTCTCCATTTTAAACTGTTCAAATCTCAAATCATTGTCATCGACAGGTTGTTTACCTGTGGCACTCAAACAACTTCAAATTCGCGAATGCTCAGAGCTCACAACTGTGTTACCAAAAGGCCATTTACCTGAGACTCTTGAAACTCTAACTATTCATCTGTGTGGAAAATTAGAGTCAATAGTTGACAAGTTTCATAACAACAATACTCTTTATGAAATCATCATCAGCTTTTGTCCTGAACTCAAATCCCTCCCAGAGGGCCTAGACACTCTTACCAGTCTCCGTAGCATTGATATATGGTCTTGTAGAGATTTTACTTCCTTTCCAAAAGGAGGGTTCCCCTCCAGTAATTTAAGAGTTTCACTCTCTGGATGTTCGAAAGTAGAAGCCCTGCCTAGCGGAGTACACACTCTCTCCTCTTTACAAATAGAGTTTTGTCCAAACATGTCATTGTTTGAAGAAGGTCTGCCCACAAAACTTACAAAGCTTTCAATTGTGGGTTACAAACAATATAAAGCACTCATGGAAAAGGGCTTGCACAATTTCACCTTTCTCGAATCTCTCCACATTTATTTACAGTCGGATGGAGAGTGTATCCAAGCGGAGGACATGACAATTACTTTGCCCTCTACTCTAACTGATCTATCGTTTGAAGGATTCCCAGAGTTGAAAAACCTGTCTTTCAAGGGAGTCCAAGACCTCTCCTCTCTAAAGTTCTTAACAATCAACAACTGCTCAGAGCTCACATCACTTCCAAGCCTCTCATCCTCTGTTTGGCAATTATATATAAACGAATGTCCTCTACTGAAAGAAGCTTGTAAAAGAGATAAAGGAAAAGAGTGGCCCAAAATAGCCGACGTCCCTAGCGTTTACATAGATGACAAATTCATCTATGAACCATAGGAGGAAGAAAGTGAAGAGAATTAGCTCAATCATGCTCATGTTCTATACCAGGTGTGCACATTTATAATACCAAAACACTTAGTTTCATTTTCATGATAAACAATTTCTCATCATTATTACTTCAATTCTCTATTCTAATACTCTCTTTAATGTATTTAAGGCCCACTAACTTAATTGTATTTTGCTTGTTCGACAGAAGCATTGGCAGAATTGATGATCGGAGATTCTTTTGTTTGTGGGTCATGTCTATCCTCTTGTGTGTAAGTCACTCTCTTCACATCAGATTAGTTGGTTTCTTGTGCTGTGTTCAACTTATTTGTATACTCTATTTTTGTTTTTTGTTTCTCATTATTTTAAGCTCAATGTTGATGGCATGTGGAAGAATTTTCAGAAAATGTAGAAAACAAAAAGAAAAGTGCTATTTCTGTTCTCCATATGCTCATTGTTACTGCATTTTGATTATCATGTATTCAATCTATTGAACGTTGTTTTATGTTTATCTTATGTTGTTTGGGAGTTGTTATTTAATAGCAAGATTTGGGTAGATTATTACCCAATCTCTGATTAGTTTTGTTTCTTAATTAGAATGATGAGTTATCTACATTAGATAGACAACTCATATTTATCATCTCAGCAGTTTCTATACTGCACTTTATTTATTTAACCTATAAAGAGATCGTTCAATGGTTTTCACTGTCGATTCCAGCAGGAAAAATGATGGCCTTCATGGGTAGTAGTGGGTGTGGCAAGAGTATTGTCATTTCTTTATTCGCAAGGTAACAACATCTTTCTGTTCCCTAAACTTGGATATTTAACCATTCTGATCCCTCAAAGGGTCACAAGAATCTTTAATGATTGATTTTTCTATAGGAGAAATTCCGGTTGACAATCGCAACATAAAGGATATGGATGTGAAGTTCCTGGGAAAGAACATCGGAGTAGTATCTCAAGAACCATCAAGGATAACATTAGAGTTGGAAACATGGATGCAGATGATCAACAGATTGAAGATTCAACGAAGATGGCTAATGCGCACACGTTTATGTCACATTCCAGATCAGTACTTAACTGAGGCCTATTAGTGGCCTCCAATTTACTTGCATTTTTGCCTCTACTTTGTGAAATTTCCCCAAAATTTAATAAAATCTTATGTTCAATAAAATCCAGGTAGGACAAAGAGGTGTAATAGCAAGAGCCATTTTAAAGAATTCTCCAATCCTTTTACTTGATGAGACCACAAGTGCACTTGATTCAGAGTCATAAAAGCTTGTTCAGGAGGCCCTAGACATCAGAAAATAAGAAAATCTATTTCACTTTCTTCACCATCAATATATGGACATGTATTCTAAACTGTGTTTGAATGTAAGCCTCTGCAAAATTCCTTAGATTTATCTTTTCGGCCAGCAACCTTTCTCTTTTTGCAATTCAAACCTATTTATGTAGCTGCGTTTAGAAGTTAGCTTTTGTATGAAGTGTATGTGTGATTATGTTCTACCAATAGCTACTAGTGCTCCATATGTTTTCTCGACAAATTGAATTTCAAGTTCTGTGTCATGGACTGAATTTGCATCAATGTATTTGAATCAGGTTGAAAAGGTTTTGGAGTAATCTCAAGATTGGAAGAATGAATGGAAGATTTACAAATTCATGAAGAAATTGTTGAAGGCTCTTTTTCTTGTAAGTAATTTATTATACAATCAAATCATAAAAGAAAAAGTAATCATATTTTAATTGATCTTACTTGGTTGTGCATCTGCCTCAAGTTAAATCTCAAGGTTTTGTTCCACTCTATGTTGTAAATTATTGATTTTCTTACGTATGGTTCAAGTCATACGACATTATTCTTAGTTTGGTAGTATATATGGTGTAAATTTAATGAGTTGTTTTTTCTTTTTTATTTATTTATTTTTTATATCAAGCTTGTTATGATATCATGAAAAGCACAAGTCCCTTTCATTATTTTGGATTCCTATTGTCAATGGATGACATTTTCTTTCGTATCTAAATGTGAACTACTTACGAATTTATCGATCCATTATTTCATTGGTGAGTTTTTCACATTCATTACATTTTATGTGTGATGTTGTGATTATTCAAATTTGTCATCATTACATCAATGCCTTGAAAATGTAGGATGTTATATCTTCTAATAAAATTTGAATGCTTTTATGCAATTCGATAGTTATCAATATTTGTTGACCATAATAGCTATGTTTAATCATTATGTTGTTACTGGCACAGGGACCTTGTACTCCATATGTCAACTAATATCTACTAAATTGGGTTACCATTTCATTTGAGCAACATCCAAGATCTTCAACACAAGCATTTTACATCTGTTTGGGAAGAATATATGTTCATCGTCTTCTAATTCTTACACTCATATTTTCTAGAGCCTTGTTTCTTTCCTAGTTTTCTGTTCTAAGTTAAGAGTTCGTGATTTTCTTCTTTTCCTCTAGAGAAGTCTTTGTGGTTCTGTATTTTAATTAGTGATAATACTGTTAAGAGTTGTTATGCTATGGTTGTATTATATGAGGTGGAGCATTATATTCTGGAATTTTCTTTTTATTACAAAAACTAGTAGATTTTAATACTATCTGCTTGTATTAAAGACTGAATTTCTGCTTTCTTAAGGTTGCTTTGTCACAAAGGTATTGGCCCTGCTACAAAGTTCTTTAGGAATATACAGCGACCTACTGATGTTCCAGAAACTGGTTTGCTCTGTGATCTCCTCTGGCTCGATACTGTTAAAGACATTAAAGGTTGGGGGCCAAATGATAGAGGAGTTTCCTATACCTTTGGTGCTGATAGGGTGACCGAATTTCTTCAGAAGCATGATCTGGATTTAATTTGTAGAGCCCACCAGGTTTGTCATGCCTTTAAATTGAAGCATTTGGTGCACTGATGCAGCTTAGATTGTCTTCGCTAATTAGATATTTTATGTTTTCTTTAACAATTCTTAGGTTGTGGAAGATGGATATGAATTCTTTGCCGATAAACAGCTTGTTACCCTATTTTCTGCACCCAACTATTGTGGAGAGTTTGACAATGTTGGTGCCATGATGAGTGTGGATGAGACACTTAAGTGTTCTTTTCAAATATTAAAGCCTTTGGATAAGAAGCCAAAGTTCATCTTTGCTTAGCTAAAATAGGGGCCCTTCAAGTGGAGTAAAGGTACTTTCATACCTTGTCTGTCTGAATATCTGGACTTTATCATTTAGTTCTTATAATCTAGTATGTTTCTGAGGTTTTTCTAATTTCTTTACAACTTAAATAAAATAAATATTTATTAAGGAAACTCCAAAAATCTGACTGAAGCAGAGGATGTTACATGTTGGGTAAATCTGCTTTTATTAGAAGATTGAATTGCCTAAATCTTTTATAAAAGATTCATAGCAAACTAGTTTCTGGAACATCATGGTTCCAAACTTTTTCCAACTAGTAAACGAGTTGCTTTAGTTGCATATGATGACATGATTGTAGGGACCGACAAAGAACTAACAAGAGAGTTACAAAAAGCATCACATCTTAAATCCCAAAGTAAGGTGCTATTCCTGAGGCCATTGTTATTTTATAATAGCAAAACACTTATAGTTATTATTACTTCAATTCTCTTTTCGAATACTCTCTGTTAATGTACTAAATACCCACTAACTTATTTGTATTTTGCTTGGTCAACAAAAGTATTAGCTGAACTGAAAATTAGAGAATCTCTAGTTTGTGAGCCATGTCTGTCCTCTTGTGTGTAAGTCACTCGCTTTGATTGTTTCTTCTCTTCCAATTAGACTAGTTGGTTTTGTATGCTTTGTTCAATTATAGTTGCTTTTTGATAATTACATCTGAGATTTTGGTGTTATGCTTTAATTTTCTCCTTGTTTTTAGCTTAAGGTTAATTACATATCGAAGCATCGAACTAAAAAAGAAGAGTGCTTTTTCTGTTCTCTTAATGTCCATTATCACATCATTTTCTTTTTCGTATATTCCATCAATGTGTGGACAAACTGTGCTTGATTGTGAGCCTTGGAAAATTTAGGTATGCACAGCATGTTCACATAGATAACAAATTCATCTATGTTCCGCCGGAGGAAGCATGAGAGGATTAGCTCATTCATGCTCATATTCTGTATCAGGTATGCCCATTTATAATAACAAAACACGTAGTTAGTTTCATTTTCATGAGAAACAATTTCTCATTGTTTACTTCAATGCACTGTTCTAATACTCTCTTAAATGTAACTTATTAGTATTTTACTTGTTGATTGATAATCGAAGATTCTCTTGTTTGTAGGCCATGTCTGTCCTCTTGTGTGTAAGTCACTCTTTGATTGTTTATAGTTCAGTCAGACTAGTTGGTTTTGTGTTCCCTGTTATGGTTTGCTTCAATGGTCTGTTCTGCAAGTGCTCATTGTCAGAGCAATGTCATTGTCATATGTTCTGTCAATGTGTGGACATGTATTCGAAACTGTGTTTGAATGTGAGGCTCTGTCAAAATTCATCACATTTATCTTTTCAGCCTGTGACCTTTCTCTTTTTGCAACTCAAAACCTATTATGTTTGTTATGTTACATTCGTAGGATAAAGAATAATTTGTTGCATTACTTCACTTTAGATGCTGAGTTCAGAAACATTGGATTGGAGAGGTTTGAAAATTTGGCTAAAGATTTGGAGTGATTCAAAGAGCAGGTTATGCTATCCCTGAACTGTCTTCTCCTGGTATCACCTATGCAGAGTATCTTAAGGAATTGTCAAACAAGGATCCTCAAGCATTTATTTGCCATTTCTACAATATATATTTTGCTCACTCAACTGGTGGTCGAATGATTGGGAAAAATGTATTGATTTTAAATGTCTTTGCATAATTAATGTAATGTTTCATTTTTATCAGGAATGTGTTTTCGATTTTTAGCTAGAGTGGATATGTATCTAACGTGACGGCAAATTGACATATCACGATCCATGCACATCTTGTGTCAGATTTGAGTGAAATTTTCTTTGCTTTGTAATTCGATCAATCTTTATTCTTTTTTCTCTTTGTTCTTTCTGAAAACAATTATAGATGAATTTGTTAATTTTGTAACATTGTTGTCATGTTATTAGTTTAGGCATTACTGATTTTTATTACTCAAAAGTTACATGCTCACATCATTTTCTCCCCATTCAACACTAGGTTGCCGAGAAGATACTTGATAACAAGGATTTAGAATTCTATAAGTGGGATGGTAACCTTTCCCAACTGTTGCAGAATGCAAGAGATAAGCTGAACAAAGTTGCTGAGGTAATTTGCCATTCGATTGCAAAATATGCTGTCAACCTTACTCTTTGTTTGTTTAATGTTCTACGGTGTTAACTTGTTAATCCATTCCTAATTTTAATTATGGTGTGTTATAACTTGTTAACCTACTAACTTATTTGGCCTATTATGATATCATGAAAAGCACAAACCCCTTTCATTATTTTGGATTCCTTTTGTCAATGGATGACATTTTCTTTTGTGACTAGATGTGAACTACTTATCTAACTCATCAATACATTGTTTCATTGGTAAGTTTTTCACTTTCATTACCTTTGTGATCATTACATCAATGCCTTGAAATATAGGATGTTATATCTTCTGAAAGAATTCTTATGCTTTTCTACAATTCTATAGTTATCCATAATTGTGGACTATAATAGCTATGTTTAATCATTATATTGTTACTGTAGAGGGACCTTGTACTCCATGATGTCAATTAATGCCTAGAAGATAGTGTTACTATTTCATCTTAGCAACATCCAAGATCTTCAAAACAGCATTCGTACATTTGTTTGGGAAGAATGTTCATCATCTTCCAATTCTTACACTCAACTTTCCTAGAGCCCTAGACCTTAGCAGATGTTGTGTAAATACTGAAGTATCTTTCCCAATGTTCTATTCTAAGTTAGAGTTCATGATGTTCTTCTTTTCTTCTAAAGAAGTCCTTATGGCTTTATATTTTAATTGGAGATAAAACCGTTGAGAGCTATTCTGCTATAGCTGTATCATATGAGGTGCAGTATTATATTTTGGAATTTTCTTTTTGTTATAGGAACTACTAAATTCTAACACTATCTGCTTATATTAGGGATTGAATTGCTATTTTCTTAGGGTTGCTTTGCTGCAAAGGTATTAGCCCTGCTATAAAGTTAGGTTCCAAATTTTTTCCAACTAGTAAAAGAGCTTCTTAGCTACATGTGATGGTATGAAAGTGGGGGCCAACAAAGATTGGACAGGAGAGTTGAACAAATCATCGCATCTTAAATCTTAAAGTCAGGTGCTCCTTGTGAAGCCTTTGCCATTTTCTTCTCTTTTTTATTTTTACCCTATGAATCGAAAGCAATGAACTATTTGGATCTTGAAGTGAGGTACTTCTGGTGTTGAATGATTCTTCTTGTCATTGAATTGTTTGAACATTTGTAGGTGAAATGTGAAATGGCATAGCATTGTTTGGAAGAAGATATCAGAAAATGTTCACTTTTTCCATGAAAGCTGGTTTGCATGTAACTTGTTGATCAAATTCCCTATTTTAGAAGGTAGATACAAGAGACAAAGATGATTTCTTGATATTAAAAATTGCAAGTTGTACAACTGATTTGCATCTACTCTGATCTTATTGTCAATGAGGTTGAGGTACCAATATCCAAACCACATTCTAAACGATGTTATTCTTATTCTATAGCGTTGTGTCCATTTGGTAAATAGCAAGATTTTCTTCGAATCTAGTCTAGTTTATTGCTGTTCTTTATCAAGTTGTTGTTATCTCTAAAGCCGTATATTGTTATCTTTTGCTAAAAAGGTGGTTTTTGGTTTTGTTTTCAGTTCTTGAGTTGGAATCATATCTATGGTGTTGAACATGTTGATTATAGCCTTATAGGTGTTTTCAGCCATGGCTGGCTACCTGAGGTGGAGTGTATATGTTGGAATTTTGGTGGTGCATTTCTTGTACAAAAAATCTTACAAGATTTACTATCTACTTTTAATGGAGACTAAATAACAACAATTCGTCAACACTATGGAGGAGGAAGCATCAAAGGATGATGAACTTAGGGAACTTATCACATCAAATTAGGTATACCCATTTATTACATTAAAACAATTGGTTACACTTTCATCTCTTCATTTTTTTATTAATTTTATCATCTATTTTAATACTCAATCAAAGTTTTTGAAATTGGTTCTCTGCCTTGAAATTTAAAGATTAACTTATTTGCAATTTTGCTTTTTAGATAGTATGTCATTACAATTTCAGTTACCAATCTTAAGTTGTTTAACTCTAGAGATGCTCAAATGGCAAAATTTTGATCTAGCTAATTAGAAATTTTATTAATATAATTTTTGATTGATTTAGTTGAATTGATGAATAGGTTGCTTCTAAAATATCACTGCGTTTGCTTACTGTTTTAAATGTTTAGATAGTAGATCAAGTTGATGAGTATCAAATTTTCCATAGTGTTAAGAGATGGACATGTTAGCAAGCCAAAAATTGCTTCATTGCATTTTGTGAAGAATAACTTGTTGTCGACTAACATATTGGCTGCAACAAAACCAATGAATCTTCAAACTATAAATGTAAGAATACTAGTTGACTTGAATAATTGTTTATTTTCACTATCTAAATGGCAGTGTGCTCGAAGAGAGTATAGCTACATGGTAGCTTGTCACATGCTTTGTCATCGGAGACACCTGCATTGTTGTGCTGAATAGTGGCTGATTTTGAATTATGCTATAACAACCCATGATGGTCTCTCATCCAAATTCACAACAAGAAGTAATATTCTACTTCAGTTCTTTCACATAAATCCGTACAAAGGTATTAGGAGGCTCCACATCAAAATTTCAAGACAATTTCAGATGCAGGAGGTATATTTGCACTCATCATTTTTCCTTTAGTATTTTCTCACTCTTTCTTTATCAAATACATTTTCCTGGATATTTGAACAGCTGGAAATGCGAGGCATCACAAGCACCATTTTCGAAAACCAAGCTGAGCTGATAAAAGACATTAAGTCGTCAAGAAAGAAAATAGAAGCTAGGCTGATTGCTTTTAATATTGCTGAAGATACTTGAAAGATACTTGAACAGTGTGATACTCTATCTTTTGGTTGTTTTATTTCATAATCTATGTTTCATCAGTGGACTTATGCTTGATAGGTTATGATAGTTGATCTTCCTGTCAATGGTAATACAGGGATGTTGAAAAAAGTTAAGCAAATCACTTGAACAGTATGGTGAAAATAGAAATATGTTATTAGAAAATTGCTTAATCAGCCTGCACATATTTGTTTTCTAGCCTAACCAGATGAAGCTTATAATGTAGTGAACAATCACCACTGTGTGATTTGAAAGTTTGGTTGGATTTTCTCTTTTCTGGTTTGAAACTGTGTTTTTTTATTAATCCTCTACTATTCCTCTCAAAGAGAGAGAGAGTTTAAATATACAAGCCTAATAAATAACAACTACCTGTACAACCATTAACTATCATCCAATTAATAACTAACAATCACCTAAATAAGGATACTTATCTAACTAGTAATAACTAAGACTTCTTGATAAAGTAAAACTCTATCTAACACCTAATTTTAACACTCCCCCTCAAGCTTGATAAATAACTAAGCCTAGCTTGGAGCTCAAATTTCCAAAAACTTTTCTTGGCAATGCCTTCATGAATGTCTGTTGTCTACTCTGCTGTTGGTGTGTAATTTAGACTTAAAATGCCACATTCAATCTTCTCCTTGATAAAATTTCGATCTATCTTGACATGTTTGGTTCTATCATGATGAACCCGGTCCTTGGCCACACTAATAGCAACCCTGTAATCACACAGTAGCTTCATGTAACCTTGAACTGACACTTTCAGATCTTCTAGTAGTCTTTTCACCCACAGACCTTCTCACAATCCATGAGCAATGGATCTCAGCTCTGCTTCAGCATTGTTACGAGACACCGCAACTTGCTTGTTACTTCTTTATGTAACCAAATTACCCTAAACATAAGTACAATATCCTGAGGTGGATCTTCTGTCCACTGCTGATCATACCCAATCAGCATTTAAGAGTATTTCTAAGCTGCAATTAGTTTATTTTTTGAAAAATAATCCTTTCCCTAGCGTCATCTTTAAGTACTTTAGGATTATGTGAACTGCATTCAGATGTTCCTCAGTTGGAGCATTCATAAATTGACTGATAGTACTCACAACGAAGCCAATGTTAAATCCTGTATGAGAAAGATAAATGAGTCTTCCTACTAGCCTTTGAAACTACCTTTTATCCACCGGTGTACTATCTTTCACAATGCCTAATTTGGTGGTGTATTCCATGGGTGTTTTTGCTAGTTTGCAGCCAAGCATACCTATCTCCTTTAACAAATCCAGTGTATATTTCCTTTAACAAACCGATATCCTTTATTTTGAGCAACCAATCTCCATTTCCAAAAAATATCTCAGTCCTCCAAGGTCTTTAATCTCAAACTCCTTAGTTAAGTGGCTCTTTAAAGCTCGAATTTCTTCTTTATTATCACCTGTTAGAATTATATCATCAACATAGATTATAAGGATGGTGATTTTATCGTTTGGATAATGTTTCACGAAGAGGGTGTGGTCGGAATGGCATTGTGTGTAGCCTTATTTCTTCACAGCTTGTGTACCAAACCATACTCAAGAGGACTGTTTCAGTCTATAGAGCAATTTTTTGAGCCTACAGACAGCATTACACCCTAGAATCTCCATGTAAACTTCATTATCCAATTCATCATTTAAAAAGGCATTATTTACATCAAGTCAATGTAAAGACCAGTCCAACTTCACTGTCAAAGATAAAATAACTTGAATTGAATTTAGTTTAGGAACAGGAGCAAATATCCTCTGATAATCTATGTCATAGGATTGGATTTACTCGTTGGCAACTAAACGAGCTTTGTAGTGTTTGATATTGCCATCTAGTTCGAGTTCAATAGTGAAAGCCCATTTACATCCCACAATACTTTTACTCTTTGGCAGTGTAGTGATCACCCATGTGTCATTCTTCTCGAAAGCTTTTAGTTCCTTTTCTATGGCAGCCTTCCAATCTGGAATTGGCATAGCATCATAGACTGTTTTTGGAGTTTGAATATTTGTAACACTTATAATGAAGGTTTTGAAGTTAGGTGATAATCTTTCATAGGAAAGTTAGTTAGCTATTGGGTAAAGAGGACGTGATCTACACTCCCTCGTCCCTTTCCTCAAAGCAATAGGTAAATCATCATCTCTGATAGGCTTGGTTTTTGATTCATTTACTTGTGCATCAGCTTGATCAGGTCCTTGAATTACTGGTAAAGATTCTTAGCCTGGCTCAAGATATACTCTGTCTTTTACTTGCTTTTGAGTTCTTTTTTTCTTGGTGTAAACAATCAAATCTAGTTTGGTAGTGTTAGGTTCAGGTTCGACGCTAGTTTGCACTTTATTCTGTTGATTTTGATCTACATTTATGGGCTGATCTGTCTAGTTTTGGTGGACATCATTATGTTTTGGTAAGGTTGATTGGCCAGATGACTCTTTCCCTCAAGTATAGGTATATCACACACACTATGTAACACTCCGATTTGCCATAAAAATTAATATAATGCAATGTTTAATCAATCACTTAAATTTTCAAAACTAAAACTCAATTAATAAAAAATTTCATAAAATATTTAATTCAATAACATAATTTATCTCAACACCTCAATAAAAATTTTAAACAACTCAAATTCACGAACATTCAAAATTCATCCTTATATTTGAGTCATAACCAATAAAACAAATTGAAATGGTTTTTTTAATTGTAAGAAGGGATATAACCACAATAATAGAACTGAAATCCTTTTCCAACTGACACTAATAACTCAAAGTTGCCCATCAAGAGAAATAAAACCTACTAATCTATAAAAATAATAGAGATGAGGGGTGAGTTGTCAACTCAATAGGTAAACATTATACATAACAATATAGTATATAATCGTAAGGATATATTTTAATTTCATAAAGTAGCTTTATAGTAAGAATAAAACCATAATTTCATAGTAATTGAAAAACAATAAATATAGCAATACCGGTAAAACATTTAATGATACAATATATAAACATTCGATTTTCAAAATCGGAGTCAATAAAACAATAAAAATTTAACAATACGATACACAAAACGTTCATCATTTAAATTGAAGTCAAAATAACAGAAAACATTTCATTTACAAATTTAAACAAACATGGAAGTGACTCCTGTCATGTAATATTATTTACACATGTAATCCTAGTGCAAGGCCAATACAATTTACACTTATAATCCCAATGCAGGGCTAGTACAATTTGCACATGTAATCCCGGTGTAGAGCTGATACAATTAGTATCTATAATCCTAGTGCGGGGCCAATATAATTAATGTTGCACAACAATAAATATTCCAGCTAGATCAATACAATACAATTATGACACCTATAATCCTAGTGCTTATGTCATTACAGTTAAATGAACTACGAACAAATGAGCCAAAATATTTTCGTTACATTTATGATTACAATATATATCATTCTTTTCAAATATTGAGGGATACTTTTAATAAAACATATCACATTTTTTTTTTTTAAATATGAATGAATTACTTTTAATACAATCAAATAATGTATATAAAACATATATTTGAGGATGCAAAATCATTTAAATAAAATATAATAAAATAACGTTGAAAATTCAAGGTTTTATTCGATTATTTTAAAGAACCAATTAAAGTATTTTTAAAATTAAACATATAATATATTAAAGCAATGTTTAAAGTTTACTTCCCTTTTTCACTTATCCCAATAAAGAAAATAACTTTACTAATTTAATCCATTTATTAATCTAAAATCACTTCATAAACTCATAAATTCATAGGAAATCATAACTTGCTAAGTTAATCTAAATCCAAATACCATTAAAATTGGTGTCACTTAGAGAATGATTTCAGTTCTATTATTACGGTTATATCCTTTCTTATTATTAAAAAACCATTTAAGTTTGTTCATTGATTAGGACTCTAATGTAAGGATGAATTTTGAATGTTCGTGGATTTGAGTTGTTTAAGATTTTTATTGAGGTGCTGAGATAAATTATATTATTGAATTAAATATTTTATGAAATTTTTCATTAATTGAGTTTTAGTTTTGGAGATTTAAGTAATTGATTGTATATTGCATTATATTAATTTTTATGGCAAATTAAGGTGTTACACACTAGGAACTTTATCAGATGAGAATTCTTGAGTTCTACTTTGATCACTAAGCACATAATCACTCTCTAAGTGGACAAAAACTTGATTTCCAGACATTTTATATTCCTCACAATTATCTCCTTTGGTTTACTTTATGTAAAAGGATTTATTCTCCATAAATGTTACATCCATAGTAACATAGAATTGTCTAGTTATTGGGGAGTAACATTTATAACCCTTTTGAGTCACAAAATAACCTAGGAAAATGCACTTAATTGATCGAGAATCTAACTCGCTTCTAAATTGAGTAAACATGAACAAATGCGGTACAACCAAAGACTCTAAAGGGAATTTGTGAAAGAATTCTGCTAGTGAGATAATAGTTTTGAAAAACTTGGTATGGAGTTTAAAAATTCAATACTTTTGAGGGTAATATATTTATCAAATAGACTGCTATAAGTACAACTTTACCCTAAAATAGTTTTGGAACATTTGTGGCAAACATCAATCTTGCCACCTTTAAAAGATGTTTATTCTTCCTTTACAAGACCCCATTTTACTCAGGAGTATCCACATATGAACTATAATAGATAACTCCTTCAATTAACAGATAGCCTTTTAAGGATGAACTAAAAAATTCTTTTGCATTATCCGTTCTCAGGATTTAATTTTTTTCTTAAAACTGAGTTTTAACCATATTGTTAAAATTTTTAAATATGTTCCCAACTTTAGACTTCTCTTTCATTAAGAAAACCCAAGTTAACCTTGTGTGATCATCAATAAATGTAATAAACCATCTTGAACCAGTGACATTACCTTAAAGGGTCCCCATATGTCATTATGAATTAATGTGAATGGTTTAGGTGGTTTGTAAGGCTGAATTTTATATGAACTTTTACAATTCACATTATATGAATTAATGTGAATGTTTTGACAATTCACACACTTCACATTGAAATAAACCTAGACTTTTATTACCAAACAAAGTAGGAAATAATTCTTTAAGTACATGAAATTAGGGTAACCCAATCTAAAATGCCACAACATGACAAAATCACTTTTACTCATCCTATTATGACAACTGAATTGATTATGATAACATTAACAACTAATTGGTTGAGACTTGCTTACTGAAAACACATCACTCTTTAGTATGTAGAGTCTCGAGAATATCTTAGCATTGCCAATTGTCCTCCATTATCCAAGTCCTAAAATTCATAGTAATCAAAGAAAAATTTAGTTAAACATCTTAACTCTTTTGAAAGCTTACTAACATACAACAGATTGCAATCCAAGTTTGACACCAATAACATGGAGTTAAAAGTTATATTTCCTGTGATTTTCACTATTCCTATTCCAGCCACTCTTGATAAAGAGTCATCTGCAATCTTAACATTATAACATCCATTACATGGACTGTATGAGTGAAATAACGAAGCATCTCCTATCATATGGTCGGATGCACTCAAGTCTACAATCCATGATCTATTTTCATGTTTTTTAGAGGTCAAAGCACAAGTAAATTTCCCTTTTTGGGCTACTATTCCAGTGCTCATCACTGTCCCACCAGTAGCATTCTGCTGTGGGACAAACTTCTGCAATAACTCCATTAATTTTTGACTCGTTGGGTTTTGTTCAACCTAGTTTTGAATGTCTATAGTTGAGACACGTTTGCTGCTACTTTCATGGCTATTCTGGTACCTAGTCGGCTTTTAATTAGCCAACTTTCCATGAATCTTCTAATATTTTTATTTGATGTGGCTTGGTTTTCTATAGTGATCACACCATGGTCTCCCCTTTCTCGAACTGTTGTCACCTATAGTGTGCTGATTTCCATGTATCGCCAATGCTGATCCTTCCATACCACTGTTAGCCTTGCTTTGGGTCCCCAACATTAATCTCTTCCGGCTTTTTTCTCTTTTGACATTTGAAAAAAAGACACCTCTGATTTTTGGCAATGGCTTAAGACTCAAAATCCTTCCATGAACTTCATCAAGATTTTAGATCCTTATTTCTTCGATTACTTCTCTATACAGCGCACCATATTTAGGGCACTTCCATTTGAGTTACTTATACATGTCTACTTGCTACCATAACTTGGTAAGTGTATTGTAGTACTGTGTCACTATCATCTCACTTTGTCATAAGTCATGGATCATGTTCTCACACTGACTATCTCAACTTTGTTATGACTGTGAGAATATGTCTCCTTAATAGCCTCCCGAATCTCCTGTGCTATTCATAGAGAATAAAATCTTCACTTATGTCATTGGTCATTGAATTAGAGAGCCAAGACATGACAATACTATTGTTAGTATCCCACTTCTTGAATTCCAAATCTTTCTTCGCATGGGGCTAGTAGTGCACCAGCCAAATACTCCATTTTTCTTTTGCCTTTCATGAACATTTTCATAGATTGGGACCACTGGATGTAGTTATTTCCATTGAGTTTATGACTCATAATGGGTAGATTAGGAAGATTGTTATTTTTAGATCCTCCTTCAGAACCTCCTCCATTGTTTGAAAGTTTGATTCTGGATTTAGAGAGATTTCTAAGGAAGAGCTTA
This sequence comes from Dimocarpus longan, assembly GCA_022984855.1. Taxonomy (NCBI): domain Eukaryota; kingdom Viridiplantae; phylum Streptophyta; class Magnoliopsida; order Sapindales; family Sapindaceae; genus Dimocarpus; species Dimocarpus longan. Next base: position 32,895,106 of record CM041014.1, on the reverse strand, counting down.
GTGAAGTCATATCGTACTGCTATTAAAAATGGTACTACTCTGATACCTTATATTTTTTATTAATCCTCTACCATTCCTCTTAAAGAGAGAGAGAGTTTAAATATACTAGCCTAAATAACAACTACTTGTACAACCACTAACCATCATCTAATTAACAACTAACAACCACCTAAACAAGGATACTTATCTAACTAGTAATAAATACTACTTCTTGATAAAGTAAAACTCTATCTAACACCTAACGTCAATAGAAACATACATGGATTTTCAACACAATGCACTTGTATATCTGTTTGGGAATGCATACAAGATTGGATTACAACCTCACCTTAGCAACATCCAAAATCTTCAACACAAAGCATTTGCATACATATTTAGGAAAATTTTTATAGTGCAGATACAATCATGGAAGAACCGAAGAAGAGCCCTAGACCTAGGTTTGTTTTGTAAATACAAGTTCTAAAGTTATGGAAATCAATTATAGGCATTAGTATATCCCATTCATTTCACAATGGCATTAATTATGCTCCAATATGCTTCTTTATTATAAGCTTAAACTACCTTTTAAATGAATGGAGATACAAATTTGTTATGAAATGTATTCCTTATTCAGTAGTTTCTTTCACACTTGTGCCATGCACATGCTTTTATAAATTATTTATTAATCTATGACTGATATTTTTATGATATGCTTGGAAGAATTATCATAATAGTGTTGCATCTCCTTTATTCTTTCCAAGCATTAAACTATCATGGAAAATTAAATCATTTCTTCCATTAACATTATCTAATTGCTTTTCTTTTTGTAAAAGATTGATGCTGTCATTGTTTGGTTTACAGCTCTCTTGGACATTGGCAATGGTCTGATGGAAATGTCCTCTCTAGTTTATAGTTTATAGGTAAAAGAAGTTGATTTTCTTTTTTGAAGAGTTTAATCTCTTAGCCTATTGAAAAGCGGAATGTTTTGATTATACTCAATCATATGCTGTTTACTTTTCAAATTAATACATAGCTTAATTAGTTTTCACATAAAAATGAATAATCATTGTGGCATCTATAGCATTACATCTAAGGTAAGGATAACTTTTGCATTGTTCTTCTGATAATATAAGATTGTTCAATGGATTCTTAGAGTAGCCACTACGAAAGATAATACAGCAAGATTATTAGAACTCTTTGAAGCCACGAAATTAGAGTCTCTTGTGTACTTTTCTTCTTCTAGACAAATTCCTTATGGTTCTGTGTGTTTATTATTGAGAGCTATTCTATGATGACTTGATCACATGTAATACAGAGTATTCTAAGTTTTTGATTTTGCTTTACAGAAACTTCAAAATTCTAATACTATCTACTTGTGTTAGAGTGTGAATGTTTGTATTTTGAAGGTTGCTATGCTGCAAAGTGATGAGGTGGTTCAAAGTCTGGTTGTCGTTCCAAATTATTTCCAGCTAGTAAAATAGCTGCTACAGCTGCATATGATGGCAAGGAAATGGGGACCAGCAAAGATGAAATAGGAGAGTTAAATGGAAATAATCACATCTTAAATCCCAAGCTAAGGTGCTATCTGTGAGGTCGGTGTCATTTCCTTGTTTCTATTATATTTCTTTTCTTATTGTCTTTTGTTTTTCTTCAATGGAAAGCCATTGACTTATTGATGACTCTCAAACTAAGGTGCTCTTGATTAGATGATTCTTCACCTCATTGATTAGCTGAACCTTTATAGATGAAATAAAAGAGCATTGTCTTGATGAAGATATCAAAAAGTTTTTACATTATCCATGAAAGTTGGTTTACAAGTAACATGTGTTGATCAAATTCCCTATACTACAAGACAACTACAAGTGACAAACAATTTCTGAACATGAAAAATTGCACGTTGTCCTATTGATTTGGGTCAACTTTGATAATCTTTTTCTCAAAAAGATCGAGGTATCAATATATATCCAAAACTTCATCATTTTGTATTTGATGTTATTGCACAGTATTATATCTAGCTTTCCATGGATAGCAGGGTTTTCTTCAAGTTTATTTCAGTTGGCTATTATTCTTTATAAAGTTGCAATAATCTCTAAAGCTATATATTGTTACCTTATGCTAGAGAGGCTGGATTTTGCTTTCGTTCTCAGTTGGTGAGTTGAGTCATTTGTGTGGTGTTGAACATGCTGATTAGAGGCATTGTCAACTTTGGCTGGCTGGCCTGAGGTGAAGTGTATATGTTGGAATTTTGGTGGTGTCCATGAAATCTTAACAAATGTTGTTACTATCTAGTTTTAATGGTGATTTAATAACATCAATTCATGTGCAATCTGAAGGAGGAAGCATAAAAGGATGAGGATTATTTGATTCATTTCCATTGTCTATTTCAAGTATGCCCATTTTCTAGAGTAAAACAATTGGTTATACTTCTCATCTCATTCTTAGTAGATTTAATCATCTATTCTAATAGTCTATTTTAGTGTTTTTAAAAATAGTTATCTGTCTTTATTCGAAGACTCGTTAATTTATTTGCATTTTTGCTTTTCAAATAGTAAGTCATTGCAATTTCACTTACCTACCCTAATTTGTATATTATGGAGATGTTAAGACTAAAAAATTTTTGAATCTGATCAATAATCATAAATTTTGTATATTTTATTTTTGATTTATTCAATTAAATTCTTGCTGCCTTGTTACTAAAATGCATTACATTTTTTTTACCATTTTTTATGTCTAGATAGCATATCAAGTTGATGAGCATCAAATTTTTTGTATTATAAGGAGAGGGGGATGTTTGCAAGCAAAAATTTGCTTCATTGCATTCTATGTAGAATAACTTCATGTCAAGGACTAACATGTAAGCTGCAACGCAACTAGAGAATCTTCTAACTATAAATTTAATAATACTAGTTGATTTAAGTAGTTGTTTGTTTTCAGTATATGAATAGCCAATTTGCACTTACAGAAAATAACTAACTTGGTATCTTGTTGTTATTCTTTGCCATCAAAGACATGCATTGCTGCTAAGGGGTAAAGTATATGGCTCATTTTGAATGTGTTGTAACAACCCATAAATGCCACTCATCCAGAATCATGATAAGTAATATTGTGCTTCAACTCTTTCATAGAAATCCCTATTCAAAGATATGAGGAGCCTCCATATGACAAAGCTAGGACACGATATACATGCAAGAGGTATATTTGCATCATCCTTATTCTTTTTCCCTTAGTATTTTCATAATTTTTCTTCTCTGGTCCAATTTATGGAATATTGAAACAGTTGGACATGTGAGGAGTTACAACTACCATTTTAGAAAACCAAGCCAAGTCAAAGGAAGAAATTTCCTAGAGAAAGAAAACCAGAAGCTATGCTGATTGCTTTAAATCTTGGTGAAGTTACTTTCCTAGCATGATTCTTTATCATTTGGTTGATTTATTTTCATAATATGTGTTTCATCGATGAACTAATGCTTGATAGTTTAGATAGTTGATTTTCTTATCAATGATAATAAAGTAGTATTTAAAAAGTGAAGAAAATCACTTGAATAGTGTGACGAGAATACTAATCCATTCTTAGAGATAGGATCAATTAACCATACAAACTTCTTTGGGGCAATGTCAGTATCAACTTTGTATGATATGAAGGGTCGGTTATATTTTTCCTTTCTATTTTAAATTATATCATTGTTGTACTCTTGTATTCATATTATTATTCTTGTATTAATATAATTGACTATGTAGCTAAATTTAGAACTTGGGATTTAAGAGATCGCTGAAAGATCTTGAAACCCTTTCATCTCATCGCTTCATTTTATTTTTAAAATCTTTTTCTTTTAGCCACTTTCTATGTATTTAGTTGTTTCATATTGAAAAATATAATAGCTCATATTTGGATGACATAGTGAATAATATTTTGCATAGATTAGATTATGAATTTATATATCATTTGCCTCTTTATTATGGTCAAATTTATGACTTTAACTTCATCTAAGTTGAGAAATAGTGGCTTATAAATTTCAGGAAATGGAAGTTAGTAACTCAGGATGATAAAAATTTCAATACTCTCATTTTAGGGGAATGCAAATCTCTTTTCCACTTCGATCATCAGCCAATCAATTGATGCTCTTGATTCAAGATGGACTTTATCATGATAAGCTAATTATATGAATCCTTGTGTCGAGCACTTCATCCTAGCAAGGCTTTACTAGTTTACTTGGTATGTGTTATCATAATTATAAATCCAATAATGATTTGATAAGGCCAAAAGCTTTTTCATAATATTATAAACATTGGAACTTCATGAAAATAAGTTCTTGATTTTTAGGTAATCTAACAATGTATTGTCATGTTTATTTTACCAATGTGTATTGATACATTTGTATTAATTTTTTTTTCTTTTGAGCATTAGTTCCTACCCAAGGTTCTGTTAAGACTAATTAAGATATGACTATGAAGCGCAACGTAGGGATTACGTCCTAGAAGATGGAGAGGGCAACCCATATAGAGTGTGGAAAATAGCCCACGTTTTGTGAGACTTGAGGTGAGTAGAACCCATAACCTTCTTGAGGCTATATGATGGGCAGGCTTGTGGTCTTATCACTAGACCAAAACACTTTTTGTATTATAATGGTTTTTGTAGTATTGCAAAAAGAAAAATTAAATTATTTAGTTAATTTTTTTCTTTCTTAGAAAGTATTTAGTTTATTTTGCATTTACAAAGTAACAATAATTCAAGGAATTCTCAAACTAACAAGATAGCGCCACAATGAAAGGCCAGACGTTCTTATTCAAACTCCACATATGAGAATGATTGTCAAAACTCTATATACAAAGGTACCAAAATATTTCAACTTTCCTTAAAAGAGAGTTTGAGACACATATATTGATTTGATTCCCTATATAAGAAAACAACTCCAAGAAACAGACAAATTCTCAATATCAAAGTTTTCAAGTTGAACAAGTCTATTAATTTGGGTAAAATTTAGATGTTTTGGCCTCAAAGTACCAAACTTAAGATGTGGGACCACCTCTTAGGGCAGAGCGCTACCTGTCAACCTTGGCAGGCTCCACTCACTAGGCACTGTCTTCGGGCCTCTGGGTTTTACTTCGCCTCCCACACCCCTTGAACTCATGACCTGAGCCCCTAAAGTCAAATCGATTCTTAGAGTAATGTGTGTATCAATTGAGCTAGTAGCTCAATTGGTACACACCTTACTCTAAGAATTCATTTGACTTAAGGGGCTTAGGTCATGGGTTCGAGGAGTGTGGGAGGCGAATCAAAACCTCAGAGGCCCGAGACAGTACCTAGTGAGTGGCGTCGGCCGAGGCCGGTAGGTAGCGGCCTACCACGCAAAGAGGGGTCCCACAATAATGTGTACCAATTTAGCTACTTTAGCTCAATTGGTACACACCTTACTCTACGAATCCATTTGACTTTAGGGACTCAAGTCATGGGTTCGAGGGGTGTGGGAAGCGAAGCAAACCCCCAGAGGCAGTACCTAGTGAGTGGGGTCGGTCAAGGTTGGTAGCTAGCGCTCTGCCCTAAAAAATGGTCCCACAATAAAAAGACACATTTTTTATTGTGGGATCCCCTCTTAGGGCAGGGTGCTACCTACCGGCCCCACTCACTAGGTACCGTCTTCTAGCCCCTAAGGTCTTACTTCTTCTTCCACAGCCCTCGAACCCATAACTTGAGCCCTTGAAGTCAAATGGATTTTTAGAGTAAGGTGTGTACCAATTGAGCTACTTGGTACACATTATTGTGGGACCCATCTATGCGGGATAGGGTTATTGTGGGACCCCTTCTTAAAGTAGGGTTCTACCTACCAGCCCCACTTACTAGGCACTATCTCCTAGCCCCTAGGGTCTTGTTTCGCCTCCTACACTCCTCGAACCCATGACCTAAACCCTTGAAGTCAAATGGATTTTTAGAGTAAGGTGTGTACCAATTGAGCTAGTAGATCAATTGGTACACACCTTACTCTAAGAATCCATTTGACTTCAAGGGACTAGCTTAATTGGTACACATCTTGCTCTAAAAATTCATTTGACTTCAAGGGCTTAGGTCATAGGTTCGAGGGGTGTGAGAGGCGAAGTTGACGGGACCCTTCCCTAATCCCTCCTCTGGACCAGAGAAAGACCTCGTAGCATCCCGAAAGAATTCCCACGAACCTTACACTCAGCCCGAAGGAACCCCGTCAAGGCACCGAAAATCAATTAACTAGAGATTTTAACTTCTTTTACAAGGTGACGGTGATAAAAATTTTTCGCTTTTTTAATAAAAATTTCGGTAGCATGCCATCTGTTTTCTAAACTATGTGACCCTGCAAGTTTCAAATACAATTTATAAAAACACTTCTATGAAATTCATTTCTCAACTTCTGGAGCCTCCGGCTCTTTTCTCACAAACAATCACAAACAAATCAATAAAATTTGAAAACTGGATTTCATAAAACGTAATAAAACATTTTAACTAATGCATCCACTATTTCTTCAAAATATTTACAACTATGTACATCAACATATATATACAAGATCAAAATAACAAAATATATACATGTAGTAGGTGTCGTCCTATATGTCCGCTTGCACGTCTGACTGAACCTCATCGTTTGGACGACTAGTTCCTGCACCTGTGGGAGAATTTTTAAGAAAAACATTTAAAGAAAAACGTGAGTTTATACTCAGTGAGTGGTAGTAACTTTTTAAACTAAAACTCATTTCTTCACTTAAACTTCTCCCAAAACAGTTTAATAAAACGAAAGTATTTTAGAACAATACTTTCTAAAAATCATTTAAAACTGCTTTTGAATCTCGTTTTAAATTTCTTTCTAAAACTTTCTGAAATGTTTTCTAGTTCTCGCCTAAATGGTAACCTAGGGAATATCTACTCCTGGGGTGGTAGCATATAAAATCTAGCTAACCACTAGGAGTGGGGATTTACCATGTGTAGTCGCCGTAAGCGGGCTCACGCTGCGGACCGACTACACTACCCTATACGTGTATACGGATCACTCATAGCTCGCTCACACATGAGTCGACTAGACTCAAATCTCACTGACTGACTTCCTCTCATCTACCGTATCACGTATAGGGCATTCGGCCGGGTACTAAACTGGGGCTAGGGTAAACCATAGGCTAAAAAAATTTCTTTTTCTTAATACACTAAAATATTCTGAATCTTAAGCCAATAAGCCTAAAATATTTAATTCTAGCACATTCTCATATACATAAATAATAAACTAAAATCTTTATGCTAGAATTATAATATAAATTCAATAAATAAATAAATAACTATTTATAATAAATTCTTTTAACTTTAAAATAAACTTTAAGACGATATAAATAAAAACTTGTAGTTCCACTCACAACACGTCCTCAGATAAAATTCGAGTCTCCTCCGTATACCTCCGAAAGTTTTCTCTTTTACCCTAAAACATCAAATATCCATTTAGGGTCACTTAACTTATTCAAATAACATTTAAAATCAATAAAAATCTTATTATCTCTAATATATCTTTTAATACCTAAACTTTCGAATCTAAATTTCTATTCAACCGGAGTTTTCGAAATCTGTTTTCTCTATATGAATCTTACTTATTCTTTCTTAGGAATACCTCAGTATACTTAATTTTATCGACGAAAACTCGAAATGAAAATCAACTGGATTCGCTTACTAACGAAAATCACTTTTCGCTCCAAATTTTTGACAACTTCAAAAATCAATCCTCTAATGTTCTAACACCCAACTATGATTAAATAAACCGTTTCAAATGTTAAACGAACGCGTTGCTAAGGGTTTCGAAAATCACCCTTCAACTCGTCCGTTTAGCTCCGAAATAGATCCTAAACTTTTCGTTTTCGAAATCTAACTTTAAAATATTATTCCTTAACCTCTAAAACATCAATCTAATGCCTTAGATTCGAAAACGGAATCAAATTCCATAAAATACCCATTTTTCTCCACGATTTCATTCTCTCGTTTTCTCTATTTTTCTTCCATCAAATCACTCTAAAATCATACCAAAATCATCCTCACATAACCCTCTTATCATCCCTAATCTCTGATTCAAAAATAAACGAAAGAAAAAAAATGGATTTCATACGAAGCATCAAGCTTAAAACTGAGATAACTTACCAAATAGGCAACCGTTTTACTTCAAATTTGTTAGGTTAGTTAGAGGGGATAATGAGGAACAACTTTCGTGAAGAAACCACGGCGAAACTCGAACTGGATCTTTTTCTTCTTCTCCCCTTCTCTCTTTTTTTTTCTTTTTTTTTTTCTCTCTTTTCTCTCGGCTCTCGCTCTCTGCCCGACTTTCTCTCTTTTCTCTCTCCCTTTTCCCTTTTAATTCACGGCCACTATTGTCTCAAATGAGACAAAACTCAATTATATATATTTTAATGCTCAATTCCTAAAAGATCCCTCAAGAAAATCTCACTCTATAACCTCAAACTTTTACTAATTATACTAATACCCCAAAATCAATTCTATTGGTCCACTTGACACGTTCTAGGCCATTTATTTTTCCAACCAATCCATGGATGACACGTGGCACATTTATAACCACTACTTTTTAAATCACTTATCTCATTTCTTATTGGTTGAATTCCATGAGCTCACCTCGCTTGATTAACACGTAATTCACGCCTAATGACTTTGTACTCATACCGGGGTCAACCAAACGATATCCGACTTACGATACGAAAATATAATAAACTTCAAATAACACTACTGGAGGCCTACAATTCGACTGTAATTTAATTTGAATATTTCTAGTACCATAAAATAATAAATCTGGGTGAAAATTTAATCTAAACACAATTTAATATACTATTCAATCCGAAAAATATTTTGAAAATATTCCACGATTATCTAAACTTCAAATTAACCATGAAATACTCTAATTGGGTCCCTTACCTATCAATCTATGCTTCGCGAAATTTTTTAATAGAGTTTAGGTCACGAAAACTCAATATTCAGAAAATAGTATAATTTAACTGGAATCTTTTGGATCTCATAAAACTAAATCAAACGGATTCCGTTTCATTTTCTTTCAGTTCCCTCAAGGTCCATTACCTATTTCGGACATTTTCGGTTCTTAAGACTCTTTTTCAAAAATTACTATTCATCCAAAAATATTTTCGTTTGAAAACACTATTCATCAAAAGTTTTCGTTTTTCATCGAAACAACTCTAAAAATTTTCTATACCCTAATCGAGTCTTAAATCAATCTTTGACCCTATTTCTGGATCAATATTCCCTATACTACTCAGGTACATTGAATATAATGAAAAATCAGGTTCGGGGTCTATCAGAAGTAAAACCTCAGGGGCCCGAGGATAGTACCTAGTGAGTGGAGCCGGCTAAGGCCAATAGGTAATGCCCTGTCCTGAGAGAGGGTCCCATATAAGATGTTTTTGCCTTGTCGTGCCAATGTTACCAATATTCATAATTTTCTATTTGAATTATACCTATTTTTAAGTGATATATATATATATATATATATATTTTGTTTGAATTACACCTCTTTTTGAGTGATGTATATAAGCAAACGAAAATATGAAGTACAAATGTTTCGCAAAAATGTGAATTCACATATGGTTGTTTGTTTTTGGGTTGTTCTTCATTAGTCCTTATACTTTTATGTTTTAATTAATGAAATGTTTGACTGTGGCTGGACTAGGTGAGATATGGTGTTATTTCTGAAATTTTCATTTTGCATTTTTTTTTTCCTTACCTCTTGAGTTATTAATACTATTTGCTTATTTTTGAGACCAAATTTATACAAAGTTCTGGTGTGATTACTATGTAAGTCTTGGAAAATTCTTGATCATTGGTATTAGGCTACCTTACAATTATCTATGATTAAATAGGTCTCGATAAATTATTAACCTTTGATATTAGATTACTTGCAATTATACATACACACACATATATAGCATTAGTAATTTTATTTACTAATCAATAATAAATTTTAGTCTAGATTTTAATGTACTAATACATGATAAAAATATCCCAAACTACACAAACAAAATATTGAAATGTACTCACATACACACACATAAGCAAAATAAAATCACCAGTGATATATATATATATATATGGCTTTTATAATCAAGCATATATGATTTTAAAAAGTAAGGGTCAATCAATCAAATTCATTCATTGCATTCTCTCTCCTAAAACAAATTCTCTCTCCTATTTAATTCAAATACAATGGATAAATTTGATTGATTAGTCTTTACTTTTTAAAATCAGATATACCTTATTATAAAAGTATTATATATATAGGGTAGGATCGAGGGACACAAATTTTAACCCAAGTTTTGACACAATTTTTCAACCATCAGATTGTAAGGAAATTAATAGTATAGATTTTTTTATTTTTTGGAGAGTTAAAAGAGTTATTAGAGAGTTGTGCTGCACTAGATAATTGCATCTACATCAATTTCTCTGTCTTCATGTATGTTCTTTCATATTTTCTTTTTCTCTATTTATTTATTTTTTAATTGCTTTTTTATTTTGAGATATTTTAAATATATGTTTGTTTGAACCTATACAATATAAATCTTATTTGAAAGTTTATATTGAGAGTTTCGAATCCATATATTATTATTTGCATGATTTAGTTAACTGAATAAAGAGAAAAGATTAAATGAAATTTGAATTAATAATATTATTATTTAGTTTAAAGATTGATTTTAAAGAAGGAGATGACTTCCTTGTGTGGAGGAGGCCCTACGGAAGGGGGCGATGCCTCTCAACAAGTTGAAGCTCCATCATGGGAGATAACAATTGTTTGTTTCCTTAACATTTTACCTATTAGAACTTTAATTTGCTTGGATTTTTAAGATGTATGATTTGGAAAAAATTTTAAAGACCACAACAACCCATTCTTTATTTATGTACTTTGAAAATACACCAGATGAATTCTTATACACTAACTAATACAACCCAATTTGAGGAGTAAATTCTTATTTTTTGAAAAGGGCATTTAAATTGCAAACCACAATCTCAGTTAACACGTATGACTAAGAGAAACATATATAGTGGAAAATATTTAAGATACATAGCCATTCACTTCTATTTTATTTGAAAGTATGGAAAAAATGTAAAACAATGTTGAGCTTACCTTTGCATTTACTTCACACTTCCTGCTAAAAAGTACTTCACTGATGTGGAAGTGGCCACGCTCTACAACCCAATGCAATTGAGTTCGATCTTCACTATCTACAAATTACCAAGTTGATTGTTTATTAGCTTATATGAATCTTAATATCCTCATGCTAATGAAAACTAGAGAACCATAAACTATCATGGACATAATTTGATCGAGCTTGGCATGTTTAATAAGTGGAGGAGTTAGGAGGAAAACCTGAAACACAAAAGTGATATTAAAAATGAGAAAAATTTCACTGAAACGCCACTATCAATACATTTTGGCAAATTATTCTCCTTCTCTATCAAAGGCATGAGTAGCTTCCATTTTCCTCAGCAAAAGGGGAAAAAAAAAATATTGTTGCTTTAAAGTTCCTGTTTCAAGATATTAACTCTTTTGATGAAAGAAAAAGTAAAATCTTAACAACCAATGAGTTATCCAAAAACTATCATTCTTACAATTGCACAAATTTTTAGTACAATTATTTATAACTTTGGCAGTGCATAATTACCATTTGAACAAAAAAAAAAAAAGAAGAACAAATTGGCTTATAAAGAGAATGAAAATAAGACATGAAGTGCTGACAAAATAATACCGGATGTCTTGACACATTAGATATCATTTCACTCAAAAAATTAACCACCTCATGAAAAATTGGAGCACAAGAAATTGAGAGTTTCAGACATTTTTTTTATGTTCAAGCACAAAAATGAAATGACTTACTTAAAACTTGCAAAATGGTAACCATATCTATTATTCCCTTACATGACCGAGAGAAACCATTTCACATCCCTTACATCTTATTAGCAAAACCACCTCCAACCCATCATTATATCTTATTAGCAATAACTTCTTAATGCATGCAGAAAAAAGAACATTAATAAACTAACAGAACAGGAACATACATGACCTCAACAACCTCACATATGGAAATTGAATGGCGTAATAGTAAAGTAGAAGCAGCACATTTTGTAAGCTCAATTTTTATTTTTCCCATGATTGTTAGGAATAACATTAATATCAAAGCCACAAGTTGACTTTACTTCTTAAATAAAAAAAGAAAGCAATTTTTTTCAGACAGGCAAGTTTGCTCAAGCTCTTGTCACCCATATACTTATGTCTCACGCTAAGTCAATTTATGGCAGCTCCATGTAATTTTCTCAAAAAACCGCCAGCAAAAGATAGAAAATTTAGTCGCGAAAGATTCCCTAGTAAGTATAAAGGGCAAAAACAAAAAACCTTTTCTTGGATAGACCATACATACAAAAGACTTGAGAATATAATGTGTCCGACCATCAAAAGTAGTCAAACAATTTAATTGATTCCAAGTGAGATAAGATATATAGCTCTGATGCGACAAAAATAAAAGGAATAAAAGTTTAAAGATCCAAAACCATAAGTGATAAATGTAATTTGATGATCATAAACTTAAAACAGATTTGTTAAAACCTTACAACTCATTTCCAGATTCCTCCCCACATGCAAGAGAGCTGAAAACAAGCCCCATTGGTCCTTTAGATTCTGTCCTCAGTGCTGCATCATGTCCACCTCTTCTCTTCTAGTCATCCAATAGGTGAAGTAAAAGGCATTTAATTCTACATAAAGCAAATGTGCAACATTTCCACAGAACTCACAAGATACTAAATCAAAATGACAAACAAACTCACACAAATGAACCATCAAGCCAAGTTGGAAATAACTCTGACACAATGTCAATATATTTCTGCATCGCTTCTTGTGATAGCATAACACCCAATTTCTGCCACGCTTGCGTAACATAAATCAAAATAAAAAATAATTTATTATTGACCCTCATACCTTCAAAACCTAAACTCAAGTTTACATACAACCCTTAATTAATACAAAACATATGAAATCAAATTCTGTAGTTCTTTAAACCATCTATCTTTCCCATACATAAACTCCATCCACACAAAATACTAATTCAGCATGAAAACACTCTACAAGGAACTCTAACTAACCATATCAATATTAAGTATACAATCGAACTAATTAACGCCTTTTAAAGAAAGTATAAGCCATATTACAACCATTAGCTCACACCCTTCGATCAATGCATCCTTACTCAATAAGCCCTCCAAAAATCCACTTCCCATTCGATCCCACAATCATACCAATTCTTCGCAATTGCAACTACCCTTATACACATTCCAAAATACCTACTACACATCACTCTCACTATCTCATTTTCGTCCATTTGAAACTAAAACTAACACTACCCATAGTCTATCCCACAAAAATCCAACTTCCAATTCGATCCCACAATCATACCAATTCTTCACAATTGCAACTATAATGTGATTCCAATCAGTCAACTACCCCTATACACATTCCAAATACCCACTACACATCACTATCACAATCTCATAATCATTTCTATGCATTCGCAAACTAACACAACCCATATTCCAAAAAATCACTAATAACAAACTGTTGACGTTAGAAAATAGTCAACCGAGATTCGTGAACCCAGTACTTGCAAATAGAGCTAAACAATAGAGAAGAAAGGAGAATGAAGAGGAAGAAACACTATTACGAGCAGGTTTTTATGTGGTTCAGCCCAAAGAATAGCCTACGTCTAGGACTGTTCTCTTGCAATGTCTGTTATTACTTATCCCTTTTACAATGAATTTGAGTCTCTATTTGTATAGGGAGAGGCTATTGTATAATCACAAATTAAAAAGTATTATTACAATTAAAAATAAGAAATTTGCACTAATAACATTTTCCAAGACTATCACCCATTAATGCAGAGTCAAATCCTATAAAAGAGGGATGCTGACTTTATCTCTATAGCGGGTAGTTGAGTTTGTACCGGACAGTTGAATTTTTCGCAAATCAGGCTGCTACGTCTAAGAAAATCTGCTTTAGTGCACACGTTATGCCATAAGCTGGATCTCACTTTGAACAACCTAGAACGAGCTCGGACCTAGGTTGATCTGCGACCTAAGAACTATAGTAGCAAGAAGAGAGCTCGTTTCTACAGGCTGAACGACCTAAGGATGGCGATATGGGAGCTTATATCGACAAGTTGTGCGTTTAGCAAGCTAGACACATAATATGTTGGTCCTTCAGCGAGCTAAGCCTTGGGTCAGTTTACTAGGTCATCCTTGGGCTTTTACTAGCCCATTCATGTAGTCCTAAAAATACCCATAACATCAGCTTCTAGCTCTTAGTGCGATAGGTGGACTGGGAGCTAGAGCTCACTGGTAAAAGCTAACTTGTCACGACCTGCCACACTATCTTTTCAACTTCTGTCTTCCCACGTGACTTGTCCTATGGCGACTTTTTAGTAACCGTGCCACTTTGCTTGCCTCTTTTTATGCGTATCTAATGCGCACATCTCTTCAACTGACAGCGTATCACAACAAAATTTGTTAATTCACGCTGAACCGTTAGATCTAGGGTGGTTGGTGAGCCATCAAGTCTCATGGCTAGGGTTCCAGTCTTATGACCTTATATAAAGTGGAGGCCCAGCCATTTTCACCTTCACCCAATCATTATCCAATTTCAAATGCTTCGTTCTCCATTTTCTTCTTGCTTTAAACTTCTGCATCAACGCCTCAAAGACTCAGATCTATCGAAGATTAGCATTTTCTCTTCTGTTTCGCTCAAAGTAAGTCTTCAAAACTTTCTCAACTTTTGGTTTTCATTTTTAGTTTACATGCACTAAGTTTTCCTTGAGTTTAGTACTGGTTTGTTCATTTCATGTTCTTGCTATTGAGTGTTTGTTTTTGCTTGCGTCTCTTCATTTCTCCATAATTTAACCTTATTAGATGTATCTCTGCAAACTACCTATTGTTTGTATACGAGCTATAGGATGAGACCTTCGTAAGTCATTAGCTCGTAGTTCGTTAGGTTGTAGATTGGGCCCCCACGTCTTTAGCGATCTATACAGCGTTTGTGACCTGTAGACTTAAGATATTCCTCAAAAAAATAGGAAATTTAGATATAGATAAGGACGGTCTGTATGCAGAGACCTAATTACTCCCTTTTTTACACATAGATGTCTTTAAGTCGCAATCGTCGGTCACATAAGTAAAAGACAATGATTCTTTTGGCTTGGAATGGCTTGGCACAAGG
This sequence comes from Dimocarpus longan, assembly GCA_022984855.1. Classification (NCBI taxonomy): domain Eukaryota; kingdom Viridiplantae; phylum Streptophyta; class Magnoliopsida; order Sapindales; family Sapindaceae; genus Dimocarpus; species Dimocarpus longan. The sequence goes on along the minus strand of CM041014.1, from coordinate 32,879,864 downwards.
GAAGTTCACACTATTAAGGCGACTTCTCCAAGCGGTGAGGTCGCTAGGCGTTCGCAACTCGAGCCGATTCTCTAATGGCCCCTTAGACTGTAGAACGACCGGCTCGTAAGGTGTTTACCCATTACCCGTCGAAACTGAAATATGACGAGCTAAGGGGAATCGCTCTGGAGTATCATTTTTCCAAAGACTATTGTATCATGTTGCCTTCCAAGAATGACCATACGACTATCCACCTTGAGGGTTTGTTGCTATTAGCACCCATCATCTCAGGTACGAGTTTCGATTTTCAGTCCCTACCTACCTCATTATCATCCTGAATAGGCTAAGACTTAGCCCGTTCCAATTAACACCTAACTCATACTCCCAGCTCACATCTCTGGCTCTAGTCTTCATAATGAATGGCCTTCAACCCCCGAGCCCAAGAATCTGCTGTCAACTTTATAGTTTCAAGAGCGTTGGCAACTTAAATGGGGTGACGCGGGATGGCATTTACTATCTCACAGCTCACAAGACGAGCTTTAAGGATCTCCTGCCTCAGGGTGATGCAAAGGGTAAGTCTAATGTAGGAGACTACAAATCAAGCTGGTTCTATATTTCTTGCCCTTCCCTTAGGTAGCCCCACGACTTTAGCTTTGTTCTAGGCCTGGGTAGATAGATGCGATTGTTCTGCTACGAGCTTCAACCACCCCTCTCCCCTCTTTTTTTTTTTTTTTAACATACTTTCAGTTTCTTTTACCTCACAGATTTGATAGGAGACATGGCAGCTTTGACTGAGAAGGAAGCCGAGACTCTCAGGACGTTCGCAGCCTCAAGGAAAGGTAGAACGGTTCACGCTTTTGACAACGAACTCCTCAGGGCACATGGGCTAGGTCCTACATTGGATAATGAGCTCTTTGCTAGTGAGAAAGACATCAAAGTTCGAGACGTACACGAGCTCTCCTCTGTCTTTCAAGCAGCTGGTGAAGCAGAAACAACTCCTGCCCTTCAAGAGACCCTAATAATGGTAAAGCTTCCTTTTATCCAATGTCCTAAGTGTCGACCTACTCAGGACGTAGCTTCTGTAGTCGCTACCCCTGTTGAGGCGGCCACTTCTGAACCAATTCTGAGGCCTTCAAAAGCCCAGGGCCCCACCCTACAGCCAGAGGTGGCCGAAGCTAAACATGAGCAGGTAAAAGCTTTTTCAGGTAAGGTTCCAATTGTAGAGGCTCCAACTGCCCCAAGTAGGGGCGGTAAAAAGGAAGACAATGGGATAACGTCCTCCGACCAAGCGATCGTGAGCAGAGAAAGACAAGCAGCCCGAAGTCGCGGAGAAAAGAGCCACGCCACAAGCCGAGATGGAGCTCGAAGGTATTCCTAAAGAAATCTATCTTGACACTATCCTCGATGATCTGCCCACATTCTTGGGGGCTTCTACCAAAAACTTGGACAAAGAGGATCTGAGTAGCGATCGCTTATCTATTTGGGTCATTAGTCATGAGCTAATGGTAATCTCCAATGCTTCCGCTTTTTCTTGCTTTCTTGATTTGAATACTGACTTGTTGCATTTCAGGCCATCATAGGGATGAGGAAGCAGATGCAAGAAGTTCAAGTCCTTGAGGAGGAAAAAGAGAAGCTTGAGATCGAGAAGGATAAGGTAAAAGACGAGCTCTCATTCATGTCTAAAGAGGCCGCGAGAGCCCAAAGGTTAGAATACCTTTTCGGGACCCAATTGAGGAATGTTAAGGGGGCTAAAAAAGAGGCTAAGGATGCCCTGGCTCGCGAGGAGAATGCTCATGAAGTCACAAGGTCGCACCTTAACACCAAACTCCTTAAGAACATAGAGGAACTGTCTAAGGCCAAGAGTGACCTGAGGGAGGCCGTACAGCGAGCTAAAGGGGACATGTAGTGAAACGAAGACTACTGAAAAGAGAGTGGGCGAAGCCATGCAACGAGCTGAAACTACTGAGAGAGAGACCGCTATTGCCAAAGAAGAAGTTACCAAGGCTAGAGAGGAGGTCAAATCAGAGACCACTGGTAATTTTCTCTATACCCTGTAGCTTTCTCACCCCGAACTGGACTTTTCATGCTTTGGCGAAGAGGGGCTCACAGAGGTGGTAAGATTCAAATAGGAGGCCACCTAATCCTTAGATATTCCAGATGCGACTCCTTAGGGTGTGATCTTCCAAGAAAAAATGAACCAGGTCACTACGCCTCCAAAATTGGTCTTACATGATGTGGCCCATGATGAATCCGTTCCCTAAGGCGAGGGCTTATAATAGGGCGTCCCCTAGATGGGTCTTCAAGAAATTTTTCATGCCTTTGAATTAAATTTTTCTCGCTTTGCGAGGTTATTTTTGTAATGAACAAATCCTCATATTAAGGTATTATTGACTTAAATTTACTTTAAACTTTGTTGCACTTTCATTGCATTTGCCTTCTTTCTTTTTTTTAAGTATTCACATTTCCTACAAATCGAAGAATAAGTCATTTAACAAGTAGTAATCAAACTTAATGTGAGCTCGTGGGGTCGCTAACTCGGATGCACCCAAGCTCGTGAATTATAACTTTGATAAGTTTTAGATGATATGCCTAGAAGATTATAAATTGGTAATATAGAGTGATTTATTGTGAGCTATATTATAGATCCGAGCTTGATGACAGCGTGATTCGTTGCACATGTATAATAAGTTTGAGCTTGTTGACATAGTGCGATTCTTGTAAGCTATGTAGAGCTGAATGGCACAGCGCAATTCTTGCAAGTTGTGTAATAAGTTTGAGCTCATTGACATAGCGCGATTCTTACAAGCTATGTATAGAGCTAAATGGCACAACGTGATTCTTGCAAGCTGTTTAGTAAAATTGAGCTCGTTGACATAGCACGATTCTTGCAAGCTATATACGAAGCTGAATAGCACAACGCGATTCTTGCAAGAATGGCATAGTACGATTCTTGCAAGCTATGTAATAAAATTAAGCTTGTTGACATAGCGCGATTCTTGCAAGCTATATATGGAGTTGAATGGCACAACGTGATTCTTGCAAACTGTGTAATAAAATTGAGCTTGTTGACATAGCGCAATTCTTGCAAGCTTTGTATGGAGCCAAATGACACAGCGCGATTCTTACAAGCTGTGTAGTAAAATTGAGCTCGTTGACATAGCACGATTCTTGCAAGCTATGTAAAGAGTTGAATGGCACAATGCGATTCTTGCAAACTGTGTAGTAAAATTGAGCTCTTTGATATAACGCGATTCTTGCAAATTATGTATAGAGCTGAATTACACAGCGCGATTGTTGCAAGCTGCGTAGTAAAATTGAGCTCGTTAACATAGTGTGATTTTTGCAAGCTATGTATAGAGCGAAATGGCATAGCGTGATTCTTCCAAGCTGTGCAATAAAATTAAACTCGTTGACATAGCACGATTCTTGCAAGCTATTAATAGAGCCAAATGATATAGCACGATTCCTGCAAGCTGTGTAGTAAAATTGAGCTATGTACATAACGCGATTCTTGTAAGCTATGTACAGAGCTTAATGGCACAACGCAATTCTTGCAAGCTGTGTAGTAAAATTGAGCTCGTTGATATAGCACGATACTTGCAAGCTATGTATGGAGCTGAATGATGATAGGTGTTTATCTTCTACCACTAGGCTGGCGTGTTTTATGTTGAAGATCGAAATTGCGTAACACCTAAAAGGGTTAGTGTAGGGGCCGGCCTATCAACAAGCAACAGTCAAGTTCACAGTCATTCAACCCCTAGAATGACTTGTGTAAGGTCGGCCTATTGATGAGCTGCGATTAGGTGCCCAAACTCACGGCCGTTTCAGCCCATGTTGACCTTGTTGGGCATGTTTTTGGCAAAAATTAAAGTTGATGCCTAAGTGGATTCGTGATCTCGTAGTCACGTTAGAAGGATCCTAGTTAGCATATTAGGTTTGTAAATTTATTAACCAATCTTATATGACCAAGTAGGTCGCAGATAATAGCTCATAAGCTAACATAGATGGACCCCAACTAATATAAAGTTTGACTTGGCTAAGAGGTCACTTTCACTATTACTTAGGATTTAATAGAGGGAACAACAATATGAGAAATGTAGAGCTTTTATTGACATTCAAATTTAAATTTAACATCTGAGAAATAAGCTCACAAAGCTATTGACAGGATGGGAGCATACCCACGAGGTAGAGGCCATCATGTATAGTAAGTATGGCTCATTGTGGGTTCATGTTTTGTTGAAGAGCTCGTTGGGGCCATTGCTATACTAGCTGTTAAAGCTATTGAGGTCGCTAGTCCACTAGCTATATTACATAGTTTCTCAAGCGACCTCGCTTGATAAGGTCTTCGATGGCATCCCTTAACTGTCTGCAATTTGAGGTGTTCTATCTGACCTAATTGTGATAGGCATAGAACCTATTTGAGTTCCTACGATTAACTGGAGACCTCATAGGAATGGGCTTTCTGAAGTCTTTCTTGTTCTTCTCCGTTGTAAAGATTCTATCTTGCGTATCTGATAGGGTGTTGTAGCTATTATGGCGACTTTGACGTTAAAGTCGTTCATTCCTAGGCTCCTTTTAGCCTTTTCAGTAGCTTGATTACTTAGGCCATTACCCTTTTTTCTTGGATTGGCTAGAACTGTCCGCTTCACTTTCTTGGTTTACCCTCACCCCTAAGCTAACAAAAAGAGGGACTTCTTCCTCTTTATGATCTCGGTGACTCTTAGCTCTCGAATGCGAGTTAGAGAAATGAGTTGATGTGGTAGGTTGCGGCATCCTTCTATTGGGTCTTCTAGGGGCTGGGACTTCCTCTCGTTATTGCTAGTAAACTCCTTTAGAAGAAGCAACTAGAACGTTTTGGGCTTGGACTTGTGCCAACGCCTTGACTACACCTGCAAGTTGATACATTGTGTTTCCTTATGCCTTCTGCAGCAAGTGCCATTCCTGTAGCCTTCTGACTGTAAGAACTACTGGTGCCGGTTGGCGAAGGGCCTGTAGAGGCATACCCACAGCAATGCCGTCCGTGGGGGCAGTGATATCCTTTGTCAGTTGGGCGCCTTGTTGCTGCTGACCTACGTCAGAGCTTTTAGTTATTCTTCCTCTTGCCATGGCGATTAAAGATAACTTACAATCTGGGCCCTTCCTTTAGTGCCAAAATGTTGACATTGAAAAATGGTCAACCGAGATTCGTGAACCCAGTACTTGCAAATTGAGCTAAATAGTAGAGAAGAAAGGAGAAAGAAGAGAAAGAAACACTGTTGCGAGCAAGTTTTTACATGGTTTGGCCCAAGGAATAGCCTATGTCCACAATTATTCTCTTACTATTTCGGTAGAGTGATAGTATCTATTATTACTTGTCCCTTTTACAATGAATTTGAGTCTCTATTTATAGAGGGAGAGACTACAATATAATCACAAATTAAAAAGTTTTATTATAATTAAAAATAAGAAATCTGCACTAATAACATTTTTCAAGACTGTCACTCATTAATGCAAAGTCAAATCTCGTAAAAGAGGGATGCTGACTTTATCTCTATAGTGGGCAGTTGAGTCTGTACCGAGCAAATGAAATTTTTCGCAAATTAGGCTGATACATCTGAGAAAATCTGCTTTAGTGTGCATGTCATGCCATGAGCTGGATCCCACTTTGAACAACCTAGAGCGAGCTCGAACCTTGGTTGATCTGCGACCTGAGAACTGTAGCAACAAGAAGAGAACTCATTTCTACAAGCTGGATGACCCAAGATTGCCAATCTGGGAGCTCATATTGACGAGTTGCGTGTTTAGCGAGCTAGACGTCTGATAAGCTGGTCCTTTAGCAAGCTAAATGTTGGGTCAGTTTACTGAGTCATCCCTGGGCTTTTATCAGCTCATTCATGCAGTCCTAAAAATACCCATAATACAAACAAAACACAAACTAAATAATACCATTTGACACCGGCCAACGTTTTCAAAGCAAAGGGCTAGGGACTACTACAGGGACCCTCAATGGAGATCTTATACAACATATAGAGCTGCAGCTGCACGTCCGTCAACACCTTCTACGAAGACGTGGTAAAGGCCGCTACGAACTCTCAAATTAGATTATCATCATCCAAATTAGGGTGACAATTAATGATCAATTTATTATCATTTTTAGAATTCAACTGTATTTGTCAAAATTTGTTTGAGAACTCAATTTTTAAGGACATTACGTATACATTTTTTTTTTTATGTATTTTATGTGTATTTAAATTTATGAAAAAATAATAATAAAAAATAGTTTTAATTAATCATATAAAACTAAGCATATATTAATTGAATGGGTGCAAATATTGCCATCGGAAATAATGATATGCACATCTAATTAAGAAGTAAATTTATAACTAAAATTTAAAAATTTAGGTTTATGGTACCGATTCATATTAACTTTCATAGTGATAAAAGTGTTTGTAAAAATGTTAGTTAGACTTGTTTTTTCTTTCAAATTCATGTTTTTTATCCTTCTTATTGACTGAATTCAAATTCATGTTTTTTTAAAAAAAAAAATTTAGAGAAAACTTCAATAAGTAGAGTGCATCGGTACCTCATTGTTCAGAGTTTATATTATTATAGATAAGCAATCAAATTTAACAATTGTATTCCAATATTAATCATTTAATATACATATTTTCTTCACAAATGTTATATATTTGACCCATCTCTAGGAGTGGAACCGTGGAGGCAGCCCTTATTGGTTTGAAGGAGAAAACTTAGGAGAACCAAGAAAATTAATAAAACAAAGTTTTTCCAGTTACTTTTATTATTATTATTATTATTAAAAAGAAATCCATTTTGTTTTAAAAAATTTCCTAACGTCCGGTTTCGTTGTTACCAAAACTCAAATATGATAACCCAGCACTAAAATTTCCATTAATGAAATCAATCTCAGGTTTTGTTACCATAACAAAGAAGTGAAAAAAAATAATAATTTGAAAGACACAATAAGTTTAACAAACATTTTTACAAACAATTTAGATGCAGTTGTATATATTGGTCCTTATTAGTAATTTTATTAAGGGTTAATTTTATAATATAATATTTTAATAAATTTTGGGTGTATAAATAATTTTTATGGGTGGCAATATCGCATCCTAATTAAATTTATACCCAACGATAAAAATAGCACCAATATTGTCCATACATTTTGTAGTTATAGTACATCTTTTTGACTGATTAATGTGGGGACTCGGATTCCTTTATATAGTGTTCTTGTTCTAGACAAGTTCTTATACTTGTGTGTGTTTAATTGGTGAAATGTTCTTGATTGTTTATTAATTTATTAAATCTGTAGCCTTTTATCATTCTGAATTACCATGTGGGTTTATGATAGGATGAATCTTGAAGCAGTAGAGATGGCAGATAAAACTAGTTTCAAAATGCTTTTCATAGGAAATGACATCTCCGCATGAAAAGCTTCATTACTGGCTGAGAAGCTTGGCCAACAAAATACATTACATATTAGGATTTTGGTAAATTACAGATATGACCTGATAACAGTTTTGTTGGTACCCTTACATTTTTTGTCAAAACGCTAGCTATGTATTGCAAGAATGTAGGGCATTATTGGAGAAAATCTGAATATATAGTAGTGATGACGAGTACATGTAAAAACGTTCCGAGATATTAACAATACTTTTGATACTGCATCACTTCAAAAAAAAAATCAACATTTGACTTTCATAATGCAGGTTCTATATATGTATAGCAGAGGTTTTCCGTGCTTTGCAATAACACCATATGCTTGGAATTGTTTATTTATGGTGACCTGAAGCTAGAAAATGTTCTTGTGAGGGAAGTTAGACCCATCTTGCTCATTAAACTGTATAGGATGGGCTAAAAATTCTTTATTTTTAAAAAAAAAAGTTAATATTTATAAATGTACTTCAAATTTTAATATGATTTAAATACTTAATACGGGAGGAGGCAACACCTACTTAAAAAACAAAAAAAAGGCTTTTGCTTTTGTTCTTGATGCAGCTGGTATCTATTCGTGGAGGAGTCTCGCTGGCATTATCACCGCCTATTGGCATCCTCGAACTGAGATCGGTGATCTCATTGAAGCAATAGACCAGCCATGGAGGTTGGCTGGTCATGGTTGGTCGGGTCTATGGTTGGTTCTATTTCAAAGTTATATATATTTATATATATATAGTGTTTAATTTTTATTTTTAAAAGAGAAAAATTCAAATCTGGTTGAGAAATATATCTTTGGGTTGGACTTTCAATTAGGTAAAGGTAGGACTAAAATTTTAAAACCGGATTATTTAATTCTAAAGTTGTTATTAAACATTCGATAGCATTAATTTAGTACTGTCTAGTCCATTAGACTCCTCCTGTGTAGTCTAACAAACTTGACTTTAAGACACAAGTTAATACTACGTTTAGAATAATAATAGATTGTAGTCCATTTAGTTATTTGATAAAATCGCAATGATAAGTTTGTAAATAACCTATAGTGGGACTCTTTTACTAGCAAACCTTTTATCAAATCCTTTTTGGTTAGTAAATTTCGACTGTAGAAAGCCAAATAGTTTTGGTCGAGAGTTAACATCTGAAATTTTCTTTTTAAAAAATTTTGTTTTCTCTTACGGTTTCAAATTTTATTTTTGTTGAATTAAATTAATAAAAAAAAAATACACAAACCATTAAGTATTGTCATCATTTTGTAGGATAAAGCACAGACAATAAAATTCATATGAATCATCGTCCAATCAATATAGAGAAATTCGCATCTATTCATATATATATATATATATGTATGTATATATTTCCTCCAGTACTATAACAAAAGTTAATGGCACATTTTTGGAAACTCCACGCAATTAAAATTTTTAAACTTTAAAGCAAATGAAACATAATTGTTTCCTTTTTTTTTTTCAAGAAATGAAAAATAATTGTTGCTTGTTCTCATTGCACACAATCATTTCCTTTTATTTTTTTTTTATTTCAATAGTTATCCGGCCAATCTTTGTATGCATTATACATGCGAATAAAAAAATATTTAATTACACTTAAGGTGTTGCTTAATGGTAAAACTTGCATCCACTTCATTACTCAGTCCCCAGTTCGACAAACATACCCCACCCTCACATTAAAAATTAAACAAGGTAAGATTTTTTCTCTCCCTTCTGTATAAAGGTAGTCACCTGTATAAGGACGGTCTGTCCATCTATATATGGGTTGTTTCCTCCCATTTGGGAGCCTCTTTTCGGGACCGCTCGTTTAGTGTGTAATGATATAATTTGGTTCCGACTATTTTTTATGTCAATCTCAATTAGATAATGTAATTCAAATAATAATAATAATAAAATTATTAATTGGAATTTATGCTTTTACAGAAGTACGTAGCATATACTTATATAAAAATCATAGTTGAAAACATTCCAGTAGTTCAATGAACTCCAAGAGTATTCTTCCAAATTTTCCATTCCTTATTTGTATGCAACTTATTAGTTAATATTGTATCAAGCTTTTACGGGCATCTATCAAAGCTATAGTGGTTCCCATTTATGGAAGCCGAATGTGAAATTTATTCCAAACTGAATAATATCTTACTCATCGGAGCACGTAATTATTCAATATCCATAATCTAGAAAATTTAACCAGTATATTACATGAAATAATTTTATAATTCAAACACACAACATGTTCATAACTAATTTGATTAAATTCAACATATCACACGTTCGTATAAATTTATGAATTTTTTTTTTTTTTTATATATAATTTATAGAGATTTTATCGATTAAACTAAATAGCATTTATGAACTTGTAATAAGTCAAATCCTCTAAGTTTATTAGCTTTTACTACAAACTTATAACTTGAACAATCTGTAATAATAATGGTAAATTGATAACTAATTAAACTTTTACATGCGGTCTTGACACTCCGTATGTCTTAGAATTTAAGTTAATATCAATGTCAACCTGCTCTTCGATCTCACAAACCGTTAAAATTAAAGAGATTATTGTACTAACAAGATCAACAAATGATGAAGATTAAAGGAATTATAGTACTAACAAGACCAACGAAGTTTCAATTTGTTATTTAAAAATATAAGTTTGAAATTTAATTACATATTTTACTAATCACCTAAACTAGACAAAGCAATTGTCTATGTATTTTCTACTGTTTCTCGGGTGGTTTCCAACTCTCGAATCTAAAAACACCCTGGAGGGAGAAAGGAACTGGAAACGGGCAAAAGTCTGGAGAGAGACAGAGAGAGCACTGAGAAGTCAATTTGCAAAGATTCAATTTCACCGATTGAACGAAAATCTGTGTTCGAGGCTTCAGGTTTGTGTGGCGAACCTTCTAGTCTCGCATTTTCAGATTTCGAATTTGCAATTTCTGGGACTTGTTAGCGTTTTGATCGGTTCTGTTTATGTGATTGTGAGATGATGTGACTGCAATTTGATTTTTAGCTCTTTAACTTTTCTATATAAATTTTGTCCTTTATAATGACAAATTTATCTTGGCTCTGTTTTCCTTTGTTATGGCATATTGACATTACTTGAAAAATATTTCTGTCTTATAAGATTCTCTTGATGGTATGTTTCTGTTTTCCTTTGTTCAAGAATGGCATGGATCCAGAACCAGGGAGATGCAGAAGAACGGATGGGAAGAAATGGAGATGCAGCAAAGAAGCAGTCCCAGATCACAAGTACTGTGAGAGGAGGCACCTGCGCTGGGGGGCCCTCGTTCAAGAAAATTTGGGGAAGCTTCTTCAGGTACCACAATAAAAGGCACTACTGGTGATACCAACACCAACCTCTCCATTTCATTTGTTTGCTAAATTGAAATTGAAATCGAAATTGAAGTTTCTTATTCACTTGTTTTCTTTTTTGGCTTGTATTATGTTCTTAGATATTGTTGGTTTTATGTTGGGAGCCTGAATGATGAATATAATGCTTGTATTCTTTCTCTCTGTGGGGAAGTATGAAGTTGCTTAAAGTGCCTTTTTCTCTTGCTTTTTATTGAATTAAATATTTATTTGTTTGTATCATATATATATATATATATATATATATTTGTTTGTTTGAAATTCTGAGACCTTGGTTGATTAAATGAGAAGTGAAAGAGAACCTGTATACTATCATGGTTTATATAGGTAATGTTTTAAAAACTAGAAAAAAGAAAAACAGGTCTGATCTAATTTAAAATGAAACAAATTTTCAGAAAAACAGGTCTTAAAGCCGATGTGTTCCCTTGGATAAGAAAATGGGATTATGAATTAATGATAGTACCACTCTATTGAATTTGACTTCAGAGTTTCTTATAGAATTCTTCTCTGATTTTGAAGAAGGTACGTTAATATTTTGTATTGGATCAGGTTAAAAGTAGATCAACTTGATGGGGAAGGACTGGTGAACTCTAGTAAAGTATTCACTCTTGATGCAACTGGAAAGGTAATCATATTCATACCATATCATACTATCTGATATATTGATTTTTCGTAATCTGTATTTGCATTGCTTAGTCTCTTTCTTTTGGCAGTGGTTGGTCTATTATTTAAATTTCAAATTTATAAAAATTATTCCTTTTTAACGAATCAGCTTTTCTTTGGTATTTTTATAGTTTTAATTTATATATTTATTGGTGATTCTTTAATGCCATTTACAAATTGTAAAGAGCATTTTGTTTAGGAATTGGGTGGGATGGCTGGTTGGATATCTGTTTAAGTGAAAATGTCTCATGATAAAGAGTAATCACTGCTTTGTATGTTGATCAAGAGAGTGGAGTGAAATTTAGTGACTATATATATATATATGTGGTTGTCTAAACTTGGAATATGATTATTGTAGGGTTTGAAAACTGCGAGATTCTCAAGGGAGATGTGGTGGGAGGAACATGTGTGAACAGAGGTTGTGAACAGGGTTTGAATGCATGAACTTCAAAGTGAGCATCGTATAAAGGCCAAATCCAAGGTAAGTAGTGTAGTATCTATAAGGGGCTTGGTAATTCCTCTTCTTTTTAATTATTGAATAAGGCCTACCCTTATGTTGGAATATGTGAAGCTGTATTCAGTCTAGAAATTATGCATTTCAGGTTGTTCATAATTTTTCAAAATACCATCTATGAAGATTTTTTAGTAAGTTATTTGCTTTATTTATTTAACTTTTACATTTATATCTATCTAATCATGAGGCTAATACTTAACCTTTACATTCCATATTTCTCTACTTATATTGTTTATCTGTGTCAGATGTGTTGGATTTGTCAAAATGAGAGAGAAGATAATGCTGATATGTTTTCACTTTTATGTTTTGTAAACATGAGAACACTGTTACATATAATATACTTATCAAAATTTTTGTCTTGTTGACTCTATGTTTTCTAAACATGAGGACACTGTTACATATAATATATTAAAATAGCTAGCTTGGGCTCATTGATAAGTCATGTATAAGGATTTCATGTAATTTTAGGCCTCATGTTGTTATTTTGCAAGAGTTTGTGTTAAACTCCCGTGAATAGGATCTCGTCACAGGTCTGTTTACCAGAAAATCCTGATAGTTACCCTTGTTTACGTTTCTACCTTTCTTTGAAGAACCTATTTTGAAACTAAAATTACGGGTGTTTGTTCTTAAGAGATCACCCAACTCTCCTCACTTTTCTTATTGAAAAACCTCCATGAAACCTCTTTATTTCATAACATTCTCTTTTATAATTAGAGAATGGTTCTAACAAGGTTACACTTTATTTGTTGCCAATTTAGGCATTCCTAACATAAATGACTACCAAAACAAAACTCTCCCTAATAAGGAAATAAAATATTGCAACTAAAGGAAACTACATATTAATTAAAAAGATTTGATAGCTAGCTATTTATGCCTTCCTATTTCGGCGCATATACTGCTTTCCTATGAAGGCATCCCTAACATTACTCCCCTCCTCGACAACGAGCTTGTCCCCAAGCTCGAACTCCGGATATGATTCTTGAAAGTGTAGGGCATCCTCCCAAGTAGCTTCAGCCGGAGAATGACCAACCCATTGGACTAAGAGTTCACGAACATCGCGATTAACACGAGCACGCAGTATGGACTGAGGGAGGGGCAGAATCGTTCCATCCGATAAGAGAGGCAGCGGAGTGACAGCAGAAGGACAGTCCCCTTGAAACTTTTTGAGTAAGGAAATGTGAAAAACATTATAGATGCGACTGTCCGTCGGAAGGTCTAATTCATAGGCAACTGAACCAATCCGCTTCAATACCTTGAAAGGACCATAGAACTTCGGAGCCAGCTTATGGAAATGATTCTGGTTGAGGGAACGTTGGCGATAAGGCTGCAAGCGGAGCCACACAAACTGCCCTGGGTCAAAAGACACTGCGCGATGATGCTTGTCATAAGTAGACTTCATACGCTGTTGAGCCTGTTGTAACCGAAGCCTAATCTCCTCTAACACCTCATCGCGGGTCTGCAAAGCTGTATCGACAGCATCCAGCCGTGTGGAACCTGGTTCGTAGGAGCGTAAACTGGGGGGTGCATGACCATACACAACCTGAAATGGTGTAGTACCGAGGGAGGTGTGGAAGGCAGTGTTATAGCAGTATTCAGCCCACGGCAGCTAGTCGACCCACTGACGAGGTCGGTCTCCACAAAAACAACGGAGGTACATTTCAATTGTACGATTGACCACTTCCGTCTGACCATTCGATTGAGGGTGATAGGCTAAAGAGAAAGCCAGTTGAGTCCCACTGAGGCGAAACAATTCGCGCCAAAACGAACTCGTGAAAATGGTGTCGCGATCGCTGACAATCGATTCTGGCAGCCCATGTAAACGAAATATGTAAGCAAAGAAAATGTGGGCAACTGACACAGCAGTGTAGGGATGAGACAGGGGTATAAAATGGGCATACTTGGAGAAACGATCCACAATCACAAACAACACCGATTTACCCTTAACCTTTGGTAAGCCCTCAATGAAATTCGTAGAGATATCAGCCCAAATCTGAGAGGGAATGGACAGAGGTTGTAGGAGACCTGTTGGGTGAAGGTTTTCCCACTTATTTCGTTGACAGATCAAGCAGCTGCCAACAAACTTGTGAATGTCAGCTTTCATGCCTTTCCAATAAAAATCAGCCTTAACGCGGTGGAGCGTCTTACGAACTCCTTCGTGTGTGGCATCATGAATACCCGAGAGGACAGAAGGGATGAGAGGGGAGTCGCGAAGTACGAAGATACGATCTTTATAATAGAGGAGACCTTCCCTTGTCGACCACTGCGGTGCAGCCTTCCCATGGTCCAACTTTGCAACAATATCCTACAGTTCAGAGGACCCCGCAGTCTCTTGACGAAGTTCATCCAGTAGGGAAACCCGTGGGTGAGAAATGGCCCCTAAAAATCCAATGTTATCATCCCTGCGAGACAAGGCATTAGCGGCTCGGTTCAATGCACTCGCCCTGTAATCTACTCTGAAATCAAACCCGAGCAGTTTACTGACCCAATGGTGCTGAGGAGATGTCGTGAGCTTCTGATCCAAGAGATACTTCAGACTATAGTGGTCGGTTTTGACGACGAAATGTTGTCCCCATAAATAAGGTCGCCAATGTCGGACTGCCATGGCTAACCCAATCAATTCCCGCTCGTAGGCTGGCAGCTTGGAATGACGGTCAGCCAACTTACGGCTGAAAAATGCAATTGGTTGCCCTTCTTGCTGAAGTACTACCCCAATCCCTATCCCCGAAGCATCACATTCGACAACAAACTCGGAGTTGAAGTCTGGTAGGCGCAGTACTGGAGCAGTGGACAGCATCCTCTTCAGTGTCACAAATCCGTGTTCGGCGCTACTAGACCACACGAAAGAGTGTTTCTTCAACAGATTTGTGAGTGGCGCTACTATCATGCCATAATCCTTGATGAATTTCCGATAGTATCCGACGAGCCCATGTAAAGTGGTCATCGATTGCGGCGTAGGCCGGTCTTTAATGGCTGAAATTTTTGAGGCATCTGCTGCCACCCCCTTACTACTGATAACATGGCCCAAATAACACACACTAGAGGCACCAAAGGAACACTTGGACTGTTTCAGACACAGCTGATGATGGTGCAGTAGCTTGAACACCAGGCGAATATGATGTTTATGTTCAATCCAAGTTTTGCTATAAATCAAGATATCGTCAAAGAAAATCAAAACAAATTTGCGCAAATACGGTTGAAATACCTCATTCATCAACGATTGGAATGTCGAAGGGGCATTGGTTAGGCCAAAGGGCATGACCAAGAACTCAAAGTGACCATGGTGTGTGCGGAAGGCGGTTTTACCCACATCTGCTGCAGCCATCCGCACTTGGTGGTACCCCGAGCGTAAATCCAACTTCGTAAAATATGTTGCCCCATGAAGCTCATCTAACAGTTCGTCTACCATAGGAATTGGAAACTTGTCCTTAATTGTTTTAGCATTGAGCTCTCAGTAGTCGACACAAAATCTCCACGAGCCATCCTGTTTGCGCACTAACAACATCGGTGAGGAAAAGGGGGACTTACTCTGCTGAATGATACCTTGTTGTAGCATCATGGTGCATTGTCTCTCAATTTCATCTTTTTGAAGATGGGGATACCGGTATGGACGGACAACTACTGGTTCGGCATCTGACAGCAAGGTAATACAGTGGTCACACGCACGGGCAAGAGGCAAGTCGTTGGGCTCTTGAAAAATAATATGGAAGTCAGCTAGCAATCTGTCCAGTTCAGCCATCCGTGCAGATTCTGCCTGTATCAGCTGTAGCCGAGGTTCCAGCTGTTCTCGCTTGCCACGCCAAGTCACAGGTCGCCCATTCAAAGTGAAGCTCATGGTCAAGGAAGCAAAGTTCCACAAGATTGGACCCAGCGTTCGCAACCAATGCACCCCAAGCACCACATCATACCTTTCCAAAGGAATCACGTATAAGTCTGCGCAAAAGGTTTCGTCCTCGACCTGAAATTGAACGTCCTTACACATACCTGAACTGGGAACCTGCTCTTCATTGGCGACAGACACAAGGAGTCCTGGTCGACCTTCCCTCGGCAATCCCAAGCGAAACACAGCCCTGTCGCTGATAAAGTTATGTGTGCTGCTTGAGTCAACGAGGACGGAAATCTGTTCGCCTGCTACCAGAACTTGCAACTGCATTGTCTATGAGTTCCGAATGCCGGTGATGGCATGAAGTGATAACTCAGGATCCTCGACCAGTAGCTGTTCAGGTATTTCATCTGTGTCTTCCACCATGAGGCAAAAAAGCTTTGTACACTTGTGCCCTGCTGAGTAAGACTCATCACAATTGTAGCATAAGCCTTTCGCCCTTCGTTCCGTCATTTCGGCTCGGGTTAGGCACTTAATGAAAGGAGCGGGTGTGCTGCCACTACTGGAAGTTACAGAGGTAGTGTTCGTTGTTCCCTTCTGTTCTCTGCTAGGACCATAGGATTGAGTAGAGGCGGACGGCTTAGATGTTGTGCCCACAGAGAAACGACGTCCCCCTGTGCCACCACTAAGCTGTAGTTTACGCTCAAAAGCCCTGGCCATGTTCATTACAGTCACCAAATTTGGAGGGTCCTGCATCTCCACATCCACGCGAAGCATCTCATTTAAGCCTGCAGTAAACATGTCTACCTGTTGGTCAGCGCGGACTGTTGTCGCTCTCGCCAGACAGGTTTGGAATTGACGCTGATACTCCTCCACCGTTCCTGTTTGCTTGAGATTAATTAATTCTCCCAGAGGGTTGCTGCTCAAGGGTGGACCAAATCGCAGCAGGCAGTAGTCCTTAAAGGATTCCCACGTGAGACTTGATTCCTCTTATTCCAGTCGATAGAACCATAACTGTGCTTCCCCTAGCATGTGAAAGGCAGCCAGCCTCACCTTGTCACCCTCGCATGTCTTTTGATTTAGGAAGAATTGTTCGCAGCGATACAACCAGCCTAAAGGATCCTCCATGCCATTGTAGGTAGGAAATTCAAGTTTGGAGTACCTTGGAATAACAGCGTTGCCCAGACGGCCCCCCTGTAATGCTACCTGCTGCTCCCTCGCTGGTTCCTCCCTGTTGTGGTTGTTACTTTCGGATCCATCCTCGAAATCACTTGTTTTCTCTTTACCTGCAGATTGGCGTTCCAACAGGCGCTGGATGGCTGAGACAGCTTCACGTAAATCCCGCATCTCATGCTCCATCTTCTGGTTTGACTCCATCACCTTCTGCTCTAAGTCTTGTACCTTGAGCGTCAATGCGTTAGTATCACCCATGACGATCGGCTCTGATACCAATTTGTTAAGCTCCCGTGAATAGGATCTCGTCACAGGTCTGTTTACCGGAAAATCCTGATAGTTACCCTTGTTTGCGTTTCTACCTTTCTTTGAAGAACCTATTTTGAAACTAAAATTGCGGGTGTTTGTTCTTAAGAGATCACCCAACTCTCCTCACTTTTCTTATTGAAAAACCTCCATGAAACCTCTTTATTTCATAACATTCTCTTTTATAATTAGAGAATGGTTCTAACAAGGTTACACTTTATTTGTTGCCAATTTAGGCATTCCTAACATAAATGACTACCAAAACAAAACTCTCCCTAATAAGGAAATAAAATATTGCAACTAAAGGAAACTACATATTAATTAAAAAGATTTGATAGCTAGCTATTTATGCCTTTCTATTTCGGCGCATATATTGCTTTCCTATGAAGGCATCCCTAACAGTTTGCCTGCTTATTCTACTAATCAGGTCAGAATACAAATAAATTAAATAAGTATACTCATTTGGATACATGAAATGTTTTTGCTAAAGATAGAACTTTGTTTTTATTATATTCTACTAATCAGGTCAGAATACAAATTGCTTTGATTTATCCAGCTGTCACTGTTTGTTATATCCATCTATTACTACATTAGGCAATTTTTGCCCATATTGAAAGGTACATTCTGAAGTTTACCCACTTCATCATGTTCTTTTGGCTGGGAGTATGTTTCTGTGGTACGACCAATTTTTAATGGGCAGATATGCCAAAGGAATATATTTATGAACCATGGACTGCTCCTTTAAGCATTCAAAAGAAACCAAAGTGCATAATTGGAAAAGATTATATAAAATCAGGTTAGTTACCTCATTATGATTGCACGCTCTTGGCTCAAGTAACATTGGTGTTTTTATTCATATCGTTGCTTTTCCTCTGGCAGCTAAGATAAACCTGGTCTTGATTCTTCAAAACCCCTGTAGCTAAGTTTACCTCCCTATTAGGCTAAAGCAGTTATGGATGGGGCTGTTTGTGAATTTGTTTATGTGTCTGCTGCTTATATTATTTTAAGAACTAGTTCCATACTGAACTTTTCGTTAGTTCCATTAGATTTTTTACTGATTAAACTTTAGAGAAATTGTATATCATCTAATGGTTCTTGGTTCCAAAATCATCTTATTTTCTTGTCTTATGGTACCATAACAGTGCTGAGTAGATTTTTGTTTGCAGTTGTATCCATATCAATAATCAATTCTTCATTTCTTTCCTGAAATCGCTATAATGATAATATATTATTTCCTATTATTTTATTTTTCTCCAAAGCGTGAGGATTACTTGATCATGTATCTATTCAATCAAATAGATACTCAACATGGGTACTCAATTTTCTAATGTGTGTCTTAATTTATGATACAAGTTGCTGTTCATTTTTAAAGGTGTATGTATGAGTTTTATGATGCTTCGGCTGAATGACTAGTTCCTACATCAGCAGCAGCGTCAAATCCCAACATGAAGTTCCACTTCTCATCAAGCTATGGTGTAGAATTTAGAATCTTGTGACTAGTGGTTTCCTTTTGACAAAAGTAGTAGTAATCAATTTCTCAACCATTCTCATCCCACCAATGTTTGGAATGATCTCCTTGGTTATTTTTCTCTATTTATAGCTAAAATTGAAATTTGTGGTTCAGCTTTTGGCAATAGCAGAAAATTGACTCATGCTATACTTGTGAAGGAAGCCACTCTTCTCTTGTTTGTGCCCTCTCTTTCAATCATGTCGATATTGCTATTGGACCTATCGTCCTCCCTCTTTTGTACTAAGAGTTATTCTACATGTTCTAACTATATATTAGCTGGATGAGAATGGGCGTCTAGTTGGATAGTAAGCCAAAACCCCACTCACAACTTTGGTCAAGGTTGTGAGTTTTAGTTTCACTTGTTCTATTTGTGTGCAATTTTCTCCCCACCCATTGTGGGTTGCACCCCCACTTGATGTAGGTTGTTTCCTCCGGTTCTAGGAGCTAATCCTCTGACCACATCTCAGAATCAAATTATAGTTGATTCCGATTGCACCTTGGATATAGTACTAGTACTAAAAAAAAAAAAAAAGGGGTAAAATATGAACCTGATCGTAAATGCAATACAAAACCCCTAGCCCCTACATCTTTATACCTAGTCTGTCAAAATCTATTTATCCGTTTGCAAATGTCAAGCACTTCAATTATATATATGACTTCATATTTGTAAGTGAAATAAGAAAAAAAAAAAAAAAAAGATTATAAAACCAACCACATACATGATTTGATATGTGTCTCACCAAAGGCCTTGTCTACGTTATTTAAGCAAATAAGCACTAATATTGGGTGTTTTTTTTTTCTTTTATTTATTATTTTTTTATGACAAATAAGCACTGATATTGTTATCTGCAAATTTAAGAGCAAATCAAAGCATTTTCTCCTGATTATATTCGACCATTTTTTTTCCTTCAACCAGGACTTGCTGTGTTCAAGACTTCTTTTGTTTTGTTTTTTTTTTTTTTTTTGGATATATTGGCTGTGTTCAAGACTTGATGCACTTGTAAACTTGGATATACATTATAATCTCAAGATTGAAGGACTTAAGTCATTCATTAGAATCTTAATAATTTAATCTTGACCTAATACCTTAAAATTGGATATGGTTATCTCCAAAATGTCACCATTTGTAAAAGAACAAATAAAATCAGTAAAAGATAAAGGAGTAATTTATTTTTATCACTTTTTACTTAATGAATTTGAATTAAATCTATTAAATGATTTTTGTTTGTTTTCTTAAATGGTTAAATCACTTAAAACCATCCAAAAGTCACTGAAAAAAAATAATTTTTTACTTTTAATTGAATGTTAAATTATTTAATAATTTTTTAAATATATTATTTCAAATTTATCTTTTCCAAAGTAATATATATCCAAATTTGTTCTAATTTTATAGTATATAAATTTCTTTTAATGTTATTTTTATTTAAATATATAATAATAGTAATTTAACTTAAGATCAATTTTTTTTTTAACAAAACTTAAAGATTGTTTTGTTTATTTTTATTTAAATATATATAATTAATTTACTTTACTATAATAATTTGTTTATGTATATATAATATTCAACAAAAAAAATTACTTCACTATAATAATTAATCACATTTTAATGATGAATAAAAATATTATTAATATATATATAAGTGTTTCAGTATTTATTAAATAATTTATTATAATTATTTGTATTATATTACATTAAGTTATATAATAACTAATAGTAAAAAAATATAAATGTTAAATTATTAGTTTTTGAATAATTTTAATTTTAAAAAATAAATAAAATGGCTATACATTTAGAGATGAGAAATAATAATAATAATAATAATAATATATAATATAAATTTCAGGTTTCAATTTTTAGATTTTAAAATCTCTATTAAGTCTTTAGAAAAAAAAAAAAAAGACGATCTCATAATATCATAATTTCAATCATTCTGTGAAAAGATCAAAAAAAAAAAAAAAAAAAACCTTGAAAATAAAATTAAATATCGATGAATATATTAAATTTCATAAAAGAATGTAAGTTTCCATCTAAAATATAAATAACAAATGAAGAAACCCCTTTCGAAAGGAAAACATAAGTCTCAGTCAAATAACCCAATTAGTAAGTTATTGATTACCAGACAAACCATTACTCTTTTGGTCAATATATGAAAATAATAAAATCCACATGTAGTTGTTAATTTGTACTAAAGTAACAAATTTTTTCTCTTATATCTATTATAAAATATATATAATAACAAAAAAAAAATAGTAATATTAATTGTGGTTCTTAAAAGTATATAGTCGACTAAGTTCTTTTTTGTTTCCACATGATAAAAATAAATATTGGATCAAAATCATTAGTTGCATAATAACGTTCAAATCGAAGAGTTAATACAGATCACTCCATGAAGAAAATAACATAATTAATTTTGCTATGTTATCTCCGTTTATTTATTTTTTTTTAAATTTTTTTTTTTTTTTAGGTCTTGAGACGAATCCAAGAGATAATCAAGACTAAACTTATAGAACTCTAATGGTGCAGCCCGGATAAGCAGCTCCCTTATTATTAAGAACAATCCACAGTAGGGTAAAAGACAATCCGTATACATAGGAGAAAATCTCACTTTCATTGAGCATGGTAGGGATGTGGGGTGTTGAACCTTGGCTTTAAAGCCAAGGCTGGCTTGTGCCCTATCACTAAACTATAAGGCCATTGACTTTTAAGTTGTTATCTCTATTTCTAACGTAACACTTATTGCATTTCTCAAGGTAAAGCACCTAACGATTTCAATATTCTAATTTTATTTTATTTTTTAAGTTAGTGATAGAATAATCATCAACAGCCTTTCCAAGTTGGAATTTGATACGATTAAAATAATATGCACGGCTTCTAGGGTGTACATGAAAAGGTTTGGGAACCCAACGAGAGGACATTGATTGCTTGGATGCATGGATATTCTCTGATGGTCGCGATGTTCTTATCAGCGGAAGGGAATCCAACAGGGCTTCATTTGATTTCTTTAGCATTTGTTCCTGTAAAAAAGAAGTTTCACTTTCCATGTGTTTCCAATTGACTCTTAAATCCACCGAGTCAACCGATCAAACTCTGCCATTGAATTCTGTTTCGGATGTTAGTCTTCAATGTAATGATGTTGGATCCAATCAAGAACGCACAAAGTGTGAGAGTGAGTTTGCTATGCCAATATCAGATTGCATTGAAAACAATTGTTACTGTTGGGATTGGGAAGCTAGGATTTTATTCTTGTTTGAGAATGGCTCTTTGTTCAATTGTCATCATGAGAGTTTGCTTACACTTTTGTTTCTGTATTTTATATGTCAATTTGTCATTGTCGGAACCCTTAATGCAACTACATTTCTTAAAAGTTAATAATTATAACGAGGCATTTTTTTTTTTTTTTGTGGTCATAAATATATAATGAAAAGCATATAAATCAATGTTTCTTTAAATCATGGTCTGTGAACTGCGTCATTTTTGAGTTCTTGTGAAGTTTCTTGGTACGCCTTATTTTGTTTTGTTGACTGTTATACCTGAATTCAACACTTCTGCACGATAACAATGGTGCTATTTGTTCATATCTGGTTCTTCCCATAATAAACATATGTATGTGTAGGTACAGTGTTATTTAAAGTTGAAAAATGATTAGAGAATAGTTCACTCGACCACAAAATCTTAAAAATAATGGTTAGATTTGTTATAAATCTTTTTCTTCATAAAAATCACTTACAAATACATCTAAATCCATATAAATTCATCACATTCATAACATTCTCTGATTGATCTTGGCCATTAATATTTTTTTTAACTTTTTAAATACGGTTTTTTAATACTTAACTATATTAAATATATTTATATAAAAGTGTTTTAAAATTTATTAAATTATTTATTTTCATATATTTGTATTAAATTAATTAAAATTACATAACAATAAATAGTAAAACTGTATAAATATTAACTTATTAATTTTCATATAATTTTAAATTTAAAAAATAAATAAGTTTACAACATATTCAATGGTTAGAAAGAAAAAAAATTATTACTTAGATTTTATGTCTCGTAACATATTTCAGGATACCTTGTCACCCCACATGAAGTTTTGATAAAATCACTTGTGTTGGACTTCATTAAGTGCTTTGGTATGGGTGCCGAAGATTCCTAGTGTTTTGGAAATAAATATAAATATATATATATATATATATTTTTGACATTTTTTAAGGATCAAAGGATTGCCAAGACTATCCTATATAAACTCTAATAATGTGATTCGGATTATTATTTTAAGATTTGAAAGAGAGTTACCCATCCCTTCATGAATATTACACAAGGTAGAGACATTATTTTTAGTTCAAACCTTTGACCTTGGTGTCAAATGCAGGGTAGGGAGGACTACCACCGGCCCACCCCTCTTGGAGCTAAAAATTAAATGCACTTCTATATGTAAACAACTTTCATTAATTACAAAGCAATAACTTACTATGACCTCTCCACCTTTAACATATCAATAAGAGTTCCACCAAAATTCTATAGAGCCATTTATTATACTTATTCAAAAATGGGTACCATATGCTTTGAAAAGTAAGGATCAGTAACATCAAATTTTATATTGTTTTTTGTCTTTTCAAGCATAATTCACTCTTTAATTTTGCTTTCAAAACACTCCACAGTCAATATATATCAATAAGAGTTCCAGCAAATTTCCACATAACCATCTACCACACTATATTCAGAAATGACTCTATAATCTTCGAAAACTAAGGATCAGTAACATCAAACTTTAGACTTCTTTTTGTCAATTCAAGCACAATCACCTTTTCAATTTTTTTTTTTAAAACACTCAATTTACTTTCAACAAGGGAAAGTATATATTAATAGTTAAAGTTTCAAACAAAATTTATTCAAAAAGAAAAAGTTTAAACTAGAATCAATTTAGAATATCTCAAATTATATGAATTGTAGCGTTTAATACAATATTTTTTTTCCATTGTATCTGTATCAAAATTCGATAAATATAGTAACTTCAAGGTGTGGTCCATATTTTTTTCATTAAAATGAAAAAAAAAAATGTGTAGTCCATATCCAACAATGAATTGCCACAAAACGATAAATTATATTTTATTTTTTAATTTGGTTGACTATGATGTTTTTCATTTTGTCTTCTAAAAACATCTCCAATGCTTTTATGGATTATGAAAAAATTATATGTCACATAGAATGAATAGACATTGAGTTAAAATAAACACCTTCAATGCAATTATCACTCATCAGTATCAATCAACGATGGCAAAGAAAAAAATAGATATCATCAGCATAACTATTTATTTTTAGAGGGTGTGGTAGACAACCATATCAGCAAATCAATAATTATTTAATTTTAATTTCTAGTTTAATTAAAAGTAAAAAAAAAAAAGTATTAAATGGAAAATATGGAAACATTAAATGAAAATACATGAAGACATTAAATGAAAATGCATATAAGTATTGGAATACAATTTTTCAATTTGATTATCTATTAAATGATATTTATTTCATGTAGAAAATAAATCTCTTGATATTAATGACATAAAATTTTTTCTAAACACAATTCATGAGATTGAGAGCATTGAAGATGCTCTAATGGTTGTTGTCCTGTAACTTTACTAACCCAAACAATTTTAATGTTTGTTAGGAGTTGCAAATCTTAACTTTTATTTGTTTTTTATTTTTAAGTGTAATTCTGATTTTTTAAGGTGAAAATATAAAATTGGCCAAAAATGATTAGGCAAATAAGTTCAATGAATAACAAATTTAAGTTTGCACTGTGTCCAGGCTTAGACATACTGTATTTCTCATGGCAGAACACTAACAATTTTAACATTCTTATTTTATTTTATTTTATTTTCTAAGACTTAAAATTAAGTAAGTGTCAGAATCATCACCACCTACTCTTTTGTCTTGTAAATGGTAAAGATTGAATGAGGTTCATACTGATAAATTCAACTAGATTGTATTTGCTATGACTAAAGTAAAATTTACATCTTTGAAGGTAATTGAAGTACATGGAGCTCTTTCTTCCAAAGATTCCTTGTGTTAAGGAATTCAATTATTTGATTTATTAAATTATATAATTGAAACTTGAAAAAGAATCATTGTTTCTGATCATATTAATTAATTCCACTTTGTTTTATTTATTTATTTTTTTAATAATATCGTGCTAAATAGAGTACTCCATTTGCTTCCTGACACGTGAACAAAATTAAAACCGTGTCTATAATTTCTAACTAAATTCTAGGACATCAACAATGGAGTTGTTTGATCGATCTGGAAAAGAAACAAAATCCACTTGTAGCTGATTTGTAGCCAACTGAATTGTTTACTTTAACAGATCCTACTTAACAAAATTTTCAGCAACCACAAGTTCTGGCAGAGAATGTGATGCAGCGGAAATAAGAATGTGTACAAAAATTGATAAATAGAATTGGGACAACTATTTACATCAAAAAAAAAAAAAAAGAATTGGGACAACTATTTTTACCCATTGATTCTTTGGATGTCGAATAAATTCGTTGATTTTTTAGGATAACAGTAGTGAAACAAGAACTGGATGTTGTTGAATCATCAAAAATACCTCCTCTAATAATAAAATCAAATTTTAATATAATTAATTACCTAATTTAAGTGTCTAAAACTATAAATATTATCAACACAATTGATTACATGAATATTTTCAAATTTTAAAATCTTCAATACAATCTTCTCCATAATAAGGGGAACATTAACAATAGTGTACTACTAAAATAGAGTAATGCTCGATTTTTCAAAAATTTTATTAAAATAATAGAGCATGTGTTGACGTTGGGATCTAGTCAACAAGATTCTTCAAGCAAATAAATGAAAAATGGAACAAAGGTAAGAGAATAGAGACAAAAAGAAAGAGATTAGATGCAGATTTTACGTGGTTTGGCCAAGGGAATGACCTATGTCCACGGTGCCTACTCCGGTGGTGGAGAGGCAATCACTGTTATTGCTATATTCTCTGGTTACAACGAGAAAGAAAAAGAGAGTAAAGAATCAGAGACCATCCCCCACTTACAATGATTTTGCTTATATTTATAGAGAATGGGAGATGCTACAGTAGCATCTAATAAGTTAAAATATAATGATTATTATAGTTAATGCTTCAAAATTGCATTTAATGCATCTGAATCACATTAAATGCATTTGACAGTTGTTAATGCAAGTTGCTTTGACGGCACATCCAAGTGGTTAACCCAAGTGGGCTAGATAAGATCTTCGTAATTCAGGCTGTAATATCTGATAGGGCTGGCCGTGCACGTCACGCCATCACGTGAGCTGGTTCTGATCTGGATGGGGTGGAGCTCATCCAAAACGAGCTCATGAGGTCGTTTTGAGCGAGCTGATGAGTTGGGAGTTGATGAGCTGGAAGCTGATAAGCTGGGAGCTCGATCTGGAAGCTGATGAGATGGGAGCTAATGAGCTAGGGGCTCAATCTGGGAGTTGATGATTTGAGAGCTGATTGCTAATGCCTATGAGCTCGAGCTGGGAGCTCATCTTAGGAGCTGATAACTCACTCATCCTGGGGGCTGATTACTCATGTCTAGGAGCTGAGAGCCCAAAGTTGGAGCTACTGATGGTTGAGCTGAAGCCCATTCTGGACGAGCTCCATCTGTTTGTTGGCATGCTCGCCCATGAACTGTTAGTCTAGTATTCTGTTGGGCTCTTTTCACGAGCTGGGATTTGGTAAGTTGGGCCCTTATCTGCTGGGTCTTTGGGCTTTTACCATCTCATTTGGAGTATACCAAAAATACACACAACAGCATATAAGTTGTTAAGATTCTTCAAGAAACAAATGATTAATTATAAAATGCTTAAGGGCTTAACATAAATATGTACAATAGAAAGTGAGATGATTAATTTAACTAAAACAATCTTAGGGAGTTCCTATGTCCATATTATGTTAATATCTTTTGTATTTTCATAAATAACAGTGATCTATTGACGTAACGATCACTTGAATTAGAAAAAAATAGAATCCTAATTCTATATCCGAATTGTATCGTAGGAACTTAATATTATTTAGTCATTGGTTTTACAGGAATACAAGATGCTACCACATTGTAATAAAAATTACTATGTTGGTGTCATCATTAA
This sequence comes from Dimocarpus longan, assembly GCA_022984855.1. NCBI lineage: Eukaryota > Viridiplantae > Streptophyta > Magnoliopsida > Sapindales > Sapindaceae > Dimocarpus > Dimocarpus longan. The sequence goes on along the minus strand of CM041014.1, from coordinate 32,852,951 downwards.
CGATAACTCATAATTAAATTAATGCTTAAATGTTCAAAGTTTAATGCCACTGTCTTGGAATGTGTTGGAAGGCATGTTGGAATCCAATGCTTTGTTTTAACCCATTTGCAATGGTCAAGCACTTGAATTATATATTAATTTCTTCATATTTGTAAGTGAAATAAGAAAAAAATTTATAAAACCAGCCACATACATGATTCAATATGTATTTCACTAACAGCCTTTCCCAATATTGACCCTTGAGATCACATTAACATTGATATGTGGTATATATTTGACCATTTTTTTAAAATCTTAAGTTACTTAGCCGAGACTTAATATGTGCTGTGACTTGCTGCATTTGTAAACTTGGATGTATTTCACATTCTCAAGTATGAAGACTTCAATCATTCATTCGAGACTTACTAGTTTAATTTGAAACCTAATACCTTAAAATTGGATATGCTTATCTCCAAAAATATGTCACCATTTGTAAAAGAACAAATAAAATCAGCAAAAGACATAGTATCGAAATTTCAAACATTTTGAGAAAAGATCCGGAAAGCCTTGAAAATAAAATTAAATATTGATGAGCATATTAAATTTCAGACAAAGAATATAAGTTTCTGTCTAAAATATAAATTACAAATGAAAAAAAAAATCCTTTGAAAAGAAAGCATAAGTCTCAGTCTAACAAAACTTTTATGTTCAGTGTCTTTTAAATTTAAAATGTTACGATGAACTAATCAATTTTATAAATTGTATTTTCTTTCCTAAAATAAATTCTCTCTTCTATTTAATTTAAATACAATTAATTAATTTAATTAGTTCGTCCTAACATTTTAAAGTTAGGAGACACTGATCATAGAAGTTTTGTTTAGTCTAATAGTCTAATTAGTCCATTATTAATAACTGAACAAACCATTACTGTTTTGGTCAATATATAAAAATAACAAAATTGACATGTAGTTGTTAATTTGTACTGAGGTAACAAATTTTTTCTCTTATATCCATATGTAAAAAATATAATAATAATAATAATAAACTGTAATATCAAATGTAGTTGTTAAAAGTGTATAGTAAGACTAAGATTTTTTTTTTTTTTCTTCGCACATGATAAAAGTAAATATTGAATCAAATCATTAATGGCACAATAACGTTCAAATTCGAGAGTCAATACAAATCACTCCAAGAAGAAAATAACAAAATTAAATTTGCTCTGTTATCTCTGTTTCTAGTCCAACACTTATTGCATTTCTCATGGCAAAACACTAACAATTTTAATATTCTAATTTTATTTTAATTTATTTTTTTTAAGCTGGCGACAGAATAATCATCGACAGCCCTTTTCATCCTATGAAGTGAAAATTGGATGGTTTCATCCTAATAAACTCAACTAAGTTGGAATTTGATATGACTAAAATAAAATGCAAGTCTTGTAAGGTGTGCACGAAGCTCTTTTCTTTGAAGATTCCTAGTGTTACGAAATATTAGTTAAAGTTCCACCAAAATTTCACATAACCACCTACCACACTTTATTCAAAAATAAGTCTGCGAGGTTTGCAAGGTTTGAAAAGTAAGGGGCTAGTAACATCAAACTTTATGCTATATTTTGTCATTTCAAGCATAATTCACATTCTTTAATTTTTCTTTTATATCAATAAGAGTTCTAAAATTCCACAATGCTATCTACCACACTATATTTAAAATGGACCCATATAGTTTGAAAAGTAAGGACTGCTAACATCAAATTTTAGACTGTCTTTTGTGCTTTCAAATGCAACTACTCTCTTTTGAATTTTTCTTTTAAAACACTCAATTTAACTTCAATAAGAGAAAGTATATATTAATGGTTAAAGTTTCAATTAGAATTTATTCAAAAAGAAAAAGTTTAAATTAGAATCAATTTAAAATATTTTAAAATCATATGAGTCGCAACATTTAATATAGTACTTTTTTTTTCTTTTTTCCACTGTATCGGTGTCAAAATTCAATTTGGTAAATATAGTAACATTCATATTAATTTGCACTCTCTTTTGATATTAGTTACAGTATGATTAATAAAACCAAAATCATTATCAAACTAGATGCGGACTTTCAAAGTTATACTTTAAAACTCACAAAATATGTATTCAAAATTGTTCTTTCATAAGACTCTACATTATATCTATGACCTTTTAATTATATTGATATTATTATTAGTGTAAAAGTCTAAGAAAAATTTACAAAACAAAAACTGCGGAAAAATATTCAACTACCAATAACTATTGCCCACATGGCTTTTGAATAGTGATTCACAGTTTTTTTTTTTTTTTTACCTTAAGTACCAATATTAGCTTAAGAGACAACCGAGATCAAGTGGAATAAAATTCTATTGGTACGGCCCGAGTAACAACTCCTAAGTAGTGGAACAGAGTAATCAATATCAAATAGGGGACAGCCTATAGTAGCTGGTGGAAAGACCCACAAATTGTGGGGAAAGAGGATGTAGAACCCACAACTTTAGAAGATCATGGACGGTAGTAACTTACCAATACGTTATTGCTCTAACCACATTCATTCATAGTTAATGTACAAATTTTTAAAGTAAAAATTATTAAACATATTCTAAAGGACATGTATAAATTTGTTTTGACTTTAATCATAAATAAAATTTCAATTATCTTTGACAGTTTTCAATTTGGGCAACATTTCTCGTATATGAACATTTTATGTCTATGAAATGTTTCATGAAATGTTGCACACAACCCAAATAAACTAAAAATAAATGAAATTTTGTTTAAGATTAAAAATAATTGAATTTTAATTTAAGCTGAACAAAAATTTCCTTTTTCGTTGTAGCCAAAGACAACTTTGTTCCATCACAAAATAGCTGGTAAATAATAAAGAGACAGCTGGTTAACAATTGACTACTGTGTGTACACTATAAATGTAACTGACCCTTTTTAATTCTACATTTAATTTCCATAACAATCAAAATGTAAACATAAATAAATTTATTGTTGGTACAATTATTGTGCTAGACATTCAACCACAATTCCAAAATCTATGATAAATATGGGTGGTCCTACACGGTTTGAGAATGAAAGAACTTTCAATATCAAATTTTGTCCTATCTTTTTTACTAATGTTTTACTGATTAAAAACTCATTTTAACTTCAACAACAAAAAGCAAATACTCATAGTAAAAATTTTAACTACAATCAATTAGAACCACATATTCTAAAATATACAAGCCATAGCATGTAATGCAATATCAATAATGTAAATAAAGTATAATTAAGATAGACCAAGATCTTATAAACATGCTGTGTTTTATTTAAATTAGGATTTTTATGCTTATTTTTGTAAAATATTGGCTTATCATACGGAAATTCAGATTTTAAATTTTATAAAACTCACATTAAGCTATTTTGATCAATTATAGTAGATCGATATTCATGCAAATCATTTCCATAATTCATATTGTAGTTAAATTCTTTTAAGGGAATTACATCTTTAACAGCTGTCGGCAGAGTTCTTAAAGGTGATATAATTCCATGGAAGAAAATTACAAGAATCAGTTGTAATGGAGTCCACAGCAATAATGGGAGGAGCCCACACGGTTTTGAAAAATTGCATGAAGTACTACTGCTGTCCGTGTCCAATTATGAAGCCAATCCTTCTTGCTTTCTCTCACCGTTTACCTTTGATTTCTCTATCTCAGGTTTCAACAAACTAATAAATTCAACTAAGTTTTTTTTTTAGTGCATAAACTGTAATTGGGACGGGTCCAAAGGATGATCGGGATCCATCGAGATAGGATACTATGATACGATTCGGATAACAACTTTCAATTGGGACGGATCTACTCATCTAAAGACGAGGAAAAAAACTCACGCGAAAATGAGAGATCAACTCATACATAATAATGAAAGATCGAATATTTAATATAAATATTATTATATTATATATATTTTGGATATTTGGGAATAAGTGTCAGACTCATACCTCTTACGAAGGGAGGCATGCGAGTTACTCTCGCTAACCAACTGAGCCAACAACCAAAGACATAAATTCCACTGACTTGGAATTTGATATGACTGAGATAAAATGCATGTCTTTTAAGGTGTGTGTGAAGCTCTTTTCTTCGAAGATTCATAGTGATATGGAATTTAATATGCTTCTATACATATATAACCTTTATTAATTGTGAAGCAGTGACTCATTATAGCTCCGTTCCACTTCCACCTCTAACATATCAACTAGAGTTCCACTAATATTCCCCAATACCATCTATTACACTTTATTCAGAAATGAGTCCGCACAATTTGAAAACTAAGTGTCAATAACATCAAAACTTTGTACTATCTTTTATCTCTTCAAACACATTCACACTCTTTAATTTTACTTTATTTCAATAAGAGTTCCACTAAAATTTCATAAAGCCATTGATCACACTATATTCAGAAATGGACCCATGCAATTTCAAAAGTAAGGACTAATAACATCAAACTTTAGATTGTCTTTTGTCCTTTCAAACACAATCATTTTTTTGAATTTTGCTTCTAAAACACTCAATTTAATTTCAACATGGGAAAGTATATATTAATGGTTAAAATTTCAATTAGAATTTATTCAAAAAGAAAATGTTTAAATTAGAATCAATTTTGAATATTTAAAATCATATGAGCCGCAATATTTAATAAATTTTTTTTTTCCATTGTATTGGTATCAAAATTCAATTTGGTAAATATACTAACACTTGAATTTGCACTATTTTTTATTATTAGTTACAGTACGTCTAATCAAACCAAAATTATTATCAAACTAGATGTGGACATTCAAATTTATATTTTTAAAGTTGTAAAATATGTATTCATTTGTTCTTTCATAAGACTGTACATAGTATATACGACATTTTAATTATATTAATATTATTATTAATGTAAAATGTCTAAGAAAAAATTTTATACAAAAAATTGTGGAAAGATATTCAACAACCAATAACTATTGTCCACGTGGTTTTTGAATCATGATTCATAGGTTTTTTTTTTTTTTTTTTTGAGTACTGATACTAGCTTATGGGACAGTTGGGATGAAGTAAGATAAGATTCTGATAATACAGCTTGAGTTATTACTCCCAAATAACGGGAAAGTGTAATTACATCAAGTAAGGGAGCAACCCACGTTAGGTGGGAAAAAGACCCACAAATTACGGAGTAAGAAAGGTGTAGAAACCACGGCTTGAGAAGATCATGGACAGTAGTAATTTACTATTACACTACTGCCCTAACCACATTAATTCATAGTTAATGTACATTTCGTTAAACTAAAAATTATTAAACATATTTTAAAGGATGTAGACATATATAAATTCGTTTTGACTTTAACCATAAATAAAATTTCAATTTTTTTTGGCAATTTTCAATTTGGGCAACGTGTCTCGTACATCAACATTTCACATATATGAAATGTTTCATCAAATATTGCGCACACCCAAATAGACTAAAAATAATTGAAATTTTGTTTAAGATTAAAAATAATTAAAATTTTCTTTTATGCTAAACATAAATTTCCTTTTTCATTTTAGCCAGAGACAACTTTGTCCCATCACAAAATAGCTGCAAATAATAGCTAGACAGCTGGTCAACAACTGAGTACTGATGTGCACACTAGAGCTCCTGAGTTACAAAAAATGCATTCGGACTCTTTTTAATTCTATATTTAATTTCCATAATAATCAACATGTAAATATGAATAAATTTACTAGACATTCAACAACAATTCCTCATAGCCACATTCCAAAATTTATGATAAATAGGGGTGGACTCTACGCGGTTTGAAAATTAAAGAACTTTCAACATCAAACTTTATTCTATCTTTTTTCACTAATATTTCACTGTTTAAAAGCTCATTTTAACTTTAATAACAAAAACTAAATGCTAAAAATTTTAACTACTATCAATTAGAACCACATATTCTAAATACACAAGCCATAGCATGTAATGCAATATCAATAATATAAATAAAGTATGATTAAGATAGACCAAGATCTTATAAACATGCTGTGTTTTATTTAAATTAGGATTTTTATGCTTATTTTTGTAAAATATTGGCTTATCATACGGAAATTCAGATTTTAAATTTTATAAAACTCACATTAAGCTATTTTGATCAATTATAGTAGATCGATATTCATGCAAATCAATTCCTTAATTCATTTTGTAGTTCAATTATTTTAAGAGAATTACATCTTTGATATAATTCGATGGAGGAAAATTACAAGAATCAGTTGCAATGGAGTCCACAGCAATAATGTAATGGAGCCCACACGGTTTTGGAAAATTATGAGAAGCACTGCTCCTGCGTGTGTCCAATTATTTAACTTTCGATGGGTTCCACAAAAGCTATAGGGTTAATAGCAGCATCACTGGTTACCACATTGTTGCTTTCTCAGTCAACCAGTTCTTGCTTTGCTTTTGGTTCATTGTTCTCTTTCTGCAATTAACCCTTTCTTTTCATTTCTCTCTTTCCACACACAAACCAAAACCATTTCAATGGCAGAGTTCTTTCTTTCTGATGTCCTTCCTGTGTTGTTGGAGAAACTGATCTCTCCTGACCTGCTCAAGTTTGCGACTCAAGAGGGTATTCTCTCAAAGCTCAATAAGTTGAGAGAAAAGTTGCGCTTGATTAATGCATTGCTCGTTGATGCCGAGGAGAAGCAGCTGGCGAAAAGAGCTGTGAAGATGTGGCTGGATGATCTCCAAGACTTGGTTTATGATGCGGAGGACGTCTTGGATGAGTACGCGACTGAGGCTTTGAGAAGAAAGTTGAAGATACAGCAGCACCGGGCAAGCACTAGCAGAGCTCGGAAACTCATTCCTGCCTATTGCATTGGTTTTACTCCAAGTGCGTTATGGTCGGATCATAGTATGCACTCCAAGATAGATGATATTACAAAGAGGTTACAAGATCTCTGCAAACAAAAAACTGAACTTGGGTTGGTTGAGATTGCTGGAGAGAGATCGACTGCTTCGTTTCAGAGACCACCAACTACAAGTTCGCGCATCGAACCTGCTGTTTTTGGGAGAGATGAGGACAAAGCCAAAATACTTAAAATGGTATTGTCTAATGAACCAGGTCATGCCAACTTTGGTGTAATATCCATTGTGGGTATGGGAGGACTCGGCAAAACAACATTGGCTCGAGAAGTGTTTAATGACAAAGAAGTGCAAGATTTCAACCCAAGAGTATGGGTGTGCGTCTCTGATGATTTTGATGTCATGAGAATTTCTATGGCCATTCTTGAGTCCATCAATCGCCGTGGTAGTGACCTGAGGAATTTAGATGAGGTGCAAAAACAACTCAGAGACAAAGTAGATGGAAAAAAAATCTTGCTTGTTCTGGATGATGTTTGGAGTGAAGACTACAGCAAGTGGGAATTACTGAAGTCACCTTTTATGGTTGGTGATCGTAGAAGCAAGATCATTGTGACGACTCGTCATGAGCGTGTTGCCTTAACAATGGGATGTCGCACTGGATGTACTCATAAACTAAAGCCACTTTCAGATGATGAGTGTTGGTCATTGTTTGAAAAGCATGCTTTTGATAATGATGTTGTTGGTGCAGATGATACCGAATCAATTCGTGAAAAAGTCATTGAAAAGTGCAATGGATTGCCTCTAATAGCGAAGACCCTTGGTGGCCTTTTACGTTCTGAGAGAAGAGATAAATGGTTGGATATATTGGACAACAACCCGTGGAAATCAGCAGATAAGAATGACATCCTTGCAGCCTTACAAATAAGTTATCACCATCTTCCATCATATTTGAAGAGATGTTTCGCCTATTGTGCAATTTTTCCCAAAGATTATGAATTTGAGAAAAAGGAACTTATTTTTTTATGGATGGCGGAAGGCTTCATTCAACATTCAAGTGAAAACAAGCCATTGGAAGATTTGGGAGGTGAGTATTTTTTGGATCTATTATCAAGGTCATTTTTTCAAATATCGAGTAGCAATAATTCGAAATATGTTATGCATGACCTTATTAATGATTTGGCCCAAAGGGTCTCTAGAAATGTATGTTTTAAATTGGAGGATGCTCCCAAAAATTCATCCCCAATTTTTGAAAAGGCTCGTTATGCTTCTTATACTTGTCATCAATATAATGACAAAAGAAAATTTGAGGTCTTCAATGATGCTGTGCACTTAAGGACACACTTGTCAATGCCACAAATAAATTATGGGCATGAAGCTTGTTTTATTAGTAATATGGTTGTTTTTGATTTATTCTCTAGTTTTAAAAAGTTGAGAGTATTATCTTTAGAAAGATATTATATTGTTGAACTACCCAATTCAATTGGAGACTTGAGACTTCTTAGGTACCTTAACCTATCTTATAGTCTTATTAGAAGTTTACCCAAGTCAGTAAACTCAATGTGCAACTTGCAAACTTTGTTATTAAGAAATTGCAAAAGCCTCTTGAAGTTGCCTTCTAATATGGGGAATTTAATTAATTTACGTCATCTTGATATTTTAGGTGTATCTTTAATAGAAGAGATGCCATCAGGGGTTAGAAATTGGAAATGCCTTCAAACTTTATCTAACTTTATTGTGGGTAAAGATTCTAGAGCTAATTTGAAAGATTTAGAGGATTTGAAATCACTTTGTGGAGAACTTCATATTTCAAGATTAGAGAATGTGACAAATTTTCAAGACACCAAAAAGGTCATATTAAGTGACAAGAAAGACCTAAAAGTGCTTTCACTAGAATGGACGTCTAGATTTGATGAATCACAAGTTAAAGAAGTGGAATCACAAGATGCAAAAATACTTGATATACTTCAACCTCATAAAAATCTAGAAAAGCTCACAATAAGAGGTTATAGGGGTACAAAATTTTCTTCTTGGGCTGGAGGTAGTTCATTCTTAGAGTCTAATATAAGAATCCTAGAGTTGTTAGATTGTAAGAATTGCACATTCTTGCCTTCGCTTGGGTTGTTAGCCTCACTCAAAATTCTCACTATTGAAGGTATGGAGAGGATTAAAAGCATTGGTTTTGAATTTTATGGAGAGTATTGCGCAAAACCTTTTCAATTTTTGGAGACTCTTTGTTTTAAGGATTTAGAAGAGTGGGAGTCATGGGATCCTGTTAAAGAAAATGATAGCTTTCCTAAACTCCAAGAGCTTTCCATTGTAAATTGTCCCAAACTCTCTAAAAGATTACCCAACAATCTCCCTTCATTGAAAAAACTTGTGGTTCAAGAATGTGGGCAGTTGGTGGTTTCGTTAACAAACATCCCAACGCTATGTGCACTAGAGCTTGATAAATGCAAGAAGATTGTGCATAATAGTTCAATTTTTTATGAGTCATTAGAGTCTTTAACTCTTTCAAATATTGCAGATGCTGGTGATTGGTCCTTGCAAAAATTTAAGAAAGTTCAAAGTTTACAAATTGAGGGTTGTAAAGAGCTCATAGAGTTATGGCAAAATGAGATTCTCCTTAAAAAGCCACATCAAAGGTTGCATAGTATCTCTCTTAAAAGTCTCAATTTGGACAATTGTGATACCCTCACAACAACTTTATTTGAGAGAATTAAACAAACGGATGTATGTCTAGAAGAATTAAGCATTAGCCGATGTAATTCTTTAAATTTCATTTTTAAAGGAGAACCGCCTCAATCTCTAAAGAAGCTTCGTATTAAAAATTGTAAAAAATTGGAGGGTTTATCGGATAGTAATGAGGTGGCGCATACTTCGGAGCTTGAGGCGGTCAACACTCTTACTTCTCATATTGAAGACTTGGTTTTAAGTGAATGTCCATCTCTCACATGTTTGCATTCCGTAGACCTACTCTCTGCCACTCTCACAAGCCTCGATATTTCATATTGTTCAAAACTCACAACAATAGAACTACTCCCTACCGCACTCACAAGCCTCTGTATTTCAGATTGTTCAAAACTCACAACATTGTCTTTGACAGGTCGTTTACCTGTGGCACTCAAACATCTTCTAATCATCGGTTGCTTAGAGCTCACAATCGTGTTACCAAAAGGCCATTTACCTGAGACTCTTGAAACCCTAATCATTACAGATTGTAATAAATTAGAGTCAATAGTTGACAAGTTTCATAACAACAATACTCTTTACGAAATCCACATCTTCAGTTGTAAGAAACTCAAATCCTTTCCGGAGGGCCTAGACACACTTACCAGTCTCCGTAGCATATGGATGATGTCATGTGAAAGTTTTACTGCCTTTCCAAAAGGAGGGTTCCCCTCCAATAATTTAAGAGTTTTTCTCTCTAAATGTTCAAAAGTAGAAGCCCTACCTAGCAGACTACACACTCTCTCCTCTTTACAAATAGCGTATTGTCCAAACATTTCATTGTCTGAGGAAGGTTTGCCTACCAAACTTACAAAGCTTATAATTGTGGGTCACAAACAATATAAAGCACTCATGGAAAGGGGTTTGCATGATTTCACCTCTCTCGAATACCTCTGCATTTTTGGAGGGTCGGACAGAGAGTGTATTCAGGAGGAGGACATGACAATTACTTTGCCCTCCAGTCTACCTAATCTGTCGCTTAAAAGATTCCCAAAGTTGAAAAACCTGTCTTTCAAAGGAGTCCAAGACCTCTCCTCTCTAAAGTCCTTAATGATCCACAACTGCCCAGAGCTCACATCACTTCCAAGCCTCCCATCCTCTCTTGAACGATTAGATATATACATATGTCCTTTGCTGAAAAAAGCTTGTAAAAGAGATAAAGGAAAAGAGTGGTCCAAAATAGCTAACATCCCTTGTGTTTACATAGATGACAAATTCATTTATGAACCAGAGGAGGAAGCAGGAGAGGATTAGCTCATTCATGCTCATATTCTATATCAGGTATGCCCATTTATAATAGCAAAACACTTTGTTTCTTTTTCATGATAAACAATTTCTCATCATTATTAATTCAATGCTCTATTCTAATACTCTCTTAATGTATTGAAGTCCCACTAACTTATTTGTGTTTTGCTTGTTCGACAGAAGCACTTGCAGAATTGATGGTTAGAGATTCTCTTTTTTATGGGTCATGTCTGTCATCTTGTGTGTAAGTCACTTTCTTCTCATCAGGCTAGTTGGTTTCATGTGCTTTGTTTAACTTATTTGACTAGTTGTTTCTTGATAATTACATATGAGATTTTGGTGTTATCTCTGTTTTTGTGTATTATAATTATATACTCTATTTTTGTGTTTTGTTTCTCATTGTTTTAAGCTCAATGTTGACGGCATGTGGAAGAAATTTCAAAAAATGGAAAAAAAAAACAAAAAGAAGAGTGTTATTTCTGTTCTCCAAATGCTCATTGTCACAGTGTTTTGATTATCATGTATTCAATCTATTGAACGTTATTTTATGTTTATCTTATATTGTTTGGGAGTTGTTATTATTTAATAACGAGACTTGGGTAGATTATTACCCAATCTCTAATTAGTTTTGTTTCCTAATTTGAAGGATGAGTTATCTACATTAGATAGACAGCTCATATTTATCATCTCAGCAGTTTCTATACTGCCTTCTATGTATTTAATCTATAAAGAGATCGTTCAATGGTTTTCACTGTCAATTCCAGCAGGAAAAATGGTGGCCTTAGTGGGAGTAGTGGGTGTGGCAAGAGTACTGTCATTTATTTAGATGCAAGGTAACAACATCTCTTTATTCCCTGAACTTGGATGTTTAACCATTCTGATCCCTCAAAAGGTGACAAGAATCTTTAATGATTGATTTTTCTACAGGACAGATTCGGGTTGACAATCACAACATAAAGGGTATGGATGTGAAGTTCCTGAGAAAGAACATTGGAGCGGTTTCTCAAGAACCATCAAGGATAACATTAGTGTTGGAGACATGGATGCAGATGATCAACAGATTGAAGACTCAATGAAGATGGCTAATGCACACACTTTTATGTCACATCTTCTAGATTAGTACTTAGCTGAGGTCTATTACTGGCCTCCAATTTACTTGTATTTCTACCTCTATTTTGTGAAATTTCCACAAAATTTAATAAAATGTCATGTTCAATAAAATCAGGTAGGACGAAGGGGTGTTCAATTATTAGGAGGACAAAAGCAAAGAATTGCAATAGTAAGAACCATTTTAAAGGATCCTCCAATCCTCTTACTTGATGAGGCCACAAGTGCACTTGACTCAAAGTCCTAAAAGCTTGTTCAGAAAGCCCTAGGAGGGCTAGCCAGAGAAGAACAGTCACCATAATCGCACATAGGATGTCTACAATCGTCAATGCAGATATAATTATAGCGGTAGAAAATCAAAAAATAAGAAAATCAATTTCACTTTCTTCGGTATCGATATATGGACATGTATTCCAAACTGTGTTTACATGTAAGTCTCTGCGAAATTCCTCAGGTTTATCTTTTAGCCTGCAACCTTTCTCTTTTTGTAACTCAAAGCTATATGTGTAGCTGCCTTTAGATGTTAGCTTTTGTGTGAAGTGTATATGTGATTATGTTCTACCAGTACCTACTAGTGCCCCATATGTTTTCTGGAAAGATTGAATATTGAGTGTTGTGTCATGTATTGAATTTGCACCATTGTATCTGAATCAGATTGAAAAGGTTTTGGAAGAACGAATGGAAGATTTCCGAATTCATGAAGAGGTTACATGTTATATCTTCTGAAAAAATTCCTATGCTTTTATGCAATTCTATAGTTGTCAATATTTGTTGACCATAATGGCTATGTTTAATCATTATGTTGATACTACGGAGGGACCTTGTACTCTATGATGTCAACTAATGCCTAGAAAATTAGGTTACCATTTCATCTAAGCAACATCCAAGATCTTTTATACAAAACATTTATACATCTATTTGGGAAGAATGTTCATCATTTTCTAATTCTTACACTCATCTTTGCCAGAGCCCTTAATCTTTCCTAGTTTTCTGCTCTTAGGTAGAGTTCGTGATGTTCTTATTTTCTTCTAGAGAAGTCTTTGTGGTTCTATATTTTAATTGGTGATAATGCTGCTGAGAGCTGTTGTGATGTGGTTGTATCATATGCGGTGTAGCATTATATTCTAGAATTTTCTTTTTGTTATAGGAACTGCTAAATTCTAATACTATCTGTGATGTTGCAGAAGCTGGTTTGCTATACCTTCAGTGCTAATAAGTTGACTGAGTTTCTTCGGAAGCAGGATCTGGATTTAATTTATAGAGCTCACCTGGTTTGTCATGCCTTTAAACTGAAGCATTTATTGCACTGATAGAGCTTTGATTGTCTTCTTTAATAAGATATTTTATGTTTTCTTTAACAGTTTTCAGGTTTTGGAAGATGTATTTGAATTCTTTGCTAAATTAGACAACTTGTTACCATATTTTTTGCACCCAACTACTGTGGAGAGCTTGACAATGTTGAAGCCTTGATGAGTGTGGATGAGACACTTATGTGTTCTTTTCAAATATTAAAGCCTCTAGATAAGAAGCCAAAGTTCATCTTTGGGAGTTCAGCTATAACTCGATCAGGGGACTCTCCAAGTAAAGTAAAGGTACTTCCATACCTTGTCTGTCCGAATATCTGGACATTATCGTTTAGTTCTTATAATCTAGTTATGTTTCTGAGGTTTTTCCAATTTCTTGACAACTGAAATAAAAAAAGACTTATTACGGAAACTCTAAAAATCTTACTAAAGCAGAGGATGTTATAATTTAGTTCTTATAATCAGAAGATTGAACTGCCTAAATCCTTTATTAGAAGACTCATATCAAACCAATTTCTAGAAAATCATGATTCCAAACATTTTCCAACTAGAAAGAGAGCTGCTTCAACTGCATATGATGACATGATAGCGAGGACCGACAAAGAACAAAGAGGAGAGTTAAACAAAGCATCTCATCTTAAATCCCAAAGTGAGGTGCTGTTCCTGAGGCCATTGTTATTTTATAATAGCAAAACACTTATAGTTATTATTACTTCAATGCTCTTTTCCAATACTCTTTCTTAATGTACTGAATACCCACTAATTTATTTGTATTTTGCTTGGTTAATAGAAGTATTAGCAAAACTGAAAATTGAAGAATCTCTAGTTTGTGAGCCATGTCTGTCCTCTTATGTGTAAGTCACTCTGATTGTTTCTTCTCTCAGTCAGACTAATTGGTTTCGTATGCTTTGTTCAATCATAGTTGAAATTTTGGTGATATGCTTTAATTTCCTCCTTGTTTTTAGCTTAAGTGCATTCTATATAGAATAACTTGTTGTTAAGGACCAACACATAGGCTGCAACAAAACCAGGGAATCTTCCAACTACAAATGTAAGAATACTAGTTGACTTGAATAATTGTTTATTTTTACTACCTAAATGGCAAGTTTGCTCAAATAGAATATAGCTACATGTTAGCTTGTTATGCTTTGTCATCAAAGACACCTGCATTGTTATGCTGAGCAGTAAATATATGATTGATTTTGGATATGTACTATAACAACCCTTGAAGGCCTCCCATCCAAATTCACAACAAGAAGTACTATTTTGCTCAATTCTTTCATAGAAATCCATACAAAGATATGAGGCTTCACATCAAAATTTCAAGATTATTTCATATATAGGAGGTATGCTTGCTCTTATGGAAGATGGTATGGCAAGATTCTTGGACCTCCTTGAAGCCCCAAGGTATTAAACTAATTTTACTTTAATTTTATTCTTCTTGGAGGTTCAAAAGGTTTTAACATAGTCATTTAACTCTGTTCAGCATTTAAAATTAATTTTGTTTGATGCAAATTCTTTCCAAGGGGAGAGAAGGATGACCCATACTCAAACTTACTGCCGATGGCATCTTTCCAACAGTTGAAGTACCTACCTTCGAAAGATGTCAAAGACTTCCCCTCTCTTCAGTTGTAGGGCATATTTTCCAGTTCTATTATGAGTTAAAAGTTCCGTGTATACTTTTCTTCTTCTAAACAAATTCCTTGGTTTGTGTTTTAATTGGTGATTTAGTATTGAGAGATGTTTTGTTCTGGGATGCAGTGTTATATTAAGAATTTTTGCTTTTGCAGTTTCTTTATAGAAACTTTGAAAATCTAATACTTTCTGCTTATGTTATAGACTGAATTTTTGCATTTTTAAAGTTGCTTTGCTGCAAAGTTATGAGATAGTTCAAGGTTGGGCTGTAGTAATATATCTTTTTTCCTGCTAGTAAAGGAGCTGCTACGACTACATGTGATGGCATGGAAGTGAGGATCAACAAAGATGAAATAGGAGGGTTCAATAGAAATCATTGCATCTTGAATCCGAAAGTGAGGTGCTATCTGTGAGATCCTTGTTTCTATTACACTTTTTTATTTTATTTTATTTTTTTGGTCTTTCTTTATTGGAAAGCAACAGACTATTTGACTACCAAACTGAGGTGAAATGCAAGAGCATTGTCTAGATGAAGATACCATAAAGGTTGAAGTAATGATATCTAAACTTCCCTTTGTAATTGATGTTATTGTACAGTATTGTGCCAAGCTTTCAATAGATATCAAGGTTTTCTGCAAATTCAGTTCAATTTGCTGCTATTTTTTGTAATGTTGTGATCATCTCTAAGGCTGTATGTTGTTATTTTTTGCTAAAGACTGAATTTTTTGTAATGGAGACTAAATCGCAGCAATTCATGTACAATTCAAAGGAGGAAGCATCAAAGGACGAGGAATCAGAGGATCATCTCATTCATCCTTATCTTTTGAATCATCTCATTCATCCACATCTTCTATTTTAGGTATGGGCATTTACTACCATAAACAATTGATTGAGCTTTCATCTTCTTATTTTTTATGGCTTCAGTCATCTATTCTAATACTCTATTTAGTTTTCTATTCTAATACTCTATTTAGTTTTTGAGAACTAGTTCTCTATTTTTAAAATTAAAGACTCGCTAATTTATTTGTATTTTCACTTTTCAGATAGTAAGTCATTGCAATTTTACTTGTCAACTCTGGTTTGTAAAACTCTGGATATGCTCATACTAGCAAAATTTTGAATCAAGGTAATTAGAAATTTTGCATATTTTATTCTTGGTTGATCAATCAAATTCATGAGTATCATGTAGTAAATGTCATTGCATTTGTCTACTATTTTGGCTGCCTGGATAGCAGATCAAGTTGATGAATATTAAAATTTCTATACTATAAGGAAAGGGGCATGATTGCTAGCAAATATTTACTTGCATTATGCACAGAATAACTTATTGTCAAGGACTTACTTCAGGAAAAGAAAAAGAAAACTTACTGTCAAGGACTAACACGTCAGTTGCAACGGACCCGATAATCTTCCAACTATAAATATAAGAATATTAGTTGACTTAAGAAGTTGTTTGTTTTCACTGAATGAATGGCCAATTTGCAGGAGGTATATTTGGCCTCTCATCCAGATTCAAAGCAAGAAGTAATATTATGCTTTAACTTGGTATACAAAGATATGCAGATCCTCCATATCAAAATATTAAGACTATCATATGCAGGAGGTATATTTGCATCATACTAATCCTTTTCCCTTTAGTATTTTCAAATTTTTTTCTTAAATACATTTTATGGAATGTTTGAACAGCTGGACATGTGGGGAGTTACAAAGACCTTTTCGAAAAAGCAAGCCAAGCCGATGAATGAATTTACCAGAAAAAAGAAAACCAGAAGCTATGCCAATTGCTCTGTATCTTCGTGAATATACTTTAAAAGCGGGATTGATTCAAGTTGGGGAGTTACGATAGGAATAACGGAGATACCATCTTCATTACCTTCATCCTTCAACAACAAATCAAGTATTGCCTCTTGATCTTTCTCCCTTCCATAAACATGAGTTTCATCCGAAGAAGTTGTTGGTAATCTTTGATATCTGACCTTGTTGGACCTCCCTTCTGAAGTCTCACTCAAATCCAAGGTTGTTGGTGATCTTTGATATCTGACCTTGTTGGACCTCCCTTCCGAAGTCTCACTCAAATCCAATAAGTTGTTTGTCTGTGCTGCTATCTCCTGCAGTCTCTCAGTGATCTTCTTCGTTTTGGATCTCATCTTAGCACTGAACTTAACAGATAAGGAATCCAATAACATTGAACTTAAAATGTCGGCTTCTCCTGTCCTCAAGGATTTTGACAATGAAGATGAGTGTCGATTGGAGAATCAATGTAAGGATAGTTCTACGGACAAGTTGCTTGAAGAGGCAAGAAAAAGTGTGCCTGAATGTGTTAAAGTGTTGGATTTGGTTAAGGCTTTTGAGAAGCTGCTTTCCCTACCCAAATCATCAAAGGAATCTGATGCTGATCAGAATGAGTGTGAAAAGAAGAAAGTGCCATTGCCAAGAAATCTGATGGGGGCGGTAGAGATATTAATGTAAGTTCTCTGTCTCACTTAAGGTCTTTTTGCATTTTGATTTTTCTATTTGAGTTGTAATTTTTTGTTTGAATTTTGGACTTCTGAATTAATTGAAGAAGAATATGGAAGAAGAAACAACATAGAATCACTTCCCAAAAACCATTCAAGCTGAGAACTGAGGCATGTATTTTATAGTTTGAAATGATGACTATGAACCTCATAATTTTAGTTACTCATTGTGATTTTCTGGTTTTATCATTGTAGCAGAGGTGAGACTGTTTAACAAAAAGCTCCTTTAGTTTTGTGTTAGAAAGAAAAATGCATTAATGCTTTGGATATATGGTGGCATTCCTCAACCGCTATGAGAATATAGCAAATATTAACAACAAAATAATTTGATTATTTGCATGTTTTCACTTGTGACATAAAATTGAGTTTTTCATTAAATGTTATTGATGAGGTTGATTGTTCGTGCTTTTGTTTATTTAATTTCAATGCCTGATTAAACCTCCAGTTAAAGAGATTAATAGGCCTGTTGACCTGAAGCACTACGGTGATGTGCGGGCAGTGGAGCACACTGAGTTTGACCGTCAGGTACTTCCTAAAATCTTTCAACAATTTTTTCTTAGAACTTCTACCCCGATAGTTTGCTCTACCTATATAACAATTAAATTAGACAACAAATGTTTGTTTAGACCTTCTATTTTTTTTTTTTTTGAAACAAGTTTGTTTAGAGCTTATGATTCTACTGGGACAAATAACAAAATCCTAAGTTAAAATTGACTGAAACTGGTTTCTAGGAGAGTTATGAACTGAAAATCTACACATTCTTTCTTTGAGATTGCTTTTGTTAGATTTTACAGTTGGCTAAATTATTTTGGAGACAACTTAACTGTAATGGCAGAAATAACAGCTGTTGTTACTCTGCCAATGTTGCTGTAACAATGGAGCTTGTGAAACTTGATTTCAGAAGTAACATATATTCCCTGGTGTCTATTTCTCCTAACAAATGTGACTAAAATTAATGGCTCTAATAGTTGATTTTGAAGCTCAGATAGGGAACTAACTTCTATAGCTAATTAGTTTGTAGTATTAGCAGTTCATGTGGTATATATTGGCTGTTCATTCTGTCAGCAAGTGGGTGTAGAGTGTTGGTGTCTTTCCTTAAAGTTTCATATGCATGTGCATGTATATATTAGAGTAAAACATTAATGTGGTGATTTTCCTGATGCGGCGACTGATTATTTGTGGTTTTATGTCATCAGGTAGCAGAGAAGATGACTTTGATTGAGCAGTACAAAATGGAAAGAGCAAGGCAGTTGAAAGTACATGACTTGAAAATTGCATGATTTTGAGGTGATGTTTCTTTTATATTTTTATTAATATGTAATCTTCACTCTGGCCTTCTGTTTTGTAGATGGAAGAGGAGGAAGAAATAAGAAGGTTGAGGGAACTGGTTCCGAAAGCACAACCCATGCATGCTCTATTTTGACAGGCGCCTTTCATTCCCAGAAGGTAAGAGATTCATTGTGGTTTTATGTGTTCTTCCTCGAAAGGTAGCATTTTGATGATATTCTAGTAGCTAAAATCGGTTTGTTCATGACACTTAATGCCAATACTTGAACTTATTGGCACTCTAAATTCCTAGTACCAGAAAATGGCTTTTTATATCATTTTGTTTTTGGTTCAGATTCAGAAAATTGCAAGGTTTATTTTTACACCAACTCGAAGACGCTGGAATGGAATCAAATATACTTCTTGACATCTTTGAGAAACTATAAGAGTTATAGTTGTATATTTTTCAAGGGGATAATATTTTTTATTTTTGTGCATGTGCACTGCACTTTTTTTTCTTTAACTAAGTTTAGTCCTACTAGGCTTTACTAGTAAGGCTTTTAATGAAACAGTTCTTAACACAAATCCTAGAAGAATAATGTACTCTTTTTCCCTTTACTAGGATTTTTTCCCATGGAGTTTTTTTTCCTAGTAAGGTTTTTCCAATGGAGCATGTAATGAAACAATTCACCCTTTTGGTATTTCATAACTTACACTTAAAATCATCATTATTTCTCAATAATTCTTCTCTTAATAGTGTTTTAATGTTATGTAACTTGTGTCATTTCCTATTATCTCTATTTATGGTTCCTAGCCTATAAATAGATGGTGTATAGGTATGTATTATGATACAATTCAACATGAATGAAAGAATAGAAAGTTACTCTCTCTTCCTTCTATAATTTTAGTTAGTGTTCTAATGTTATTGTTTTTAGGCTTTGTTTCATAACATTTAAAATTAAATAGTTAAAAAATAATATCTTTTGAATAAAATATTAATAATTTAATTTAAAAATAATATCGAATTTTAAAAAAATTTGTAAATTAGGGGGTGTACATACGCTTTTAAAGGGGTGCAACCGTGCAAATATAGTCATTCATGTTAAAGGTATTGGATGTTTGAATGGAAACTTGCCAAGATAGTGCCACTATACTAAACCTAAGAAAATTACACCTAACCAGTAATTCAACTCAATTGACAAATTTTGCTTTGTTGGATCAAGTTATTAAATAGGTTAGGTTATTAAAACCTAATAATTAAGAGTTTAGGATTGGGTATATATTTTAAAACACATTATGACCCAATATTATAATTATTTTTAATTAAATTATACCATATAATATGATAAAATCCTAATTTTTCTATTATTTAACTAAAATAATAACAATTTTTGTATCCTTCTAACATGGAAGTCAATATATTTTTTTCTTCCCTCCATTCTTCTTTTTTACTTGCAACGATACATAATACTATTCATCACTAGCTTTATGCATCCGATGACATGATCTTCTTAATCAAAAGTACATTTGTGATGTATTCAAACATTTTACTACTTTTAATATTTAGTTCTTAATTTATTTTGACATTTTATTCGTTTCAGTCCAAATAAACGATTAATTGCTACTACTAGACGATAGGTTAATCGATGGATTTTAGAATAGCAAATGGGTTTGGGTTTTCATTTTAAACCCAATAAGCTAATGGGTGGATTTGGGTAAAGCATAATTTGACCTAACCCATTAATAATTCGACATGTACTCGATTCGATGTAATTGGACTAATTGTTAGGTTTAAGTGCTACTTAGGATGCTACATACTATCTCGAAAGGCTGCTCGCACCAAAAATAAAATAAAAATACATAATTTAGTGTGTAGCAGGACCAGAGGGGCAATGACTTATGGTAGCCGAAGGCTGGTCACATGAAGAAACACACAAGACAATGTGTGCCATGACCACTAGTTGCGATAGCTGGTGGCGAGAAAGATGTTCTTGTGGACTAGTGAATTAAGGTCGCGATAACTTGGTCGTGACAAGACTTTCCCTTTAGACAGAGTGTAGTGTGACCAAAACGCATGATCCCAAGTAACGGTGGTGGTGGCGATAACCACTATTTCTAGAAGAAAAATTTGGAAATTTAATTAATGAGTTGTAGCTCTTTCGATATGATTAGTTTAATTTGACACCTTCGTAGCAGAACATAACTTGTTTGTAAAGGTGTTCCATGAATATAAATATTAATGTTTCTCATATAAAAAGCAAGCAAGTTTCTCTCTATTAAAATCTCTGTACTTACATTCTATTGGAAAGAGGAAAATAACTTTTAGTTCTATTAAATCTCAGTTTGCTACTAAAAAGCAAGATAACAGATAATTGAATCTTGGGGGTAAGCCATTGGGTGTTTTTATTTTCTCTAAAAAATATCAAATACCAAAAATGGTGCTGTTTTGGGTGTTTAAAAAAAAAAAAAAAAATTAGAACATCCAAAACAGTGTAAAAAAAATTATATCACCCAAAATGGCACCGTTTTGGGTGTTACAAAAAATACAAATTCCCATGCACTACACGTGGACATGTCCTAGGACCACTTGGGTGTTGTCCTGTGCTTAATTGGTGCGTAGGTGGTCATCGAGGCCAACTTTTAAAATACTGCTCAAAAGTAATACCGAACGGGGCTTTAAGTTGGAGATTGTTGAAAATATAAACTTGTTTTTTGAGCAAGCCCATTACCAAGCCCAAGTCCATCAAGAAGAACCTTCTAAGGTTAGGTATAATGTTAGGTGTAAGGTTAGGTGAGTCAATTTAAAAGTATTTGTTTGGTTGGTGAAATTGTGTGGTTAGGATTTATTTGTATTTGTTAATTTGAATGGTTTAGATTAATTTTCTAGCACTATATATAGCCCCTCTTGCATGAGGTTTAATCATCACAAAGAAGAAGAAAACATAAGAGAAACAAAGCTTCTAGTGAGTGTGTGAGAAACAAAGCAAAGCTTTGTATTGTGAGGTGTTTTGAGTGTTGTAAAAGTTTTATTTTTGTTTTAGTGAGAATTTCGATCCAACAAAGTGGTATCAGAGCAAGGCTAAGTGTCGTGTAATATACCAAATCGAAGCTCTCGACGAGAGGAGCACAACGCCGCAAAAATCATCCCAATCGGAGGTCCCACGCGCCCGCACGCGCCGCCGAAAAATCGCTGCAGAAAACTGAGTCAACTCAAACGAGTTGAATCGGGTTAACAG
This sequence comes from Dimocarpus longan, assembly GCA_022984855.1. Taxonomy (NCBI): domain Eukaryota; kingdom Viridiplantae; phylum Streptophyta; class Magnoliopsida; order Sapindales; family Sapindaceae; genus Dimocarpus; species Dimocarpus longan. The sequence continues at coordinate 32,831,073 of CM041014.1, read as the reverse complement.
ACCGAGCTAGACCGAGCCGAGCCGAGCCAAACCGAATCCGAGTCGAGCCAAGCCGAACCTGAGCCGAGCCGAGCCGCTGCTGACAAAAGTCAAACAGGTCCCGTTGACTTTGACCGTTGACCGAGTTGACCGTTGACTTTGACCATTGACCAAAAGTTGACTTTTTGGTTCAAGTCCCGGTTGAAGTTTCTCGACGTTCTGAATCCATCCGTGCAATCAGAATTTTGAAATTCTAAACATATTAAAAGGTATGGCTAATGGTATAGTATCCTTTCAAGTTCCAACACTCAAGAACGACAACTATGATAATTGAAGTATCAAAATGAAAGCACTTCTTGGAGCACACGATGTCTGGGAGGTCATAGAAAAAGGCTACACCGAATCAGAAGATGAGTCGACACTATCCCAAACTCAAAAGGATAGTTTAAAAGACTCAAGGAAGAGAGATAAAAAGGCTCTCTATCTCATCTATCAAGCATTAGATGATGATGGCTTTGAGAAAATTTCAAGTGCAAAGTTCGCTAAAGAAGCGTGGAATAAGCTACAAACCTCTTGCAAAGGATCTGAACAAGTGAAGAAAGTTCGTCTTCAGATTTTAAGAGGTGAGTTTGAATCATTACATATGAAAGCATCTGAATCTATTTCTGACTACTTCACAAGAGTGTTAACCGTTTCTAATAAATTAAAAAGAAACGGTGAGACACTAGAAGATACCAGAATAATGGAGAAGATACTCCGCTCGTTGGATTCCAAATTTGAATATATCGTTGTGACGATAGAAGAGACTAAAGATTTGACAACCATGACAATTGAGTAACTTCAAGGATCGTTGCAAGCTTACGAAGAAAAGCATAAAAGGAAGCAAGGTATCAATGAACAACTCCTCAAGTCCCAACTCAAAGAGAAGGAAGAAATCCAACGCCACGAGAGATACCAACGTGGTCGAGGCAGAGGAAGAAGCCGAGGACGAGGTACAAGTCGTGGTCGTGGACGAGGTTGGAATTATAACAACAACAATTCCAACAATAGCTATGAGAGAGGAGAAAATTCAACAAGAGGTCGTGGGAGAGCCAATTCGAACACGAGGTACGAAAAATCTCAAGTTCAGTGTTATAATTGTCAGAAATTTGGACATTATGCTTCAGAATGTAGAGCTCCAAATAACAAGGTTGAAGAGAAGACTAATTTTATGGAAGCAAGAACAGAAGAAAAAGAAATTTTGTTATTAGCACACAGAGGAAATGATGGAGACCAAGAGAATACTTGGTATCTCGACACTGGTGCGAGCAACCACATGTGTGGAAGGAAAAACATGTTCATAGAGCTCAACGAATCTGTGACTGGAAATGTCTCATTTGGAGATAGTTCTAAAATTCCAGTGGAAGGAAAAGGTAACATTCTTATTCGTGCTAAAGATGGTAGTCACCAATTGATTTCAAATGTTTATTATGTGCCCAACATGACAAGCAACATCTTGAGTTTAGGTCAACTTTTAGAAAAAGACTATGATATTCACATGAAAGATTGTAGTCTTTTTATAAGAGATGACATAGGAAATTTAATTGCTAAGGTGAAAATGTCAAAGAATAGAATGTTTTCGTTGAACATTCAAAATGATGTTGCAAAGTGTTTGAAAGCTTGTTATAAAGATGCATCATGGTTATGGCATCTTCGATTTGGGCATCTCAACTTTGGAGGATTGGAAATGTTATCTAAGAAGGAAATGGTGAGAGGACTACCTCGTATTGATCATCCTGACCAACTTTGTGAAGGGTGTCTACTTGGGAAGCAATTCAGAAAAGGTTTCCCAAAACAGTCAGAATCAAGAGCCAAGAAACCACTCGAGCTCATCCATACTGATATGTGCGGTCCAATCAAACCAAGCTCTCTCGGTAATAGTAATTATTTCCTTCTCTTCATTGATGATTTTTCAAGAAAAACGTGGGTATATTTCTTGAAACAGAAATCAGAAGTCTTTGAAGTATTCAAGAAATTTAAACTGCTGTGGAGAAAGAAAATGGCTACCAGATAAAAGCAATGAGATCTGATCGAGGAGGAGAGTTCACCTCAAAAGAGTTCCGAGAGTTCTGCGAAGCAAATGGAATAAGAGGTCCTCTAACCGTTCCGAGATCCCCTCAACAAAACGGTGTTGTAGAAAGAAAGAACAGAACAATTCTCAATATGGCACGAAGTATGCTGAAAAGCAAAAGATTACCGAAGGAATTTTGGGCGGAAGCCGTAGCTTGCGCAGTATACCTATCAAATCGATCTCCAACAAGAAGTGTGTTGGGAAAGACACCACAAGAAGCATGGAATGGAAGGAAGCCAGGTATTTCCCACCTGAGAGTCTTTGGAAGCATAGCTCATGTACATGTACCAGACGAGAGAAGAAGTAAGCTTGATGACAAAAGTGAGAAGTTCATCTTCATTGGGTACGATAATTATTCTAAAGGCTACAAGATGTATAATCCAAACAATGGAAGGACTATCATCAGCCGTGATGTTGTATTTGATGAAGAAAGCACATGGAATTGGAAAACACATGATGAAGATTACAGTTTCCTTCCCTACTTTGAAGAAGAGAAGGAGGAGCAACCAAGAATGGAGCAAGCAGAACAAGAACCCACTACACCATCAGCATCACCAGCCTCAACAGATAATGGAAACTCACCACCATCATTTTTGAATGAAAGAGATGTGGAGCGTACAAGAAGCCTGCAAGATTTTTATGAGGTAACTGAACAACCTGATAATCTCACACTTTTCTGTCTCTTTGCTGATTCCGAACCAGTGAGCTTTGAAGAAGCTGTACAAAATAAGAAGTGGAAAGATGCAATGAATGAAGAAATCAAGTCCATTGAAAGGAATGATACTTGGAAGCTCGTAACACTTCCAAAAGGACACAAAGCAATTAGTGTCAAATGGGTGTACAAGATAAAAAGAAATGCTAAGGGAGAGATAGAAAAACACAAGGCAAGACTTGTTGTAAAAGGCTATAGTCAAAAAGCTGGAATTGACTATGATGAGGTATTTGCTCCTGTTGCTCGATTAGAAACTATAAGACTAATAATTTCTTTGACAGCTCAGAATAAGTGGAAGATTCATCAGATGGATGTAAAATCTGCCTTCCTAAATGGAGTCCTTGAAGAAGAAGTTTACATTCAGCAACCATCAGGCTATGAAGTCAAAGGCCACGAAGACAAAGTTCTAAAACTAAAGAAAGCTCTTTATGGGTTGAAGCAAGCACCAAGGGCATGGAACAATCGGATTGATAAATACTTCAAAGAGAATGGCTTCACCAAATGTCCTCATGAACATGCTCTCTACATCAAATTCAAAGATGGAGATGTTTTGATTGTATGTTTGTATGTGGATGATTTAATCTTCACCGGTAATAATCCAAGTTTTTTTGAAGAATTCAAGAAAGAAATGGCCAAGGAATTCGAGATGACCGACATCGGATTGATGGCATACTACCTTGGTATCAAAGTCAAGCAAAATGAAGATGGTATCTTTATCTCCCAAGAAAGCTATGCAAGGGAGATACTTAAGAAATTCAAGTTAGATGATTGCAATCCAATAAGCACACCGGTGGAATGTGGAGTCAAACTGTCTAAGCATGATGAAGCGAAAAAGGTGGATCCAACACTCTTTAAGAGTTTGGTTGGAAGTTTGAGGTACTTGACTTGTACAAGACCTGACATCCTTTATGCAGTTGGACTGGTGAGTCGTTATATGGAGAATCCAATAACTACCCATTTCAAGGCAGCTAAGAGAATCCTTCGCTATATCAAAGGTACAATTGACTTTGGCTTGTTCTATTCAATTTCAAATGACTTCAAACTTGTTCGATATAGCGATAGCGATTGGGGTGGAGATACAGATGATAGAAAGAGCACCAGTGGGTTTGCATTCTTCATGGGAAACACAGCTTTCACATGGATGTCAAGGAAGCAACCCATTGTCACACTATCCACCTGTGAAGCCGAATACGTAGCTGCTACTTCGTGTGTTTGTCATGCAATTTGGCTCAGAAATTTATTGAAGGAATTAAGCTTGCCACAAGAAGAACCAACTGAGATTTGTGTAGACAATAAGTCAGCCATCGCCTTAGCAAAGAATCCGGTGTTCCATGACAGAAGCAAACATATCGATACTCGTTATCACTTCATACGAGAATGCATAGCAAAAAGAAATGTGCAAATTGAATACGTAAGGTCAAAGGATCAGATCGCAGATATCTTCACCAAACCACTAAAGTTTGAAGATTTTGCGAGATTAAGAAGTTTGCTTGGCATGGTAAAACAAGTTTAAGAGGGGGTGTTGAAAATATAAACTTGTTTTTTGAGCAAGCCCATTACCAAGCCCAAGTCCATCAAGAAGAACCTTCTAAAGTTAGGTATAATGTCAGGTGTAAGGTTAGGTGTAAGGTTAGGTGAGTCAATTTAAAAGTATTTGTTTGGTTGGTGAAATTGTGTGGTTAGGATTTATTTGTATTTGTTAATTTGAATGGTTTAGATTAATTTTCTAGCACTATATATAGCCCCTCTTGCATGAGGTTTAATCATCACAAAGAAGAAGAAAACATAAGAGAAGCAAAGCTTCTAGTGAGTGTGTGAGAAACAAAGCAAAGCTTTGTATTGTGAGGTGTTTTGAGTGTTGTAAAAGTTTTATTTTTGTTTTAGTGAGAATTTCGATCCAACAGAGATGTGTCAAAGATGAGAAAACTAAAAGGGTTCTTGGTCTATAAAAATAAATTAGTAAGGTATCAAAATTCGGGAGTGATTGGAACAGATATTAACCAAATATTCCAGAACGTAAACAGATCCATGGTATGGTTTCCACACTTTAATTTTCTCACCCCTAACAAACAGGTGAAAAAGCATGCACTTGCCAACACTCAACAAGCACCCCACATATTAGCTGGAATGCTGGATCAACCTACTCCATTTTCAAAAGTTATTGTGGAGTTTTGTACACACATGACACCAATGCTCTTCTGATTGGAATTTTTTATTCTTGAAAGGGGAACTAACTTTAAACCACATATGGTAACATGTATCTTTTAACATTTTGATTAATAAGATTTACAAGGGAAAAAAAAATGAAGTAATACTTCTTAGACTCAAATTTTTTTGTAAATTTATTCAAATAATATGTGATAGTTGAAATTATAATTATCACATTAGTCATTGAAAAAAAAAAAAAAAGAAAAAGAAAAAGGAAAAAACACTGAGCTATTTTATTCATGTATAGTCTATGTTGTTTCTTCCAATCTAACATTTTTCATATTATAATCATCCATTCAGATTTCATACTTATGGGTCAATTTCTCCGGCAGACAGGTGAGAACAGTTTTCAATTTTTTGTGTAAGATTTTTATGGGAACATCTCAAGGGTCAACAGCCGCGCTCTAATTTCTCAACAAAAAAAGAAAAACAAAGCGGGCTCTGCATAGTAGCTAGATGGACTTGTACCATTTAACAAATTATTGTGAATTATCGTCACATATGGTGAAAGAAAGTAGGTTTCACATAGGAAATAAATTGTCTCCATCCATATTTGAGTTTTTAATTAGAATCAATTTTTTTCAGACTATTTTTACTCAATTAGAAAAAAAAAAAAAAAAACACGCACACACACAAGATTTACATAATAAGTTTGGTTCAAATGCAATTGAGAATATTTTGATTAATTTTGTTAATGTGTGTTGTACTCAAAAATATCACTTGAGCTATTGGCACAATGAGACCCAAATGACCAACAAGTCCAAAGTTACAAACAAGGAAATGAATTCTGTTAATTTAAGACACATCAGCGTACTCCACAATGACATAAGCATGTAATGGTCTATTTTTGTTAAGGCAATAAAGGCATCTCAAGTCAACTAACTCTTATATGAGGCAACTCGAAAGCATAATGGGACAATAGTTCAAAGTACAGTAACTTAATTTTCTTTCAGATATGTGAAATTCCAGAAACAAGAAAGATTTTAGATTAAGCAAAGAATCACTTCAAAAAGGATGTTGTCAGAATTGTATTTTGACTTGATTATAATACACTCAATTAGGATCAATGTAAAATATGAAAAAAAATTTAGTATTTTCTATATTTTAGTGACTTAATTATATGTAAACAAGAAACTTTAACCCTATAAAAATGGGTCTTTTGCATGTACAAGAAACAACACTAAGTAACTACTGAAACCCTAGCAAAACTCTACAAAAATACTATCTTTTTCTCCTAGAAACAAGATAAGTGTGGATGTAGGCATTAATAAAAAGGCCGAACTACATTAAAAATCATATTTGTCTCTTTCATTATTGTTGTTACATCTTTGTTGTTCTTTTAATTCTTTATTTTTTCATTCATTCCTAAGCAATTTACATTAATTCGGGTGTTAACTAATTTTTTACGTCAACAATATACAACATTAAATCAACAAATTTACTTTTTTTTTTTTTTCACATTTTACGTATTGACACTTGAAGAATTCCATCAAGTTATTTGATTGATTTATTAAATGATAAAATCACTTAAATAACTCTTACAATTATTTATCTAAAAAGGTGAAAACTTTTCACTTTTCATTTAAGTAAATTAAATTTGAATATTATTTTATTTCCTAATCTATATAATTTAGTTTTCAGTTCAAATGAAAAACAAATGCAACATTCAGTTTTCATTTAAGTAAAAATGGTTGAAGTATTAAAAAAAAATTTGAAATTTGATTACTCTCATTGATTTTGATGACATTATTGTCTTGATATAATAAAAAATTATGCTTTAATTATAAGTAACTCAAGTGTGTCTAGCTCATCATAGTTCTGGTGAATTATGCGCTTCCGCTTTCTAATGTAATAAAGATGCGAGTTCCATTTTTATATATTAAATCACAAATGTGTGGGTTGACTCCTCTTGCATAGTGGGAATTACTTTCTATAACATTATCTCATTTCGTGTAAGATTTAAAAATTATATATACATTTGGTTACTTAAAAAATAAAAAATATATATTATAAATAATTTACTTTCAAGTTTAAACTCGTGTTCCCACAGTTGAATGCAATATACTAGTCTCTAATATTTAATATCATTATTGAATAGTTCGACATAGTTGTCTTTTCGTTATTATAAGAATCGTAACCTTTAAATACATGTCAAAAGTGCTTTGTTTTATAAGAAGTTAACTAAGCCTTAACCTTTAGACACACGTCAAAAATGCTTTTTTTTGGAAGCAAACTTTCCACTCTCTCAAGACATGTGAAGCAGGAACCGGGAATTAGCCTAAAAAAAACCAGCCGACAAGCAACACAAGTTGGAATATGGTTAAACAATTTGTTTTAGAAAACACAAGCGAAGGTCTGACTTTCGTGAAATCGAACACCATTGGAGTACCTCAGCAGATGGACTGGGTCAAGAAATCTTCACAAGCATAGAGAGAATGTCAAATAAAATTCGGCCAAGATGTGAGCTTTTACGTGTCGTAATTGGTTGTTAGTAGGAATAATATAGTAGAAAGAAATAAAGTATAACAACTCGTATATATGATTAATAATAATGTTGCTGGACATTGGTATAGTAAAAAGTCTTTATAAATTTAACAAGTTTCCTCATTAATAGTGGAGGATTTTGATTCTTCAAGTATATATTTATATTTTTCGCATTCAAATGTGAAATTACAACCGTTGAATGTGATTCATTTGTCTAAAAAAAAAGTGATCTATTGATTACTAATTTTAAACTATTTGCACAAAAGGTTGGCGCACTATTGTGGAAAAAAAATATGGATGTCCACGCCCAAGACTTTTCCTCATATCTCTTAGCCTACATACTTTCGTAAATAATGACAAGATTCTTTAGAATGGATAAGAAATTTATATGTGGGTCGTTTTAAATATCTATTTTCAAGATACATATTATAAAAGATTCGTAATAGTATAAATTTAGATATAAAAAATTATAGAAGTTTTGTAACAGCACTGATTTAGATAAAACAAACATTCTTAAATTTTGCATATATAGCTCATTTACTAATTAAAGAGAGATGAATCTTGATTCATTATTTGTGATTACGATATTTTCTAAATATAGTTGAGAATCAAATTATATAAACCATAAAAAAAAATCAAGAATGAAGTTTTTGCTTCAAAAGAACTTAATTCTCTCATATCACTTAATGAATTAAGTTCCCTTTTCAATATAATTTAATTTCCTACTGTTTTACTTTAAGTAAACGTATTATTTAATGTAGATGTAGGTCATAATGCCCCATAAGCTTTAAAAGGTTTGACTTGCATATTAAACACGTTCTAATCAATTTTACATACCAAATTATGAGGTTTTGGATGCTAATCATGTAGAAAAAAGCTCGACTGGTATAAGTATATTATATCCATCCACTAAAATTATTAAATGATATAATATATAATTTAAATATTCATATTATAAGATATAATATGAGTTGATCGTACATGCTATGGTCCTTCTACCTTCCCCACTTTATGAAGAGAATATGAAAAGAACATGCGAATTAATGAAACATAAGCTGCTTCTTGCTTGTTCGCTTGAAATCAATTACTTGAGTTTTGTGGTCACGTGCCCATACTCCCATCACGTGATCTTGATGATTTCATTGAGAGACAGCTAGTAGTCCAAAATAAAAGAGATGATTATATAGGTACTCTTCATTAATTATCAGACATATTTTCAAAATTGTAAGGAACATTTCTAACTATACATATATATATATTTTTTGAGTGATTCTATCATCAATGTCTCTTAATTTTATAAAGTTAAGACTAACTAATTAAATTCATTTATTGTATTTGAATTAATAGGAGAAAGAATTTGTTTGAGGAGAAAAAATGCAATAGATGAATTTGATTAATTCGTCTTAACTTTTTAAAGTTATGAAACATTAATGATAAAATTAATCTCTCTCTAGAGAGAGAGATTAATTTTATCATAAGTTCATTTTAACTTGATTGAGTTATCTTAATTTTAAAAAGTTAGCAGTTACTAGTGATAAGATTATTATAAATACAAGTTTATTAGAATTTATTGAAATTATATATCATATATTTATTACCAAAATTTATTATTATGATATTGAAAGATATTTATTCTTATAATAAAAATAGTAAACCTTAACACCTACGGATCAACATAAATGATAAGATTTGAATCTCTATCACAACCATAAAACAAAATTGCATTTACCATTTGATATGAATAAAAGAGTAATTATTCTTATTAATAAATGATTATTTGTCAAGCATATAATAATATAATGCTATAAAGAGGAAGAATTACACTTCCCAACATTTCAGTGCTTGTATCAAACCCAAAATACAATTTTAGTGTTTGACACAAACCCAAAACCTAAACAATAATTCAAAAGATTAATTTCATTGTATGTATCAATCCTAAAAAAAGAAGAATATTTCAGTGTTTGAAATAAATAGAAAATGAATAGAAATTTTTCTTTTTTTTTTTTTTCAAAATTCAAATCCAAATGGTTGGAGTCGAATTTCTAATACTTCACTTAATAATATCAACTTGTTAAAGTTGATTTCTTTTCCAAATCAAGTTCAAGATGGGAGAAAAAAACTTATCAAAATTTCAAAACAACATTTGCTATTTTTTTTTTTTTTAAATTTTACCGCAATCAACTTAAAAGAAAAAAAAAAAATTAAAACACAACTTTGTTTTTGTTTCACCGTAATCTATGAAGAAAAGATGAAACAAAACTTGAAATTGCTTATGTGTAAATCAATTTTACCAAAGCAAATTCTATTCTTAAAATTAGGCACATCAGAAAATTACAATTTTTTCTTTTTTCTAAACCAAAACCAAAATTTCAACTTGAATTTTTTTTCCTTATTAAAAAAAAAAAAAAAAAATCTCTACCAACAAAAATATGTTAGTAGCAGTTACTCACAATTAAGTTACGACATGTTTTAAGATTGTTGGAAATTACAAAGTATAAATATAATCTAATTGGAACACTCCAGGTTTACACTACAATTGCAAATTGAACAATGAACATAAAATTAAAAAAAAAAAAATGAAAAACAATGAATAAAAGAGGCACAATAACATGAATTTAGAATTAGCCAAGGCCCGTAATCACCATGGTGTCCTTAAAACATATTCGCACCCCACTATCTATGTTGTCTGTCCGTCTCCCCCAATACAATAACTATGAAGTCAGCAAGCCAATTTGTGTAAGAACTCTATCACATTAGGAATGATGAACTTTTTAAGAGAATTGAATATGGAGACAAAAGCTATCAACAATTCAACCAGATAAGGATGCCAATATATATCATTAAAAAATGTGGGGTTTAATTATAGATTCATTTCGTCAATAAATCCTTACTTCAGTCACAATTCACAATTAAATTGTCATTCAAATTTACAATTATTTCATTCAAATGAAATAAATTGTAATTTTCAATTACAATTGCAATTCAAACTTAATTAAAAGATTTATTTCATTCAAAATCAACATAATTGCAATGAGATCAATTGTAATTCAATTACAATTCTCATTCATAATTTAATTAATAGATATTATGAAAAAGCTCCCTAAAAAGTAAAATAATTGAAAACTACCCTTGCTTTTTTCTATTAGGTGAACTTATCCTACCGTTAACTTTCCATCTAAAATGTTTATATTTTCCATCTAGAATAATAAAATAACCAAAATACACCTCATTAAGATCTTATAAAATCCCTCTTATAAGTTATACCTTTCAAACTTATATAATGGTTAAAATACCCTTTAAATTAACTAATAATATTATTAAATAAAAAAATAACAATTTTTTTTTTTTTTAAAGTAAAGCCTTCTATTTAGGGTTTATGGGTTTCTAGGTTTCCACCAATCTCTAGCAACCTGGAAATTTTCAAGTGGAAACCTAGAATTTCTAACCTGGAGACGCAAAAATTATGGGTTTCCAACAACCTTGCAATAACAAAAAGCCAACCAAAAACAAAAAAGGAAAAACAAAAACAAAAACCTAGTCTTCAAACCTTAACACCAGCACCACCACTAAACAGCAACAGGCCCAAACCAACATCACCACTACCACTGTCAAACTCAATCAAATTCAACCTCTAACATCACCACCACTACTGTCAAACCCAATCAAATCCAAACCCTAACATAACCACCACCATAGTTGAAACCTAATCAAATCTAAACCTAAACTCCATTACCATTATCAACCTCAATCAAACCCAAACCAGCATTACCCATCCAAACCACAATCATTAACAAAGAGGAGAGAGAGAGCAGCGAGGTGCAATGGGAGAGAGAGTGATGAGAAGAGAAGCAGAGAGAGCGGCGAAGTATGAGAGATGAGAAGAAAGGGAGAGAGAACCGCGAAGTGTGGGATGAGTGTGTCAAAATTGGCAGTGCAGATAGATACGCCATAGTTATCGGTGGTGAATATATGTGGTGACGAAATAAGTGGAAGAACAAGGTGACGATGATGATGATAAAGAAAGGAGAAGGAAAGAAGAAGAAGAAAAAGAGGCGTGGCTAATTGAAGGGAAGGAGAGAGGGATGGTAGCGGCAACAATTGGAAGAAGAGGAGAGAGGAGAGGAGGTTGACAGGTGGGAGCGACAACGATTGGAAGAAGAGGAGAGAGGAGAGAAGGTTGACAGGTGGGAGCGCCAATGATTTTAGTTTAGGGTTGGTATGTCTGAATGTGAGTTTTAGGTTTTTCTTAAGTTTTTAATTTATATTTAATTTTTTATTTTTTTAAAATTAATCTTTACTGTCCATCTTATGACAAACAATAGAGATCTAATGAATTATTATTTTTTATTTAACTTTTAATTTTTAATTTTTTTTAGATTAATTTCACCATTTATCTTAAGATGGATGGTAAAGATATGATAAATTAAATTTCTATTTAATTATTTATTTTCTTTAATTTTTTTATTTTATTAAAATAAATAAAATTACTTATCCAATTACCATTATAAACTTCAAATTTAACACCAATCCTTTTTTTTAAAAAAAAAAATCAATAAGGGGCGGTTCACCTAAAAGATAGGTAGGGTAATTCCTGATTATTTTACTTTTTAGGGTTGTTTTTCATAATATCCCTTTAAATAACACTATTTATTTAATTTAAAATTGAAATAAAATAAATAAGTTGTTAATCCAATTCGTTATTGCTTGAAATCAATTGCAAATATTTTATTATTATTTCACTCAAATGAAATACTTAATAATAACTAATTCAAATTCCAACCAATAATCTTTGAGCTTCAATTTCATATTCACCCAAGCACCATTTTCAATTTATAATCACACCCATTTGACATCCTTGCAAAGAAAATCATGAATATATTTTGATCTATCAAAATAAAACCCAACCAAAATGGTTCATAAAAATTGATATTTCTATCCCATTTTCTGACAATGAGACCATTGTCCACCATTAGTTAGTTAGTTTTAGAAATTGAACTTGTAAAATAAAACATGACACGGAAATCTAACATGATCATACTTGATGGAGTACATGAATGATCACAAAAGCACAAGAAAACTGGGAAAATAAAACACTGCAGGCTGTTCAATAAAAGCACTCCGTGTGCATGTTCTACGATTTATTTATTTGTTTTAATGTTCAACGAAAGCATTGCTAGAGGTGACAGCAGCGTCTTTTTTTCACAAAAGGTAAGCAATTAAGCAATTTAATTTTGGCTTTATTGATGTTGATCTCGTGCTTTCTCTGAATGGTATCCACTTATGTCACGACATCAAACATATTGAAAAAATCATGTTCTTTAAGAACCGAGCACTCACAATCATAATTAAAGGAGAAATTTCGCTACTAATAACAATAAGTTTCATGCGAAGATGCAATTATTGTGGTATTCTTAATAATTACGTAAATCAATACAATATATTGTGGTATTCTTAATAATTACGTTATTGACATTCATAATTATTTGTGTTTAAAAAAATATTTCTTATGTTGTAAATGGTTAAATTTGATAATTTTCACTATTTAGAATCCTACTTGAAAGGATTCCAATAATTTAATGAACTATTAAATTTATATATATTGCTAGGTTTTAATATCTCGGAGACTAATTGTTAGATATCATCTGATGGTCTTACAATTCAAAGACCAAGTTTATTAACTTAGAATATCAATATGCAACTTATACATTTCCTAATTTTTTTTTGAAGGTTTGTACACTTCTTAGTTATTATTGTAAGTTGATGACTAATTAATTAAATTTTAACTTTAATTGCGATAAACACTCTGTTTGTATTAGAATTTTAAGTGAGTGAATGGAATAAAACAAATTGTTATTTTAAAAGTGCAGATCACATTAACTTTCTAGACCGTCCCATATATCATATTGAAAGACTCTTCAAGAATCTGAAAATGTGAAGAATTTGTATTATTAAGATATAAAAACAGTTCGTAACAAAGTTAGTGGCATCAACATCCCCTTTTCTCTAAAGTTATTCAATTCATGACCAAGTTAAGAATTTGAACTCAAATATTCTTAGCTTTTACAATCAACTTGGAACTTATACATTTCTTATTCGTCATTGTAAGTTGATGACTAAATAATTAATTTTTTTAATTGTGACAAACACTCTGCTTTTGTTGGAATTTAAGTTCATGAGTAGACTGAAAGAAAGCTGTGATTTTAGAGATTCAAATTCCTCTTAAGAAGTTTTGTATTTCAAGTGCCTTCATTGAGTGGACAATTATATATTCTCACCTCATTTTTTTTCCAACTTTCACAGATGAAATTCTTGTATCACTTTTGTTTCTTTAGTTTAATTGCTACTTTTTAATTGATTAGCATTAAGCAATTTTTCTCTTGCAGAAGCAGATTTCTCTTGCAGGAGAAAACGCTATTTTTTGTGTTTTAATAGTGAAATTCCTGGCTTATGTTCAAATAATAGCATCCCACTTTTCTTTTCTTTTAAGCAAAGCAAACAAAGAAGAGAATTCTTTTGTTTTCTATTTTGATATATGGTTGATAAAAACACTCTGTCTCTATCACAGTTTGCTATCAATTCTGTGAATTGCATCAGAAAACCAAATCTGTTTGTCTTGCTTATTGTCATTGTTTTCCTTTCATTTCGTTGTTTCAACAATAATTTTTAAAAAAAAAAGTCCCAATGACAGACCTCCTTTCTTCCGTCCTTCCAGTGTTGCTTGAAAAATTAACGTCTTCTCTACTGCTCAAATTTGCAACTCAAGAGGGTATTCGCTCAAAGCTCAATAAGTTGAAAACAACCTTGGACTTGATTAATGCACTGCTCGTTGATGCCGAGGAGAAGCAGCTGGCGAATAGAGCTGTCAAGATCTGGCTGGATGAGCTCCAAGACTTCGCTTATGATGCGGAGGACGTCTTGGATGAGTACGCAACTGAAGCTTTGAGAAGAAAACAGAAGATAGAAGAGCATCAGGTTAGCACTAGCAGGGCTCGGAAGCTCATTCCTGCTTGTTGCATTAGTTGCACTCCAACTGCTTTATGGTCTGATTTCAGTATACGCTCAAAGATAGATGATATTATTAGGAGATTGCAAGATCTCTGCAAACAAAAAACTGAACTTGGGTTGGTTGAGATTGCTAGAGAGAGATCGACTGCTTCGTTTCAGAGACCACCAACTACAAGTTCGCGGGTCGAACCTACTATTTTTGGGAGAGATGAGGACAAAGCCAAAATTCTTAAAATGGTATTGTCTGATGAACCAGGTCACGCCAACTTTGGTGTAATATCCATTGTGGGTATGGGAGGAATCGGCAAAACAACATTGGCTCGAGAAGTGTTTAATGACAAAGAAGTGCGAGATTTCAACCCAAGAGTATGGGTGTGCGTTTCTGATGATTTTGATGTCATGAAAATTTCTATGGCCATTCTTGAGTCCATTACTGGCTGTGCTGGTGACCTGAAGAATTTAGATGCGGTGCAAAATCAACTCAAAAAGAAAGTAGTTGAAAAAAAATTCTTGCTTGTTTTGGATGATGTTTGGAGTGAAGACTACAGCAAGTGGGAATTACTGAGGTCACCTTTTATGGTTGCTGATCCTAGAAGCAAGATAATTGTGACAACTCGTCATGAGCGTGTTGCCTTAAAAATGGGATGTTCCACTGGATGTACTCATAAACTAAAGCTACTTTCAGATGATGAGTGTTGGTCATTGTTTGAAAAGCATGCTTTTCGTAACGGTGTTGTGGGTGCAGATGCTAGTGAATCCATTCGTGAAAAAGTCATTGGAAAGTGTAAAGGATTGCCCCTAGTAGCGAAGACCCTTGGCGGCCTTTTACTCTCTGAGAGAAGAGATAAATGGTTAGTTATATTGAACAGCAAACTATGGGAATCAGCAAATGAAAGTGAGATCCCGGTAGCCTTACAAATAAGTTATCACCATCTTCCATCACATTTGAAGAGATGTTTCGCCTATTGTGCAATTCTTCCCAAAGATTATGAATTTGAGGAAAAAGAACTTGTTTTTTTATGGATGGCAGAAGGCTTCATTCAACAATCAAGTGAAAACAAGTCATTGGAAGATTTGGGAGGTGAGTACTTTTTGGATCTATTATCAAGGTCATTTTTTCAAATATCGAGTAGCAATAACTCCAAATATGTTATGCATGACCTTATTAATGATTTGGCCCAAACAGTCTCTAGAAATGTAAGTTTCAAATTGGAGGATGCTCCCAAAAATTTGTCCCCAATTTTTGAAAAGACTCGTTATGCTTCTTATACTTGTCATCAATATAATGACAAAAGAAAATTTGAGGTCTTCAATAATGCTAAACATTTAAGGACACACTTATCAATGCCACAAATAAATGATAGGGTTGATGTTTGTTATATTAGTAATATAGTTGTTCATGATTTATTCTCTAGGTTTAAAAAGTTGAGAGTATTATCTTTAGAAAGATATTATATTGTTGAATTACCCAATTCAATTGGAGACTTGAGACTTCTTAGGTACCTTAACCTATCTTATAGTCGTATTAGAAGTTTACCCAAGTCAATAAACTCAATGTGCAACTTGCAAACTTTGTTATTAAGAAATTGCCGAAGCCTCTTGAAGTTGCCTTCTGATATGAGGAATTTAACCAATTTACGTCATTTTGATATGTTAGGTGCACATTTAATAGAAGAGATGCCATTAGGGGTTAGAAAATGGGAATCCCTTCGAACCTTATCTAACTTTATTGCGGGAAAGAACTCTGGAGCCAATTTGAAAGATTTAGAGGATTTGAAATCACTTTGTGGAGAACTTCGTATTTCAAGATTGGAGAATGTGACAAATTTTCAAAACTCCAAAAAGGTCATATTAAGTGACAAGAAAGACCTAAAAGTGCTTTCACTAGAATGGACGTCTAGATTTGATGAATCACAAGTTGAAGAAGTGGGATCACAAGATGCAAAAGTACTTGATATGCTTCAACCTTATAAAAATCTAGAAAAACTCACAATAAGATGTTATAGGGGTACAAAATTTTCTTCTTGGGTTGGAGGTAGTTCATTTTTGGAGTCTAATATAAGAATCCTAGAGTTGATAGATTGTAAGAATTGCACATCCTTGCCTTCACTTGGGTTGTTAGGCTCACTCAAAATTCTCACTATTGAAGGTATGAAGGGGATTAAAAGCATTAGTTTTGAATTTTATGGAGAGCATTGCGCAAAACCTTTTCAATTTTTGGAGACTCTTTGTTTTAAGGATTTAAAAGAGTGGGAGTCATGGGATCCTGTCAAAGAAAATGATAGCTTTCCTAAGCTCCAAGAGCTTTCCATCGTAAATTGTCCCAAACTCTCTAAAAAATTACTCAACAATCTCCCTTCACTGAAAAAACTTGTGGTTCAAAAATGTGGGCAGTTGGTGGTTTTGTTAACAAACATCCCAACGCTATGTGCACTGGAGCTTGATAAATGCAAGAAGATTGTGCATAATAGTTCAATTTCTTATGAGTCATTAGAGTCTTTAACTCTTTCAAATATTACAGATGTTGGCGATTGGTCATTGCAAAAATTTAAGAAAGTTCAAAGTTTACAAATTAAGGGTTGTAAAGAGCTCATAGAGTTGTGGTAAAATGAGATTATCTTTAAAAAGCCACATCAAAGGTTGCATAGTATCTCTCTTAAAAGTCTCAATTTGTACAATTGTGATACCCTCACAACAACTTTATTTGAGAGAATTAAACAAATGGATGTGTGTCTAGAAGAATTAAGCATTAGCCGATGTAATTCTCTAAATTTCATTTTTAAAGGAGAACCGCCTCAATCTCTAAAGAAGCTTCGTATTAAAAATTGTGAAAAATTGGAGGGTTTGTTGGATAGTAATGAGGTGGCGCGTACTTTGGAGCTTGAGGCGGTCAACACTCTTACTTCTCATATTGAAGACTTGGTTTTAAGTAATTGTCTATCTCTCACATGTTTGCACTCCGTAGACCTACTCTCTGCCACACTCACACAGCTCTCCATTTTAGAATGTTCAAATCTCACAACATTGTCATTGAGAGGCCATTTACCTGTGGCACTCAAACATCTTAAAATTGATGAATGCTCAGAGCTCACAACCGTGTTACCAAAAGGCCATTTACCTGAGACTCTTGAAACCTTAACCATTCAATATTGTGATAAATTGGAGTCAATAGTTGACAAGTTTCATAACAACAATACTCTTTATGAAATCAACATCGTCGGTTGTGATAAACTCAAATCCCTTCCAGAGGGCTTAGACACTCTTACTAGTCTCCAAAGCATCAATATGGGCCTTTGTGAAGGTTTTACTGCCTTTCCAAAAGGAGGGCTCCCCTCCAATAATTTAAGAGTTTTGCTATGGGGATGTTCAAAAGTAGAAGCCCTACCTAGCGGAATACACACTCTCTCCCATTTACAAATATACTTTTGTCCAAACATGTCATTGTCTGAGGAAGGTCTGTCTACCAAACTTACAGGACTTTCAATTAAGGGTCACAAACAATATAAAGCACTCATGGAAAGGGGTTTGCATGATTTCACCTCTCTCGAATACCTCTACATTTCTGGAGGGTCGGACAGAGAGTGTATCCAAGAGGAGGACATGACAATTATTTTGCCCTCCAGTCTAACTGGTCTGTGGTTTGAAGAATTCCCAAAGTTGAAAAACCTGTCTTTCAAAGGAGTCCAAGACCTCTCCTCTCTAAAGTTCTTAGAGATCAGCGACTGCCCAGAGCTCACATCACTTCCAAGCCTCCCATCCTCTCTTGAGCAATTAGATATAAACGAATGTCCTTTGCTGAAAAAAGCTTGTAAAAGAGATAAAGGAAAAGAGTGGTCCAAAATAGCGGACATCCCTTGCGTTAACATAGATGACAAATTCATTTATGAACCATAGGAGGAAGCATGAGAGGATTAGCTCATTCATGCTCATATTCTATATCAGGTATGCACATTTATAATAGCAAAACACTTCGTTTCTTTTTCATGATAAACAATTTCTCATAATTATTAATTCAATGCTCTATTCTAATACTCTCTTAATGTATTGAAGTCCCACTAACTTATTTGTGTTTTGCTTGTTCGACAGAAGCACTTGCAGAATTGATGGTTAGAGATTCTCTTTTTTATGGGTCATGTCTATCATCTTGTGTGTAAGTCACTTTTTTCTCATCAGACTAGTTGGTTTCATGTGCTTTGTTCAACTTATTTGACTAGTTGTTTCTTGATAATTACATATGAGATTTTGGTGTTCTCTCTGTTTTTGTGTGTTATAATTATATACTCTATTTCTGTGTTTTGTTTCTCATTGTTTTAAGCTTAATGTTGATGGCATGTGGAAGAAATTTCAGAAAATGAAAAAAAAAAAAAAAAAAAAAAAGAAGATTGTAATTTCTATTCTCCCAATGCTCATTGTCACAACGTTTTGATTATCATGTATTCAATCTATTGAATGTTGTTTTATGTTTATCTTATATTGTTTGGGAGTTGTTATTATTTAATAACGAGACTTGGGTAGATTATTACCCAATCTCTAATTAGTTTTGTTTCCTAATTTGAAGGATGAGTTATCTACATTAGATATACAGCTCATATTTATCATCTCAACAGTTTCTATACTGCCTTCTATGTATTTAATCTATAAAGAGATCGTTCAATGGTTTTCACTGTCAATTCCAGCAGCAAAAATGGTGGCCTTAGTGGGCAATAGTGGGTGTGGCAAGAGTACTGTCATTTATTTAGATGCAAGGTAACAACATCTCTTTATTCCCTGAACTTGGATGTTTAAAAAGGTCACAAGAATCTTTAATGATTGATTTTTCTACAGGAGAGATTCGGGTTGACAATCACAACATAAAGGGTATGGATGTGAAGTTCCTAAGAAAGAACATTGGAGCAGTTTCTCAATAACCATCAAGGATAACATTAGTGTTGGAACATGGATGCAGATGATCAACAGATTGAAGACTCAATGAAGATGGCTAATGCACACACGTTTATGTCACATCTTCTAGATTAGTACTTAGCTAAGGTCTATTACTGGCCTCCAATTTACTTGTATTTCTACCTCTATTTTGTGAAATTTCCACAAAATTTAATAAAATGTTATGTTCAATAAAATTCAGGTTGGACAAAGGGGTGTTGAGTTATTAGGAGGACAAAAGCAGAGAATTGCAATAGTAAGAGCCATTTTAAAGGATCCTCCAATCCTCTTACTTGATGAGGCCACAAGTGCACTTGACTCAAAGTCCTAAAAGCTTCTTCAGAAGGCCCTAGAGAGGGCTAGCCAGAGAAGAACAGTCACCCTAATCGCACATAGGATGTCTACAATCGTCAATGCAGATATAATTACAGTGGTAGAAAATCAAAAAATAAGAAAATCAATTTCACTTTCTTCAGTATCAATATATGGACATGTATTCCAAACTGTGTTTAAATGTAAGTCTCTGCGAAATTCCTCAGGTTTATCTTTTAGCCTGCAACCTTTCTCTTTTTGCAACTCAAAGCTATATGTGTAGATGCCTTTAGATATTAGCTTTTGTGTGAAGTGTATATGTGATTATGTTCTACCAGTAGCTACTAGTGCCCCATATGTTTTCTCGAAAGATTGAATATTAAGTGTTGTGTCATGTATTGAATTTGCACCAATGTATCTGAATCAGATTGAAAAGATCATATGTTTAATCATTATGTTGATACTGTGGAGGGACCTTGTACTGTATGATGTCAACTAATGCCTAGAAAATTAGGTTACCATTTCATCTGAGCAACATCCAAGATCTTTTACACAAAACATTTGTACATCTATTTGGGAAGAATGTTCATCATTTTCTAATTCTTACACTCATCTTTGCCAGAGCCCTTAATCTTTCCTAGTTTTCTGCTCTTAGGTAGAGTTCGTGATGTTCTTATTTTCTTCTAGAGAAGTCTTTGTGGTTCTATATTTTAATTGGTGATAATGCTGCTGAGAGCTGTTGTGATGTGGTTGTATCATATGCGGTGTAGCATTATATTCTAGAATTTTCTTTTTGTTATAGGAACTGCTAAATTCTAATACTATCTGTGATGTTGCAGAAGCTGGTTTGCTATACCTTCAGTGCTAATAAGTTGACTGAGTTTCTTCGGAAGCAGGATCTGGATTTAATTTATAGAGCTCACCTGGTTTGTCATGCCTTTAAACTGAAGCATTTATTGCACTGATAGAGCTTTGATTGTCTTCTTTAATAAGATATTTTATGTTTTCTTTAACAGTTTTCAGGTTTTGGAAGATGTATTTGAATTCTTTGCTAAATTAGACAACTTGTTACCATATTTTTTGCACCCAACTACTGTGGAGAGCTTGACAATGTTGAAGCCTTGATGAGTGTGGATGAGACACTTATGTGTTCTTTTCAAATATTAAAGCCTCTAGATAAGAAGCCAAAGTTCATCTTTGGGAGTTCAGCTATAACTCGATCAGGGGACTCTCCAAGTAAAGTAAAGGTACTTCCATACCTTGTCTGTCCGAATATCTGGACATTATCGTTTAGTTCTTATAATCTAGTTATGTTTCTGAGGTTTTTCCAATTTCTTGACAACTGAAATAAAAAAAAAAATATTTATTACGGAAACTCTAAAAATCTTACTAAAGCAGAGGATGTTATATGTTGGGTAAATCTACTTTAATCAAAAGATTGAACTTCAACTGCCTAAATCCTTTATTAGAAGACTTATATCAAACCAATTTCTAGAAAATCATGATTCCAAACATTTTCCAACTAGTAAGAGAGCTGCTTCAACTGCATATGATGACATGATAGCGAGGACCGACAAAGAACAAAGAGGAGAGTTAAACAAAGCATCACATCTTAAATCCCAAAGTGAGGTGCTGTTCTTGAGGCATAATAACAAAACACTTATAGTTATTATTACTTCAATGCTCTTTTCCAATACTCTTTCTTAATGTACTGAATACCCACTAATTTATTTGTATTTTGCTTGGTTAATAGAAGTATTAGCAGAACTAAAAATTGGAGAATCTCTAGTTTGTGAGCCATGCCTGTCCTCTTATGTGTAAGTCACTATGATTGTTTCTTCTCTCAATCAGACTAATTGGTTTTGTATGCTTTGTTCAATCATAGTTGCTTCTTGATAATTACATATGAAATTTTGGTGTTATGCTTTAATTTCCTCCTTGTTTTTAGCTTAAGTGCATTCTATATAGAATAACTTGTTGTTAAGGACCAACACATTGGCTACAACAAAACCAGGGAATCTTCCAACTACAAATGTAAGAATACTAGTTGACTTGAATAATTGTTTATTTTTACTATCTAAATGGCAAGTTTGCTCAAATAGAATATAAGCTGCATGGTAGCTTGTTATGCTTTGTCTTCAAAGACACCTGCATTGTTATGCTGAGCAGTAAATATATGATTGATTTTGGATATGTACTATAACAACCCTTGAAGGCCTCCGATCCAAATTCACAACAAGAAGTACTATTTTGCTCAATTCTTTCATAGAAATCCATACAACGATATGAGGCTCTGAGAACTTTTATTATTTTTCTACTGCTCTACTTACTGGAACAGTGACAGCCTTTATATACAACTCTAATTAATGACCACTAACCACTAACTACTACTCACTTACCCCACTAACAGCCACAAACTTTTAAATGACTCTGACACCTAACAACAGCTACTTACATAAAACAATTAACTCATTAAGACATTTCAACACTCCCCCTCAAGCTGGCTTGAAAATATCTTCAAGTCCCAGCTTGCATACCAGTCTATCGAACTTGTTCTTAGGTAGACCCTTTGTAAAGCAATCTGTTATTTGTTCACTGGTTGGTAGATAAGGCATGCAGATCAGTCCTTCTTCCAGCTTTTCCTTGATAAAATGCTTGTCTATTTCCACATGTTTTATTCTGTCATGTAGAACAGGATTATGGGCAATGGCAATGGCAGATTTATTATCACAATAAAGCTTCAATGGTTGAGGGACTGAAATTCTTAGATCTTCAAAAAAATTTTTAATCCATAGAACTTCACAAATACCTAGAGCTGCAGCTCTGAACTCGGCCTCAGCGCTGCTTCTGGCAACAACACCCTGTTTCTTGCTCCTCCATGTAACTAGATTACCACCTACAAAAGCACAATAACCAGAGGTCGATCTTCTGTCAGTGATGCTGTCAGCCCAGTCAGCGTCTGTGTAGATTTCCACCTGCAGATGCCCCCTGTTAGCAAATAGTAATCCCCTGCCTGGAGTCCCTTTTAAGTACCTAATGATTCTTAGAACTGCCTCATGGTGTTTAGGACCTGGTGAGTGCATGAATTGGCTTACTAAGCTAACAGCAAATGAAATGTCAGGCCTGGTGTGAGCCAAATAAATCAGTCTTCCTACTAGTCGTTGATACTGCTCCTTGTTCACCTGAGAATCAGAATTTTCAGCTTCAAGCTTTAGATTGTGTTCCGTAGGAGTCTCGGCAGGTCTGCACCCCATTAGCTCAGTTTCCTTTAGCAAGTCTAGAACATATTGACGTTGAGAGATGAAGATTCCCTTCTTGGACCTTGCAAATTCCATTCCAAGAAAATATTTTAGTTCACCTAGATTCTTGATCTCGAAGTCTTTTGCCAAAGCTTTCTTCAACCTGTCAATTTCAGTAAAGTCATCTCCTGTTATGATAATGTCATCAACATACACAATTAATATGGCCTTCTTTCCCTCATTTGAATGTTTAACAAACAATGTATGATCTCCTTGGCTTTGACTATAACCAAACCCCTTCACAACTCTTCCAAACCTTTCAAACCATGCTCTAGGAGATTGTTTGAGACCATAAAGAGATTTAATCAACCTGCACACTTTACCACTTCCTATCTCCTTCTCAAATCCGGGTGGGGATTCCATAAAGACTTCTTCTTCTAAGTTTCCATTTAAAAAAGCATTTTTTACATCCAATTGATGTAAGGGCCAATTGTAGTTTGCTGCAATAGAAATTAGTATTCGAATGGAATTTAATTTGGCAACCGGAGCAAAGGTTTCTTGGTAGTCTAGACCATAGGTTTGAGTGAACCCTTTTGCAACAAGCCTAGCCTTGTGCCTCTCAATGGACCCATTTGCCCCATACTTGATTGAGAAAATCCATTTGCATCCAACAGTTTTTTTTCCTTTAGGTAGATTAACAACTTCCCAAGTTCCATTTCTTTTAAGAGCTGACATCTCTTCCATAACAGCCTGTTTCCAACTATGATGCATGAGTGCTTCGTAAATGTTTTTAGGAATGACATGATGAGACATTTTTGAGATGAATGCTTTGTAGTTGTCGGATAATCTATGATAAGACAGAAATCTAGCAATAGGATGAGATGTGCAAGATCTAACCCCTTTCCTAACAGCAATGGGAATGTCTAAATCATCAGCAGGTTGTTCAGTGTTAGTGTGCTCTTGCATGGGTTCAGATGAGGGAAGAGAGTTAACACTAGATGTCTTACCTTGCTGAGGGTCGAGATATGGTCTGAGGGATTGAGATTGGTCTGTCTGAGGTGTCCGAGCTCTACTTCCAAGATTCTTTCTTCGAGTGTATACCTTTAGCTCAGAAGGATTATCATCCATGTTTGTATTTTGAATATTTCCTTCCCCTGTACCAGATTCAGATTCAATAGCATCCGAACCATGCATGTTTTTTGGTTGATTAGTGTCAGATGCAGGGAGAGACAAATCAGGGACCACATCAGTAGCATCAGGGGCCTGATTTGATGTTTGTTGATTTTCATTAGTTTCAGGGGCAGAAAACACCAAATCAGGAGCCACATCAGTAGCATCAGGGGCCTGATTTGATGTTTTCTGATTTTCATCTTCCCATTTGTTCTCCCCCTGAAGATGATTTGCAAAAAAAGGTTTGTTTTCAAGAAACTCTACATCCATGCTAACATAGGTTTTTCGATTGATAGGGTTAAAGCACTTGTACCCCTTTTTACTAGGAGCATACCCGACAAACACACATTTTTCTGCCCTAGCATCCAGTTTAGACTTAGATCCTTGGTGAATAAACACAGTACACCCAAACACTTTGAGGGGAATAGATGTGCTAAGACGGTTTGTGGGAAAAGAACTTTTAAGACGATTCAAAGGTGTGTGATGGTTTAGGACTCTTGATGGGACTCTGTTAATCAAATAGGTGGCAGTAAGAACAGCCTCTCCCCAGAGGTATTTAGGGATGTTCATGGACAACATGAGAGCTCTACTTACCTCTAGGAGATGCCGGTTTTTTCTCTCGGCAATGCCATTCTGTTGAGGGGTGTTCCTACAAGTGGATTGGTGTTGAATGCCATTTTCGGTTAGATAATTTCCAAGGTTTTGATTGAAGTATTCTGTTCCATTGTCAGTGCGAAGGATGCTAATTCTAGTTTGAAATTGATTTTCAACCATTCTATGAAAAATTTTAAACAGTTTTTCAACTTCAGCTTTTGTGTTCATTAGGTATATCCAGCATAGTCTGGTATGGTCATATATAAACGTTACAAACCACCGTTTTCCACTTAAGGTTGGAACACTAGAGGGTCCCCATACATCACTATGTATAAGATAAAATGGTTTAGATGCATGGTAAGGTTTTGATTTATATGGATTTCGAGTACTTTTGGAAAAACAGCATATGTCACACTGCAGTTCTTTTATTGACACACTTCGAAACAGATTTGGGAACACATGTTTTAAGTAGGGAAAGCTTGGATGTCCTAGTCTAAAGTGCCATTTCATAATCTGATCTTTAACAGAGGAGGAAACATCAAAGTTAGAGACTTGAGCCTGCATACCACTCATAGAATTTTCAAAATAATAGAGCCCTTCCTTCATTTCAGCACTGCCAATCGTCTTCCCCAGAGCCATATCCTGAAAAACACATTTAGTAGCAAGGAAAACAACAGAGCAATTAGAGTCTTGAGTGAGTTTACTGACAGATAGCAAGTTACAAGAAAGGTTAGGAACATGAAGAACTAATTTTAGAGTGAGTTTTTCTGAGATTTTTATTGATCCTTTACCAGCAATGCTAGAGAGACTACCATCAGCAATTTTTACTTTATGGTTACCAGCACATGGAGTATAGGTATGAAACAAGGAGGAATTACTCGTCATGTGGTCCGAAGCACCTGAATCGATTATCCAAGGTGCAGAATTCGAGGTGCTCAGAAAACTAGTAGGGATATTACCTGAATGGGCAACAAAGCTGCTGGAATGAGATGTAGCTGATCCAGAACTGGAAGGAATCAGTTTAAGAAGTTGCTCTACTTGATCCCTGTTGAGATAAGACTGTTCTGCTGAATGGGCTGCAGCAGAATTTGTGCGTTCTCGAGGCTTCCAGTTAGCAGGTTTTCCATGGATTTTTCAACATGTTTCGCGTGTGTGCCTTGGTTTATTACAAAAATCACACCAAACCTTTAACTTATCTTCAGTTTTCCGAGTTTGGGTTTTATTGGCTGTTACCTCATGTGAGATAAGAGCAGAAGTCTCGACAAGGGTTAGGTCATTGTTTTTCTTCCCAAGCATCACACCACGCCTGCTTTCTTCTCTTCTTACCTCAGAGAACACTTCATTTAACGATGGAAGAGGCTGTTTTCCAATTATTCTGCCTCTGACTTCGTCAAATTCAATGTTGAGACCTGCTAAGAACTTAAAAACACGGTTATTTTCTGTTATCTTTAGGAAGTATGTCCCATCAGCCGGATCTCTCCACTTATGTTCATAGAACATATCCAAATCCTGCCATAACCGTTTGAGATTGGCAAAGTACTTCGTAACAGTGTCTGTCCCCTGCTTGGTTTCTCCGATCTTCAACGTGATCTCATAGATTTGGGACTGATTACCCAGGTCAGAGTACATTTGCTTGAGATTTTCCCACATTTCTTTAGCTGTGGAGTACCCAAGATAGTTGGTACTAATCTCCTCTTCCATTGAGTTTACTAGCCAGGCCATCACCATTGAATTTTCAGCTTCCCACACTGCATGCAGGGCATCTGAGATGTCTGGTTCAGCTTTTTCTCCAGTTAGGTACCCCATTTTTCCCCTTCCTCTGATGTACATCTGAACGGAGAGAGACCACCGGAGAAAATTGTCTCCATTGAGTTTAATATTTGTGATTTTGACAGGGTGGTTATTGTTGTCTAGAGGTAGGTTTAAGGATGGTTGGGTAGTGGAGGAAATAAATGGGGTAGAGGTGACTGTTTCTTCAGTCATGTTTGACAGGACAGAAGGTACAGAGGTTCGGTTTCAAGGAATAGGACCAAGAACCCCTTTTTTTGAAAAAAATCAGATTGCTTTGGTTCCAGACCTGGAAACCAGCTCTGATACCATGAGAACTTTTATTATTTTTCTACTGCTCTACTTACTGGAACAGTGACAACCTTTATATACAACTCTAATTAATGACCACTAACCACTAACTACTACTCACTTACCCCACTAACAGCCACCAACTTTTAAATGACTCTGACACCTAACAACAGCTACTTACATAAAACAATTAACTCATTAAGACATTTCAACAGGCTCCACATCAAAATTTCAAGATTATTTCATATATAGGAGGTATGCTTGCTCTTATGGAAGATGGTATGGCAAGATTCTTGGACCTCCTTGAAGCCCCAAGGTATTAAACTAATTTTACTTTAATTTTATTCTTCTTGGAGGTTCAAAAGGTTTTAACATAGTCATTTAACTCTGTTCAGCATTTTAAATTAATTTTGTTTGATGCAAATTCTTTCCAAGGGGAGAGAAGAATGACCCATACTCAAACTTACTGCCGATGGCATCTTTCCAAGAGTTGAAGTACCTACCTTCGAAAGATGTCAAAGACTTCCCCTCTCTTCAGTTGTAGGGCATCTTTTCCAGTTCTATTCTGAGTTAAAAGTTCCGTATATACTTTTCTTCTTCTAAACAAATTCCTTATGGTTTGTGTTTTAATTGGTGATTTAGTATTGAGAGATGTTTTGTTCTGGGATGCAGTGTTATATTAAGAATTTTTGCTTTTGCAGTTTCTTTACTTTCTGCTTATGTTATAGGCTGAATTTTTGCATTTTTAAAGTTGCTTTGCTGCAAAGTTATGAAATAGTTCAAGCTTGGGCTGTAGTAATATATCTTTTTTCCTGCTAGTAAAGGAGCTGCTACAACTACATGTGATGGCATGGAAGTGAGGATCAACAAAGATAAAATAGGAGGGTTCAATAGAAATCATTGCATCTTGAATCCGAAAGTGAGGTGCTATCTGTGAGATCCTTGTTTCTATTACACTTTTTTATTTTATTTTATTTTATTTTTTTGGTCTTTCTTTATTGGAAAGCAACAGACTATTTGACTACCAAACTGAGGTGAAATGCAAGAGCATTGTCTAGATGAAGATACCATAAAGGTTAAAGTAATGATATCTAAACTTCCCTTTGTAATTGATGTTATTGTACAATATTGTGCCAAGCTTTCAATAGATATCAAGGTTTTCTGCAAATTCAGTTCAATTTGCTGCTATTTTTTGTAATGTTGTGATCATCTCTAAGGCTGTATGTTGTTATTTTTTGCTAAAGACTGAATTTTGCTTATGTTCTCAGTTGCTGAGTTTAGTCGTTTATGTGGAGTTGAACATGCTGGTTAGAGGTATTTTCAGCTGTGGCTGACAGGCCTGAGGTAGAGTGTATATGCTGAAATTTTGGTAGTGTATTTTTTTACAGAGTATTGTTACTATCTGCTTTTAATGGAGACTAAATCGCAGCAATTCATGTACAATCCAAAGGAGGAAGCATCAAAGGATGAGGAATCAGAGGATCATCTCATTCATCCTTATCTTTTGAATCATCTCATTCATCCACATCTTCTATTTCAGGTATGGGCATTTACTACCATAAAACAATCGATTGAGCTTTCATCTTCTTATTTTTTATGGCTTCAGTCATCTATTCTAATACTCTATTTAGTTTTTGGGAACTAGTTCTCTATTTTTAAAATTAAAGACTCGCTAATTTATTTGTATTTTCACTTTTCAGATAGTAAGTCATTGCAATTTTACTTGTCAACTCTGGTTTGTAAAACTCTGGATATGCTCATACTAGCAAAATTTTGAATCAAGGTAATTAGAAATTTTGCATATTTTATTCTTGGTTGATCAATCAAATTCATGAGTATCATGTAGTAAATGTCATTGCATTTGTCTACTATTTTGGCTGCCTGGATAGCAGATCAAGTTGATGAATATTAAAATTTCTATACTATAAGGAAAGGGCCATGATTGCTAGCAAATATTTACTTGCATTATGCACAGAATAACTTATTGTCAAGGACTTACTTCAGGAAAAGAAAAAGAAAACTTATTGTCAAGGACTAACATGTCAGTTGCAACAGAACCCGATAATCTTCCAACTATAAATATAAGAATATTAGTTGACTTAAGAAGTTGTTTGTTTTCACTGAATGAATGGCCAATTTGCAGGAGGTATATTTGGCCTCTCATCCAGATTCAAAGCAAGAAGTAATATTATGCTTTAACTTGGTATACAAAGATATGCAGATCCTCCATATCAAAATTTTAAGACTATCATATGCAGGAGGTATATTTGCATCATACTAATCCTTTTCCCTTCAGTATTTTCAAATTTTTCTCTTAAATACATTTTATGGAATGTTTGAATAGCTGGACATGTGGGGAGTTACAAAGACCTTTTTGAAAAAGCAAGCCAAGCTGATGAATGAATTACCGGAAGAAAGAAAACCAGAAGCTATGCCAATTGCTCTGTATCTTCGTGAAGATACTTTAAAAGCGGGATTGATTCAAGTTGGGGAGTTACGATAGGAATAACGGAGATACCATCTTCATTACCTTCATCCTTCAACAACAAATCAAGTATTGCCTCCTGATCTTTCTCCCTTCCATAGACATGAGTTTCATTCAAAGAAGTTGTTGGTAATCTTTGATATCTGACCTTGTTGGACCTCCCTTCTGAAGTCTCACTCAAATCCAAGGTTGTAAAAAGAATGAGTGTAAAAAGAAGAAAGTGCCATTGCCGAGAAATCTGATGGGGGCGGTAGAAATATTAATGTAAGTTCTCTGTCTCACTTAAGGTCTTTTTGCATTTTGATTTTTCTATTTGAGTTGTAATTTTTTGTTTGAATTTTGGACTTCTGAATTAATTGAAGAAGAATATGGAAGAAGAAACAACATAGAATCACTTCCCAAAAACCATTCGAGCTGAGAACTGAGGCATGTATTTTATAGTTTGAAATGATGACTATGAACCTCGTAATTTTAGTTACTCATTGTGATTTTTTGGTTTTATCATTGTAGCAGAGGTGAGACTGTTTATTAAATACAAATGGAAAACAAAAAGCTCCTTTAGTTTTGTGTTAGAAAGAAAAATGCATTAATGCTTTGGATATATGGTGGCATTCCTCAACTGTTATGAGAATATAGCAAATATTAAAAACAAAATAATTTGATTATTTGCATGTTTTCACTTGTGACATAAAATTGAGTTTTTCATTAAATGTTATTGATGAGGTTGATTGTTCGTGCTTTTGTTTATTTAATTTCAATGCCTGATTAAACCTCCAGTTAAAGAGATTAATAGGCCTATTGACCTGAAGCTCTACGGTGATGTGCGGGCAGTGGAGCACACTGAGTTTGACCGTCGGGTACTTCCTAAATCTTTCTAGAATTTTTTCTTAGAACTTCTACCCTAATTTACATTGTAGTTTGCTCTACCTATATAACAATTAAATTAGACAACAAATGTTTGTTTAGAGCTTCTATTTTTTTTTTTTGAAAGAAGTTTGTTTAGAGCTTATGATTCTACTGGGACAAATAACAAGATCCTAAGTTAGAATTGACTGATTTAAGTTGCCATGGCAATGTATCGAATTCTCTATTTCTTTTTAACAATTCTAGGACGCAAGTAACAGAAACTGAAACTGGTTTCTAGGAGAGTTATGAACTGAAAATCTACACATTCTTTCTTTGAGATTGCTTTTGTTAGATTTTACAGTTGGCTAAATTATTTTGGAAACAACTTAACTGTAGTGGCAGAAATAATAGCTGTTGTTGCTCTGCCAATGTTGCTGAACAATGGAGCTTCTGAAACTTGATTTCAGAAGTAACATATATTCCCTGGTGTCTATTTCTCCTAACAAATGTGACTAAAATTAATGGCTCTAATAGTTGATTTTGAAGCTCAGATAGGGAACTAACATCTATAGCTAATTAGTTTGTAGTATTAGCAGTTCATGTGGTATATATTGGCTGTTCTTTCTGTCAGCAAGTGGGTGTAGAGTGTAGGTGTCTTTCCTTGAAGTTTCATATGCATGTGCATGCAAGTATTAGAGTCAAACATTGTGGTGATTTTTCTGGTGAGGGGACTGATTATTTGTGGTTTTATGTCATCAGGTAGCTGAAAAGATGACATTGATTGATCAATACAAAATGGAAAGAGCAAGATAGCTAAAGGTACATGACTTGAAAATTGCATGATTTTGAGGTGATTTTTCTTTTCCATTTTTATTAACATGTAATCTTCACTCTGGCATTCTATTTCATGGATGGAAGAAGAGGAAAAAATAAGAAGGTTGAGGAGGGAACTGATTCCGAAAGCACAGCCCATGCTCTATTTTGACAGCCGCCTTTCATTCCCAGAAGGTAGGAATTAATTGCGGTTTTATTTGTTTTTCCTCAAAAGGTAGCATTTTGATGATATTCTAGTAGCTAAAATCGGTTTGTTCATGAACTTGATGCTAGTACTTGAATTTATTGGCATTCTAAATTTCTAGTACTAGAAAATGGCTTTTTATATTATTTTGTTTCTGGTTCAGGTTTAGAATATTGTAACGTTTATTTCTGCACCAACTCGAGGACGGTGGAATGGAATCAAATATACTTCTTGATATCTTCGAGAAACTACAAGAGTGATAGTTATATATTTTTTAGGGGAAGTATATTCTTTATTTTTGGACATATGTACTGCACTCTTTTTTCCTTGATTAAGTTTTTGTCCCATTAGACTTTATTAGTGAGATTTTTAATGAGGGTTTTGAACACAAATCCTACAAAAATAATGTATTCTTTTTCCCTTTAGTAGAATTTTTTCCTATAGGATTTTTTCTTAATAAGGTTTTTAACTTGGCATATTCTTTGTACCGTGAACATCCAAGGAAAAGTGTTATGAAACAATTATAAGTGGATGTCACCCTTTTGGTATTTCATAACTTACACTTAAGGTCATCGTTATCTCTTAATAATTCTTCTCTTAATAGTGTTGTAATGTTGTGTAACTTATGTTTTTTCCTGTTATCTCTATTTATGGTTCTTAGTCTATAAATAGATGGTGGATGAGGATGTATTGTTATACAATTCAACAAATGAATAAAAGAATAGAAAGTCGCTGTCCTCTCTATAATTTTAGTTAGTGTTCTAAATTCATCATTTTTAGACTTTATTTTCATAATATAGTAAGTTTATAAAAATTTAAACTAAATAGTTAAAAAATAATATGTTTTGAATAAAATATTAATAATTTAATTTAAAAATAATTTGAAATTTTAAAAATATGTAATTTAGGGGCTGTATACACACTTTTAAAGGGGTGCAAATATAGTCATTCATGTTAAAGGTACTATATGTTTGAATGGAAACTAGCCAAGATAGTGCCACTAGACTAGACCTAAGAAAATTATGCCTAACCTAGTAATTCAACACGCTTGACGGATTTAGCTTTATTGGATCGAGTTATTAAATGGGCTGGGTTTTTAAAACCCAACAATTTATAGTTTACAATTGGCTATATATTTTAAAACTCATTAAAACACGTTATGACCCAATATTATAAATATTTTTAATTAAATTATACCATATAATAAAATCCTAAGTTTTCTAAATAATAACAATTTTTGTATCCTTCTAACAGGGAAGTTGTTGACGTGGTGAATTAGTCAATGAGATTCCTGTGAGCCCAATGCTGCAGTATGTGCAAACTAAAAACAAGAAACATATTAAAAATAGAATAAAGAGGTGAAGGAAAAATAGGAAAACACAGATTTTTAAAATGGTTCGGCCTTTTGGAACTGCCTATGTCCATTATTCTCTTTATAATTCTGCAGAATAACTGCAATGCTTTCTCTCGATGTTTCACTCTTGGTTTACACTGAAAATGACCCTCTATTTATAGAGGGAGATGATACAATTAAAAAATAATTAAGCTAACAAATAATAATGAAATACATTTTTCAAGACTGACAACTTGCAAAGTCAACTATAATAGCTATGGTCCCTGAAATAACCCATAGTTAGTGAGATTTCCTCAAATTACGCTATCATTAGGTAAAGTAATCTTCCTTATCGTGTACGATATGTTAGATCACTGTTCTGAACTAACACTGGGTGGACTGGGGCGGTGAGAACTGAAGCTATGGTGAATAAGCAGTGGTTTTAATGGTCCAACGGACTCAACCTAGCGAGCTTCACATCGGCTAAAGACTTCGGTCTTGACGTCGCCAGAACATCATTCAATACCAGCTCTCTTGACGTCGTGAGAACGTCACCGTTTGCATTAGGCCTGCGGTTTGCGGATCGGTATTCTGGACCATCAGCATCGAGCCTACTTCACCGAATTAGTTTGCTGGGCCTTTAGGCTTTTAGCAGCCCACCTTGGGTAATTAGAAAATACCCATAACATCAGCTCCCCAGTTCTTAGGGCGTTATGCAGCCTGAGAGCTATGAACTGCGCTAGTAAAAACCATTTTGGCGGGATTCTCCACTTGACCTTTTTTCAAGAAACTGCTTAATGATTGGATTTTAGGTCTCGGATTGTCTTATTGGGGATCACCTACTTCGCTGTCTCCCCTTGTTCGAGGAATGCTGATTTTGCACCCCACGCCTTTGGCCCTATTCATTCACTCCGCCTTCTTTATACAAGCCCCTCTACTGATGTCGTGGCTCATTTTCCTGCCTTCGATCTGAAACCCGTGGGTGGTCATAGCTCACCTCAGCCTACCTATGACCGTCATGGCTAACTCTCACCCTTAAATCGGAAGGTTGAGCCATACCCTCATTCTCCCGAGCTCGCTGGGTCCGAGCTCTAGGTTGTCTATTTGAAGAGTGGATGGACCCCTCCTGAACCGGCACTTTACTCATCGTTCTCTACCCCACGATCGGGATTTCAGTTGTCCTCAGAGCTATCTGGATTTGGACTTGTGTCAGCACCCTTAAGGCGTGTGCTATCTGCGCCATCGTAGTTTTTAACATCTCCTAGTGCTAAGTTAAGGCCTGTATGTCATCCCCACTAGTAACATTTCACATGGGCTGACGAGTAGGGAGAGGCTGTATTACCTAGCTAGTCCTGTCCATACATGCATTCGAAGGTCCTGTACCTGTGCCTGCTAGCTGGGCGCGACGTCGTTGATCATTCTCTTCCATTCTCTCACTTATTGCATCAGAACTTCTTGTAGTTCTTCTTTTCGCCATGGTTGTTATAGACAAAAGACTGCAGTTGGACCCTCCTTCTAGCGCCAAAATGTTGACGTGATAAATTAGTCAACGAGATTCCTGTGAGTCGAATGTTGCAGTATATGCAAACTAAAAGTAAGAAACAAATTAAAAGTAGAAGAAAGAGGCGAAGGAAGAACAGGAAAACACAGATTTTTAAAATGGTTCGGCCTTTTAGAAATGTCTACATCCACTGTTCTCTCTATAATTTTATAGAGTAACTACAATGCTTTCTCTCGATGTTTCACTCTTGGTTTACACTGAAAATGACCCTCTATTTATAGAGGGGGATAATACAATTAAAAAGTAATTAAGCTGACAAATAATAAGGAAGTACATTTTCCAAGACTGACAATTTACAAAGTCAACTTTAACAGCTCTGGTCCCTGACATAACCCATACTTAGTTGGTGAGATTTTCTCAAATTACGTTGTCATTAGGTGAAGTAATCTTCCTTATTGTGTACGATACACCAGATCACTGTTCTGAATTGACACTGGGCAGACTGGGGCGATGAGAACTGAAGCTATGGAGAATAAGCAGTGGTGTTAATGGTCCAACGGACTCAACCTAACGAGCTTCACATCGGCTAAAGACTTCGGTCTTGACGTCGCCAGACCATCATTCAATACCAGCAATCTTGACATCGTGAGAACGTCATCATTTGCATTAGGCCTGCAGTTTGCGGATTGGTATTCTGGACCATCAGCATCGGGCCTACTTCACCGAATCAATTTGCTGGGCCTTTGGGCTTTTAGCAGCCCACCTCGAGTAATTAGAAAATACCCATAATAAAAGTCAATATATTTTTTTTCTTCCCTCTGTTCTTCCTTTTTAGTTGCAATGATACATAATACTATGCATCATTAGCTTTATTCATCCAATTCCATGATCTTCCTTAATCAGAAGTACATTTGTGATGTATTCAAACATTTTAATACTTTTAATATTTAGTTCTTAATTTTTTTTGACATTTTATTCTCTTCAGTCCAAATAAACTATCAATTGCTACTACTTGACAATAGGTTAATCGATGGATTTTGGGTCAACCATTAGAATAGCAAGTGGGTTTAAGTTTTCATTTTTAAACCCAATAAGCTAATGGGTGGATTTGGGTAAAGCATAATTTGACTTAACCCATTAATAATTCGACATATACTTGATTCGATGGATTTCGACTCATTGTCAGGTTTAAGTGCTACCTAGGATGCTACGTACTATGCACAAAAATGAAAAAGATACATAATTTAGTGTGTAGCGTGACCAGAGGGGCAGTGACTTATGGTAGCAAAAGGCTTGTCACATGAAGAAACACACAAGACAGTGTGTGTCATGACCACTAGTTGCGATAGCTGGTGGCGAGAAAGATGTTCTTGTGGACTAGTGAATTAAGGTCACGATAACCTGGTCGTAACAAGACTTTCCCTTCAGACAGAGTGTAGTGTGACCAAAACACATGATCCCAAGTAGTGGTGGTGGTGGCGATAGCCACTATTTCTAGAAAAAAAAAATTGGAAATTTAATTAAAGAGTTGTAGCTCTTTCGATATGGTTGGTTTAATTTGACACCTTCGTAGCAGAACATAACTTGTTTGTAAAGGTGTTCTGTGCATATAAATATTAATATTTCTCATATAAAAAACAATTAATTTTTTTCAGTAAAAATATCTACACTTACATTCTATTGAAAAGAGGAAAATAACTTTTAGTTCTATTGAATCTCAGTTTGCCACTAAAAAGCAACATAACAGATGGTTGAATCTTGGGGGTAAGCCATTTAAACAGATGTGGGTGCTATTATTTTCTCTAAAAATTAAATCAAACATTTAAAATGGTGTTGTTTTGGGTAGACATGACCACGTTTCGGTTCGGTTTCGGTTCCGATTCCGAACCGACGGTTCTGATTCTAAAAAAGCTAGAACCAGAACCTTAACCGAAATAAAACAATTCCGGTTCGGTTCTGAAACTGTCGGTTCTGTAACGATTCTGGTTTCGATTCCGATTCCGATTCTATAACGATTTCGGTTCCGGTTCTGGAACCTTTTTTTAAAACGATAATTTGAAATTTAAAAATTAATATTAAACTATATTTTAAAATAAAAAAAATAAATCTATACACAAAAAAAATAAAAAAAAATAAATCGAAAACTACTTTTATATTTTATAATAATGACTTCCCTTTTGATCATGTTGGACGGTTTAATTGGCCCTAACGGTTGGTTCTTGTTTTTTTTTTTATTTTTTATATTTATTTAAGAACCGGAACCGCCGGTTCAAGGCGATTCCGGTTCCACGGTTCTTTGAACCGACGGTTCCGATTCTTTTAGGGTCAGAACCAGAACCGAAACTGCTACAGTGACAGTTCCAGTGAACCAGAACCTTATGTTCTAGTTTCGGTGCGGTTCGAACCGAACCGTGGTCATGTCTAGTTCTGGGTGTTTTAAAAGAAAAAAAAAAAAAGAACAAAACACTATAAAAAATTATATTATAAAAAATGCAAATTCCCATGCACTACACGTGGAGTTGTCCTATGACCACTTGAGTGTTGTCTAGGCCTAGTTAGATGATTTGCCATCTAAGGCACCGAGGCTAGTTAGATGTTTTTTCTGGCAGCAAGTGGGTGTAGAGTGTTGGTGTCTTTCCTTAAAGTTTCATATGCTTGTGCATGTATATATTGGAGTAAAACATTGTGGTGATTTTCCTGATGAGGGGACTGATTATTTGTGGTTTTATGTCATCAGGTAGCAGAAAAGATGACATTGATTGAGCAATACAAAATGGAAAGAGCAAGGCAGCTGAAGGTACATGACTTGAAAATTGCATGATTTTGAGGTGATTTTTCTTTTATATTTTTATTAACATGTAATCTTCACTCTGGCCTCCTGTTTCGTAGATGGAAGAAAAGGAAGAAATAAGAAGGTTGAGGAGGGAACTGATTCCGAAAGCACAGCCCATGCTCTATTTTGACAAGCGCCTTTCATTTCCAAAAGGTAGGATATTAATTGTGGTTTTATTTGTTCTTCCTTAAAAGGTAGCATTTTGATGACATTCTAGTAGCTAAAATCGGTTTGCTCATGAACTTGATGCTAGTACTTGAATTTATTGGCATTCTAAATTTCTAGTACTAGAAAATGGCTTTTTATATTATTTTGTTTTTGGTTCAGGTTTAGAATATTGTAACATTTATTTCTGCACCAACTCAAGGACGGTGGAATGGAATCAAATATACTTCTTGATATCTTCGAGAAACTACAAGAGTGATAGTTGTATATTTTTCTGGGAAAGAATACTCTTTATTGTTGGGCATGTGCACTGCACTCTTTTTTTCTCTTGACTAAGTTTTTTGATTATGTCCAAAATATTACATTCGGCTAAACAGTTTTCATAATATAATTTTAAGGTATCGATCCCACAGAGAAATGAATAACAAGAAGAATTCAAAACGGTAAAAGAAATAAAATAAAATAATGAACAATAAATAATAGAGAAATATTAAAAGGATAATTATTTGAGAGTGTTCAATTCGAGAATGAAAGAAACAAACTAAAAAGAAAACTAACTAATAATAACCAATAGAGAAAATAGTAAGGCTTTGAGGATCACTTAATTGTTTAATTTTCTGTTATCAAGTTTGATTTCAAATTTTTACTCAACTGCATGTTTCACATCCCAAATAGACAATTGGAAAATAAGGATTTGAAGATCAAATAAAAACACCAATAAAATTTTGCAAAACTCTTTCAATTTAATAACAATCTCGAATATAACTTATAAGTTATCTAAGAACGACAATATATCAAATTGACAATACTGTAGTCGAAAATTAACTTATAAATTTATCAATTCAGAAAATATATTTTTAATATGAACCACATGGGAAAAAAAAAACTTGACTAAATTTATATGAAACTGCAAAATATAATTTCTGAATCAAAACTTCAAAAATGAGTTTAACATAGACATTGAAGAACTTGAATAGAAACAAACTTGAATAACAATAATCTTACAATTAAGATCACCCCTCAGCCTCACTCTAATTTTAGCCTAACTTGCTCATTATTTCACAAATTCTACAGAAAAAATGTGAAAATAAAATAGTAAGATTTTTTCTCTCAAAGACTTTGATATTTCTTTATCTGAACTGGATGCCTTTGTTGTGCTGCCAAACACCCTATTTATAGAAGCAAAAAGTCTCTCCATAAAATCTTCACTTCACTGAAAAAAGAAGGCTTTCAAAATTCAAATTCAAAGAAACACAATTTGCTCAAAATCTTCTCATCTTGTTCACCAATTTGTCTCAATCCATCACCATAAGTCACTACTACTTCCAAAATTTGAGAGACAAATAAAATTTCAATTCATCTCCACAAATCACTCCATCAATCATATTTCATCCAACTTTTCTTTCAAATTTTGAAAGTCAAATTTTATCCTCCATCATCTCCACAAATTGCTTGATCATTTTGAATTTAAAAATCAAATCTAGTGAGAGTGTATGAGCCATGAAGCTTAGGAATAGAGAAATTTTGGGTCTGATCATGCTTATGTTTAACTGCTGAACCTTGGTAATATTTAGACTTTGTGCACTTGAGCTGAAGTTCTTTGAATTGGGCTTCTTGATTTTATTTCTGAAAAACACCACAAACCCAAAATAAGTTCTCATAAATTATGTCAAAATTATCAATTTTATGAGCATAAAAATACATTAAATCAAATGACCAAATCAAATGCATTCGTAAAAATAATAAAATAAAAATGTTCAATTAAATAACACATTTTGACAA
Source organism: Dimocarpus longan (assembly GCA_022984855.1). Taxonomy (NCBI): domain Eukaryota; kingdom Viridiplantae; phylum Streptophyta; class Magnoliopsida; order Sapindales; family Sapindaceae; genus Dimocarpus; species Dimocarpus longan. Next base: position 32,792,298 of record CM041014.1, on the reverse strand, counting down.
ATGCAATCAATTAAAATTGTATTTTTAGGCTCTAATCATTTTTGTCCCACTAGGCTATACTAGTAAGATTTTTAATGAGGGTTCTGGACACAAATCCTATAAAAATAACGTACTTTTTTTTTCTCTTTAATATAATTTTTTCCCATAGAATTTTTTCTTAATAAAGTTTTTAACTAAGCATATTCTTTGCACGATAGACATCCAAGTAGAAGTGTTATGAAACAATTATATATGGATGCCACCACCCTTTGGGTATTTCATAACTTACACTTAAGGTTATCATTATCTCTCAATAATTCTCCTCTTAACAGTGTCGTAATATTGTGTAACTTGTGTCTTTTCCTATTATCTCTATTTATGGTTCTTAACCTATAAATAGATGGTGCATGAGTATGTATTGTGATACGATTCAACAAATGAATAAAAGAATAGAAAGTTACTCTCCTCTTTATAATTTTAGTTAGTGTTCTAAATTCATTTTTAGACTTTATTTTATAACTGTTGATGTGGTTTTTCAGTCAACCCAATTATTCAAGTCCAATATATGCGAAACAGCAACAAACACCACAAAAGAAAAGAAAGAGGCTAAGAATAAAAACAACTCACACAATTTTTACATGGTTCGACTGTAAATAGGCTTACACCCACGACTGTCATTCTCTATTTCTGCAGACTAACAGTATATTATTTTTTTCTTGTCCTTTACAATGATTCGCACCCTTATTTATTATGAGGGGTGATATAGTTTTAGTAAATTTGAATTACATATAGATGAGGTAAAAAATAATTTACATTAATTATGATAATTATGACACCAAGATCCTCTCCACAGATTCCGAGAATCTTGGTATTTAATTTGCCTCAAAATAGGAAAATTGACTCCTTCTCAAATCAGACTGCTTCAGGCTTCTAGAAGATCAACTGAACTAGTCATAGCGAGCTCATAAACTAACAGGATATTCTGGGGAGTTAATATGCGAGCAAATACACGAGCAACCCACGTAGGAGCAGATGAACGAGCAGATGCTATCATAGACATGCTGTCTGAGGTGATAAACAAGATGTTAGTCATTGTGAACTTGCTGAATAATGGTCTGTGGGCTCAAAACTCATCACACTGGTAGACGGTCTCAAAGCACGGGTTGATAAAGGACAGCGAATTCTTTACACCGACTAGATCTAATAATGAGCTCATAAGACGACCAGATTATCGGGCTTGCTGGGCCTCTAACTGTTGGGCTTAGATACAATAGCTTAAGCCCCTACGATATCATTTTGACTTTTGGACCCCCTTGGCTTACATCCATTTAAGCTGATGTACTAGGCCTAAACAGCCCATTTCCCAAGTCACTAAAATGTACACAACACAAGCCCCCTAGCTCTCAATGTGTTTTACAGAATAGGAGTTACGAGCTCGCTGATAAAAAAGCTTTGGCGGGACTTGTTACATAGCCTTTTTAAATTATGCTTTATTTTCTTTCCACGTGACATTTCTCTATGCATCATTACATTGCACATCTCGTGTAGTGCGCATTTAATGCACACGCCTCTCAATTGACTACGCATAATAACAAAATCCCGAGACTAATAGATCAAGGGTGGTTACACAATTTCTAGATCTAATGGACAAGGCTTAGAGTTTAACAGTTGTATATAAAAGTAGTGACGCTTCACTTTTCCTCTTTACCTGTCACTTTAAAAAATAAACGCCCTTTGGTCTTTCAAGTTTCTCTTGATTTTCTTCCCCATTTGTCGCCGTCGCCACCGCTCAATGTTCTTCAACGTTCTCCTTTGAAAATTTCCAGATTCTATTGCATTCAAGGTGAGTTTTCATACCTGTCTTCAGTTTTCGTCGTTCTGCTTGGCATGCACTACGTTTTTTGGTTTTTATGAATACGGTTCCTGTTACTGTTTGAATATTGCGTGACTTGTTCGCATTATTTTCCTGAGAAAGTATGAAAAACTTGAGAAAACCGACTATTTGATCATGCTTGCATACTGTTGCTTATTTGCAGTCAGACTTTGGAATGCTTGTAGGAAGTAAGAATGAGTCTGAAATCTAGCTGTTAGCATTCTGTAGTTTTAGAAACTTGACGGACTCACCCTTAGAGCCTCCTTGTTCTCAATAGATCCCCTAAGCACACGACTTGATACTTAGGAGAATAGACTTAGGAAAACTCTTAGACTTTTAGGCTCGGTCTGTTATTAGCGACCTAATCATTTTCCTTCCTTTGTAGATGTCAAGTCGTGGGCATCGCAACCATTAAATAGAAGATGCTGATGAGGATTTTAAAGATCTACCTGAGCAGCAAGTTAGAGATACCCAAGGCTCGACCTCTTTAAGAGGTGAAGTCGCACCAGGGCGAAACAATTCTCCTGCTCGTGAACCCATTTTTTTTTTTATCATAGATCTTCCGTTAGCCTCCGTGAGCTTATCTCAATAACCGAGGAATTTGATTTCCCCTCAGAATGTCGTGCAATGGTGTTGACCATTCATGATCACGCAGCTCACCCTCCTCCAAGGTTTGTTGCGATCAGCCGCCAACATATTGAATCAAGCTTTAGGTTTCCAGTTACTTGTTATCTCCTTGACCTTTTAAATGATCTTTCTATAACTCTTTTCCAACTTACTCCCAATTCTTATGCCCAATTAACTTCCTTAGTTGCTGTCTTTGTCAAAAACAAACTTCTACTACCGACCCCAAACATGATCTAACACCTTTTTCTATTTTAAACCACTACAAGTTCCAAGGAAGAGAAGCAGGATGGGTTTTATTACATCGCAGCCCATAACTCCCCTTTCAAAATGTTCTTACTTGAAACGACGGGCAAGTCAAATATGGGTGACTATAAGACCCGTTGGTTTTATGTATCTTGCCTGTCTCTTTCAGGCCTTAACAATTTTGCATTTCCTCTTTATTTTGGTGAGCATATTTCCAGCTCGTTGCTTTATAAGCTTGTTCTTTTCCTTCTTTAACTAATTTTTATTTTATCTTGCAGACGTCACAAAGAGTTCAATCGAGCTTTCAGACGGCGAGGTAAAGGTGTTACAAAGGTTCTCCAAAGTCAAGAGCCCGCTAGACGATCAGTTTCCAAGTGATTACTTCTTACGAGAATACGGGCTCGCACTTCAGATCGGTAGCAAGTGCCTTAGTCTCAACTGCGATCTCAGGGTTCGTGGAAAAATGGAAGTCTCTTCTATTGTCCAAGGGTTTAAAGAAGGGAAATCGAACTCATCCAAGAGAAAACTTGCCATAATAGTAGAGCTTAAAATGAAAACACCACCACCTTCTCTAAGACCAGATCCTGAAGTTTGAATAATGGACTCCGCTGAGCCCCCTCTTTCTTAACTTAAAGGGCCTAGTCAATTTGCTGGAGGCCTAGGCTCGTAAACTATCCCAACAGCTACCATGAGGTCATCTTCTCAACCAAAAGCTATAGCAACCTCACCAAAACAAGGTGTGAGGTATAAGTCCGTGAGGAATAAAACAACGGGCAGAGGTGTTATCTCAAGGGGAGAGTCCCTTGGTCAAGCAATTTTAACCCCAGGTAGTTCATCAGCTCAGTGACCCGGGACTGCAGATAAGGGTAAAGGGATCGCAGAGCCTCCACCCAAATGCCAAAAATCCAAAAGAAAAGAGCCCGTTGCTGAGGAGGGCAATAAAGAGCCAACTGAAGGCTTTGATGTAGGGGTCTACTACAGCGATCCCCTAGATTATGCATCGTAATTTTTTGGGCCCAAAAAATCGACCCTTTACGATGATGACATAAGCGGTGACATGCTGATCAGTTATATTAGTCGTTATAATCTGTTGGTGAGTTCGTCGAATTTTTCTTTTCTCTTCACCCTTTTTGTTTTTATTTAGCACTAACGTTTCTATGTCTCAGGCTTCCATGGACTTAATGAAGCTATTCAGACAGATACCTAATTACGCAGAGAAGAGAGCTTCAAATCAGGCCATCATAAAAATACTCGAGGGGGACAAAAAGAAGCTTGAGGGCCAGTTGAATTTCTCACAAGGGGAAATTAAGAAGGTGAAGAAGGCCGCTCTCGAGCTCCAAGAGCAAAAGGTTAAAGCTGGAAAAACTTTACAACTTCGAGAAAATACAATCACCTCGCTCCAAGGCTAGTTTGACAAGGCCACAAAAGAGATCAAGAAACTGACGCAAGAGGCAATCTCTCATCAAAAGTGAGCAGACTATGTCGAGAAGAAGTTCAAGTTAGTATTGCGAGATGCAGATGCCTTGAAGGAAAAGCTCGCCCCGGACTCAGGAAGAAGTTAGGCAAGCTGAAGCTCGTGTTGAGCAAGCTCGCAAGGACGCCACCTTAAAGACGAAGAGTTCATTTCTGGACACACTATGGAAACATCACCCAGAATTGGACGTCTCGTTCTTTAGAAAGAACGCGGTTGAGGAAGTAAAGAAATATACGGCTCGCGCTGCCAAGGTCACTCAACAAAGAGTTACTTTTCTGGCTTCTTAAAAGAGCCCAACTCCTTCAATAACTCAACCTGCAATTCCTCGAGTTGATGCTCCCCCAGCTTCTTCCAAAGGCCTGACTCTTACAAAGGCTCAAGGCACAACCTCATCAGCCCCCTCTTCGAGCAACATTCCCTCATCTTAATGAGGACTTTCTCCAAGCTCTTTCTAACAGATAGCCCCAGGGGCAAAACTTGCAGCCCCACAGAAAACCCTTAGTGACCAAGACTTGCGGAAGACCCCTACCAATTCCTCGCAAAGTCCTTAGGTCTTAGATTTCTTTATAATTGTTTTCAAACATTTATGACTTTGTGATGTATTTGCTCCTTCTAAGCGAGGTCGGAACTATACGCGATTGTCTCCTTACTACTTTGTTTTTTAATTGGTTTGCTTTGTCTTTCTATATTCCGTATGTTTCATCAAGCAATAAATGCCATAACAATTTGTAGCCACTTAACATAATGGACTTCAGATAGTGAATTAGATCATGAATACTACCTAGACAGGCTAGCTTAGTTGTAATTTCAAGTGCCCACAGGTCGCAAAACGATTAGCTCAGATGCGTCTTCCAAGGCTTTCAATCATGAGCTCACAGGCAATATGACTACCTTCCAAAGCTTGTTGGCTCACAGGTTGTACATATACCTTCTAGAGCACTCAGATCAAGGTTCACAGGTTATGAGTGTATCTTCTAGAGCTTGTATGCTTATAAACGACACTGGTACCTTCCAGAACATTGAATAAAGGTCCACAAATCGGGAGTGCACCTTTCAGAGTTTATATGCTCATAAGCAGCACCAGCATCTTCCAAGACATTTAAATAAGAATCCACAAGTCACGAGTGCACCTTCTAGAGTTTATACGCTCACAGACAGCACTGGTGCCTTCCAAGACTTATTAATTTCAACCCACAGATAACAATTGCACCTTCTAGAGTATGGTCAAATACAAATGCGAAAACATTTAATGCTAATGCACATTTGTCAAAGTATTCTAAAAAAAGCATGAGTTTTTGACACTAACCCATGCTTAGTAGCTGATAAAGTCATGCTGCCACATATCTGAAAAGGTTGGCTGTGCAAGTCACGCTACTCCACGAGCTAGCTCTGTTCTAGGCGAGCTGGAACTTGTTAGGTGCTGAGTAGTTAGCGACCTGATCTCAGCGAACTGGGCTGAAGGCTCTTATATTAATGAGCTGGTCACTAGTAAACTGGAGCGTGTAACCATGGACTGCTTGTCTTACACGAGCTTGCCATTGCAAGCATGATGCTTCTATGTACGCGAGCTGCTTGTCCAGTGTTCTGATGGGTCGCTTCAGTGAGCTGGCACTAGACAAGTTAGGCTCTTGTCTGTTGGGCCAGTTTCATTAGGCTTTTGGGCTTTTATCAGCCCATTTGGCATAGACCAAGAAAACACACACAACAATAACAAAGAGGTGAAACAAAAAAAAAAAAAAAAAACATGAATTTGAAAGAAAAAATTGGTTTAACAAACATTTTTACAAACAATTTAGATGCAGTTGTATATATTGGTCCTTATTAATAATTTTATTAAGGGTTAATTTTATAGTATAATATTTTAATAAATATTGGGTGTATAAATAATTTTTATGGGTGGCAATATCGCATCCTAGTTAAATTTATACCCAACGATAGAAATAGTCCCAATATTGTCCATACCTTTTATAGTTATAGTACATCTTTTTGAGTGATATTAATGTGGGGACTCGGATTCCTTTGTATGGTTTTCTTGTTCTAGACAAGTTCTTATACTTGTGTGTGTTTAATTGGTGAAATGTTCTGATATGGCTGGACCAAGTGAGATATGGTTTTATATGCTGAATATTTGGTTTTGCTGTATACTATTCGCTTATCTTTTGGACTATAATGCGAAGTTATGAGGTGGCTGCAAGATGCTTGTTCCTCAATAAACTCTTAGATTTTTATTTTCAAGTTTCTTTGTAGAAATAGAAACCTTTCGCCATAAGAACTGTCAAGTGGAAAAGTTGACAATTTAATTACAAGATGCTTTATGTTTGTCTTCCCTTTTTGGTTAACTATCATCTATCCACGGTTCTAGTTAGACAATTCTAAATAGAGTAGAATATCAACTAATTTATAAGCCAAAGATTTGTTGGTCAGTCACATTCTATGAAACTAAGAATTGGTGGTTTTGACAATGAAAAGCTGCCAAGTGAAAGGACAAACAAAATGATTATGGAAAGCTATATGCAATTTCCCGTTAAACAAAGAATAAAATTGTTCTTGATGGAGATTGTTGTGACTTATGATAGCTTAACTGCTTATTTTAGATGTGGTTAATTACACTAACAAAAGGCTCCAGCTTACCATGCTATTGTCTTGATTGTTTATAAATTTATTAAATCTGTAGCCTTCTATCTTTCTGAATTACCTTGTGGGTTTATGATAGGATGAATCTTGAAGCAGTAGAGATGGCAGATATAACTAGTTTCAAAATGCTTTTTGTAGGAAATGACATCTCCACATGAAAAGCTTCATTACTGGCTGAGAAGCTTGGCCAACAAAATACATTACATATTAGGATTTTGGTAAATTACAGATATGACCTGATAACAGTTTTATTGTTACCTTTACATTTTTTATCAAAACGCTAGTTCTGTATTGCCAGAGTTAAGAAAATGTATTGCAAGAATGTAGGCATTATTGGAGAAAATATAAATATATAGTAGTGATGACAATTACATGTAAACGTTCCTAGATATTAACAATACTTCTGATGCTGCATCACTTCAAAAAAAAAAATCAACATTTGATTTTCTTAATGCAGGTTTTATATTTATATAGCAGAGGTTTTCCATGCTTTGCAGTAACACCATATGTTTGGAGTTGTTTATTTATGGTGACCTGAAGCTAGAAAATGTTCTTGTGAGGGAAGTTAGATCCATCTTGCTCATTGAACTAGGATGGGCTAAAAATTCTTTTTTTTTTTTTTTTTTAATTTAATATTTATAAATATATTTCAAATTTTAATATGATTTAAATACTTAATATGGGAGGAGGCAACACCTACTTAAAAAAAAAAAAGGCTTTTGCTTTTGTTCTTGATGCAGCTGGTATCTATTCGTGGAGGAGTCTCGCTGGCATCATCACCGCCTATTGGTCTCCTCGAACTGAGATGGGTTGTCTCATTGAAGCAATAGACCAGCCATGGAGGTTGGCTGGTCATGGTTTGTCAGGTCTATGGTTGGTCCTATTTCAAAGTTATATATATATATATATTGTGCATAAATTTTATTTTTAAAAGAGAAAAATTCAAATCTAGTTGAGAAATGTATGTTGAGAAATATACCTTTGGGTTGGGCTTTTAGTTAGGTAAAGGTTGGACTAAAATTTCTAAACCGGATTACTTAATTCTAGAGTTGCTATTAAACATTCCGATAGCATTAATTTAGTACTGTCTAGTCTATTAGTCTCCTCATGTATGGTCTAACAAACTTGACTTGAATGCTCCTCATCTTTAAGTTCATTGGGATCTGATTTTATCCTGAGTATGCATTCATGAAACTGAGGAGCTCGTGACCAGCAATTGCATCCATGAGCTAGTCAATCCTAGGCAGTGGGAAGCTATCATTTGGGCAGGCTTTGTTTAGGTCAGGGAAATCAATGTAAGTCCTCCATTTCCCGTTTTTCTTCTTGACCAAAATGGGATTAGTGACCCAGGTCGGGTAGCGAGCTCCACAGATGAATTTGTTCACCAAAAGTTTGTCTACCTCCTCATTCAGGGCGACATAATGCTCGTGGGTCATAGGCCTCCTTTTTTGGCGAATTGGCTTACTGTGAGGGTTTATGCTTAGCTTGTGTGTCATTATCTTCGGGTCAATTCCCACCATATCTTCATGATTCCAGGCGAAGACATCTAAATTCGCCTTAAGAAAAGCAGTTAGCTGGGCTTTTATTTCTAGTGCTAGACTCTTTCCCAGCTTGAGGCACCTCTCGGCATCTGTCTTGCTAACCTGTACGTCCTCCAGCTCCTCTACTAGACCTGTAGTCTTATATGTATCAACCTCCCTAGGGTCCAGGTCATTACTCACCCTTGAAGTGCTAACAGTCCGCAGCTCGTCTCTTGAGACCACATTTACCTTTTTCCCTCTAGCTCCCATTTTACTACGTCTTCATAGCAACGACGAGCTAGATGTTGCTCGCTTCTCACACATTCTATTCTATTGGGAGTTGGAAACTTCACCGTAAGGGTTCTGGTTAAGGTGATCATATCTAGGTCATTCATTGCGGGTTTTCTTGACACTACGTTGTATGTAGAGGGAGAATCTATGATCAGGATGTTCGCAAGCACAGTTGACTGGTGATCTCCATCTCTAAGAGTTAGGGGTAGTCTAATCTGCCCAATGAGAGTGACTGCATCTCCAGTAAAACCATACAAAGGTTCAGGGGAAGGCTTCAGATGTTCAATTCCAATCCCCATCTAGTCATAGCATCCCTTATACATCACATTGATCGAGCTTCTGGTGTCAATAGTTATTCTTCTCACTTTTTCATTCCCGATGTGATCTTAAATCACCAAGGCATCGTTATGGGGCTAATGAACACCTCTGACATTTTCTTCTGTAAAAACCATCTCCTCAAATGCCATCGTTGCCTTCTTGGCAAGTTCTTCCAATTCAGTTTGACCTGCAAGCTGTATGTGATTGGCTTCGCGCACGTAGCGCTCATGCGATCTATTTGATTTCCCTGCTATACGAGGACCTCCATGGATAGTGAAAATTTTCCTCACAGCGGGTGCATGTTCTTGATCTGGGGCGTGCTGGGTTGGCTGTTGTTTTTGTTGAGGGCGCCGTTGTTGGGGTGGCCACCCTGCAGGTCATACAATATATTCTCTCAAGCTACCTTTTCTGATTAAGCCTTCTATGGCGTCTTTCAATGTCTTGCACTTGAAGGTGTTGTGCTTTGCCTCATTGTGATAGGTACAAAACTTATTTTTGTTCCTGTATTCTTCAAGGGTCTGAATTGGAATAGGTCTCTCAAAGTTCTCTCTATTCATTTCTGTTGCAAAGATTCTTTCTCGAGTGTCCGATAGAATGTTGTAGCTCTTATAACGGCCTTGAAGCCAAGGTCACTCACGCCTCTGGTCGTTCCACGGCCCAGGCCCATTTCTAGCATTCTTTGCAATCTGATTATTTTTTCTCTAGCCCTCTTGGCTATTTCCTCCGTTGCTCTTTTTCTTGCTCTGGTTAGAGCTGTCATCTTCATCTTTTTGATTATTTGCCTTCTTTGGGCCAAAGGCTTCCTCCCACCTTATTTTCTTGGCGGCCTGCTTATAAAATTTCCCTAAGTCCTTTATTGGGGATTTGTATACACTCTCATACAGCTTCCCGTCTTTTCTCAATTTTGCCAAGATAGCTGTTAGAATCCCTTCATCTGTAGGGATCTCCACATTGTTCACCTCGTGCCTGAACCTGATAATATAGTCCTTCAATTACTCATAAGGACATTGGAAGATAGTGGTGAGGTGACAGGGTGGAGCGAGCTACCTTTTTAGCATCTTCTACTGGTTGACAAATTTTTGCTGACATTTCTCCCAATTGTTAATACTGCGAGGTGGGAGCTTCTGAACCGTGTCCGTGGAATATCTCCAAGCGTTGCTAGGAAAACACGGCACTTGACCAGCGAACTAGTGGTCTGCAAATCCATTTAAATATTGAATGCATCGAGGTGGTCATAAGGATTAGTGTCCCTATTATACTGTGGGATGTTAGAGACCTTAAACCTGGGGGGGAATGACTCTAGTTCGATTTCTGAGGTAAATGGAGTCCTTGTCCATATTGACCCCATTGTTCCTGAGCTCCAGGTCATGCTTCCAACTGCTGGACCCTTTGAAGGAGCTCCTCAACGAGTGGATCCTGCGCTTCAGATCGTCAGATAGTAGATTGTCTACTTTGTTTGCTTTCCATATCAAGAGAATATCGGTCTTACACCCCGTGCCTTCTCCCATATTCGAGCTGGTTCGTACTCTTAGTCAAACCTATTTGATCCATCTTCTCTACGCGAGTCTCCATGTCAATGTCACCGCTTATTCTCATCCCTAGCTGAAACTGGCACATGTCCATGGCTCGCCTCAACTTGTTGATGTCCATCCTGACTCACCCTCACCCTTAATCCTGAAGGATGAGTCGCATCTTCATCATCGCGAGCTCGCTGAATCTAAGCTCTGGATTGCACGCTAAAGGAATGGACCAATCCTTCTTGTGTTGGCATTTCCCTAATAACTCTCCCTTTTGGGGCCGAGACCTCAACATGCTGTCACTGCTGAACATCTCTAATTGTAGCGATCTCAATTGGTCTCTGAGCGACTTGAATCTAAGCTTGTATCAACGCCCTAACAGCATCTGCTAGCTGCATCATAGTATTCTCCAATACCTTATAGCATTGCTGCAAAACCTGCATGGCCTCTTCTCCAACGACATTAAGTACAGATTGATGAGAAGGAAGATGAGGCATACCTTGAGCATCTTTAACCATAGGTGCGTTAGAAGTTCTTGCCCCTATGTTAGCTGGTCCTCCAATGGGTAAGACATCTCGCTGTTGGTCTAAGTTATCGAGCTAGTCAGCAACCGCATCAAAACTCCTAGTGGTTCTTCCTCTAGCCATGAAGTCTAGTATATGAGCTCTGAAAATCAAGAATGAAGATGATGAAATTGCAGTTTAGGCCTTCCTTCTAGCGTCAAAATGTGGACGTCGGGATTCAGTCGACCAGGTTCTTGAAGCCCAAACTACAAGTGGAGTTAGATAGTAGAGAAAAAGACGTGAGGGAAGAGGAAAAAGCACTGTAGCAATCAGATTTTTATGTGGTTCGACCCAAAAACTAGCCTACGTCCACGACTATTCACTAGCTATTTCGACAGAGTAACAGTATATGTATTAGTTGTCTCCCTTTACAATGAGTTTTCAGTCTTTATTATAGATGAAAAGGCTACCGAATGTTTCAATAAGACAAAAGTGAAATTACGATAAATTACATTTTCAAGACTGTCATTTGTTAGGTCATCTTTATCAAAGTATGGTCATTTTCTGTCAAAATATGGTTTAGACGCTAACCCCATACTGGTTAGGTGAGATTTTCTTTAAATCAGGCTGTTATCTCTGATAGAATTAGCGTGTACGATATGTTTTGCTGAATTTTGTCTGACAATTCTGACAATAAAAAACCCGCGATCTGAGAGCTGAAATAGCAGAGAGCTTGTTTCCACGAGCTGGAATATCCGAGGTCTGACTATGAGCTTGCCTATACGGTTTGAGCATGTGGAGAGTTATGAACCTGAGTTCACGAGCTGATTGCCTGATGAGCTAGACATTTGGCGAGCTGAACCCTTAGCGAGCTGGGCCTTAGTTAGTTGGATAATTTTATTGAATCAGTCTTGGGTTTTTACCAACCCATTTAGGTAATCTTAGAAATACCCATAACACAATTGAAACTAATTAACAAGCTTATAACACTCCTAAGTTAGATGGGTGGATGCATGTGAAGATCAATATATACATACAAATGAAAGGAAGGTGGCGAAATGTTGATGGTTCTTGAAAATTCTTATGTTGGACTTGTCCAGTGTATGTAGTGCAGGGCAGACAAACGGAAAAGGTTCCAGTTTTATGTCAATCTCGTGTCTCATGAGGTGGAAAGATGTGCTTAATGTCCAAGAGGTTGCAAGATTGCTCTTCCATGTTCTAGAATTGTTTCGATATTTATTAATTAAAGACGGTGAATTTCTTTTCTCCTTAAAGCAAAAGTGAGTAACATGGTTCCATATAATTTTGGTGTCAATTTGTACAGACATCGACAATCATGTAATATAGGAAACTAAAATATAATGGTTGTTCTTTTTTTTTTTTTTTTTTTATGCTAATACCCAGGTGCTGGGAAACAACATAACAACAGAAACCAAGAAGCAGACCACACTTGAGTTGAGTTTGTATTGTACGCCATGGCTGCGAGGTTATGAGCTAAATCATTCATGTCTCTTGAAATGGTTTGCGAAGTTTGAACCCCAACCTCCCCTGCAAGTGATCTAATGTCATCCACAATACAACCCACCTCATTCTTCCAGCTGGACAGAGAGGAAGCTGCTGCAGCAACATTGCTTGCATCAACTTCAACCTAAATTCCAAATAACTGCAACTGTTTTGCCATCATCAGCCCTTCCCGCAGAGCCAGAAACTCTCCAGTCTCTAGAGAAAACCTTCGCCTAATTGGTTTGGACAATGAATCAACAATTCTGCTGGACTGATCACATATTACAGCCCTTAATCCACAATGATTCCCACAAGGCTTCACTGCTGCATCTGTGCATAATCTGAGTTTTCCAGAATGAGAGGGTAATACATTAGAGCTATAAACATTTGCACTACTCTGAATTTGGTGGTGGGTGAAATGATCATCTGAGGCCGAGAAGAGTGTGACCTGTTGTGAAGATCTTGATTCATTGTATTCGTGCAGCAACATTAAAGACCATTCCAAAAGCTCTGTAGGTTTTCTAACTCTACCTTGGTGAAGAGCATTATTCCTGTCGAACCATACTGCCCAAGAAATCATGCAAATTTTCTCCATGTTCTTCTTGGATTCTACTCTGTGTAACTTGTCTAAGATTTCTGGCACTGGAAAATTTTCCATTTCCATCAAGTGGTGTCCAAAACCTAATAACTCCCCAGTTGCAGCAGTTGACTCACACCAGAAAAAAGCATGCTGAATGGTCTTCTTTTCCTCTCTCTGTGCAGAAACTACTGTTAGAATTATGAAGCCTGAAAGAATTCGAATTCCAGAAAAATTCGGATTCAAAAATAGATCAAACTTTATCTGTCTCGAAAGTATATCAAACGAAGTCCGTTTTAAGCGAATAAGATATCTTTGGAAAGCTTATTTCGATAGGAATCAAATGCCACAAAAATCGTAGCCAAAATATGTCTCACGCGCCCCAACAACGTCCGGTGGTCAGTTTTACACGGATTCTTCTTTCTTTAAGGTTTTTGAGTCCGAATCAGTTGTGGGTTGTTCCTATCCTATAAATACACATGTTGAACGTCTTATAGGTGTGATTATATGATGTATTAAGGGTCTCTAAGGGTTTAGACTTAGATTGACAAGTTTAGGAAGGTGTGAGAGATTTGTGAGGGAGAAATTCGTGATTGAGAGTGAGAGAGACAAAAGTGTGAGTTTGTAATCATCAATTTGATAGTGGAAGAAGTGCTGGTGCACTCCGTGGACGTAGGGAATTTCCTGAACCACGTAAAATTCTTGTGTCTCTTTTATTTATTTATTTGGTGTGTGTTTGATTATGTTTTACGACTTTCTTCTTCTTCTTTCTTTCTGGGTTTATTTCCCAACAACTGGTATCAGAGCCTGGTTCGTTAGTAGTTGGTTTTGTCGTTTGAGTGGAAGAATATGGATTCAGAGAAAGACCATTACAAGGTTGAAAAGTTCGATGGGACGAACTTTAGTTTCTGGAAGATGCAGATGGAGGATTACCTATACCAGAAAGATTTGTACTTGCCGCTCAAAGAAAAGCCAGCATACATGAAAGATGAAGATTGGAAAGTTTTAGATCGTAAAGCCCTAGGTGCGATTCGATTGAGTCTATTGAGATCGGTAGCCTTTAATGTGAAGAATCAAGACACGACAGCGTCTCTCATGAAAGCCTTATCAAATCTCTATGAACAACCTTCTGCGGCAAATAAGGTACATCTGATAAAGAAACTCTTTTCTCTTCGAATGTTAGAAAACAAAAACTTCAAAGAACTCCTGAATGCGTTTAATGAGATTACGGATCAACTAACGTCCGTAAAGATCGAGTTTGATGATGAAGTACAAGCCCTACTCATCCTCGGTCAGTTGCCTGAAAGTTGGAAGGGTACCGTCCAATCAATCAGTGGTGCGTTTGGAAAAGAAAAATTGAAGTTTTCAGAAGTTGTGGATATGATCATGACTGAAGAGATTCGTAGGCGTGAAGATGAGTTTTTTAATTCAAATTCAGCCTTGAATATGGAGAGTAGAGGAAGAAGCAATACTAGAGGTGGGCAATGTGGTAGATCCAAGTCAAGGCGTGGTAGGTCTAAATCAAGGAGCCGTCAGAACAATTCACATAGTGGTAAGAAAGACATCGAGTGTTGGAATTGTCACAAGATGGGGTATTACCGATCAGAGTGTAAAGCTCCAAAGAAAGAAAGTGATGGTCAGACTAGTGCAAACTATGTTTCGGAAGGCTCGGATGATGCTTTAATTTGCTCTTTAGAAAGCAATACTGAATCATGGATATTAGACTCAGGAGCGTCGTTTCATGCTACCTCTAGAAAGGAATTCTTTAAAGAATATGTTGCAAGCAACCTGGGTAAGGTTTATCTTGGTAATGATAAGGCATGCGACATCGTAGGTGAAGGAAAGGTGGAGATTAACCTAAATGGATCTATTTGGAAATTGGATAATGTAAGGCATGTACCTAGTTTGAAGAAAAATCTGATTTCAATTGGGCAGTTGGCAACACAAGGTTATGTGACAACTTTTTCATAAGATGCGTGGAAGATTTCGAAAGGAGCTATGATTATTGCCAGAGGAAAGAAGATTGGAACTCTCTATACAACCACAGATGGACGTGGTTTATTTGCTGTAGCTGAAAGTAGAGGTGATCCAAACCTATGGCATCAGAGACTTGGGCATATAAGTGCTAAGGGATTGCGAGTCATGCATTCTAATGGCAAGTTGTCAGATTTGAAATCGATTGACCTAGACATGTGTGAAAGTTGTGTTTTTGGAAAGCAAAAAAAGGTGAGCTTTAAGAAAGCTGGGAGAACTCCAAAGACAACGAAATTGGAGTTAGTGCACGCAGATGTTTGGGGACCTGCACCAGTTTCCTCAGTTGGCGAAAAATATTATTTGTCACTTTCATAGATGATCACTCAAGGAAGGTTTGGGTTTATTTTCTGAGGCAGAAATCTGAGGTGTTTGAATCTTTCAAGAAATGGAAAGCTATGGTTGAGAATGAAACCGGTTTGAAGATCAAGAAGTTGCGATCCGATAATGGTGGTGAGTATGAAGATTCTCAGTTCAAAAAGTTCTGCTTCGAGAGTGGGATTCGTCTCGAGAGGACCGTGCCTAGTACTCCACAGCAGAATGGTGTTGCAGAACGAATGAACCGAACATTGACTGAAAGAGCTAGAAGTATGAGACTACATGTTGGTTTGCCGAAGCAGTTCTGGGCAGAAGCAGTCAATACAGCAGCTTATTTGATCAATCGTGGTTCATTAACACCCTTAGATTTCAAACTACCCGAAGAAGTTTGGAGTGGTCAAGAGATAAAACTTTCTCATATTAGAGTTTTTGGTTGTGTAGCATATGTCCATGTTAGTGATAATGCTAGAAACAAACTTGACCCAAAATCTATTAAATGTACTTTTATTGGCTATGGGGATGATAAATTTGGGTATAAGTTTTGGGATGAAAATAGTAAGAAGATGATTAGGAGTAGGGATGTTATCTTCAATGAGAAAGTTATGTATAAAAATAGGAAATCTATAGAGTCTTCTAGTAGAGGGTTGTCTGAACCTAACTATTTTAATTATGATGATGTGCCTGTTTGGAAGAATCCTAAGTTAGGTAAAGAGTTAGAAGCCAAGGAGACCACAGAAAAAGAACCAGTCACTACTTCAACTTCGACGCCTGAAGGTGTAGACTCAAAACCAGTAGAAAAGGGTATTGCAGATTTATACCCTGATGAGTTAGAGGATCCAGCGAATGCACTGAGAAGGTCCAAGCGACGTCGAATACCAAACAAGAAGTATGATTTGAACTATCTATTACTGACTAATGCTGGGGAGCCTGAATGCTATGCTAAGGCATGTCAGGTAGATGATTCTAGCAAGTGGGAGCTAGCGATGAAGGATGAGATGAAGTCTTTGAATTCGAACCGTACATGGGAGTTGACAAAGTTACCAAAGGGTAAGAAGGCACTCCAAAATAAATGGGTCTTCAGAATTAAGCAAGAACATGATGGCTCTAAAAGGTATAAAGCTAGATTGGTGGTTAAGGGTTTTCAACAAAAAGAAGGCATTGACTACACAGAGATATTTTCCCCTGTTGTGAAGTTGAGCACAATTCGGTCAGTTTTGAGCATTGTGGCGGCAGAAGATTTATATCTGGAATAACTAGATGTAAAGACTGCTTTTCTACATGGTGATCTCGAGGAGGAGATATACATGATGCAACCAGAAGGTTTTATGGAAAAAGGAAAAGAAAATCTGGTGTGTAAGTTGATTAAGAGCTTGTATGGCCTCAAGCAAGCTCCACGTCAATGGTACAAGAAATTTGATGGTTTTATGCAAAAGAATGGATACATGAGATGTAATGCTGACCATTGTTGTTACTTCAAGAAGGTTGGTACCAGTTACATTATTTTATTACTTTATGTTGATGACATGTTGGTAGCTGGTGCAGATTTGGAAGAAATAAACAAATTGAAGAAACAACTGTCTAGTGAATTTGAGATGAAGGATTTGGGGGCAGCAAAACAGATTCTTGGAATGAGAATTAATAGAGATAAGAAGAGAGGTACATTGCAATTGTCTCAAGCAGAGTACATTCATAAGGTTCTTCAACGCTTTAGCATGAGTGATGCTAAACTAGTCAAAATTCCCCTAGCTAGTCACTTTAGACTTTCCAAGGATCAGTATCCACAGACAGATGAAGAAATGGCATACATGGATAAAGTTCCATATGCATCTGCAATTGGAAGTTTGATGTATGCTATGGTTTGCACGAGGCCAGATATTGCTCATGCAGTGGGAGCAGTTAGTAGATTTATGTCTAATCCAGGCAAGCAGCATTGGGAGGCAGTTAAATGGATTTTGAGGTATCCACGAGGTACAACAGAAAAATGTTTATACTTTAAAAAGAGTGATTTGAAGCTACAAGGATATGTTGATGCTGACTTTGCTGGAGATGTAGATCATAGAAAGAGCACTACAGGGTACGTTTTTACTTTGGGTGCGACAGCCATTAGTTGGGTTTCCCAACTACAGAGGATTGTGACTTTGTCTACGACTGAGGCAGAGTATGTAGCTGTTACAGAAGCAAGTAAAGAACTGATTTGGTTACAAGGTCTGTTAGCAGAATTGGGTTTCAAACAAGTGTTGAATGTGTTGCACAGTGACAGTCAGAGTGCGATACACTTAGCCAAGAATTCGGCATTTCATTCGAGGACCAAGCATATAGGTCTACGATATCATTTCATCCGTACTTTGTTGGATGAAGAAGTGTTGACACTTGTGAAGATTCTCGGAAGTAAAAATCCAACTGACATGTTGACCAAGCCAGTGACTATCGAGAAACTGGAGCTGTGTTCAGCTTCAGTTGGTCTTCATGGTTGAAGCAAAGGAAGTTGAGTGCACCGTTTTTACTATTCAGAAGAATTGATGATTGCATGTGTTTCAGTCTTCAAGTGGGAGATTGTTAGAATTGTGAAGCCTGAAAGAATTCGAATTCCAGAAGAATTCGGATTCAAAAACATATCAAACTTTATCTATCTCGAAAGTATATCAAACGAAGTCCGTTTTAAGCGAATAAGATATCTTTGGAAAGCCTATTTTGATAGGAATCAAACGCCACAAAAATCGCAGCCAAAACATGTCTCACGCGCCCTCACGCGCCCCAACAACGTCCGATGGTCAGTTTTACACGGATTCTTCTTTCTTTAAGGTTTTTGAGTCCGAATCAGTTGTGGGTTGTTCCTATCCTATAAATACACATGTTGAATGTCTTATAGGTGTGATTATATGATGTATTAAGGGTCTCTAAGGGTTTAGACTTAGATTGACAAGTTTAGGAAGGTGTGAGAGATTTGTGAGGGAGAAATTCGTGATTGAGAGTGAGAGAGACAAAAGTGTGAGTTTGTAATTATCAATTTGATAGTGGAAGAAGTGTTGGTGCACTCCGTGGACGTAGGGAATTTCCTGAACCAAGTAAAATTCTTGTGTCTCTTTTATTTATTTGTTTGGTATGTGTTTGATTGTGTTTTACGACTTTCTTCTTCTTCTTTCTTTCTGGGTTTATTTCCCAACAACTACAACAAGGAACTGCATTGTGCCATGCTCTCCAAATGAAAATTTTCACTTTGGGGGGAATATGTAGATTCCAGAGTGAAGTCCACCACCTCCTTATGCTGCTATTGTCTGAACTTTCCTCTTGACTTGAGCTCTCCAAAGCTAACCTGTGTCCACTTTGACAGTATGCATACCTCTTTTTTCAAAATGCCAGCAAAGAGAATCTGGTTTGGGCCTCATACTTAAAGGAATTGATAGAAAAGTTTCACAATCCTCACCAAAAAGCTGTTTCACCTCATCCACATCCCATGCACTGCCATCCAAATTCATCAGCTCTTTAACCTTCATGTCAGCAGGTACATTTGAGGTGAAAGGTTTGAACAGTCTTGGCCTCGGGAGCCAGGGGACCCTGACAATGGATATAGTTGAACCATCCTCCACCCTCCATCGAAGGCCTTCACATAATAGGTCTCTTCCCCATAAAAGACTCCCCCATATATGAGAGGAGGCTAGCCTTGCTTGAGCCTGCAGCATGGATTGATTCTTGAAATATTAACCGTTAAGAACTTCAAGAATAAGGGATTCCAGATTAGAAATCAGCCTCCAAACCTACTT
This sequence comes from Dimocarpus longan, assembly GCA_022984855.1. Lineage (NCBI taxonomy): Eukaryota > Viridiplantae > Streptophyta > Magnoliopsida > Sapindales > Sapindaceae > Dimocarpus > Dimocarpus longan. The sequence goes on along the minus strand of CM041014.1, from coordinate 32,773,129 downwards.
GGCTAGCGAAGCCTGACTGAATATCTTGTTCCATTTGATCCAATTAATTTTTTTTTTCTCCCATACTGGAACCCCACCAGAAAGCAGCTATGGCCGAACTCAATTCTTGGCAAAGAGAAGTCGGAAGCTTGAAGATGCTCATTGAGTATGTAACACCCGAATTTTCCATAAAAACCAATGTAAAGAAATGCTTAATCAACCACTTAAATCTCCAAAACTAAAATACAATTAAAGAATAATTTTAAAAAGTATTTAATTCAATAATATAAATCTATCTCAATATGTCAATAAAATTCTTAAACAACTCATCTTCACTATCATTCAAAATCAATCCTTACATTTAAGTCCTAACAAATAAACAAACTTAAATGGTTCTTTAATAATAGTAAGAAATATAACCATAATAATAGAACTGAAATCCTCCTCCAAATGACACCAATAACTTAAAGTCATCTCTCAAGACAAACAAAATCTGTTAATCTATAAAAATAGTAGAGATCAGGGATGAACCGTTAACTCAATAAGTAAACATTATATGTTAGGATATAGTATACAATCAAAATGATATATTACAATTTTATAAAGTAGCATTATAATAAGAATAAAATCGTAATTTCAGAGTAATTAAAAAATATATATATATATAGCAATGTTAATAAAGCATTTAACGATACAATATAGAAAATATTCAATTTTCAAAATCGAAGTCAATAAAACAATAAAAGATTTAACAATACAATACAAAAAACATTCAATATTTAAATTGGAGTCAAAATAATGAAAAACATTTCATATACAAATTTAAATAAAATGGAAATGGCTCTTGTCACATAATATCATTCATAATTCTGGTGATCCGGACAATACGATACAATCATAGCACCTGTAATCTCGATGCGAAGCCAATACAATCAGCATTTGTAATTTCGGTGCAAGACCAATACAATTAACACCTATAATCCCGAAACGAGGTCAATACAATTAATGTTACACCATAATATATATTTCAATTAGACCAATACGGTATAATTATTACATTTATAATCCTGGTGTCTAGGCCAATATAATTAAATGAACTATGGATATATTAGTCAAAACATTTTCATTACAATCATTATGACAATACATATCATTCTTTTCAAATATGGAGGAAAACTTTTGATAAAATATATCACATTTTTTTTTTTAAATAGGAAGACAATATTTTTAATACAATCAAACAATGTACATAAAATATATATTTGAGGATTCAAAATCATTTAAATAAAAAAATATAAAAGACAATAACGTTGAAAATTTCAATGTTTCATTCGATTATTTAAAATGACCAATTAAAGTATTTTTGAAATTAAACGTGTAATAAATAAAGCAACGTATAAGGTTTACTTATCTCTTTCGCTTATCGTAATAGAGAAACTAACTTTACAAATTCAATCTCTCTTATCAATCTAAAATCACATCATGAAACTCATACATTCATAAGAAATCATAACTTACTAAATTAATCTAAGTCCAAATACCATGAAAATCCATTACTATCAATACTGCTTCTACTAATGCAGTCCACTTTCTCAATTTTTAATAAATTGTATATAAAATAATTCATCACGAAAATGCATATATATTTCCTAAAGACCCATAATAATACTATAAAAGTTTCCAGTGTTAAATGTCCTTATTAACCTATCAACTTAAACCTCCGAATCCAAATCAAGACTGTATTGACATCAATTTTGAAACTAAACAGTCCTTGATGTCTGAATTTTTAAAATTAAACCACTTCATAAAAGTCCTTAAAATTTTAAGAGCCTAAAGAAGACTCATAATCGTTCTTATGAAAATTTAATAAGACCAAAATAACATCAATTGCGTATTCAAAAAAATTCAAGATTCAACCTAGTTCAATGTTGTCCAGATTTTAATTTTATTGAGTCAGAGGTAATAAACAATTCGTAAATAATTGTATACTTGTTGACACTTATTTTTGGTCAACCCTGTTCTTCAAGCCCAATACCTGTGACACAACAAACCTCATACAATGCAAACAATATAGGATCAAAACACACAGGACACAGCAAGACTTTTACGTGGTTCGGCAAAAAACGATGGCCTACGTCCACGACAATTACCCTCTCTCGGTGTAATTGTATTTTTTATTTCACTCTGTCCTTTACCCTAAATTATATCTCCTATTTATAATGGAGATGTTATAATCAGAATAGGCTTGAGAATCTTACAGATAAGGCAAAAAATAATATACATTAATTAAGATAATATCTTCTGAGATTATCTCTCGTATATAGCAATTTCCTAGAATGTAGAGATTCGATTTGCATGCAAATAGGTAATTCGACTCCTTTCCCGTTTCGGATTGATTCTTCTTCCAGAAGGTCTCGGATTGATTCTTCTTCCAGAAGGTCAACTGGTCAATTTAAGTGTTTTGCCTGTTCAACGATCAGACAGCAAATTGAGCGAGCAGATATCTCCGAGCAAACGAGCAGACTTATTTATTCTTTTGGCCGCCGAGCAGACGAACATATCTCCAGTCAGTAGGAATGTCCGAGCAGGTTATCTTTGTGCTTTTAACTTTCCTTTGACTATTTGACCAAGTGTCTTCTTGGCTCTTAATGGGCCTCCATTTTTGGGCCTTTTCTTATTGCACCAAAAAATACCCATAACAATACTCATCATATGAACATGAAATTTTCCAAAATATAATGTAATATCCGAAGGATCATTCATACCAAATTTCATAATTTTATACCTTCATTTGCCTAGTCAAACAATTAAACAAAATTGACACATTTACTAGGAAACAAATTAATTTCCATAAAATTTTAATCTTATTTTGAAATGACTCCAAACATAAACAATAAGATATCATAAACTTCTAATATTAAATAAAAAATATGAAAGGAAGGGAAGAAAACCTACTTGATTCCTTAACACTATGACAATAAACATTAATCTCTAATATTATTATGGTTGAAGGTTTAATTAATCGAGAAGAGAATTTTTAAATGATATATGAGAGTTTTCAAGGGAGGGAAGTGACTGTTGAGAATAGGGAAAAATAAAAAATATGTATATAGGCAAAGCATTTTTTTTTTTTTAATTCTAAATTTATTTCCATCGATCTTCCCCTTAATTGTAGTCCAAGTTTAAAGATTTTAATTGATGGAAAATTGTCTTCCCTTTAATTGAATCCTATTGATTGATGGAAAATTTTTTGAAAAATTTTCCATTACAGAGTATGAGGGGATTGCTTGGGCAGAAGCTTTGATGAGGATTTCCTTACCCCCCATAGAGAATCTGCCATTACTGCAGTTCGTAAATTTCTTCCACACTCGTTCCATAATGAAGTTAAATAGCTTTTTTTTCTCCCTGCCCACTAAAGAAGGGAGTCCTAAATAAGTGTCATGCATGTGAACATCTGTTAAATTGAGTAGGTTCTTGAAGTCTTGCCTAATTTTCACCCTTACATTTGGACTAAATGTATATAATACAAGACTTTTGAAAATTGATCTTCTGACCAGAACCTCTTTCATATACTTCTAGGATTCTCTTGAGCTCAATACAACTTTGGATTTCTGCCTTGCAGAATACAACGCTATCGTCCGCAAATAAAAGGTGGCTGATAGCTGGACTGTCTCTGCAGCATTTGAAGCCCAATTTGCTACCTTGCTGCACCGATCTCTTGATAAGTCCTGAAAAAGTTTTAGCTCAAAGGAGAAATATAGATGGAGAAAGGGGGCAACCTTGACGGATTCCTGGAGACGGGAACACTTCACATGTAGATCTGCATTGATATGAAGCTCAACTTTGTAGTGGAGACACTCTCCATTATTAACTGGGACCATTTTGGTGGAAAGTTTAGCTTCAATAGGATCATCCTTAAAAATGGCCACTCCACTCGATCATAGGCCTTATTTAAATCAAGTTTTAAGGCCACAAGCCCCTTGGACCCATACTTCCGATTTCTTAAGAGTGTGGATATATCATTCTCCCCGGTACAAAAGCACTTTGGTTTGTTGAAATGTTCTCTGGGAGTACAATTTTGAGCTGGTTAGCTATAGTCTTTGAAATAATTTCATACATTACATAAACTTATGGGCCTATAGTCTTGCACTGTTAAGGGCTTTTGAACTTTGGGGATCAAAACTATACTAGTATTATTGAACACTCTGATTGATGCTTGTTCATTAAGAATTTTTAAACATACCTGTGTTACATCCATACCCAACGCAGTCCAGAATTTTTTATAGAACATGGCATGAAATCCATTTGGACCGGGTGCTTTCGTTGGTCTAAGCTCAAAAACTGCTACATTAACCTCTTCCGTTGTAAACTGTCTCGAAAGAATATCAATGGCTTCAGCACTCAACCTCTTGCATATTCCTGCTGTAGCCTCCTCTAAAAACTTTTGGGAAGGGCAACTGGTAGAGAATAGATCCCAAAATACTCGCACACTGTGGCTGAAATGTTCTCTATACCCAAGACTGCCTTGCCCTGTCTGTTTACCAGTAAATTAACAGTAATTTTCCTTCTCCTTGCCGAGGCATTAGCATGGAAATATTTAGAGTTTCAATCACCTGCCTGAAGCCAGTCTAAATGGGCCCTTTGTTTCCAGTATAGTTCCTCCCTTTCGAGCAATCCCTCTAGATTCTTTTCTACATCCGGGAGCTTCCCTGCATTTGGATGTTTATGTTGGTCTTGTAAGAGGAGGTCCAGTTCCTTTTGTTTTGTTTCTATACTTCTTCTGAGAGAACCGAACTTAATCCCACTCCAGGCTCCCAATTTTGCAGCACACCGGTTTAGTGTCTCCTGAAAATCAAGTGCACTGCATGGGCTGGTTGTTTCTGTCCAAGTCTCTCGGATTATAGAGCTGCACTCCTTCTCCTTTAGGCAGTAAGGTTCGAACCTGAACCTTCTGGAGGGAGTCTTTATCTTTCTTAAATGAGGATCTATCAAGTGCAAGACTAGGGGTCGATGATCTGAGAATGCATAGTTTAGGTGCTCCACTTTTGCTTGCGGAAATAGATTCCTCCATTTCTGATCAGCAAGAAATCTGTCAATCCTCTCTTGTACATTGGCATTTCCACATCTTTTATTATTCCATGAGCATTTCGGGCCAGAATAACCAACATTTACCATTTCACAATTGTACTGCACCTGCCTGAAATTCGAAATACCATGGACTGTCCTTTTTCAATCCCCCCATCTTTTCATCATGTCTGAGGATTTCGTTGAAATCCCCCCCACAGATCCAAGGGAATTCATTCACTTTTCTGACTTTCCTCATCAGACCCCATGAGCTGTTCCTTTTGGTTGGGTTAGTATGTCCATAAAAACTGATGAAAAGCCACATTTGGTTGTTTTCATCATTGATCCTTGCATCAATGTGTCCTTTGGTGAATGATAAAATTTGGACTTGTCGATCAGATTTCCATAACAGAAGGCCCCCACTTCTCCTCTTTCAAAACCTAGCTTAAACTTCATATTACTTATCTCATCTATATTGAGCTTGGTTTCACACAAGAACAGCAAGCTTTGGGAGGTTTTTTTGATGTCCCTTGGGAGGGCCATGAATGTGCGAGGATTCCCCAATCCCCGCATGTTCCAGCTTAGGATGTTCATGGCGCTCGACGGGCCTGGGCTTCAGGCTCCGCCATTTCAAACAGGTTATTGGACCCTTGCTGGGATTTCTGATTTTTACTTGTTGTCAGGCCTTCATCATCCCGGTTACCTTTACGTTTATTCCCTGGAATACTCCCCATCCTATTGTTAGCATGAAAGTTCTGTTCTTGGAAATGTAAACCTGGAGGGGAAAGAATGAAAGTATGGGCGCTTTGTGGGATTGTGTTATTACACCCATGTTTCACCATGAGAGCACTGTTAGTGTTAGATGGACAAGTTAAAAGTTATTTTATGGGCTTAAACCTTCCTAGCTGCACGCTTCCATTTCTTTGTAATGGGCGTAGGTTGACTAGCTTGGGAAGGATCGGTCTCCATTATCTGAACTTCCAGGCAATTCCCCTGATTTAAAGTTTCTCCATCTTCTCTGCTTTCAACGCCTTCCATTTATTTTTTAACAAATCGCATGATGCCACGTCAGAAGAGGTGGGACGCACCTCCAATGTAATTGGAACCGTTGCTGCATTGGAAACAAACTCCCCCATGACATCGAGAGGGAAATGTATCGTGTTGCTGGTTTTTGTATGTTCCCTGTATTGCTTTCTTTATTATCGTTCTGGGTGCATTTGAGACCTGTAAATATTGCCTTCCTTTGCACCCTCTTCTTGTCTCCCTCCCGAGTTGTCACCTTTGAACTTAGTCAGCCTGGATTCATTTGGGGAGGATGCTCGCAACCACGAGCCAAACTTAGTTGTATTCCGGTACATAGCTTTACTTCGCTTTCTCATCTGGGCATTCTCTTCGCTCATGTCCAACAATTCCACACTCAAAACAAAAAGTAGGCATTTCATAATTGGTAGGAATTGTAATTATAGTACCCAATTCCTCCAGTGCCAACTTAACTCTTCTTTTCAAGGGCTCAGTTATGTCTATTTTCACCTTAATTCTCATAAAACTTCCCCTACAATCCTTAGGTTCAGGTGGAATTTCTACTGGTGTCCCCAGGCTTTCAGCTATGAGTTTGGTTGTAGCTCTGGTCATGCAGAGTAGAGGAAACTTGGACCCAAAAATCTACCCACTGGAACTTCATCTTTGCTATCTCCCCTCAACCAGTAGGTTTCTCTATAACAATAAGGTTTTGATCAAAGTGCCAAGGGCCCTGTGACCATACGTTCTCCTTATCTGACTCTTTTTGAAAATAGAAGGCAAATGTGTTATCAACTACCATTTCTATTTCTGCTCTGCCCACTGGTTTCCAAACCTTACCCACCAAACATCTAGCTACTTCTTTTATCCATTCTTGATGGACTGCTCCTAATTCTCCGTACCGTCATTCTTCATCACTGATAGATAATGCTTCACACAACCTGTTTAGCTGTTCCGTATCCATGGCTATGCTATTCTCCACTAATCGCACTCTTTCACAAATATCTGAGACTGAGGTGAGTAGCCAAGGAAGATTGAAGATCGAAGCTAGCTTGGGAAACCCTAGAAATCGCCTACTTCCACTGAAGAAGACAACCACCTTCTGGAATTCTCCCTTTCTCCCTCTACTTCTCGAGAGGATTTTGCTGCTGTAGCTGATTCTATGATCATCAATTACAAAATATAATGGATTCAAATAATATGTAAGAATTGTAGATAATTATGAGAGTAATTTTTTTTTTTTTTAATTTTTAAATTTTTCTAATGTTTACAAAAAAGAGGGACATGATAAGGTTAATTGGGAAAGACTACATTTAGACTTTTGAAGTGTTAGATTTTTGTATATTATAAGATGAAATTATTGAAAAAATATTAGTTATATTGTTAAAATATTTAAGACATCTAGTATGTTATAATTATATGATTATATTAAAATGGCTTTTAAGATCATATAAGACAGTTTATGATGTTTTGTGATCATATAATTGTATTGTAATCATATGAAAGTTTTTGTACAGTCTTTTTATAGATTTGATTAAGTTTAAATGTCAAACAAAAAGTTGATTATTGATCCGTTGATTAACAGTCAAAGCAAGTACTTGTCGAGTAGTCGATTACTCGCTACTCGTTGGATTGTCGGTTGAGTAACGAGTAACGAGTTCTGAAACATTGCTTAAAAACACTTCAGTGATGTCGAAGTGACCATGATCTGTAACATAATGCAATGGAGTTCAACTTTCACTATCTACAAATTAGCAAAGTTGACTGTTTATTAGCTTATATAAATCTTAATATCCTCATGCTAATAAAAACTGGAGAGCAATAATCTATCTTGGACATTATTTGATTGAGCTTGGCTCGCTTAATAAGTGGGGGAGTTAAGAGGAAAATCTGAAACACGAAAGTGATATTGAAGACGAGAAAAACAATGAAACGAACCTCTTAAATTTATCGAAACACCACTGTCAATACATTTTATCAAATTAATCGCTTCTCCTTCTCTAGCAAAGGCGTGACTAGCTTCCATTTTCCTAAAAAAGAAAGAAAGAAAGGAAAAAAAAAAACCTTTATTGTTACCACTAAAGTTCTTGTTCCAAGATATTAACTCATCTAATAAAAGAAAAGGTAAAATCTTAACAACCAATGAGTTATCCAAAAACTATCATTCTTACAATTACACAAATTTTCAGTACAATTATTTATAACTTTGACAGTAAGTAATTACCATTTTGAACTGTTTTTTTGGCTTGTAAAGTGAAAGAAAAGGAGACATAAAGTGCTAGCAAATTAATACCCGCTGTCTTGATACATTAGATATCATTTCACTAACAAAAAATAAGCACCTCATAGAAAATTGGAGCAAAAGGAATTATGGTGCGTTTACTTCACTTGGAGGAATCGGAATAGGAATCGGAATGATCTGGAATAAGAATGATCTGGAATCGGAATGAAGTATCGGAATCATATAAGTTGTTTACTTAAACTACAGGAATCGGAATCGGAATCAATATTATTTCCATTAAACTGTTTACTTTACTTTGGAATCGGAATGAATTAATTATAAGTTACAAAAATACCATTAATTAAAATTATGGATTAATTATAATAATATATAGTTTTTTATTATAATATGCTCTTTTTTTTAATATCAAATAAAAAACTACATATTATAATAAAAAAACTTAATATTATTTTAATAGTTTACTAACTTGGTGTGTAGTTTTTTATTATAATATGCAATTTTTTTTAATATTAAATAAAAAACTACATATAATAATAATAAAAAAAAATTACATATTATTTCATTAGTCCATCATGATAATTAAAAAATTGATGATGAAAAATTAATAGCGTGCAATTTTTTATTACAATATGTAGTTTTTTTTTTTTTTTAACATCAAATAAATAGATTTTTCTTTATTTTTTTAAAAATGGATATAAGGGACATTTTATTTTGACAAATGAAATGGGAATGAGATTCCCAAGTGGGTTGGGGAGAATGAGATTCCCATTCCACAACCCCAAATTGATGTGGGACCCACATTTTCATTCCCATTACGGAATGGATTTTAAACAAGTAAACAACAGTAATCAATCTCATTCCCCATTCCCTTTGTTTAATCCATGAAGTAAACACACCATTAGAGTTTTAGACAATTTTTATGTTCAAGCACACAAATGAAATGACTTACTTCAAAACTTGCAGAATAGTGACCATATCTATTACTCCCTTACAAAACCTAGAGAAACCATGTCACATCTGGCCTTTACATCTAAGTAACAAAACCATCTCCAACGTATCATTACATCATATTAGCAATAACTTCAAAATGCATCCAGAAAATGTACACTAATAGACTAACAGAGGACGAACATATATGACTTCAACAATCTCACATATGGCAATTGAATAGCTCAATTGTTAAGTAAAAGCAGCACATTTTAAGCTCAATTTTTATTTTTCCCGTAAGTATTAGGAATAACATTAATATCAAAGCCACTTCTTAAATAAAAAAAGAAAGCAAATATTTTTAGACAAGCCAGTTTACTCAAGCTCATGTCACCCATATATTTATGTCTCATGTTAAGTCAATTTATGGCATCTCCATGTGATTTTCACAGAAAACAAGTAGCAAAAGATAGAAAATTTAGTCATGAAGGATTCCCAAGTATCTATAAAGGGCAAAAACAAAAAACCTTTTCCTGAATAGACCATACATGCAAAAGACTTAAGAATATAATGGGTCCAACCATTAAAAGTACTCAAACAATTTAATTGATTCCAAGTGAGATAAGACATATCACTTCGATGCCACAAAAATAAAAGGAATTAAAGGCTAAAGATCAAGAACCATAACTGGTTAATGTAATTTGATGATCATAAACTTAAAACAAATTTGTTAAAACCTTCCATCTCATTTCCAGATTCCTCTTCACATGCAAGAGAGCAAAAAACTAGCCCCATTGGTCCTTTAGATTCTGTCTTTGGTGTTGCATTATCTCCACCTTTCCTCTTCTAGTCATTTAATAGGTGAAGTAAAAGGAATTGAATTCTAGATAAAGCAAACGTGCAACATTTCCCAAGAAATCACAAGTGTCGATGTCTGGATTTGGTCGACCTAGATGCTTCACCCAATACTGCAATTAAAGTACACAAAAGCAGAAAAGAAAAGCAATAAAAAAGAGACAAGAGGAAGAACAGAATGCAAAAGATTTTTTATGTGATTCGATCCAAAAAAATGATTACGTCCATAACTATTTTTCTGGTTATTTTTACAGAGCCACAATATATTATTAATTAGTGTGTATCTTCGTATATTTACAACGAATTTTCAACTCTTATTTATAAAGTAAGGTGTGTTACAATTCAAGTACATTTAAAACAGAAAAAGATCATACATTAATTACACTTCCAAAACTGGTGTCTATCAGTTTAGGAATAAATCTCGCAAAAATAGAAGTTTGATTTTATCTCCAAATTTGATAGTTAAGTTTTCTTTAAATTAGACTGCTACTTTCTGAAAAAGTTCCTTAATCGTGCACTTCAAGCCATGAGCTGGACCTCGCTCTGGGCTATTTGGAGTCAGGTATTAAATAACTCTGACTATGGTTGACCAACGACTTAAGAACTGCAATAAGCAAACTAAGAGCTTGTCTATGCGAACTGAATGTCCTGAGAGCTGAGAGCTCGTATCTACGAGCTGAGTGCTTACGGATTGGGCTTTTGTCCATTGAGTCGATCCATTGGACCAGTTCATTAGGCTTTTACCAACCTATTTATGCAATCCAAAAAATACCCATAACAACAAGATACTAAATCAAAAAGGCAAACAAACTCACCATATATGAACCTTCAAACCAAGTTGGAAATAACTGACACAACATCAATATATTTCTGTATCGCTTCTTCCGGTGGCATAGCACCCAATTTCTACCACACTTGCCTAATCTACCATGCTTGCCTAACATAAATCAAAATATAATAATAATAATTTATCATTCACCCTTATACATTCAAAACCTAAACTAAAGTTTACATACAACCCTCAATTAATACAAAACATATTTAGTCAAATTTTGTAGTCTTTTAAACTATTTGTCTTTCTCATATATAAAGTCCGTCTACACAAAATACTAATTCAGCATGAAAACACTCTACAAGGAACTTTAACTAACCATATCAACATTAAGTATATAATCCGACCAATTAATGCTTTTAAAGAAGTATAAGCCATATTACAACCTAATAGTTCACACGCTTCAATCCATGCATCCTTACTCAATAAGCCCTCCAAAAATCCAATTTCCCAATCCCATTTGATCCCACAATCAGCTTCGCGATTGCAACTACCCTATACACATTCCAAAATACCCATTACATATCACTCTCACTATCTCATTTCCACGCATTGGAAAACTAAAACTAACACCACCCATATTTGATCCCACAAAAATTTAACTTCCCATTCAATCCCACAATCATATCAATTCTTTGCGATTGCAACTATAATATAATTCCAATCAATCAATTGCCCCTATATACATTCCAAAGTACCCACTACACATCACTCTCACTATCTCATCTCCTCGCATTCGAAAACTAAAACTAACATTACCCATATTCCAAAAACATCACTAGTAACAAACAAAACACAAACATATACCATTTGGCATAGCCCATCATCTTTGATGCAGAGGACTGGGACTACTACAAGGACCTTTAATGGCAATCTTATATAGTGCATAGAGCTATAGTTGCACATCCGTCGACACCTTCTGTGAAGACGAAGCAGAGGCTGCCAAGAATGCCATTGCGACGCTGAAAATCTCATCTAGCTCCGTGCTCTCGATGCCTTCCCACCAATCATCATCGTCGTCGTCAATGGTGGGTCAATGTCGCTGTCAAGGAGGCTCTCGCTCTTAATGTTGCCTTGCTCAGCGATCATCGACTCTGTCCCGTGGCAGTGGCAGATGACTTCGACAATAGTGGTGGCGTAAGAGTAGCATAATGACTAAGGAAGAGGTTGACTTTTTTTTGGGGGGGGGGGGGTTGAATCCATTAAATATTTGTTTGATTTATTTGCTTTTCAAAACCATTTTTGAGTTAGAATCCAGAAGGGATAATGCTAAGGAGTCACCATTGTTTGACCAAATCACTAACAACCCTCCCTATAGTTTGGCATAATCACATTTTCTCTCTTTTATTAATGTTGTTACTAAAAGGTATGTCCTGACAATGATAGTATGTAAAAAGATGATCTTGCCTTTCATGTTGATGGACAAAAAAAAAGTGTTAAAAAATTAAAAAATAATTAATAGATAAAATAAAAAAATATTATCAATTTATTTTAATCTTCACCGTCCATCTCTAAGATGGATGGTTTAGGTTAAATTCCAAAATAGTGCTTTTAAAAAATATTTAAAATGGAAAAAAAAAAATTCAATCTTTTTTTCAAAATCTTATTAAAAACAAAATAAAACAAAAAACAAGATTTTCATCTAGCTACTATTGCTTTCAGATTACCGTTCCTATAAAACACCTAGCACAGTCTATCCAATATCATCTAGGTTCGATTGAACCCAGATGAAAATTTAGGTATTCATCTGGGTTCTGACATACCCAAATTTTCATATGAGTTCAACGAACTCAAATGTTTCATCTGGTTTGAAGTCAAACCTAGATGTTCACATCTAGGTTCGATTTCAATCTAAATGATGATGGGGTTTGTGAAGAAGAAGGAGAAGAAGAAGAAATAGAAGAATAAGAGATCGGAGAAGAGAAGATGATGAAGAAGTAAAGATCGAAGAGTGAAATGGGTAACGACAAGCGAAGAGTGGAGGACGGAGAGAGATTAGCTACGAAGATCAGAGAGAGAAAAAAATAGAGAGAGAAAGAGAGAGAGTGTGTTGTTCTTTTTTTTTTTTTAATTATATTCACCATCTATCATGTTGATGGACGATGGACATAATCTTTAAAAAAAATTATTAACAACTTTATAATTTTTTTATAAAAAAAAATATGCCCACCATTTATTATGTTCACGGACAATTTTAAAAAACAAAATTTATTAATATTTTTAATTTTTTAATTATTTTTTAAAAAAATATAATCTGCTGACAGGTGGCACTCATCTATTTGTTCATTTTTTTTAAAACTTATTCTTACACCAAATTAATAGTTTTGTCCTTCATGATTAACTGTCAAACATTGACTCTTAACGTTCAAGGTCATGGTAGAGGGTTTTTTGGCCATTTTTACAAATTATAGGATGATTTTGAATGATTTTTTTAAGTCAAAGATTTTTTTGGTTACTATATCAAACTATATAGGAAAATTAGATTTATCTCAGTCCAGAAAGAAAATACTTTTTTTTTTTTTTTTTGGATAATTCCAAATTGTAGTTTGCCTATATCTTCTTTTTGCCATCCATGGTCTTATTTTTATTCGAACTACCCTCTAACATTAACAAAAATACTCAAACTACACCTGAAGGCATGTGAAATAAGGACAATGTCCCTGACGGTCACAGATTTCGTTAAATTGACTTAGTTGACCGTTTGATTTTAAGGGTAAAATGGAAAATACAATAAAAAATTTATGAAGTAATCTCAAAAAAACCTATTGTAATTTGCAAAAATATTTTTTTATTACCTATGGTTTAATTTTTATACGAAATCTTGGTCAATTTTTTAATAAAAATGTTAAGAAAAAAGTTAAAATATCGAATTTACCTTTGGTTTAAATAATACAATATTATAAAAAGATAAAAATAAAAAATAAAATAAATAATACTAAATTTAAAAATATTAAAAAAATATGTCAAAAAAATTAAAAGTTAAAAAGGAGATTAATTTTAAATTAAAGTTAAAGAAAAATTTAACCAAAAAAAAAATGTCAAAAAAAAAAAAAAGAAAGTTCAATCTAAAACTTCAAGTTGAAGTTGAAGTTTTGGAAATCTTTAATTATCTTCAAAAATAAAAAATTAAAAGGGGATTAATTTTAAAAAATTAATTGTTGAAAAAGACAGAAAAAAAATCTTTAAAAAAAAATTCAGAACTTCAAATAAGATCTGGATCGCTAGAATCTCATCATTTTCTAAAATTATTTATATTTTTAGATTTAATATTATTTATTTTAATGTTTTTAATTATTTATATTTTATATTATTATATTAGTTAAATTCAAGTTTTTATTTTTTCTAACATTTTTATTAAATTAACGATAGGAGGAATTTTGAATAAAAATGAAATAATAAATAGGAAAAATAACATTTTTACAAACTAAAATAGGTTTTTTTAATATTATTCTATTTTTATATTATTATATTATTATATCAGAGATGGTGATGACCTAGTGGTTCTCGTTGTGATAGTAGTGTGATTTGGTTGAGGTTAAAAACAAACCCAACCCAGTTTGAGATGTTGAAGACAAACTTTTTTTTAAAAAAAAAAATTTATTATTTATGTTTAAATTTTAAGTTTATTTATGTTTAATCTTTGAAAGTGATGATGAAGATTTGCTATTTTTTCAATCTTAAATATTATTTTAATTTAAGCTTTTTAAAATATTTTGAAAATAATATTGTCCATTGTTTGGTCTATTATGAGATTGGATAAAAAATAATTATGTATTATAATATTTTATAAAATAAAATAAAAAATATTTTAATATTATTTTGAAAAGTAAAATCTAACTCATTAAAATTATTTTTTAATATAATATTTAATTTATAATTATTATTGAAATATATTATTTTTTCATAGTTAATGAAATATATAAAATAATATTAAAAAGAAATTTAATGTTTTTATATAATTAATGTAAGAAGGGAAAGAAAAAAAAAAGAAAAGTTAAAAAAAAAAAAAAATTGCATCCCTTAATTGGTAGGTTAAATTTATCCCACCGACATAGAATAAAATGGTTGCATAAGATTGAAGAAATCCAATCTTATGTGACCAATAAACAAAAGATTGAATTAGAAATTATCCAATCCCTTGCCACAAACATACCCTTATAAGTTTTATTTGACACGCGGAATTTGATTAGATTATTTTCAAATGATTAGATTGAATTGAATATGATTGGATAATTTAGTATTGTAATGTGTTTGGTATAGCATGAGATTGGAAAAAGTAAATATTGTCTTTTGTTTGGTATATGTTAGGATTAGTTAGAAAATATTTATGTTATGTTTAATAGAGTGTAATATATATATATATATATATATATATATATATATATTTTCACATCAATAGAGTATCAAATTTATTAATATAATATCAAACACATTAATTTTTGAATAAGATATAATAAAATTATTTTAAATATTTTAAATTAAATTAAGTTAGGTTAAAACTTTATTTAAATCAATTTTAAATAATTAAATTATTTTTAAAAATAAAAAAATCTATTTTCATTTAATTTTAATCTGAAATAATTTTTTAATTAACATTAAAAAGATATTATTCATAAAAATATTAAATTAATTTTAAATAAAATAAATATATTATATACTTAAAATATTTAAATTAATTTTAAAAATAATATAAAATTATAAAATTATATCCTATAAATAAATATATAACAATATAAAATCAATTTTAAATAAAATAATATTTATTTCATAAATAATTTGAAAGAATATTACTTTTTTGAAATATTTAATAAATATATTAACTTAATTTTTAAAAAACGAAAAAAAATTACTTAAAAATAAAAAGTTGTAAAGCAAGGAAAGTCCCTTCCTTATCCTACCAGCTGTGATGGTTTTGATTTAATCCACCGTAGAAGCATAAACTAAAATACATGACATTAGCTTTGCAATCCCACACTTTATGCCAAACATGGGTTTGGATTGGAAATTACGCAAACCCAGTCTAAACCCATACTCCAAGCGCACGTAAAGGGGAATGAAAGAATCTAAAGAGAAAGAAGAAGTTCAAGTATTTAGGCACTTAAGAGAGAATTGGCAAGGCTGGACATATATATGTGATCGTCAAAGATCTAAGATGACAAGTGTTATTATCTAGTTTTTACTATATTATGATCATGCTGTAGTAGAACGTGTGAAGAATCAATAGTTAGTGTAACACAGTGAGGAATTTCGAAAATATCAAATTTATTGTCTAAAGATTGAAAGCCATTTCCATGAGATTGTAAATCAATAAAATATACTGTGGTATTTTTAAATAAGTACTTTATAGACAATCAAACTTATGTAAGTGATAAATATAATCTTTGGTAAATTTGATAAGTCTCTTTATTTAAAATCCTACGACAAAGGATTTCGATTATTTCATGAACAACTAAATTTATATATGTGGTTAGATTTTATAATTTTTAAAATCATTTATATAATATTGACTAGTCAAACAATTTAAGATCAAGTTTATAAGCTTGGACAATCAATATGCTACTTACATGTTTTCTTGAAGATTAATGTAAGTAGAAGACTAGTTATTATTATTTTTTTCCGTTTTACTTGTAACGAACACCCTTTTAATGGAATTTAAACTTATGAGTGGACTAAAAGGAAGCTAGGACTTTAGGAGTACAAAATCCTGTTAAGAAGTTTTGCATTTCAAGTGCCTTCCATGAATGGGCAAGCATACATTCAGCCTCACTTTAATTTGGAACTTTCACATATGAAATTCTCAAATTACTGTGATTTATTTAGTCGTTCTTTTTTTTTTTTTTTTGGTTTGTTATGCCAAATTCTAAAACTATTTTTCATTTCTACAAATTTTTGGTTCATTTTGTCCAATTTGAAAAAGAAAATTTGAAAGAAATTGCATAAAATTGAAAACAGCCTGCAGAAACAGAGTCTTCTTGTTAGGCAAATTGCAATGAAGAATTCCATTACCTAATAAAGCAGCAAAGCTAATGGCCTCGGCATCTCATTTTCTTTTTAGTTATTCAATTTGTTTTGTTCTTTAACTGTGATAATTTTTTGCTTATGTTCTCAGAGTGGCATCCTGGTGGGAGTCGGAAGTTCTTTTCTTTTCTTTTGAGCAATGCAACTGAGAAGGCGATTCTTTTCTTTGTATTTCAGTAGTTGCTAAAATTAAAACACTTTGTCTAAATCACTGTTAATTTCAATTTTATGAATTCCATCAAAAACAAAGCCAGTCTCTTTAGCTTTCTGTCTTAGATTTTAAATTTAATTAAATTAGGTTAAAACTTTACTTAAATCAATTTTAAATAATTAATTTATTTTTAAAAATAAAAAATATATATTTTTAATTTATTTTAATCTAAAATAATTTTTTAATTAACATGAAAAACATATTATTCATAAAAATATTAAATTAATTTTAGATAATCTAAATACATTATATAGTTAAAATATTTAAATTAATTATAAAAATAATATAAATTACAAATTATATTCTATAAATAAATATAACAATACAAAAACAATTTTAAATAAAATAATATGTATTTCATAAATAATTTAAAAGAATATTACTTTTTGAAATATTTGATAAACATGTTAACTTAATTTTTAAAATAAATAATTAAATTTAATATTATATGAAAAAAAGAAAAAAAAAATTACCTACAAATAAAAAGTCATAAAGCATGGGAAGTCCCTTGCTTATCCCACTAGCTGCGTTGGGTTTGATTTAACCCACCATAGCAGCATAAACTTAAAAGCATGGTATTGGTTTTCCAATGTCATGCTTCATGCCAAACATGGATTTGGATTGAAAATTATCCAAACCCATGCTCCAAACGCAACTTTAAGGGAATGAAAGGATCTAAAGTGAACCAAGAAGTTCAAGTATTTGGGCACCGAAGAGAATTGGTAAGGCTGGACATATGTGATCGTCAAAGATCTAAGATGACAAGTGTTATTGTCTAGTTTTCGATATATTATGATTAATTGATTATGCTCTAGTAGGACGTGTGAAATATCAATAGTTATTGTAACACAGTGAGGAATTTCGAAAATATCAAATTTATTGTCTAAAGTTTGAAAGCCATTTCCATGAGATTGCAAATCAATAAAATATACTGCGGTATTTTTAAGTAAGTGCTTTATAGACAATCAATATGCACCTTACATGTTTTCTTAAATATTAAAGTAGATTATTATTATTATTATTTTACTAGTTATGAGGACTCTTTTAATGGAATTTAAGCTTATGAGTGGACTAAAAGGAAGCTAGGATTTTAGAGGTACAAATTCCTGTTAAGAAGTTTTGTATTTCAAGTGCCTTCCATGAGTGGACAAGCATACATTCAGCCTTACTTCTCTTTGGAACTTTCACATATGAAATTTTCTTTTTTTTTTTTTTCGGTTTGTTATGCCAAATTTTATAACCATTTTCCATTTCTACAAATATTGAGTTCATTTTGTCCAATTCGAAAGAGAAAATATGAAAGAAACTGTATTAAGATGGAAAACAATCTGCAGAAGCAGAGTTCTCTTGTTAGGCAAATTGCAATGAAGAATTCCATTCCCTAATAAAGCAGCAAAGCTAGTGGCATCAGCATCTCCTTTTCTTTTAAGTTATTCAATTTGTTTTGTTCTTTAACTGTGATGATTTTTTGCTTATGTTCTCAGAACGGTATCCTGGTGGGAGTCCGAAGTTCTTTTCATTTCTTTTGAGCAAAGCAACTGAGAAGGAGATTCTTTTCTTTGTATTTCAGTAGTTGCTATAATTAAAACACTTTGTCTAAATCGCTGTTAATTTATCAATTTTATGAAAGTGAATTCTATCACAAAACCAAACCAGTCTCTTTTGCTTCCAGTCTTTGATTTCCATTCATTTCTCTGTGTTCCAACAACAATATTCACCAAAAAAAAAATCCCAATGGCAGAGCCCTTTCTTTCTGCTGTCCTTCCTGTGTTGTTTGAGAAACTGCTCTCTCCTGAACTGCTTAAGTTTGCAACTCAAGAGGGTGTACTTTCAAAGCTCAAAAAATGGGAAAAAACGTTGAAGATGATCAAGGCACTGCTGAATGATGCGGAGCAGAAGCAGCTGGAGGATGAAGCTGTGAAGATGTGGCTGGAGGAGCTCCAAGACCTGGCTTATGATGCGGAGGACATCTTGGATGAGTACGCGACTGAGGCTTTGAGAAGAAAGTTGAAGATAAAAGAGCATCAGGCTAGCACTAGCAGGGCTCGGAAGCTCATTCCTGCTTGTTGCATTAGTTGCACTCCAGCTGCTTTATGGTCTTATTTCAGTGCGCACTCTAAGATAGATGATATTACTAGCAGGTTACAAGATCTTTGCAAACAAAAAACTGAACTTGGGTTGGTTGAGATTCCTGGAAAGAGATCGACTGCTTCGTTTCAGAGACCACCAACTACAAGTTTGCACGTTGAACCTGCTGTCTATGGGAGAGAAAAAGATAAAGCCAACATTCTTAAACTAGTGTTGTCTCATGAACCAGATGATGCCAACTTTGGTGTGATTCCCATTGTCGGGATGGGAGGAATTGGTAAAACAACGCTGGCTCGAGAAGTATATAATGATGTGGCGGTGAAAGATTTCAACCCAAAAGCATGGGTCTGCATCTCTGATGATTTTGATGTAATGAAAATTTCAAAATCAATACTTGAGTGCATCACTTCCAAACCGTGCGATAATAAAGAGTTCAATGTAGTGCAAAATCTACTAAAAAATGAATTAAATGGAAAAAAATTCCTGATTGTTTTGGATGACGTTTGGAGTAGGAGAGATGACTTATGGGAAATCCTGAAAGCTCCTTTTGTGGTTGGAGCACCTGGCAGCAAGATCATTGTGACAACTCGTAGCATTGAAGTTGCATCAACTATGCGACCACGTGAGCTCTATGACTTGAGTCTTTTGTCAGATGATGATTGTTGGGCAATGTTTGTCAAGCATGCATTTGGTGTCAGAGACCCCCGTACAGATTGGAATTTAAATATAATTCGTGAGAAAGTTTTACAAAAGTGCAAAGGGTTGCCCCTTGCAGCAAAGACTCTTGGGGGTCTTTTATACTACAAAGAAACAGAATATGAGTGGATGAACATATTGAATAGTAAAATATGGGATCTAGATGGTAATATCCTCCCAGTATTGAGATTAAGCTACTACCACCTTACTTCTCATCTAAAAAGATGTTTTGCCTATTGTTCAATTCTTCCAAAAGATTATGAGTTTGAAGAGAAGGAGCTCGTTCTTTTATGGATAGCAGAAGGCTTGATTCAACAATTAAACAACGAGCTACTATTGGAAGATTTGGGAGGTCAGTATTTTCACGATCTATTATCAAGGTCAATTTTTCAAAAATCAAGTAGTAACACTTCTAAATTTATAATGCATGACCTTATTAATGATTTGGCTCAAATGGTTTCTAGAAAAACAAGCTTTAGGTTAGAGGATGAATTGGAGTCAAATAATGGATTAAAGCTATTAGAAAAGACTCGTTATGCTTCATATATATGTCATCAATATAATGGCAAAAGAAGACTTGAAGTCTTCAATGATGCTCAGCATTATTTAAGGATGCACTTGCCAATGTCGCCCATATATAATAAGATGACAACCTATTATATTAGTAATCAAGTTGTTTCTAACTTGTTGTCAAGGTTCAAAAGGTTGAGAATGTTATCATTACAAGGTTATTATATTGTTGAACTACTTGATTCGATTGGAGGTTTAAGACATCTTAGGTATCTTAACCTATCTTTTAGTTGTATTAGAAGTTTACCCCAATCACTAAACTTAATGTGTAACTTACAAACTTTGTTATTAAAGGATTGCTGTAGTCTCTTGAAGTTGCCTGATAATATGGGGAATTTAATCAATTTACGTCATCTTGACATATTAGGTGCATTTTTAATAGAAGAAATGCCATTAGGAGTTAGAAAATGGGAATGCCTTCGAATCTTATCTAACTTTGTAGTTAGTGAAAGTTCTGGAGCCGATTTAAAAGATTTAGAGGATTTAAAATGACTTTATGGAGAACTTCACATTTCAAGATTAGAGAATATGACAAATTTTCAAAATGCTAAAAATGTCATTAAATGATAAGAAAGACCTAAAAGTGCTTTTACTAGAATGGGGGTTTAGGTTTGATGAATCACAAATTGAAGTAGTGGAATCACAAGATACAAAAGTACTTGATATGCTTCAACCTCATAACAATCTAGAATAGCTCACAATACGATGTTACAGAGGTAGAAAATTTTCACATTGGGTTGGTGGTAGTTCATTCTTAGAGTCTAAGATAACAACCCTAAAGTTGGTAGATTGTAAGAATTGCACATCCTTGCCTTCACTTGGGTTGTTACGCTCGCTCAAAATTCTCACTATCAAAGGTATGAAGGGAATTAAAAGCATTGGTTTTGAATTTTATGGAGAGCATTGTGCAAAACCTTTTCAATCTTTAGAGACTCTTTATTTTAAGGAATTAGAAGAATGGGAGTCTTGGAATCCTATCAAAGAAGATGATAACTTTCCTAAGCTCCAAGAGCTTTCCATTATAAATTGTCCTAAACTTTCTGAAAAATTACAAAACAATTTCCCTTCATTGAAGAAGCTTGTGATTTACCTATGTAAGCAGTTGGTGGTTTCGTTATCAAACATCATAACGCTATGTGAATTAAAGCTCAATGGATGCAAGAAGACTGTGCACAATAGTTCAACTTTTTTTGATTCATTAGAATCTTTGACCCTTTCAGATATTACAGATGTTGGTGATTGGTCCATTCAAGAATTTAAAAAAGTTCAAAATTTAAACATTACGAGTTGTAAAGAGCTCATAAAGTTGTGGCAAAATGAAACTCTCCTTAAGAAGCCATATCAACGATTGTGTAGTCTTACCTCTCTTAAAAGTCTCAATTTGTACAATTGTGATACCCTCACAACGACTATACTTGAGGGAATTAAACAAACAGATGCTTGCCTAGAAGAATTAAGCATTAGCTATTGTAATTCTCTAAATTTCATTTTTAGAGGACAACCACCTCAATCTCTAAAGAGGCTTATCATTAAAGATTGTGAAAAATTGGAGGGTTTGTTGGATGGTAATGAGGTGACGTCATTGTGTTCAGCAATGATGCACTTTTTGGAGAAGTTTCCATTCCCAACAATTCTACTGCCGAAACAGAAGGTCAACACTCTCACTTCTCATATTGAAGACTTGGTTTTAAGTGAATGTCCATCTCTCACTTGTTTGCACTCAGGAGACTGACTCCCTGCCACTATCACAAGCCTCAGTATTTCAAAATGTTCAAATCTCACAACAATAGACCTACATTCTACCACTCTCACCAGCCTCTGTATTTCAGATTGTTCAAAACTCACAAAATTGTCTTTGACAGGTCGTTTACTTGTGGCACTCAAACATCTTAAAATCATCGGTTGCTCAGAGCTTATAATCGTGTTACCAAAAGGCCATTTACCTGAGACTCTTGAAACCCTAACCATCAGTCTTTGTGAAAAATTAGAATCCATAGTTGACAAGTTTCATAACAACAATACTCTTTATGAAATCGACATCTCCTATTGTGATAAACTCAAATCCCTTCCAGAGGGCCTAGACACTCTTACCAATCTCCGTAGCATTGATATGTCTTCTTGTAGAGATTTTACTTCATTTCTAAAAGGAGGGTTCCCCTCCAATAATTTAAGAGTTTTACTCACTTACTGTCCAAAATTAGAAGCCCTACCTAACGGAATACACACTCTCTCCTGTTTACAAATAGATGATTGTCCAAACATATCATTGTCTGAGGAAGGTCTGCCCACCAAACTTATAGAGCTTTCAATTATGGGTTACAAACAATATAAAGCACTCATGGAAAAGGGCTTGCACAATTTCACCTCTCTCGAATCTCTCCACATTTATTTACAGTCGGATGGAGAGTGTATCCAAGCGGAGGACATGACAATTACTTTGCCCTCCAGTCTAACTGATCTGTGGTTTGAAGGATTCCCAAAGTTGAAAAAACTATCTTTCAAAGGAGTCCAAGACCTCTCCTTTCTAAAGTTCTTAACGATCAACAACTGCCCAGAGCTCACATCACTTCCAAGCCTCCCATCCTCTGTTTGGCAATTATATATAAACCAATGTCCTTTGCTGAAAGAAGCTTGTAAAAGAGATAAAGGAAAAGAGTGGCCCAAAATAGCCAACATCCCTAGTGTTTACATAGCTGACAAATTCATCTATGAACCAAAGGAGGAAGAAAGTGAAGAGGATTAGCTCATTCATGCTTATGTTCTATATCAGGTATGCCCATTTATAATACCAAAACAATTAGTTTCATTTTCATGATAAACAATTTCTCATCATTATTAATTCAATTCTCTATTCTAATACTCTCTTTAATGTATTGAAGGCCCACTAACTTAATTGTATTTTGCTTGTTTGACGAAAACACTAGCAGAATTGATGATCGGAGATTCTTTTGTTTGTGGGTCACGTCTATCCTCTTGTGTGTAAGTCACTAGTTGGTTTCATGTGCTGTGTTCAACTTATTTGTATACTCTATTTTTGTTTTTTGTTTCTCATTATTTTAAGCTCAATGTTGATGGCATGTGGAAGAATTTTCAGAAAATGTAGAAAACAAAAAGAAAAGTGCTATTTCTGTTCTCCATATGCTCATTATTACTGCATTTTGATTATCATGTATTCAATCTATTGAACGTTGTTTTATGTTTATCTTATGTTGTTTGGGAGTTGTTATTTAATAACGAGATTTGGGTAGATTATTACCCAATCTCTGATTAGTTTTGTTTCTTAATTAGAATGATGAGTTATCTACATTAGATAGACAACTCATATTTATCATCTCAGCAGTTTCTATACTGCACTCTATTTATTTAATCTATAAAGAGATCGTTCAATGGTTTTCACTGTCAATTCCAGCAGGAAAAATGGTGGCCTTCGTGGGTAGTAGTGGGTGTGGCAAGAGTACTGTCATTTCTTTATTCGTAAGGTAACAACATCTTTCTGTTCCCTAAACTTGGATATTTAACCATTCTGATCCCTCAAAGGGTCACAAGAATCTTTAATGATTGATTTTTCTACAGGAGAGATTCCGGTTGACAATCATAACATAAAGGATATGGATGTGAAGTTCCTGGGAAAGAACATCGGAGTAGTATCTCAAGAACCATCAAGGATAACATTAGAGTTGGAAACATGGATGCAGATGATCAACAGATTGAAGATTCAGCGAAGATGGCTAATGGGCACACATTTATGTCACATTCCGGATCAGTACTTAACTGAGGCCTATTAGTGGCCTCTAATTTACTTGCATTTTTGCCTCTACTTTGTGAAATTTCCCCAAAATTTAATAAAATCTTATGTTCAATAAAATGCAGGTAGGACAAAGGGGTGTTCAATTATCAGGAGGACAAAAGTAGAGAATTGTAATAGCAAGAGCCATTTTAAGGGATTCTCCAATCCTTTTACTTGATGAGACCACAAGTGCACTTGATTCATAGTCAGAAAAGCTTGTTCAAGAGGCCCTAGACATCAGAAAATAAGAAAATCTATTTCACTTTCTTCACCATCAATATATGGACATGTATTCTAAACTGTGTTTGAATGTGAGCCTCTGCAAAATTCCTTAGATTTATTTTTTCGGCCAGCAACCTCTCTTTTTGCAATTCAAACCTATTTATGTAGCTGCCATTAGATGTTAGCTTTTGCATGAAGTGTATGTGTGATTATGTTCTACCAATAGCTACTAGTGCTCCATATGTTTTCTCGACAAATTGAATTTCAAGTTCTGTGTCATGGACTGAATTTGCATCAATGTATCTGAATCAGGTTGAAAAGGTTTTGGAGTAATCTCAAGATTGGAAGAACGAATGGAAGATTTACAAATTCATGAAGAAATTGTTGAAGGCTCTTTTTCTTGTAAGTAATTTATTATACAATCAAATCAGAAAAGAAAAAGTAATCATATTTTAATTGATCTTACTTGGTTGTGCATCTGCCTCGGTTGTGCATCTGCCTCAAGTTAAATCTCAAGGTTTTGTTCCACTCTACGTTGTAAATTATTGATTTTCTTACATATGGTTCTAGTCATACGACATTATTCTTAGTTTGGTAGTATATATGGTGTAAATTTAATGAGTTGTTTTTTCTTTTTCTTCTTTTTTTTTTATATCAAGCTTGTTGTGATATCATGAAAAGCACAAGTCCCTTTCATTATTTTGGATTCCTATTGTCAATGGATGACATTTTCTTTCGTATCTAAATGTAAACTACTTACGTAACTTATCGATCCATTATTTCATTGGTGAGTTTTTCACATTCATTACATTTTATGTGTGATGTTGTGATTATTCAAATTTGTCATCATTACATCAATGCCTTGAAAATGTAGGATGTTATATCTTCTAATAAAATTCCTATGCTTTTATGCAATTCTATAGTTATCAATATTTGTTGACCATAATAGCTATGTTTAATCATTATGTTGTTACTGCACGGGGACCTTGTACTCCATGATGTCAACTAATGCTTACTAAATTGGGTTACCATTTCATTTGAGCAACATCCAAGATCTTCAACACAAGCATTTTACATCTGTTTGGGAAGAATATATGTTCATCGTCTTCTAATTCTTACACTCATATTTTCCAGAGCCTTGTTTCTTTCCTAGTTTTCTGTTCTAAGTTAAGAGTTCGTGATGTTCTTCTTTTCCTCTAGAGAAGTCTTTATGGTTCTATATTTTAATTAGTGATAATACTGTTAAGAGTTGTTATGCTATGGTTGTATTATATGAGGTGGAGCATTATATTCTGGAATTTTCTTTTTATTACAAAAACTAGTAGATTTTAATACTATCTGCTTGTATTAAAGACTGAATTTCTGTTTTCTTAAGGTTGCTTTGTCACAAAGGTATTGGCCCTGCTACAAAGTTCTTTAAGAATATAAGCAACCTACTGATGTTCCAGAAACTGGTTTGCTATGTGATCTCCTCTAGCTCGATACTGTTAAAGACATTAAAGGTTGGGGGCCAAATGATAGAGGAGTTTCCTATACCTTTGGTGCTGATAGGGTGACCGAATTTCTTCAAAGCATGATCTGGATTTAATTTGTAGAGCCCACTAGGTTTGTCATGTCTTTAAATTGAAGCATTTGGTGCACTGATGCAGCTTAGATTGTCTTCGCTAATTAGATATTTTATGTTTTCTTTAACAATTCTTAGGTTGTGGAAGATGGATATGAATTCTTTGCCGATAAACAGCTTGTTACCCTATTTTCTGCACCCAACTACTGTGGAGAGTTTGACAATGTTGGTGCCATGATGAGTGTGGATGAGGCACTTAAGTGTTCTTTTCAAATATTAAAGCCTTTGGATAAGAAGCCAAAGTTCATCTTTGCTTAGCTAAAATTCGATCAAGGGGCCCTTCAAGTGGAGTAATGGTACTTTCATACCTTATCTGTCTGAATATCTAGACTTTATCATTTAGTTCTTATAATCTAGTTATGTTTCTGAGGTTTTTCCAATTTCTTTACAACTTAAATAAAAGAAAGATTTATTAAGGAACTCCAAAAATCTGACTGAAGCAGAGGATGTTACATGTTGGGTAAATCTACTTTTATTAGAAGATTGAACTACCTAGATCTTTTATAAAAGATTCATAGCAAACTAGTTTCTGGAACATCATGGTTCCAAACTTTTTCCAACTAGTAAATGAGTTGCTTCAGTTGCATATGATGACATGATTGTAGGGACCAACAAAGAACTAACAAGAGAGTTAAAAAAAACATCACATCTTAAATCCCAAAGTAAGGCGCTATTCCTGAGGCCATTGTTATTTTATAATAGCAAAACACTTATAGTTATTATTACTTCAATTCCCTTTTCGAATAGTCTTTCTTAATGTACTAAATACCCACTAACTTATTTGTATTTTGCTTGGTCAACAAAAGTATTAGCTGAACTGAAAATTAGAGAATCTCTAGTTTGTGAGCCATGTCTGTCCTCTTGTGTGTAAGTCACTCTCTTTGATTGTTTCTTCTCTTCCAGTTAGACTAGTTGGCTTTGTATGCTTTGTTCAATTATAGTTGCTTTTTGATAATTAGATCTGAGATTTTGGTGTTATGCTTTAATTTTCTCCTTGTTTTTAGCTTATGGTTGATTACATATCGAACCATCGCACTAAAAAAGAAGAGTGCTTTTTCTGTTCTCTTAATGTCCATTATCACATTATTTTCCTTTTCATATATTCCATCAATGTGTGGACAAACTGTGCTTGATTGTGAGCCTTGGAAAATTCAGGTATGCACAGCATGTTCACATAGATAACAAATTCATCTATGATCCGCTGGAGGAAGCATGAGAGGATTAGCTCATTCATGCTCATATTCTGTATCAGGTATGCCCTTTTATAATAACAAAACACGTAGTTAGTTTCATTTTCATGAGAAACAATTTCTCATTATTTACTTCAATGCACTGTTCTAATACTCTCTTAAATGTATTGAAGACCCACTAACTTATTAGTATTTCACTTGTTGATTGATAATCGGAGATTCTCTTATTTGTAGGTCATGTCTGTCCTCTTGTGTGTAAGTCACTCTTTGATTGTTTATAGTTCAGTCAAACTAGTTGGTTTTGTGTTCCCTGTTACGGTTTGCTTCAATGGTCTGTTCTACAAGTGCTCACTGTCAGAGCAATGTCATTGTCATATGTTCTGTCAATGTGTGGACATGTATTTGAAACTGTGTTTGAATGTGAGGCTCTGTCAAAATTCATCACATTTATCTTTTCAGTCTGTGACCTTTCTCTTTTTGCAACTCAAAACCTATTAGTGTATTTCATGTTTATTGTGATACATTCGTAGGATAAAGAATAATTTGTTGCATTACTTCACTTTAGATGCTAAGTTTAGAAACACTGGATTGGAGAGGTTTGAAAATTTGGCTAAAGATTTGGAGTGGTTCAAAGAGCAGGTTATGCTATCCCTGAACTGTCTTCTCCTAGTATCACCTATGCAAAGTATCTTAAGGAATTGTCGAACAAGAATCCTCAAGCATTTATTTGCCATTTCTACGATATATATTTTGCTCACTCAGCTGGTGGTCGAATGATTGGGAAAAATGTATTGGTTTTAAATGTCTTCGCATAATTAATGTAATGTTTCATTTTTATCAGGAATGTATTTTCGATATTTAGCTAGAGTGGATATATATCTAACGTGACGGTAAATTGACATATCACGATCCATGCACATCTTGTGTCAAACTTGAGTGAAATTTTCTTTGCTTTGTAATTTGATCAATCTTTCTTCTTTTTTCTCTTTGTTCTTTCTGAAAACAATTATAGATGAATTTGTTAATTTTGTAATGTTGTTGTCATGTTATTAGTTTAGGCATTACTGATTTTTATTACTCAAAAGTTACATGCTCACATCATTCTCTCCCCATTTAACACTAGGTTGCCGAGAAGATACTTGGTAACAAGGATTTAGAATTCTATAAGTGGGATGGTAACCTTTCCCAACTGTTGCAGAGTGCAAGAGATAAGCTGAACAAAGTTGCTGATGTAATTTGCCATTCGATTGCAAAATATACTGTCAACATTACTCTTTGTTTGTTTAATGTTCTACGGTGTTAACTTGTTAATCCATTCCTAATTTTAATTATGGTGTATCATAACTTATTAACCTATTAACTTATTAGGCCTATTATGATATCATGAAAAGCACAAACCCCTTTCATTATTTTGGATTCCTTTTGTCAATGGATGACATTTTCTTTCGTGTCTAGATGTGAACTACTTATGTAACTCATCAATATATTGTTTCATTGGTGAGTTTTTCACTTTCATTACATTTGTGGTGTTGTGATTACCACCTTTGTGATCATTACATCAATGCCTTGAAATATAGGATGTTATATCTTCTGAAAGAATTCTTGTGCTTTTCTACAATTCTATAGTTATCCATAATTGTGGACTATAATAGCCATGTTTAATCATTATATTGTTACTGTAGAGGGACCTTGTACTCCATGATGTCAATTAATGCCTAGAAGATTGGGTTACTATTTCATCTTAGCAACATCCCAGATCTTCAAAACAGCATTCGTACATTTGTTTGGGAAGAATGTTCATCATCTTCCAATTCTTACACTCAACTTTCCTAGAGCCCTAGACCTTAACAGATGTTGTGTAAATACTGAAGTATCTTTCCCAATGTTCTGTTCTAAGTTAGAGTTCATGATGTTTTTCTTTTCTTCTAAAGAAGTCCTTATGGCTTTATATTTTAATTAGAGATAAAACCGCTAAGAGCTATTCTGCTATAACTATATCATATGAGGTGCAGTATTATATTCTGAAATTTTCTTTTTGTTATAGGAACTACTAAATTCTAACACTATCTGCTTATATTAGGGGTTGAATTGCTATTTTCTTAGGGTTGCTTTGCTGCAAAGGTATTAGCTCTGCTATAAAGTTAGGTTCCAAATTTTTTTCAGCTAGTAAAAGAGCTGCTTAGCTACATGTGATGGTATGAAAGTGGGGGCCAACAAAGATTAGACAGGAGAGTTGAACAAATCATCGCATCATGAAGAAGACTTCTTAATTTTTTAATTTAAATTATTTTTTAGAAAAATTTAAATATTTTTGTAGGAAGCTAATTAATCAATTTGAATATAACACATCAAATTTAGGAAGAGTTGTATTCATTCCATCAAGACATGGTACAGTGCTATATAAAATTTCAAAAAAAAAAAAAATTGTACATATTGCATATCAAGAAAATAAATTGACTAAATTTAAGTTTAGAATTCTTGAAGACACATGAAAAACTAATATTATATCACCTAAATAGACTTATAAACCTCATGTTCATCATATTAATTAAAAAATATATATGAAAGTAATTCTATGATTAACCTGATTATTTATCAATAACATAATCATACTCTATAATTTGGCATTACAATTTTATTACCAGTTTGTGGGTGTGGAATGCGAGTTTTACTCGAAACTGTTGGTCTTGCAGTTGAACCTGAACCAGCAAAATTTTCCAGGTGTTCATGCGAGTGTGAGTGCAAGTGTTGTCAATCCCACCTAAATTGGACCTGTTGCAATTGCACCTCATATAAAAACACACACACATAACACTAATGTGAAGCAAAAGTATCACAATTATTTTAGTTATAAGTGGATATGCACTAAAAGTAATATTTCAACAATGAACATTCTTATTACTCTCACATAATTAACATACGTGTTATCTAATCAAAATAACTTATTCCAAATATCCTTGTTTTTTATTTAAAAACACTGTTCCAATTGTAAAATAAAAAACAAAAATGTAACATTTAATCATACAAGGTATATATGTTTAAGATATCATGAGTTTAGATTTAATTATATATATACACATGTATATACACATATGTATGTATGTACGTAGATACATATTGTATGTTATCTATTGTAATATACCACTTTTTATCCAGCGAAAAACAAATTAAAAATTTATTCAAATATTCTAAGTCATTTTTCGTAAAACAAAATCCAAGTATAAGTTACACTTATCTATTTAACTATATAGGACACATAGCTTCAAATATAGTAAGAAACATGAATATTTTAAAAAGTTTCAATTAAATTTGCAATACACACAAGTGAAATTCATTAAAACATTATGAATTATGTATTTATTTGAAAAATAATGTAATATTTAAAATTTTAAATTATGAAATCACAATCATATGATGTTTCTAGTATCATAATTAAATTAATTCATAGAGTTTTTATCAATAAAATATATTATAGAATATTGATTACTTTATTTTTTTTAATCAATATTATAATTTATATTATAATATGTTAATATTATCCATAGTATCATTTTTTTTTTAACTTATCTATTTCATTAAATTAAATAAAATTATCCATTTGAACCAAGATTTTCTTTAGAAATTTAAACGTAAGATTTTTGTTATGGTGTCATAAATTGGTTAATTTAAATTTCCTAAAAAAAATTAATTAAATAGTTTTTTGATTCATATAACTTAAATCTACTTACAAGGAAGTAAATCAATAAATTCACATGGAATTTTCTTTTTATTTAAAAAAACCAAAACAAAACAAAAAACCTCACGTTCAATTTATTCAAACTCCATCTCTCCCACTCAATTGTCAGTTAATATAACATCTCTTTTTATTTATTTCAAGAACTTTGAGACTACAGTTTGCTTTTCCTCAAAAAATTGATCATTCAACTTGTGATTCTAAGCAACAATTGATCTTCACAAGCCACTGTAGGTAATTATGCGAATGGCTTTTGAATTTCATTACTTTAGTGTTTTTTTTCATAAAAAAGAAAATTGGTGACATTAGAAGTTTGATTGTATATGTTGAGCAATTAATATGGTTAATTGTGGTTGTTTTATTCTTTGTTCAGTTTCTATAGAGGTGTCTTGGGATTTTTTTACTGTTAATACAGGTAAATTTTAGTTTTGTTCCATAAACTTTATCATTTTATCATTTATTTGTGATTTGTATACTTGTTTTAGTATTTTAGTTTTTAAAGATCGTGGTTCTTTAATTGATTGATCTTATTCAAGATTTTAATTAAATGCAGATAATAATTTTTATCTATAACTTTATTCATTCAGATTGGATATATGCAAGTTACTGTATAAACTCATTGCAATACCAATTTAAGAGTTAGAAGGTCATTCAAAAAATAAGATAATGATCATATTAAGAGATGGGGCATTTAGATATCTAAAGCTCTAGTTCCGTATGATATTGTAGATGCAAAATCATAATAATTTTTGTGATTACCATTCTTTTTGTGGGGATTCTACTCCAATAGAATTCATATGGTCTATGATACTTATGATGTTTTTTTTTTTTTTTTTTTAATTTTCCGGTTCAATCAATTTTGTATGTATTCTTAAGTTTGACTAGTTTTAAATATTTTAAGGTTATAAACATCATTTATAATGCAAATTAATACTTATATACATAGAAATGTTGACAAATTTAGGACGTAAAAACAGTCTACAAGTTATTCATGGAAGACTAAAGACATCAAAATCAGTAAGATGAAACTAAAAAGATTCACATTTTAAGTCTAGCTCACATGAATTTGCAATGCACATTAAATAAACGAGTCAATAATACATCTAATAGTAACAAACAATACAAACAAAAATAAGACAATGGCATCTCAGAATGATACAAAAGTAGTTATGGATACATAATAAATAATAATGATGTCCAAATAATCTACCTATGGGTAGCAGTAGAAGATGCTAAAACCATTAAAAATGTCATAGTAGAAAAAGGCTTGGTATCCTGCAAATTTTGGTCAGCTACTTTATTTATTTATTTTTTGAATTGGAGGAAAAGTTTTGATTGATTCCTCATCTAAAATATAAAAATAGACATTACAATGTATCATCAAATATTGAAGAATGAAGTCAACTAGCCTCACTGATTTTCTTATTACTGTACAAAATATAATAAAGGCTGCTTTTTGAGGGTTTCAAAAATAATAACCAAATCTGAATTATAAAAAAAGTAATAATAAAAATAATAACCCAATCTACATATAAGAACATAAAGCTTTGCACCTTCTTAAAGTATCATATTTGTTCATTATTACTCGAGCACTCTTTTGCATAAGTTTGTTTAGAAATGGGAAGAAATTTTATCTTCATCACATGCATGAAACTCTATTTGATTATATAAGATTAGAATTATTTTATATTTAAAACGAAAATGGGGAAGTGCAATTTATTTATTTCTTACTTTTTTAGGTATTAATTGGGATGTCTTTATAAATTATGTTTTTATAAAAATTTTAATGGGGTGAACTAATTAAAGGGGGGTGAACTAATTAAAGGGGTCTAGATACAGGTTTTTTGCACCTATTGAAGCAATCAGACAGATAATTTATTCAATTTAATAATATTTTCTTAATTGTACAATATGCTTTTGATTGCCTATTTTGTCTCATTGTACAATACTTTAAAAAAAGTTGGTTCATTGGTATTTGATCATCTATAAAATTGTTATACATTGTTTAACATTCTACAATTGCTTTTACTCGTACTTTTAAATTTTAAATTTTATGTCTTTATTTCATTTTTTTAATATATTTGTTATATAATTTTATTGTAGTTTCATATTAAATATTATTATAGATGTATTTCTAAACATTAAGAATCAGTTCATGCTCTATTTTTTCTATGTTTTGCAGATAAATGGCAATGCTTATGTCAACAAGATGCTCTTTCTATCATAGATTGCATTTATTTATTTATGTTGAATATTTCATAGCTTCATATTAGTATTTTGGGATGTTATATTATTTTATTGGTCTTTATTGGCTTATGTCAATAACTTCATCTTTTTGTTGCACTTATGTTGGATATATTATGCATTTAAGTTAGATTTTATGGATATAAATATCAATTTATGTTATTTCTTTTATATATTTTATTTACGATTTTATCAGTTTAAGAAATAAGATTTTAAATTTCAAAATTTATGTTCTGTATTCGATTATTTCTTATCGTTATTAATCAAGTAAATATAATTTAGTTATTTATTATAATTGTAAGTTCAATATATTATGTATAATGTATATGGAACTTGTTAGTTGTTGCCATTAGTGACCAAAATACAAGTTCTATGATTAATATATTAACCAATTAAATATATATTAGTGACAAAATGCAATGCTTTTGTGAGATAATATTCTATGGCTAAAAGAATTTATATACACTATTGGTATTCAATACTAGGTCTACTAAATGGATTTAGAAACAAAAGCAGTTGATTTTTAGTGATCAAAATAGTGGTCACTAATTATAACATTGTTTTAGTGGCCAAATCTTCATTACTAGTCGAAGAACTCTATGGTAAGAAAAAAATAGATAATTTGTGACCAACTTTTACATTACTAATTATATGCACATTAGTGACCATTAATTGTGTATTTGTGACCGAATTTTTGTAGCTAATGTGTATTATTAGTGACCATTTCTTCACTAATATTACATAAATATATTGTTTTTATGAGACCAATAAATAGATTTAGTGATGACACTTTTTAACTATAAGTAATAAAATTGGTGGTCACTAATATTCTCAATAATTAGTGACCAATTTTTTATGTTAGTCACTAATTGTCTTTAGTATCGAACTTTAAGTAACAAACGGAAACGAGAAATTTTTTTGTCACTAAAAGCCATTAGTGACGAAATTTAATACTTTTAGTAACAATATTTTTTGTTACTAATTATGCAATTTCTTGCAGTGTCTTTTGTTGAAGGCATGTGAAGCTGTGTAGCATATTCGAATCCAATGCAATCACATGTTCGACATGTTTGGCAGTCACAGGTTTTCACAGCTTTCACACTCAAATTTTTTTTATACATTTAATAACTATTAACTTTAATCGAAGAAGACAATGCTTTAACTTTAGATGGGTTCCATAAAAGATATATAGTTAGTGACAGCATCACTAGTTACCACGTTATTGCTTTCTTTGTGAACTAGTTCTTGCTTTGCTTTTGGTTCATTGTTCCCTTTCTGCAATTAATCCTTTCCTTTCTTTTCTCTCTTTCCACACACAAACCAAAACCATTTCAATGGCAGAGCTCTTTCTTTCTGCTATCCTTCCTACGTTGTTTGAGAAACTGACCTCTCCTGAACTGCTCAAATTTGCAACTCAAGAGGGTATTCGTTCAAAACTCAATAAGTTGAAAAAAACGTTGGGCTTGATTAATGCACTGCTCGTTGATGCCGAGCAGAAGCAGTTGGCGAATGGAGCTGTCAAGATGTGGCTGGATGAGCTCCAAGACTTGGCTTATGATGCGGAGGACGTCTTGGATGAGTACGCGACTGAGGCTTTGAGAAGAAAACAGAAGATAGAAGAGCATCAGGCTAGCACTAGCAGGGCTCGGAAGCTCATTCCTGCTTGTTGCATTAGTTGCACTCCAACTGCTTTATGGTCTGATTTCAGTATACGCTCAAAGATAGATGATATTACTAAGAGGTTACAAGATCTCTGCAAACAAAAAACTGAACTTGGGTTGGTTGAGATTGCTGGAGAGAGATCGACTGCTTCGTTTCAGAGACCACCAACTACAAGTTCGCCCATCGAACCTGCTGTTTTTGGGAGAGATGAGGACAAAGCCAAAATACTTAAAATGGTATTGTCTGATGAACCAGGTCATGCCAACTTTGGTGTAATATCCATTGTAGGTATGGGAGGAATCGGCAAAACAACATTGGCTCGAGAAGTGTTTAATGCCACAGCAGTGCGAGATTTCAACCCAAGAGCATGGGTGTGCATCTCTGATGATTTTGATGTCATGAGAATTTCTATGGCCATTCTTGAGTCCATCAATGGCTGTGGTAGTGACCTGAGGAATTTAAATGAGGTGCAAAATCAACTCAGAGAGAAAGTAGCTGGAAAAAAATTCTTGCTTGTTCTGGATGATGTTTGGAGTGAAGACTACAGCAAGTGGGAATTACTGAGGTCACCTTTTATGGTTGGTGATCCTAGAAGTAAGATAATTGTGACAACTCGTCATGAGCGTGTTGCCTTAAGAATGGGATGTTCCACTGGATGTACTCATAAACTAAAGCTACTTTCAGATGATGAGTGCTGGTCATTGTTTGAAAAGCATGCTTTTGGTAACGGTGTTGTGGGTGTAGATGCTAATGAATCCATTCGTGAAAAAGTCATTGGAAAGTGTAAAGGATTGCCCCTAGTAGCGAAGACCCTTGGCGGCCTTTTACTCTCTGAGAGAAGAGATAAATGGTTAGTTATATTGAACAGCAAACTATGGGAATCAGCAAATGAGAGCGAGATCCCGACAGCCTTACAAATAAGTTATCACCATCTTCCATCACATTTGAAGAGATGTTTCACCTATTGTGCAATTCTTCCCAAAGATTATGAATTTGAGGAAAAAGAACTTGTTTTTTTATGGATGGCAGAAGGCTTTATTCAACAGGCAAGTGAAAACAAGCCATTGGAAGATTTGGGAGGTGAGTACTTTTTGGATCTATTATCAAGGTCATTTTTTCAAATATCGAGTAACAGTAACTCAAAATATGTTATGCATGACCTTATTAATGATTTGGCTCAAACGGTCTCTAGAAATGTAAGTTTCAAATTGGAGGATGCTCCCAAAAATTTGTCCCCAATTTTTGAAAAGACTCGTTATGCTTCTTATACTTGTCATCAATATAATGACAAAAGAAAATTTGAGGTCTTCAATAATGCTTTACACTTAAGGACACACTTATCAGTGCCACAAATAAATGAATGGGTTGATGTTTGTTATATTGGTAATATAGTTGTTCATGATTTATTCTTTAGGTTTAAAAAGTTGAGAGTATTATCTTTAGAAAGATATTATATTGTTGAACTACCCAATTCAATTGGAGACTTGAGACTTCTTAGGTATCTTAACCTATCTTACAGTTGTATTAGAAGTTTACCCGAGTCAATAAACTCAATGTGCAACTTGCAAACTTTGTTATTAAGAAATTGCAAAAGCCTCTTGAAGTTGCCTTCTAATATGGGGAATTTAATCAATTTACGTCATCTTGATATGTTAGGTGCATATTTAATAGCAAACATGCCATTGGGGGTTAGAAAATGGGAACACCTTCGAACCTTATCTAATTTCATTGTGGGTAAAGATTCTGGGGCTAATTTGAAAGATTTGGAGGATTTGAAATCACTATGTGGAGAACTTCATATTTCAAGATTAGGGAATGTGACAAATTTTCAAGATGCCAAAAATGTCATATTAAGTGACAAGAAAGACCTAAAAGTGCTTTCACTAGAATGGGCGTCTAGATTTGATGAATCACAAGTTGAAGAAGTGGAATCACAAGATGCAAAAATACTTGATATGCTTCAACCTCATAAAAATCTAGAAAAGCTCACAATAAGATGTTATAGGGGTACAAAATTTTCTTCTTGGGTCGGAGGTAGTTCATTCTTAGAGTCTAATATAAGAATCCTAGAGTTGGTAGATTGTAAGAATTGCACATCCTTGCCTTCACTTGGATTGTTAGGCTCACTCAAAATTCTCACTATTGAAGGTATGAAGGGGATTAAAAGCATTGGTTTTGAATTTTATGGAGAGCATTGCGCAAAACCTTTTCAATTTTTGGAGACTCTTTGTTTTAAAAATTTAGAAAAGTGGGAGTCATGGGATCCTGTCAAAGAAAATGATAGCTTTCTTAAGCTCCAACAGCTTTCCATCGTAAATTGTCCCAAACTCTCTAAAAGATTACCCAACAATCTCCCTTCATTGAAGAAACTTGTGGTTCAAAAATGTGGGCAGTTGGTGGTTTCGTTAACAAACATCCCAACGCTATGTGCACTAGAGCTTAATAAATGCAAGAAGATTGTGCATAATAGTTCAATTTTTTATGAGTCATTAGAGTCTTTAACTCTTTCAAATATTGCAGATGCTGGTTATTGGTCCTTGCAAAAATTTAAGAAAGTTCAAAGTTTACAAATTAAGGGTTGTGAAGAGCTCATAGAGTTATGGCAAAATGAGATTCTCCTTAAAAAGTCACATCAAAGGTTGCATGGTTTTATCTCTCTTAAAAGTCTCAATTTGGACAAATGTGATACCCTCACGACAACTTTACTTGAGGGAATTAAACAAATGGATGTATGTATAGAAGAATTAAGCATTAGTCAATGTTATTCTCTAAATTTCATTTTTAAAGGAGAACCTCCTCAATCTCTGAAGAAGCTTCGTATTAAAAATTGTAAAAAATTGGAGGGTTTATTGGATAGTAATGAGGCGGCCCGTACTTCGGAGCTTGAGGCGGTCAACACTCTTACTTCTCATATTGAAGACTTGGTTTTAAGTGAATGTCCATCTCTCACATGTTTGCACTCCGTAGACCGACTCTCTGCCACAATCACAATCCTCAATATTTCAAAATGTTCAAATCTCACAACAATAGACCTACTCTCTACCGCACTCACAAGCCTCTGTATTTCAAATTGTTCAAATCTCACAACATTGTCTTTAACAGGTCATTTAGCTATGACACTCAAACATCTTGCAATTGACGAATGCTCAGAGCTCACAACCGTGTCACCAAAAGGCCATTTACCTGAGACTCTTGAAACCCTAACCATTTACTGTTGTGAAAAATTAGAGTCAATAGTTGACAAGTTTCATAACAATAATACTCTTTACGAAATCCGCATCTCCTATTGTGATGAACTCAAATCCCTTCCAGAAGGCCTAGACACTCTTACCAGTCTCCAAAGCATCAATATGGGCAATTGTAGAGGTTTTACTTCCTTTCCAAAAGGAGGGTTCCCCTCCAGTAATTTAAGAGTTTCGCTATGGGGATGTTCAAAAGTAGAAGCCCTACCTAGCGGAATACACACTCTCTCCTCTTTACAAATATGGGGTTGTCCAAACATATCATTGTCTGAGGAAGGTCTACCTAACAAACTTACACAGCTTACAATTGAGGGTCACAAACAATATAAAGCACTCATGGAAAGGGGTTTGCATGATTTTACCTCTCTCGAATCTCTCTACATTTATGGAAGGTCCGACAGAGAGTGTATCCATGAGGAGGACATGACAATTACTTTGCCCTCCAGTCTAACTAATCTGTGGTTTGAAGGATTCCCAAAGTTGAAAAACCTGTCTTTCAAAGGAGTCCAAGACCTCTCCTCTCTAAAGTTCTTAACATTCATCAACTGCCCAGAGCTCACATCACTTCCAAGCCTTCCATCCTCTCTTTGGCTATTAGAAATATGGAGATGTCCACTGCTGAAAGAAGCTTGTAAAAGAGATAAAGGAAAAGAGTGGCCCAAAATAGCCGACATCCCTGGCGTTGATAGATTGGAAATTCATCTACGACCCGGATGAGGAAGCATAAGAGGATTAGCTCATTCATGCTCATATTCTATACCAGGTATGCCTATTTACAATAGCAAAACACTTAGTTTCATTTTCATGATAAACAATTTCTCATCATTATTACTTCAATGCTCTATTCTAAGGAGTTGAAGACCTCTCCTATCTGAAGTCCTTGACAATCGAAGATTGCCTAGAGCTCACATCACTTCCAAGCCTCCCATCCTCTCTTAAGCAATTATATATTGGCAAATGTCCTTTGTTGAAAAAAGCTTGTAAAAGAGATAAAGGAAAAGAGTGGTCCAAAATAGCCGACATCCCTTGCGTTTACATAGATTGCAAATTCATTTATGAACCAGAGGAGGAAGCATGAGAGGATTAGCTCATTCATACTCATATTCTATATCAGGTATACCCATTTTCAATAGCAAAACACTTCGCTTCTTCTTCTTGATAAACAATTTCTCATCATTATTAATTCAATGCTCTATTCTAATACTCTCTTAATGTATTGAAGTCCCACTAACTTATTTGTGTTTTGCTTGCTCGACAGAAGCACTTGCAGAATTGATGGTTAGAGATTCTCTTTTTTATGGGTCATGTCTGTCCTCTTGTATGTAAGTCACTTTCTTCACATCAGACTAGTTGGTTTCATGTGCTTTGTTCAACTTATTTGACTAGTTGTTTCTTGATAATTACATATGAGATTTTGGTGTTATCTTTGTTTTTGTGCGTTATAATTATATACTCTATTTTTGTGTTTTGTTTCTCATTGTTTTAAGCTCAATGTTGATGGCATGTGGAAGAAATATCAGAAAATGAAAAAAAAAACAAAAAGAAGAGTGTTATTTCTGTTCTCCCAATGCTCATTGTTACAGCGTTTTGATTATCATGTATTCAATCTATTGAACGTTGTTTTATGTTTATCTTATATTGTTTGGGAATTGTTATTATTTAATAACGAGACTTGGGTAGATTATTACCCAATCTCTAATTAGTTTTGTTTCCTAATTTGAAGGATGAGTTATCTACATTAGATAGACAGCTCATATTTATCATCTCAGCAGTTTCTATACTGCCTTCTATGTATTTAATCTATAAAGAGATCATTCAATGGTTTTCACTGTCAATTCCAGCAGGAAAAATGGTGGCCTTAGTGGGCAGTAGTGGGTGTGGCAAGAGTACTGTCATTTCTTTAGTCACAAGGTAACAACATCTCTCTGTTCCCTGAACTTGGATATGTAACCAGTCTGATCCCTCAAAAGGTCACAAGAATCTTTAATGATTGATTTTTCTACAGAAGAGATTCTGGTTGACAATCACAACATAAAGGATATGGATGCGAAGTTCCTGAGAAAGAACACCAGAGCAGTTTCTCATGAACCATCAAGGATAACAATAGAGTTGGAAACATGGATGCAGATGATCAACAGATTGAAGATTCAATGAAGATGGCTGCACACACGTTTATGTCACATCTTCTGGATCAGTACTTAACTGAGGTCTATTAGTGGCCATCAATTTACTTGTATTTTTGCCTCTACTTTGTGAAATTTCCACAAAATTTAATAAAATCTTAAGTTCAATAAAATCCATGTAGGACAAAGGGGTGTTCAATTATCAGGAGGACAAAAGCAGAGAATTGCAATAGCAACGGCCATTTTAAAGGATCCTCCAGTCCCTTTACTTGATGAGGCCACAAGTGCACTTTATTCAGACTCACAAAAGCTTGTTCAGAAGGCCCTGGAGAGGGCTAGCCAGGGAAGAGCAGTCAATGCAGATATAATTGCAGTGGTAGAACATCAGAAAATAAGACAATCTATTTCACTTTCTTCACCATCAATATATGGACATGTATTCTAAACTGTGTTTGAATGTGAGCCTCTGCAAAATTCCTCAGATTTATCTTTTCAGCCTGCAACCTTTCTCTTTTTGCAACTCAAATCTATTTGTGTAGCTGCCTTCAGATGTTAGCTTTTGTATGAAGTGTATCTGTGATTATGTTCTAACAGTAGCCAGTGGTGCTTCATATGTTTTCTCGACAGATTGAATTTCGAGTTCTATGTCATGTACTGAATTTGTATCAATGTATCTGAATCAGGTTGAAAAGGTTTTGGAGTAATCTCAAGATTGGAAGAACGAATGGAAGATTTACAAATTCATGAAGAAATTGTTCACGCTTCTTTTTCTTGTAAGTAATTTATATTATACAATCAAATCAGAAAATAAAAAGTAATCATATTTTACTTGATCTTACTTGGTTGCGCATCTGCCTGAAGATAAATCTCAAGTTTTGCTCCACTCTATGTTGTAGATCATTGATTTTCTTACGTATGATTCATGTCATACAACATTATTCATAGTTTGATAGTATATATGGTGTCAATTTAATGAGGCCTTTTTTTTTTTTTTTTTTTTTTTATATATATATCAAGCCTGTTATGATATCATGAAAAGCACAAGTCCCTTTCATTATTTTGGATTTGTATTGCCAATGGATGATATTTTCTTTCGTATCTAAATGTGAACTATTTATGTAATTTATTGATCCATTATTCATTGGTGAGTTTTTCACATTCATTACATTTTGTGTGGTGATGTGATTATTCATATTTGTCATCATTGCATCAATGTCTTGAAAATGTAGGATGTTGTATCTTTTGAAAAAATTCCTGTGCTTTTATGCAATTCTATAGTTATCAATATTTGTTGACCATAATAGCTATGTTTAATCATTATGTTGTTAATGCACAGGGACCTTGTACGCCATGATGTCAACTTATGCCTGGTAAATTGGGTTACCATTTCATCTGAGCGACATCCAAGATCTTCAACACAAGTAATTGTACATCTGTTTGGGAAGAATATATGTTCATCGTCTTCTAATTCTTACACTCACATTTTCCAGAGCCCTGTATCTTTCCTAGTTTGCTGTTCTAAGTTAAAGTTTGTGATGTTCTTCTTTTCCTCTAGAGAAGTCTTTGTGGTTCTGTATTTTAATTGGTGATAATACTGCTGAGAGTTGTTTTGCTATGGTTGTATCATATGAGGTGCAGCATTATATTCTGGAATTTTTTTTTTTGTTACAAAAACTACTAAATTCTAATACTATCTGCTTGTATTAAAGACTGAATTTCTGCTTTCTTAAGGTTGCTTTGCTGCGAAGGTGTTGGCCCTGCTACAAAGTTCTTTAGGAATATACAGCAACCTCTTGATGTTCCAGAAACTGGTTTGCTATGTGATCTCCTCTGGTCCGATATTGGTAAAGAAATTAAAGGTTAGAGGAGTTTCCGATACGTTTGGTAACCGAATTTCTTCAGAAGGATGATCTGGATTTAATTTGTAGAGCCCACCAGGTTTGTCATGCCTTTAAACTGAAGCATTTGGTGCACTAATGCAGCTTAGATTGTCTTCGCTAGTCAGATATATTATGTTTTCTTGGACAATTCTTACGTTGTGGAAGATGGCTATGAATTCTTTGCTAATAGACAGATTGTTACCCTATTTTCTGCGCCCAACTATTGTGGAGAGTTTGACAATGTTGGTGCCATGATGAGTGAGGATGAGACACTTAAGTGTTCTTTTCAAATATTAAAGCCTTTGGATAAGAAGCCAAAGTTCATCTTTGCTCAGCTAAAATTCGATCAAGGGGCCCTTCAAGTGGAGTAAGGTACTCCATACCTTGTCTGTCTGAATATCTGGACTTTATCATTTAGTTCTTATAATTTAGTTATGTTTTTGATGTTTTTCCAATTTCTTAACAACTGAAATAAAAAAAGATTTATTAAGGAAACTCTAAAAATCTGACTGAAGCAGAGGATGTAACATGTTGGGTAAATCTGCTTTTATTAGAAGATTGAACTGCCTAAATCTTTTATTAAAAGATTCATAGCAAACCAGTTTCTGGAACATCATGGTTCCAAACTTTTTCCAACTAGTAAACGAGCTGTTTCAGTTGCATATGATGACATGATAGTAAGGACCGACAAAGAACAAACAAGAGAGTTAAACAAAGCATCACATCCCAAAGTGAGGTGCTGTTCCTAAAGCCATTGCTATTTTATAATAGCAAAACACTTATAGTTATTATTACTTCAATTCTTTTTTCCAATACTCTCTCTTAATGTACTAAATACCCACTAACTTATTTGTAGTTTGCTTGGTCAACAAAAGTATTAGCTGAACTAAAAATTGGAGAATCTCTAGCTTGTGAGCCATGTCTGTCCTCTTGTGTGTAAGTCACTC
The DNA here is from genome assembly GCA_022984855.1 of Dimocarpus longan. Classification (NCBI taxonomy): domain Eukaryota; kingdom Viridiplantae; phylum Streptophyta; class Magnoliopsida; order Sapindales; family Sapindaceae; genus Dimocarpus; species Dimocarpus longan. The sequence goes on along the minus strand of CM041014.1, from coordinate 32,729,976 downwards.
TCTTTGATTGTTTCTTCTCTTTCAGTTAGACTAGTTGGTTTTGTATGCTTTGTTTAATTATAGTTGCTTTTTGATAATTACATCTGAGATTTTGGTGTTATGCTTTAATTTCCTCCTTGTTTTTAGCTTAAGGTTGATTACATATCAAAGCATCAAACTAAAAAAGAAGAGTGCTTTTTCTGTTCTCTTAATATCCACTATCACATCATTTTCTTTTTCATATATTCCGTCAATGTGTGGACAAACTGTGTTTGATTGTGAGCCTTTGAAAATTCAGGTATGCACAGCATTGAAAAACAAATTCATCTATGATCTGCCAGAGGAAACGTGAGAGGATTAGCTCATTCATACTCATATTATACATCAGGTATGCCCATTTATGATAGCAAAACACCTAGTTAGTTTCATTTTCAAGAGAAACAATTTCTCATTATTATTACGTCAATGCACTGTTCTAATACTCTCTTTAATATACCCACTAACTTATTTGTATTTTACTTGTTCGATAGAAGTCATAGCAGAATTGATAATCAGAGATTCTCTTTTTTGTAGGCCATGTCTGTCCTCTTGTGTGTAAGTCACTCTTTGATTGTTTATAGTTCAGTCAGACTAGTTGGTTTTGTGTTCCCCACACATTGTGTTATAATTCGCTTCAGCAGTCTATTCTGTAGGTGCTCATTGTCACAGCAATGTCATTGTCATATATTCTATCAATGTGTGGACATGCATTCAAAACTGTGTTTGAATGTGAGCCTCTGTCAAAGTTCATCACATTTATCTTTTCAGCCTGCGACCTTTCCCTTTTTGCAACTCAAAACCTATTTGTGTATTTTATGTTTGTTGTGTTACAATCGCGGGATAAAGAATATTTTGTTGCATTACTTCATTTTAGATGCTGAGTTCAAAAACATTGGATTGGGGAGGTTTGAAAATTTGGCTAAAGATTTGGAGTGGTTCAAAGAGCAGGGCTATGCTATTCCTGAACTGTCTTCTTCTGGTATCACCTATGCAGAGTATCTTAAGGAATTGTTGAAGAGGGACCCTCAAGCATTTATTTGCTATTTCTACAATATCTATTTTGCTCACTCAGCTGGTGGTCGAATGATTGGGAAAAAGGCATTGGTTTTAAATGTCTTTACATAATTAATGTAAAGTTCCATATTTATCAGGAATATGTTTTTGATTTTTAGCCAGAGTGGATATATATCTAACGTGACGGTAAATTGACATATCGCCATCCATGCACATCTTGTCTCAGACTTGAGTGAAATTTTCTTTGCTTTGTAATTTGATCAATCTTTCTTGTTTTTTCTCTTTGTTCTTTCCAAAAACAATTATAGATGAATTTGTTAATTTTGTAATGTTGTTGTCATGTTGTTAGTTTAGGCATTACTAATTTTATTACTCAAAAGTTACATGCTCACATCATTCTCTCCCCATTCAACACTAGGTTGCCGAGAAGATACTTGATAACAAGGATTTAGAATTCTATAAGTAGGATGGTGACCTTTCCCAACTGTTGCAGAATGTAAGAGATAAGCTGAACAAAGTTGCTAAGGTAATTTGCCATTCGATTGCAAAATATACTGTCAACCTTACTCTTTGTTTGTTTAATGTTCTATGGTGTTAACTTGTTAATCCATTCCTAATTTTAATTATAGTGTGTTATAACTTGTTAAACCACTAACTTATTGGGCTGTTATGATATCATGAAAAACACAAGCCCCTTTCATTATTTTGGATTCCTCTTGTCAATGGATGACACTTTCTTTCGTGTCTAGATGTGAACTATTTATGCAACTTATCAATACATTGTTTCATTGGTGAGTTTTTCACTTTCGTTACATTTACATCTGGTGTTGTGATTATTCATCTTTGTCATCATTACATCAACGCCTTGAAATATAAGATGTCATTTCTTCTGAAAGAATTCTTGTGCTTTTCTGCAATTCTATAGTTATCCATATTTGTTGACCATAATAGCTATGTTTAATCATTATGTTATTGCAGAGGGACCTTGTACTCCATGATGTCGATTAATTCCTAGAAGATAGGGTTACTATTTCATCTTAGCAACATCCAAGATCTTCAAAACAGCGTTTGTACATTTGTTTGGTAAGAATGTTCATCATCTTCCAATTCTTACACTCAACTTTCCTAGAGCCCTAAACCTTAGCAGAGGATTGTTGTGTAAATACTAAAGCATCTTTCCCAGTTTTCTATTCTTAGTAAGAGTTTGTGATGTTCTTCTTTTCTTCTAGAGAAGTCCTTATGGCTTTGTATTTTAATTAGTGATAAAACTGCTGAGAGCTATTCTGTTGTGGCTATATCATATGAGGTGCAATATTATATTCTGGAATTTTCTTTTTGTTATAGGAACTACTAAATTCTATCACTATCTACTTATATTAGGGATTGAATTGCTATTTTCTTAGGGTTGCTTTGTTGCAAAGGTATTGGCCCTGCTACAAAGTTAGATTCCAAATTTTTTCCATCTAGTAAAAGAGCTGCTTAGCTGCATGTGATGGCATGAAAGTGGGGACCAACAAAGATTGGACAGGAGAGTTGAACAAATCATCGCATCTTAAATCTCAAAGTGAGGTGCTCCTCATGAAGCCATTGCTATTTTCTTCTCTTTTTTATTTTTTTCCCCATGAATGGAAAACAATGAACTATTTGGATCTTGCAGTGAGATACTCCTGGTGTTGAATCATTCTTCATGTCATTGATTTGTTTGAACATTTGTAGGCGAAATGTGAAATGGCAAAGCATTATTTGGAAGAAGATATCGAAAAATGTTCACTTTTTCCATGAAAGCTGGTTTGCATGTAACCTGTTGATCAAATTCCCTATATTAGAAGGCAGATACAAGAGACAAAGAAGATTTCTTGATATCAAAAATTGCAAGTTGTACAACTGATTTGCATCTACTCTGATCTTATTGTCAATAAGGTTAAGGTGCCAATATCCAAACCACATTCTAAACGATGTTATTCTATAGTGCTGTGTCCATTTGGTAAATAACAAGATTTTCTTCGAATCTAGTCCAGTTTATTGCTGTTCTTTATCAAGTTGTCGTTATCTCTAAAGCTATATATTGTTATCTTTTGCTAATAAGTGGTTTTTGGTTTTGTTTTCAGTTCTTGAGTTGGAATCATATCTATGGTTTTGAACATGGCGATTATAGTCTTATAGTTGTTTTCAGCCATGGCTGGCTGACCTGAGGTGGAGTGTATATATTGGAATTTTGGTGGTGCATTTATTGTACAAAAAATCTTACAAGATTTACTATCTGCTTTTAATAGAGACTAAATAACAACAATTCGTTGACACTATGGAGGAGGAAGCATTAACGGATGAGGAATTTAGAGAACTTATCACATCAAATCAGGTATACCCATTTATTACATTAAAACAATTGGTTACACTTCCATCTCTTCATTTTTTATTAATTTTATCATCTAATTAAGTTTTTGAAATTGATTCTCTGCCTGAAATCAAAAGATTAACTTATTTGCAATTTTGCTTTTTAGTTAGTATATCATTAACATTTCAGTACCAATCTTAAGTTGTTTAACTCTAGAAATGCTTAAATTGCAAAATTTTGATCTAGCTAATTAGAAATTTTATTTATATCATTTTTGATTGATTTAGTTGAATTGATTGAATAGGTTGGTTCTAAAATATCACTATGTTTGCCTGCTGTTTTAAATGTTTAGATAGCAAATCAAGTTGATGAGTATAAAATTTTTCGTACTGTGAAGAGATGGGCATGTTTGCAAGCCAAAAATTGCTTCATTGCATTATGTGAAGAATAACTTGTTGTCAAGGACTAACATATTGGCTGCAACAAAACCAATGAAATCTTCAAACTATAAATGTAAGAATACTAGTTGACTTGAATAATTGTTTATTTTCACTATCTAAATGGCAGTGTGCTCAAAGAGAGTATAGCTACATAGTAGCTTATTGTATGCTTTGCCATCGAAGACACTTGCATTGTTGTGCTGAGTAGTGGCTGAGAATATATTCTAGGGAGCAGCGCATAAATGGCATAAAAAACTATGGATGTAACATTTGTGTCCCTTTTAACTAAAACAAACAATCAGGTCATTTTTTAGGGATGAAAGTACGAAAATACCCAAAGTTGAAGAGTTTCTTTTTGTCACACAAGTGAAGTAACCTTTCAGTTACTGAAATCAGCCGCCGTCTCTCCCCTTCTTCATCTTCTTCAACGTCTCCCCCTCTTCGTCTCCTTCAACGTCTCCCCCTCTTCCTACTCTTTTTATCTTCCTTGGCAGACCCGCACACCATTTCCCTCTCTTCCGCAGAGACCGAGCCTTCCAGCCTTTTCCTTTCACTTATTGATATCAGCTGCCGTTCAACGTCTCCCCTTCTTCGTCTCCTTCAACGTCTCCTCCCTCTTCCTACTCTTTTTATCTTCCTTGGAAGACCGGCACACCACTTCCCTCTCTTGCGCAATGACCAAGGCTTTCAGCTTTTTCCTGCTGTTGATGGATATTTTGTAATGTTGTTGATGGATATGTGGAGTAATTGACGAAAATGATGTAACACATTTTTTATATTAATGTATATAAAGTTTCTTTGACCGAGGCTATATAACATTTGTGGTTTTTACTAATATAGTTTGCATTATGTTGAGGTGTTATGATTTTCATGTGTAAGGATATATTTCGTTAGCAAAAACCAGTACCCAAAACACTAGTCACACCAAGTATAACGAGTGTGATTAACACCAGTCACACTTGGTATGAGTAGTGGTGGCATGCCTTGGTGGAACAAAAACAGAAGTCAATCCACTAGTCACACCAAGTGTGACGAGTGTGATTAACATCGATCACACTTCGTGTGATTAGTGGTGCATGCCCTGCTCGAATAAAAACAGAAGCCCATCCACTAGTCACACCAAGTGTGACGAGTGTGATTAACACCGATCACACTTGATGTGATTAGTGGTGTCCTGCCTTGATGGAACAAAAACAGAAGCCAATCCACTAGTCACACCAAGTGTGACGAGTGTGATTAACACCGGTCACACTTGGTGTGAGTAGTGGAATGACTTCTGTTTTTGTTCCATCAAGGTAGGGCACCACTAATCACACCAAGTGTGACAGGTGTTAATCACACTCATCACACTTGGTATGACTAGTGGATTGGCTTCTGTTTTTGTTCCACTAAGGCAGAGCACCACTAATCATACCAAGTGTGACCGGTGTTAATCACACTCGTCACACTTGGTGTGACTAGTGGATGGGCTTCTGTTTTTGTTCGAGCAGGGCATGACACCACTAATCACACAAAGTGTGACCGGTGTTAATCACACTCGTCACACTTGGTGTGACTAGTGGATGGGCTTCTGTTTTTGTTTGAGCAGGGCATGCACCACTAATCACACCAAGTGTGACCAGTGTTAATCACACTCGTCACACTTGGTATGACTAGTGAATAGGCTTATGTTTTTGTTCCACCAAGGCATGTCAACACTAGTCACACCAAGTGTGATCGGTGTTAATCACACTCGTCACACTTGGTGTGACTAGTGGATTAGCTTCTGTTGTTGTTCCACCAAGGCATGGCACCACTACTCACACCAAGTGTGATCGGTGTTAATCAAACTCGTCAAACTTGATATGACTAGTGGATTGGCTTCTGTTTTTGCTTTATCAAGGCATGCCGCTAGTAGTCATGACATTGTGGGTCACTATTATAAAATAAAGCCTGTATATAGTATCTATCTTTAATAAAAACATCACCAAACACAAAGTCACAACCAAGTATAATGTCATAGTAAGTATGAATAAAGTTTTGCAATTTATTACAAATAAAAACAACGGTACTTACACAAACAAAATACAAGGTTATGTTTCAGATTGTTCTAGTACAGTGGGTCGGGGAATGTAGTTACAAGTCTTGCTATTGTGTCCTGGTTGGTGGCAGGTGCGACACTTTCGTCGTCTTCTTGCTTGGGTAACGGAGGCTTCACTATTGTTCGTAGGGGGGCATTGACACGAATGTGGATTACGACAGTTTTGTCGATAATGGCCTTTTTGCCCACAATGGGAGCATTTCAAAACCCTTCCGCTCTCGCCAGCAGATGGAATTCTTTTCTTTCTAAGCCTGCCAGCTTGCGGATGCCATGGTGGTGGTAGAACAATCATGTTTCGGATGTGTTCTGGCACTGTTCATTCATTCGGGTCAGGAACCGGGAAGATAACGCCAGTATATGCAGCCAATAAATTGGCTGTTTTATAACACTCGGATATATAAGGAATGAATGACCTATTACAATGTCTGTAGCAGTAAAAACAATATTAAGCTATCTCTGATTCACCACCCTCATACTTATAACCAACCAATTGTCCACCATAGGTGACTATAATTCTACTTTCGTCCATATCACTATACATAAATAAATTATCGACTTTAGTAATTAAGCTTAAAATTAAGACTAGCAATATATCGTTACTCATATTTTAATAAACTGAAGTCATTAAATTACCCAATAAATGCTCATAATATGACACTAATAGTCATGCTGAAATGATATGCATTATTAACGTAAGTCATCTTCGCGTCACTACTATTGTAGCTACTAGTTTTTTTTCCTATAAACTCATGGTATCACTAGTCACATCGAGATAACTAGTATTAATAACACACGAGTATATTGGTGTGACTAGTGTTTTGGCTACTGATTTTCTTTCGATAAATCAATACATGACACCACTAGTCACACCGACGTAACTAATATTAATAACACTCGAGTATATTGGTGTGACTAGTGTTTTAACTACTGATTTTTTTCGATAAATCAAGACATGACACCACTAGTCACACCGAGGTAACTAGTATTAATAACACTCGAATATATTGGTGTGACTAGTGTTTTAGCTACTGATTTTTTTTTGAAAAACCAAGACATGGCATTACTAGTCACACCGAGATAACTAGTGTTAATAACACTCGAGTATATTAGTGTGACTAGTGTTTTGGCTGCTAATTTTTTTCGATAAATCAAGACATGACACCACGAGTCACATCGAGGTAACTAGTATTAATAATACTCGAGTATATTGGTGTGACTAGTGTTTTGCCTACTGACTTTTTTAGAGATATCAAAACATGGCACCACTACTCACACCGAGGTAACTAGTATTAATAACACTCGAGTATATTGGTGTGACTAATGTTTTGGCTACTGATTTTTTTCGCGAAATCAAGACATGGCATCATCACTACTCACACCGAGGTAACTAGTATTAATAATACTCGAGTATATTGGTGTGACTAATAATATTATTAACATTATAAACCCTAAAGCCAATTCCTACAACTCTATATCACCATAGCTAACTACAATAACTAATAATAACTGAAAAACAAATGTTCAGAAGTTAACTTAACATTACCCATAGTATGGAAGATGAAGATTGATGGTGTGAAGAAGAAAATGAAGATGGATGGTGGCTCTGCAGAAGAGAATGAAGATGGATGGTGTCTACGCAATGAGAGACCAAAAGAGAAAAGAGAGAAAAGTATATCTGCCGAATAAAGAAATGAAGGATGAGCAGAAAGTGAAGAAGAAGAAGCAGTGGCTGTCTTCACGGTAGGCGGCAAAAATAAAGAGAGAGAGAAAACTTTGAAAAAAGATAAATAAGTTTTTAAGGGTATTTGTGTCCAAAAAGAAAATGGTTGGGACACAAATGTTAAGTTTTTTAAAATGGGATAATAATGTCTATGTATAAATGTAATGTGACTCCTGGTGACATTTCCTCTATATTCTATTTCAGTTTTTTCACATCAATCCGAACAAAGATGTGAGGAGGCTCCACATCAAAATTTCAAGACAATTTCAGATGTAGAAGGTATGTTTGCAAAAAGTTAAGAAAATCACTTGAACAGTATGGTGAAAATGGAAATATGTTATTAGAAATAGATCAATCAGCCTGCACATATTTGTTTTTAGCCCAACAAGATGAAGCTTATAATATGGCAAACAATCTCCATTGTGTGATTAGAAAGTTTGGTTGGATTTTTTCTTTTTTGGTTTGAAACTGTGTTTTGTATTAATCCTTTACTATTCGTCTAAAAGAGAGGGAGAGTTTAAATATACAAGCCTAATGAATAACAACTACCTGTAGAACCAGTAACCATCATCTAATTAACAACTAACAACCATCTAAACAAAGAAACTTTTCTAACTAGTAATAAATAAGACTTCTTGATAAAGTATAACTCTATCTGATGCTTAACTTCAACATCCCTCTCAAGCTGGGTCATAGATATTGACCATGCCCAGCTTAAAGCTCAAGTTTTCAAAAATTGTTCTTGGTAATGCCTTTATGAATATATGTGCTGTCTACTTTGTTATTGGTGTGTAAGTTAGACTTAAAATGTCACCTTCAATCTTCTAGATAAAATGTTGATCTATCTCAACATGTTTGGTTCTATCGTGATGAACCGGGTCCTTGGTCATGCTAATAGCAGCCTTGTAATCACACAGTATCTTCGTAGAACCTTGAATTGACACTTTCAGATCTTCAAGTAATTTTTTCACCCATTGACCTTCACACAATCCGTGAGTAATGGATCTTAGCTCTATTTCAACACTGCTACGAGACATCGCAACTTGCTTCTTACTTCTCCATCTAACCAAATTGCTCCAAACATAAGTACAATATCCTAAGGTGGATCTTCTGTCCACTACTGATCCTACTTAATCAGTATGTGAGAGTATTTCTAAGCTACGATTAGTTGGTTTTTTGAAAAATAATCTTTTCCCTAGCGTCATCTTCAAGTACTTAAGGATTCTGTGAACTGCATTCAGATGTTCCTTAATTGGAGCATTCATAAATTGATTGACAATTCTCACTACGAAGCCAATGTCAGGTCTTGTATAGGAAAGATAAATGAGTCTCCCTACCAGCCTTTGAACTGCCCTTTGTCCGTTGGTGATCCATTGGTGTACTGTCCTTCACAGTGCCTAATTTGGTGGTGTAATCCATGGGTGTTTCTACCAATTTGCAGCCAAGCATACTTGTCTCCTTTAACAAATCCAACATATATTTCCTTTAACAAAACGATATCCTTTATTTTGAGTGAGTAATCTCCATTCCAAAAAAATATCTCAATCCTCCAAGGTCTTTGATCTGAAACTCCTTAGCTAAGTATCTCTTTAAAGCTCGAATTTCTTTTTCATTGTCACTTGTCAGAATTATATCATCAACGTAGACTATAAGGATGGTGATTTTACCATTTGGAGAATGTTTCACAAAGAGGGTGTGATCGGAATGGCATTATGTGTACCCATATTTCTTCACAACTTGTGTAAACCTACCAAACTATGCTCTAGGGAATTGTTTCAGCCCATAGAGCGATTTCTTGAGCCTACGAACAACATTACACCCAGTTGTCTTATCATACCGTACTGGAATCTCCATGTAAACTTCCTCTTCTAATTCACCATTTAAAAAGGCATTCTTTACATCAAGTTGATGTAAAGATCAATCCAAATTCATTGTCAAAGATAAAATAATTCAAATTTAATTTAATTTAGCAACAGAAGCAAATGTCTCTCGATAATCTATGCCATAGGATTGGGTGTACCCTTTGGCAACTAAACGAACTTTGCAGTATTTGGTATTGCCATCTGGTTTGAGTTTAATGGTGAAAACCCATTTACATCCCACAATACTTTTATTCTTTGGCAGTGTAGTGATCACCCATGTGTCATTCTTCTTGAAAGCTTTTAGTTCCTCTTTAATGGCAGCCTTCCACTTTGGAATTTGCATAGCATCATAGACTATTTGTGGAATTTGAATATCTATAACACTTGCAATGAAGGTTTTGAAGTTAGGCGACAATATTTCATAGGAAAGGTAGTTAGCTATTGGGTAAAGAGGACGTGATCTACACTCCCTTGTCCCTTTCCTCAAAGCATTAGGTAAATCATCATCTCTGACAGGCTCGAGTTTTGAATCATTTACTTGTGCATCAGCTTGATCAGGTCCGTGAATTACTAGTGAAGATTCTTGGCCCGGCTCAAGATATACTTCTGAGTTTTGTTTTTTTTGGTGTAAACAATCAAATCTGGTTTGGTAGTATTAGGTTTAGGCTTGACTCTGGTTTGAACTCTATTCTGTTGATTTTAATCTATATTTGTAGGCTGATCTGTATGGTTTTGGTGGACATCATTATGCTTTGGTAAGGTTGATTGGTCAGATGACTTTTTTCCCTCAGGTATAGGTGTCTCACACACACTATGTAACACCCCGATTTGTCATAAAAATCAATATAATGTAATGTTCAATTAATCACTTAAATCTTTAAAACTAAAACTTAATTAATGAAAAATTCCATAAAATATTTAATTCAATAACATAATTTATCTCAACACCTAAATAAAATCTTAAACAACTCAAATTCACGAACATTCAAAATTCATCATTACATTTGAGTCCTAACCAATGAAACAAATTTAAAGGGTTCTTTAATAATAAGAAAGGATATAATCACAATAATAAAACCGAAGTCCTTCTCCAAGTGACACCAATAACTCGAAGTTGCCCCTTAAGAGAAATAAAGCCTACTAATCTGTAAAAATAATAAAGACGACGGGTGAGTCATCAACTCAATAGGTAAACATTATATATTACGTTGTAGTATATAATCAGAATGATATATTGTAATTTTATAAAGTAGCTTTACAATAAAAATAAAACTGTAATTTCATAGTAATTGAAAAACAACGAATATAACAATACCAATAAAATATTTAACGATGCAATATTAAAAAAAAAAGACACATTCAATTTTCAAAATCGAAGTCAATAAAACAATAAAACATTTTAAAATACGTTACACAAAACATTCATTATTTAAATCGAAGTCAAAATAACAAAAACCAATTTATATGCGAATTTAAACAAACATGGAAGTGGCTCCTGTCACATAATATCATTTATACCTGTAATCTTGGTACGGGACTAATAACTTTACACCTGTAATCTCGGTGCGGGACCAATACAATTTACATCTATAATCCCGACGTGGGACTAATACAATTAGCACTTGTATTAGCACCTATAATCCAGGTGCGAGGTCAATATAATTTACATATATAATCCCGATGTGGGGCCAATACAATTAATGTTATGCAACAATAAATATTTCAGCTGGACCAATACGATACAATTATAAAACTTATAATCTCGGTGTCTAGACCATTACAATTAAATGAACTACAGATAGATAAACCAAAACATTTTCGTTACAATTATGATTATAATACATATCATTCTTTTCAAATATAGAGGGATACTTTTAATAAAACATACCACATTTTTTAAATTGAAAGGCATTATTTTACAATTGAACAATGTACATAAAATATATATTTGGGGATGTAAAATCATCTAAATAAAATATAATAAAATAATGCTAAAAAATTCAAAGTTTCATTCGATTATTTTAAAGAACCAATTAAAGTATTTTTGAAATTAAACATATAATATATTAAAACAATGTATAAGGATTACTTACCTTTTCTGTTTATCCCAATAAAGAAAATAACTTTACTAATTTAGTCTCTCTTATCAACCTAAAATCACATCACGAACTTATAAATTCATAGGAAATCATAATTTGCTTAATTAATCTAAGTCCAAATACCATTAAAATTGGTGTCACTTGGAGAAGAATTTCAGTTCTATTATTATAGTTATGTCCCTTCTTATTATTAAAGAACCATTTAAGTTTGTTTCATTAGTTAGGACTCAAATGTAAGGATGAATTTTGAATATTCTTGGATTTGAGTTGTTTAAGATTTTTGTTGAGGTGTTGAGATAAATTATGTTATTGAATTAAATATTTATGAAATTTTTCATTAATTGTTTTTAGTTTTGGAGATTTAAGTAATTGATTGAACATTGCGTTATCTTAATTTTAATGGTAAATTAGGGTGTTACACACTAGGAACTTTACCAGATGAGAATTCTTGAGTTCTACTTGGATCACAAGGCACATAATCACCCTCTAAGTGGACAAAAACTTGATTTTCAGACACTTTATATTCCTCACAATTATCTCCTTTGGTTTACTTGATGTAAAAAGATTTATTCTCCATAAATGTTACATCCATAGTAACATAGAATTGCTTGGTTATTAGGGAGTAACATTTATAACCTTTTTGAGTCATAGAATAACCTAGAAAAATGTATTTAATTGATCTAGGATCTAACTTGCTTCTAAATTGAGAATAAACATGAATAAATATGGTACAAACAATGACTCTAAAGGGAATTTGTGAAAGAATTTTGCTAGTGAGATAATAGTTTTGAAAAACTTGGAATAGAGTCTAAAAATTCAAAACTTTTGAGGGTAATCTATTAATCAAATAAGCTGCTATACGAACAGCTTAGGCCCAAAACAGTTTTGGAACATTTGTGGCAAACATCAATGATCTTGCCACCTTTAAAAGATATTTATTCTTCCTTTTTGAGACCTCATTCTACTAAGGAGTATCCACACATGAACATTTTGATAGATAATTCCTTCAGCTAATAGATAGTCTTTCAAGAATGAATTAAAAAATTCTTTTACATTATCCGTTCTTAAGATTCGGATTTTTTCTTGAAACTGAGTTTTAACCACATTGTTAAAATTTTTAAATATGTTCCCAACTTTAAATTTCTCTTTCATCAAGAAAACCTAAGTTAACCTTGTGTGATCATCAATAAATGTGATAAACTATCTTGAACCAGTAACATTGTTAACCCTAGAGGATCCTCATATATCACTGTGAATTAATGTGAAGGGTTTAGATGGTTTATAAGGCTGAATTTTATATGAACCTCTAAAATGTTTTGACAATTGACACATTTCATATTGAAACAAACTCAGATTTTTATTACCAAACAAAGTAGGAAATAATTCTTCAAGTACATGAAATTAGGATGACCCAATCTAAAATGTCATAACATGACGAGTCACTTTTACTCATCCTACTATGACAATCGAATTGATTAAGATAACCTAAACAACTAATTGGTTGAGATTTGCTTACTGGAAACACATCACTCTTTAGTATGTAGAGTCCCGGGCATATCTTAGTATTGCCAATTGTCCTCCCAATATCCAAGTCCTAAAATTCACAGTAATCAGAGAAAAATTTAGTTAAACATCTTAACTCTTTTGAAAACTTACTAACAGACAACATATTGTAATCCAAGCTTGGCACCAATACACGGAGTTAAAAGGTATATTCCCTGTGATTTTCACTATTCCTATTCCAATTACTCTTGATAAAGAGCCATCTGTAATCTTAACATTATAACATCTATTGCATGGACTATATGAGTGAAATAAAGAAGCATCTCTCATCATATAGTCGAATGCATCGGAGTCTACAATCCATGATCTGTTTCTATGTTTTTCAGAGGTCAAAGTAAAGTAAATTTACCTTTTTGGGCTATTGTTCCAGTGCTCATCATAGTCCCACTAGTTGCATTCTGCTATGGGACAAACTTCTGCAATAACTCTATTAATTTTTGGTTCGTTGGGTTTTGTTCAACCTGGTTTTGAATGTCTGCAGTTGAGACAAGTTTGCTGCCGCTTTCTTGGCTATTCTGGTACCTAGTCGACTTCTAATTAGCCAACTTTTCGTGAATCTTCCAATATTTTTCTTTGACATGGCCTGGTTTTCTCTAATGATCACACCATGGTCTCCCATTTCTCAATTTGTTATCACCTGCAGTGTGTTGATTTCCATGTACCATCAATGCTGATCCTTCCATACCACTGTCAGCATTGCTTGTCCCCAACATTAATCTCCTCCTGTTCTTTTCTCTTTTAACTTCTTAACAAAGACCTCTGATTTTTGGCAATGGCTTAAGGCTCAAAATCCTTCCACAAACTTCATCGAGATTTTAGTTTAAACCGAACAAGAACTTGTAGATCCTTGTTTCTTCAATTGCTTCTCTGTGTAGTGCACCATATTCAAGGCACTTCCATTCGAGTTGCTTATACATGTCTACTTACTGCCACAACTTGGTAAGTGTATTGTAGTACTATGTCACTATCATCTCACTTTGTCACAGGTCATGGATTATGTTCTCTACACTGACTATCTCAACTTTGTTATGACTGTGAGAATATGTCTCCTTAACAGCCTTCCAAATCTCCTGTATTGTTCATAAAGAAGAAAATCTTTATGTCATTGGTCATTGAATTGGTAAGCCAAGACATGACCATACTATTGTCAGTATCCCACTTCTTGAATTTCGAATCTTCTTTCGTAGGGGCTAGTAGTGCACCAATCCAATACTCCATTTTTTCTTTGCCTTTAATGAACATTTTCATAGATTAGGACCATTGGATATAGTTATGACCATTGAGTTTATGACTCATAATGGGTAGATGAGGAAGATTGTTATTTTTAGATCCCCCTTCAGAACCTCCTCCATTGTTTGAAAGTTTGGTTCTGGATTTATAGAGATTTCTAAGGAAGAGCTTGGTGAAGCCATACCGTACTGCTATTAAAAATGGTACTACTTTGATACCTTATGTTTGTTATTAATCCCCTACTATTCCTCTCAAAGGGAGAGAGAGTTTAAATATATTAGCCTAATAAATAACAATTCCTTGTACAATTACTAACCATAATCTAATTAACAACTAACAACCACCTAAAAAAGGATACTTATCTAACTAGTAATAAATAGGACTTCTTGATAAAGTAAAACTCTACCTAACACCTAACTTCAACAGAAACATACATGGATTTTCAACACAATGCGTTTGTATATCTGTTTGGGAATGCTTACAAGATTGGATTACCATCTCACCTTAGCAATATCCAAAATCTTCAACACAAAGCATTTGCATACCTATTTAGGAAAATTTTTTCGTTGCAGATACAATCCTGGAAGAACCGAAAAAGAGCTCTAAACCTCAACAAAGGTTTGTTTTGTAAATACAAGTTCTAAAGTTATGGAAATCAATTATAGACATTAGTATATCCCATTCATTTCACAATGGCATTAATTATGCTCCAATATGCTTCTTTATTATAAGCTTAAACTACCTTTTAAATTAATGGAGATGCAAATCTGTTATGAAATGTATTTCTTGTTCAGTAGTTTCTTCTACACTCGTGCCATGCACATGCTTTTATAAATTATTTATTAATCTATGACTGTTGATATTTTTATGATATGCTTGGAAGAATTATCATAATAGTTGCATCTCCTTTATTCTTTCCAAGCATTAAACTATCATGGAAAATTAAATCATTTCTTCCATTAACATTATCTAATTGCTTTTCTTTTTGTAAAAGATTGATGCTGTCATTGTTTGGTTTACAGCTTTCCTGGACATTGGCACTGGTCTCATGGAAATGTCCTCTCTAGTATATAGTTTATAGGTAAAAGAAGCTGGTTTTCTTTTTTAAAGAGTTTAATCTCTTAGTCTATTGAAAAGTAGAATGTTTTCATTGTACTCAATCATATGATTTTTACTTTTCAAATTAATGTATAGCTTAATTGGCTTTCACATAAAAATGAATAATCATTTTGGCATCTATAGCATTGCATCTAAGGTAAGGATAACTTTTGCATTATTCTTCTGATAATATGAGATGGTTCAATGGATTCCTAGAGTAGCCATTATGGAAGACAATACAGCAAGATTATTGAAACTCTTTGAAGCCACAAAATTAAAGTCTCTTATTTACTTTCCTTCTTCTAAACAAATTCCTTGTGGTTCTGTGTTTTAGTTGGTAATTTATTGTTGAGGGCTATGCTATTATGATTGGATCACATGTAATGCAGGGTATTTTGAGTTTTTTATTTTGCTTTACAGAAACTTTGAAATTCTAATACTATCTACTTATGTTAGAATGTGAATGTTTGTATTTTGAAGGTCGCTATATTGCAACGTTATGAGATGGTTCAAAGTCTGGTTGTCGTTTCAAATTATTTCCAGCTAGTAAAATAGCAGCTATAGTTGCATATGATGGCACGGAACTGGGGACCAACAAAGATGAAACCGGAGAGTTAAATGTAAATCATCACATCTTAAATCCCAAGCTAAGGTGCTATCTGTGAGGCCGGTGCCATTTTCTTTTTTCTATTACATTTCTTTTCTTATTGTCTTTTGTTTTCCTTCAATGGAAAGCCATGGACTAATTGATGACTCTCCAACTAAGGTCCTCCTGCTTAGATGATTCTTCACCTCATTGATTAGCTGAACCTTTGTAGATGAAATGAAAGAGCATTGTCTTGATGAAGATATCAAAAAGCTTTTACATTATCCATGAAAGTTGGTTTGCAAGTAACATGTTGATCAAATTCCCTATATTACACGGCAACTACAAGTGACAAACAATTTCTGAATATGAAAAATTGCACATTGTCCTATTGATTTTGGGTCAACTTTGATAATCTTTTTCTCAAAAAGGTTGAGGTATCAATATATATCCAAAACTTCATTTTGTAATTGATGTTATTTTAGGTGTTAAACATGCTGATTAGAGGCATTTTCAACTATGGCTAGCTGGCCTGAGGTGGAGTATATATGCTGGAATTTTGGTGGTGTTTTGTCCGTGAAATCTTAACAAATATTGTTACTATCTAGTTTTAACGGTGATTTAATTGCAGCAATTCATGTGCAATCTGAAGGAGGAAGCATAAAAGGATGATAATTATCTTATTCATTTCCATTTTCTACAATAAAACAATTGGTTATACTTCATCATCTCATTCTTAATAGCTTAAATCATCTATTCTAATACTCTATTTAGTGTTTTTAAAAATAGTTATCTATCTTTATTAAAGGACTCACTAATTTATTTGCATTTTTGCTTTTCAAATAGTAAGTCATTGCAATTTCACTTACCTACCATGATTTGTATACTCTGGAAATGCTAAGACTGAAAAAATTTTGAATCTAGCCAATAATCAGAAATTTTGTATATTTTATTTTTGGTCGATTCAATTAAACTCATGATGCCTTGTTACTAAAATATCATTACATTGTTTACCATTTTTGATGTCTAGATCTGATGAGTATAAAATTTTTTGTATTATAAGGAGAGGCGCATGTTTGCAAGCAAAAATTTACTTCATTGCATTCTATGTAGAATAACTTCATGTCAAGGACTATTTTGTAAGCGCCAACACAACTAGAGAATCTTCCAACTATAAATTTAATAGTACTGGTTGATTTAAGTAATTGTTTTTTTCACTATAGGAACAGCCAATTTGCACTTAGAGAAAATAACTAACTTGTTATCTTGTTATTGTTCTTTATCACCATAGACATGCATTGTCAATTGTAATAGAGTAATATTTAAAAAGTGAAGAAAATCACTTGAATAGTATGACGAGAATACTAATATATTCTTAGAGATAGGATCAATTAACCGTACAAACTTGTTTGGGGCAATGTTAGTATCAACTTTATATGATATGAAGGTTCGGTTATATTCATATAATTATTCTTATATTAATATAATTGACTAGGAAGCTTAATTTAGAACAACTTGGGATTTAAGAGACTGCTAAAAGATCTTAAAACTCTTTCATCTTGTCGCTTCATTCATTTTTAAAATCTTTTTCTTATAACCACTTTCTATGTATTTAGTTGTTTCATATTGAAAAATATCATAACTCATATTTGAAAGACAAAATGAATAATATCTTGCATAGATTATATTATGAATTTATATATCATTTGCCTCTTAATTATGGTCAAATTTATGATTTTAGTTTCATCTAAGACGATAAATAGTGGCTTATAAATTTCAGGCAATGAAAGTTAGTGACTCAGGATGATAAAAATTTCATTACTCTCATTTTAAGGGAATGCAAATCTCTTTTCCACGTCGATCATCGGCCAATCAATTGATGCACTTGATTCAAGATGGACTTTATCATGATAAGTTAATTATATGAATCCTTGTGTCGAGCACTTCATCCTAGCAAGGCTCTCGGTATGTGTTATCATAATTACAAATCCAATAATAATTTGATAAGGTCAAAAGCTTTTTCATAATATTATAGACATTGGAACTTCATGAAAAAAAGTTCTTGATTTTCAGCTAATCTAACAATGTCTTGTCATGTTTATTTTACCAATGTGTATTGATCTTTGTATTAAAATGTTTTTTTTTTTTTTTTTAGCATTAGTTCCTACCCAAGGTTCTGTCAGGACTAATTAAGATAGGACTCTGAAGCGTAATCCAAGAATTACCTCCTAGAAGATGAGAGAGGGCAACCCACATAAAGTGTGGAAAATAGCCCACGTTTTGTGGGACTTGAAGTGAGTAGAACCCACAACCTTTTTGAGGCTACATGGTGAGCGGGCTTGTGGTCTTATCACTAGACCAAAGCTCTTTTTTGTGTTACAATGGTTTTTGTAGTATTGAAAAAAGAAAAATTAACTTATTTAGGTAAGTTCTTTCTTTCTTAGAAAGTGATTTAGTTTATTTTGAATTTATAAAGTAACAATAATTTAAGGAATTCTCAACCTGATGAGATATTGCCACAGTGAAAAGCCAGACGTTCTTGTTCAAACTCTGTATATGAGAATGATTGTCAAAACTCTATATAAAAAGGTACCAAAGTATTTCAAGTTTTCCTAGAAGAGAGTTTGAGACACATATATTGATTTGATTCCCTATATAAGAAAGCAACTTCAAGAGACAGACAAATTCTCACTATCAAAGTTTTCAAGTTGAACAAGTCTATTGATTTGGGTAAAGTTGAGATGTTTTGGCCTCAAAATACCAAACTTAACATGTTTTTGCCTTGCGGTACCAACGTTACCAATATTCATACTTTTCTATTTGAATTATACCTCTTTCTGTGTGATATATATTTTTCTGTTTAAATTACGTCTCTTTTTAAGTGATGTATATAAGCAAACGAAAATATGAAGTAGAAATGTTTCGCAAAAATGTGTATTCACATATGGTTTTTTGTTTTTGAGTTGTTCTTCATTAGTCCTTGCACTTCTATGTTTTAATTGGTGAAATGTTCGATTGTGGCTGGACCAGGTGAGATATGGTGTTATTTATGAAATTTTGATTTTGCATTTTTTTCTTTTTACCTCTTGAGTTATTAATACTATTTGCTTATTTTTGAGACCAAATTTACACAAAGTTATGGTGTTATTACTATAAAGGTCTTGGAAAATTCTTGATCATTGGTATTAGGCTACCTTACAATTATCTATGATTAAATAGGTCTCGATAAATTATTAACCTTTGATATTAGATTACTTGCAATTATACATATACACACATATATAGCATCTGTAATTTTATTTTGCTAATCAATAATAAATTTTAGTCTAGATTTTAATGCACTAATACATGATAAAAATATCCCAAACTATACAAACAAAATATTGAAATGTACTCACATACACACACATAAGTAAAATAAAATTACTAGTGATATATATATATAGGGCTTTTATAATCAAGCATATCTAATTTTAAAAAGCAATGACCAACAATCAAATTCATTCATTATATTCTTTCTCTTATCTAATTCAAATACAATGGATGAATTTGATTCATTGGTCCTTACTTTTTAAAATCAGATATACCTGATTATAAAAGTATTATATTTATATATATATAGGGTAGGATTGAAGGACACAAATTTTGAACAAGTTTTGACACAATTTTTCAATCATTGGATTGTAAGGAAATTAGTGGTGTAAAGTTAATTTTGTTTGGAGAGTAGAAAAATTATTAGAGAGTTGTGTTGCACCAAATAATTGTATGTACATCAATTTCTCTCTCTTCATTTATGTTATTTTATATTTTCTTTTTCTCTATTTATTTGTTTTTTAATTGATTTTTTATTTTGAGATATTTTAAATATATGTTTGTTTGAACCTATACAATATGGATCTTATTTGAAAGTTTATGTTGAGAGATTCAAATCCATATATTATTTGCATGATTTAGTTAACTAAATAAAAAGAAAGGATTAAATGAAATTTGAATTAATAATATTGTTATTTAGTTTAAAGATAGGGATAAAGTAGGGTGTGTACCAATTCAAAATTAACAACTAATTCACACCATTATTTTCTTTCAATCCAATGGTTGAAAAATTGTGTAACTTGTATCCCCCGATCCTGCCCATAAATATATATAGTGATTTTACCATTAATACTTTCTAACTTTAAAATGTTAGAATGAATCAATCAAATTCATCCATTGTATTTAAATTAAATAGGATAGAGAATTTGTTTTAGGAGAGAGAATGTATTAGATGAATTTAATTGATTCATTCTAACTTTTTAAAGTTATGAGGTATTGATGGTAAAATCAATATATATATATATATATATATGATACATTCTAATATACAACTAAGATATGCATACACTTGACAAAACAAATACTTATTGCATTATAAAATATATGATTGTAATTTATTATATGTGATTAACTAAATATATGTAATTACAATTAGTAAATGTTGATTACATTATAAAATATATGATTGTAATTTAGTGTATGTGATTATAACTAAATATATGCGATTACAATTAATAAGTGCGATCATATTTACTAATTGTAATCACACATGTTTAGTTGTAATCATTTATAATAAATTATAATCACATATTTTAAAATACAATAACATTTTTTTTTTGTTTGGTCAAGTGTATACATACTCCAAATGCTCCCAATAAGAAATATCCGATATTTTAATTTTAAAGTTCACATAACTTTTCCTTTACACATAATTATCTAGTTTTCAATTTTTAGATATATATGTTGTCAAACTAATTAATTTATTTGAGAATTTGAGAATACAATCTCTGGAATTTTAAAAGGCGTGGCCTGGCAACAGAAAGTCAAATACATAATCTTGAATAAAAATAATTTAGCCCAATCAAAACATTAACAACTTCTCTGTTGAATTTTCTATTCTTCCTCATATTTGGTCTTGCTGGATGAATGGTTTGGCTGGAAGATTGATTTTAAACAAGTTGAAGCTCCACCGTGGGAGATAACAATTGTTTGTTTCCTTAACATTTTACCTGTTAGAACTTTAATTTGCTTGGAATTTTAAGATGTATGATTTGGTCTAGAGAAAAAGCAACAATGATATTAAAATGTTTGTTGAAAATAATTTTTAAAGACCACAACGACCCATTCTTGGTTTATGTATTTTGAATACACCAGATGAATTCTTATACACTAACTAATACAACCCAATTTGAGGAGTAAATTCTTACATTTTGAAAACGGCATTTAAATTGCAAACCACAAACAATCTCGGTTAACACATGTGACTAAGAGAAGCATATATTGTGGAAAATATTTTAGGTACATAGCCGTTCACTTCTGTTTTATTTAAAAGTATGGAAAAATTGTAAAACAATGTTGAGCTTACCTTTGCATTTACATCATAGTTCCTGCTAAAAAGTACTTCACTGATGTGGAAGTGGCCACGCTCTACAACCCAATGCAATTGAGTTCGATCTTCGCTATCTACAAATTAACAAAAGGACAAAAAAAAAAAAAAAACCATATTGCTACTTTAAAGTTCTTGTTCCAAGATATTAACTCTTTAGAGGAAAGAAAAAGTAAAATCTTAATGAGTATCCAAAAACTATCATTCTAACAATCACACAAATTTTTAGTATAACTATTTATAACTTTGGCAGTGCATAATTACCATTTGAAAAAAAAAAAAAAAACAAAAACAAATTGGCTTATAAAGAGAATGAAAAGGAGACATGAAGTGCTGACAAAATAATAACAGATGTCTTGACACATTAGATATCATTTCACTCAAAAAAATTGAACACCTGATGGAAAATTGGAGCAAAAGGAATTAAGAGTTTCAGACGTTTTTTTATGTTCAAGCACACAAATGAAATTGACTTCAAAACTTGCAGAATAGTGACAATATCTGTCACTTCCTTACATGACCGAGAGAAACCATTTCACATCCTTTACACCTACGTAACAAGACCGTCTCCAACGCATCATCATATCTTATTAGCAATAACTTCTAAATGCATGCACAAAAAAGAACATTAATAACCTAACAGAACATGAACATACATGACCTCAACAACCTCACATATGGCAATTGAAGGGCTCAATAGTAAAGTAGAAGCAGCACATTTTGTAAGCTCAATTTTTGTTTTTCCCATGATTATTAGGAATAACATTAATATCAAAGCCACAAGTTGACTTTACTTCTTAAATAAAAAAAAAAACTCCATCACAAAAAATACTAATGATTGTTAGTTCTATTAGGATAACAACTAAAACAACACAAGAAAAAAAGGTCAAATAGAGTTTTAGACATTAAAAAAATTACTTTTAATCAGTAGATAAACTGTGTCAAATATAGACTAAGAACATAATTTTTAAGCACGTTATGTATTCATTTTTTGATATTTTATGTGTGTTTAAATTTATGAAAAACAAATAATAAAAAATAGTTTTAATTAATCATATAAAACTATGTATATATTAATTAAATAGGTGCTGATGTTGTCACTGAAAATAATGATTTGTATACCTAATTAATAGGTAAACGCATAATTAAAATTTAAAAATTTAAGGTTTATAATACCCATTTATATTAACTTTCACAGTAATAAAAGCGTCTGTAAAAATATTGTTAGACTTGTTTTTTCTCTAAAATTTATTGTTTTTATCCTTTTCACTGACTAACTTCAAATTCATGTTTCTATTTTTTTTTTCAAATTTAGAGAAGACTTCAATAAGCAGAGTGCATCGGTACCTCATTGTTCAGAGTTTATATTATAAACAAGCAATCAAATTCAACAGTTGTCTTCCAATATTAATCATTAAATGTCCTTATTTAATTTCTTCACAAATATCATAAATTTGACCCATTTCTAGGAGTGGAGATGTGGAGGCAGCCCTCCTTGGTTTGGAGGAGAAACCTTAGGAGAACCAAGAAAATTAATAAAACAAAACATTTCTTGTAACTTTTATTATTATTATTATTAAAAAAATTCAATTTCTTTTTAAAAATTTCCTAATTTACGGTTTCAATGTTACCAAAGCTCAAATTTGATAACCCAACACTAAAAATTCCATTAAAACAATCAATCTCATATTTCATTAATATAACAAAGAGGTGCCAAAAAAAAAAACATGAATTTGAAAGAAAAAAAAATAAGTTTAACAAACATTTTTACAAACAATTTAGATGCAGTCGTATATATTGGTCCTTATTAATAATTTTATTTAAGGGTTAATTTTAAAATATAATATTTTAATAAATATTGGATGTATAAATAATTTTTATGGACGGCAATATCGCATCCTAATTAAATTTATACCCAACGATAAAAATAGCACCAATATTGTTCATACTTTTTGTAGTTATAGTACATCTTTTTGAGTGACATTAATGTGGGGACTTGGATTCCTTTATATAGTTTTCTTGTTCTAGACGAGTTCTTATACTTGTGTGTGTTTAATTGGTGAATATGGCTGGACAAAGTGAGGTATGGTTTTTATGCTGAAAATTTGGTTTTACTATATACAATTCGTCGCTTATTTTTTGGACTACAATGCGAAGTTATGAGGTACCTGCAAGATGCTTGTTTCCCAATGAACTCTTTAGATTTTTATTTTCAAGTTTCTTCGTAGAAACAGAAACCTTTCGCCATAAGAACTGTCAGGTGGAAAAGTTGACAATTTAATTACAAGATGCTTTATGTTTGTCTTCCCTTTTTTATTAATTATCATCTATCCATGGCTCTAGTTAGACAATTCCAAATAAAGTAGGATATTAATTAATTTATAAGCCAAAGATTTGTTGGTCAGTCACATTCTATGAAACTAAGAATCGGTGGTTTTGATACAGAAAAGCTGCCAAGTGAAAGGACAAACAAAATGATTATGGAAAGGTATATGCAATTTCCAGTTAAACAAAGAATAAAATTGTTCTTGATGGAGATTGTTGTGACTTATGAGAGCTTAAGTGCTTATTTTAGATGTGGTTAATTACACTAACAAAAGGCTCCTGCTTATCATGCTATTGTCTTGATTGTTTATTAATTTATTGAATCTGTAGCCTTTTATCTTTCTGAATTACCGTGTGGGTTTCAAAATGCTTTTTGTAGGAAATGACATCTCCGCATGAAAAGCTTCATTACTGGCTGAGAAGCTTGGCCAACAAAATACATTACAATTAGGATTTTGGTAAATTACAGATATATGACCTTCATAATGCATCACTTCAAAAAAAAATCAACATTTGACTTTCATAATGCAGGTTCTAAATATGTATATCAGAGGTTTTCCGTGCTTTGCAATAACACCACATGCTTGGAATTGTTTATTTATGGTGACCTGTGTTGGTTTTGGCTAAATTAGCCATATTAATCAAATCCCACATCTAAAGAATACAAAATGGTGGGATGTTTGGTGGATTATAAATAGGTCCTTTAGTTAATTGATTTTGTACCCCAAAACAAGAATTGTAAAAGATCCATACATTTGTATTATTCTTGTTTTCTCCCCATATGTTTCTGGGTTTTTGGATCTTACCCAGATTTTGTAATATTTTGCTTTGGAGCTAGTGGAAGTTTTCAGCAGCGCCCGTGGACGTAGGTTTTATACCGAACCACGTAAATTCTGGTGTGTTCTTTCTTTTTTCGCTTTGCATTTATTTTTCTGCTTTTCTGCTTTATTAGTATTTGTTATTTATATTTAATAGCTAGCATTAGTAGTTGTGTATATTTGTTTAATTTTCGCTGCGCACAACAAGTGGTATCAGAGCCCTAGGTTTCGATTGATCTAGGAAATTGTCTAGGGCATTAGCTAGCTATTAAATATTTGTTTGTAAAGCTTCGGTGTTATTTTGGAATAGTTACAATTTAGGGAAGCTCTGTCAAAAAGACTATAATAGTCTAAGGAGACTGGATTTTAAGTGGGACCGTTTGTGACCCCTCCAGCCTTTCCTGGGAGCTAACCTTTTGAGTACTATTCATTTGATCACCAAGCTATTGGCATAAAACTTTTGTTGTAAAGCAGAAATGGCATCATCTTCACATGTAAAAATTGAAGTAGAGAAATTTGATGGTCGAAATAATTTTGGCCTATGGCAAAGCGAAGTTACGGACGTCTTGTATCAACAAGATTTGGATATTGTTCTGGAAGAAACAAAACCAGAGAATATTGAAGAAAGGGACTGGGAGAGGCAAAATGCGAAGGCATGTGGTTTAATTCGCTCATGTCTCTGTAGAGAGCAGAAGTATCCGTTCATGAAGGAAACCTCTGCTAGTAAATTGTGGAAGGCGCTGGAGAACAAATATATGAAGAAAAGCAATGAGAATCGGCTATATTTGTTGAAGAGGTTGTACCGTCTTCAGTTGAAACCAGGTTTGAATATCAATGACCATATTGATAATTTCAACCGTTTGTTAGCTGATTTGTTAAATTTGGATGAAACGTTCAAAGATGAGCAGAAGGCCATGCTGTTGATAGGATCTCTTCCTGATGAGTTAGATCATTTGTGCATTACACTTATTCATGGGAAAGAAAAATTGTCCTTTGAAGAAGTGTGTGCAGCTTTGCTTAATTATGAAATTCGTAAGAAAGATCAGAAAGAGAACAGGGATGAATCAGCAGAGGCGCTTACAGTTAGGGGAAGAAGTAAGAGTCGGAAACAGGAAAGAAGGGGCAGATCACAGTCAAGAAAAAGACCTGATAAAGATGAATGTGCCTTTTGTCATGAGAAAGGGCATTGGAAGAAAGATTGTCCAAAGCTGCAGAAGAAAGATAAGGGCAAGGGTAAAGCTACTTCCGATGCATATGTAGCCGAACATGAGGAAGAAGATTTTGTGTTGGTTAGTCTATCATCAACATCTGGATCTGGTGAGTGGATTTTAGATTCGGGTTGTACTTATCACATGTGTCCACATAAGGAATGGTTCTTCAACTTCGAAGAGCTAAATGGTGGAATTGTGCTCATGGGTAATGATAACTCATGCAAAACTAAGGGGATAGGTTCAATCCGATTGAAGAATCACGATGGATCGACCAGAGTTCTGACAGAAGTTCGGTATGTTCCAGATTTGAAAAAGAATCTCATATCATTGGGAGCCTTAGAATCTAAAGGCTACACGGTATCTATCAGAGATGGAGTTATGAGAGTTGTATCTGGGGCTTTGGTGGTAATGAAAGGTACAAGAAAGAACAACTTGTACTACTACGATGGTAGTACAGTTACTGAATCAGCAGCAGCAGTATCAGAGAAGGATGTTGATTCAGATATGATCAGGCTATGGCATATGCGTCTGGGACATGCAGGTGAGAAAGCTTTAAGCAGTTTGGTGGATCAAGGCTTGTTGAAAGGAGTAAAAACCTGTAAGTTGGATTTTTGTGAACATTGTGTTCTGGGAAAGCAGACGAGAGTGAAGTTTGCAACTGCAGTTCATGATACTAAAGGTATTTTGGATTATGTTCACTCTGATGTGTGGGGACCCACAAGGACAGCCTCCTTGGGTAGTAAACACTATTTTGTTACATTTGTTGATGACTTTTCCAGAAGAGTTTGGGTATACACGATGAAGAATAAGGATGATGTACTTGGGATTTTCCTTAATTGGAAAAAGATGATTGAGACTCAGACTGGGAGAAAGATTAAGTACCTCAGAACAGATAATGGAGGTGAATATTGCAGTAAATCTTTTCGAGAGGTCTGTCAAGATGCGGGTATTGTACGTCATTTTACAGTTAGACACACACCACAACAGAATGGGGTGGCAGAACGCATGAACCGAACGTTGCTGGAGAAAGTTCGGTGTATGTTGTCCAATGCTGGGTTGGGCAAGGAGTTTTGGGCTGAGGCAGTGACTTATGCATGTCATCTCATTAATCGCTTACCGTCAACAGCGATCGGTGGTAGAATTCCATTGGAGGTATGGTCTGGAAAACCTGTTACTGATTATGATTCTTTACATGTCTTTGGTTGTTCTGCTTATTATCATGTAAAGGAATCTAAATTGGATCCGAGAGCAAGGAAAGCTATATTTGTGGGGATGTCTTCAGGGGTGAAAGGGTATCGTCTTTTATATCCTAATTCGAGGAAGATAATCTTCAGCAGGGATGTTACTTTTGATGAATCTTCGATGTTGAAAAAGAAAATAGAAGATATTGTTGAGGGTAATCCGCAACAGGTGGAGTCTACTCGGAAGCAGGTGGAGTTTTTCCAGAAACAGACAAAGTCAACAAATAATCCAGCTAGAATTGTTGATGCAGATGATGACACTCCTATGACAGAGGAGATTACTGAAGAAGAAGTAGAAGGAGAGGTTCCTACCCAAGAACCTTTACAGCAACAAGAATCAATTGCAATAAATAGGCCAAGACGTGAGATTCGCAGACCTGCTCGTTTTGCTGATATGGTGGCCTATGCACTTCCAATTGTAGATGATGATGTTCCTTTCACTTACAGAGAAGCAGTCCAATGTTCTGAAGTTGATAAGTGGAAGAAAGCTATGGATGAAGAAATGCAGTCTCTTCGGAAGAATGAAACTTGGGAGCTAGCTCAACTACCGAAGAATAAGAAGGCAATTGGGTGCAAATGGGTATTTACTAAGAAAGAGTGATTTCCAAACAAAGAAGATGTTCGCTACAAGGCAAGGTTGGTGGCGAAAGGCTA
Organism: Dimocarpus longan; assembly: GCA_022984855.1. Classification (NCBI taxonomy): domain Eukaryota; kingdom Viridiplantae; phylum Streptophyta; class Magnoliopsida; order Sapindales; family Sapindaceae; genus Dimocarpus; species Dimocarpus longan. The sequence continues at coordinate 32,702,263 of CM041014.1, read as the reverse complement.
CGCTCAGAAGGAAGGGATTGACTACAATGAGGTATTTTCTCCAGTTGTGAAACACTCTTCCATTAGAATTCTATTGGCCCTTGTAGCTCAATTGGATTTGGAACTAGTTCAAATGGATGTAAAAACTGCATTTTTACATGGTGATTTGGAAGAGGAAATCTATATGACTCAGCCAGATGGATTCAAGGTTGCTGGAAAGGAAAATTGGGCTTGCAAATTGAAGAAATCGCTTTATGGTTTGAAACAGTCTCCGAGACAATGGTACAAGCGATTTGATCAATTTATGATAGGTCAAGAGTACACCAGAAGCAAATTTGATAATTGCGTATACTTTCGAAGGCTACAAGATGGTTCCTTCATCTACTTGCTCTTATATGTTGATGATATGCTGATAGCTTCTAAGAGCAAAGTGGAGATTGAGAAGCTGAAGACTCAGTTGAGTTCAGAGTTTGAAATGAAGGATTTGGGTGAAGCTAAGAAGATTCTCGGTATGGAGATTAGCAGAGATAGAGGAAAATGCAAGGTTTGTTTGACTCAGAAGCAATATCTGATGAAGGTATTACAGCGTTTTGGTGTATCTGAACAGTCAAAACCTGTAAGTACGCCACTTGCTCCTCATTTCAAGTTGAGTGCATCATTATCTCCGAGTACTGATGAAGAACGAGAGTACATGTCTCGTGTTCCGTATTCTAATGCAGTTGGTAGCCTGATGTATGCTATGGTGTGTACAAGACCTGACATTTCGCAAGCGGTTGGAGTTGTGAGCAGGTATATGCATGATCCTGGTAAAGGACATTGGCAAGCTGTGAAATGGATTCTACGGTACTTGTTAAAAACCGTAGATTTTGGTTTGGTATTTCAGAAGGAAGATTCACTTGGTCAGTTTGCAATCGGATATGTTGATTCAGATTATGCTGGTGATTTGGATAAACGACGGTCAACTACTGGATATGTATTCACTCTTGCGAGAGCTCCTGTAAGTTGGAAGTCTACTTTACAGTCAACAGTTGCTTTGTCTACGACAGAAGCAGAGTATATGGCATTGACAGAGGCTGTGAAGGAAGCAATTTGGTTACAAGGATTACTGGTAGAGTTGGGAATGAGACAGAAGAATATTACTGTTTACTCGGATAGTCAAAGTGCCATTCATTTAGCAAAGAATCCGGTATTCCATGTTCGCACCAAGCATATTGATGTCCGATATCACTTTGTGCGGGAAATTCTGAGTGAAGGGTTGATTCTCTTACAGAAAATTGGGACTGCTGATAATCCTGCAGATATGATGACCAAAGTGGTGACAGCAATCAAGTTCAACCATTGTTTGGACTTGATCAACATTTTGAAAGTCTAAAAGGCATATATGAAGGCATTGCTGAAGGCTAATACGCCAAGGTGGAGATTTGTTGGTTTTGGCTAAATTAGCCATATTAATCAAATCCCACATCTAAAGAATACAAAATGGTGGGATGTTTGGTGGATTATAAATAGGTCCTTTAGTTAATTGATTTTGTACCCCAAAACAAGAATTGTAAAAGATCCATACATTTGTATTATTCTTGTTTTCTCCCCATATGTTTCTGGGTTTTTGGATCTTACCCAGATTTTGTAATATTTTGCTTTGGAGCTAGTGGAAGTTTTCAGCAGCGCCCGTGGACGTAGGTTTTATACCGAACCACGTAAATTCTGGTGTGTTCTTTCTTTTTTCGCTTTGCATTTATTTTTCTGCTTTTCTGCTTTATTAGTATTTGTTATTTATATTTAATAGTTAGCATTAGTAGTTGTGTATATTTGTTTAATTTCCGCTGCGCACAACAACCTGAAGCTAGAAAATGTTCTTGTGAGGGAAGTTAGACCCATCTTGCTCGTTAAACTGTATAGGATGGGCTAAAAATTCTTTTTTTTTTAATTTAATATTTATAAATGTACTTCAAATTTTAATATGATTTAAATACTTAATATGGGAGGAGGCAACACCTACTTAACAAAAAAAAAAAGGCTTTTGCTTTTGTTCTTGATGTATCTATTCGTGGAGGAGTAGTCTCGCTGGCATCATCACCGCCTATTGGTCTCCTCGAACTGAGATCGGTGGTCTCATTGAAGCAATAGACCAGCCATGGAGGTTGGCTGGTCATGGTTGGTCAGGTCTATGGTTGGTCCTATTTCAAAGTTATATATATATATATATTTTGTGTATAATTTTTATTTTTAAAAGAGAAAAATTCAAATCTGGTTGAGAGATGTATGTTGAGAAATATATCTTGGGCTGGACTTTCAGTTAGGTAAAGGTTGGACTAAAATTTCAAAACCGGATTACTTAATTCTAGAGTTGCTATTAAACATTCCGATAGCATTAATTTAGTACTGTCTAGTCCATTAATCTCCTCCTGTGTAGTCTAACAAACTTGACTTTAAGACACAAGTTAATACTACGTTTTGAATAATAATAGATTGTAGTCCATTTAGTTATTTGATAAAATCGCAATGATAAGTTTGTAAATAACCTATAGTGGGACTCTTTTACTAGCAAACCTTTTATCAAATCCTTTTTGGTTAGTAAATTTCGACTGTACAAAGCCAAATAGTTTTGGTCGAGAGTTAACATCCAAAATTTTCTTTTTAAAAAATTTTGTTTTCTATTACGGTTTCAAGTTTTATTTTTGTCGAATTAAATTAATAAAAAAAAATACACAAACCATTAAGTATTGTCACCATTTTGTAGGACAAAGCACAAACAATAAAATTCATATGAATCATCGTCTAATCAATATAGAGAAATTTGCATCTATTCATATATATATATATATACGTATGTATATATATATATATTTCCTCAACTACTACAATAAAAGTTAATGGCACATTTTTGGAAACTCCACACAATTAAAATTTTAAAATTGCAATCATCAAAGCAATGGAAAAATAATTGTTCTTTTTTTAAGAAATGAAAAATAATTGTTGCCTGCTCTCATTGTACACAATCATTTCCTTTTATTTTTTTTATTTCAATATTATCTGGCCAATCTTTGTATGCATTTTATATACGAATAAATAAAAAATTTAATTGCACTTAGAGGTGCCTGCCTAATGGTAAAGCTTGCATCTCCTTTACTGCCCAATCGTGAATTTGACAAGCGCACACCACCCTTATATTAAAAATTTGAAAATATAGGATTTTCTTTCTCCTTTTCATATAACGATTGTCACAGTTACATAATATAATTCAAATAATAATAATAATAAAATTATTAATTGGAATTTATGCTTTTAGAGAAGTACTTAGCATATACTTATCTAAAAATCATAGTTGAAAACATTCCAGTAGTTCAATGAACTCCAAGAGTATTCTTCCAAATTTTCGATTCCTTATTTGTATGCAACTTATTAGTTAATATAGTACCAAGCTTTTAGGGACATCTATCAAAGCTTCAGTGGTTCCCATTTATGGAAGCCGAATGTGAAATTTATTCCAAAATGAATAATATCTTACTCATGGGAGCACGTAATTATTCAATATCCATAATCTAGAAATTTTAACCAGTATATTACATGACATAATTTTATAATTCTAACGCGCAACATGTTCATAACTAATTTGATTAAATTTAACATATCACATGTTCGTATAAATTTCTGAATTTTTTTTTTATATATATATAATTTATAGAGATTTTATCGATTACACTAAATAGCATTTATGAACTTGTAATAAGTCAAATCCTCTAAGTTTATTAGCTTTTACTACAAACTTATAACTTGAACAATCTGTAATAGTAATGGTAAATTGATAACTAATTAAACTTTTTACATACGGTCTTGACACTCCGAATGTCTTAGAATTCAAGTTAATATCAATGTCAACTTGCTCTTCGATCTCACAAACAGTTAAGATTAAAGAGATTATTATAATAACAAGATCAACAAATGATGAAGATTGAAGGAGTTATAATACTTTCAATTAGTTATTTAAAAATATAAGCTTGAATTTCATATTTTACTAATCACTTAAACTAGAGAAAGCAATTGTCTATATATTTTCTATTTTGATATTTATATGTAAGCTTCAGGTTTGTGTCGCGAACCTTCTTCTCTCGCATTTTCAGATTTCGAATTTGAAATTTCTGGGACTTGTTAGCGTTTTGATCGGTTCTTTTTATCTGATTGTGAGATGATGTGACCGCAATTTGATTTTTTGGCTCTTTAACTTTTCTATATAAATTTTGTCCTTTATAATGATAAATTTATCTTGGCTTTGTTTTCCTTTGTTATGGCATATTGGCATTACTTGAAAAATAGTTCTGTGTTATAACAATCTCTTGATGGTATGTTTCTGTTTTCCTTTGTTCAAGAATGGCATGGATCCAGAACCAGGGAGCTACAGAAGAACGGATGGGAAGAAATGGAGATGCAGCAAAGAAGCAGTCCCAGATCACAAGTACTGTGAGAGGAGGCACCTGCACTGGGGGCCCCTCGTTCAAGAAAGCTTGGGGAAGCTTCTTCAGGTACCACAATAAAAAGCACTATTGGTGATACCAACACCCACCTCTCCATTTCATTTGTTCGCTGAATTGAAATTGAAGTTGAAGTTTCTTATGCACTTGTTTTCTTTTTTGGCTTGTATTATGTTCTTAGATATTGTTGGTTTTTTGTTGGGAGCCTGAATGATGGATATAATGCTTGTATTCTTTCTCTCTATGGGGAATTATGAAGTTGCTTAAAGTACCTTTCTATCTTACTTTTATTGAATTAAATATTTATTTGTTTGTATCTCAAAAAAATTTATATATTTATTTGTTTGAAATTCTGAGACCATGGCTGATTAAATGAGAAGTGAAAGAGAACCTGTATACTATCATGATTTATATAGGTAATGTTTTAAAAACTAGAAAAAAGAAAAACAGGTCTGATCTAATTTAAAATGAAACAAATTTTCAGAAAAACAGGTCTGATCCAATTTAAAATGAAACAAATTTTCAGAAAAACAGGCCTTAAAGTTAATGTGTTCCCTTTGATAAGAAAACGGGATTATGAATTTATGACAGTACCACTCTATTGAATTTGACTTAAGAGTTCTTATAAAATTCTTCTCTGATTTTGAAGAAGGTACGTTAATATTTTGCATTGGATCAGGTTAAAGTAGATCAACTTGATGGGGAAGGACTGGTGAACTCTAGTAAAGTATTCACTCTTGATGCAACTGGAAAGGTAATCATACCATATTCATTTTCTTGCTGTAGCTTTATTTTTTATTTTTATTTTTTCATTTGTTGTGTAATTTTCCTACTATCAAAATGAAGCTTAATAATAAATACATGTGTTTGTCAGATCTGAAGGGAAACCAATCAAATTGTTATTTAGTTTAGGGATTTACTTTTGTATGTCAGTTCAACATACTCTTAGTTGAAGTTGGATGTTTGATCTTGCCGAGTCATGCGACCCAGCAGATTGCTTTTGCATTATCTCCACTATGGCATTATCTGATATATTGATTTTCCATAATCTGTATTTGCATTGCTTAGTCTCTTTCTTCTTGCAGTGGTTGGTCTATTATTTAAATTTCAAATTTGTAAAAGTTATTCCTTTTTAACGAATCAGCTTTTCTTTGGTATTTTTATAGGTTAAATATATATATATATTTATTGGTGATTCTTTTATGCCATTTAGAAATTGTAAACAGCATTTTGTTTAGGAATTGGGTGGGATGACCGGTTGGATATCTGTTTAAGTGAAAATGTTAAAGATTGATGTTACTGCTCATGATAAAGAGTAATCACTACTTTGTATGTTGATCAAGAGAGTGGAGTGAAATTTGGTGACTCTATATATATATATATATGCAGGAAATGGTTGTCTGAACTTGGAATATGATTATTGTAGGGTTTGAAAACTGCGAGATTCTCAAGGGAGATGTGGTGGGAGGAACATGTGTGAACAGAGGTTGTGAACAGGGTTTGAATGTGTGAACTTCAAAGTGAGCATCATATGAAGGCCAAATCCATAAGGTTAGTAATGGAGTATCTATAAGGGGCTTGGTAATTCCTCTTCTTTTTAATGATTAAATAAGGCCTACCCTTAAGTTGGAACATGTGAAGCTGTATTCAGTCTAGAAATTAGGCATTTCAGGTTGTTCATGATTTTTCAAAATACCATCTATGAAGATTTTTTATAAGTTATTTGCTTTATTTATTTAACTTTTACATTTATATCTATCTAATCATGAGGCTAATACTTAACCTTTACATTCCATATTTCTCTACTTATATTGTTTATCTGTGTTGAAAGTGTTGGATTTGTCAAATTGCGAGAGAAGATAATGCTGATATGTTTTCACTTTTATGTTTTCTAAACATGAGGACACTGTATTTATCAAAAATTTTGTCTTGTTGGCTCTATGTTTTCTAAACATGAGGACACTGTTACATATAATATATTAATATAGCTGGCTTGGGCTCATTGATAAGTCATGTCTAAGGATTTCATGTAATTTCAGGCCTCATGTTGTTATTTTGCAAGAGTTTGCCTGCCTCATTTAGTAACCTGCACCCCCTCCCCCGCAAGAAATAAATAAATTAAATAAGTATACTCATTTGGATACATGAAATGCTTTTGCTAATGATAGAACTTGTTTTTATTATATTCTACCAATCAGGTCAGAATACAAATTGCTTTGATTTATCCAGCTGTCACTGTTTGTTATATCCATCTATTACTACATTAGGCAATTTTTGCCCATAATGAAAGGTACATTCTAAAGTTTATGGTTTACCCGCTTCATCATGTTCTTTTGGCTGGGGTTATGTTGCTGTATAATGTACAACCAACTTTTAATGGGCAGATATGCCAAAGGAATATATTTATGAACCATGGACTGCTCCTTTAAGCATTCAAAAGAAACCAAAGTGCATATTTGGAAAAGATTATATAAAATCAGGTTAGTTACCTCATTTTGATTACACGCTCTTGGCTCGAGTAACGTTGGTGTTTTTATTCATATCATTGCTTTTCCTCTGGCAGCTAAGATAAACCTGGTCTTGATTCTTCAAAACCACTGTAGCTAAGTTTACCTCCCTATAAGGCTAAAACAGTTATGGATGGGGCTGTTTGTGAATTTGTTTATGTGTCTCCTGCTTATATTATTTAAAGAACTAGTTCCATACTGAACTTTTTTTTAGTTCCATTAGGTTTTTTACTGTTTAAACTTTTGAGAAATTGTATATAATCCAATGGTTCTTATTTTCTTGTCTTACGATACCATAAAAATGCTAAGTTGATTTTTGTTTGCAGTTGTATCCATATCAATAACCAATTCTTCATTTCTTTCCTGAAATCGCTATAATGATAATATAGTATTTCATATTATTTTATTTTTCTCCAAAGCATGAGGATTACTTGATCATATATCTATTCGATCAAATAGATATTCAGCATGGCTACTCAATTTTCTAATCTGTGTCTTGATTTATAATACAAGTTGCTGTTCTTTTTAAAGGTGTATGGATGAGTTTTATGATGCTTCGGCTGAATGACTAGTTCCTACATCAACAGCAGCATCAAATCCCAACATGAAATAAGTTCCACTTCTCATCAAAAACTATTTATCCGTTTGCAATTGCCAAGCACATGAATTATATATATTACTTCATATTTGTAAGCGAAATAGGAAAAAAAAAAAATTATAAAACCAACCACATGCATGATTTGATGTGTTTCATTAAAAGCCTTGTCTACGTTATTTAAGCAAATAAGTACTAATATTGTTTTTCTTTTTTTTTTTTTAATGACGAATAAGCACTAATATTGTTATCTGCAAATATAAGAGCAAATCAAAGCATTTTCTCCTGATTATATTCGACCATTTTTTTTTTCTTCAACCAGGACTTGCTGTGTTCGAGACGACTTTTCTTTTTTCTTTTTTATTTTTTTTTGATATATTGGCTGTGTTCAAGACTTGATGCATTTGTAAACTTGGATGTACATTATAATCTCAAGTATGAAGACTTAGTCATTCATTAGAGTATTAATAGTTTAATTTTAGACCTAATAACTTAAAATTGGATATGGTCATCTCCAAAATATGTCACCATTTGTAAAAGAACAAATAAAATCAATAAAAGCAGTAAAAGACATAGGAGTTGTTTGTTTTGATCACTTTTTAGTTAATGAGTTTGAATTATACTTATTAAGTTATTTTTGTTTATTTTTTTAAGTGGTCAAATCATTTAAAACTTTCAAAAATCACTAAAAACAAAAATTATACAAGTTCTGATTTTTAATTAAATGTCAAATTACTTAATAGTTTTTTAAATATATTATTTTAAATCTATCATTCTTAAAATAACATATTTTCAAATTTGTCCTAATTTTATATTATATAGATTTATTTTAATGTTATTTCTTTTAATATTATTTTTATTTAAATAACAAATTTAAACAGTAGTATTCAACTTAAGACCATTTTTTCTTAGACAAACTTAAGACTGTTTTGTTTATTTTATTTAAATGTAAAAATTTAATTTGCTTTACTATAATAATTTATTTATTTATATATAATTTTCAAAAAAAAATTACTTCACTATAATAATTAATCATATTTTAATTATAAATAAAAATATTATTAATATATATAAAAGTGTTTTAGTATTTACTAAATAATTTGTTATTATTGTTTGTATTATATTACATGAAGTTATATAAAAACTAATTGTAAAATGGTATAATGCTAAATTACTAGTTTTCAAATGACTTTAATTTTAAAAAACAAATAAAATTATTATACATTCAAATATAAGGAAAAAAAAAACAAACAAACAATATATCATTTAGATTTCAGGTTTCAGTCTTTCGTTTATAGCAATACTATTAAATCTTCGAATAAAAAAACAAACGATCTCACAGTATCGGAATTTAAAACACTTTGTGAAAAGACCCCAAAAAAACCTTGAAAATAAAATTAAATCTTGATAAATATATTAAATTTCAAAAAAGAATTTAAGTTTCTATCTAAAATTTAAATCACAAATGAAGAAACCCCTTTCGAAAGGAAAACATAAGTCTCAGTCTAATAACCCAATTAGTAAGTTATTAATAACCAGACAAACCATTACTCTTTTGATCAATATATGAAAATAATAAAATTGACATGTAGTTGTTAATTTATATTAAAGTAACAAATTTTTTCCCTTATATGTAATGTAAAAAATATATAATAATAATAAAAAAATACAGTAATATCAATTGTAGTTCTTAAAAGTGTATAGTCGACTAAGATTTTTTTTTTTTTTCCACATGATAAAAATAAATACCGTATCAAAATCATTAGTTGCATAATAACGTTCGAATTGGAGAGTCAATACATATCACTCCAAGAAGAAAATAACAAAATTAATTTTGCTTTATTATCTCTGTTTCTTTTTTTTTTTTTTTTTCTTTCTTTTTAGTTGTTGTTTTTTTTTTTTTTTTTTTTGAGATCCTAGGATGAATTCAAGAGATAATCGAAATCAAGCTAATAGAACTTTAGTGGCACTGCCCAAATAAACAACCACCCTTATGATTGGGAACCATCCATAGTAGGGTAGGAGATAATCCATATACATGAGAGAAAATCTTATCTTTATTAAGTGAGGTGGGGACGTGAAGCGTTGAACCTTGTCTTTAAAGCCAAGGTTGGCTTGTGTGCTACCATTGCACTATAAGGCCATTGACTTTTAAGTTGTTATCTGTGTTTCTAACGCAACACTTATTGCATTTCTCATGGCAGGGCACTAACAATTTTAATATTCTAATTTTATTTTTTATTTTTTTAAGTTAGTGACAAAATAATCATCATCAGCTATTTCCAAATTGGAATTTGATATGACTAAAATAATATGCATGTCTTTTAGTGTGTACATGAAACTCTTTTTTTCGAAGATTCCAAGTGTTATGGAAATAAATAAATAAATTATTTTTTCTTACATCTTTTCAGGATCAAAGAACTGTCAAGACCGTCCTATATAAGACTCTAGTAGTTTGATTCGGATGATTACTCTCAAGAATTGGAAGAGAGTTATCCATACCTTCATGAATATTATAAAAGGGAGAGACATTATTTTTTGTTTGAATCTTTGACCTTAGTGTCAAAGGTAGAGGTGGGGAGGATTACTATCGCGCCACCCCACTTGGAACTAAAAATTAAATATACTTTTATATTTGAACTACTTTCATTTATTATGAAGTAATGATTCATTGTAACTTCTCTCCACCTCTAACATATCATTAAGAGTTCTATCAAAATTCCATAGAGCCACCTATCATACTTATTTAGAAATAAGTCCATATGGTTTGAAAAGTAAGGGTCAATAACATCAAACTTTATATTGTCTTTTGTCTTTTCAAGCACAGTTCACTCTTTAATTTCACTTTTAAAATGCTCAATAGTCAATATATATCAATAAGAGTTCCACCAAATTTCCATATAGCCATCTACCACACTATATTCAAAAATTGATTTGTAATGGTTGAAAAGTAAAAGTCACTAACATCAAACTTTAGATTGTTTTTGTCCTTTCAAATACAATCACCTTTTTAAATTTTGCTTTTAAAACAGTCAATTTACTTTCAACAAGGGAAAGTATATATTAATGATTAAAGTTTCAAATAGAATTTATTTATGGTGCGTTTACTTCGCTTGGAGAAATCAGAATGATCTAGAATCGGAATGACTTAGAATTGGAATGAAATATCGGAATCAGAATAAGTTATTTACTTCAACTGCAAGAATTGGAATTGGAATTAGTAGTATTCCCATTGAGCTGCTTACTTTGCTTTGGAATCGAAATAAATTAATTATAAGTTACAAAAATGTCCTTAATTAAAATTATGGATTAATTATAATAGTGTGTAGTTTTTTTATTATAATATGCAGTTTTTTTTTTATTTTAAATAAAAAAACTATATATTATAATAAAAAAAACTGCATATTATTTTAATAATCCACTAATCTTGCAAACAAATTTTTATAATATGCAGTTTTTTTTTTTTAATATCAAATAAAAAATTGCATATTATAATTAAAAAAAAACGCATTTATTGTGATAGTGTGTAGTTTTTTATTATAATATACAGTTTTTTTAATATAAAATAAAATAGGTTTTTTTTTTAAAATTTTTTTAAAGAATGGTATAAGAGACTTTTTTAGGGGAATGAGATTCTCATTCAACAATCTCAAATTGATGTGGGGCCCCACACTTTTATTCTCATTACAGAATGAATTTTAAGTAAATAAACACTATCAATCAATCTCATTCTTCATTCTCATTCCTCGATCCATAAAGTAAACACACTAAAAGAAAAAGTTTAAATTAGAATCAATTTAGAATATTTCAAATTATGAGTCATAACATTTATGGTGTATTTACTTCATGGATTAAGGAATGAGAATAGAGAATGAGATTAATTGATGGTGTTTACTTGCTTATAATTTATTCTGTAATGGAAATGAAAGTGTAAGCCCCACATCAATTTGGGGTTGTGGAATGGAAATCTCATTCCCCACAATCCACTTGGGAATCTCATTCTCATTCCTTTTATCAAAGTAAAATGTCCTTTATACCCTTTTTTAAAAAATAAAGAAAACCCTATTTTATTTGATGTTAACAAAAAATGAATATTGTAATAAAAAACTGTACACCATTAGTTTTTTATTACTAATTTCTTAATTATTATAATGGACTAATAAAATAATATGTAATTTTTTTTATTATAATATGCAGTCTTTTATTTGATATTAAAAAAAACATATTATAATAAAAAAACTACATACTAAGTTAATAGACTATTAAAATAATATGAAATTTTTTTTATTATAATATACAGTTTTATATTTGATATTAAAAAAATAGTATATTATAATAAAAAACTACACGTTATTATAATTAATTCATAATTTTAATTAATGTCATTTTTGTAACTTATAATTAATTCATTCTGATTCCAAAGTAAAGTAAACAGTTTAATGGTAATACTGTTGATTCTAATTCCGATTCCTGTAGTTGAAGTAAACAACTTATTCTGATTCCAATACCTCATTCCGATTTCAAGTCATTTCGATTCCAGATCATTCTGATTCCTTCAAGTGAAGTAAACGCACCATTAATATAATATTTTTTTTCCATTGTATCCATATCAAAATTTGGTAAATATAGTAGCTTCAAGGTGCGGTCCATATTTAATATAAAAAAAAAAAAAAAAAAAAAAAAAAAGGTGCAGTCTATATCCAACAATGAATTGCTACAAAATGATAAATTGTATTTTATTTTTTAATTTGCTTGACTTCGATTTTCTTTTTGTCTTCTAAGAACATCTCTAATATCCTCATGAATTGTGAAAAAATTATATACCACGTAAAATGAATAGACATTAAGTTAAAATAAACTTATCTAATGCAATAATCATTTATCAATGTTAATCAAAGATGACACCAAAAAAAAAAAAGACATCATCAATATAACTATCTATTTTCATAAGGTGTGTACGACAATCATATGTTAGCAAATCAATAATTTTTTTAATTTTAATTTTTAGATCTAATTAAAAAAAAAAAAATGGAAGGATTAAATAAAAAATATGGAAGCATTAAATGAAAATATATGAAGACATTAAATGAAAATACATAAAAGCATTGAAGAACAATTTTCAATTTAATTATCTATCAAATGATATCTATGTTATGTAAGAAGTAAATCTTTTAACATTGATGACATGACATATTTTTTTAAAACACAATTCATGAGACTGAGAGCATTAAAGATGCTCTAATGGTTGTTGTCCTATACTAACCCAAATAATTTTAATGTTTGTTAGGAGCTGTAATTTTTAACTTTCATTTTTTTTTTAAGTGTAATTCTAATTTCTTAAAGTGAAAATATAAAATTGGACAAAAAAGATTACGCAAATAAGTAATTTTAATGAATAACAAATTTAAGTTTGCACTGTGTTTAGGCTTAGACTTACTGCATTTCTCATGGCAGAGTACTAACAATTTTAACATTCTTATTTATTTTATTACTTTTTTTTCAAAGAATTAAAATTAAATTAGTGGCAGAATCATCACCACCGGCTCTTTCATCTTGCAAATGGTGAAGATTGAATAGGTTGACACTTATAAATTCAACTAGATTGCATGTAAAATGTACATATTTGAAGGTAATTGAAGTACATGGAGCTCTTTCTTCCAAAGATTCCTTGTGTTATGGAATTAAATTATTTGATTTATTAAATTATATAATTGAAACTTGCAAAAGAATTATTGTTTCTGATCATATTAATTAATTCCACTTTGTTTTATCCTTTTTTTTTTTTAATAATATTGTGCCAGATAGAGTACTCCATTGTTTCCTGACATGTGAACACAATTCATATGGAACTATTTCCATAACACATAAGAGATTTATCATCACACATGCTTTCTTATAGGCAAATATGAAGAAAATGTATACAATTAGTTAATCAAGAATGGGTTAGTGATAAGTGAGAAATTTAATATGTTGGGTAGCTCCGGAACTTGCATCAAATTATCTAAGAAGACTTATTCATGCTTACAAAATTGATTAAAAGGATTAATCTCTATAAGAAGACTTATTCCCCTAACATTAATTGCATCAAATTGACTAAGAAAATTTATTCCTGCCCACAAAATACTCAAGCAACGCATATCAAAGTCAGTCAATGACATTGATCAAATTGTTTATTAATCTTGTAAATTCTATAAATCAAAGGAAAGCCCAAACTGGTGGAAGCAGAGGAAGGTTAAAGATAGTCACCGGTCAAATTTGGGCTGGTTGAGTAAACAAATACATTTGTATGGTCAACGATGGACCTCAGCAGAGACAATGTTATATTAGTTAGTTTAGATGTCAATATATCTTTGTAACATTCATATTAGTGAGAACCTTAATAAAATTCAATCAATTTTAAAAATTTTGATATAATTATTTTTATGGATGGTCATTACAACATAGTTGTTCAATAGCTCAAGATGCTTTTGAACACAACAATATTTCCCCATAAATATATAATAAAATAAGATAACTAGATTGACTCTCTCTCTCTCAATTTTCCACATCACTTTTCTTTTCTTTAGTGAAGATAACTTTTCATTTTCTCAATTTCACAATAATTTAACCTAACTACTTTCTTTCTTCGTGGGGCCCAAAAGATGACAAAATAGACTCATGGTAACTAATCTATATTTCTTCATGGAAATGGGGAGCCTTTTTGAACATGCTCCAATGTTTTCCACAAGACTCCAACTAGGGGTGGCAATATGGGTTCCGACATGACGGGTCGACACGAATTCGTTAAAAATAAATGGGTATGGGTTGGAGTTAAACGAATTCGTGTCGTAATCGTGTCGACCCGTTTAACCCGTTTATTAAACGAATCGAATCGGATTTTGTTAAACGAATACGGGTTGACACGATTAAAATTGGGGTCAAAATATAATTTAATATATTACAGAGGTTATAATGTAATTATACATTTATATATAAACATACACTTCACTCTTCAGCAAATCCCTAGCAAACCTAATCTGCCGCAGCCCCAATCTCTTTTGCAGTTCACTTCACCTTGCACCAGTAACACCGCAGCCCCTTTCTTTTTGCAGCCACTCGACCAGACGCCGCGACCCACGAGCAGCACCGCCGAGACTCCACGAGCAGCACGACAGACGGACCAGACGCCACGAGCAGCACGGCAGACTGACCATACGCGACGAGCAGCGCGACAGACGGACCAGTTGACCACCGGACGAGCAGCACCGCAGACTGACCAGTTGACCACCGGACGAGCAGCACGCCAGACGGACCAGTTGACCACCGGACGAGCAGCACGCCAGACGGTCACCAGCTTCCGCTCAAGCTATGGTAGCGTAGCACGACAGACGGTCACCACTCACCAGCTTCGGCTTGACCAGCTTGGGTAGCCGTCCAACTCATCATCCAACCCGACAACACGACCCGACACCAACATCTACGACGACCAGCATCTACGACTCGTATTCTGGTACATACAACATTGAGCTCTTGTATCTAAGAGTTTTAACCTTCAAGCCACCATTTGATCTGGCTTATCTTCATGTTTCTTCGCTTGTATTATTATTTTATACTTGTTTTAGTAACTTGTATAAATTTGAAAAGAAAAATAATATGTTATTCATTAATTTTGTACTTGTACATACTTGTTTTAAAAGTCTATTTCCCTCTGCCCTTTCTGTAGTTTATGCAGATGGAAGCATTTGTTTGGACATCCTACAGAATCAGTGGAGTCCCATTTATGATGTAGCAGCAATCCTTACGTCAATCCAGGTATTACCTTTTTCCTTTTCATATATATATATATATATATATATATATGTGTGTGTGTGTGTGTGTATGTGTTTTGTTTTCTAGTTACTGGACTATAGAGGTGTTTTGTGAAAGAGGAGAAAGTGATATTACACTTGAAATTGATGTGATTGAACATTCAGTTGAGAACATCATCCAGCTTATTATGCGTGTCATGGGCTATATGTTGGCAGTGATTTAGTTACAACATGAGTTTGTACCTTCCCATCATTCAATTAAGAATTTATGATGTCTGTACCCAGTAGAGCCACTTAAAGCTAGGAGTGTGCAATAGGTATGTTTGGTTTGAGTTAGAGTTCATTAACAAACCAAACTGATATTCATCGGGTTGGTTATATTTCAACCCTAACTAATCCGTTGTAATAACACAAATCAAACCAAATCAATTTAACAAAAGTCGGGTTGGTTAAATAGTTGGTTTTTGCTATAAGTTAAAAAATATATATATTTTTTTCGGTATATTCTATTTTACAACAACAAAATTTGTGTTCTATTTGATGATTCATGCAAACAACAAATTTTTATTATTTCTTGCATACAAATGCAATTCAAATAGCCAAATTAATTGAAATCTTAAAAAATACATACTAATAATGGATGTTGCATGTCACTTCAATTTAAATGTGTCACAACTAATAACTTATATCGTCCCTTCATTTAAGGTAGAAAAGAGCACATGCATGGACAAATTAGAACTTGATAAACAATTCTTAAACTCAATTCTCATTCATATTTTTTAATTTGTTGTAAATGTAAATGTAATGTTGATCAATACCGAAGTACACTAAAACCTGACGTGGTGGAATCAATAATTTGCACTCGAGACTGGATAACTGGTAGAGGTAACACACTAATTTTTTTATAGTGATTTCTTATAATTATCTTTCATTATTTTTTAGTTACTTTCGTCATTAATTATTGTAGAGAGGGATATTGTTTCGTTAGAAGACGTCACTGAAGATATATTGAATTTAAGTATTAATGAAGCTCCCCCTAATACAAGTGCCCCTAGTGAATCAGTTGAAGGTTCAACACCAAATTCTTTCACTTAGTGGTAATTTTTTTTAATTATATTTCGTCATTAATTTTAAGATTGTGAATGTAGATATCTAATTTTTTGTTTTTGTGTTTTTTTTGTAGCTTGAAGGTCCCTTTGGAGTTTGGAATCAATGAGGATAGAATTTTTAAGTGACAAAAATTTGATGTTGGAGAATGATAATATTATGTCATTTTAATTATTGCATTGATTTTGATTTTATTGTGATTTTGTGTTTAAAATCTATGTGGATGATATGGTGTAGTTCACTTAATGTGTAGGTTTTATGTGTTGAATTAGGTGTTTTAAAAATTTGATTATGAATTATTTGTTATATTTGTGTTTGTATTAAAATTGATTTTGTTGTGATTTTTAAATATAGATGATGTGAAATTGTATATAGTTGATTTAATGTGTAGGTTTTTATGTGTTAAATTAAGTGTTAAATGTTTGATTGTGAATTATTTGTTTTATTTGTATTTAAATTGAGATTGAGTTTGATTTTATTATGGTTTTTAAATGTAGATGATATGAAATTTTATAGTTGATTTATTGTTTAGATTTTATGGTTAATTTAATATTTAGTTAAAATATTATTTATTATTTTTTGGCTAAACGAATTATACGGGTTAAACGAATTAAACGGGTTAAACGAATTAAACGGGTTAAACGAATTAAATGGGTTGAACGAGTTAAACGAATTAAACGGGTTTAACGAGTTAAACGAATTAAGCGGTTTAAATGATTAAACGGGTTAAACGAATTCGTGTCGTGTCCGTCGTGTATAAACGAATTCGTGTCGAATTCAAAAATGTCAACCCGTTTCTTAAACGAATTCGTGTCGAATCGAACGAATTCATAAACGAATCGAATCGAATCCAGCTCAACCCGACACGCCAACCCTTTTTGCCACCCCTAACTCCAACTGCTTCACTTCTCCTTTCTTATCTTCGTTTGTTATTTTCAAAATGTGTGGGTCATATTGGTAAGTTCACATCAAATTTTCCACGAGACTTCGGACGCTGCACTTCTCCTTTCTTCTCTTCCTTTGCTATTTTCAAAATATGTGGATCACATTGGTAAGTTCACATCGACTTTCGTCATTGGTAAGTCCACAGGTACCACACATTTTTATTTTCTTAATCAACTTTCTTTCAGCAACACAAACTAATAATAGGACTTTGTGTTTAATGGACACAACTTAGAATATAGGAGGTCTCCCCATCCCTTTATAAGATATGATCGTAAAAATAGAAGGGCACATGTGCTTTAATAGTGGGAGGTGAAGTGTTTGTAGACAGATATGCTAAGAAATTAAAAATTGTTGTGCGGATTATCATAATATTGAAACTTTAACGTGAAAGAACCAATCATTCTTTGATATCATATCCACCGTGCACCCTATATATAAGTTAATGTTACAAAACCCAAAGCAGATATACATATAGAAAACAATAATTCTATATTCAACTCAATTTTAGAACTCCTAGAAATCATAATAAAAAATTAATTAACACTATATTTAACACAAATAAATATGAATACTAACATTAAATTCATGGAAACATGATTATTTCGGTATGCAATTAAGCATTTCCCAATCTCACCCAATAGCCTATAGGGTAATGAATTAGTAGATGGCAAAAAGTAATATTTAATATGTAATTTTGGGATTGGACTAATATACTCCTTTGAGTAATAATTGGATTAGTTGTTAGATTATTCATTAACTATTTTTTAAACTAATTTGAAGATTGTCAATGAAAAATTTGGTTTGAATAACCTTATCCAAACCAGTGAATTGACTGGATCCGTAATTTGAGATGGGAACGGTGATAAAATTTGGACCCAATAAAGGAGAGGAGGCAGTGATCAACTGATCATATGTCCTAAAGATGGTGTTAAACGACAGGTGGCCTACTATTAGTTTGCTACCCCCGCAATAAAGGTCAGAAAATTCCAAGTAAAATTTAATATTATAATATAAAATTAAATTAGTGGCAGAATCATCAGCACCTGCTCTTTCGTCTTGTAAATGGTGAAGACTGAATAAGGTTCATACTAATAAATTCAAGTAGATTGTATTTGCTATGACCAAAGTAAAATTTACATCTTTGAAGGTAATTGAAGTACATGGAGCTCTTTCTTCCAAAGATTCCTTGTGTTATAGAATTCAATTATTTGATTGATTAAATTATATAATTGAAACTTGAAAAAGAATTATTGTTTCTGATCATATTAATTAATCCACTTTGTTTTATCTTTTTTTTTTTTTTTTAATAATGTTATGCCAGATAGAGTACTTCTTTTGCTTCCTGACATGTGAACAAAATTAAGACTGTATCAGTAATTTATAACTAAATTCTAGGACATCAACAATGGAGTTGTTTGATCGATCTGGAAAAGAAAACAAAATCTACTTGTAGCTGATTTGTAGCCAACTGAATTGTTTACCTTAACAGATCCTATTTAACAAAATTTTCAGCAACCACAAGTTCTCACAGAGAAAGTGATGCAGCGGAAATAAGAATGTGTACAAAAATTGATAAATAGAACTGGGATAACTATTTTTACCCATTGATTCTTTAAATGTCGAATAAATTTGTTGATTTTTTAGAATAACGGAAGTGAAACAAGAACTGGATGGTGTTGATTCATCAAAAATACCTCCTCTAATAATAAAATCAAATTTTAAAATAATTAATTACCTAATTTTAGTGTCTAATAATAGAAATATTATCAGTACAATTGATTACATGAATATTTTCAAATTTTAAGATCTTCAAAAAAATCTTCTCCATCACAAGGGGAGCATTAATAATAGTATAATAAAATAGAGTAATCCTAGGTTCCCAAAAATTTTACCTAAATATTATGATATGTGAGTTGTCAAGATCTTATTAATTATTATATTATCCTATGATTTATAAAATTTTGACAACTCACATGTCACGTTATTTTGGTAAAATTTTAGAGAAACTTAGGGCTCGTTTGTTTTTTCCACTTAACACTTAATAGTGCTGAATTGCACTTAAGATGTTTTCGTTTGTTTTTTTAAGTGGTCAAACCACTTAAAACTACCAAAAAATAACTGAAAAAATTAAATAAGAATTTTTGACTTTTCACTTAATTACAAATCACTTAATGACATTTAAAGTTTTTATTCCAAATCTATCATCCTCAAAATAATATAATTTCAAATTTATCATAATTTCATATTACTCAATTTTTTTTTTTTTTTTTTACTTGATACTTATAAAAAAATATATTTGACAAGTAAAACCTAAATACATCTCATCCCAAATTGTCTTAGCATTGAACTAATATATTTTAATTTACAATTTAAACATTTATTTTTTAATTGTTTTCTTAAATATATTAATATATTTAAATATAAATATGGCTAATGCTACTACTATGTTTTTAATCATATTTTAATTATTAATAAAAAATTATTAATATGTACATAAAAAATGTTTTAAAATTTATTAAATTATTTATTTTTAAATATTTGTATTAAATTAATTAAAATTATATAACAATAAGTAGTAGAAAGGGTATAAATGTCAACTTACTAGTTTTCAGACAATTTTAAATTTAGAAAACAAATAAGTTTACAACATATTCAGATATAAGGGAAAAAAAAAACAAACATGTTATTCAGATTTCAGATTTCAGTCACTATTCAGTCTTTAGTCTTCAACGGCACTGTTCAGTTTTCAGACAAAAAAACAAACGACCCCTTAGTATTGCTTAATAAAATATTCAACTTAATTGGGATTCAAGAATTATGATATAAAACTAGAAATAAAAAATGTTACGCATCTCACATTCTATCCCAACCTAGTTACCAACTCATGGTGTGTTAATTTATGACTGAAAAATTATTAATAATTATTTATTTTAATTGAATATTGTATCTATCCCTCAATTGATGCATCACAAGTTAAATCATATTGGGATAAGAAAATGTGGAATATCTAACATTATTCAACTAGGATATTTGACATTGCAATACTGTGTTTATATATATATATATATATATATTAAAGAAACACATATTTTTATTTAACCTATAAATTCATAGAACTTAGATTAAATTAATGATAAAATGCTTTAAGGGCTTACAAAATAAATGAGATGATTAATTTACCTAAAGAATCTTAGGGAGTTCCTATGTTCATATTATGTTAATATCTTTTGTATTTTCATAAATAACAGTGGTCTATTAACCTAATGATCACTTGAATTAGAAAAATTTAGAATCCCAATTCTATATCCGAATTGTACCGTCGGAACTTAATATTATTTAGTCATATTTGTAAGTGAAATAAGAAAAAAATTTATAAAACCAACAACATACATGATTCAATATGCGTTTCACTAAAAGCCTTTTCCATTACTGATCTTAAGATCACATTAACATTGACATGTGGTATGCATTCGACCATTTTTTTTCTTCAGTCAGGACTTAAATGCATATGTCAAATCTTAAGTTACTTAGCCGAGACTTAATGTGGCTGTGTTCAAGGCTTGCTGCATTTGTAAACTTGGTTCTACTTCATATTCTCAAGTCTGAAGAATTCAATCATTCATTCGAGACTTCCTAGTTTAATTTGAAACCTAATACCTTAAAATTGGATATCTCCAATAATATGTCACCATTTGTAAAAGAACAAATTAAATCAGCAAAAAACACATTATCGAAATTTCAAGCATTTTGTGAAAAAATCTAGAAAGCCTTGAAAATAAAATTAATCCCAATGAACATATTAAATTTTAGACAAAGAAGATAAGTTTCCATCTAAAATATAAATTACAAATGAGAAAAAAAAAAAATCTTTCGAAAAGAAAACATAAGTCTCAATTTAACATAACTTTTATAGTCATGACCTCATAAATATAAAAAAGTAAGATAAATTAATCAAATTCATCTAGTGCATTCACTTTTATATTTAATTCAAATATAATTGATGATTTTAATTGGTTCGTCATAATTTTAAAAAGTTAGAAGATATTGATAATATAAATTATGTTCAGTTTAATAGTCCAATTAGTAAGTTATTAATAACTAGACAAACCATTACCGTTTCGGACAAAAATAATAAAATTGGCATATCGTTGTTAATTTATATTGAGGTAACAAATTTTTTCTCTTATATCCCATATGTAAAAAATATAATAATAATAATAATAAGTAATATCAAATATAGTTGTATAGTCGACTAAGATTTTTTTTTTTTTTTTCACGTGATAAAAATAAATATTGAATCAAATCATTAATTGCATAATAACGTTTGAATTGCAGAGTCAATACAAATCACTCCAAAAAAGAAAATAACAAAATTAAATTTTCTCTGTTATCTCTGTTTCTAGTCTATCACTTATTGCTTTTTTCATGGCAGAGCACTAACAATTTTAACATTCTAATTTTATTTTAATTTTTTTTTTAAGTTAATGACAGAATAATCATCAACAGCCCTTTTCATCTTGTGAACTGGAAATTGGATGGTTTCATACTAATAAATTCACTTAAGTTAGAATTTAATATAATAAAAATAAAATGCACGTCTTTTGAGGTGTACATGAAGCCCTTTTCTTGGAAGATTCCTAGTGTTAGGGAATATCACTCAGAGTCCCACCAAAATTCCATACACTCACCTACCACATTTTATTGTGAAATGAGCCCTCATGGTTTGAAAAGTTAAGAGATCAATAACATCAAACTTTATATTTATCATTTCAAGCACGATTCACACTCTTTAATTTTACTTTTATATTAATAAAAATTTCATCAAAATTCTACAAAACCATCTACCATATTATATTCAGAATAGACCCACACGATATGAAAAGTAAGGACTAGTAATATTAAACTTTAGATTTTTTTATCCCATAATCACTCTTTCGAATTTTACTTTTAAAGACACTCAATTTAACTTCAATAAGGGAAAGTATATATTGTTAAGCATAATGGTTCCCATGAAGCCGCTGAAGCTGACTCTACAATCTCTCTGTTTTGTGAAGGAATGCAGCTGCCAAGCCGAGTAACAAAATATAGTCAACTTTAGATTAACTCCAACAGATTAGCTAGTTAGGTGATGGAAATCTTGCCATGTGGCAAGCTTATAAGAGTAGTATAAAAAGTCAGTTAAGGGTCATGAAAAATGTATGACAATAAACAATGAAAAAATAAAGCTTCTTGAATCTTCACATATATTAATGATTAAAGTTTCCATTAGAATTTATTTAAAAAGAAAAAGTTGAAATTAGAATCAATTTAAAATATTTTAAAATCATATGAGCTGCAACATTTAATATAGTATTTTTTTTTTTGTCCATTGTATAAGTATCAAAATTCAATTTGATGAATATGGTAACATTTGAATTTACACTCTTTTTTAATATTAGTTACAGTATGACTAATGAAACCAAAATAATTATCAGACCAGATGTGGACATTCCAATTTATACTTTAAAAGTCACAAAATATGTATTCAAAATTGTTCTTTCATAAGACTATACATAGTACCTATAACCATTTAATTATATCAATATTATTATTAGTGTAAAAAGTCCAAGAAAAATTTACATACAAAAAACTGTGGAAAGATATTCAACTACCAAAAACTATTGCCCACATGGTTTTTGAATCGTGATTCATATTTTTTTTCCTTAAGGATTGATACTAATTTAGGAGATAACCGGAACCAAGTGAGATAAGACTATGATGATATGACTCGAGTAATAACTCCGAAGTAACGGAAGCAAGTAATCCATATCAAATAGGGGAATAATCAATAGTAGGTGGAAAAAAGACCCACAAATTATGGAGGAAAAAGGTGTAGAACCCATGATCTGAGAAGATCATAGATAGCAGTAATTTGCCACTATATTACTGCCCCAACGACATTGATTCATAGTTAATGTACATATCATTGAAGTAAAAATTATTAAACATATTCTAAAGGACTTATATAAATTTGTTTTGACTTTACTCATAAATAAAATTTCAATTATCTTTGATAGTTTTCAATTTGGGCAACATGTATATGAACATTTTACGTATATGAAATGTTTCATGAAATGCTGCACGCAACCCAAATAAACGAAAAATAATTGAAATTTTGTTTAAGATTAAAAATGATTAAAATTTTATTTTAAGCTATTCACAAATTTCCTTTTTCATTTTAGCCAAAGACAACTTTGTTCCATCACAAACTAGCTGGTAAATACTAACTAGACAGCTGGTCAACAATTGAGTATTGATGTGTACACTATAAATGTAATTGACCCTTTTAAATTCTATATTTAATTTCTATGATAATGTAAATATGAATAAATTTATTGTTGGTACAATTATTGTACTAGACATTCAACCAGAATTCCAAAATTTATGATAAATATGGGTGGTCTCTACGCAGTCTGAAAATTAAAGAACTTTCAATGTCAAATTTTATTCTATTCTTTTTTACTAATGTTTTACTGATTAAAAACTCATTTTAACTTCAACAACAAAAGGTAAATACTGATAGTAAAAATTTTAACTACAATCAATTAGAACCACACATTCTAAAATATACAAGTCATAACATGTAATGCAATATCAATAATGCAAATAAAATATAATTAAGATAGACCAAAATCTTATAATCATGCCGTGTTTTATTTAAATTAAGATTTTTATGCTTATTTTCGTAGAATATTGGCTTATCATACTGAAATTCAGATTTTAAATTTTATAAAACTCACATTAAGCTATTTTGATCAATTATAGTAGATCGATATTCATGCAAATCATTTCCATAATTCATATTGTAGTTAAATTCTTTTAAGAGAATTACATCTCTAAGAGCAGTCTGCAGAGTTCTTAAAGATGATATAATTCCATGGAAGAAAATTACAAGAATCAGTTGTACTGGAGACCACAGCAATAATGTGATGGCGCCCACACGGTTTTGGAAAATTGCATGAAGTACCGCTCCTGTCTGTGTCCAATTATGAAGCTAATACTTCTTGCTTTCTCATCGTTTACCTTTGATTTCTCTGTTTCAACAAACTAAGAAATTCAATAAAATGCAAGATGCACATAAGGTTCTATAAGATGTACGTAAAGTAAAATGCACGTCTTTTAAGATGTACATAAAGTTCTTTTCTTTGAAGATTCCTAATGTTATTGAATTAAATATACTTCTATACATGAATAATTTTCATTAATAACGAAACAATAACTCACTATAGTCCCTCGCCATCTCTAACGTATCAATTAGAGTTCCATCAAAATTTCACAGGACCACCTACCATGTTTTATTTTCAAATATGAATTCGTACGGTTTGAAAAGTAAGGGTTAGTAAATTGAAACGTTATACTACCATTTGTCTTTTCAAATACGATTCACACTCTTTAACGTTGCTTTTATATCAATAAGAGTTCTACCAAAATTTTACAGAGTCATCTACCATACTATATTCAAAAATGGACCCACACAATTTGAAATGTAAGGGTTAATAACATCAAACTTTAGACTATTTTTTGTTCTTTCAAGTACAATCACTCTTTTTTATTTTTCTTTTAAAACACTCAATTTAATTTCAACAAGGAAAAGTATATATTAATGGTTAAAGTTTCAATTATAATTTATTCAAAAAGAAAAAATTTATATTTGAATCAATATAGAATATTTAAAATCATATGGCCGCAACATTTAATACAGCATTTTTTTTTCCATTATATCAGTATCAAAATTCAATTGGATACATATAGTAGCATTCGAATTTGCACTCTTTTTAATATTAGTTACGGTATGACTAATCAAACCAAAATCATGATCAAACTACATGTGGACATTCAAATTTATACTTTAAAAGTTACAAAATATGTATTCAAAATTGTTCTTTCATAGGATTGAACATAGTATAGATGATTTTTTAATTATATCAATATTATTATTAGTGTAAAAAGTCTAAGAAAAATTTACATACACAAAACTGTGGAAAGATATTCAACTGCCAATAACTATTGCCCATGTGGTCTTCGAATCTTACTGAATTCATAATTTGTTTTTTTTTCAATAGTAATTATAGTTTAGGGAATAGTCGGGACCAATCAATATAAAACTTTAGTGGTATGACCTAAGTAATAGCTCCCAAATAGCAAGAGAGAGCATCTGTATCAATGTATCAAGTAGAGAGATAACCTACAGTAAATGAAGGAAAGATCCATAAATTATGGGAGAGTAGGTATAGATCTCACAACTTGAGAAGATCATGGATGACAGTAACTGACTACAGATGGTACTAGATAGCTAGTCAACAATGGAGTATTGATGTGTACACTATAGCTCCTGTATCAGTTACATAAAATGCATTCAGACTCTTGTTAATTATATATTTAATTTCCATAATCTCAACATGTAGATATGAGTAAATTTATTGTTGCTACAATTATTGTACTAGACATTCAACCACGATTCCTTATAGCCACATTCCAAAATTTATGATAAACATGGGTTGACTCTACGCGGTTTGAAAATTAAAGAACTTTCAACGTCAAACTTTATTCTATCTTTTTTTACTAATATTTCACTGTTTAAAAGCTCATTTTAATTTTGACAAAAAAAAGTAAATGGTAAAAATTTTAACTACAATCTAGTTCCAAGAAAAAAAAAAAAATTAACTACAATAAATTAGAACCACATATTCTAAAATACACAAGCCATAGCATGTAATGCAATATCAATAATATAAATAAAGTATGATTAAAATAGACCAAAATCTTATAATCATGCATTGTTTTGTTTAAATTAGGATTTTTATGCTTACTTTCGTAGAATATTGGTTTATCAAATGGAAATTCAGATTTTAAATTTTATAAAACTCACATTGAGCTATTTTGATCAATTATAGTAGATCGATATTCATGCAAAATTGCAAATCAATTCCTTAATTCATTTTGTAGTTCAATTCTTTTAAGAGAATTACATCTTGATATAATTCCATGGAAGAAAATTACAAGAATCAGCTGCAATGGAGTCCACAGCAATAATTAATGGAGCCCACGCGGTTTTGGAAAATTATATGAAGCACTGCTCCTGTCTGTGTCCAATTATTAAACTTTTGATGGGTTCCATGAAAATATATATAGTTAATGGCAGCATCACTAGTTACCACATTATTGCTTTCTCTCTGAACCATTTCGTGCTTTGCTTTTAGTTCATTGTTCCCTTTCTGCAATTAACCCTTTCCTTTCATTTCTCTCTTTCCACACACAAACCAAAACCATTTCAATGGCAGAGCTCATTCTTTCTGCTATCCTTCCTACGTTGTTTGAGAAACTGACCTCTCCTGAACTGCTCAAGTTTGCAACTCAAGAGGGTATTCGCTCAAAGCTCAATAAGTTGAAAAAAACGTTGGGCTTGATTAATGCACTGCTCGTTGATGCCGAGGAGAAGCAGCTGGCGAATGGAGCTGTGAAGATGTGGCTGGATGAGCTCCAAGACTTGGCTTATGATGCGGAGGACGTCTTGGATGAGTACGCGACTGAGGCTTTGAGAAGAAAACAGAAGATAGAAGAGCATCAGGCTAGCACTAGCAGGGCTCGGAAGCTCATTCCTGCTTGTTGCATTAGTTGCACTCCAACTGCTTTATGGTCTGATTTCAGTATACGCTCAAAGATAGATGATATTACTAAGAGGTTACAAGATCTTTGCAAACAAAAAACTGAACTTGGGTTGGTTGAGATTGCTGGGTGGAGATCGACTGTTCAGAGACCACAAACTACAAGTTCGCGGGTCGAACCTGCTGTTTTTGGGAGAGATGAGGACAAAGCCAAAATACTTAAAATGGTATTGTCTGATGAACCAGGTCATGCCAACTTTGGTGTAATATCCATTGTGGGTATGGGAGGAATCGGCAAAACAACATTGGCTCGAGAAGTGTTTAATGCCACAGCAGTGCGAGATTTCAACCCAAGAGCATGGGTGTGCGTCTCTGATGATTTTGATGTCATGAAAATTTCTATGGCCATTCTTGAGTCCATCACTGGCTGTGCTAGTGACCTGAAGAATTTAGATGCGGTGCAAAATCAACTCAAAGAGAAAGTAGCTGGAAAAAAATTCTTGCTTGTTCTGGATGATGTTTGGAGTGAAGACTACAGCAAGTGGGAATTACTGAGGTCACCTTTTATGGTTGGTGATCGTAGAAGCAAGATCATTGTGACGACTCGTCATGAGCGTGTTGCCTTAACAATGGGATGTCCCACCGGATGTCACCAACTAAAGCTACTTTCAAATGATTCGTGTTGGTCATTGTTTGAAAAGCATGCTTTTGATAATGATGTTGTTGGTGCAGATGCTACCGAATCAATTCGTGAAAAAGTCATTGAAAAGTGCAAAGGATTGCCTCTAATAGCGAAGACCCTTGGTGGCCTTTTACGTTCTGAGAGAAGAGATAAATGGTCGGATATATTGAACAACAACCTGTGGGAATCAGCAAATAAGAGTGACATCCCTGCAGCCTTACAAATAAGTTATCACCATCTTCCATCATATTTGAAGAGATGTTTCGCCTATTGTGCAATTCTTCCTAAAGATTATGAATTTGAGGAAAAGGAACTTGTTTTTTTATGGATGGCGGAAGGCTTCATTCATCAGTCAAGTGAAAACAAGTCATTGGAAGATTTGGGAGGTGAGTATTTTTTGGATCTATTATCAAGGTCATTCTTTCAAATATCAAGTAGCAATAATTCAAAATATGTTATGCATGACCTTATTAATGATTTGGCTCAAAGGGTCTCTAGAAATGTAAGTTTTAAATTGGAGGATACTCTAAAAAATCCGTCCCCAATTTTTGAAAAGACTCGTTATGCTTCTTATACTTGTCATCGGTATAATGACAAAAGAAAATTTGAAGTCTTCAATGATGCTGTGCACTTAAGAACACACTTGTCAGTGCCACAAGTAAATAATTGGATTGGTGCTTGTTTTATTAATAATATTGTTGTTCTTGATTTATTCTCTAGGTTTAAAAAGTTAAGAGTATTATCTATACAAAGTTATCATGTTATTGAACTACCCAATTCAATTGGAGACTTGAGACTTCTTAGGTACCTTAACCTATCTTATAGTTGTATTAGAAGTTTACCCGAGTCAATAAACTCAATGTGCAACTTGCAAACTTTGTTATTAAGAAATTGCCGAAGCCTCTTGAAGTTGCCTTCTAATATGAGGAATTTAATTAATTTACGTCATCTTGATATTTTAGGTGTATCTTTAATAGAAGAGATGCCATCAGGGGTTAGAAATTGGGAATGCCTTCAAACTTTATCTAACTTTATTGTGGGTAAAGATTCTGGAGCTAATTTGAAAGATTTAAAGGATTTGAAATCACTTTGTGGAGAACTTCATATTTCAAAATTAGAGAATGTGACAAATTTTCAAGACACTAAAAAGGTCATATTAAGTGACAAGAAAGACCTAAAAGTGCTTTCACTAGAATGGACGTCTAGATTTGATGAATCACAAGTTGAAGAAGTGGAATCACAAGATGCAAAAATACTTGATATGCTTCAACCTCATAAAAATCTAGAAAAGCTCACAATAAGATGTTATAGGGGTACAAAATTTTCTTCTTGGGTTGGAGGTAGTTCATTCTTAGAGTCTAATATAAGAATCCTAGAGTTGATAGATTGTAAGACTTGCACATCCTTGCCTTCATTTGGGTTGTTAGGCTCACTCAAAATTCTCACTATTGAAGGTATGAAGAGGATTAAAAGCATTGGTTTTGAATTTTATGGAGAGTCTTGTGCAAAACCTTTTCAATTTTTGGAGACTCTTTGTTTTAAGGATTTAGAAGAGTGGGAGTCATGGGATCCTGTTAAAGAAAATGATAGCTTTCCTAAGCTTCAAGAGCTTTCCATCGTAAATTGTCCCGAACTCTCTAAAAGATTACCCAACAATCTTCCTTCATTGAAGAAACTTATGGTTAAAACATGTGGGCAGTTGGTGGTTTCGTTAACAAACATCCCAACGCTATGTGCACTAGAGCTTGATGAATGCAAGAAGATTGTACATAATAGTTCAATTTTTTACGAGTCATTAGAGTCGTTAACTCTTTCAAATATTACAAATGTTGGAGATTGGTCCTTGCAAAAATTTAAGAAAGTTCAAAGTTTACAAATTGAGGGTTGTAAAGAGCTCATAGAGTTGTGGCAAAATGAGATTCTCCTTAAAAAGCCACATCAAAGGTTGCATAGTATCTCTCTTAAAAGTCTCAATTTGGACAATTGTGATACCCTTACAACAACTTTATTTGAGAGAATTAAACAAACGGATGTATGTCTAGAAGAATTAAGTATTAGCCGATGTAATTCTCTAAATTTCATTTTTAAAGGAGAACCACCTCAATCTCTAAAGAAGCTTCGTATTAAAAATTGTGAAAAATTGGAGGGTTTATTGGATAGTAATGAGGTGGCGTGTACTTCGGAGCTTGAGGTGGTCAACACTCTTACTTCTCATATTGAAGACTTGCTTTTATGTGAATGTCCATCTCTCACATGTTTGCACTCCGTAGACCTACTCTCTACCGCACTCAAACATCTTAAAATCTTCAGTTGCTCAGAGCTTACAACCGTGTTACTAAAAGGTCATTTACCTGAGACTCTTGAAACCCTAACCATTGGGTCGTGTGAAAAATTAGAGTCAATAGTTGACAAGTTTCATAACAACAATACTCTTTACGAAATCGACATCAGCTTTTGTGAGAAACTCAAATCCTTTCCAGAGGGCCTAGACACACTTACCAGTCTCCGTAGCATCTCGATAAATTTTTGTAAAGGTTTTACTGCCTTTCCAAAAAGAGGGTTCCCCTCCAATAATTTAAGAGTTGATCTTTATGGATGTCCAAAATTAGAAGCCCTACCTAGCGGAATACACACTCTCTCCTCTTTACAAATAGGGAATTGTCCAAACATGTCATTGTCTGAGGAAGTTCTGTCTACCAAACTTACAAAGCTTTCAATTATGGGTTACAAACAATATAAAGCACTCATGGAAAGGGGTTTGCATGATTTCACCTCTCTCAAATACCTCTGCATTTCTGGAGGGTCGGACAGAGAGTGTATTCAGGAGGAGGACATGACAATTACTTTGCCCTCCAGTGTAACTGATCTGCGGCTTGAATTATACCCAAAGTTGAAAAACCTGTCTTTCAAAGGAGTCCAAGACCTCTCCTCTCTAAAGTTCTTAAAAATCCACAACTGCCCAGAGCTCACATCACTTCCAAGCCTCCCATCCTCTCTTGAACGATTACAGATTGAAAAATGTCCTCTACTGAAAGAAGCTTGTAAAAGAGATAAAGGAAAAGAGTGGTCCAAAATAGCCGACATCCCTTGCGTTTACATAGAAGGCAAATTCATTTATTAACCAGAGGAGGAAGCATGAGAGGATTAGCTCATTCATGCTCATATTCTATATCAGGTATGCCCATTTATAATAGCAAAACACTTCGTTTCTTTTTCATAATAAACAATTTCTCATCATTATTAATTCAATGCTCTATTCTAATATTCTCTTAATGTATTGAAGTCTCACTAACTTATTTGTGTTTTGCTTGTTCGTCGACAGAAGCACTAGCAGAATTGATGATTGGAGATTCTCTTTTTTGTGGGTCATGTCTGTCCTCTTGTGTGTAAGTCACTTTCTTCACATCAGCCTAGTTGGTTTCATGTGCTTTGTTCAACTTATTTGACTAGTTGTTTCTTGATAATTACATATGAGATTTTGGTGTTATCTCTGTTTTTGTGTGTTATAATTATATACTTTATTTTTGTGTTTTGTTTCTCATTGTTTTAAGCTCAATGTTGATGGCATGTGGAAGAAATTTCAGAAAATGAAAAAAAACAAAAAGAAGAGTGTTATTTCTATTGTCCCAATGCTCATTGTCACAGCGTTTTGATTATCATGTATTCAATCTATTGAACGTTGTTGTATGTTTATCTTATATTGTTTGGGAGTTGTTATTATTTAATAACGAGACTTGGGTAGATTATTACCCAATCTCTAATTAGTTTTATTTCCTAATTTGAAGGATGAGTTATCTACATTAGATAGACAGCTCATATTTATCATCTTAGCAGTTTCTATACTGCCTTCAATGTATTTAATCTATAAAGAGATCGTTCAATGGTTTTCACTGTCAATTCCAACAGGAAAAATGGTGGCCTTAGTGGGCAGTAGTAGGTGTGGCAAGAGTACTATCATTTATTTAGATGCAAGGTAACAACATCTCTTTATTCCCTGAACTTGGATGTTTAACCATTCTGATCCCTCAAAAGGTCACAAGAATCTTTAATGATTGATTTTTCTACAGGAGAGATTCGGGTTGACAATCACAACATAAAGGGTATGGATGTGAAGTTCCTGAGAAAGAACATTGGGGCAGTTTCTCAAGAACCATCAAGGATAACATTAGTGTTGGAAACATGGATGCAGATGATCAACAGATTGAAGACTCAATGAAGATGGCTAATGCACACACGTTTATTTCACATCTTCTAGATTAGTACTTAGCTAAGGTCTATTACCAGCCTCCAATTTACTTGTATTTCTACCTCTATTTTGTGAAATTTCCACAAAATTTAATAAAATGTTATGTTCAATAAAATTCAGGTAGGACAAAGGGGTGTTCAGTTATTAGGAGGACAAAAGCAGAGAATTGCAATAGTAAGAGCCATTTTAAAGGATCCTCCAATCCTCTTACTTGATGAGGCCACAAGGGCATTTGACTCAAAGTCCTAAAAGCTTCTTCAGAAGGCCCTAGAGAGGGCTAGCCAGAGAAGAACAGTCACCATAATCGCACATAGGATGTCTACAATCGTCAATGCAGATATAATTGCAGTGGTAGAAAATCAAAAAATAAGAAAATCAATTTCACTTTCTTCAGTATCAATATATGGACATGTATTCCAAACTGTGTTTAAATGTAAGTCTCTACGAAATTCCTCAGGTTTATCTTTTAGCCTGCAACCTTTCTCTTTTTGCAACTCAAAGCTATATGTGTAGTTGCCTTTAGATGTTAGCTTTTGTGTGAAGTGTATATGTGATTATGTTCTACCAGTAGCTACTAGTGCCCCATATGTTTTCTCGAAAGATTGAATATTGAGTGTTGTGTCATATATTGAATTTGCACCAATGTATCTGAATCAGATTAAAAAATCATATGTTTAATCATTATGTTGATACTGCGGAGGGACCTTGTACTCTATGATGTCAACTAATGCCTAGAAAATTAGGTTACCATTTCATCTAAGCAACATCCAAGATCTTTTACACAAAACATTTGTACATCTATTTGGGAAGAATGTTCATCATTTTCTAATTCTTACACTCATCTTTTCCAGAGCCCTTAATCTTTCCTAGTTTTCTGTTCTTAGGTAGAGTTCGTGATATTCTTCTTTTCTTCTAGAGAAGTCTTTGTGGTTCTGTATTTTAATTGGTGATAATGCTGCTGAGAGCTGTTTGATCTGGTTGTATCATATGCTGTGTAGCATTATATTCTGGAATTTTCTTTTTGTTATAGGAACTGCTAAATTCTAATGCTATCTGTGATGTTGCAGAAACTGGTTTGCTATACCTTTGGTGCTGATAAGTTGACTGAGTTTCTTCGGAAGCAGGATCTGGATTTAATTATAGAGCCCACCTGGTTTGTCATGCCTTTAAGCTGAAGCATTTATTGCACTGACAGAGCTTTGATTGTCTTCTTTAATAAGATATTTTATGTTTTCTTTAACAATTCTCAGGTTCTGGAAGATGTATTCGAATTCTTTGCTAATAGACAACTTGTTACCATATTTTCTGCACCCAACTACCGTGGAGAGCTTGACAATGTTGAAGCCATGATGAGTGTGGATGGGACACTTATGTGTTCTTTTCAAATATTCTCTAGATAAGAAGCCAAAGTTCATCTTTGGGAGTTCATCTACAATTCGATCAGGGGACTCTCCAAGTAAAGTAAAGGTACTTCCATACCTTGTCTGTCCGAATATCTGGACATTATCGTTTATTTCTTATAATCTAGTTATGTTTTTGAGGTTTATCCAATTTCTTGACAACTGAAATAAAAAAAGATTTATTACGGAAACTCTAAAAATCTGACTAAAGCAGAGGATGTTATATGTTGGGTAAATCTACTTTAATCGGAAGATTGAACTTGAACTTTAACTGCCTAAATCCTTTATTAGAAGACTTATATCAAACCAATTTCTAGAAAATCATGATTCCAAACATTTTCCAACTAGTAAGAGACCTGCTTCAACTGCATATGATGGCATGATAGCGAGGACCGACAAAGAACAAAGAGGAGAGTTAAACAAAGCATCACATCTTAAATCCCAAAGTGAGGTGCTGTTCCTGAGGCCATTTTTATTTTATAATAGAAAACACTTATAGTTATTATTACTTCAATGCTCTTTTCCAATACTCTTTCTTAATGTACTGAACACCCACTAATTTATTTGTATTTTGCTTGGTTAATAGAAGTATTTGCAGAACTGAAAATTGGAGAATCTCTAGTTTGTGAGCCATGTCTGTCTTCTTATGTGTAAGTCACTCTGATTGTTTCTTCTCTCAATCAGACTAATTGGTTTTGTATGCTTTGTTCAATCATAGTTGCTTCTTGATAATTACATCTAAAATTTTGGTGTTATGCTTTAATTTCCTCCTTGTTGTTAGCTTAAGTGCATTCTATATAGAATAACTTCTTGTTAAGGACCAACACATTGGCTGCAACAAAACCAGGGAATCTTCCAACTACAAATGTAAGAATACTAGTTGACTTGAATAATTGTATATTTTTACTATCTAAATGGCAAGTTTGCTCAAATAGAATATAAGCTACATGGTAGCTTGTTATGCTTTGTCTTCAAAGACACCTGCATTGTTATGCTGAGCAGTAAATATATGATTGATTTTGGATATGTACTATAACAACCCTTGAAGGCCTCCCATCCAAATTCACAACAAGAAATACTATTTTGCTCAATTCTTTCATAGAAATCCATACAAAGATATGAGGCTCCACATCAAAATTTCAAGATTATTTCATATGTAGGAGGTATGCTTGCTCTTATGGAAGATGGTATGGCAAGATTCTTGGACCTCCTTAAAGCCCCCAAGGTGTTAAACTAATTTTACTTAATTTTATTCTTCTTGGAGGTTCAAAAGGTTTTAACATAGTCATTTAACTCTGTTCAGCATTTAAAATTAATTTTGTTTGATGCAAATTCTTTCCAAGTGGAGGGAAGGATGACCCATACTCAAACTTACTGCTGATGCATCTTTCCAAGAGTTGAAGTACCTACCTTCGAAAGATGTCAAAGACTTCCCCACTCTTCAGTTGTAGGGCATCTTTTCCAGTTCTATTCTGAGTTAAAAGTTCCGTATATACTTTTCTTCTTCTAAACAAATTCCTTATGGTTTGTTTTTTAATTGGTGATTTAGTATTGAGAGATGTTTTGTTCTGGGATGCAATGTTATACTAAGAATTTTTGCTTTTGCAGTTTCTTTACAAAAACTTTGAAATTCTAATACTTTCTGCTTATGTTATAGAGTGAATTTTTGCATTTTTAAAGTTGTTTTGCTGCAAAGTTATGAGATAGTTCAAGGTTGGGCTGCAGTAATATGTCTTTTTTCCTGCTAGTAAAGGAGCTGCTACAACTACATGTGATGGCATGGAAGTGAGGATCAACAAAGATAAAATAGGAGGGTTCAATAGAAATCATCGCATCGTGAATCCCAAAGTGAGGTGCTATCTGTGAGATCCTTGTTTCTATCACACTTTTTTATTTTATTTTATTTTATTTTTTTGGTCTTTCTTTATTGGAAGGCAACAGACTCTTTGACTACCAAACTGAGGTGAAATGCAAGAGCATTGTCTAGATGGAGATACCATAAAGGTTGAAGTAATGATATCTAAACTTCCCTTTGTAATTGATGTTATTGTACAGTATTGTGTTAAGCTTTCAATAGATATCAAGGTTTTCTGCAAATTCAGTTCATTTGCTGCTATTTTTTGTAAAGTTGTGATATCTCTAAGGCTGTATGTTGTTATTTTTTGTATGTTGTTATTTTTTGCTAAAGACTGAATTTTGCTTATGTTCTCAGATGTTGAGTTTAGTCGTTTATGTGGAGTTGAATATGCTGGTTAGAGGCATTTTCAGCTGTGGCTGACAGGCCTGAGGTAGAGTGTATATGCTGAAATTTTGGTAGTGTATTTTTTTACAGAGTATTGTTACTATCTGCTTTTAATGGAGACTAAATCGCAGCAATTCATGTACAATCCAAAGGAGGAAGCATCAAAGGATGAGGAATCAGAGGATCATCTCATTCATCCTTATCTTTTGAATCATCTCATTCATCCACATCTTCTATTTCAGGTATGGGCATTTACTACCATAAAACAATTTATTGAGCTTTTATCTTCTTATTTTTTATAGCTTCAGTCATCTATTCTAATACTCTATTTAGTGTTTTGAGAACTAGTTCTCTATTTTTAAAATTAAAGACTCGCTAATTTATTTGTATTTTCACTTTTCAGATAGTAAGTCATTGCAATTTTACTTGTCAACTCTGGTTTGTAAAACTCTGGATATGCTCATACTAGCAAAATTTTGAATCAAGGTAATTAGAAATTTTGCATATTTTATTCTTGGTTGATCAATCAAATTCATGAGTATCATGTAGTAAATTTCATTGCATTTGTCTACTATTTTGGCTGCCTGGATAGCAGATCAAGTTGATGAATATTAAAATTTCTATACTATAAGGAAAGGGGCATGATTGCTAGCAAATATTTACTTGCATTATGCACAGAATAACTTATTGTCAAGGACTTACTTCAGGCAAAGAAAAAGAAGACTTACTGTCAAGGACTAACACGTCAGTTGCAACGGACCCAATAATCTTCCAACTATAAATATAAGAATATTAGTTGACTTAAGAAGTTGTTTGTTTTCATTGAATGAATGGCCAATTTGCAGGAGGTATATTTGGCCTCTCATCCAGATTCAAAGCAAGAAGTAATATTATGCTTTAACTTGGTATACAAAGATATGCAGATCCTCCATATCAAAATATTAAGACTATCATATGCAGGAGGTATATTTGCATCATACTAATCCTTTTCCCTTTAGTATTTTCAAATTTTTTTCTTAAATACATTTTATGGAATGTTTGAACAGCTGGACATGTGGGGAGTTACAAAGACCTTTTTGAAAAAGCAAGCCAAGCCGATGAATGAATTACCAGAAAAAAGAAAACCAGAAGCTATGCCAATTGCTCTGTATCTTCGTGAATATACTTTAAAAGCGGGATTGATTCAAGTTGGGGAGTTACGATAGGAATAACGGAGATACCATCTTCATTACCTTCATCCTTCAACAACAAATCAAGTATTGCCTCTTGATCTTTCTCCCTTCCATAAACATGAGTTTCATTCAAAGAAGCTGTTGGTAATCTTTGATATCTGACCTTGTTGGACCTCCCTTCTGAAGTCTCACTCAAATCCAAGGTTGTTGGTGATCTTTGATATCTGACCTTGTTGGACCTCCCTTCCAAAGTCTCACTCGAATCCTGCAGTCTCTCAGTGATCTTCTTCGTTTTGGATCTCATCTTAGCACTGAACTTAACAGATAGGGAATCCAATAACATTGAACTTAAAATGTCAGCTTCTCCTGTCCTCAAGGATTTTGAAAGTGAAGATGAGTGTGGATTGGAGAATCAATGCAAGGATAGTTCTACAGACAAGTTGCTTGAAGAGGCAAGAAAAAGTGTGCCTGAATGTGTTAAAGTGTTGGATTTGGTTAAGGCTTTTGGGAAGCTGCTTTCCCTACCCAAATCCTCGAAGGAATCTGATGCTGATCAGAATGAGTGTAAAAAGAAGAAAGTGCCATTGCCCGAGAAATCTGATGGGGGCAGTAGAAATATTAATGTAAGTTCTCTGTCTCACTTAAGGTCTTTTTGCATTTTGATTTTTCTCTTCGAGTTGTAATTTTTTGTTTGAATTTTAGACTTCTGAGTTAATTGGAAGAAGAAACAACATAGACTCACTTCCCAAAAACCATTCAAGCTGAGAACTGAGGTATATATTGTATAGTTTGAAATGATGACTCTGTACCTCATAATTTTAGTTACTCATTGTGATTTTTTGGTTTTATCATTGTAGCAGAGGTGAGACTATTTTTTTTTTTTTTTGAAAGAAGTTTGTTAAGAGCTTATGATTCTACTGGGACAAATAACAAAATCCTAAGTTAAAATTGACTGAAACTGGTTTCTAGGAGAGTTATGAACTGAAAATCTACACATTCTTTCTTTGAGATTGCTTTTGTTAGATTTTACAGTTGGCTAAATTATTTTGGAGACAACTTAACTGTAATGGCAGAAATAACAGCTGTTGTTACTCTGCCAATGTTGCTGTAACAATGGAGCTTGTGAAACTTGATTTCAGAAGTAACATATATTCCCTGGTGTCTATTTCTCCTAACAAATGTGACTAAAATTAATGGCTCTAATAGTTGATTTTGAAGCTCAGATAGGGAACTAACTTCTATAGCTAATTAGTTTGTAGTATTAGCAGTTCACGTGGTATATATTGGCTGTTCATTCTGTCAGCAAGTAGGTGTAGAGTGTAGGTGTCTTTCCTTAAAGTTTCATATGCATGTGCATGTATATATTAGAGTAAAACATTAATGTGGTGATTTTCCTGATGCGGCGACTGATTATTTGTGGTTTTATGTCATCAGGTAGCAGAGAAGATGACTTTGATTGAGCAGTACAAAATGGAAAGAGCAAGGCAGTTGAAAGTACATGACTTGAAAATTGCATGATTTTGAGGTGATGTTTCTTTTATATTTTTATTAATATGTAATCTTCACTCTGGCCTTCTGTTTTGTTGATGGAAGAGGAGGAAGAAATAAGAAGGTTGAGGGAACTGGTTCCGAAAGCACAACCCATGCATGCTCTATTTTGACAGGCGCCTTTCATTCCCAGAAGGTAAGAGATTCATTGTGGTTTTATGTGTTCTTCCTCGAAAGGTAGCATTTTGATGATATTCTAGTAGCTAAAATCGGTTTGTTCATGACACTTAATGCCAATACTTGAACTTATTGGCACTCTAAATTCCTAGTACCAGAAAATGGCTTTTTATATCATTTTGTTTTTGGTTCAGATTCGGAAAATTGCAAGGTTTATTTTTACACCAACTCGAAGACACTGGAATGGAATCAAATATACTTCTTGACATCTTTGAGGAACTATAAGAGTTATAGTTGTATATTTTTCAAGGGGATAATATTTTTTATTTTTGTGCATGTGCACTGCACTTTTTTTTCTTTAACTAAGTTTAGTCCTACTAGGCTTTACTAGTAAGGCTTTTAATGAAGCAGTTCTTAACACAAATCCTAGAAGAATAATGTACTCTTTTTCCCTTTACTATGATTTTTTCCCATAGAGTTTTTTTTCCTAGTAAGGTTTTTAACGAAATATATTCTTTACATGGTAGACATCCAATGGAGCATGTAATGAAACAATTCACCCTTTTGGTATTTCATAACTTACACTTAAAATCATCATTATTTCTCAATAATTCTTCTCTTAATAGTGTTTTAATGTTATGTAACTTGTGTCATTTCCTATTATCTCTATTTATGGTTCCTAGCCTATAAATAGATGGTGTATAGGTATGTATTATGATACAATTCAACATGAATGAAAGAATAGAAAGTTACTCTCTCTTCCTTCTATAATTTTAGTTAGTGTTCTAAAGTTATTGTTTTTAGGCTTTGTTTCATAACATTTAAAATTAAATAGTTAAAAAATAATATCTTTTGAATAAAATATTAATAATTTAATTTAAAAATAATATCGAATTTTAAAAAAATTTGTAAATTAGGGGATGTACATACGCTTTTAAAGGGGTGCAACCGTGCAAATATAGTCATTCATGTTAAAGGTATTGGATGTTTGAATGGAAACTTGCCAAGATAGTGCCACTATACTAAACCTAAGAAAATTACACCTAACCAGTAATTCAACTCAATTGACAAATTTTGCTTTGTTGGATCAAGTTATTAAATAGGTTAGGTTATTAAAACCTAATAATTAAGAGTTTAGGATTGGGTATATATTTTAAAACACATTATGACCCAATATTATAATTATTTTTAATTAAATTATACCATATAATATGATAAAATCCTAATTTTTCTATAATTTAACTAAAATAATAACAATTTTTGTATCCTTCTAACATGGAAGTCAATATATTTTTTTCTTCCCTCCATTCTTCTTTTTTACTTGCAACGATACATAATACTATTCATCACTAGCTTTATGCATCCGATGACATGATCTTCTTAATCAAAAGTACATTTGTGATGTATTCAAACATTTTACTACTTTTAATATTTAGTTCTTAATTTATTTTGACATTTTATTCGTTTCAGTCCAAATAAACGATTAATTGCTACTACTAGACGATAGGTTAATCGATGGATTTTAGAATAGCAAATGGGTTTGGGTTTTCATTTTAAACCCAATAAGCTAATGGGTGGATTTGGGTAAAGCATAATTTGACCTAACCCATTAATAATTCGACATGTACTCGATTCGATGTAATTGGAAGTGCTACTTAGGATGCTACATACTATCTCGAAACGCTGCTCGCACCAAAAAGAAAATAAAAATACATAATTTAGTGTGTAGCAAGAGCAGGACCAGAGGGGCAGTGACTTATGGTAGCAAAAGGCTGGTCACATGAAGAAATACACAAGACAATGTGTGCCACAACCACTAGTTGCGATAGTTGGTGGCCAGAAAGATGTTCTTGTGGGCTAGTGAATTAAGGTCGCGATAACTTGGTTGTGACAAGACTTTCCCTTCAGATAGAGTGTAGTGTGACCAATATGCATGATCCCAAGTAGCGGTGGCGGTGGTGGTGGCGATGGCCACTATTTCCAGAAGAAAGATCTGGAAATTTAATTAAAAAGTTATAGCTCTTTTGATACGGTTGGTTTAATTTGACACCTTCGTAGCAGAACATAACTTGTTTGTAAAGGTGTTCCATGCACATAAATATTAATGTTTCTCATATAATAAACAATCAATTTTCTCTTAGTTAAAATCTCTGCACTTACATTCTATCGGGAGGAGGAAAATAACTTTTAGTTTTATTGAATCTCAGCTTGTTACTAAAAAGCAAGATAACATATGGTTGAATCTTGGGGGTACACCATTTTAAACTGACTTGGGTGTTTTTATTTTCTCCAAAAATAAAAAATAAAACACCTAAAATGGTGTTGTTTTGGGTGTTTCAGAAAAAACAAATTAGAACATCCAAAACAGTATAAAAAAAATTATATCACCCTTATAAAAAATACAGATTCCCGTGCACTACACGTGGAGATGTCCTAGGACCACTTGAGTGTTGTCTAGGCTGAATTAGATGATTTGCCGTCTAAGGCACCTGGGCTATTTTCGGCACAGTCAACGGTTGCCTAGTGCTTAATTGGTGCCTAGGTGGTCATGGAGGCCAACTTTTAAAATACTGCTCAAAAGTAATACCAAACGGGGCTTTAAGTTAGAGATGTGTCAAAGATGAGAAAACCAAAACGGTTTTTTGTTTATAAAAATAAATTACTAAGTTATTGGAACAGATATTCCAGAACCCAAACTGGTATGGTTTCCACACTTCAATTTTCTCACCCCCAACAAACAGGTGAAAAAGCATGCACTTGCCCAACAGTCAACAAGTACCCCACATGTTAGCTGGAATGCTAGATCAATCCAGTTCCACTCCATTTTCAAAAGTTATTGTGGAGTATTGTACACACATGACAGGAATGCTCTATTTTCAAAAGTTATTGTCGTGTATTGTACACACATGATAGGAATGCTCTTTTGATTGGAATTTTTTATTACCTAATTTTAAACCACATATGGTAACTTGTATCTCTTTAAGATTTTGATTAATAAGGTCTACAAGGAAAAAAAAAATGAAGAGTAATACTTCTTATACTCAAATTTTTTTGTAAAATTTATTCCAAATATTACGTGATAGATGAAATTATAATTATCACATTACTCATTGAGATAAAAAAAAAAAAAAAAAAAAACAATGAACTATCTTATTCATGTGTAGTCTATGTTGTTTCCAAAAGAAATTTTTTTTGTTAAAATTTTACAAAAGATTTAGACAATCTAACAGTTCTCATATTACAATCATCAATTTAGATTTTGTTGTATGTATTTTTTGGTCTATATATATGGGCTAGTAAAACCCTAGTCCGACCCAACAGGCGAAAGGCCTAGCTAGTCAGCTCGTAGGTGCAAACCCCAGACCATAAAGTAACAAGCTCGCTCAAATGAGTCTTCAGTCCTCATAACGATATGCTTGCATACTCGTGCACAAGGACATCCAGCTTGCATAACGAGCTAGCATATGACGACCAACTTACATAGACAAGTTATCAGGTCGCTGGTCATTATCAGAGCTGCCTAGCGAGCTCCAACTCGCCCAGAGCAGAATCAGCTCGTTACTTGGCTTATACACTAAACCTTTTTTAAAATTGCAGCATCGTAAATTGAGGAACATGCAACTACCTAATCAAGACTCAGATTCCACGGGATTTGACTATGTAATTAATGATTGTCAGAATTGGAAAGTATAATTAAATAATTTCCTATTGTATCAACTATAGCACCTTCCCTCTCTCTATAAATAGGAGGCTGAAATCACTTGTAAAGGGATGAGCTAGCTCTCTCACAAAAAATACACTAAAGCTTTCAATAAAACAGACTGCCTCTCTCAGATTAAAGGGATACCGTGGACGTAGACCCTTTCTTTGGCCGAACCACGTAAACCTATCTCTTTCTTCTTCCTCTTCACCTCTCATCTCCTTTAATTACTTTGCTTTCGATTGATCTGCAATATTAGGCTATCAAAGAACCTTGATTGACCAGATCTGAACGTTAATATTTTGGCACTAGAAGGAGAACCCAAACTACAGCTTCTTTTTCTCAAGTTTTTCGATAGTCATGGCCAGAGGAAGAAGAACCAGAAACGTTAACACTCAACTTGCTAACCAAACAAAGGGATAGATAGACGTTCCTACAAACGACATTGCTGCAGATGTGCCCCCACTAGCCTTTAACCGGCCAGCTCCGACAAACCTTACGAGTGGGGGGCTCTAGGTGTGGCACCAACGGCATGAGGCATTAGAAAACATGGTATAGTAGCTCGCAAATGCTTCAGGGCATTAGCATAGGCTCAGGCATAGAGTGTGCCCAAACCTAAAATTGCTACTCCTAGAGAGGCTTACCAACCACATGGGGAAATGTCAACCCGTAAGAGACCTGTCGGAAGGGAAGTGCGACCCTTTGGCTTAGCTCGCCCCTCTAATTTGTGTTCAAGAGATAAAGGTCAACGAACTCAAGATGAAGAAACAAGCTATCAGCAACATCCTGAAATGCACCGACCTGGCTTCTCTCAAAGGGCGAGTTACAGATATAGATCAGACAATGGCCCTCCAAGCCACGAGCATCGGCCTCAAGACCCAAGGATCGAGAAGCTCCTTAAGAGGGTCCAGCAGTTAGAAGCACGACCTAAAGCTCAAGGGCAGAGGGATCTATACAACGAAAAGACTTTTTTCACCTTGGAGATCAAGCTCGAGCCGCTTCCTCCAAGATTCAAGGTCCTAAACATCCCATAATATAATAAGGATGTTGATCCTTACAACCACCTTGATGCATTCAACATCCAAATGGACCTACAGACTACCAGCTCATTGGTCAAGTGTCGTGTTTTCCCGACAACTCTAAAGGATATTCCACGAGCTTGGTTCAAAAATCTCCCAGTTCGTAGCATAGGCAACTAGGAAGAATTTCAAAGAAGATTTATCAGCTAGTATAAGGCTTTGAAAAACAGCTCATGCCACCTTGCCACCTCGCGACAGTCTTTTAGTAACGAGATGAA
The DNA here is from genome assembly GCA_022984855.1 of Dimocarpus longan. Taxonomy (NCBI): domain Eukaryota; kingdom Viridiplantae; phylum Streptophyta; class Magnoliopsida; order Sapindales; family Sapindaceae; genus Dimocarpus; species Dimocarpus longan. Next base: position 32,658,826 of record CM041014.1, on the reverse strand, counting down.
TCATTAAAATACTACATTATCAAATTCAGATGTGAGATCAATGAGGTAGAAAACCCCTCAGATGAAATCATCCTAACAACGATTACAACCGGGCTTCGCAAGGATGGAAAACTGTATAGGAATATTTACAAATCCTCAATGAAGGATCTGGATGAATTCTACAAGTAGGCTGCTAAGGAAATTAGATGGAAATAAGCCTTCGACTCAAAACAATCCGATCAGGAGGGTAAAACGAGCAGCTCCAACCTATCGAAGAAAATAGACCATGATGGGAATGAAAACGGAGGCCAAGTCAAGGGTTCAGACAATCAGGTCGCTAAAAAGGTCAGAAATGAGCGACCTCAGCATTCAGGTCGCCATGACAGCTACAATACTTTGTCGACACATAAGACAAGATCTTTGCAATAGATAAGGGGCAAGAAGACTTTGGGAAGCCCAATCCCATGAAGTCCCCCATCCATCGCCAAAACAAGAACAAGTTTTGTGCTTACCATAATGAGGTCGGGCACAACACCTCATAATGCTGAGAGCTAAGGGATGTCATTGAGGACTTGATCAAACAAGGTTGCCTGGGAGACCATGTCGTACAACTAATAAGTCCACGACCTCAGCAGTCCCCACCTTAATGATCACGACATTCAGCACAGCTATAGGCCCAACAAGCTCCCAAACGAGCACGAATTCGCTGTAAGGACCTCACTATACATGATGATCCTCACCTCGCGGGTATGTCCCCATACTTAGCAAATTTTATGAGCATGTACGTAAATTTTATATTGCTAATAAAAGCTCTGAATTTGCTATCATATTGCTGTGCTATGACAATCTTTTGATTTCTCTGTTGAGTGTTAAGCAAAAGCAAAAGTGATCTCGTCATCTAGCGATAGAGAAAATTATGATACGTTAGCTGAGGTCCACATTAGCTTATAGGTTAATATATTCGACCTTTTTGGACGTATAAGATCTAAGATGATAGCTGTGGTCCATCTGGCTTAGCTTAAACGTCATTTATATGACCTATTTGGCTATAAGATCTTGATAACTCTCGTTATATTAACTGAGGTTACGGCTTACCTGGACATAGCTCGAGAGGATATTACATTGTATAAGTTCGGGTTACGACCTTGTGAGCGTAGCTGAGGTTCTGACCTCTCCAACTCTCGCTATGTAGTTCATGTTCTAACCCTTTGAGCATAGTTTGAAAGATTATAATGTTACATTGTATAGCTCGGGTTACGACCCTTCGAGCACAACTAAAAGCTTTACGTTGTACAGCTCAGGTTACGACCCTTCGAGCATAGCTAAGAGCTTTATGCTGTACAGCTCGGATTACAACCTTTTAAGCACAGTTGAGATTCCGACCTCCTCAACTCTCGCTATATAGCTTGGGTTCCTACCCATAAAGCATTGCTTAAGAGGTTTATGACATGCTGTTAGTTTAGGTCTATCCACGTTAGCTTGGGAGCCATCTGTGCGACCTACTGGACAGCCCGATCAGGTTTATATAATGCAAGAAAGCTCTGACCTTGAAAAGCCTCACCTCCAGAGCTCACGAGCTCGTATAAGGTATAATTACTTTGTTGTTCAGTTCACAAGTAAATTTCAGGACTTAGTGAAATAAAAGCACAAAAACAACACTGAAGCAAGCAAGCAGGGGCCAAACAAATATTGCGATGGCGAATTAGGCAACCTGCCCTCAGTGCTTCTCCACCTCTCCGTCTAGATGAGAGTGACCTCCAATCCAAGCTCGCTCCCCATCCCAGTTCCTTCTCTCTCAAAGAACTCAAGCTTAAAGTTTGACATTGTAAATGATAAAGATGCTCCTCTCACAAGTTTGAGTGACAAAGCAGAACTTGAAGAGGTAGTACAACAAAACCAGACGCACTGACTTTTACTAGAGAGCTCAAGCTCCTAGTCCGTATACGCACTAGGAGTTAGGGGGCTTATGTTGTATATATTTTTTGGTCTACATATATGGGCTGGTAAAACCCTAGTCCAGCCCAAGAGACGAAACGCCCAGGTAGTCAGTTCGTAGGGACACGCCTACAGGCCATAAAGCAACTAGCTCGCTTAAATGAGCCTTCAGTTCTTAGAACGATCAGCTTGCATACTCGTGCGCAAGGACATCCAACTCACAGAATGAGCTCGCATATGACAACCAGCTTACGTAGACAAACTATTAGGTCGCCAGTCATAATTAGAGCTGCCTAGCGAGCTCCAGCTTGCCTAGAGCAGAATCAGCTCGCTACTTTGCATACACGCTAAACTTTTTCAAAATGGCAACAACGCAAATTGAGGAACACGCAACTACCTAATTAAGACTCGGATTCCACGGGATTTGTTCATGTAATTAATGATTGTCAGAATTGGGAAGTGTAATTAAATAATTTCCTATTGTATCAACTAGAGCATCTTCCCTCTCTTTATAAATAAGAGACTGAAATCACTTGTAAAGGGGTGGGCTAGCTCTCTCACAAAAAATACACTAAAGCTCTCAATAAAATAGACTGCCTCTCTCAGACCAGAGGGGCATCGAAGACATAAACCCTTCCCTTGATCGAACCACGTAAACCTATGTCTTTCTTCTTCCTCTTCACTTCTCATTTCCTTTAATTGCTTTGCTTTCAATTGATCTACAGTATTGGGCTATCAAAGAACCTTGGTTGGTCAGATTTGAACATTAAAAGATTTCATACTTTACGGGTTACTTTCCCTGCTAGACAAGCAAGAACAGTTTTCAATTTTTTGTGTAGGATTTTTATGGGAACATCTCAAAGGTCAACAATCGCGCTCTAATTTCTCGACCCAAAAAAAATAAAAAATAAAAAAGGCGGTCTTTGCATATTAGTTGGATGGACTTTTACCATTAAACAAACTATTGTCAATTATCATCACATATGGTGAAAGAAAATAGGTTTCATATAGGACATAAATTGTCTCCATCCATATTTGAGTTTTTAATTAGAACCATTTTTTTTTTCTTATTTTTTTTTTTTTTAGAAAAAAAATACTACTTTTACATAATAAGTTAGGGTCATATGCAATTGAGGATATTTTGATTAATTTTGTTAATGTGTGTTGTACCTGAAAATATCACCTAAGCTATTGGCACAATGAGACCCAAAAGACCGACAAGCTCAAAGGCCCAAACAATGAATAAAACATTATGAAGTCTGTTAATTCAGGACATGTTAGCATTCTCCACAATAACAGAAGCATGCAAAGGTCTATTTTTGCTAAGGCAATAAAGGCAGCTCGAGTCAACCAGCTCTCGTATGAGGCAGCTCGAAAGCATAATTGGACAGCAGCTCAATGTACAATAACTTAATTTTCCTTAAGATATGCGAAATTCCAGAATAAGAAAGATTCTATATTAAACAGAAAATCATCTCAAAAAGAAAATTGCCAGAATTGTATTTTGACTCGCTTGTAAAAAACTCAATGAAGATCAATGTAAAATATGAAAGAAATCTTAGCATTTTTTATATTTTAATGACATAATTATATGTAAATAAGAAACTCTAACATTATAAAAATAAGTCATTCGCATGTACAAGAAACAACACCAAGTAACTACTGAAACCCTAGTAAAATGTAACGTCCCGATAATTATTTCCGTTCGATTTACATTTGTTGATTTCATAAGTAATTTATTAAATGGAAATAAATTTGAATTTAATGCAAATATATGATTTATTATATAATTATTAGTATTATTATTATTATTATTATTATTTTTCATTAAAATGAATTGATTATTTTTGGATAAAATCAGGTTATGAAGAAATTTGAATAAGTTAGTGGAAGTGTGAGGTGTCAAAAATGTCAAATGGGATGTTAGTATATGAGCAGGGGTGTAAATGCATAAAATAAAACCTTTTGGGGTCAATTTGTAAATATCAAAACTTTTGGGGTAAAAGCGTAATTTTCAAAAGTTTGTTTTTATAAAAGCCGGTGGTTTCCAGATTTTTCATTGCTGTTTTCTGCTTCAGCCGGCGTCTTCTTCTTCTCTGCTGCGTGAGTCTTCTTTGTCCATTTTTTTAATTTTGTTTTGTTTTATTTTTCATTTAATTCCTTTAATCTCTTAATTTTTTCATGATCTACCTATTTCTAAGCTCAAAATTTCAAAAATCCATCTATTTGTCAAGTTTAATTTTGGGTTTAATGAGATTTAATTAAATAAATGAGTATGGGCGTGTGATTTTAGGATTAATTATGTTTAAAAGTGTGATAAATACATCTATAGACATGTATTTGAAATTATTTTAGTAGTTTGATTTATTAAGTTGATATTATTGTTTATTTTTATTTATTTTTGAAATCCTAAGTGAGGATTTAATTTCAGAGGCTTTAGAGAAGGTTTGAGAGGTCTGAAAATCTCCTATTAGGTGAGTGGAAAGCTATTGGAAAGCCCAAATAGGTTGGTGTACACTTATTCCTAAACTGTTAATTTTATTAGTTTTGAATTAATTATATATAACCTCCTGAAATTTTTTTATTATTTATTTGAGATGTTAAATGGTTTTAAATGTTATTTGAATATTAATTATACGCTCCTGGATGAGTTCATTTGATGAAAAATGGATTTAAAAAATAATTTCGGAAATAATATACCTTATAGTCGAAATTGATGTGTAGCGTGCACTAGGGGTAATTTTGTCATTTTATATCATCTGTATATTATTTGAATGATGGTTGAATGATCGATGGGTTAAAAACAAATAAATAAATTGAATTGAGAAGAAATATAAATAAAGCAATAAAAATTAAATAGATAAAATTCATTTCCTAGAATTAATTGGTGGTAAAGAAAAAGAAAAAGGGTTTTGTTTAACATTTAACTTTGAAACTAGGGGCACGATGGTCATTTATAATGGCCATGAGAGGTGATACTAAGAAAATTTGAATACTAGATTTAAATAAGTATTCATATATATATGAGATTTAAATTTTGTTGGGTTTTGAAGTGCGTGTCTGATAAATTATTCCGAAAGACTGTTTAAATATGATTTGACTGAATTTTGAACGTAAACGAAAAAGAAAACGAAATGAAACGGAAAGAAATGAATAAGTTGAGTACCTTGACCGAATATATATATATATCGGAATAAAGGTATGAACATCTGAAAAAGAGTTGAGGTATTAAATAGTATTGCATGTTGTTTATATTGAAAATTTCTAAGTATGAAAGAAACTGTGACTGAAATTGTATTTATTGGTTTTTAAATGAAATTTTTGTTTAAAAGATAAAAGTTGTAAAAATATATATATATATATATACGTGTGTGTGTGTGTGTGAAAATTGTTAGTGATGAATAAATAAATTAAAGGGCCCGCGTAAAACTAATCACCGGTAGGTGGGGATTGGTAGTTGGCTAGCCAATAGGGTGAATTCTAGCAGTACTGCACCGTTACGATTGATATCAGACGTTGTATGACGGACTTTGAGAGGCACCGAGTGTCCGGTCCTGAAACGGAAACAGATTGTGATATGCAACCCGGTGGATAGACACCGAGCGGCCGTTGCCGGGGTCGCCGTTTAGTCTGGCAGATGCCAGTAAACCCGTTACCGATCCATGGTATCGTGATAGAATTTTACAAAGGACTCTAATTAAAGAAAAATGGTAGTATCGCAAATATATTTGATAAATGTTAATTGATAAAGTAAAATGTGCGAAAAATATTGAAAAGAGAAATGATATGAGAAAAATGGCATTATCGTAATTAGATATGACAAGTAAGATTTGACATGATGAATGTTGATATTTTATTTATTAATTGACATAATGTCATGAATTGTACGATTGGTTAAAACTTTTAAATAATTAGTTAATGTATTACGAATATATCGTTGAAATTCGTATCTTGGTTTTGGTTTCTAATTAATGATAACGTATTATTTTTGGAAATACAATGATGATTATAATATAGAAATTGAGTTGAAAGGATAAATTGTAGGTGTGTTTGACAATGGATCTTTGAAAACGTTTATGTGAATTGTAATTTATATAGATTTAGGTTTGATATATATATAGATATATGTTTTCGAAAAACTGATTGTTATATATATTTCGTTTGATTTCATTATTGTAAAATTTTAAATTGAGTTACCGTGTTAAACATAATTGAAATGAAATTGATTATGTTATAATATATATATTTAAAGATTATGAAATCTGAATTTATGACTTAAGTTTTGGGGAAAAAGGAAAAATCATTTATGAAGATAATCTGATTAAAAATTGGAAAGAAATGAGTTATGTACTGTATCTATGTAGTGAGATAATAGATTAGTAACTTTTAGATAAAAAGTTTGAGAATGACGTTAATAATATTAAGTAAAAAGTCGTGTAAATGGTAAAAGGATAAAAAGAATTTTATATATTTTATATTCGAAATTGTTAATAAAAGGGATAATTAGCGAAATTGATAAAAGGTTGAAATTGTGTAACATATTAATTGTGAGTGAAATTTTGAGAAACGAAAATTATTAAATGTAATGGTATTATATTAGAATATATACATATATAAGCGATATATATATATATATATATGAAAAATGATTGCTAAGTAGTTAATAAATATAATTATTGTATTATAATTTCATCGGGAATTGTAATAGAATTTTTATAAATCGAATTGATAGAATTCATAAGAAAAAGTTAGAATATTAAGCACAGAATTTAGATAATTGAAACTTGAAAATAAAATGTCTTTGTTAGAAGTTGTTATTTAAATTATAAATATATATCTAATATCGGATTCCTACATTAAGAATAAATTTTTTTATGCGTTTGATATGTTTATATGATGTGCATAAGTATAGTGATGTGTAGTAGAATGTTTACAAAACTGATCGATATGGTTAATTATAATCTGCATGTATTATATATATATATTTATTAGTAAATAGATTTGATTGTGAAATTTTAATAACGAAAAATAATTGATGAAAATCAAATCAAAATGCCGTCAAAAGAACCGTTATGGCTATATCTATTTAGCAGTTAATAATAAATATTAATGTGTTATGTAAGGTTTATTTGAAATTGGAGAGAATAGGAAAACTGAATGCTATACAGTCATACTTGAAATAAAATTTTTATGTACCTCACGAATTGTGTTTTAAAAATATATATATAATCAAATATGGTGAAAGTTTTATTTTATGATTTTTCTGAACTTTCTAAGATTGTCGAAAGGTTTTGTGAAATTATATTATAGGGTAATAAAGTTTTATGATTTTTAAATTAAGTGTACATCCACTAAGTAGAAATACTTAGCGCGTTGGATTTACCACGCGCAGGTAATCGAATTTGGGTTTGTTGTTGAGACGAAGACGAAACCCCTGCAGATACTCTACGAGTCACATCCCATCATAAATATTTGAGTAATATTCATTTTACATTATGTGTATATATGTATGGGTACCATCATGTATGTGTATGTATGTGTATAAGTTTTTAAATTTAAACGTCTGTCAAGTACAATTTGTATTAAAGTTTTAAAATATTTGTAAATTATGTATACTTTGAATTTTGATTAAATTGTGATTTTAATTATTTGCGTGTTGAAGTGATTTTTGAAATCGAACGGGAGGTCCGCATTGGAGTTGAGAAATGAATTTTATAGAAGTGTTATCATTTTCTTTACAGGTTTTTAAATTTTGGATTATCAGAAAAACAGAGGAGACTCTGCCGAATTTTTTAAAAATATATACGAGAAAATAATATTAAAGTTTAGTTTTTCAATATCGTCAAACTTTTAGTGGTGATTTCATTTCTTTTAATAGAAAAATTTTTAAATCAATGAATAAATGAATTTTCAGTACGAAACAGTAGTGCTCCTCGCCTCGAATCTCGATTCGATGGGAAATCGGGGTGAGGGGTGTTACATAAAAACTCTACAAAAATACTGTCTTCTTCTCCTACAAATAGGATAAGCATCGATGTAGGCATTAATAAAAAGGTTGAAATTGTATTTGTCTTTTTTATTATTGTTCTTACATCTTTATTGTTTTTTTAATTCGCTATTATTGCATTCATTCCTTAACAGTTTGTATTAATTCCGGTGTTAACTAATTTTTTATGTCAAACAATATACAAAATTAAATCAAAATATTTGCTTGATTTTTTTCACTTTTCACTTAATGACACTTGAAGAATTCCATCAAGTTATTTGATCGATTTATTAAATGATAAAATCGCTTAAATAACTCTTACAATTATTTATCTGAAAAGGTGAAAAAATTTTACTTTTCATTGAGGTAAATTAAATTTGAATATTATTTTATTTCCTAATCCATATAATTTAGTTTTCGGTTCAAATGAAAAACAAGTGTAACAATCAGATTTCATTTAAGTAAAAATGGTTGAAGTATTCAAAAAAAAAAAAAAGGTTGAAGTTTGATTACTCTCATTGATTTTGATGGCATTACTGTCTTGATATAATGAAAAATTATGCTTTAATTATAAATAACTCAAGTGTGTCTAGCTCATCATAGTTCCGGTGAATTGTGCACTTCCGCTTTCTAATATAATAGAGATTCGAGTTCCATTTTTATATATTAAATCACAAATGTGTGGGTTGACTTCTCTTGTATAATGGGAGTTACTTTCTATATCGTGGTTGTAGCAGTTGCTATTAATAAATTTATAAGGAAGTTACTTTTCAGATCATATGGCCAAACATTATCCCATTCCATGTTAGATTTAAAAATTATATATACATTTGATTACTTTAAAATTTAAAATATATTTTATAAATAGTTTACTTTTAAGTTTAAACTCGTGTTCCCACAATTGAATGCAATATACTAGTCTCTAATATTTAATATCATTATTGAATAGTTGGACATATATAGTTGTTTTTTCGTTATTATAAGAATCGTAACCTTTAAATACATGTCAAAAGTGCTTTGTTTTATAAGAAGTTAACTAAGCCACAACCTTTACATACATGTTTTGGACATCCATATTTTTGGAAGCAAACTTTCCACTTTCTCAAGACATGTGAAGTGGGAACCAGGAATTAGCCTAGAAAAACCAGCCGACAAGCAACACAAGTTGGATATGGTTAAACAATTTGTTTTAGAGAACATAAGCGAAGGTCTGACTTTCGAGAAATCGAGCAGCATTGGACTGCCTCAATAGATGGACTGGGTCAAGAAATCTTCACAAGCAAAAAAATTCGGCCAAGACGTGAGCTTTTACGTATCGTAATTGTTTGTTAGTAGGAATAATATAGTAGAAAGAAATAAAGTATAACAACTCGTATGATTAATGATAATGTTGATAGACATTGATATAGCAAAAAGTCTTTATAAATTTAACAAGTTTCCTCATTAGTAGTGGAGGATTTTGATTCTTCAAGTATATATTTATATTTTTCTCATTCAAATATGAAATTACAACTGTTAAATGTGATTTATTGATCTAAACAAAAGTGATTTATTGGTTACTAATTTGAAACTCTTTACATAAAAGGTTGGCGCACTATTGTGGAAAAAAATATGGATGTCCACACCCAAGACTTTTCCTCATATCTCTTAGCCTACATACTTTCGTAAATAATGACAAGATTCCTTAGAATGGATAAGAAATTTATACATACTATAAAAGATTCGTAATAGTATAAATTTAGATATAAAAAAATTATAGAAGTTTTGTAACAGTGCTGATTCAAATAAAACAAACATTCTTAAATTTTGCATATATAGCTCATTTACTAATTAAAGAGAAATGAAACTTGATTCATTATTTGTGATTATGATATTTTTTAAATAAAGTTGAGAATCAAATTATATAAACCATACAAAAAATCAAGAATGAATTTTTTGCTTCAAAAGAACTTAATTCTCTAATATCACTTAATGAATTAAGTTTCCTATTCAATATAATTTAATTTCCTATTGTTTAAGTAAACGTATTATTTAATGTAGATGTAGGTCATAATGCCCCAATAAGCTTTAAAAGGTTTGACTTGCAAATTAAACACGTTCTAATCAATTTTAATTACATACCAAATTATGAGGTATAAGTATATTATATTCATCCACTAAAATTATTAAATAATATAATATATAATTTAAATATTCATATTATAAGATATAACATGAGTTGATCGTACATGCTAATGGTCCTTCTACCTTCCCCACTTTATGAAGAGAATATGAAAAGAATATGCGAATTAATGAACATAAGCTGCTTCTTGCTTGTTCGCTTGAAATCAATTACTTGAGTTTTGTGGTCACGTGCCCATACTCCCATCACGTGGTCTTGATGGTTTCATTGAGAGACAGCTAGTGGTCCAAAATAATAATAATAATAATAAAAAATAAAAAAAAAGAAGAAGAAGATTATATAATAAGTCTTCATTAATTATTAGACATATTGTCAAAATTGTAAGGAACATTTCTAACTATACAAACGCACATACGTATATATATTGAGTGATTCTTCTATCAATGTTTTTTAATTTTATAAAGTTAAGACTAATTAATTAAATTCATTTATTGCATTTGAATTAATATGATAGAGAATTTGTTTTAGGAGAAATAATATAATAGATGAATTTGATTAGTTCGTCTTAACTTTTTAAAGTTGGAAAATATTAATAGTAAAATTAATCCCTCTTTAGAGAGAGGGAGAGGGAGAGAGAGAGAGAGAGAGATTAATTTTACCACAAGTGCCTTTTAATTTGATTAGGTGATATCCTAACTTTAAAAAATTAAGAGTCATTAATAATAGAATTACTATATATATATAAGTTTATTTTTATTTATTGAAATTAAATATCATATATGTATTACCAAAATTTATTATTATAATATTGAGAGATATTTACTTCTATAATAAAAATAGTAAACCTTCACATCTGTAGATCAACATAAAATGAAATTGCATTAATCATTTGATGTGAATAAAAGAGTAATTATTCTTATTGCTAAATGATTATTTGTCAAGCATATAATAATATAATGCTATAGAGAGGAAGAATTACACTTCCTAACATTTTAGTGTTTTTATCAAACCCAAAACATTATTTTAGTGTTTAACACAAACCTGAAACCTAAACAATAATTCAAAAGATTAATTTCACTATATGTATCAATCCCAAAAGATAAAAAAAAATTCAGTGTTTGAAATAAATCGAAAACGAATAGGAATTTTTTTTTTCTCTTTTCAAAATTCAAACCCAAATGGTTGGAGTCGAATTTCTAATACTTCACTTAATACTATCAACTCCTTAAAGATAATTTCTTTTCCAAATCAAGTTCAAGATGGGCAAAAAACACTTATCAAAATTTCAAAACAACATTAGCTATTTTTTTTTTTTTTTTAATTTTACCACAATCAACTTAAAAGAAAAAAAAATTAAAACAAAACTTTGTTTTTGTTTCACCGTAATCTATGAAGAAAAGATGAAACAAAACTTAAAATTGCTTATGTGTAAATCAATTTTACCAAAGCAAATTCTATTCACAAAATTAGGCACATCAGAAAATTACAATTTTTTCTTTTTTCTAAACCGGAACCAAAATTTCAAATTGAATTTTTTTTCCTTATTAAAAAAAAAAAAAAAAAAAAGCTCTACCAACAAAAATATGTTAGTAGCAGTTACTCACAGTTAGGTTAGGATCTCTTTTAAGATTGTTGGAAATTAAAGAGTACAAATATAATCTAATTGGAACACTCCTGGTTTACACTGCAATTGCAAACTGAACAATGAACATAAAATTTAAAAGAAAATGAAAAACATTGAATAAAAAAATGCAAAATAACATGAATTTAGAATTAGTCGAGGCCCGTAATCACTATGATATCCTTAAAACAGATTTGTACACCACAATGTTGTTTGTCCATCTCCCCTAAAACAACAACTATATATGAAGTCAACAAATCAATTTGTATTAGAACTCTATCACACATAAGGAATGATGATTGGTGTCAAAGGTAGATGCGGGGAGGATTATTACTGCATCATCTCACTTAAAGCAAAAAATTATAGGGATAATCTTAAAAAATCGACTCTAGTTTGAAAAAATGTATATTTTCCCACTAAAGTTTTATTTTTGTCCAAAATCTCCTCTATCGTCAATTTTTTAATGGAAATATTAGAAAAAAAAAATCCAATTTACCTTTGATTTGAATAATAGAGATAATTCTAAAAAACCGGCTCTAGTTTAAAAAAATATTCATTTTCCCACTAAAGTTTCATTTTTATCAAAAATCCCCCTTACCGTCAATTTTTTTAGGGAAATATTAGAAAAAAAATTAAAATATTCAATTTACCCTTGATTTGAATAATAGAGATAATTCTAAAAAATCGGTTTTAATTTTAAAAAATATCTATTTTCTCACTAAGGTTTCATTTTTGTTCAAAATCCCCCCTACTGTCAAATTTTTAATGAAAATGTTTGAAAAAAATTAAAATATCCAATTTACTCTTGATTTAAATAATATAATATAAAATTTAAAATTTAAAATAAATAATATTATATCCAAATAATATTAAAAAAAATCAAAACATTGTAAATTGAAGGTGAAGAAAAATTGAACCAAAAATAGAAAAAAAAAAAAAAACTAGTGTCCCGGTCATCCATTATCATCATCTCAAAAAAGTTAACTTTGTCATTGATAAATTTTTTGGGTTTCCAACAAATTCACAAACCCAATATCTCAGTTACCATTATCAATCCTAGAACTCAATCACAAGAACAAACCCAAAAACCCAATCAAACTCATACCCAACCATCAAACCCTAACACCATACCACCGATTCATAGCAACAAATCCAATCAAACCAAAATCCCAACATCATCATTGCCACCATCGTTGTCAAACCCAATTAAACTTACCACCACCACCATCAACCCCAATCCTAGGATTCATAAACCTAATACCCAGTTATCATCATCAATCCCCAAAACTCAATCACAACAACAAACCTAGAAACCCAACCAAACTCAGAAACTTAACTGTCAAACCCCAACACTATCATCATCGATTCACAGCAACAAACCTAATGAATCTCAAAAATCCAGTTGTCAAACTATCACCACTACCGATTCACAGCAACAAACCCTATCAAACATAAACCCCAACATCACCACCACCATGGTTGTCGTCAAACCTAATTGAACCCACCACGACCACCATAGACCCCTATCGCCCTTTTACATGCTTTTAAGGGGTATTTTGAGTATTTTTCTTAACATTAGGGGGAATTTTGAATAAAAATGAAATCATAGATGGTAAAATGGATATTTTCTCAAACTAGAGAATGTTTTTTGGGATTATCACTTTATTTTTTATATTTTAATTAATTTTTTATTGCATTTCCCATTTTACCTCTAGAGTCAACTGGTCAACAAAGTCAATCTAACGGAATCTATAACCGTCAAGGGTATTATTGTCTTTTTACATGTCTTTAGGGGGTATTTTGAGTGTTTTATTAACATTAGAGGGAATTTTGGATAAAAATGAAATCATGGGTGGTAAAATGAATATTTTTTCAAATTAGAGGAGGTTTTTTGGAATTATCCCAAAATTAAATATACTTCTATATGTAAACAACTTTCATTAATTATGAAGCAATGACTCACTATAACCCCTCTCCATCTCTAACATATCAATAAGAGTTTCACCAAAATTCCATGGGGCCACCTATTATACTTATTCATAAATTGGTCTTTATGGTTTGAAAATTAGGGGTCAGTAACATCAAACTTTATATTATTTTTTGTCTTTTAAAGCACAATTCACCCTTTAATTTCACATTTAAAACATTCAATAGTCAATACATATCGATAAGAGTTCTACCAAATTTTCACACGGTCATCTACCACACTATATTCAAAAATGGATCCATAATGTTCGAGAAGTAAAAGTTAGTAAAATCAAACTTTAGACTATTTTTGTCCTTGCAAGCACAATCACCTTTTTAAATTTTGCTTTTAAAATACTCAATTTACTTTTAACAAGGGAAAATATAAAGTAATTGTTAAAGTTTCAAACATAATTTATTCGTAAGGAAAAAGTTTAAATTAGAATTAACTAAGAATATTTCAAATTATATGAGATGTAACGTTTAATACAGTATTTTTTTTTCCATTGTATCCGTATCAAAATTTGGTAAATACAGTAGCTTCAAGGTGCAGTCTGTATATATATACATATATATATTTAAAAAAAAAAAAGAAAGAGGAAAAAGGTATAGTCTATATCTAACAATGAACTGCCAAAAAACGATAAATTATATTTTATTTTTTAATTTGCTTGACTATGATTTTCTTTGTGTTTTCTAAGAACATTTCCAGTACCCTCATGAATTGTGAAAAAATTATATGTGATATATAATGGATAGACATTGAGTTAAAATAAATCTTTTAAATACAATTATCACTTAGTAATGTCAATCAAAGATGGCAAAAAAAAAAAAAATAGATATTGTCTACATAACCATCTATTTTTAGAGAGTGTATTAGATAATCATGTTAATAAGTCAATAATTATTTAATTTTAATTTTTAAGTCTAATTAAAAAAATTTTAAAAAAAATGGAAGCGTTAAATGGAAATATGGAAACATTAAATGAAAATACATGAGGATATTAAATGAAAATACATAAAAGCATTGGAGAATAATTTTTCAATTTCATTGTCTATCAAATGATATATAAATTATGTGGAAAGCAAATATCTTGACATTGATGACATGACATATTTTTTCAAAACATAATCTATGAGACATGATATATTTTTTCAAAACATAATCTATGAGACTAGGAGCATTAAAGATGCACTAATGGTTGTTGTCCTATAACTTTATTAACCCAAATAATTTTAATGTTTGTTAGGAGCTGCAAATCTTAACTTTCCCTTTTTTTTTTTATTTTTTTATCTTTAAGTGTAATTCTAATTTCTTAAAATGAAAATATAAAATTAGACAAAAACGATTAGGCAAATAAGTAATTTCAATGAATAACAAAATTAAGTTTGCACTGTGTCTAGGCTTAGACATACTGCATTTCTCATGGCAGAGTACTAACAATTTTGACATTCTTATTTATTTTATTATTTTTTTAAGACTTAAAATTAAATTAGTGGCAGAATCATTACCACCGGCTCTTTTATCTTGTCAATGGTGAAGATTGAATAGGTTGACACTAATAAATTGAACTAGATTGCATGTAAAATGTACATCTTTGAAGGTAATTGAAGTACATGGAGCTCTTTCTTCCAAAGATTCCTTGTGTTATGGAATTAAATTATATAATTGAAACTTGAAAAAGAATTATTGTTTCTGATCATATTAATTAATTCCACTTTGTTTTATCCTTTTTTTTTTTTTAATAATATCATGCCGGATAGAGTACTCCATTTGCTTCCTGACATGTTAACACAATTCGTACGTACTTATTCCCACAATACATAAGATATTTGTCTTCACACTTGCTTTCTTATAGGCAAATATGAAGAAAATGTACTCAATTAGTTAATCAATAATGGGTTGGTGATAAGTGAAAAATTTAATATGTTGGGTAGCTCTTTTATTGGAGAACTTGTATCAAATTATCTAAGAAGACTTATTCCTAGTTACAAAATTGAATAAGAAAATTCATCTCTATAAGAAGACTTATTCCCCTAACATTAATTGCATCAAGTTGACTAAGAAAACTTATTTCTGCCCACAAAATACTCCAGCAGTGCATATTAAAGTCTGTCAATGACATTGATCAAATTGTTTATTAATCTTGTAAATTCTATTTATGAAAGGAAAGGCCAAACTAGTGGAAGCAGTGGAAGCTTAGAGATGGTCACGGGTTGAATTTGGGCTGGTTGAGCAAATCAGTTGAGTAAACAAACACATTTGTATGGTTAACAATGGACCTCAGCAAAGACAACGTTATATTAGTTAGTTTAGATGTCAATATATCTTTGTAATATTAATATTAGTGAGAACCTTAATAATATTCAATCAATTTTAAAAATTTTGATATAATTATTTTTATGGACGGTCATTATAACATAGTTGTTCAATAGCTCAAGATGCTTTGGAACACAACAATATTTTCCCATATATATATATAATAAAATAAGATTACTAGATTGACTCTCTGTCTCTCTCTCTCTCAATTTTCCACATCACTTTTCATTTCTTTAGTGAACATGACTTTTCATTTTTTCAATTTCACGATAATTAACCTCACTACTTTCTTTCTTCGTGGGGCCCAAAAGATGACAAAATAGACTAATGGTAACTAATGATGAGATCCAAGCAATCAACCACATTTGAAAGATTTGGAGGAGTCACCAAGGTTTCAAAACATTGTTCAAGTTGACAATCACTGATCTTTAAAGTGATTGAGCTTAATCTTGAAGGTTTTGGGCATTAATTGAATGCAATTGAGGACAAACTAGAATTAATTAGGCTTTATATAATTTGGGCTAAGTTTATTTTAATTGTAATGAGCTTTAAATTAAGTTAGCGTATTTTATTTTAATTAATGTTATTTGGGCTAAGATATTTAATTTAATTTAAGCCCATGAGTATATTTAATGAGTCCAATTGTTAGGGAGGTTAGGGTTTCATGTTATGTTATTTTCTTTGCCTATAAAAAAGTTTGTCTTGTAACCCTAAAAAAAATAACAAGATGAATGAAGATGCAATCACCTTATGTTTTATTGAGAGAGTGAATTTTTTCTCTTGTTCTTCGTGAACATGTAATCTTATCAAGTTTTGATTGTGGTGATCAAATCATGACTTATCTCCCACCTTCTCATCTATGTCTTGGGAGTGGCGTTAATATCTTTCTTTTATAATT
The DNA here is from genome assembly GCA_022984855.1 of Dimocarpus longan. NCBI lineage: Eukaryota > Viridiplantae > Streptophyta > Magnoliopsida > Sapindales > Sapindaceae > Dimocarpus > Dimocarpus longan. Next base: position 32,642,000 of record CM041014.1, on the reverse strand, counting down.
TTGGTTCTTAATTAAGTTCTAATCATTTGGTCAAAGTTCTTTATAATTTTGGTTCTTTAATTAACATATAATCAAGAGGGTCAAAATTTTCCTTTTTATGAATATGTTTTAATCTTTCTTACGGTTGTTGATTTAATTTGATTGTGGGTGTCGTATCGTTATATACGGGGTTCACATTAACTAATATATATTTCTTCATGGAAATGGGGAGCCTTTTTGTACATGCTCCAATGTTTTCCACGAGACTCCAACTGCTTCACTTCTCATTTCTTCTCTTCGTTTGTTATTTTCAAAACGTGTGGGTGATATTGGTAAATTCACATCAATTTTCCATGAGACTTCCGACGCTGCACTTCTCCTATCTTCTCTTCTTTTGCTATTTTCAAAATAAGTGGATCACATTGGTAACGGTGATAAAATTTGGACCCAATAAAGGAGAGGAGGCAGTGATCAACTGATCATATGTCCTAAAGATTGTGTTAAACGACAGGTGGCCTACTATTAGTTTGCTACCCCCGCAATAAAGGTCAGAAAAATCCAAGTAAAATTTAATATTATAATATAAAATTAAATTAGTGGCAGAATCATCACCACCTGCTCTTTCGTTTGTAAATGGTGAAGATTGAATAAGTTTCATACTAATAAATTCAAGTAGATTGTATTTGCTATGACCAAAGTAAAATTTACATCTTTGAAGATAATTGAAGTACATGGAGCTCTTTCTTCTAAAGATTCCTTGTGTTATAGAATTCAATTATTTGATTGATTAAATTATATAATTGAAACTTGAAAAATATTGACAATCGAAATCGGTCAACCTCGAAACGATTTGAGGCATCCGTAGGTCGTTACCGGAACCGTTTAACCATTTGGCCCCATAGGGGTCGCGTCCGGAGTCGACCCCTCAACCTTATAAGTATTTTGGGCGTCCAACTAAAATACCTATAAGGTTGAGGGGTCGACTCCGGACGTGACTCCTATGGGACCAAATGGTTAAACGGCTCCGGCAATGACCTACGGGTGCCTCAAATCGTTTCGAGATTGACCGATTTCGATCTTCAACAAAAAAGAATTATTGTTTCTAATCATATTAATTAATGCCACTTTGTTTTATCTTTTTTTTTTTTTTTTAATAATATTATGCCAGATAGAGTACTTCATTTGCTTCATGACATGTGAAATTAAGACTGTATCAATAATTTCTAACTAAATTATAGGACATCAACAATGGAGTTGTTTGATCGATCTGGAAAAGAAAACAAAATCTACTTGTAGCTGATTTGTAGCCAACTGAATTGTTTACCTTAACAGATCCTATTTAACAAAATTTTCAGCAACCACAAGTTCTCACAGAGAAAGTGAGGCAGCGGAAATAAGAATGTGTACAAAAATTGATAAATAGAATTGGGATAACTATTTTTACCCATTGATTCTTTAAATGTCGAATAAATTTGTTGATTTTTTAGAATAACGAAAGTGAAACAAGAACTGGATGGTGTTGATTCATCAAAAATACCTCCTCTAATAATAAAATCAAATTTTAAAATAATTAATTACCTAATTTTAGTGTCTAATAATAGAAATATTATCAATACAATTGATTACATGAATATTTTCAAATTTTAAAATCTTCAAAAAAATCTTCTCCATCACAAGGGGAGCATTAATAATAGTATAATAAAATAGAGTAATGCTAGGGTTTCCAAAAATTTTACCTAAATATTATAATACGTGAGTTGTCAATATCTTATTAATTATCATATTATCCTATAATTTGTAAAATTTTGACAACTCACATGTCACGTTATTTTGGTAAAATTTTAGAGAAACTTAGTATTGCTTAATAAAATATTCAACTTAATTGGGATTCAAGAATTATGATATAAAACTAGAAGTAAAAAATGTTATGCATCTCACATTCTATCCCAACCTAGTTACCAACTCATGGTGTGTCAATTTATGACTGAAAAATTATTAATAATTATTTATTTTAATTGAATGTATTCCTCAATTGATGCATCACAAGTTAAATCATATTGGGATAAGAAAATGTGGAATATCTAACATTATTCAACTAGGATATTTGACATTGCAATATTGTGTTTATATATATATATATATATATTAAAGAAACACATATTTGTATTTAACTTATAAATTCATAGAACTTAGATTAAATTAATGATAAAATGCTTTAAGGGCTTACAAAATAAATGAGATGATTAATTTACCTAAAGAATCTTAGGGAGTTCCTACGTTCATTAATATCTTTTGTATTTTCATAAATAACAGTGGTCTATTAACCTAATGATCACTTGAATTAACATTACTGATCTTAAGATCACATTAACATTGATATGTGGTATGTATTCGACCATTTTTTTTCTTCAATCAGGACTTAAATGCATATGTCAAATCTTAAGTTACTTAGCCGAGACTTAATATGTGGCTGTGTTCAAGACTTGCTGCATTTGTAAACTTGGTTCTACTTCATATTCTCAAGTTTGAAGAATTCAATCATTCATTCGAGACTTCCTAGTTTAATTTGAAACCTAATACCTTAAAATTTGATATGCTTATCTCCAATAATATGTCACCGTTTGTAAAAGAACAAATAAAATCAGCAAAAAACACATTATCGAAATTTCAAGCATTTTGTGAAAAAATCCAGAAAGCCTTGAAAATAAAATTAATCTCAATGAACATATTAAATTTTAGACAAAGAAGATAAGTTTCCATCTAAAATATAAATTACAAAAAAAAAAAAAAAACCTCTTTCAAAAAGAAAACATAAGTCTCAATTTAACAGAACTTTTATAGTTATTACCTCATAAATTTAAAAAATTAGGACAAATTAATCAAATTCATCTAATACATTCGCTTTTATATTCAATTCAAATGTAATTGATTATTTTAATTGGTTCGTCATAATTTTAAAAAGTTAGGAGATATTGATCATATAAATTATGTTCAGTTTAATAGTCAAATTAGTAAGTTATTAATAACTAGACAAACCATTGCCGTTTCGGACAAAAATAATAAAATTGACATATCATTGTTAATTTATATTGAGGTAACAAATTTTTTCTCTTATATCCATATGTAAAAAATATAATAATAATAATAATAAGTAATATCAAATATAGTTGTTAAAGGTGTATAAAATATAATAATAATAATAATAAGTAATATCAAATATAGTTGTTAAAGGTGTATAGTCGACTAAGATTTTTTTTTTTTTTTTTTTCACGTGATAAAAATAAATATTGAATCAAATCATTAATTGCATAATAACGTTTGAATTGGAGAGTCAATACAAATCACTCCAAAAAGAAAATAACAAAATTAAATTTGCTCTGTTATCTCTATTTCTAGTCTATCACTTATTGCATTTCTTATGGCAGAGCACTAACAATTTTAACATTCTAATTTTATTTTAATTTTTTTTTTTAAGTTAACGACAGAATAATCATCAACGGCCCTTTTCATATTGTGAACTGGAAATGGGATGGTTTCATACTAATAAATTCAACTAAGTTGGAATTTAATATAATTAAAATAAAATGTACGTCTTTTGAGGTGTACATGAAGCCATTTTCTTGGAAGATTCCTAGTGTTAGGGAATATCACTCTGAGTCCCACTAAAATTCCACACAGTCATCTACCACATTTTATTGTGAAATGAGCCCTCATGGTTTGAAAAGTTAAGAGATCAGTAACATCAAACTTTATATTTATCATTTCAATTCACACTCTTTAATTTTACTTTTATATCAATAAAAATTTCATCAAAATTCTACCAAACCATCTACCATATTATATTTAGAATAGACCCACGCGATATGAAAAGTAAGGACGAGTAATATTAAACTTTAGATTTTTTTGTCACACGATCACTCGTTCAAATTTTGCTTTTAAAGACACTCAATTTAACTTCAATAAAGGAAAGTATATATTACTGATTAAAGTTTCCATTAGAATTTATTTAAAAAGAAAAAGTTGAAATTAGAATCAATTTAAAATATTTTAAAATCATATGAGCTGCAACATTTAATATAGTATTTTTTTTTTCCATTGTATCGGTATCAAAATTCAATTTGGTGAATATAGTAACATTTGAATTTGCACTCTTTTTTAATATTAGTTACAGTATGACTAATGAAACCAAAATAATTATCAAACCAGATGTGGAGATTCAAATTTATACTTTAAAAGTCACAAAATATGTATTCAAAATTGTTCTTTCATAAGGCTATACATAGTACCTATAACCTTTTAATTATATCAATCTTATTATTAGTGCAAAAAGTCTAAGAAAAATTTACATAAAAAAATTTAAATTTGTTAAAACCTTACAACTTATTTCCAGATTCCTCCCCACATGCAAGAGAGCTGAAAACAGGCTCCATTGGTCCTTTAGATTCTGTCCTCGATGCTGCATCATCTCCACCTCTCCTCTTCGAGTCATCCAATAAGTGAAGTAAAAGGAATCTAATTCTATATAAAGCAAATTGTGCAACATTTCCGCAGAACTCACAATATACTAAATCAAAATGACAAACGAACTCACCCCTGATGACCCATTAAGCCAAGTTGGAAGTAACTCTGACACAACATCAATATATTCCTGCATCGCTTCTTTTGATGGCATAGCACCCAATTTCTGCCACGCTTGCCTAACATAAATCAAAATAAAAAATAATTTATTATTCACCCTCGTACCTTCAAAACCTAACTCAAGTTTACATACGACCCTCAATTAATACAAAACATATAAACTCATATTCTGTAGTCCTTTAAACCATCTATCTTTCCCATGCATAAACTCCATCCACACAAAATACTAATTCAACATTAAAACACTATACAAGGAACTCTAACTAACCATATCAATATTTAGTATGCAATCGGACCAATTAATGCCTTTAAAGAAACTCTAAGCCATATTACAACCATTAGCTGACACCCTTCGATCAATGCATCCTCACTCAATAAGCCCTCCAAAAATCCAATTTCCCATTCATCCCACAATCATACCAATTCTTTGCGATTGCAACTACCCCTATACACATTCCAAAATACCCACTACACATCACTCTCACTATCTCATTTCCGTGCATCCAAAACTAAAACTAACACTACCCATATTCGATCCCACAAAAATCCAACTTCCCATTCAATCGCACAATCATACCAATTCTTCACAATTGCAACTATAATGTGATTCCAATCAATCAATTACCCCTATACAGATTCCAAATACCCACTACACATCACTATCACAGTCTCATAATCATTTCCGTGCATTCGCAAACTAAAACTAACAAAGCCCATATTCCAAAAAATCACTAATAACAAACAAAACACAAACCAGATAATACCATTTGACACCGGCCGGCATTTTCAAAGTAGAGGGCTGGGGACTACTACAAGGACCCTCAGTGGCGATCTTACACAACATATAGAGCTGCAACTGCACGTCCGTCAACATCTTCTGTGAAGACACGGCAGAGGCCTCCACGAACTCCCAAATTAGATGGTCATCATCCAAATCAGGGTGACAATTGACGATCAATTTATTATTATTTTTAGAATTCAATTGTATCTATCAAAATTTGTTTAAGAACACAATTTTTATGCACGTTATGTATACATTTTTTTATTTTATTTTATTTTATGTGTATTTAAATTTATGAAAAACAAATAATAAAAAATAGTTTTAATTAATCATATAAAACTAAGCATATATTAATTAAATGGGTGCATATATTGTCACCCGAAAAAATGATATGCATATCTAATTAATAAGTAAACTCATAACTAAAATTTAAAAATCTAGGTTTATGATACCGATTCATATTAACTTTCATAGTGATAAAAGTGTTTGTAAAAATGTTTGTTGGACTTGTTTTTCTTTTAAATTCATGTTTTTTATCCTTCTCATTGACTGACTTCAAATTCAATTTTTTTTTTCAAATTTAGAGAAAACTTTAACAAGCAGAGTGCATGGGTACCTTAGTGTTCATAGTTTATATTATTATAAATAAGCAATCAAATTCAACAATTGTCTTCCAATATTAATCATTTAATGTCCTTATTTTCCTCACAAATATCATATATTTGACCCATTTCTAGGAGTGGAGCTGTGGAGGCAGCCCTTCTTGGTTTGGAGGAGAAAACTTAGGAGAACCAAGAAAATTAATAAAATAAAACCTTTCCAGTAACTTTTATTGTTATTATTATTATTAAAAAAATCCAATTTCTTTTAAAAAAATTTCCTAATGTATGGTTTCATTGTTACCAAAACTCAAATATAACCCAACACTAAAAATTCCATCAATGAAATCAACCTAAGATTTTATTAATATAACAAAGAGGTGAAAAAAAAAACATGAATTTGAAAGAAAAATATAAGTTTAACAAACATTTTTACAAAAAATTTAGATGCAGTTGTATATATTGGTCCTTATTAATAATTTTATTAAGGGTTAATTTTATAATATAATATTTTAATAAATATTGGGTGTATAAATACTATTCGCTTATTTTTTGGACTATAATGCGAAGTTATGAGGTGGCTGGAAGATGCTTGTTTTCCAATAAACTCTTAGATTTTTATTTTCAAGTTTCTTTGTAGAAACAGAAACCTTTCGCCATAAGAACTGTCAGGTGGAAAAGTTGACAATTTAATTACAAGATGCTTTATGTTTGTCTTCCCTTTTTCGTTAACTATCATCTATCCATGGTCCTAGTTAGACAATTCTAAATAAAGTACAATTCTAAATTTGTTGGTCAGTCACATTCTATGAAACTAAGAATCGGTGATTTTGACAAAGAAAAGCTGCCAAGTGAAAGGACAAACAAAATGATTATGGAAAGCTATCTGCAATTTCCAGTTAAACAAAGAATAAAATTGTTCTTGATGGAGATTGTTGTGACTTATGAGAGCTTAACTGCTTATTTTAGATGTGGTTATTTACACTAACAAAACGCTTCAACTTACCATGCGATTGTCTTGATTGTTTATTAATTTAGTAAATCTGCAGCCTTTTGTCTTTCTAAATTACCTCGTCGGTTTCAAAATACTTCTTGTGGGAAATGACATCTCAGCATGGAAAGCTTGATTACTTGCTGAGAAGCTTGGCCGACAAAATACACTACATATTAGGATTTTGGTAAGTTACAGATATGACCTGATAGTAGTTTTATTGGTACCTTAACATTTTTTGTCAAAACGCTAGTTCTGTATTGCCAGAGTTAAGACAATGTATTGCAAGAACGTAGCACATTATTGGAGAAAATCTGAATAAATAGTAGTGATGAAGATTACATGCAAACGTTCCTGGATATTAACAATACTTCTGATACTGCATCACTTCACCAAAAAAAAAAAAAAAATCAACCTTAAACTTTCATAACGCAGGTTCTATATATGTATAGCAGAGGTTTTAATTTGCATGCTTTGCAATAACACCATATGCTTGGAATTGTTTATTTATCGTGACCCTGAAGCCAAAAAATGTCCTTGTGAAGGAAGTTAGACCCATCTTGTACATCGCACTGTATAGGATTGGTTAAAAATACTTTTTATTTAAATTTAATATTTATAAATATATTTCAAATTTTAATATAAGTTAAATACATAATATGGAAGGAGTAGACCATGGAGGTTGGCTGGTTATGGTTGGTCTGGTCTATGGTTGGTCCTATTTCAAAGTTATATATATGTGTATATATATATATATTGTGTTTAATTTTTATTTTAAAAGAGAAAAAATTCAAATCTGGTTGAGAAATGTATGTTGAGAAATATATCTTAGGGGTGGACTTTTAGTTGGGTGAAGGTAGGACTAAAATTTTAAATCCGGATTACTTCTAGGGATTTGTACCAAACATTAGTTAGTATTAATTTAGACCTGTCTAGTCCATTAGGGTCCTCCGGTATGGTTTAACAAACTTGACTTTAAAACACATGTTAATACTACCTTTAGAATAATAATAGATTGCAGTCCATTTAGTTATTTCATAAAATCGCAATGATAAATTTGTAAATAACATATGGTGGGACTCTTTTACTAGCAAACCTCTTATCAAATCCTTTTTGGTAAGTAATTTTCGACGGTCGAGTGTTAACATCCGAAATTTTCCTTTTAAAAAATTTCATTTTCTCTTATGGTTTCAAGTTCTATTTTTGTTGTTCTTGTTATTTGTACTTTTTTCTTATAAAATTTAAGTATATTTGAAATTAAGAATTAAATTAATAAAAAATACACAAACCATTTAGTATTGTCATCATTTTGTAGGATAGAGTGCAGACAATAAAATTCATGTGGATCATCCTCTAATCAATATAGAGAAATTGCATCTATTCATATATATATATATAATGGCACATTTTTAAATTGCAACATTTTTGGAAACTCCACGCAATTAAAATTTTCAAATTGCAAAGTTCGGGAATCATTAAAGCAAATTAAAATAACTGTTGCTTGCTTTCATTGTACACAATCATTTCCTTTTATTTTCTTATTTAAACAGTTTTTTGGCCAATCTTTGTATGCATTTTACATAAGAATAAATAAAAAAATTAATTGGAATTTATGCTTTTAGAGAAGTACTTAGCATATGCTTATCTAAAAATCATAGTTGAAAACATTCTAGTAGTTCAGTGAACTCCAAGAGTATTCTTCCGATTTTTCCCATTTATAATGTGTCAGTTTTACGGACATCTATCAAAGCTGCAATGGTTCCCATTTATAGGAGCCGAATGTAAAATGTATTCCAAAATGAATAATATCTTACTCATGAAAGCATGTAATTATTCAATATCCATCATCTAGAAATTTTAACCAGTATATTACATGAAATAATTTTATAATTCAAACACACAACATGTTCATAACTAACTTGATTAAATTTAACATATCACATGTTCGTATAAATTTATGAATCTTCTTCTTCTTTTTTTTTTATTAAATAATTTATAGAGATTTTATCGATTAAACTAAATAGCATTTATGAACTTTTAATAAGTCAAATCCTCTAAGTTTATTAGCTTTTACTACAAACTTATAACTTGAACAATTTGTAATAATAATGGTAAGTTGGTAACTAATTAAACTTTTATGTGTGGTCTTGGCACTCCGTATGTCTTAGAATTTAAGTTAATAACAATGTCAACCTGCTCTTCGATCTCACAAACTGTTAAGATTAAAGAGATTATTGTACTAACAAGATCAACAAATGATGAAGAATAAAGAGATTATAGTACCCACAAGATCAACGAAGTTTCAATTAATTTGTTGTTTAAAAATATAAGTTTGAAATTTAAATTACATATTTTACTAATCACTTGAACTTGAAAAAACAATTGTCTATGTATTTTCTATTTTGATAATTATACTTGAAGGGTGTTAGAATTAGGTATGTTAGAAATTCAAGTAGGCTCATGCCCCCAATTGGGAATGAAAGAGGGGTTCGAAGAACATGGATCGGAACCTACTCCATCAGTCCATCTTCATTTGACCACTAGTTAGAATGGGTTCTGAACATTTATAGTCAAAATTAAGTAGCCCCTTATGTCATTTCAAGAAATTAAATGTAGTAATGAAATGGGCGGTAGAATAAATTAAAAGTTTTATGAATTGTTTATTTGTCGAAGGAATTCATACGTTTTGGAAAATTAGCAAAACATCAAATTCATGCTATCATTTTTCTTGTAGAATCTTTTTCTTTTCGAGTTAGATATGCACTCTGCAATGACACTTTTTAATTTAAAATTTTAAACAGAAAAATAAAATATAGATATTATTTAATAGTTATGACATAATTTGAGGGAAAAAAATTCATAAAATAAGTTGAAATGTTCTGTGCTGCACTATAATTTTTAAATAAGAGAAATCAAAGGTTGATATTTGAAGATATGATTAACTTAAATAAAGTTAGCTACTAACTTTAACAATTCAATTTAATGACACATGGGTGCCATTAAGTTATTTTATTAATTAACTTTAATGAAGGAAGAATCAAGAAAATATTTATTTTATTTAGTAGACCCCGAAATGTTTCCGATTGCTCATTTGAACACATGATTAACTTTAATAAAGTTAGCGACTAACTTTAATAATTCAATTTGATGACACAAGGGTACAATTAAGTTATTTTATTAACTTTACTAGCTAAGAGGAAGAATCAATGGTCAAATAAATAAATAAAAGGAAGAATCAAGAAAGTATTTATTTATTTAGTAGACCCCAAAATGTTTCTGATTGCTCATTGGATTCCCATTTCGCCTTCCTATCTGTGACAAGTTTCTCTAAATCCCATTAAGTTTGATCATCAACGATGTTCTCTATTATAAATTTAGTGTTATTGTCATTTGATGGCTAAAAAATATATAGACCATAAAAAAAATAAAAAATAAAAAATAAAACCCTCACATTTTGAATATTTATACCACCCATAAAAGATAAATTTAATTGTTAATAATTAAAACTTCCAAAAAAGAATACAAAATGCAAATACATCTTTTTGACTGTGAATTATCTATAGGTTATTATATGAATACATGTTCTAACTATTAGCCACATGAGAATGGGCATCTGGTTATGTGGTAAGCCAGAACCTCACTCACAACCTTGGCTAAGGTTGTGATTTTTAGTCTCACCTATCCTATTTATGGGTAATTTTTTCTTGCCCACTAGATATATTTTAACAATCTGATAAAATTGGCTGGTAAGGCCCAATAGTTTAGCCCAATAGGTAAAAACTCGACAGGTCTAGGAGTTAAGACGCTATCACGGGGGCTCAGATCATTATGCCTGAGCTCGCAGTCCGTGGTCCAAAGAGCTCGCGATATGATTCCTACTCGCTCATTATCTTCAGCTCATGACCTGGAGAAAGCTCAGCTCATCAAGCTCGCCCAAATCATCTTCTAGAAACTTGAAAAATTTAATCCAAGAAGAAGTCAACCTACCTATTTTGAAGCAAATCAAATCTCGAGAATCTCAGAGTTCGTTCTTGATTTGGTGGAGACTATTTAGGAAGTGCAGTTATTGTAATATTCTGTTTCTTGTTTTGATTATAATTTAAATTATAAACCTCTCACTATAAATAGGGGTAAAACCATTTGTAAAGGACACAATAGAAAAGAGCATACTGTTACTCTGCCAAATTTGAGAGTGACAATTGTAGATGTAGGCATTGTTCAGACCAAACCACGTAAAAATTTGTTATTGTTCTTCCTCCTTACGTTTCACATTTTCTCCTTTCGTTTTGCGTTATTTATAGGTATTAGGCTTTAAAAACCTGGTCGACTAGATTCATATGTCGATATTTTGGCGTTAGAAGGAAGACCCAAACTATAGATTTCTCCGAATTTTTAGACTGTCATGGCAAGAGGAAGAATAACCAGAAACTCTGATGCGACGGTAGATCAACCAAAAAGACAAACTGACCACCAACAGCAAGACACCTAACTGAGAGGGAATGTAACTCTATTCGTTGCAAGAATATCTCACGTCCCCACTGGCAGTGCTATTGTGGGTATATCCTTACTGGCCCCTCGTCAACCACCATCGGTTACGGTTGAGGGCTATAGGTATGGTATCAGCGGTAGGAATCGCTAGAAAATATGGTGCAACAATTGACAGATATAGTCAAGGCACTGACGCATGCCCAGCCACAGAATGTGCCTATACTTGAGGCTACTACACCCAGGGAAATTTACCAGTAGCAGCACGAAGGAATAATAGCTCCTGAGAGGCCCATCAGGGAATAGTTACGACCTGCTAACTCAACCCGCTCCTCAAACTCATGTACAAGAGCTGAAGGTCGTAGAGCTCGTAGAGAGGAGGAAGTCCTGCATCCTACAAGCTTGAGAGTGAGGGTGAGCCAAGATGGGAGCTGTTGTGTGAAGAATGCCCATAACCGAGTTCGAGCTACATCTTGATATGAAAAACACAAAGTTGATCATCGGCGACGTGCAGGGTCATACTGACCTAATGGCTCTCAAAGGGTTAGTCAAGGACATATATCAGATCGTCGCTCTCTAGTCGTGAGCACAGAAGAGAACGCGGATCTCAAGACCCATGGATGGAAGAACTTTTTCTGAGAGTTCAACAGCTTAAAGCGAGCCCTGACACCTCGAACCAACGAGATTAGTATGGCGAGAGGACCCCACTCATCAGGGAGATCGAGAAGCAGTCTCTCCCTTATAGGTTCAAGATCCCTAATATTCCCCAATATAATGAAGATAACGACTCCTATGATCATCTGGATACGTTTAATGTCCCAATGGATCTCCAAACGGATAACCCATTGGTCAAGTACCGAGTCTTTCCAACTATCTTAGGGGATATTCCAAGGGCTTGGTTCAAGAGTGTTCTAGCTCGCAGTATAGATAGTTGAGAGGAATGTCAGAGAAGGTTCGCAAGCCAGTACAAGGCTTTGAGGAGGTAGCTCGCACCATTTCGCCACCTGGCCACTGTTTTCTAGCGACAGAATGAATCCCTAAAGGATTACATCAACAGATTCCGAGGCCAGGTCAACAAGGTTAAAAATCCTTCAAACGAGAGTATCGTAACTGCGATCTCAGTTGGGCTTTGTAAGGATCAAATGTTGTACGCAAGTATTTACAAATCCCCGATAAAGGATCTGGACGAATTTTATGAGTGAGTTGTCAAGGAGATCAGGTAAGAGGAGACTTTTGGACCCAAGCGACCTAATCGAAAAGGTGAATCGAGCAGTTCCAATCAGTCAAAGAAAAGAAACAATGATGGAAATAGAAGAGAAGACCAGAATAACGGCTCAACTAATCAGGTCACTAAAAAGGCTAGAAATGAGCGACCTCATCGCCAAGGTCGCCATAATAGTTACAGTGCCCTGTCAGACACCCTGGACATGATCTTTGCTGTAGAAAGGAACAAGGAAGACTTCGGGAAGTCCGTTTCTATGAGGACTCCCGTTAATTAGAGGAACAAGAACAGATTTTGTGCCTATCATAATGAGGTCGGGCACAATACCTCAGACTGTTAGGCATTAAAGGATGCTATTGAAGAATTTAATCTGAAAAGGCGGCTTAAAGGACTATATGGTACAACCAATAAATCAACGACATCAATAACAATGACCTCAATAGCAACAGCACAATAACAGCAGTAGCGAGCTCCCAAACAAGGACATGAGCCCACGGTGAAGACCATTTTCACCATACATAGTGACCATAATATCGCAGGAACGTCAAATAGGTCACATGAACGATACGTACGGGAGGTAAATCACATCTTGCTTACAGGCTATAATGAGTTGGAAGGACCCGCAAAGAAAGCAAGAATGACCTCAGATGACATTATTTTCACTGAGGAAGACACCAGGGGTATATGTTGGCCTCACAATGATGCACTTGTCATCCGAGCAAAAATAAGTAATGCCGAGGTACAATAGATCATGATAGACACAAAGAGCTCGGTGAATGTTATGTATAGGGGATGTTACGACTAGATATGACTTAGTACAGAGCGGTTGAAGCCTTCCCCAAAACCACTCTATGGCTTCACTGGAGACGTCATCACTCCAATGGGCCAAATCAGGCTTCCGCTTACGCTTGGAGATTCAAGTCGTCAGGCAACTATACTAGTAAACTTTCTGATAATGGACTACCCTTCTACAAACAATATTGTCCTGGGGAGACTTACGATGAATGATTTAGATGTGGTCACCTCCACTAAAACTCTCATAGTCAAGTTTTCAACTCCCAATGGGATAGACTGTGTGTGGGGTGAACAGTACCTAGCTTGACGCTGCTAGATAATGCAGTCAAGATGGAGATTAAAGGGAAAAAGGTCAATGTGGTTTCGGGAGGAAAGCCCCATGTTATGAGTGAAAAAAGGGTAAGCCACGATCTCAACCCTCGCGAGGTGGATACAGACAAAACAACCAAGCCTCTAGAAAAGCTTGAGCACGTTCAAGTCAGTGAGCTGGATGTTGAAAGATGTCTCAAGATGGGACGAAGTGTAATTCCAAAAGTAAGGTCTCAGCTTGTTGACTACATTGAAGCGAACCTAGACGTATTTGCTTGGAATCATGAAGATTTGGTGAGAATAGATCCCAAGGTCATGTCACACAGGCTAAACATTGACCCTCACCATAAACTAGTTAGCCAGAAGAGGAGTTTGATGACAACAAAGCACTATACAGCTCTAAAGGAAGAAGTAGATAAGTTGCTGGTCAATAACTTCATTCGAGAAGCCTACTACCCGACCTAGGTTGCCAATCTTGTGCTCGTAAAGAAGAAAAATAGGAAGTAGAGAATATGCATCGATTACATAAATCTCAAAAAGATGTGTCCAAAAGATAGTTTTTCCCTACCGAGAATTGATCAGCTCGTAGATGTAATAGCTAGTCATTAGCTCTTAAGCTTCATGGATGTCTATTCGGGCTATAATTAGATGTTTATGAGCCCGGAGGATGAAGAGCACACCTCATTCATCACAGACCATAGCCTACACTGCTACAAGGTCATGCCCTTTGGATTGAAGAACGCAAGGGCGACCTATCAATGATTAGTCAATATAATATTCGAGGGACGGATTGGCAAAACAATGGAGGTATATGTGAATGATATGCTAGTGAAGTCGAAGCAGACAGCTAACCATGTGCGTGACTCGGAGGAAATGTTTTAGATAATAAGGAACTACCAAATGAAGCTGAACCCACTCAAGTGTGTATTTGGAGTGGTCTCAGGGAAGTTCCTCAGCTTCATGGTAAATGACAAAGGGATTGAGGCCAACCCTAAGAAGATCAAAATGCTAATCGATATGAAGTCCCCTAATCAAATCAAGGACGTGTAAAGCCTTAATAGTCAGGTCGCGCCTTTCAGTAGATTCATTTCGAAGGCCACTGACAAGTTTATCCCTTTTTTTGATGTGCTGAAGAAGGCAAAAAATTTTGAGTGAACTGAGCAATGCGAGATGACATTTCAGTAGCTAAAAGACAATATAGGCTGAGCTCCGCTCTTGTCGAAACCAGTGGAGGGAAAAAAGCTCATCTTATATATAGGGGTATCTCAGCACGCCCTCAGTGCAGCCTTGGTACCAGAAGAGGGGATGACGCAACTCCTAGTATACTATATGAGCAAAAGGCTAGTCGACGCGGAAACTAGGTATTCGCAAATGGAGAAACTCATTTACTATCTGGTGATCACATCAAGGAAGTTGCATCCATATTTTCAAGCCCACAGAATCGAGGTCCTCACCCAGTTCCCATTGAAACAGATCCTCTAGAAGTCTGATATCTTAGGTCGATTACTCAAATGGGCGGTTGAGCTGGTACAGTTTGACATTCAGTTCAAACCAAGACCAGCAATCAAGGCCTAAACTCTAGCAGATTTCATTGTAGAATTCACGGGGCCCATAGAAAAAGGGGTCGAATCTTCTAATAGTCCAGTGTGGGAATTATATGTGGATGGGTCATCCAGCAAGCAAAAGGCTGAGGCTAGAGTACTGTTAATCAATCCTGAAAGGGAAAAGATCCTCTATGCTTTGAAGTTTAGGTTTCGAGCCACCAATAACGAGGCTGAATATGAGGCACTACTAGCAGGACTACGATTGACCAGAGAAATGCAAACTGAGCAGCTAAGAATCTTCAGTGATTCCCAGCTTGTAGTCTATCAGATTCGAGGCAAATATCAGACTAAGGGGTCAAAAATGGTTGTTTATCTCTAGAAAGTTCAGGAGCTACTGAGCATCTTTCAGAAGTTTGAAGTGAACCAAATCCTATGAGCCTAAAATGCACATGCGGATGCTCTAGCTTACCTGGTGACTACCCAAGCTGTAGAGGACCTAAAATCCATACCAGAGAATTCTTACCAGTCCTGAGCACCAAAAAGAATGACTTAGTGATGGCCATAGCTATCCAGCTAGGTTCATGGATGAGTCCAATTCTGGAGTACCTACTGGACTGGAAACTATCAAACGACAAGTTGGAGGCGTGTCACCTACGATCTCAAGCTGCACGGTACTGCATCTACGATGATATGTTGTACAAGAAAAGATTCTCAGCTCCACTCTTGAGGTGTATTGATGGTTAGGATTATGAGATCGTATTGAGGCAGATACACGCTGGCCATTGTGGAAATCACGCAGGGGGGCTATCATTGGCTCAAAAAGCACTTCGGTAAGGATTTTACTAGCCCACGATAAAGCAAAACGCCATCAATCTGGTCAAAAGATGTGATAAGTGCCAGAGATTTACCAAACTTCCACGGGCTCCACCCGCTTATCTACAACAAATGATGAGCCCGTGGCCTTTTACGATTTGGGTGATGGACCTGATTGAACCTCTACCAACAGTTCACGAGAATTGTAAGGATTCTGTAGTCGCAGTGAACTACTTCACTAAGTGGGCTAGAAACTAAGAAGCTAGCAGAAATCTCTACTATAAAATTAAAATAATAAAATTTATATGTAGTAATATTATCTACAGGTTTGGGGCCCCGTAACAGATTGTGACAAATAATGGGACTCAATTCAACAGCGACCAGTTCATCAAGTTTTATAACGACCTGAAGATCATCAAGAGTTTCTCAGTCGTAGATCATCCCTATGCTAATGGTCAGGTCGAAGCTGTGAACAAAAAAATAAAGTAGATCTTGAAGACAAAGCTGGAGGCCAAGAAAAGAGCATGGGTGGACAAGTTGCCCGGGGTATTATGGGCCAATAAAACCACAGCTCACAGCATTACTCAGAAAACCCCCTTTTCTATGGTGTATGGTTCTGAAGCCATGATCCACGTAAAGTTAAAAGTGATCTCGCAACGTAGAGCGACCTTCAATCCATAAGATAATAACCAACTCTTTGCGTTCAACCTTGATCTCCTAGAAGAGGCAAGAGAAATAGCCCAGTTAAAGGTAGTCATTTATCAACAGAGGGTCGTGAGGTGCTATAACAGGAAGGTTCGAGTCCGGCACTACAATGTCGAAGACCTAGTACTGCGCCTTATCTTACTTGGAGCTCGTAAAACTAGTAATGAATCATTAGGTTCAAACTAGGAAGATCCTTACATCATCAAGAAAAATCTAGGAAATTGAGCATATTATCTAACAAGTATGAATGGAGCTGAGGTCCCGCGAGCTTGGAATGCTGAGCACCTTCGCCCATATTTTTAGTAATTTTTCTTTCTTAATGCAAACTTATAATGTGAAATTTATTCTTTGAAATTTAATAAAAGCTCCAAATTTTCCATATTATACTCTGTTATACGTTCAACATTTTCTTGGTAAAAATATTATGATAATTTATGCTATGTTATCTAAGGTTACGACTTAATGGACATAGCTCGATAATTTATGCTGTTAGCTAAGGTTACGACCTACTGGACAATTTATTAAAGATTTGCTATATTAGTTGAGGTTATGACCTACTAGACATAGCTGAGGTTACGACCTCTAAATTTCACTGTTAGCTGAGGTTACAACCTACTGGACAGCTTATTAAAGATTCGCTATGCTAGCTGAGGTTACGACCTCCAAATTTTGCTGTTAGCTAAGGTTACGACCTACTGGACAGCTTATTAAAGATTCACTATGTTAGCTGAGGTTACGACCTACTTGAAATATGCTCCAACAGCTCGTTATATATATGTTATGTTTCAATATAGCTCGTTAAAAATCATTCTATATTGTCTAAGGGTTCCGACCTAATGGATACAGACTTGAAATTTTCAAATTCGTAGATAGTAAAGTGAAATAGAAGCATGGTGCAATATGAAATAAAGCCAATCAGAAATAAACCTCATAATGAGGTAAATCAATATTATATGAAGTTAAAACATCCATTCGAAATGTTATACAAAATTATAAAGAATATTACAGAAAGTTCAAGCACAAAGAAGCAAGTAGAGCTTAATCAATCTCAATGGCATCATTCTGAGAAGGAACTGGAGCTTGAGAGGCAGGACCCTGAAGAGTTGATTCTTGGACGTTTGATCTTTAGCACATTCTTTAAGCAGGGTTTCCTGGATTTGGTCTAACATCTCACCCTGTATTCTTTCAGCGTCCTCGGTGAAGTACTTGACCTTCTGAATTCCTTCTTCACCAAAAATGGAGAAGTTCAGGTTTGGGTATGCTGCCTATAGGGTATACAGAAACCCAGCTTCAATTTCTGACTTTGCGTCCTCACGCTCCTTAGCGACCCGAGCTTCGACCTCGTGCCTTGTCTGGGTTACCTCCTCTTTCAATTGTGTGACCTCTCTTTCCACAACTTCAGCTCGCTCTATAAGCTTTTTCTCCTTTAGAGCTACGTCTAAGTCATCCCTAAGCTTTTATAGGGCTGCTTCAGCGTTATTAAGCTAGGAATTGAGTTTGGAGGTGACTACCTCACGGAAGCTCTCCTCTTTTATCAATGCAGTCTCAACCTTATTCCTAGCCACCTGAACAACATCTAGCTTAGTTTGGAGAAGTTGAGCTGTATTCTTAGCTTTGCCAACCTCACTTGTCAAGAAGAGCAGCTCGTTCTCATGCTTCGTCACCGCTTTCTTAAACTTCTTATTCTCGTTCTTGAACTCCTTCCCCCGTTCCTCGAGAGCAAGCATCTTGTCCAGGACCTTTATAACTCCCATTGAAGACTGTAGGATTCGAAGCAAAAGTTAGAATTAAGAGTAGTGAACATGACTTAGAGGGAGAAAGCAAGTGAGAAAGCACGTCTTACCTTCAGTCCTTGGTGAGCTGCCTAGGTAACCAGGCTCACACCAGTAAGATTATCATCTTCAAGGTTCTTAGCTGTAGAGCCCAAAATGGTTGGCAACTAGTCAAGAAAGAGGTCAAAATAAGCCCCTCCTAGAATTCCTTCAGGTCGAGATCCAGCAGCTATCTAAGATGCTACCTTCTGGAAGGCAGTCGCTACTTGCTTCCTCTTTTTCGTTTGAGATCGCTTCATGGGAGGAAGCTTGTTCGAAGTGTCAGAGCTCATTCTCTTAGCTCTAGCACTGGAAGCGACCTTCTTACCTACAATTACCTCTTCACTTGCACCTATGGAAGCTTGTGGCTGAGAGATGGACACCGAGGATTATAATGTCCCAGAAGGTACAACGATCAAAGAATCCTTAAGAGGAACAGGGGTAGGAGGCTTTATAGGACCTGTATCTTGAGGTTCTTATCTTAACCCTGCAGCTGAAGTGGCAGCAGCTGTACTTAAGGACTGATGAGTTCTCCTTGAAGGGGAAGTCTTCACACTTAAATTCACCATCTCTGGAGCCTCGATTGGAGTAGGTTCGGTGTTGGTATCAATGGAAGAAAATCCCAGCTCGCTTGAGCTTTCACTCATGTTGGTAGCTACAAAGATGGATTCGATGTGACGACCACTGCGGAATCCAACGTCCTTACTACTAAGGAGCTTGTTTTTCGGAGAATGAGCAAGTTGGTATCTACGAAGGAGCTCGTCTGTTAATTTGACGTCGTCCTTCTCTAACCTCGTATTCGCGAGGCTCTCAAGCTCTTTAGCTTCGTCCTAAGTGAGCTCGATCTTCTTAACCTGTACGTCTATAAAAAAGAAAATAAGAAAGAGAATTGTTAGTATACAAAATATAATTACAAGTATGGAGATCCATGGGGCGATCTGAAGATCCTTACTTGGCAAAGTAACAAAATTGAAGTTCCTAAGGCGGACAAGGGAATGATAGGAGATGTAGAACCAATGTGTCTTGTAATCGCCTACATTAGACTTCCCTTTGGCCTTACCTTGAGGTAAGATGTTTTTGTAGTTAGAGGGATGAGTTGATGTATAGTATAACCTGTCTCGCGACTCTTCTTTGCTAGTACCCTTGAAAGAAAATAGGTACTTAAGAATTTTTGGTGAATGAAGAAGGAAGTTATTTTCCTAAGAATAATAGCTAAAGAAGTAATTTAGGTGTAAACGTTTGGAGTGAGCTAGAAAGGGGTGAAGTTCAAGTTGTTAAGGAGATCTACACGATACGAAGGAACTAGGAACCTAAGTCCAGCATCTAGGTGATGAGGACTAACAACAATATAGCCCTCAAGATGGTAGACTACGTGGTTAGTAGGAGAGCTTACCATAACGCGACAACCTCTTGGAAGACGGTATTCTAACGCCCTCCCCCAAGCTTCATATATGCTATTTTTGTAAGGTAGTGTTTGAACACCTCGTAAGCTCTTCTCTCATCGACAGCTCGTTTGGCAGCAGCAGCTCATTGGGCCGTGGTAGACTGTTTAGTTGGAACAAGATCCGCACAAGCAACGAACCCTTCAGTGACCTCCCCGCTCTACGAAGTCACTTCTTGTGTGACCCGCACCTGCTCCACATGCTCATCTGAGCTGAAAGTGTCACCATCTCCTACTCTGTACTGTTGGCGTTTGTAACCTGAAAACATCTATATACAAAAGGGAGCAGTTAGGTCGCTACGTTCAGATCATTCCTATTCTTAAAGAATTTTCCATAAGTCTATAGGTCACAAACGACATACAGATCACTAAGCCTACAGATCGCTAGAGCTAAATAAGAATGACCTATGAGCTAATGGCCTACAAATTCCTACAGCTCGAACATATGACATCACAAACAACAACAGTTTGCAAACAGTGGACCAATAATATCAAATCAGTAGGAAATGAAAAGTCACAGTTTAAAACAAGCATGCAACATCAAGAATACGCAGGAACACAAAATGTTCAAGCTAGATTTAGGAAAGCAAAAAGTATAATGTATATACGGATAGAACCAAAAAATCAAAGGTAGTTTTGAATGGTTGTGAGAATTTACTATAATGCAGTAAAAGTTGAGTGTTTGACGGCAAAGACTGATTCTTGATGGTGATGAGAACGACGGTGATATATGAAGGTGAGAAAATAAGGAGACTAAATGGCATCTAAAATCTGAAAATGACAAGTGAGGAGAGAAAATGAAGAGGCTCCACCTATATATAGATGCCAGACCTCGACCGTTGGATCTAAAAGCTTAATAATCGCCTTTAATCTGATAGCCCATCGCGAGTTATGGGATTTTTATCATCATACGCAGTTAGTTGAGAAACATGTGCATTAAATGCACACAACACGAAGTGTGCAGACTGTACGGTTACCAAAGAGTTGCCATGTGTCAAGAGAAAATATAAGAATTTGGAAAGGCAGCACGGCAAGTTCTGATACGTCAGCTTTTACCAGTGAGCTCAAGCTCCTAGTCCGTAGAATGCACTGAGAGCTAGAGGGCTAGTGCTGTGTATATTTTGACGATTTGAGAAAATGGGTTGATAAGGCCCAATAGTTCAGCCTAACAGGTAAAAACTCAGTAGGCCCAAGAGTTAAGACGCAATCACAGGAGCTCAGGTCATTGTACCTAAGCTCGCAATCTGCAATCCAAAGAGCTCGCGATATGGTTCCTAACTTGCTCATCATCTTCAGCTTGCGACCTGGAGAAAGCTCAGTTCTCCAAGCTCACCCAAAGCTGAAGCCTGAAACAACCTAATCCAAGAAGAAGTCAACTTACCTATTTTGAAGCGAATCAAATCTCAAGAATCTCGGAGTTCGTTCCTGATTTGGTGGAGACTATTTAGGAAGTATAGTTATTGTAATATTCTGTTTTCGATTTTGATTATAATTTAAATTGTAAACCCCTTACTATAAATATGGACAAAATCACTTTTAAAGGACACAATAGAAAAGATAATACTGTTACTCTGCTAAATTTGAGAGTGACAGTCATGGACATAGACATTGTTTAGGTCGAACAACATAAAAATCTGTTATTGTTCTTTCTCCCTGTCTTTCCTATTTTCTCCTTTTGTTTTGTGTTATTTGCAGGTATTGGGCTTCAAGAACCTTGTCGACCAGATTCACACATTGACAGGTAGCATCTCTACTTAATATGGGTTGCTCCCTCCGGTCCTAAGAGCAGTTCTCCGGACCATATCTTAGAGCCAAATCGTAGCTGATCCTGATTGCATCTTAAACATAGTATTAGTACTAAAAATAAATGAATAAATAAAATTAACCTGATCGTAAACACAATACAGAACCCCATAGCCTCTCCATATTTACCCCTAGTTTCTCAAAAACTATTTATCCGTTTGCACTTGTATAGACTTGAATTATATGTATTACTTCATATTTGTAAGTGAAATAAGGGAAAAGAAAAAGATTATAAAACCAACCACATGCATGATTTGATATGTGTTTCACTAAAAGCCTTTTTCAACACTAATCTTGAGATCACATTAACATTAATATGTGGTATATATAACACTAACAGACTTATACATTTTGCATATCTATGTTATTTAAGCAAATAAGCACTAATATTTTTTTTTAATGATAACTAAGCACTAATATTGTTATCTGCAAATTTAAGAGCAAATCAAAGCATTTTCTCCTGATTATATTCGACCATTTTTTTTTTCAACCAAGACTTGCTGTGTTCAAGACTTAATATGTGGCCGTGTTCAAGACTTGCTGCATTTGTAAACTTGGATGTACTTTATAATCTCAAGTCTGAAGACTTCAGTCATCCATTCGAGTCTTAATAGTTTAATGTTAGACCTAATACCTTAAAATTGGATATAGTTATCTCCAAAATATGTCATCATCTATTAAAATAACAAATAAAATAAGTAAAATTAGTAAAAGACATGGCATCGAAATTTCAAGCACTTTGTCAAAAGACCCAAAAAACCTTGAAAATAAAATTAAATCTCAATGAATATATTAAATTTCAGAAAAAAAAAAATATAAGTTTCCATCTAAAATATAAATCACAAATGAAGAAAACCGTTTCGAAAGGAAAACATAAGTCTCAGTCTAATAGCCCAATTAGTAACATTGATAACCAGACAAACCATTACTCTTTTGGTCAATATATGAAAATAATAAAATCAACATGCAGTTGTTAGTTTGTACTGAGGTAACAAATTTTGTCTCTTATATCTAATGTAAACAAATATAATAATAGGAAAAACCAGTAATATCATCTGTAGTTCTTAAAAGCGTATTGTCGACAGAGATTTTTTCTTTTTTTTTTTCGCATGATAAAAGTAAATACTGGATCAAAATCAATAATTGCACAATAACGTTCAAATTGGAGACTCAACACAGATCACTCCAAGAAGAAAATAACAAAATTAATTTTCCTCTGTTGTCTTTCTTTTTCTTTTTATTTTTTTTTAGTTGTTGTCTCTGTTTCTAACATAACGCTTATTGCATTTCTCACGCAGAGCACTATCAATTTTAATATTCTAATTTTATTTTAATTTTTTTTAGTTGGTGACGGAATAATCAACGGCTCTTTCCAAGTTGGAATTTGATATGACTATATTAATATGCACGTCTTTTAAGGTGTGCAGGAAATTCTTTTCTTCTAAGATTTCAAGTGTTATGAAATTAAATAAATATATATATACATATATTTTATCTTTCCAAACACCTTTTCCCGGATAAAGGGCTATCCAACCTATTCTATATAAGACCCTAATAGTATAATTCAGATGATTCCTCATAAAAATTAAAAAAAAAATTATTCACACCATTATGAATATTACACAAAAGAGAGACATTATTTTTTATTCAAACCTATGACCTTGGTGTCAAAAGTAAGGTGGGGAGGATTATTACTACGTCACCCAACTTAAAGCAAAAAATTAAATATACTTCTATACATAAACAATTGTCATAAGTTGCAAAGCAATAACTCACTATGACCCCTCTCTACTCATAACATATCAATAAGAGTTCCATCAAAATTACATAGAGTTACCTATCATACTTATTTAGAAATGGGTCCTATGAACTTTATATTGTTTTTTGTCCTTTCAAACACAATTCACTTTTTAATTTTCCCTTTAAAACACTCGTTAGTCAATATATATCAATAAGAATTCCACCAAATTTTTACATAGTCATCTACCATACTATATTTAGAAATAGATCCATAAGGTTTGAAAAGTATCGATCATTAATATCAAACTTTAAACTGTCTTTTATCCTTTCAAGTACAGTCACTCTTTTGAATTTTGCTTTTAAAAAACTCAATTTACTTTCAACAAGGGAAAGTATATATTAATGGTTAAAGTTTCAAAAAAAAAAATTTTAATTATAATCAATTCAGAATATTTCAAATTATATGGGCCGTAACGATCAACACAGTTTTTTTTTTTTTTTTTTTTTTTTTTTTTTTTTTTTGCATTGTATTCGTATCAAAATTTGGTAAATATAGTAGTTTCAAGGTATGGTCCATATTTTTTTCAAGAAAAAAAAAAGAAAAGAAAAAAAAAAAGGTGTAGTCCGTATCCGACAGTCAATTGCTACAAAAAGATAAATTATATTTTATTTTTCAATTTGCTTGACTATGATTTTTTTTTTTTTATTTGTCTTCTATGCACATCTCTTACACTATTATAAATTATATAAAAAATTATATGTCATATAGGATAAATGAATATTGAGTTAAAATAAACTTCTCCGATACAATTATCACTCATCAACATCAATCAAAGGTGACAAAAAAAACACATATATTGCCAACATAACTATCTATTTTTAGAGAGTGTTAGACAACCATGTCAACAAAGAAATAATTGTTTAATTCTAATTTTTAAATCTAATTAAAAAAAATGAAAATATTAAATGAAAAGATGGAAGCATTAAATGAAAATACATAGAAGCATTAGAGAACAATTTTTTAATTTAATTGTTTATCAAATGATATCTATATCATATAGAAAGCAAATCCCTTAACATTGATGTTGTAATATATTTTTTCAAAACACAATTTATGAGAGCGTTGAAGATGCTCTAATGGTTTTTGTCTTATAACTTTACTAACCCAAATAATTTTATTGTTTGTTAGGAGTTGTAAATCTAAACTTTCCTTCCTTTTTTCTTTTTAAGTGTAATTCTAATTTCTTAAAGCGAAAATATATAATTGAATGAAACATATTAGGCAAATAAGTAATTTCAATCAATAACAAATTTAAGTTTACACTATGTCTAGTCTTAGACACAATATGAAAATTTTATGCACTTTGTGAAAACCTTGAAAATAAAATTAAATCTTGATGAACATATTAAATTTTAGACAAAAAAATATAAGTTTTTGTCTAAAAAAAAAAAAAATTGAAATGGAATCACTAGTCTCAGTCTAGTAGCATAATAAAGTTATTAATAACCAAACAAACCATTATTGTTTCGGTTAACATATAAAAATAATAAAATTGACATGTAGTTGTTAATTTGTACTGAGGTAACAAATTTTTTCTTTTATATCCTATTATGTATATATTCGGGATCCCCCAAATGAGCTGGTAAAAGCTCAAAGGTCCAGCAGCCAAGGATCCAATTTACCAAACCCCAGCTTGCGAAAGCAGTCCAGCAGAATACTGGACGAGCAATCCATGTGTGAGCAAGCCAGCGAACAGATGAACGAATATTAGCTCGTCCAGGATGAGCTCCCAGCTCGAGCTCGCAGGGTGAGCTCTCAGCTCATCAACTCCCAGCTCAAGCTCCCAACTCATCAGCTCCCAGCTCATCAGCCCCCAGCTCATCAACTCCCAACTGATCAACTTTCAGCTCATCAGCTCCCAGCTCCTAGGATGAGCTCACCAGCTCCCAGGTCAAGCTCTCAGCTCATCAGCCCCAGCTCATCAACTCGCTCACAACGACCTCATGAGCTCGTTTTAGATGAGCTCCATCCCGTTCAGATCAGAACCAGCTCACGCGATAGCGTGACTTGCACGACCAGTTCTGTCAGATATTACAATCTGGATTACAAAGATCTTATCTAGCCTACTTGAACTAGCCCACTTGGATTAGTAACTTGGATTAGCCGCCTAAGCAACTTGCTTTAACAGTTGTCAAGCTTATTTAATGCAACCCAACTGTAATCATATTTGTATTTTAACTTATTAGGCGTCATTGTAGTACATCCCCCTTCTATAAATAGGGGTGAGAATTATTGTAAAATGGGGGGTTCTCTCTGCTCTGCTCTGCTCTCTCTCTCTATAAATAATAACAGTGACTACCTCTCCACCACCGGAGTAGGCACTGTGGACGTAAGCCTTCCCCTTGACTAAACCACATAAAATATGCGTCTTTTTCTTCTTTAACCCTCTCTATTGCTTCTTTCATGTTTATCAAACTATTCCCAACGTCGACATTTTAGCGCTAGAAGGAGGGCCCAAACTACATCTCTTTCCAGTTTTCAAACAACCATGGCAAGGGGAAGAAAGACTAGGAGCTCTAGCACAGCAATTACAGGTCAACCAAAATTCCTGGGTGACGCTGCTGAAAGTTAGCTCGCTTCAGCCTCCCATCAGCCAGCTTCGGCAGTCCTAGTGGCCAGATGGCTTCAAGAGCTACATCAACGACTGGATGCTCAGTTTCCAGAACTTTCAGCTCGAGCTCCAGCTTATTAGCACTCAGCTCATCACTACTAGGCATGAGCTCCCAGCTCACAGGACTCTTAGCTCAAGCTCTAGCTCACCAGCTTCTAACTCGCAAAAATGAGTTCCAGCAAGCCTAGAGCAGTTCTCAACTTCTAGCTTGCATGAATGAGCTCTAGCAAGCCCAGAGCAGTTCTCAGCTTCTAGCTCATAGGCATGAGCTGCAAAGCAGTTCTCAACTCCCTCAACTTGCGGGAATGAGCTCCAGTGAGCCTAGAATAGCTCACCAGCTTCCTGTTCGTAGGCATGAGCTCCAGCAAGCCCAGAGCTATTCTCAGCTTCCAGCTCACAGGCATGAGCTCCAAAGCAGCTCTCAACTCCCTCAGCTCGTAGGAATGTGCTCCAGCAAGCCTAGAGCAGCTCACCAGCTTCCAGCTCGCAGGTATGAGCTCCAGCAGAGCAGTTCCGGCTCTCAGCTTCCAGCTCATAGGCATGAGCTCCAAAGCAGCTCTCAGCTCCCTCAGCTCACAAGAATGAGCTCCAGCAAGCCTAGAGCAGCTCACCAGCTTCCAGCTCACAGGCATGAGCCTAGCGCACCCAAAGTAATTCCCGCTCTCAACTTCCAACTCACAGGTATAAGCTCCAAAGCAGCTCTCAACTCCTTCAGCTCGCAAGCATGAGCTCCTAGCTCCTAAGATGCTCAGCTCGAGTTCTCAGTTCGAGCTCTTAACCTCAATAAGCTAGACAACCAACTCAGTAATGAACTCCTGAACAAAAGGCATGAACATGCCACTCAATGACCTCAGCATAGGAGCACATCTTTATATTCGGTAACCTTCTGAACTGAAACTCTTAATGTTCAATTTAATTTTTTGAAAATTAATTGCATCTCTAGGCTATTATATATATACTCTATGCTTTTAATTACCAAGCCACCTGGCCAAAAAGTGTGCAACTCAGCAGATACTCAAGCGCTATTACGGGTAACGACCCTCAAAGCAGCTCGCGAAGAGCATTATGCTGTATAGCTCGGGTTACAACCCTATGAGTGCAACTGAGGTTCTAACCTCTATAACTCTGGCTATAGATGCTCAGGTTCCAACCCTGTGAGCGTAGCTCAAGAGGATATTATGTTGTAAATGCTCAGGTTTTGACCCTGTGAGCGCAGCCACTGTAGATGCTCAGGTTTTCACCTTGTGAGCGCAGTTTGCTGTAGATGCTCGAGTCCCTACCTTGTAAGCACAGCTCCCTATACCATTCCGATTACTACCCTATAAGCGCAACTGAGGTTCTAACCTCCAAAGCTTTCGTTATAGATGATGGGGTTCCGACCCTATGAGCGTAGCTCGAGAGGATATTACGCTGTAAATGCTCAGGTTTTGACCTTATGAGCGCAGCCACTGTAGATGTTCAGGTTTCCACCTTGTGAGCGCAGTTTGCTGTAGATGCTCGAGTCCCTACCTTGTGAGCGCAACTAACTATACAACTCGGGTTACAACCCAGTAAGCACAACCGAGGTTTTGAACCTCCTCAACTCTCGTCATGTCATCGGGTTCCTATACCCCTTAGGCATAGCTCAAGAAGCTTATTAATACTAATGACTTTACTTTTGAGTCCATAAGAAACTCAGATGAAGCAAATGCCTAATAGACCTCACCACGAGGTAGATCGACAACATGCTTCTAGTACTTCTGCATCTCATCAAGGCAGCAAACTCATGCGCACCAGCTTTTACCAGCTAAGTTTGAGTTCCCAGCCCGTAAACGAACCAGGAGCTGCGGGGCTTAATGTTATGTATATATTCAGGATCCCTCAAATGAGCTGGTAAAAGCTCAAAGGTCCAGCAGACAATGATCCAATTTAACAAACCCCAACTTGCGAAAATAGCCCAGCAGAATACTGGACGAGCAGTCCATGTGTGAGCAAGCCAGCGAACAGATAAACGAACATCAGCTCGTCTAGGATGAGCTCCCAGCTCAAGCTCGTAGGGTGAGCTCCTTGTTCGAACTCGCAGGGTGAGCTCCCAGCTCCCAGGATGAGCTCACCAGCTTCCAACTCATCAGCTCCCAGCTCATCAACCCTAACTCATCAGCCCCAGCTCATCAACTCGCTCACAATGACCTCATGAGCTCGTTTTGGATGAGCTTCATCCCGTCCAGATCAAAACCAGCTCACGCAATGGCGTGACGTGCACAACCAGTCTTATCAGATATTACAGCCTGGATTATGAAGATCTTATCTAGCCCACTT
Source organism: Dimocarpus longan (assembly GCA_022984855.1). NCBI lineage: Eukaryota > Viridiplantae > Streptophyta > Magnoliopsida > Sapindales > Sapindaceae > Dimocarpus > Dimocarpus longan. The sequence goes on along the minus strand of CM041014.1, from coordinate 32,613,374 downwards.
GAACTAGCCCACTTGGATTAGCAACTTGGATTAGCTGCCTAAGCAATTTGCTTTAATAGCTATCAAGCTTATTTAATGCAACCCAACTGTAATCATTATTGTATTTTAACTTATTAGGCGCCACTGTAGCACATCCCCCTTCTATAAATAGAGGTGAGAATTATTGTAAAAGGGGGGTTCTCTCTGCTCTGCTCTCTCTCTCTCTCTCTCTCTCTATAAATAATAACATTGACTGCTTCTTCACCACCAGAGTAGGCACTGCGGACGTAGGCATTTTCCTTGGCCGAACCACGTAAAATCTGCCTCTTTTTCTTCCTCTCTGCCTCTATTCTCTTGCTTTTGTTCTAGTTTTCATCAATATGCAGTCTTAGACTTGAAGAATCTCGTTGACCATTTCCAAACGTCAACATATCCATATTTTAAAAAATATAATAATAATAATAAAATAGCTGCAATATCAAATGTAGTTGTTAAAAGTGTAGAGTCTACTGAGATTTTTTTTTTTTTTTTTCACATGATAAAAATAAATATTGAATCAAAATCATCAAATGCATAATAACGTTCGAATTGGAGCGTCAATATAAATCATCAACTATAGCATGGAGGTGTAAAGATGAGGTCAAAAGCACTGGTGAAGGTAGGGACGCATTAGGTTGAAATTGAGTTAAATCTCATAAATTGGAAGGGTAGGGTTAGAGATCGTTTGTTTTTATCACTTTTAACTTAATAGGTATTAATTACATTTATTAAGTATTTTTTTTTTAAGTGATCAAAATATTTAAAATCACTTAAAATCACCGAAAATAAAAAGCTACAATTTTTAATTTTTCACTTTATGTCAAATCATTTAATAGTTTTTAAAATATGTTATTCCAAATCTATTATTTCCAAACTAACATATTTTCAAATTCATTTTAATTTTACATTATATAAATTCATTTTAAATGTAATTAATGAAATATAGCAATGACTAAAATATATAGTATTTTACAATTTTAACTTTTGTTGCAATAGTAATTCAACTTAAGAACATTTTATTTATTTTTATTTAAATATATAAAGTTAATTTATTTTGCTGTAATAATTTATTTATGTATAATAATTTTCAAAAAAATATGTTATTATAATAATTAATCATATTTTAATTATGAATAAAAATATTATTAATATATACATAAAAGTGTTTTAGTATTTATTAAATAGTTTATTATAATTATTTATATTATATTAAATGATATTATATAATAACACATAGTAAAAGAATATATATTCAAAAAACTAGTTTTAAGATAATTTTAAATTTAAAAAATAAATAAGATTACTATATATTCAAAATAAAAAATATATATATCATTCAAATTTTAGGTTTCAATTACTATTCAATTTCTAATCTTTAACAATATTATTTAATATTTAAATAAAAAAATAAACATCCCCTTAATATAACTCTAGCTATTCCAGTTCGAGGTAACTATTCTCCAAAAATAGCAGAGCTAATGGCAATCAGGTATGGAGTCAATATAAATCACACCAAGAATAAACTAAGAAAACTAATGCTCCGTTGTCTCTGTTTCTAGTCTAACACTTATTGCATTTGTCATGGCAGAGCACTAACAATTTAATATTCTAATTTTATTTTAATTTATTTTTTTAAGTTAGTAACAGAATAATCATCAACAGCCTTTGCATCATGTGAAGCGAAGATTGGATGGTTTTATACTAATAAATTCAATTAAGTTGGAATTTGATAGGATTACAATAAAATGCACATCTTTTAAGATACACTCTTTTCTCGGAAGATTCTTATTGTTATATGTATATTTATATGTTCGATTTGTTAATGTATAGTTGAAAGTTGAAAGTAAATTATTGTTTATGATCATATTATTGGTTGCATTTTCTTTTGTATTGTTGTTATTATTATTATTATTTTGTTATTAATATTGTGCCAGATAGATTAGTCCATGGATCTTGCTAATTTGTAGTCAACTGAATCGTTTTACTTTAACAGATCCTATATTTCTACTATATTTCTACCATAAGAAACAGTATTTCAATCCATTAATTCTTTGAAAAAATTCAAACAAATAGTAATAAAATATAACATTGGTTTCTTGACCTAATCATTTGAATTAGAAAAGTTTAGAATCCCAATTCTATATTTGAATCGTACCGTTAGAACTTAATATTGTTTAGTCATGGGTTAGGAATATAAGTGGCTACCACATTGTAATAAAAAGGACTATGTTAGTATCATCATTAAAGATAACACATAATTAAATTAATGTTTAAATGTTTAATGTTTAATGCCACTGTCTTGGAATGTGTTGAAGGCATGTGAAGCTGTGTGACATATTCGAATCCAACGCAATCACATGTTCGACATGTTCCGCAATCACAGGTTTTCACAGCTTTCACACTCAATTTTTTTTATACATTTAATAACTATTAACTTTAATCGAAGCAGACAATGCTTTAACTTTAGATGGGTTCCATAAAAGATATATAGTTAGTGACAGCATCACTAACTAGTTACCACATTATTGCTTTCTTTGTGAACTAGTTCTTGCTTTGCTTTTGGTTCATTGTTCCCTTTCTGCAATTAACCCTTTCCTTTATTTTCTCTCATTCCACACACAAATCAAAACCATTTCAATGGCAGAGCATATCTTTCTTTCTGCTGTCCTTCCTGTGTTGTTTAAGAAACTGACCTCTCCTGAATTGCTTAAGTTTGCAACTCAAGAGGGTGTACGTTCGAAGCTCAAAAAATGGCAAAAAACGTTGACGATGATTAAGGCACTGCTGAATGATGCGGAGAAGAAGGAGCTGGAGGATGAAGCTGTGAAGATGTGGCTGGAGATGCTCCAAGACCTGGCTTATGATGCGGAGGACATCTTGGATGAGTACGCGACTGAGGCTTTGAGAAGAAAGCTGAAGATAGAAGAGCATCAGGCTAGTACTAGCAAGGCTCGGAAGCTCATTCCTGCTTGTTGCATTAGTTGCACTCCAACTGCTTTATGGTCTGATTTCAGTATACGCTCAAAGATAGATGATATTACTAAGAGGTTACAAGATCTCTGCAAACAAAAAACTGAACTTGGGTTGGTTGAGATTGCTGGAGGGAGATCGACTGCTTCGTTTCAGAGACCACCAACTACAAGTTCGCCCATCGAACCTGCTGTTTTTGGGAGAGATGAGGACAAAGCCAAAATACTTAAAATGGTATTGTCTGATGAACCAGGTCATGCCAACTTTGGTGTAATATCCATTGTGGGTATGGGAGGAATCGGCAAAACAACATTGGCTCGAGAAGTGTTTAATGCCACAGCAGTGCAAGATTTCAACCCAAGAACATGGGTGTGCGTCTCTGATGATTTTGATGTCATGAGAATTTCTATGGCCATTCTTGAGTCCATCAATCACTGTGGTAGTGACCTGAGGAATTTAAATGAGGTGCAAAATCAACTCAGAGAGAAAGTAGCTGGAAAAAAATTCTTGCTTGTTCTGGATGATGTTTGGAGTGAAGACTACAGCAAGTGGGAATTACTGAGGTCACCTTTTATGGTTGGTGATCCTAGAAGTAAGATAATTGTGACAACTCGTCATGAGCGTGTTGCCTTAAGAATGGGATGTTCCACTGGATGTACTCATAAACTAAAGCTACTTTCAGATGATGAGTGTTGGTCATTGTTTGAAAAGCATGCTTTTGGTAACTGTGTTGTGGGTGCAGATGCTAGTGAATCCATTCGTGAAAAAGTCATTGGAAAGTGTAAAGGATTGCCCCTAGTAGCGAAGACCCTTGGTGGCCTTTTACTCTCTGAGAGAAGAGATAAATGGTTAGTTATATTGAACAGCAAACTATGGGAATCAGCAAATGAGAGTGAGATCCCGGCAGCCTTACAAATAAGTTATCACCATCTTCCATCACATTTGAAGAGATGTTTCGCATATTGTGCAATTCTTCCCAAAGATTATGAATTTGAGGAAAAAGAACTTGTTTTTTTATGGATGGCAGAAGGCTTCATTCAACAGTCAAGTGAAAACAAGCCATTGGAAGATTTGGGAGGTGAGTACTTTTTGGATCTATTATCAAGGTCATTTTTTCAAATATCGAGTAGCAATAACTCAAAATATGTTATGCATGACCTTATTAATGATTTAGCTCAAACAGTCTCTAGAAATGTAAGTTTCAAATTGGAGGATGCTCCCAAAAATTTGTCCCCAATTTTTGAAAAGACTCGTTATGCTTCTTATACTTGTCATGAATATAATGACAAAAGAAAATTTGAGGTCTTCAATAATGCTTTACACTTAAGGACACACTTATCAGTGCCACAAATAAATGAATGGGTTAATGTTTGTTATATTAGTAATATAGTTGTTCATGATTTATTCTTTAGGTTTAAAAAGTTGAGAGTATTATCTTTAGAAAGATATTATATTGTTGAACTACCCAATTCAATTGGAGACTTGAGACTTCTTAGGTACCTTAACCTATCTTATAGTTGTATTAGAAGTTTACCCAAGTCAATAAACTCAATGTGCAACTTGCAAACTTTGTTATTAAGAAATTGCCAAAGCCTCTTGAAGTTGCCTTCTAATATGGGGAATTTAACCAATTTACGTCATCTTGATATGTTAGGTGCATATTTAATAGCAAACATGCCATTGGGGGTTAGAAAATGGGAACACCTTCGAACCTTATCTAACTTCATTGTGGGTAAAGATTTTGGAGCTAATTTGAAAGATTTAGAGGATTTGAAATCACTATGTGGAGAACTTCATATTTCGAGATTAGAGAATGTGACAAATTTTCAAGATGCCAAAAAGGTCATATTAAGTGACAAGAAAGACCTAAAAGTGCTTTCACTAGAATGGACGTCTAGATTTGATGAATCACAAGTTGAAGAAGTGGAATCACAAGATGAAAAAATACTTGGTATGCTTCAACCTCATGAAAATCTAGAAAAGCTTACAATAAGATGTTATAGGGGTACAAAATTTTCTCCTTGGGTAGGTAGTTCATTCTTAGAGTTTAATATAAGAATCTTAGAGTTGATAGATTGTAAGAATTGCACATTCTTGCCTTCACTTGGGTTGTTAGGCTCACTTAAAATTCTCACTATTGAAGGTATGATGAGGATTAAAAGCATTGGTTTTGAATTTTATGGAGAGCATTGCGCAAAACCTTTTCAATTTTTGGAGACTCTTTGTTTTAAGGATTTAGAAGAGTGGGAGTCATGGGATCCTTTTAAAGAAAATGATAGCTTTCTTAAGCTCCAAGAGCTTTCCATCGTAAATTGTCCCAAACTCTCTAAAAGATTACCCAACAATCTCCCTTTATTGAAAAAACTTGTGGTTAAAAAATGTGGGCAATTGGTGGTTTCGTTAACAAACATCCCAACTCTATGTGCACTAGAGCTTGATAAATGCAAGAAGATTGTGCATAATAGTTCAATTCTTTATGAGTCATTAGAGTCTTTAACTCTTTCAAATATTGCAGATGCTGGTGATTGGTCCTTGCAAAAATTTAAGAAAGTTCAAAGTTTACAAATTAAGGGTTGTAAAGAGCTCATAGAGTTTTGGCAAAATGAGATTCTCCTTAAAAAGTCACATCAAAGGTTGCATAGTATCTCTCTTAAAAGTCTCAATTTGGACAATTGTGATACCCTCACAACAACTTTATTTGAGAGAATTAAACAAACGGATGTATGTCTAGAAGAATTAAGCATGAGTCAATGTAATTCTCTAAATTTCATTTTTAAAGGAGAACCGCCTCAATCTCTAAAGAAGCTTCGTATTAAAAATTGTGAAAAATTGGAGGGTTTATTGGATAGTAATGAGGTGGCGCGTACTTCGGAGCTTGAGGCGATCAACACTCTTACTTCTCATATTGAAGACTTGGTTTTAAGTGAATGTCCATCTCTCACGTGTTTGCATTCCGGAGACCTACTCTCTGCCACGCTCACAAGCCTCGATATTTCATATTGTTCAAAACTCACAACATTGTCTTTGACAGGTCGTTTACCTGTGGCACTCAAACATCTTAAAATCTTCATTTGCTCAGAGCTCACAACCGTGTTACCAAAAGGCCATTTACCTGAGACTCTTGAAACCCTATTCATTAGTGGTTGTAATAAATTAGAGTCAATAGTTGACAAGTTTCATAACAACAATACTCTTTACGAAATCGAAATCGTCGGTTGTGATAAACTCAAATCCCTTCCAGAGGGCCTAGACACACTTACCAGTCTCTGTAGCATCTCGATAGCGGCATGTGAAGGTTTTACTGCCTTTCCAAAAGGAGGGCTCCCCTCCAGTAATTTAAGAGTTTGGCTATGGGGATGGTCAAAATTAGAAGCCCTACCTAGCGGAATACACGCTCTCTCCTCTTTACAAATAGACCATTGTCCAAACATATCATTGGCTGAGGAAGGTCTGCTCACCAAACTTACACAGCTTTCAATTGTGGGTCACAAACAATATAAAGCACTCATGGAAAGGGGTTTGCATGATTTCACCTCTCTCGAATACCTCAGCATTTCTGGAGGGTCGGACAGAGAGTGTATCCAGGAGGAGGACATGACAATTACTTTGCCCTCCAGTCTAACTGATCTGCGGTTTGAAGGATTCCCAAAGTTGAAAAACCTGTCTTTCAAAGGAGTCCAAGACCTCTTCTCTCTAAAGTTCTTAACGATCCACAACTGCCCAGAGCTCACATCACTTCCAAGCCTCCCATCCTCTCTTGAGCAATTAGATATTGACAAATGTCCTCTGCTGAAAGAAGCTTGTAAAAGAGATAAAGGAAAAGAGTGGTCCAAAATAGCCGACATCCCTTGCGTTTACATAGATGGCAAATTCATTTATGAACCAGAGGAGGAAGCATGAGAGGATTAGCTCATTCATGCTCATATTCTACATCAGGTATGCCCATTTATAATAGCAAAACACTTCGTTTCTTTTTCATGATAAACAATTTCTCATCATTATTAATTCAATGCTCTATTCTAATACTCTCTTAATGTATTGAAGTCCCACTAACTTATTTGTGTTTTGCTTGTTCGACAGAAGCACTTGCAGAATTGATGGTTAGAGATTCTCTTTTTTATGGGTCATGTCTGTCCTCTTGTGTGTAAGTCACTTTCTTCACATCAGACTAGTTGGTTTCATGTGCTTTGTTCAACTTATTTGACTAGTTGTTTCTTGATAATTACATATGAGATTTTGGTGTTATCTCTGTTTTTGTGTGTTATAATTATATACTCTGTTTTTGTGTTTTGTTTCTCATTGTTTTAAGCTCAATGTTGATGGGCATGTGGAAGAAATTTCAGAAAATGAAAAAAAAAAAACAAAAAGAATAGTGTTATTTCTGTTCTCCAAATGCTCATTGTCACAGCATTTTGATTATCATGTATTCAATCTATTGAACGTTGTTTTATGTTTATCTTGTATTGTTTGGGAGTTGTTATTATTTAATAACGAGACTTGGGTAGATTATTACCCAATCTCTAATTAGTTTTGTTTCCTAATTTGAAGGATGAGTTATCTACATTAGATAGACAGCTCATATTTATCATCTTAGCAGTTTCTATACTGCCTTCTATGTATTTAATCTATAAAGAGATCGTTCAATGGTTTTCACTGTCAATTCCAGCAGGAAAAATGGTGGCCTTAGTGGGCAGTAGTGGGTGTGGCAAGAGTACAGTAATTTATTTAGATGCAAGGTAACAACATCTCTTTATTCCCTGAACTTGGATGTTTAACCATTCTGATCCCTCAAAAGGTCACAAGAATCTTTAATGATTGATTTTTCTATAGGACAGATTCGGGTTGACAATCACAACATAAAGGGTATGGATGTGAAGTTCCTGAGAAAGAACATTGGAGCAGTTTCTCAAGAACCATCAAGGATAACATTAGTGTTGGAAACATGGATGCAGATGATCAACAGATTGAAGACTCAATGAAGATGGCTAATGCACACACGTTTATGTCACATCTTCTAGATTAGTACTTAGCTAAGGTCTATTACCGGTCTCCAATTTACTTGTATTTCTACCTCTATTTTGTGAAATTTCCACAAAATTTAATAAAATGTTATGTTCAATAAAATTCAGGTAGGACAAAGGGGTGTTCAGTTATTAGGAGGACAAAAGCAGAGAATTGCAATAGTAAGAGCCATTTTAAAGGATCCTCCAATCCTCTTACTTGATGAGGCCACAAGGGCACTTGACTCAAAGTCCTAAAAGCTTCTTCAGAAGGCCCTAGAGAGGGCTAGCCAGAGAAGAACAGTCACCATAATCGCACATAGGATGTCTACAATCGTCAATGCAGATATAATTGCAGTGGTAGAAAATCAAAAAATAAGAAAATCAATTTCACTTTCTTCAGTATCAATATATGGACATGTATTCCAAACTGTGTTTAAATGTAAGTCTCTGCGAAATTCCTCAGGTTTATCTTTTAGCCTGCAACCTTTCTCTTTTTGCAACTCAAAGCTATATGTGTAGCTGCCTTTAGATGTTAGCTTTTGTGTGAAGTGTATATGTGATTATGTTCTACCAGTAGCTACTAGTGCCCCATATGTTTTCTCGAAAGATTGAATATTGAGTGTTGTGTCATGTATTGAATTTGCACCAATGTATCTGAATCAGATTAAAAAGATCATATGTTTAATCATTATGTTGATACTGCAGAGGGACCTTGTACTCTATGATGTCAACTAATGCCTAGAAAATTAGGTTACCATTTCATCTAAGCAACATCCAAGATCTTTTACACAAAACATTTGTACATCTATTTGGGAAGAATGTTCATCATTTTCTAATTCTTACACTCATCTTTTCCAGAGCCCTTAATCTTTCCTAGTTTTCTGTTCTTAGGTAGAGTTCGTGATATTATTCTTTTCTTCTAGAGAAGTCTTTGTGGTTCTGTATTTTAATTGGTGATAATTCTGCTGAGAGCTGTTGTGATATGGTTGTATCATATGCGGTGTAGCATTATATTCTGGAATTTTCTTTTTGTTATAGGAACTGCTAAATTCTAATACTATCTGTGATGTTGCAGAAACTGGTTTGCTATACCTTTGGTGCTGATAAGTTGACTGAGTTTCTTCGGAAGCAGGATCTGGATTTAATTTATAGAGCCCACCTAGTTTGTCATGCCTTTAAGCTGAAGCATTTATTGCACTGACAGAGCTTTGATTGTCTTCTTTAATAAGATATTTTATGTTTTCTTTAACAATTCTCAGGTTCTGGAAGATGTATTCGAATTCTTTGCTAATAGACAACTTGTTACCATATTTTCTGCACCCAACTACCGTGGAGAGCTTGACAATGTTGAAGCCATGATGAGTGTGGATGAGACACTTATGTGTTCTTTTCAAATATTAAAACCTCTAGATAAGAAGCCAAAGTTCATCTTTGGGAGTTCATCTACAATTCGATCAGGGGACTCTCCAAGTAAAGTAAAGGTACTTCCATACCTTGTCTGTCCGAATATCTGGAAATTATCGTTTATTTCTTATAATCTAGTTATGTTTCTGAGGTTTATCCAATTTCTTGACAACTGAAATAAAAAAAGATTTATTACGAAAACTCTAAAAATCTGACTAAAGCAGAGGATGTTATATGTTGGGTAAATCTACTTTAATCAGAAGATTGAACTTGAACTTTAACTGCCTAAATCCTTTATTAGAAGACTTATATCAAACCAATTTCTAGAAAATCATGATTCCAAACATTTTCCGACTAGTAAGAGACCTGCTTCAACTGCATATGATGACATGATAGCGAGGACCGACAAAGAACAAAGAGGAGAGTTAAACAAAGCATCACATCTTAAATCCCAAAGTGAGGTGCTGTTCCTGAGGCCATTTTTATTTTATAATAGAAAACACTTATAGTTATTATTACTTCAATGCTCTTTTCCAATACTCTTTCTTAATGTACTGAATACCCACTAATTTATTTGTATTTTGCTTGGTTAATAGAAGTATTAGCAGAACTAAAAATTGGAGAATCTCTAGTTTCTGAGCCATGTCTGTCCTCTTATGTGTAAGTCACTCTGATTGTTTCTTCTCTCAGTCAGACTAATTGGTTTTGTATGCTTTGTTCAATCATAGTTGCTTCTTGATAATTACATCTGAAATTTTGGTGTTATGCTTTAATTTCCTCCTTGTTTTTAGCTTAAGTGCATTCTATATAGAATAACTTCTTGTTAAGGACCAACACATTGGCTGCAACAAAACCAGGGAATCTTCCAACTACAAATGTAAGAATACTAGTTGACTTGAATAATTGTTTATTTTTACTATCTAAATGGCAAGTTTGCTCAAATAGAATATAGCCACATGTTAGCTTGTTATGCTTTGTCTTCAAAGACACCTGCATTGTTATGCTGAGCAGTAAATATATGATTGATTTTGGATATGTACTATAACAACCCTTGAAGGCCTCCCATCCAAATTCACAACAAGAAATACTATTTTGCTCAATTCTTTCATAGAAATCCATACAAAGATATGAGGCTCCACATCAAAATTTCAAGATTATTTCATATGTAGGAAGTATGCTTGCTCTTATGGAAGATGGTATGGCAAGATTCTTGGACCTCCTTAAAGCCCCCAAGGTATTAAACTAATTTTACTTTAATTTTATTCTTCTTGGAGGTTCAAAAGGTTTTAACATAGTCATTTAACTCTGTTCAGCATTTAAAATTAATTTTGTTTGATGCAAATTCTTTCCAAGAGGAGGGAAGGATGACCCATACTCAAACTTACTGCTGATGCATCTTTCCAAGAGTTGAAGTACCTACCTTCGAAAGATGTCAAAGACTTCCCGTCTCTTCAGTTGTAGGGCATCTTTTCCAGTTCTATTCTGAGTTAAAAGTTCCGTATATACTTTTCTTCCTCTAAACAAATTCCTTATGGTTTGTGTTTTAATTGGTGATTTAGTATTGAGAGATGTTTTGTTCTGGGATGCAATGTTATACTAAGAATTTTTGCTTTTGCAGTTTCTTTACAAAAACTTTGAAATTCTAATACTTTCTGCTTATGTTATAGAGTGAATTTTTGCATTTTTAAAGTTGTTTTGCTGCAAAGTTATGAGATAGTTCAAGGTTGGGCTGCAGTAATATATCGTTTTTCCTGCTAGTAAAGGAGCTGCTACAACTACATGCGATGGCATGGAAGTGAGGATCAACAAAGATAAAATAGGAGGGTTCAATAGAAATCATCGCATCGTGAATCCCAAAGTGAGGTGCTATCTGTGAGATCCTTGTTTCTATTACACTTTCTTATTTTATTTTATTTTATTTTATTTTTTTGGTCTTTCTTTATTGGAAGGCAACAGATTCTTTGACTACCAAATTGAGGTGAAATGCAAGAGCATTGTCTAGACTCTAGATGGAGATACCATAAAGGTTGAAGTAATGATATCTAAACTTCCCTTTGTAATTGATGTTATTGTACAGTATTGTGTTAAGCTTTCAATAGATATCAAGGTTTTCTACAAATTCAGTTCATTTGCTGCCATTTTTTGTAAAGTTGTGATATCTCTAAGGCTGTATGTTGTTATTTTTTGTATGTTGTTATTTTTTGCTAAAGACTGAATTTTGCTTATGTTCTCAGTTGTTGAGTTTAGTCGTTTATGTGCAGTTGAATATGCTGGTTAGAGGCATTTTCAGCTGTGGCTGACAGGCCTGAGGTAGAGTGTATATGCTGAAATTTTGGTAGTGTATTTTTTTACAGAGTATTGTTACTATCTGCTTTTAATGGAGACTAAATCGCAGCAATTCATGTACAATCCAAAGGAGGAAGCATCAAAGGATGAGGAATCAGAGGATCATCTCATTCATCCTTATCTTTTGAATCATCTCATTCATCCACATCTTCTATTTCAGGTATGGGCATTTACTACCATAAAACAATCGATTGAGCTTTCATCTTCTTATTTTTTATAGCTTCAGTCATCTATTCTAATACTCTATTTAGTGTTTTGGGAACTAGTTCTCTATTTTTAAAATTAAAGACTCGCTAATTTATTTGTATTTTCACTTTTCAGATAGTAAGTCATTGCAATTTTACTTGTCAACTCTGGTTTGTAAAACTCTGGATATGCTCATACTAGCAAAATTTTGAATCAAGGTAATTAGAAATTTTGCGTATTTTATTCTTGGTTGATCAATCAAATTCATGAGTATCATGTAGTAAATGTCATTGCATTGATCTACTATTTTGGCTGCCTGGATAGCAGATCAAGTTGATGAATATTAAAATTTCTATACTATAAGGAAAGGGGCATGATTGCTAGCAAATATTTACTTGCATTATGCACAGAATAACTTATTGTCAAGGACTTACTTCAGGAAAAGAAAAAGAAAACTTACTGTCGAGGACTAACACGTCAGTTGCAACGGACCCGATAATCTTCCAACTATAAATATAAGAATATTAGTTGACTTAAGAAGTTGTTTGTTTTCACTGAATGAATGGCCAATTTGCAGGAGGTATATTTGGCCTCTCATCCAGATTCAAAGCAAGAAGTAATATTATGCAGATCCTCCATATCAAAATTTTAAGACTATCATATGCAGGAGGTATATTTGCATCATACTAATCCTTTTCCCTTTAGCATTTTCAATTTTGTTTCTTCTCAAATACATTTTATGGAATGTTTGAACAGCTGGACATGTGGGGAGTTACAAAGACCTTTTTGAAAAAGCAAGCCAAGCTGATGAATGAATTACTGGAAAAAAGAAAACCAGAAGCTATGCCAATTGCTCTGTATCTTCGTGAAGATACTTTAAAAGCGGAATTGATTCAAGTTGGGGAGTTACGATGGGAATAACGGAGATACCATCTTCATTACCTTCATCCTTCAACAACAAATCAAGTATTGCCTCTTGATCTTTCTCCCTTCCATAAACATGAGTTTCATTCAAAGAAGTTGTTGGTAATCTTTGATATCTGACCTTGTTGGACCTCCCTTCTGAAGTCTCCTGCAGTCTCTCAGTGATCTTCTTCGTTTTGGATCTCATCTTAGCACTGAAATTAACAGATAGGGAATCCAATAACATTGAACTTAAAATGTCAGCTTCTCCTGTCCTCAAGGATTTTGAAAGTGAAGATGAGTGTGGATTGGAGAATCAATGCAAGGATAGTTCTACGGACAAGTTGCTTGAAGAGGCAAGAAAAAGTGTGCCTGAATGTGTTAAAGTGTTGGATTTGGTTAAGGCTTTTGAGAAGCTGCTTTCCCTACCCAAATCAAGGAATCTGATGCTGATCAGAATGAGTGTGAAAAGAAGAAAGTGCCATTGCTGAGAAATCTGATGGGGGCAGTAGAAATATTAATGTAAGTTCTCTGTCTCACTTAAGGACTTCTGAATTAATTGAAGAAGAATATGGAAGAAGAAACAACATAGAATCACTTCCCAAAAACCATTCAAGCTGAGAACTGAGGCATGTATTTTATAGTTTGAAATGATGACTATGAACCTCATAATTTTAGTTACTCATTGTGATTTTTTGGTTTTATCATTGTAGCAGAGGTGAGACTGTTTATTAAATACAAATGGAAAACAAAAAGCTCCTTTAGTTTTGTGTTAGAAAGAAAAATGCATTAATGCTTTGGATATATGGTGGCATTCCTCAACTGCTATGAGAATATAGCAAATATTAAAATCAAAATAATTTGATTATTTGCATGTTTTCACTTGTGACATAAAATTGAGTTTTTCATTAAATGTTACTGATGAGGTTGATTGTTCGTGCTTTTGTTTATCTAATTTCAATTCCTGATTAAACCTCCAGTTAAAGAGATTAATAGGCCTGTTGACCTGAAGCTCTACGGTGATGTGCGGGCAGTGGAGCACACTGAGTTTGACCGTCGGGTACTTCCTAAATCTTTCAACAATTTTTTCTTAGAACTTCTACCCCGATAGTTTGCTCTACCTATATAACAATTAAATTAGACAACAAATGTTTATTTAGAACTTCTATTCTTTCTTTGAGATTGCTTTTGTTAGATTTTACAGTTGCTAAATTATTTTGGAGACAACTTAACTGTAATATCAGAAATAACAGCTGTTATTACTCTGCCAATGTTGCTGTAACAATAGAGCTTGTGAAACTTGATTTCAGAAGTAACATATATTCCCTGGTGTCTATTTCTCCTAACAAATGTGACTAAAATTAATGGCTCTAATAGTTGATTTTGAAGCTCAGATAGGGAACTAACTTCTATAGCTAATTAGTTTGTAGTATTAGCAGTTCACCTGGTATATATTGGCTGTTCATTCTGTCAGCAAGTGGGTGTAGAGTGTAGGTGTCTTTCCTTAAAGTTTCATATGTATGTGCATGTATATATTAGAGTAAAACATTAATGTGGTGATTTTCCTGATGCGGCGACTGATTATTTGTGGTTTTATGTCATCAGGTAGCAGAGAAGATGACTTTGATTGAGCAGTACAAAATGGAAAGAGCAAGGCAGTTGAAAGTACATGACTTGAAAATTGCATGATTTTGAGGTGATGTTTCTTTTATATTTTTATTGATATGTAATCTTCACTCTGGCCTTCTGTTTTGTAGATGGCAGAGGAGGAAGAAATAAGAAGGTTGAGGGAACTGGTTCCGAAAGCACAACCCATGCTCTATTTTGACAGGCGCCTTTCATTCCCAGAAGGTAAGAGATTCATTGTGGTTTTTTGTGTTCTTCCTCCAAAGGTAGCATTTTGATGATATTCTAGTAGCTAAAATCGGTTTGTTCACGACACTTAATGCTAATACTTGAACTTATTGGCACTCTAAATTCCTAGTACTAGAAAATGGATTTTTATATCATTTTGTTTTTTGGTTCAGATTCAGAAAATTGCAAGGTTTATTTTTGCACCAACTCGAAGACGCTGGAATGGAATCAAATATACTTCTTGACATCTTTGAGAAACTATAAGAGTTATAGTTGTATCTTTTTCAAGGGGATAATATTTTTTATTTTGTGCATGTGCACTACACGTTTTTTTCCTCAATAAGTTTGGTCCTACTAGGCTTTACTAGTAAGACTTTTAATGAAGCAGTTCTGAACACAAATCCTAAAAGAATAATGTACTTTTTTTCCCTTTACTAGGATTTTTTCCCATAGAGTTTTTTTTTCTTAGTAAGGTTTTTAACGAGATATATTCTTTACATGGTAGACATCCAAGGGAGCATGTTATGAAACAATTCACCCTTTTGGTATTTCATAACTTACACTTAAAATCATCATTATCTCTCAATAATTCTTCTCTTAATAGTGTCTTAATGTTATGTAACTTGTGTCATTTCCTATTATTTCTATTTATGGTTCGTGGCCTATAAATAGATAGTGTATAGGTTTGTATTATGATATAATTCAACATGAATGAAAGAATAGAAAGTTACTCTCTCTTCTCTCTATAATTTTAGTTAGTGTTCTAAAGTTAATTTTTTTAGGCTTTGTTTCATAGCATTTAAAATTAAATAGTTAAAAAATAATATCTTTTAAATAAAATATTGATAATTTAATTTAAAGATAATATCGAATTTTAAAAAAAATATGTAAATTAGGGGGTGGACATGCGCTTTTAAAGGGGTGCAACCGTGCAAATATAGTCATTCATGTTAAAGGTATTAGATGTTTGAATGGAAACTTGCAAAGATAGTGCCACTATACTAAACCTAAAAAAATTACACCTAACCAGTAATTCAACTCAGTTGACAGATTTAGCTTTATTGGATCAAGTTATTAAATAGGTTAGGTTATTAAAACCTAATAATTAAGAGTTTAGGATTGGGTATATATTTTAAAACTCATTAAAACACATTATGACCCAATATTATAATTATTTTCAATTAAATTATACCATATAATATAATAAAATCCTAAATTTTCTATAATTTAACTAAAATAATAACAATTTTTGTATCCTTCTAACATGGAAGTCAATATATTTTTTTCTTCCCTCCATTCTTTTTTACTTGCAACTATACATAATATTGTTCATCACTAGCTTTATGCATCCGATTACATGATCTTCCTTAATCAGAAGTACATTTGTTATGTATTCAAACATTTTAGTATTTTTAATATTTAGTTCTTAATTTATTTTGACATTTTATTCGTTTCAGTCCAAATAAACGATCAATTGCTACTATTAGACGATAGGTTAATTGATGGATTTTGGGTCAACCATTAGAATAGCAAATGGGTTTGGGTTTTCATTTTAAGCCCAATAAGCTAATGGGTGGATTTGGGTAAAGTATAATTTGACCTAGCCCATTAATAATTCGACATGTACTCGATTCGATGTAATTGGACTCATTGTCAGG
This sequence comes from Dimocarpus longan, assembly GCA_022984855.1. Lineage (NCBI taxonomy): Eukaryota > Viridiplantae > Streptophyta > Magnoliopsida > Sapindales > Sapindaceae > Dimocarpus > Dimocarpus longan. Next base: position 32,597,032 of record CM041014.1, on the reverse strand, counting down.
TTTAAGTGCAACTTAGGATGCTACATACTATCTCGAAAGGCTGCTCGCACCAAAAAGAAAATAAAAATACATAATTTAGTGTGTAGCAGGACCAGAGGGGCAATGACTTATGGTAGCCAAAGGCTGGTCACATGAAGAAACACACAAGACAATGTGTGCCACAACCACTAGTTGCGATAGCTGGTGGCGAGAAAGATGTTCTTGTGGACTAGTGAATTAAGGTCGCGATAACTTGGTCGTGACAAGACTTTCCCTTTAGACAGAGTGTAGTGTGACCAAAACGAATGATCCCAAGTAGCGGTGGTGGTGGCGATAGCCACTATTTCTAGAAGAAAAATTTGGAAATTTAATTAATGAGTTGTAGCTCTTTCGATATGGTTAGTTTAATTTGACACCTTCGTAGCAGAACATAACTTGTTTGTAAAAGTGTTCCATGTATATAAATATTAATGTTTCTCATATAAAAAGCAAGCAATTTTCTCTGTATTAAAATTTCTGCACTTACATTCTATTGGAAAGAGGAAAATAACTTTTAGTTCTATTAAATCTCAGTTTGCTACTGAAAAGCAAGATAACAGATAGTTGAATCTTGGGGGTAAGTCATTTTAAACTGATTTGGGTGTTTTTATTTTCTCTAAAAAATATCAAATACCAAAAATGGTGCTGTATTGGGTGTTTAAAAAAAAAAATAGAACATCCAAAACAGTGTAAAAAAAATTATATCACTCAAAATGGCACCGTTTTGGGTGTTACAAAAAGTACAAATTCCCATGCACTACACGTGGAGATGTCCTAGGACCACTTGGGTGTTGTCTAGGCCTAATTAGATGATTTGCCGTCTAAGGCACCTAGGCTATTTTCGGCACAGTCAACGGTTGCCCAGTGCTTAATTGGTGCGTAGGTGGTCATCGAGGCCAACTTCTAAAATACTGCTCAAAAGTAATACCAAACGGGGCTTTAAGTTGGAGTTGTGTCAAAGATGAGAAAACTAAAAGGGTTCTTGGTCTATAAAAATAAATTAGTAAGGTATCAAAATTCGGGAGTGATTGGAACAGATATTAACCAAATATTCCAGAACGTAAACAGCTCCATGGCATGGTTTCCACACTTTAATTTTCTCACCCCTAACAAACAGGTGAAAAAGCATGCACTTGCCCAACACTCAACAAGCACCCCACATATTAGCTGGAATGCTGGATCAACCTACTCCATTTCAAAAGTTATTGTAGAGTTTTGTACACACATGACACGAATGCTCTTCTGATTGGAATTTTTTATTCTTGAAAGGGGATGGTAACATGTATCTTTTAAGATTTTGATTAATAAGATTTACAAGGGAAATAAAATGAAGTAATACTTCTTAGACTCAAATTTTTTTGTAAAATTTATTCCAAATAATATGTGATAGTTGAAATTATAATCATCACATTAGTCATTGAAAAAAGAAGAAAAAGGAAAAAACACTGAACTATTTTATTCATGTATAGTCTATGTTGTTTCCAAAAGATTTTTTTTTTTTGTCAAAATTTTACAAAAGATCTAGACCAATCTAACATTTTTCATATTATAATCATCAATTTAGATTTCATACTTATGAGCAATGGCGGACCCAGAAAATTTGTTCAGGGGTGGCACATAAATAAAATAAAAACATATATCAAAAATTAAGAATATATTAAATATGTAATGTTTTTATGTAAAATAATGTTCGATAATACTATAAAGTTTAAATAAAATAATATATACATTATATTTAGGTAAAACAAATAGTCTTATGCTTAACAATCCTAATGAAATCATTTAAATAAATAAAAAAGAAAAAAATAAACCACATAAAATTATAATCTTCCTCGACAAAACTTCATATCTTAAAATCGTTTCATGATAACTTCTTTATCAATTTTATCAAAAATATATTTCTCCACATACGTAAGCAAGCTATCATTTAACCATTGATTTTTCATTCGATTACGTTATTTAGTCTTCATAATATTCATAGCAGAAAATGCTCTTTCAACGGTAGCAGTTGCAACAAATAGTAATAACGTCAATTTCAAGAGCAAATAAACTAATAAAATAACCTTGTCTTGTTTTTTCTCAACCATCGTTTGTATCAAATTTGTGAGGCCATTTAATTATGAAAATTCAATATTAGAACGCATGATTGCAATATAATTCTTAGCAATATAACTCAAGTGATGATTTTCTTTTCATATATCTCTCCATAACTGTTTCATAACAAATAAAAACATAATAAAAAATTTAATAATAATTTATTGATTCTAAATAAAATAAAACTATAAAGTAAACAATATTGTATATATAATTGAATTATGACAATACATTGTACATAGATAATTTTAATGCAATAATTTAAAGTTTAAGATTTCAGGATTTATCGATGAATATATATTAAATTCAAATTATTAAAAAATAAATAAATTAAAAAGGTAATTAATTTAGATGACTAACCTGGTAAATCACAAGATGTTAAAGTAAAAATAAAGATATGTCAATAAAGATGAAGAGAAAAAAATAAAAATATTCACTAAAATTATAAATTGTCAACGGATTTTATATAGCACACAAAAAGCAAAAGTAAATAGTAGTTAGATAGGAGAGAACTAAAAGGATAAAATTGAAAAAGGAAAATATTAATTAATTAGGAGTAGGAAAAATATTAGTAGTAGGAAAACTAGATTTAATAGAAGTAACCAATACTTTCTAATAGAAAGTATGTTAATTCTATTAGAAATAGGGAAAATAAATAATTGAATAAAAAAAATAAACAATTAAAAAAAAAAAAAGGAGAAATAAGGCATGAAATTTGAACAGAAGGTGGGTCCGGTAGAAAAAAATTGTAATTTTTAAATTAGATTTTAAAATAAAATGGTAAAAGATAAATAATAATAATAATTATTATTAAAAGTAAAAAGTTGACAGCTGTGCAATTCCTATACAGCATTTGCACTGGTCGTAGACGGCAACAATGCAACAACAGAACAGCTTAAGTTTCTTTTTTTTTTTTGTCTTTTGGATTATACGGTAAACTTTGCAAATTTTTTTAAAATTTCAGGGGGGCACGTGTCCTCTGTAGCCCAACAGTAGATCCGCCGATGCTTATGGGTCACTTTCTCTGCTAGACAAGTGAGAACAGTTTTCAATTTTTCGTATAAGATTTTTATGGGAACATCTCAAGGGTTAACAGCCGCGCTCTAATTTCTCAACCCAAAAAAAAACAAAGCGGGCTCTGCATGGTAGCTGGATGGACTTGTACCATTTAACAAACTATTGTGAATTATCGTCACATATGGTGAAAGAAAGTAGGTTTCATATAGGAAATAAATTGTCTCCATCCATATTTGAGTTTTTAATTAGAATCAATTTTTTTCTGACTATTTTTTTTTTTCAATTAAAAAAAAAAAAAAATCACTCATACACACACTAGATTTACATAATAAGTTTGGTTCAAATGCAATTGAGGATATTTTGATTAATTTTGTTAATGTGTGTCGTATTAGAAAATATCACTTGAGCTTTTGGCACAATGAGACCCAAATGATCAACAAGCCCAAAGGTACAAACAAGGAAATGAAGTCTGTTAATTCAGGACATGTCAGCATACTCCATAATGACATAAGCATGCAAAGGTCTATTTTTGTTAAGGCAATAAAGGCATCTCAAGTCAACTAGCTCTTATACGAGGCAACTCGAAAGCGTAATGGGACAATAGCTCGAAGTATAGTAACTTAATTTTCCTTAAGAAACAACAAAGATTTTAGATTAAGCAAAGAATCACTTCAAAAGGGATGTCAGGATTGTATTTTGACTCGATTATAATATATTCAATTAGGATCAATGTAAAATATGAAATAAATCTTAGTATTTCCTATATTTTAGTAACCTAATTATATGTAAACAAGAAACTCTAACCCTATAAAAATGGGTCTTTTGTATATACAAGAAAAAACATCAAGTAACTACTAAAACCCTAGCAAAAACTCTACAAAAACACTATTTTTTTCTCTAGAAGTGTGGATGTAGGCATTAATAAAAAGGTCGAACCACATTAAAAATCATATTTGTCTCTTTGATTATTGTTCTTACATCTTTGTTGTTCTTTTAATTCACTATTATTTCATTCATTCCTTAGCAATTTGCATTAATTCGGGTGTTAACTAACTTTTTGCATCAACAATATACAACATTAAATCAAATGATTTACTTTTTCTTTTTCTTTTTATTTTTCACATTTTACATATTGACACTTGAAAAATTCCACCAAGTTATTTGATCGATTTATTAAATGATAAAATCACTTAAATAACTCTTACAATTATTTATCTAAAAAGGTGAAAACTTTTCACTTCTCATTTATGTAAATTAAATTTGAATATTATTTTATTTCCTAATCTATATAATTTAGTTTTCAGTTCAAATGAAAAACAAATTTAACATTCAGTTTTCATTTAAGTAAAAATGGTTGAAGTATTAAAAAAAAAAAAAGTTGAAATTTGATTACTCTCATTGATTTTGATGATATTATTGTCTTGATATAATAAAAAATTATGCTTTAATTATAAGTAACTCAAGTGTATCTAGCTCATCATAGTTCTGGTGAATTTTGCGCTTCCTCTTTCTGATGTAATAAAGATTCGAGTTCCATTTTTATATATTAAATCACAAATGTGTAGGTTGACTCCTCTTGCATAGTGGAAGTTACTTTCTATATCATGTTTATAGCAGTTGATTTTAATAAATTTATAGGGAAGTTACTTTTCGGATTATGTGGCCGAACATGATCTCATTTCGTGTTAGATTTAAAAATTGCATATACATTTGATTACTTAAAAAATATAAAATTTATTTTATAAATAATTTACTTTTAAGTTTAAACTCGTGTTCCCACAATTGAATGCAATATACTAGTCTCTAATATTTAATATCATTATCGAATAGTTCGACATAGTTGTCTTTTCGTTATTATAAGAATCGTAACCTTTAAATACATGTCAAAAGTGCTTTGTTTTATAAGAAGTTAACTAAGACTTAACCTTATACATGTCAAAAATGCTTTTTTTGGAAGCAAACTTTCCACTCTCTCAAGACATGTGAAGTGGGAACCAGGATTTAGCCTAAAAAACCAGCCGACAAGCAACACAAGTTGGACATGGTTAAACAATTTGTTTTAGAGAACATAAGCGAAGGTCTGACTTTGAGAAATCGAACACCATTGGACTACCTTAGGAGATGGACTGGGTCAAGAAATCTTCACAAGCATAGAGAGAATGTCAAATAAAATTCGGCCAAGATGTGAGCTTTTACGTGTCGTAATTGGTTGTTAGTAGGAATAATATAGTAGAAAGAAATATGATTAATAATAATGTTGCTGGACATTGATATTGTAAAATGTCTTTATAAATTTAACAAGTCTCCACATTAATAGTGGAGGATTTTGATTCTTCAAGTATATATTTATATTTTTCTCATTCGAATGTGAAATTACAACCGTTGAATGTGATTCGTTGGTCTTAAAAAAAAAAAGTGATCTATTGATTACTAATTTTAAACTATTTACATAAAAGGTTGGCACACTATTGTGGAAAAAAAATATGGATGTCCACACCCAAGACTTTTCCTCATATCTCTTAGCCTACATATTTTCGTAAATAATGACAATATTCCTTAGAATGGATAAGAAATTTATATGTGGGTCGTTTTAAATATCTATTTTCAGGATACATATTATAAAAGATTCGTAATAGTATAAATTTAGATATAAAAAATTATAGAAGTTTTTTAACAGTACTGATTTAGATAAAAAAAACATTCTTAAATTTTGCATATATAGCCCATTTACTAATTAAAGAGAAATGAAACATGATTCATTATTTGTGATTACGATGTTTTCTAAATATAGTTGAGAATCAAATTCTATAAACGATACAAAAAATCAAGAATGAAGTTTTTGCTTCAAAAGAACTTAATTCTCTCATATCACTTATTGAATTAAGTTCCCTTTTCAATATAATTTAATTTCCTATTGTTTTACTTTAAGTAAACGTATTATTTAATGTAGATGTAGGTCATAATGCCCCAATAAGCTTTAAAAGGTTTGACTTGCAAATTAAACACGTTCTAATTAATTTTACATACCAAATTATGAGGTTTTGTATGTTAATCATGTAGAAAAAAGCTCGATTGGTGTAAGTATATTATATTCATGCGCTAAAATCATTAAATGATACAATATATAATTTAAATATTCATATTATAAGATATAATATGAGTTGATCGTACATGCTATGGTCCTTCTACCTTCCCCACTTTATGAAGAGAATATGAAAAGAATATGCGAATTAATGAACATAAGCTGCTTCTTGCCTGCTCGCTTGAAATCAATTACTTGAGTTTTGTGGTCACGTGCCCATACTCCCATCACGTGATCTTGATGGTTTCATTGAGAGACGGCTAGTGGTCCAAAATAAAAAAGAAGATTATATAGGTCTACATTAATTATTAGACATATTGTCAAAATTGTAAGGAACATTTCTAACTATACATACATATATATATATATATTGAGTGATTCTATCATCAATATCTTTTAATTTTATAAAGTTAAGATTAACTAATTAAATTCATTTATTGTATTTGAATTAATAGAAGAAAGAATTTGTTTTAAGAGAAAAAATGCAATTGATGAATTTAATTAGTTTATCTTAACTTTTTAAAGTTATGAGACATTAATGATAAAATTAATCTCTCTCTAAAGAGAGAGAGATTAATTTTATTATAAGTGTCTTTTAACTTGATTGAGTTATTCTAACTTTGAAAAGTTAGGAGTCACTAGTGATAGAATTATTATATATATAAGTTTATTAGAATTTATCGTAATTAAATATCATATATTTATTATTATGAAATTGAAAGATATTTATTCTTATAATAAAAATAGTAAATCTTCACACCTGTGGATCAACATAAATGATGAGATTTGAATCTCTATCACAAACATAAAATGAAATTGCATTAATCATTTGATATGAATAAAAGAGTAATTATTCTTATTACTAAATGATTATTTGTCAAGCATATAATAATATAATGCTATAAAGAGGAAGAATTACACTTCCCAACATTTCAATGTTTGTATCAAACCCAAAACATAATTTTAGTGTTTGACACAAACCTGAAACCTAAACAGTAATTCAAAAGATTAATTTCACTGTATGTATCAATCCCAAAAAAAAAAAAAAAAAAAAATATTTCAGTGTTTGAAATAAATCGAAATCGAATAGGATTATTATTTTTTTTCAAAATTCAAACCTAAATGGTTGGAGTCAAATTTCTAATACTTCACTTAATAATATCAACTTGTTAAAGTTGATTTCTTTTCCAAATCGAGTTCAAGATGGGGAAAAAAACTTATCAAAATTTCAAAACAACATTTACTATATATATATTTTTTAATTTTACCAAAATCAACTTAAAGGAAAAAAAAAAAAAAATTAAAACACAACTTTGTTTTTGTTTCACCGTAATCTATGAAGAAAAGATGAAACAAAACTTGAAATTGCTTATGTGTAAATCAATTTTACCGAAGCAAATTCTATTCATAAAACTAGGCACATCAGAAAATTACAATTTTTTCTTTTTTCTAAACCGAAACCAAAATTTCAAATTGAATTTCTTTTCCTTATATAAAAAAAAAAAAAAAAAAAAATCTCTACCAACAAAAATATGTTAGTAGCAGTTACTCACAGTTAAGTTAGGACATGTTTTAAGATTGTTGGAAATTACAGAGTATAAATATAATCTAATTGGAACACTCCAGGTTTACACTATAATTGCAAATTGAACAATGAACATAAAATAAAATAAAATAAAATGAAAAACAACGAATAAAAAAAATGCACAATAACATGAATTTAGAATTAGCCGAGACCCATAATCACTATGATGTCCTTAAAATAGATTTACACCCCACTATTTATGTTGTTTGTCCGTCTCCCCCAATACAACAACTATGAAGTCAACAAGCCAATTTGTGTCAAAACTCTATCACACATAAGGAATGATGAACTTTTTGAGAGAATTGAATATGGTGAGAAAAGCTATCAACAATTCAACCAAATAAGGATGCCAATATATATCATTAAAAAATGTGGGGTTTAATTATAGATTCATTTCGTCAATAAATCCTTACTTTAGTTACAATTCACAATTAAATTGTCATTCAAATTTATAATTATTTCATTCAAATGAAATAAATTGTAATTTTCAATTATAATTGCAATTCAAACTTAATTAAAAGATTTATTTCGATCAAAATCAACATAATTGCAATGAGATCAATTGTAATTCAATTACAATTCTCATTCATAATTTAATTAAAGAATATTATGGAAAAGCCCCTTAAAAAGTAAAATAATCGAACACTACCCCTGCTTTTTTCTATTAGGTGAACCTACCCTACCGTTAACTTTCTATCTAAAATATTAACATTTTCCATCCAAAACAATGAAATAACCAAAATACCCCTCATTAAGATCTTATAAAATCCCTCTTATAAGTTACACCATTCAAACTTATGTAATGGTTAAAATACCCTTTAAATTAATTAATAAAATTATTAAATAAAAAAATAACACAATATTTTTTTTTTTTTTTAAAAGTAAAGCCTAGAAATTCTGGGTTTCTAGGTTTCCACCAATCTCTAGCAACCTAGAAATTTTCAAGTGGAAACCTAGAATTTCTAACTTGGAGATGCAAAAATTCTAGGTTTCTAACAACCTTCCAATAACAAAAACCCAACAAAAAAAAAAAAAAGTAAAAAGAAAAACAAAATCTTAGTCTTCAAACCCTAACACCACCACCACCAAACAGCAACAGGTCCAAACCAACATTACCACTACCGCTGTCAGACTCACTCAAATTCAATCCATAATATCACCACCACCATTACCAAACCTAATCAAACCTAAACCCTAACATAACCACCACTATAGTTGAAACCCAATCAAATCTAAACCTAAACTCCACTATCATTGTCAACCCCAATCAAACCCAAACCAGTACCACCCACCCAAACCACAATCATTAACAAAGAGGAGAGAGAGAGCGGTAAGGTGGAATGGAAGAGAGAGCAATGAAAAGAGAAGCAGAGAGAGCGGCAAAGTATGGGACGATGAGAAGAAAGGGAGAGAGAATTGCGAAGTGTAGGATGAGTATGTCAAAATTGGCAGCAAAAGGTGGAGATAGATATGCCATAGTTATCGATGGTGAATATATGTGGCGATGAATCAAGTGGAAGAAAAAGAAGAAGATGATGATGATGATGAAAAGCGAAGGAAAGAAGAGGAAGAAGAAGAAGAGGAGTGGCTAATAGGTTTGAAGGGAAGGAGAGAGGGATGGTGGCGGCAGCGATTGGAAGGAGAAGAGAGAGGAGAGGAGGTTGACGGGTGGGAGTGACAGTGATTTTAGTTTAGGGTTGATATGTCTGAATGTGAGTTTGGGGTTTTTCTTAAGTTTTTAATTTATATTTAATTTTTTTATTTTTTTTAAATTAATCTCTACCGTCTATCTTACGATGAACAATAGAAATCTAATGAATTATTATTTTTTATTTAACTTTTAATTTTTAATTTTTTTAGATTAATTTCCACCATCCATCTTAAGATAGATGGTGAAAATATGATAAATTAAATTTCTATTTAATTATTTATTTTCTGTAATTTTTTTATTTTATTAAAATAAATAAAATTACTTATCCAATTACCATTATACACTTCAAATTCTTTTTTTTTTTTTTTTTTTTTTAAATCGGTAGGGAGCGGTTCACCTAAAAAATAGGTAGGGTAATTCCTGATTATTTTATATTTTAGGGTTGTTTTTCATAATATCCCTTTAAATAACACTATTTACTTACTTTAAAATTGAAATAAAATAAATAAGTTATTAATCCAATTCGTTATTACTTGAAATCAATTGCAATTATTTTATTATTATTTCACTCAAATGAAATACTTAATGATAACTAATTCAAATTCCAACCAATAATCTTTGAGCTTCAATTTCATATTCACCCAAGCACTATTTTCAATTTATAGTCACACCCATTTGATGTCCTCGCAAAAAAAAAAACATGAATATATTTTGATCTATCAAAATAAAACCCAACCAAATTGGTTTATGAAAACGGATATTTCTATCCCATTTTCTGACAATGAGACCACTGTTCACCATTAGTTAGTTTTAGAAATTGAACTTGTAAAATAAAACATGACACGGAAATCTAACATGATCATACTTGATGGAGTACATGAATGATCACAAAAGCACAAGAAAACTGGGAAAATAAAACATTGCAGGCTGTTCAATAAAAGCACTCCGTGTGCATGTTCAACGATTTATTTATTTATTTTAATGTTCAACGAAAGCATTGCTAGAGGTGACAGCCAGCGTCTTTTTTTTTCCAAGGTAAGCATTAATTAAGCATTTTAATTTTGGCTTTATTGATGTTGATCTCGTGCTTTCTCTGAATGGTATCCACTTATGTCACGACATCAAACATATTGAAAAAATCATGTTCTTTAAGAACTGAGCACTCACAATCATAACCAAAGGAGAAATTTCGCTACTAATAACAATTAGTTTCATGCGAAGATGCAATTACTTTAGGTAAATCAATACAATATATTGTGGTATTCTTAACAATTACGTTATTGACATTCATAATTATTTGTGTTTAAAAAAATATTTCTTATATTGTAAATGGTTAAATTTGATAATTCCATTTAGAATCCTACTTGAAAGGATTCCAATAATTTAATGAACTATTAAATTTATATATATTGCTAGGTTTTAATATCTCGGAGACTAATTGTTATATATTATCTGATGGTCTTACAATTCAAAGACCAAGTTTATTAACTTAGAATATCAATATACAACTTATACATTTCCTAATTTTTTTTTGAAGGTTTGTACACTTCTTAGTTATTATTGTAAGTTGATGACTAATTAATTAAATTTTAACTTTAATTGCAATAAACACTCTGTTTGTATTAGAATTTTAAGTGAGAGAATGGAATAAAACAAACTGTTATTTTAAAAGTACAGATCTCATTAACTTTCTAGACCATCCCATATATCATATTGAAAGACTCTTCAAGAATCTGAAAATGTGAAGAATTTGTATTATTAAGATATAAAAACAGTTCGTAACAAAGTTAGTGGCATCAACATCCCCTTTTCTCTGAAGTTATTCAATTCATGACCAAGTTAAGAATTTGAACTCAAATATTCTTAGCTTTTACAATCAACTTGGAACTTATACATTTCTTATTGGTCATTGTAAGTTGATGACTAAATAATTAATTTTTTTAATTGTGACAAACACTCTGCTTTTGTTGGAATTTAGGTTCATGAGTAGACTGAAAGAAAGCTGTGATTTTAGAGATTCAAATTCCTCTTAAGAAGTTTTGTATTTCAAGTGCCTTCTATGAGTGGACAATTATATAATCTCACCTCATTTTACTTCCAACTTTCACAGATGAAATTCTTGTATCACTTTTGTTTCTTTAGTTTAATTGCTACTTTTTAATTAATTAGCATTAAGTGGGAAAATTAGCTTGCAGAAGCAGATTTCTCTTGTAGGAGAAAACGCTATTTTTTGTGTTTTAATTGTGAAATTCCTGGCCTATGTTCAAATAATGGCATCCCACTTTTCTTTTCTTTTAAGCAAAGCAAACAAAGAAGGGAATTCTTTTGTTTTCTATTTTGATATATGGTTGATAAAAACACTGTGTCTCTATCACAGTTTGCTATCAATTCTGTGAATTGCATCAGAAAACCAAATCTGTTTGTCTTGCTTATTGTCATTGTTTTCCTTTCATTTTGTTGTTTCAACAATAATTTTTTTTTAAAAAAAAAAGTCCCAATGGCAGACCTTCTCCTTTCTTCCGTCCTTCCGGTGTTGCTTGAAAAATTAACGTCTTCTCTACTGCTCAAATTTGCAACTCAAGAGGGTTTTCGCTCAAAGCTCAATAAGTTGAAAACAACCTTGGACTTGATTAATGCACTGCTTGTTGATGCCGAGGAGAAGCAGCTGGCGAATAGAGCTGTGAAGATTTGGCTAGAAGAGCTCCAAGACGTGGCTTATGATGCGGAGGACATCTTGGATGAGTATGCAACTGAGGCTTTGAGAAGAAAGTTGACGATGCAGGAGCACAAGGCAAGCAATAGCAGAGCTCGGAAACTCATTCCTGCCTGTTGCATTGGTTTTACTCCAAGTGCGTTATTGTCAGATCGTAGTATACGCTCCAAGATAGACGATATAACCAGCAGGTTAGAAGATCTTTGCAAAAAGAAACATGAACTTGGGTTGGTTGAGATTCCAAGAGGGAGAACAACTACTTCATGGCAAAGACCGACCACTACAAGTGTGCCAATTGAACCTGCTGTTTTTGGGAGAGATGAGGACAAAGCCAAAATACTTAAAATGGTGTTGTCTGATGAACCAGGTCATGCCAACTTTGGTGTAATAACCATTGTGGGCATGGGAGGACTCGGCAAAACAACATTGGCTCGAGAAGTGTTTAATGCCACAGCAGTGCGAGATTTCATCCCAAGAGCATGGGTGTGCGTCTCTGATGTTTTTGATGTCATGAGAATTTCTATGGCCATTCTTGAGTCCATCACTGGTTGTGCTAGTGATTTGAAGAATTTAGATGCGGTGCAAAATCAACTCAAAGAGAAAGTAGCTGGAAAAAATTTCTTGCTTGTTCTGGATGATGTTTGGAGTGAAGACTACAGCAAGTGGGAAACGCTGAGGTCACCTTTTATGGTTGCTGCTCCTAGAAGCAAGATCATTGTGACGACTCGTCATGAGCGTGTTGCCTGGAAAATGGGATGTTCCACTGGATGTACTCATAAACTAAAGCTACTTTCAGATGATGAGTGTTGGTCACTGTTTAAAAAACATGCTTTAGGTAATGGTGTTATGGGTGAAGATGCTAGCATTCGTGGAAAAGTCATTGAAAAGTGTTAAGGATTGCCCCTAATAGCGAAGACCCTTGGTGGCCTTTTACACTCTGAGAGAAGAGATAAATGGTTAGACATATTGAACAGCAAACTATGGGAATCAGCAATAGAGAGTGAGATCCCTGCAGCCTTACAAATAAGTTATCACCATCTTCCATCACATTTGAAGAGATGTTTTGCCTATTGTGCAATTCTTCCCAAAGATTACGAATTTGAGGAAAAAGAACTTGTTTTTTTATGGATGGCAGAAGGCTTCATTCAACAATCAAGTGAAAACAAGCAATTGGAAGATTTAGGAGGTGAGTATTTTCTTGATCTATTATCAAGGTCACTCTTTCAAATATCGAGTAGCAATAATTCAAAATATATTATGCATGACCTTGTTAATGATTTGGCCCAAACGATCTCTAGAAATGTAAGTTTTAAACTGGAGGATGATGTCAAAAATTCATCACCAATATCTAAAAAGACTCGTTATGCTTCTTATATTTGTCATGAATATAATGACAAAAGAAAATTTGAGGCCTTCAATGATGCTGTTGACTTAAGGACACACTTGTCAATGCCACAAATAAATGATTGGCTTGAAACTTGTTACATTAGTAATATAGTTGTTTTAGATTTATTCTCTAGGTTTAAAAAGTTGAGAGTATTGTCTTTACAAAGATATCATGTCATTGAACTACCCAATTCAATTGGAGACTTGAGACTTCTTAGGTACCTTAACCTATCCTATAGTCGTGTTAGAAGTTTACCCAAGTCAATAAACTCAATGTGCAACTTGCAAACTTTGTTATTAAGAAATTGTCATAGTCTCTTGAAGTTGCCTTCTGATATGGGGAATTTAATCAATTTCCGTCATCTTGACATTTTAGGTGCATCTTCAATAGAAGAAATGCCATTAGGAGTTAGAAATTGGGAATGCCTTCGAACCTTATCTAACTTTGTAGTTGGTAAAAGTTCTGGAGCCAATTTAAAAGATTTAGAGGATTTAAAATCACTTTATGGAGAACTTCAGATTTCAAGATTAGAGAATGTGATAAATTTTCAGGACACCAAAAAGGTCATATTAAGTGATAAGAAAGACCTAAAAGTGCTTTTACTAGAATGGGGGTCTAGGTTTGATGAATCACAAGTTGAAGCAGTGGAATCACAAGATACAAAAGTACTTGATATGCTTCAACCTCATAACAATTTAGAACAACTCACAATACGATGTTACAGGGGTAGAAAATTTTCACATTGGGTTGGTGGTAGTTCATTCCTGGAGTCTAAGATAACAACCCTAGAGTTGGTAGATTGTAAGAATTGCACATCCTTGCCTTCACTTGGGTTGTTACGCTCGCTCAAAATTCTCACTATCAAAGGTATGAAGGGGATTAAAAGCATTGATTTTGAATTTTATGGAGAGCATTGTGCAAAACCTTTTCAATCTTTAGAGACTCTTTATTTTAAGGAATTAGAAGAATGGGAGTCTTGGAATCCTGTCAAAGAAAATGATAACTTTCCTAAGCTCCAAGAGCTTTCCATTATAAATTGCCCCAAACTCTTTGAAAGATTACCTAATAATTTCCCTTCATTGAAGAAGCTTGCGATTTACCAATGTGAGCAGTTGGTGATTTCGTTATCAAACATCACAACGTTATGTGAATTAGAGCTCAATGGATGCAAGAAGACTGTGCACAATAGTTCAACTTTTTTTGATTCATTAGAATCTTTGACTCTTTCAGATATTACAGATGTTGGTGATTGGTCCATGCAAGAATTTAAAGAAGTTCAAAATTTAAATATTACAGGTTGTAAAGAGCTCATAGAGTTGTGGCAAAATGAAATTCTCCTTAAGAAGCCATATCAACGATTGTGTAGTCTTACCTCTCTTAAAAGTCTCAATTTGTACAATTGTGATACCCTCACAATGACTTTACTTGAGGGAATTAAACAATCAGATGCTTGCCTAGAAGAATTAAGCATTAGCTATTGTAATTCTCTAAATTTCATTTTTAGAGGACAACCACCTCAATTTCTTAAGAGGCTTAGAATTGAAAATTGTGAAAAATTGGAGGGTTTGTTGGATGGTAATGAGGTGACGTGTACTTCATTGTGTTCAGCAATGATGCACTTTTTGGAGAAGTTTCCATTCCCAACAATTCCACTGCCGAAACAGAAGGTCAACACTCTCACTTCTCATATTGAAGACTTGGTTTTAAGTGAATGTCCATCTCTCACTTGTTTGCACTCAGGAGACCGACTCCCTGCCACTATCACAAACCTCAGTATTTTTAGTTGTTCAAATCTCACAACAATAGACCTACTTTCTGCTACACTCACCAGCCTCTATATTTCAAATTGTTCAAATCTCACAACAATCGACCAACTCTCTGCCACACTCACACAGCTCTCCATTTTAGACTGTTCAAATCTCAAATCATTGTCATTGACAGGTCGTTTACCTGTGGCACTCAAACATCTTCAAATTATCCATTGCTTAGAGCTCACAACCGTGTTACCAAAAGGCCATTTACCTGAGACTCTTGAAACCCTATCCATTAGTTTTTGTGATAAATTGGAGTCAATAGTTGATAATTTTCATAACAACAATACTCTCTACGAAATCCACATCTACTATTGTGATAAACTCAAATCCCTTCCAGGGGGCCTAGACACTCTTACCAGTCTCCGTAGCATTCGTATGTCTTCTTGTAGAGATTTTACTTCCTTTTCAAAAGGAGGGTTCCCCTCCAGTAATTTAAGAGTTTTACTCACTTATTGTCCAAAATTAGAAGCCCTACCTAGTGGAATACACACTCTCTCCTCTTTAAAAATAAGGCATTGTCCAAACATATCATTGTCTGAGGAAGGTCTACCCACCAAACTTACAGAGCTTTCAATTGTAGGTTACAAACAATATAAAGCACTCATGGAAAAGGGCTTGCACAATTTCACCTCTCTCGAATCTCTCCACATTTATTTATGGTTGGATGGAGAGTGTATCCAAGCAGAGGACATGACAATTACTTTGCCCTCCACTCTAACTTATCTGTGGTTTGAAGGATTCCCAAAGTTGAAAAACCTGTCTTTCAAAGGAGTCCAAGACCTCTCCTCTCTAAAGTTCTTAACGATCGACAACTGCCCAGAGCTCACATCACTTCCAAGCCTCCCATCCTCTGTTTGGCAATTATATATAAATGAATGTCCTCTGCTGAAAGAAGCTTGTAAAAGAGATAAAGGAAAAGAGTGGCCCAAAATAGCCGATATCCCTTGCGTTGAGGTAGATGGCAAATTCATCTATGACCCGTAGGCTGAAACATGAGAGGATTAGCTCATTCATGCTCATATTCGATATCAGGTATGCCCATTTACAATAGCAAAACACTTGGTTTCATTTTCATGATAAACAATTTCTCATCATTATTACTTCAATGCTCTATTCTAATACTCTCTTTAATGTATTGAAGGCCCACTAACTTAATTGTATTTTGCTTGTTCGACAGAAGCACTAGCAGAATTGATGATAGGAGATTCTTTTGTTTGTGGGTCATGTCTATCCTCTTGTGTGTAAGTCACTCTCTTCACATCAGATTAGTTGGTTTCATGTGCTGTGTTCAACTTATTTGCATACTCTATTTTTGTTTGTTGTTTCTCATTATTTTAAGCTCAATGTTGATGGCATGTGGAAGAATTTTCAGAAAATGTAGAAAACAAAAAGAAAAGTGCTATTTCTGTTCTCTATATGCTCATTGTTACTGCATTTTGATTATCATGTATTCAATCTATTGAACGTTGTTTTGTGTTTATCTTATGTTGTTTGGGAGTTGTTATTTAATAACGAGATTTGGGTAGATTATTACCCAATCTCTGATTAGTTTTGTTTCTTCATTAGAATGATGAGTTATCTACATTAGATAGACAACTCATATTTATCATCTCAGCAGTTTCTATACTGCACTCTATTTATTTAATCTATAAAGAGATCATTCAATGGTTTTCACAGTCAATTCCAGTAGGAAAAATGGTGGCCTTCGTAGGTAGTAGTGGGTGTGGTAAGAGTACTGTCATTTCTTTATTGGCAAGGTAACAACATCTTTCTGTTCCCCAAACTTGGATATTTAACCATTCTGATCCCTCAAATGGTCACAAGAATCTTTAATGATTGATTTTTCTACATGAGAGATTTCGGTTGACAATCACAACATAAAGGATATGGATGTGAAGTTCCTAGGAAAGAACATCGGAGTAATATCTCAAGAACCATCAAGGATAACATTAGAGTTGGAAACATGGATGCAGATGATCAACAGATTGAAGATTCAACGAAGATGGCTAATGCGCACATGTTTGTGTCACATTCTGGATCAGTACTTAACTGAGGCCTATTAGTGGCCTCCAATTTACTTGCATTTTTGCCTCTAGTTTGTGAAATTTTTCCAAAATTTAATAAAATCTTATGTTCAATAAAATCTAGGTAGGACAAAGGGGTGTTCAATTATCAGGAGGACAAAAGTAGAGAATTGTAATAGCAAGAGCCATTTTAAAGGATTCTCCAATGCTTTTACTTGATGAGACCACAAGTGCACTTGATTCAGAGTCAAAAAAGCTTGTTCAGGAGGCCCTAGACATCAGAAAATAAGAAAATCTATTTCACTTTCTTCACCATCAATATATGGACATGTATTCTAAACTGTGTTTGAATGTGAGCCTCTGCAAAATTCCTTAGATTTATCTTTTCGGCCAACAACCTTTCTCTTTTTGCAATTCAAACCTATTTATGTAACTGCCTTTAGATGTTAGCTTTTGTATGAAGTGTATGTGTGATTATGTTCTACCAATAGCTACTAGTGCTCCATATGTTTTCTCGACAAATTGAATTTCAAGTTCTGTGTCATGGACTGAATTTGCATCAATGTATTTGTATCAGGTTGAAAAGGTTTTGGAGTAATCTCAAGATTGGAAGAACGAATGGAAGATTTACAAATTCATGAAGAAATTGTTAAAGGCTCTTTTTCTTGTAAGTAACTTATTATATAATCAAATCAGAAAAGAAAAACTAATTATATTTTAATTGATCTTACTTGGTTGTGCATATGCCTCAAGTTAAATCTCAAGGTTTTGTTCCACTCTACGTTGTAAATTATTGATTTTCTTACGTATGGTTCAAGTCATACGACATTATTCTTAGTTTGGTAGTATATATGGTGTAAATTTAATGAGTTGTTTTTTCTTTCTTTTTTTTTTTTTTTTTTATATCAAGCTTGTTATGATATCATGAAAAGCACAAGTCCCTTTCATTATTTTGGATTCCTATTGTCAATGGATGACATTTTCTTTCGTATCTAAATGTGAACTACTTACGAACTTATCGATCCATTATTTCATTGGTGAGTTTTTCACATTCATTACATTTTATGTGTGATGTTGTGATTATTCAAATTTGTCATCATTACATCAATGCCTTGAAAATGTAGGATGTTATATCTTCTAATAAAATTCCTATGCTTTTATGCAATTCTATAGTTATCAATATTTGTTGACCATAATAGCTATGTTTAATCATTATGTTGTTACTGCACGGGGACCTTGTACTCCATGATGTCAACTAATATCTACTAAATTGGGTTACCATTTCATTTGAGCAACATCCAAGATCTTCAACACAAGCATTTTACATCTGTTTGGGGAGAATATATGCTCATTGTCTTCTAATTCTTACACCCATATTTTCCAGAGCCTTGTTTCTTTCCTAGTTTTCTGTTCTAAGTTAAGAGTTCATGATGTTCTTCTTTTCCTCTAGAGAAGTCTTTGTGGTTCTGTATTTTATTTAGTGATAATACTGTTAAGAGCTGTTATGCTATGGTTGTATTATATGAGGTGGAGCATTATATTATGGAATTTTCTTTTTATTACAAAAACTAGTAGATTTTAATACTATCTGCTTGTATTAAAGACTGAATTTCTGCTTTCTTAAGGTTGCTTTGTCACAAAGGTATTGGCCCTACTACAAAGTTCTTTAGGAATATACAGCGACCTACTGATGTTCTAGAAATTGGTTTGCTATGTGATCTCCTCTGGCTTGAAACTATTAAAGACATTAAAGGTTGGGGTGTTGGGTAGATAAACCCATAAAGAAAGAAGAAGAAGAAAGTCGTAAAACACAATCAAGTACACACCAAACAAATAAATAAAAGAGACACAAGAATTTTACGTGGTTCAGGAAATTCCCTACGTCCACGGAGTGCACCAGCACTTCTTCCACTATCAAATTGATGATTATAAACTCACACTTTTGTCTCTCTCATTCTCAATCACGAATTTCTCCCTCACAAATCTCTCTCACCTTCCTAAACTTGTCAATCTAAGCCTAAACCCTTAGAGACCCTTAATACATCATGTAATCACACATATAAGATGTTCAACATGTGTATTTATAGGATAGGAACAACCCACAACTGATTCGGACTTAAAAACCTTAAAGAAAGAAGAATCCGTGTAAAACTGACCATCAGACGATGTTGGGGCGCGTTAGGGCGCGTGAGACCTGTTTTGGCTGAAAATTTTACGGCGTTTGATTCGTATCGAAATAATCTTTCCAACGATACCTTATTCGATTAAAACGGATTTCATTTGATATACTTTCGGGATAGATAAAGTTTGATCTGGTTTTGAATCCGAATTCTTCTGGAATTCGAATTCTTTCAGGCTTCACAATTCTAACATGGGGGCCAAATGATAGAGGAGTTTCCTATACCTTTGGTGCTGATAGGGTGACCGAATTTCTTCAGAAGCATGATCTGGATTTAATTTGTAAAGCCCACCAGGTTTGTCATGCCTTTAAATTGAAGCATTTGGTGCACTGATGCTGCTTAGATTGTCTTCGCTAATTAGATATTTTATGTTTTCTTTAACAATTCTTAGGTTGTGGAAGGTGGATATGAATTCTTTGTTGATAAACAGCTTGTTACCCTATTTTCTGCACCCAACTACTGTGGAGAGTTTGACAATGTTGGTGCCATGATGAGTGTGGATGAGACACTTAAGTGTTCTTTTCAAATATTAAAGCCTTTGGATAAGAAGCCAAAGTTCATCTTTGCTTAGCTAAAATTCGATCAAGCACTACAAGAAAAAATAGTTTTTGTGACTTTAATTTTACGAGATTTACACATAAAAGTGGTAATTGCTTTCAATTACATGATTGATTCTTAAAATGTCGTAGAAGATTGGTGGAAATAATTTTTTTGAAAGATTTAAAAAATGTCATTAATGATTCCGAAAACAACATTTTAAAAATGTTGAATGACAACATTAGGCATCACCCATGGGTCCAACTAGTTTAAACATGTATGGTATATTTAATTAATCATAGTAAATCATTAACGAAACTTTTAACTGATGTGAAATTATCTTTCTACTGGTCTCTGCTCACCTGCATCACCAGAGATTCCTCATCTCTCACTCACCAAGTTGAACCGATAGACACTCTCAAGTCTCACCTTTGTCGACAACCACCAGATTGTTTACATCAGTGATTCATCGAATCAGGTACTGTAAAACGCATATGATTTCATGTGACGCCAACTTTCAATAACGTCGATTTCGATCTCCCTTGCTAGTCACAATTGATCTATCTTCATTGTCTCTCTTAAACTGATTGATTGATTGTGCGATTCGGCTTGTGTTTCTTGCAGGCGCTTATGAATCCGGTAGTTTTTTGTGGATGTCTGATTACTCGAAACTTTTCGGTTCAAACCCTAACTTGTTTTAATGAATAAATTGTGTTATTAGAAGATGAATGTGGAATAGACAGAGGGATATAAGAATTGATTGATGACAGAGGGATTGATGTGGTGGTGCTTGATGCTCTCACAAGGTTTTTCATTTGATTTTCGAACTTGTTGCTTTTGTGTTGTAGAAATAGTTAGGGTTTGTGTTTTGATTTTAAGTAGGAATTGAAATTTAAGTTTTTGAGTACATTGTAAGTGTTAGGGAGCATCATAGATTTATAGATAATGTGGTAGTTGCAGTGGAGTTGATTTTGGAATCATGATAAGATTTGGAGTTAGTAGTTTTTGAGAGTGTGCTAGTTCAGGTGATTTTGAGCTCTTATTGGTTTACACGTTGATTTGAACCTATTAATTGATTTTGATTTGTGTTTTTGAGTTGCAGTTTTTGGGGTTTTGTGTTGATCAGTTTTTTATATTAATTTTAGATTGAAAATTTAATCTAAATAATATTTAGCTTTTAAATCACATATTCGATCATTTGTTTTTTTTTTTTTTGTGTTGGTTTTCATTTTGGTAGATTTTTGTTGGTTTAGCTTATTTTATTAATTATATAATAAACGAATCTGATAATTAGATAAGTCTATGAATCTTTTGTTCTGTAATTTGATCATATCCGGGCTGATGGAACAGTTAGAGAGTAAGTTTTCTTGTACATGGCTGGAGCTTCTCTTATCTGGGTTGATGGAACAGTTGGAGAGTAAGTTTTCTTATATATGGCTGAAGCTTGCAACTTCTTGTGAAAAATTTTCTCATTAATTTAAATTATATCTGCCCTTTAGGTACAAATGGATGACATATGGAGAGGCTGCTACTGCTTGGACAGCTACAGGGTCTGGTCTACTTTATCATGGAATACCAAAGGTGAGTATCTGAATTTTCTTTTCTAATTGGTTGATGTTTGTTGTCATGTTATTTTAAACTCCAATTGAGTTTCCTAGAATGTTTCTCACTTAACATATGATTATGATTTGTTTGTTGTAATAGGGATCTTGCATTGGATTGTATTTTATAAATAGACTGCTGATTGTTGATCATACCTGCTCCGCATATTCTTACATATGTGTTCCTCTTTATGACACTCTTGGTCTGTCACTTGTAAGACATTGAAATCTAGTTGGGGTTTTTTCAGGCCTGGCCTAGCTTTTTAACATTTGAAAACCCTGTTTCTCTGCAGGTCCAGATGCTGTCAAGTACATTTGAAATCTAGTTTGGTTGGCTGTATCTTTGCCTATTGATGCTCTAGCATTTTCTGGGCAGAGTAAATTTTTGCACATCTTATCATGCTGTTTTATTTCTCATATATATGGTTTCCAGTTGCAACAAATGAATTTACCAAATTCAGAAATAATAAAATAGAATTTCCTGGAGTTACTTATAATTGATGAACAAATTAAGATGTCAACTTTCATGGTTGGTAATTATTGACAACTAGTTTTTGTGGGCATTAGTGAAAGACTGATGCCTGGTGGTTGAAAGATATTGGCCACTCTTACATGCTGAAAAAAATTAAATATTTCTATACAAATTTTATTTATTGTTCTGATGTTCTTTCACAGGCCTTGCTAGCTGCTAGTTATACTCAAGGAAATTACGAACAATCATGACAAGTAATTTATATATAATTTTTATAACATCCGTAATTACTATATAATTTTTATATTAACTGTTTTTTTTTTTTTTTTTTTCATTTAGCTGATCCTAATTTCATGTTTGTCTTTTAATTGGCAGGCAGATTGGTTTAATGACAAGAATATGTTTGGCTGTATTTTATTCCTTGGCTTTGGAGCATTTTCTCATTTATTCATCACAGATTTAGAAGTTTTGAAAATTGTCTGGTCTGGTATATTGGTAAGTGTAATTTATGCTCTGTTCAGAGTTCTTGTAGTTGAGCGTTTGTTTACCGTCTAAACAGACTCTGGTATACCAATATATAGCTGGATGAGACTTGTTGGTTTCCTTTTCCCCTTTTTTTTGGACTTACTATATTGTCTTAGACTACTTGTTTTAGAATTTCTATTTTGTCTACAATTCCTGCTTTTTTTTTTTTTTTTTTAATTTTATTACTGCAACTGAGATTTGATCCAATGTGACATATACACTGACTTACATATTATCTACTGGTTTGTGTTACATTTTATATTTTGTCACATTCATCACTCTACATATAACCAATCACATGTTCAATTTTTTGTTTTTGTGTGTCTATATGTGTGTGTATAAATATATATATTTATTACCATCTGTTTCAGTCTGAGAACGATTTCTTGTTTGGGTTATTTCTTGTACCAATTGTTGGGTTTTGTTGGATTTCTCATTGAATTTGTTTCTATTTTGTTGGGTTTTTGTTGTGTACAGGAAGAACCAAAGGAAGAGAGACATGATGACTTAGGATTCAGTTTGTTTGACAAGACATCAATTGAGTTTGAATTTTTATTTTTGTTTTATTGGAATTTTAGAATCCATTTGAGTGGTTATATTTTCGTTATGTATTATAAATGTTCAAAATCCAAGTGGTGTATGTTAGACGTTATTCTTGAATACATTGGAGAAGTTTAATTAGAAGATGAAAAGTAATCAATTTTCTGATGTTACTTGGTTTGTCATAGTATTTGCATTATTTTATTTCAGATGAATATAAATATATATATGGTATATTATATATATATGTATGTATAATGGATTTTATTAAAATCAAATTATAATTTTAAAATTAATTATATAAATAAGAAATATATATATATAAACGAAAATATATATCAATTTGTATTAGAAAATATATATTATATAAAAATATAATATTGTATTCAATGACATTTCTTAATTATCATGAAAAATGTTTTAAACGACATTTTTTAACTCTGGTAAGTTTGACTTTTTACGACATTTAGTGGAATGCATTAAAAATGATTAATCTTTTACTGCATCATTCGTTAGGACATTTTCAAAAATATCATAAAAAGGTATTTGCAGCATTTTTTAAAGTTTATAAAAGATACATTTTCTTGTAGTGAAGGGGCCCTTCAAGTGGAGTAAAGGTACTTTCATTAGAAGAAAAGAGGGTATTTACACCGGGATATCCATACCGGGCACTAAAGGCCCGGTATGGATACCAATTATCCATACCGGTCACTAAAAGCCCGGTATGGATAATATTTTTTAATTATTAAGTTTGATTATCCATACCGGGCAATAATAACCCGGTATGGATAATAAAAAAAAAAATTTAATTTGATCATCCATACCGGGCATAAGTGGTCCGGTATGAATAGTGCACTTTAAAAAAATAAAAACCGACTATCCATACCGGGTGCCCGACCCGCCCGGTATGGATAATATGGGTTAATACCCTTCACCCGATTGTTTTCTCCCCCATTTCTTCATCTTCTTTCTCTCTCTATCACTTTCTCTCACATCACCTCTCCCCCAAACCTTAGCCGCCACTCTCCACTTCCCACCCATTTGCTGCGCTAATAGCCCGCCATTTGCCGACGACCGCCCTTGTCGTCGATCCATCGCCGGTATGTACACTCTCCCCTTCTTCTTCTTCTTCTTCTCCGAGCATCTCCTTCTTCTTCACCGGCTTGTGATTTCAGTGATGAGAACTCTGCAACAACTGAATTAGATGTTGAGGAGACTTTCAAGAGACTTGTGGGAGAACTTAAGAAGTCTCCTCAAGAAATTTTCGATGCTCTGAAGAGTCAAACTGTAGATCTAGTGTTCACTGCTCATCCTACACAGTCAGTTCGCAGATCTTAGGTTCAGAAGCATGCAAGGTTTAGGTATTGTTTTTATTTGGCTATCAAAATGTTGTTTTTACTTGTGTGTGTGTTTTGCTGCTTTTGTTTGACTATCAAAATGTTGTTTTTACTTGTGTTGATTACTGGTTTAGTTTTATTTGTGTTAATGTGGACAATTTGGAGACATTTGGGTTTTGTTGTTTGTCGGGGCTTGCAAATTCGAGTGTTGAAAGATTTAGGATCTTAAGTGGACTGCTAAATTTCGCTTGTCAACAAAGATTTAAGAATTTACATTTCGTAATGGCTATTATTTGTGTGACTGAATCTTATTGTGGACAAATTTCTTGACGTTTGGGTATTGTTGTTTGTTTGAGAATTGAATGATTTGGCGTAAAAGGTGGACTGTGAAGTTTCGTGCTTCTTGATGAAAGCTAAAATGTTCACTTTCCTTTGTGGTTTTTGTTCTGGAAGTTGAGTAATTAATATGTAGTTGTGTCTTTTTCCGATGTCCTCTATCTTATATTTCGCTGTTTGGTTTATAATTTTGGGGTTGCTAGTACATGTAATGAGATGGCTTAACTTTGTCTGTGATTGGATCATCCATGTTGTTATGTCGTATCAGGTTTGAGAATTTGTTCATCAATCTTATATTCCTTCTGTTTGAGACATATTTAGGTTTACAACCAAAAAACAATAAAAAGAAAGAAAGGTAAATCTGAAAGAAGTTCGATGGCTTTTAATTAACATTTGTTTTCTTAAATTACTTTTCAGGCTCGTATTGACCAAAAGGCAGCTTCTTTGACTGTTGATTTACAAATTGGTAGTTCGTTTGGGTGCTGAGTTGGTTTTGGTGATTTATAGTGATTGATTTCTTCAATGGCAAACCACGATATAATTCTTGGGCAACGCCATAACTTGTACTATTGCCAAATTGAAAATCTAATGTTTGAGGTATATATGATGGATTCTGTGTACCACTCTTGTTCCAAAGAAATTTATGTCCCCATTGTAAGATTTCCACTTCGCCATACTTGGTGCTTCATGGTGTCATCATTTTGATAAGTTTTTGTGTTGATTTTTCCTCTTCTCCATACTCTGTAATATTGTAATAATTAATTATATATTGTATTATTAAATTAATTTAATACTAAATTATTTAGCAGTTAGTTTTATTATAATATTAAATTATATATTTTTTTATTTTTTTTAAAATTAAAATATTATCTATACCGGGCACAAGCCCGGTATGAATATTGGATAGGTCACGGGTCGACCATGGGTTGACCCGTGACTTAGAATATATCCATACCGGGTGTCGCCCGGTATGGATATCATTATCCATACCGGGCGCGTGACCGGTATGGATACTGCCCGGTATGGATAGTATCCATACCGGCCGTATCCACGCCGGACGCGTGCCCGGTATGGATAGTCAACCATACCGGGCATTGCCCGGTATGGTTGACCCATTTTGTTGTAGTGTTTCATACCTTGTCTGTCTGAATATCTGGACTTTATCATTTAGTTCTTATAATCTAGTATGTTTATGAGGTTTTTCCAATTTCTTTACAACTTAAATAAAAGAAAGATTTATTAAGGAAACTCCAAAAATCTGACTGAAGTAGAGGATGTTACATGTTGGGTAAATCTACTTTTATTAGAAGATTGAACTGCCTAAATCTTTTATAAAAGGTTCATAGCAAACTAGTTTCTGGAACATCATGGTTCCAAACTTTTTCCAACTAGTAAACGAGTTGCTTCAGTTGCATATGATAACATGATAGTAGGGACCGACAAAGAACTAACAAGAGAGTTAAAAAAAGCATCATATCTTAAATCCCAAAGTAAGGCGCTATTCCTGAGGCCATTGTTATTTTATAATAGCAAAATACTTATAGTTATTATTACTTCAATTCTCTTTTCGAATACTCTCTCTTAAAGTACTAAATACCCACTAACTTATTTGTATTTTGCTTGGTCAACCAAAGTATTAGCTGAACTAAAAATTAGAGAATCTCTAGTTTGTGAGCCATGTCTGTCCTCTTATGTGTAAGTCACTCTCTTTGATTGTTTCTTCTCTTCCAGTTAGACTAGTTGGTTTTGTATGCTTTGTTCAATTATAGTTGCTTTTTGATAATTACATCTGAGATTTTGGTGTTATGCTTTAATTTTCTCCTTGTTTTTAGCTTAAGGTTGATTACATATCGAAGCATCGAACTAAAAAAGAAGAGTGCTTTTTCTGCTCTCTTAATGTCCATTATCACACATTTTCTTTTTCATATATTCCATCAATGTGTGGACAAACTGTGCTTGATTGTGAGCCTTGGAAAATTCAAGTATGCACAACATGTTCATATAGATAACAAATTCATCTATGATCCGCCGGAGGAAGCATGAGGGGATTAGCTCATTCATGCTCATATTGTGTATCAGGTATGCCCATTTATAATAACAAAACACCTAGTTAGTTTCATTTTGATGAGAAACAATTTCTTATTATTTACTTCAATGCACTATTCTAATCCTCTCTTAAATGTATTAAAGACCCACTAACTTATTAGTATTTTACTTATTGATTGATAATCGGAGATTCTCTTGTTTGTAGGCCATGTCTGTCCTCTTGTGTGTAAGTCACTCTTTGATTGTTTATAGTTCAGTCAGACTAGTTGGTTTTGTGTTCCCTGTTACTGTTTGCTTCAATGGTCTGTTCTGCAAGTGCTCATTGTCAGAGCAATGTCCTTGTCATATGTTCTGTCAATGTGTGGACATGTATTCGAAGCTGTGTTTGAATGTGAGGCTCTGTCAAAATACATCACATTTATCTTTTCAGCCTGTGACCTTTCTCTTTTTGCAACTCAAAACCTATTAATGTATTTTATGTTTATTGTGTTACATTCATAGGATAAAGAATAATTTTTTGCATTACTTCACTTTAGATGCTGAGTTCAGAAACACTGGATTGGAGAGGTTTGAAAATTTGGCTAAAGATTTGGAGTGGTTCAAAGAGCAGGTTATGCTATACTTGAACTATCTTCTCCTGGCATCACCTATGCAGAGTATCTTAAGGAATTGTCGAACAAGAATCCTCAAGCATTTATTTGCCATTTCTACGATATATATTTTGCTCACTCAGCTGGTGGTCGAATGATTGGGAAAAATGTATTGATTTTAAATGTCTTCGCATAATTAATGTAATGTTTCATTTTTATCAGGAATGTGTTTTCGATTTTTAGCTAGAGTGGATATGTATCTAACGTGACGGCAAATTGACATATCACGATCCATGCACATCTTGTGTTAGACTTGAGTGAAATTTTCTTTGCTTTGTAATTCGATCAATCTTTATTCTTTTTTCTCTTTGTTCTTTCTGAAAACAATTATAGATGAATTTGTTAATTTTGTAACTTTGTTGTCATGTTATTAGTTTAGGCATTACTGATTTTTATTACTCAAAAGTTACATGCTCACATCATTCTCTCCCCATTCAACACTAGGTTGTCAAGAAGATAGTTGATAACAAGGATTTAGAATTCTATAAGTGGGATGGTAACCTTTCCCAACTGTTGCAGAATGCAAGAGATAAGCTGAACAAAGTTGTTGAGGTAATTTGCCATTCGATTGCAAAATATACTGTCAACCTTACTCTTTGTTTGTTTAATGTTCTACGGTGTTAACTTGTTAATCCATTCCTAATTTTAATTATGGTGTGTTATAACTTGTTAACCTACTAACTTATTAGGCCTATTATGATATCATGAAAAGCACAAACCCCTTTCATTATTTTGCATTCCTTTTGTCAATGGATGACATTTTCTTTCATGTCCAGATGTGAACTACTTATGTAACTCATCAATACATTGTTTCATTGGTAAGTTTTTCACTTTCATTACATTTATGTGTGGTGTTGTGATTACGACCTTTGTGATCATTACATCAATGCCTTGAAATATAGGATGTTATATCTTCTGAAAGAATTCTTGTGCTTTTCTACAATTCTATAGTTATCCATAATTGTGGACCATAATAGTTATGTTTAATCATTATATTGTTACTGTAGAGGGACCTTGTACCCTATGATGTCAATTAATTCCTATAAGATAGGGTTACTATTTCATCTTAGCAACATCCAAGATCTTCAAAACAGCATTCGTACATTAGTTTGGGAAGAATGTTCATCATCTTCCAATTCTTACACTCAACTTTCCTAGAGCCCTAGACTTTAGCAGATGTTGTGTAAATACTGAAGTATCTTTCCCAATGTTCTATTCTAAGTTAGAGTTCATGATGTTCTTCTTTCCTTCTAAAGAAGTCCTTATGGCTTTATATTTTAATTGGAGATAAAACCGCTGAGAGCTATTCTGCCGTAGCTGTATCATATGAGGTGCAGTATTATATTCTGGAATTTTCTTTTTGTTATAGGAACTAGTAAATTCTAACACTATATGCTTATATTAGGGATTGAATTGCTATTTTCTTAGGGTTTGTTTGCTGCAAAGGTATTAGCCCTGCTATAAAGTTAGGTTCCAAATTTTTTCCAGCTAGTAAAAGAGCTGTTTAGCTACATGTGATGGTATGAAAGTGGGGGCCAACAAAGATTAGACAGGAGAGTTGAACAAATCATCGCATCTTAAATCTTGAAGTCAGGTGCTCCTCGTGAAGCCTTTGCCATTTTATTCTCTTTTTTATTTTTACCCCATGAATCGAAAGCAATGAACTATTTGGATCTTGAAGTGAGGTACTTCTGGTGTTGAATGATTCTTCATGTCATTGAATTGTTTGAACATTTGTAGATGAAATGTGAAATGGCATAGCATTGTGTGGAAGAAGATATCAGAAAATGTTCACTTTTTCCATGAAAGCTGGTTTGCATGTAACTTGTTGATCAAATTCCCTATTTTAGAAGGTAGATACAAGAGACAAAGATGATTTCTTGATATCAAAAATTGCAAGTTGTACAATTGATTTGCATCTACTCTGATCTTATTGTCAATGAGGTTGAGGTACCAATATCCAAACCACATTCTAAACAATGATATTCTTATTCCATAGTGTTGTGTCCATTTGGTAAATAGCAAGATTTTCTTCGAATCTAGTCTAGTTTATTGCTATTCTTTATCAAGTTGTCATTATCTCTAAAGCCATATATTGTTATCTTTTGCTAAAAAGGTGGTTTTTGGTTTTGTTTTCAGTTCTTGATTTGGAATCATATCTATGGTGCTGAACATGTCGATTATAGCCTTATAGGTGTTTTCAGCCATGACTAGCTACCTGAGGTGGAGTGTATATGTTGGAATTTTGGTGGTGCATTTCTTGTACAAAAAATCTTACAAGATTTACTATCTACTTTTAATGGAGACTAAATAACAACAATTCGTCAACACTATGAAGGAGGAAGCATCAAAGGATGATGAACTTAGGGAACTTATCACATCAAATCAGGTATACCCATTTATTATATTAAAACGTAGCACAGAGCTTTTCAAGGCTTTGTAAAGAAAGCATGTGAATTTCTCCAAGAGTGATGTCTCTGAGAGGACGTCCAGAAGACTCAAGTCTTCGTTGAAGTTCTTCTTGGATTTCAACAGGAAGTGAATTAATGTAGACCTGTTTTAAACTTTCATCATTGAGACCATCGAGAGCATGGTATCTAGAAGCCATACGATGATAATGTTTTTCAATGTCTTCATTTTTTATTAAATTTATCATCTATTTTAATACTCAATCAAAGTTTTTGAAATTGGTTCTCTGCCTTGAAATCAAAAGATTAACTTATTCGCAATTTTGCTTTTTAGATAGTATGTCATTACAATTTCAGTTACCAATCTTAAGTTGTTTAACTCTAGAGATGCTCAAATGGCAAAATTTTGATCTAGCTAATTAGAAATTTTATTTATATAATTTTTGATTGATTTAGTTGAATTGATGAATAGGTTGCTTCTAAAATATCACTGCATTTGCTTACTGTTTTAAATGTTTAGATAGCAGATCAAGTTGATGAGTATCAAATTTTCCATAGTGTTAAGAGATGGGCATGTTTGCAAGCCAAAAATTGCTTCATTCCATTCTGTGAAGAATAACTTGTTGTCGACTAACATATTGGCTGCAACAAAACCAATGAATCTTCAAACTATAAATGTAAGAATACCAGTTGACTTGAATAATTGCTTATTTTCGCTATCTAAATGGCAGTGTGCTCGAAGAGAGTATAGCTACATGGTAGCTTGTCACATGCTTTGTCATCAGAGACACCTGCATTGTTGTGCAGAATAGTGGCTAATTTTGAATATGTGCTATAACAACCTATGATGTTCTCTCATCCAAATTCACAACAAGAAGTAATATTCTACTTCAGTTCTTTCACATAAATCCGTACAAGGATATTAGAAGGCTCCACATCAAAATTTCAAGACAATTTCAGATGCAGGAGGTATGTTTGCACTATACTCATCATTTTTCCTTTAGTATTTTCTCACTCTTTCTTTATCAAATACATTTTTCTGGATATTTGAACAGCTGGAAATGCCAGGCATCACAAGCACCATTTTCGAAAACCAAGCTGAGCTGATAAAAGACATTAAGTCATCAAGAAAGAAAACAGAAGCTAGGCTGATTGCTTTTAATATTGCTGAAGATACTTGAAAGATACTTGAACAGTGTGATACTCTATCTTTTGGTTGTTTTATTTCATAATCTATGTTTCATCAGTGGACTTATGCTTGATAGGTTATGATAGTTGATCTTCCTGTCAATGGTAATACAGCGATGTTGAAAAAAGTTAAGCAAATCATTTGAACAGTATGGTAAAAATAGAAATATGTTATTAGAAATTGATCAATCAGCCTGCACATATTTGTTTTCTAGCCCAACCAGATGAAGCTTACAATGTGGTGAACAATCTCCACTATGTGAATTGAAAGTTTGGTTGGATTTTTTCTTTTCTGGTTTGAAACTATGTTTTTTTATTAATCCTCTGCTATTCCTCTCAAAGAGAGAGAGAGTTTAAATATACAAGCCTAATAAATAACTACTACCTGTACAACCATTAACTATCATCTAATTAATAACTAACAATCACCTAAATAAGGATACTTATCTAACTAGTAATAATTAAGACTTCTTGATAAAGTAAAACTCTATCTAACACCTAATTTTAACACTCCCCCTCAAGCTTGATAAATAACTAAGCCTAGCTTGGAGCTCAAATTTTCAAAAATTTTTCTTAGCAATGCCTTCATGAATATGTATGCTGTCTACTCTGCTGTTGGTGTGTAATTTAGACTTAAAATGCCATATTTAATCTTCTCCTTGATAAAATGTCGATCTATCTTGACATGTTTGGTTCTATCATGATGGACCCGGTCCTTGGCCACACTAATAGCGGCCCTGTAATCACACAGTAGCTTCATGTAACCTTGAACTGACACTTTTAGATCTTCTAGTAGTCTTTTCAGACCTTCACACAATCCATGAGCAATGGATCTCAGCTCTGCTTCAGCATTGTTACGAGACACCACAACTTGCTTGTTACTTCTCCATGTAACCAAATTACCCCAAACAGAAGTACAATATCCTGAGGTGGATCTTCTGTCCACTGCTGATCATACCCAATCAGCATCTAAGAGTATTTCTAAGCTGCAGTTAGTTTATTTTTTGAAAAAGAATCCTTTCCCTAGCGTCATCTTTAAGTACTTTAGGATTACATGAACTGCATTCAGATGTTCCTCAGTTGGAGCATTCATTAATTGAGTGACAGTGCTCACAACGAAGCCAATGTTAGATCTTGTATGGGAAAGATAAATGAGTCTTCCTACTACCCTTTGAAACTACCTTTTATCCACTAGTGCACTATCTTTCACAGTGCCTAATTTGGTGGTGTAATCCATGGGTGTTTTTGCTAGTTTGCAGCCAAGCATACCTATCTCCTTTAACAAATCCAGCGTATATTTCCTTTAACAAACCGATATCCTTTATTTTGAGCAACCAATCTCCATTCCCAAAAAATATCTCAGTCCTCCAAGGTCTTTAATCTCAAACTCCTTAGCTAAGTAACTCTTTAAAGCTCGAATTTCTTCTTTATTATCACCTGTTAAAATTATATCATCAATATAGATTACAAGGATGGTCATTTTACCGTTTGGATAATGTTTCACAAAGAGGGTATGGTCGGAATGGCATTGTTTGTAGCCTTATTTTTTCACAGCTTGTGTACCAAACCATACTCAAGAGGACTGTTTCAGTCTATAAAGTGATTTTTTGAGCCTACAGACAGCATTACACCCTAGAATCTCCATGTAAACTTCCTTTTCTAATTCATCATTTAAAAAGACATTCTTTACATCAAGTTGATGTAAAGACCAGTCCAAATTCACTGCCAAAGATAAAATAACTCAAATTGAATTTAGTTTAGGAACAGGAGCAAATGTCCTCTGATAGTCTATGTCATAGGATTGGATTTACTCGTTGGCAACTAAACGAGCTTTGTAGTGTTCGATATTGCCATCTAGTTCGAGTTTAATAGTGAAAACCCATTTACATGCCACAATACTTTTACTTTTTAGCAGTGTAGTGATCACCCATGTGTCGTTCTTCTCGAAAGCTTTTAGTTCCTCTTCAATGGCAGCCTTCCAATCTGGAATTGGCATAGCATCATAGACTGTTTTTGGATTTGAATATTTGTAACACTTATAGTGAAGGTTTTGAAGTTAGGTGACAATCTTTCATAGGAAAGGTAGTTAGCTATTGGGTAAAGAAGACGTGATCTACACTCCCCCGTCCCTTTCCTCAAAGCAATAGGTAAATCATCATCTCTGACAGGCTTGGTTTTTTATTCATTTACTTGTGCATCAGCTTGATCAGGTCCTTGAATTACTGGTAAAGATTCTTAGCCTGGCTCAAGATATACTCTGTCAGTTCTTTTTTTCTTGGTGTAAACAATCAAATCTGATTTGGTAGTGTTAGGTTCAGGTTCGACGCTAGTTTGCACTTTATTCTGTTGATTTTGATCAACATTTGTGGGCTGATCTGTCTGGTTTTGGTGGACATCATTATGTTTTGGTAAGGTTGATTGGTAAGATGACTCTTTTCCCTCAAGTATAGGTATCTCACACACACTATGTAACACTTCGATTTGCCATAAAAATTAATATAACGCAATGTTTAATCAATAACTTAAATTTTCAAAACTAAAACTAAATTAATAAAAAATTCCATAAAATATTTAATTCAATAACATAATTTATCTCAACACCTCAATAAAAATTTTAAACAACTCAAATTCACGAACATTCAAAATTCATCCTTATATTTGAATCATAGCTAATAAAATAAACTAAAATGGTTTTTTTAATTGTAAGAAGGGATATAACCACAATAATAGAATTGAAATCCTTTTCCCGGTGACACTAATAACTCAAAGTTGCCCATCAAGAGAAATAAAGCCTACTAATCTATAACAATAATAGAAACGAGGGATGAGTTGTCAACTCAATAGGTAAACGTTATACATAACAATGTAGTAAATAATCGTAAGGATATATTTTAATTTCATAAAGTAGCTTTATAGTAAGAATAAAACCATAATTTCATAGTAATTGAAAAACAATAAATATAGCAATACTAGTAAAACATTTAATGATACAATATATAAAACATTCGATTTTCAAAATCGGAGTCAATAAAACAATAAAAATTTAACAATACGGTACACAAAACGTTCAGCATTTAAATCGAAGTCAAAATAACAGAAAACATTTCATTTACAAATTTAAACAAACATGGAAGTAGCTCCTGTCATGTAATATCATTTACACATGTAATCCTAGTGCAAGGCCAATACAATTTACACTTGTAATCCCGGTGCGGGGCTAGTACAATTTGCACATGTAATCCCAGTGCGGAGCTGATACAATTAGTATCTATAATCCCAGTACGGGGGCCAATACAATTTATATCTATAATCCTAGTGCGGGGCCAATATAATTAATGTTGCACAACAATACATATTCCAGCTAGACCAATACAATACAATTATGACACCTATAATCCTGGTGCTTATGCCATTACAGTTAAATGAACTACGGACAAATGAGCCAAAATATTTTCGTTACATTCATGATTACAACATATATCATTCTTTTCAAATATGGAGGGATACTTTTAATAAAACATATCACATTTTTTTAAATAGGAAGGAATTACTTTTAATACAATCAAATAATGTACATAAAACATATATTTGAGGATGCAAAATCATTTAAATAAAATATAATAAAATAACGTTGAAAAATTCAAGTTTTTATTCAATTATTTTAAAGAACCAATTAAAGTATTTTTAAAATTAAACATATAATATATTAAAGCAATGTTTAAAGTTTACTCCCTTTTCCACTTATCCCAATAAAAAAAATAACTTAACTAATTTAATCCATTTTATTAATCTAAAATCACATCATGAACTCATAAATTCATAGGAAATCATAACTTGCTAAGTTAATCTAAATCCAAATACCATTAAAATTGGTGTCACTTAGAGAAGGATTTCAATTCTGTTATTACGGTTATATCCTTTCTTATTATTAAAAAACCATTTAAGTTTGTTCATTGATTAGGACTCTAATGTAAGGATGAATTTTGAATATTCGTGGATTTGAGTTGTTTAAGATTTTTATTGAGGTGCTGAGATAAATTATATTATTGAATTAAATATTTTATGAAATTTTTCATTAATTGAGTTTTAGTTTTGGAGATTTAAGTGATTGATTGAATATTGCATTATATTAATTTTATGGCAAATTAAGGTGTTACACACTAGGAACTTTATCAGATGAGAATTCTTGAGTTCTAGTTTGATCACTAAGCACATAATCACTCTCTAAGTGGACAAAAACTTGATTTTCAAACACTTTATATTCCTCACAATTATCTCCTTCGATTTACTTTATGTAAAAGGATTTATTCTCCATAAATGTTACATCCATAGTAACATAGAATTGTCTAGTTATTGGGGAGTAACATTTATAACCCTTTTGAGTCACAAAATAAACTAGGAAAATGCACTTAATTGATCTAGGATCTAACTCGCTTCTAAATTGAGTAAACATGAACAAATGCGGTACAACCAAAGACTCTAAAGGGAATTTGTGAAAGAATTCTGCTAGTGAGATAATAGTTTTGAAAAACTTGGTATGAAGTTTAAAAATTCAATACTTTTAACGGTAATATATTTATCAAATAGACTGCTATAAGTATAGCTTTACCCCAAAATAGTTTTGGAACATTTGTGGCAAACATCAATCTTGCCACCTTTAAAAGATGTTTATTCTTCCTTTACAAGACCCCATTCTACTAAGGAGTATCCACACATAAACTATAACAGATAACTCCTTCAGTTAACAGATAGCCTTTTAAGGATGAACTAAAAAATTCTTTTGCATTATTCGTTCTCAGGATTTAAATGTTTTCTTAAAACTGAGTTTTAACCATATTGTTAAAATTTTTAAATATGTTCCCAACTTTAGACTTCTCTTTCATTAAGAAAACCCAAGTTAACCTAGTATAATCATCAACAAATGTAATAAACCATCCTGAACCAATGACATTGTTTACTTTAGAGGGTCCCCATATGTCATTATGAATTAATGTGAATGGTTTAGGTGGTTTGTTAGGCTGAATTTTATATGAACTTTTAGAATGTTTTGACAATTCACACACTTCACATTGAAATAAACTCAGACTTTTATCACCAAACAAAGTAGGAAATAATTCTTTAAGTACATGAAATCAGGGTGACCCAATCTAAAATGCCACAACATGACAGAATCACTTTTACTCATCCTATTATGACAACTGAATTGATTATGATAACATTAACAACTAATTGGTTGAGACTTGCTTACTGGAAACACATCACTTTTTAGTATGTAAAGTCCCGAGCATATCTTAGCATTGCCAATTGTCCTCCATTATCCAAGTCCTAAAATTCACGGTAATCAAAGAAAAATTTAGTTAAACATCTTAACTCTTTTGAAAGCTTACTAACATACAACAGATTGCAATCCAAGTTTGACACCAATAAATGGAGTTAAGAGTTATATTTCCTGTGATTTTCACTATTCCTATTCCAACCAGTCTTGATAAAGAGCCATCTGCAATCTTAACATTATAACATCCATTACATGGACTATATGAGTGAAATAACGACGCATCTCCTATCATATGGTCGGATGCACTCAAGTCAACAATCCATGATCTATTTCCATGTTTTTTAGAGGTCAAATCACAAGTAAATTTACCTTTTTGGGCTACTGTTCCAGTGCTCATCACTGTCCCACTAGTAGCATTCTGCTGTGGGACAAACTTCTGCAATAACTCCATTAATTTTTGAGTCGTTAGGTTTTGTTCAACCTAGTTTTGAATGTCTATAGTTGAGACATGTTTGCTGTTGCTTTCATGGATATTCTGGTACCTTGTCGGCTTCTAATTAGCCAACTTTCCATGAATCTTCCAATATTTTTATTTGATGTGGCCTGGTTTTCTATAGTGATCACACCATGGTCTCCCCTTTCTCGAACTGTTATCACCTGTAGTGTGCTAATTTCCATGTACCGCCAATGTTGATCCTTCCATACCACTGTTAGCCTTGCTTTGGGTCCCCAACATTAATCTCTTCCTGCTCTTTTCTCTTTTGACCTTTGAAAAAACAACTCTGATTTTTGGCAATAGCTTAAGACTTAAAATCCTTCCATGAACTTCATCAAGATTTTGGTTTAAACCGAACAAGAACTTGTAGATCCTTATTTCTTTGATTACTTCTCTATGCAATGCACCATATTCAAGGCACTTCCATTCGAGTTACTTATACATGTCTACTTGCTGCCACAACTTGGTAAGTGTATTGTAGTACTGTGTCACTATCATCTCACTTTGTCATAAGTCATGGATCATGTTCTCTACACTGATTATCTCAACTTTGTTATGACTGTGAGAATATGTCTTCTTAATAGCCTCCCAAATCTCCTGTGCTGTTCATAGAGAATAAAATCTTCATTTATGTCATTGGTCATTGAATTAGAAAGCCAAGACATGACTATACTATTGTCAGTATCCCACTTCTTGAATTCCAAATCTTCCTTCACATGGGGCTAGTAGTGCACCAGCCAAATACTCCATTTTTCCTTTGCCTTTCATGAACATTTTGATAGATTGGGACCACTGGATGTAGTTATTTCCATTGAGTTTATGACTCATAATGGGTAGATTAGGAAGATTGTTATTTTTAGATCCTCCTTCAGAACCTCCTCCATTGTTTGAAAGTTTGGTTCTGGATTTAGAGAGATTTCTAAGGAAGAGCTTAGTGAAGTCATACTGTACTGCTATTAAAAATGGTACTACTCTGATACCTTATGTTTTTCATTAATCCTCTACCATTCCTCTCAAAGAGAGAGAGAGTTTAAATATACTAGCCTAAATAACAAGTACTTGTACTACCACTAACCATCATCTAATTAACAACTAACAACCACCTAAACAAGGATACTTATCTAACTAGTAATAAATAAGACTTCTTGATAAAGTAAAACTCTACCTAACACCTAACTTCAATAGAAACATACATGGATTTTCAACACAATGCATTTGTCTATCTGCTTGGGAATGCTTACAAGATTGGATTACAATCTCACCTTAGCAACATCCAAAATCTTCAACACAAAGCATTTGCATACATATTTAGGAAAATTTTTATAGTGTAGATACAATCATGGAAGAACCGAAGAGGAGCCCTAGACCTAGGTTTGTTTTGTAAATACTAGTTCTAAAGTTATGGAAATCAATTATAGGCATTAGTATATCTCATTCATTTCATAATGACATTAATTATGCTCCAATATGCTTCTTTATTATAAGCTTAAACTACCTTTTAAATGAATGGAGATGCAAATCTGTTATGAAATGTATTCCTTGTTCAGTAGTTTCTTCCACACTTGTGCCATGCACATGCTTTTATAAATTATTTATTAATCTATGACTGTGATATTTTTATGATATGCTTGGAAGAATTATCATAATAGTGTTGCATCTCCTTTATTCTTTCCAAGCATTAAACTATCATGGAAAATTAAATCATTTCTTCCATTAACATTATCTAATTGCTTTTATTTTTGTAAAAGATTGATGATGTCATTGTTTGGTTTACAGCTCTCTTGGACATTGGCAATGGTCTCATGGAAATATCCTCTCTAGTTTATAGTTTATAGGTAAAAGAAGTTGGTTTTCTGTTTTGAAGAGTTTAATCTCTTAGTCTATTGAAAAGCAAAATGTTTTCATTGTACTCAATCATATGTTGTTTACCTTCAAATTAATGCATAGGTTAATTAGCTTTCACATAAAAATGAATAATCATTTTGGCATCTATAGCATTACATCTAAGGATAACTTTTGCATTGTTCTTCTGATAATATAAGATTGTTCAATGGATTCCTAGAGTAGCCACTACGAAAGATAATACAGCAAGATTATTAGAACTCTTTGAAGCCACGAAATTAGAGTCTCTTGTGTACTTTTCTTCTTCTAGACAAATTCCTTGTGGTTTTGTGTTTTAGTTGGTGATTTATTGTTAAGAGCTGTTCTATTATGACTTGATCACATGTAATACAGAGTATTCTAAGTTTTTTATTTTGCTTTACAGAAACTTCAAAATTCTAATACTATCTACTTGTGTTAGAGTGTGAATGTTTGTATTTTGAAGGTTACTATGCTGCAAAGTTATGAGGTGGTTCAAAGTCTGGTTGTCGTTCCAAATTATTTCCAACTAGTA
This sequence comes from Dimocarpus longan, assembly GCA_022984855.1. Classification (NCBI taxonomy): domain Eukaryota; kingdom Viridiplantae; phylum Streptophyta; class Magnoliopsida; order Sapindales; family Sapindaceae; genus Dimocarpus; species Dimocarpus longan. The sequence continues at coordinate 32,557,661 of CM041014.1, read as the reverse complement.
AAATAGTTGCTACAGCTGCATATGATGGCAAGGAAATGGGGACCAGCAAAGATGAAACAGGAGAGTTAAATGGAAATAATCACATCTTAAATCCCAAGCTAAGGTGCTATCTGTGAGGTCGGTGCCATTTCCTTGTTTCTATTATATTTCTTTTCTTATTGTCTTTTGTTTTTCTTAAATGGAAAGCCATGGACCAATTGATGACTCTCAAACTAAGGTGCTCCTGATTAGATGATTCTTCACCTTATTGATTAGCTGAACCTTTATAGATGAAATAAAAGAGCATTGTCTTGATGAAGATATCAAAAAGTTTTTACATTATCCATGAAAGTTGGTTTACAAGTAAAATGTGTTGATCAAATTCCCTATATTACAAGACAACTACAAGTGACAAACAATTTCTAAACATGAAAAATTGCACGTTGTCCTATTGATTTGGGTCAACTTTGATAATGTTTTTCTCAAAAAGGTCGAGGTATCAATATATATCCAAAACTTCATTTTGTAATTGATGTTATTGCACGGTATTATATCTAGCTTTCCATAGATAGCAGGGTTTTCTTCAAGTTTATTTCAGTTGGCTACTATTCTTTATAAAGTTGCAATCATCTCTAAAGCTATATATTGTTACCTTATGCTAGAGAGGCTGGATTTTGCTTTCATTCTTAGTTGGTGAGTTGAGTCATTTGTGTGGTGTTGAACATGCTGATTAGAGGCATTGTCAACTTTGGCTGGCTGGCCTGAGGTAAAGTGTATATGTTGGAATTTTGGTGGTGTTTTGTCCATGAAATCTTAACAAATGTTGTTACTATCTAGTTTTAATGGTGATTATAGCAGCAATTCATGTGCAATCTGAAGGAGGAAGCATAAAAGGATGAGGATTATTTGATTCATTTCCATTGTCTATTTCAAGTATGCCCATTTTCTAGAGTAAAACAATTAGTTATACTTCTCATCTCATTCTTAATAGATTTAATCATCTATTCTAATAGTCTATTTTAGTGTTTTTAAAAATAGTTATCTGTCTTTATTCAAAAACTCGTTAATTTATTTGCATTTTTGCTTTTCAAATAGTAAGTCATTACAATTTCACTTACCTACCCTAATTTGTATATTTTGGAGATGTTAAGACTGAAAAATATTTAAATCTGATCAATAATCATAAATTTTGTATATTTTATTTTTGATTGATTCAATTAAATTCTTGCTGCCTTGTTACTAAAATTCATTACATTTGTTTACCATTTTTTATGTCTAGATAGCAGATCAAGTTGATGAGCATCGAATTTTTTGTATTATAAGGAGAGGGGGATGTTTGCAAGCAAAAATTTGCTTCATTGCATTCTATGTAAAATAACTTCATGTCAAGGACTAACATGTAAGCTGCAACACAACTAGAGAATCTTCCAACTATAAATTTAATAATACTAGTTGATTTAAGTAGTTGTTTGTTTTCAATATATGAATAGCCAATTTGCACTTAGAGAAAATAACTAACTTGGTATCTTGTTGTTATTCTTTGCCATCAAAGACATGCATTGTTGCTAAGTGGTCAAGTGTATGGCTCATTTTGAATGTGTGTTGTAACAACCCATAAATGCCACTCATCTAGAACCACGATAAGTAATATTGTGCTTTAACTCTTTCATAGAAATCCCTATTCAAAGATATGAGGAGCCTCCATATGACAAAGCTAGGACACGATATACATGCAAGAGGTATATTTGCATCATCCTTATTCTTTTTCCCTTAGTATTTTCACAATTTTTCTTCTCCGGTCCAACTTATAGAATGTTGGAACAGTTGGACATGTGAGGAGTTACAACTACCATTTTAGAAAACCAAGCCAAGTCAAAGGAAGAAATTTCCTAGAGAAAGAAAACCAAAAGCTATGCTGATTGCTTTAAATCTTGGTGAAGTTACTTTCCTAGCATGATTCTTTATCTTTTGGTTGATTTATTTTCATAATATGTGTTTCATCGATGGACTAATGCTTGATAGTTTAGATAGTTGATCTTCTTGTCAATGGTAATAAAGTAGTATTTAAAAAGTGAAGAAAATCACTTGAATAGTGTGACGAGAATACTAATCCATTCTTAGAGATAGGATCAATTAACCGTACAAACTTCTTCGGGGCAATGTCAATATCAACTTTGTATGATATGAAGGGTCAGTTATATTTTTCCTTTCTATTTTAAAATATATCATTATTGTACTCTTGTATTCATATTATTATTCTTGTATTAATATAATTGACTAGGTAGCTAAATTTAGAACAACTTGGGATTTAAGAGACCACTGAAAGATCTTGAAACCCTTTCATCTCATCGCTTCATTTTATTTTTAAAAACTTTTTCTTTTAGCCACTTTCTATGTATTTAGTTGTTTCATATTGAAAAATATAATAGCTCATATTTGAATGACATAATGAATAATATTTTGCATAGATTAGATTATGAATTTATATACCATTTGCCTCTTTATTATGGTCAAATTTATGACTTTAATTTCATCTAAGATGAGAAATATTGGCTTATAAATTTTAGGAAATGGAAGTTAGTAACTCAGGATGATAAAAATTTCAATACTCTCATTTTAGGGGAATGCAAATCTCTTTTCCACATCGATCATCAGCCAATCAATTGATGCTCTTGATTCCATATGGACTTTGTCATGATAAGCTAATTATATGAATCCTTGTGTCGAGCACTTCATCCTAGCAAGGCCTTACCATTTTACTTGGTATGTGTTATGGATAAATTATGGCGATCAGAATAATCCGGTCCAAATGGATCTACAGTGCCGGCCCGGTGGTCCAGAAGCCCAATTTTCCATCATCCCTCCAGCTCATTCTCCTGGAGAAAGGGCCCATTAGTGGGCGCTTGATGTGACCGCTTATCGCTACCGCTTAGCCTAAACATTGATTCTGACCACAGACGCCCTATTCTAACAGCCGACCGTGACCGCTACTGTCTTCACCATTGAGACCGCTATATTCTCCGTCAGTTTTATTTGCTCGGTTTGACCGTTGGTCCTTACCGCTGGCCACCATCCGTGACGACTAATCCTGCTCGCTAAGTTATCATCCATATTCGACCATTTTCCTCTCCGCCAATCCTGCTCGCCAAACATCCGCTAGGTTAAGCCATCCGTCAGAAATGTCCAGCAAGTTCTTCTCACTCAGGATGATCCAACTGAACTAACAGCTGATTTCAGAGCGTGGCCGCGTGCCGACTCCTTCACTCATGATCTTATCCGCCTCATTACCATGACCGACTACGGACACGCCGGCCTATAATCCACCTCCTCGACCCTTCAGGTAACCATACTTGTCAAAGATTAGCTCATTCTCCTACCTGACGTGGCAGTCCATCTGCTGGAAGATCAATCCGTCTCGCTTCTAAGAGTCCTGAGTCAGCGGCAGTCAACAGTACCATGCAGAATACAGTGCCAAGGCTTGCCATGCATGCTACATCCGCCAAAAGCTGTGATCGTGACCTTGATAGCCCATCACGCCGAATCCGACCCAGTCATCAGAAATCTCTCTTGGGCAGACCTCGAATGCGACGGGTTCGACCGCATTTACTGTATTTTCGACCGCATTTAATGCATTGTCTCCGGCGCATTAAATGCTGTCTGTCAGTGTAACTGTAGTTAACTGTTTGCTTTTGTCTTTTTCTGTTTTACTGTAGCATGTCTCATTCCTTTATAAAAGGGGACGATTTTCACTGTAAAAAGGATCCCAATCTCTGAGTATCGTTACTCTGCCAAAATAGTGAGAGAGTGAACAATGGACGTAGGCATCTTTTTAGGCCTAACCACTCTAAAAATCTCTTGTATTTCATCCTCCTCGCCTCTAACCTCTCTTCCTCATTCTCATTGCTTTGCATGCATCTCATTGATCACTTGAAACTGCAGCTTGGATCCAAAAACAACATCGTTGACTAAGGAAAACCATTTTTCGACGTTAACAGTATGTGTTATCATAATTATAAATCCAATAATGATTTGATAAGGCCAAAAGCTTTTTCATAATATTATAAACATTGGAACTTCATGAAAATAAGTTCTTGATTTTTAGCTAATCTAACAATGTCTTGTCATGTTTATTTTACCAATGTGTATTGATACATTTGTATTATTATTTTTTTTTTCTTTTGAGCATTAGTTCCTACCTAAGGTTTTGTTAAGACTAATTAAAATATGACTATGAAGCGCAACGCAAGGATTACATCCTAGAAGATGAAAGATGGCAACCCACATAGAGTGTGGAAAATAGCCCACGTTTTGTGAGACTTGAGGTGAGTAGAACCCACAACCTTCTTGAGGCTATGTGGTGGGTGGGCTTGTGGTCTTATCACTAGACCAAAGCCCTTTTTGTATTATAATGGTTTTTGTAGTATTGCAAAAAGAAAAATTAAATTATTTAGGTAATTTCTTTCTTTCTTAGAAAATATTTTAGTTTATTTTGAATTTACAAAGTAACAATAATTCAAGGAATCCACAAACTAATAAGATACTGCCACAATGAAAGGCCAGACATTCTTATTCAAACTCCACATATGAGAATGATTGTCAAAACTTTATATACAAAGATACCAAAATATTTCAACTTTCCCTAAAAGAGAGTTTGAGACACATATATTGATTTGATTCCCTATATAAGAAAGCAACTTCAAGAAATAGACAAATTCTCAATATCAAAGTTTTCAAGTTGAACAAGTCTATTAATTTGGGTAAAATTTAGATGTTTTGGCCTCAAAGTACCAAACTTTCATATATGTTCTTCATGTATGTTCTTTCATATTTTCTGTTTCTCTCTTTATTTATTTTTTAATTGATTTTTTATTTTGAGATATTTTAAATATATGTTTGTTTGAACCTATACAATATAAATCTTATTTGAAAGTTTATATTGAGAGTTTTGAATCCATATATTATTTGCATGATTTAGTTAATTGAATAAAGAGAAAAGATTAAATGAAATTTGAATTAATAATATTGTTATTTGATTTAAAGATAGATATAAAGTAGGGTGTGACCAATTTAAAATTAACAAGTAATTCACACAATTAATTTTCTTTCAATCCAATGGTTGAAAAATTATGTCAAAATTTATATCCCTGGTCCTGTCCATATATATATATAATAATTTTATCATTAGTACCTTCTAATTTTAAAAATATTAGAACAAACCAATTAAATTTATCCATTGCATTTAAATTAAATAGGATAGAGAATTTATTGAATGCAATAGATGAATTTAATTGATTCGTTCTAACTTTTTAAAGTTTTGAAATATTAATGGTAAAATCAATATATATATTTGTATATATATAAAGCACATTCTAGCATACAACTGCGACATGCATACACTTGACAAAACAAATGCTGATTGTATTATAAAATACGTGATTGTAATTTATTATATGTAATTATAACTAAATATATATGATTATAATCAGTAAATGTGATCACATTTATTAATCATAATTATACTTGTTTAGTTGTAATCATTTATAATAAATTACAATCACACATTTTAAAATACAATAATTTTTTTTTTTGTTTGGTCAAGTGTATACACAATCCAAATGCACCCAATAAGAAATATTTGATATTTTAATTTCAAAGTTCACATAACTTTTCCTTTACACATAATGATCTTGTTTTCAATTTTGAGATGTATATGCTATCAAACTAATTTAACTTATTTGAGAATTTGAGAATACAATCTCTGGAATTTTAAAAGGGGTGGCTTGGCAACAGAAAGTCAAATCCATAATCTTGAACAAAAATAATTTAGCCCAATCAAAGCATTAACAACTTCAATTTCAGTCACCTTTATCACCTTAAGCAATAAGTTAATACTAAAAGGTGGAAAGAATCGGCTGATCATATAAAGACAAATCCAAGAACCCAAGTATGCCTTCTCTTAGACTATCTGACTGCCTTTTTGACTTATTGAGTGAAACAATTCTCTGTTGAATTTTCTATTCTTCCTTATAGATATTTGGTCTTGTTGGATGATTAATGGTTTGGGCTGGAAGATTGATTTTAAAGAAGGAGATGACTTCCTTGTGTGGAGGAGGCCCTACGGAAGGGGATGCCTCCTCAACAAGTTGAAGCTCGACCATGGGAGATAACAATTGTTTGTTTCCTTAACATTTTACCTGTTAGAACTTTAATCTACTTGGAATTTTAAGATGTATGATTTGGTCTAGAGTTAAAACAAACAATGATATTAAAAATGTTTGTTGAAAATAATTTTAAAGACCACAACAAACCATTCTTTATTTATGTATTTTGAAAATACACCAGATGAATTCTTATACACTAACTAATACAATCCAATTTCAGGAGTAAATTCTTATTTTTTTGAAAACGGCATTTAAATTGCAAACCACAGTCTCAGTTAACACGTATGACTAAGAGAAACATATATAGTGGAAAATATTTAAGATACATAGCCATTCACTTCTATTTTATTTGAAAGTTTGGAAAAAATGTAAAACAGTGTTGAGCTTGCCTTTGCATTTGCATCACACTTCCTCCTAAAAAGTACTCCACTGATGTGGAAGTGGCCACGCTCTACAGCCCAATGCAATTGAGTTTGATCTTCGCTATCTACAAATTACCAAGTTGATTGTTTATTAGCTTATATGAATCTTAATAGCCTCATGCTAATGAAAACTAGAGAACCATAACTATCTTGGACACTATTTGATCGAGCTTGGCATGTTTAATAAGTGGAGGAGTTAAGAGGAAAACCTGAAACACAAAAGTGATAAATGTAATTTGATGATCATAAACTTAAAACAAATTAGTTAAAACCTTACAACTCATTTCCAGATTCCTCCCCACGTGCAAGAGAGTTGAAAACAGGGCCCCATTGGTCCTTTGGATTCTATTCTCGATCAGTGCTGCATCATGTCCACCCCTCCTCTTCTAGTCATCCAATAGGTGAAGTAAAAGGAATTTAATTCTACATAAAGCAAATGTGCAACATTTCCACAGAACTCACAAGATACTAAATCAAAATGACAAACAAACTCACCACAGATGAACCATCAAGCCAAGTTGGAAATAACTCTGACACAATGTCAATATATTTCTGCATCACTTCTTGTGATGGCATAGCACCAATTTCTGCCACGCTTGCCCAACATAAATCAAAATAAAAAATAATTTATTATTCACCCTCATACCTTCAAAACCTAAACTCAAGTTTACATACAACCCTCAATTAATACAAAACATATGAAATCAAATGTTGTAGTCCTTTAAATCATCTATCTTTCCCATACATAAACTCCATCCACACAAAATATTGATTCAGCATAAAAACACTCTACAAGGAACTCTAACTAACCATATCAATATTAAGTATACAATCGAACTAACTAACGTCTTTTAAAGAAAGTATAAGCCATAATACAACCATTAGCTCACACCCTTCGATCAATGCATCCTCACTCAATAAGCCCTCCAAAAATCCAACTTCCCATTCGATCCCACAATCATACCAATTCTTCGCAATTGCAACTACCCCTATAAACGTTCCAAAATACCTACTACACATCACGGTCACTATCTCATTTCCGTCCATTTAAAACTAAAACTAACACTACTCATATTCAATCCCACAAAAATCCAACTTCCAATTCGATCACGCAATCATACCAATTCTTCACAATTGCAAGTACAATGTGATTCCAATCAATCAACTACCCCTATACAGATTCCAAACACCCACTACAAATCACTAACACAATCTCATAATCATTTTTATGCATTCGCAAACTAACATAACCTATATTCCAAAAAATCACTAATAATAAACTGTTGACGTTGGAAAATGGTCAATCGAGATTCGTGAACCCAGTACCTACAAATAGAGCTACACAATAGAGAAGAAAGGAGAAGAAAGAGGAAAAAACACTATTGCAAGCAGATTTTTGTGTGGTTCGGCCCAAGGAATAGCCTATGTCTATGACTATTCTTTTGCTATTTCAGCAAAGTGACAATATCTGTTATTACTTGTCCCTTTTACAATAAATTTGAGTCTCTATTTATAGAAGGAGACGTTACTGTATAATCACAAATTACAAAGTATTATTATAATTAAAAATAAAAAATCTGCACTAATAACATTTTCCAAGACTAACATCCATTAATGTAGAGTCAAATCTCATAAAAGAGGGATGCTGACTTTATCTCTATAGTGGGCAGTTGAGATTTTTTGCAAATCAGGCTGCTACGTCTAAGAAAATCTGCTTTAGTGTGCACGTCATGCCATGAGCTGGATCTCACTTTGAACAAACCTAAAGTGAGCTCGGACCTTGGTTTATTTGCGACCTGAGAACTGTAGCAACAGGAAGATAGCTCGTTTCTGTAGGCTGGACGGCCTAAGGCTGGCAATCTGGGAGCTTATATCAATGAGCTGCACGTTTAGCAAGCTAGACGTCTGATATGCTGGTCTTTTGGTGAGCTAAACCTTAGGTAAGTTTACTGGGTCATCCTTGGGCTTTTACCAGCCCATTCATGCAGTCCCAAAAATACCCATAACATTAGCCCCCAGTTTTCAGTGTGATCGGTGGACTGGGCGCTAAAGCTCGCTGGTAAAAACTAACTTATCACGACCTACCGCACCATCTTTTTAACTTCTATCTTTCCATGCGACTTGTCCTGTGGCTGCTCTTCAGGAATCGTGCCATTTTGCTTACCTTAATTTATGTGCCCATCTCTTTAATTGACAACGCATTAGGAAAAAATTTGTTAATTCACGCTGAATCGTTAGATCTAGAGCGTTTGGTGAGCCATCAAATTTGACGACTAGGGTTCCAGTCTTGTGACCCTATATAAAATGGAGGCCTAGCCATTTTCACCTTCACCCTGTTATTATCCAATTTCAAATGCTTCATTTTCCATTTTCTTCTTGCTTTAAACTTCTACATCAGCGCCTCAGAAACTCAGATCTCTCGAAAATTAGCATTTTCTCTTCTGTTTCGCTCAAAGTAAGTCTTCAAAACTTTCTCGACTTTTGGTTTTCATTTTTAGTTTGCATGCGATGCATTTTCCTTGAGTTTGGTGCTGGTTTGTTCATTTCGTGTTTTTGTTATTGATTGTTTGTTTCTGCTTGCATCTCTTCATTTCTCATTGATTTGACCTTATTGGATGTATCTCTGTGAATTGCTTGTTGTTTGTATATGAGCTATAGGATGAGACTTTCGTAATTCATTAGCTCGTAGGTCGTTAGGTTGTAGGTCGGGCCCCTCACGCCTTTAGCGATTTGTATGACGTTTGTGACCTGTAGACTTAAGATATTCCTTAGAAAATAGGAAATCTAGATATAGATAAGGACGATATGTATGCAAAGACCTGATTACTCTTTTTTTTACGCGTAGATGTCTTCAGGTCGTAGTTGCCAATCACATAAAGTAAGAGACAATAATTCTTCTGGCTCGAAATTGCTTGGCACAAAGGAAATTCACACTATTGAGGTGGCTTCTCCAATCAGTGAGGTCACTGGGGCGTTTGCAGCTCGAGCCAATTCTCCAATAGCCCCCTAGACCGTAGAATGGTAGGTTCACGAAGTGTTTTCCTATTACCCCTCGAAACTGAAGTATGACAAGCTGAGGGGAATCGCTCTGGAGTATCATTTTCCCAAAGACTATCGTATCATGCTGCCTTCCAAGAATGACCATGCGGCTTATCCACCCTAGGGGTTTGTTGCCATTAGACTCCGATTTTTAGTCCCCGCTTACCTCATTAGCATCCTAAATAGGCTAATACTTAGCTCGTTCCAATTAATACCCAACTCATACTCCCACTCACATCCCTAGTTCTTGTCTTCATAAAGAATGGCCTTCCACCCCTGAGCCCAATAATCTACTGCCACCTTTACAATTTCAAGAGCATTGACAACTTAAAAGGGGCGACACGGGATGATATTTACTATCTCACAGCTAGCAAGACGAGCTTTAAGGATCTGCTGCCTCAAGGTGATGCAAAGGGCAAATCTCATGTAAAAGACTACAAATCAAGTTTGGTTCTATATTTCTTGCCCTTCCCTTAGGTAGCTCCACAGTTTCAACTTTGTCCTAAGCCCGGGTAGATATATGTGATTGTTCTGCTATGAGCTTCAACCACCCTCTTTCCTTCTTTTTTTTTAACATACTTTCGGTTTCTTTTACCTCATAGATTTGACAGGAGATAGGGTAGCTTTGACTGAGAAGGAAGCCAAGATTCTCAGAATGCTCGCAGCCTCAGGGGCAGGTAGAACGGTTCACTCCTTTGAGGACAAACTCTTTAGGGCACATGGGCTGGCTCTTGCATTAGATAGCGAGCTCATTGACAATGAGAGGGATATCGTAGTTCGAGACGTACACGAGCTCCCTTCTGTCTTTCAAGCAACTGATGAAGCAAAAACAGCTCCTGCCCCTCAAGAGACCCTAACAATGGTAAAGTTTCCCCTTATCCAACGTCCTAAGCATCGACCTGCTCAACCCGTAGCTCCTGTAGTCGCTGTCCTTGCTGAGGCGGCCACTTCTGAACCAATTCTAAGACCTTAAAAAGCCCAGGGTCCCACCCCGTAGTTAGAGGTGGCTAAAGATGAACATGAGCAGGTGAGAGCTTCTCCCAATTAGGTTCCAACTGCGGAGGCTCCAATTGTCCCAAGTAAGGGGTTAAAAAGGAAGACAATGGGACAGCGTCCTCTGACCAAGCGATCGTGAGCCGAGAAAGGCAAGCAGGCTGAGGTCACGAAGAAAAGAGTCGCCACATAGGTCGAGATGGAGCTCGAGGCTATTCCTGGAGAAATCTATCTTGATGCTATCCTCGATGATCTACCCATATTCTTGAGGGCTTCTACCAAAAACTTGAACAAAGAGGATCTATGATGGTAATCTCCAATGCTTCCACTTTTTCTTACTTTCTTGATTTAAATACTGACTTGTTGCATTTCAGGCCATCATGAGGATAAGGAAGCAGATGCAAGAAGTTCTGGTCCTCAATGAGAAAAAAGAGAAGCTTGAGATCGAGAAGGAGAAGTTGAAAGACGAGCTCTCATTCATGTCTAAGGAGACCACGAGAGCCCAAAGGTCAGAATAACTTCTCGGGATCCAATTGAGGAATGCTGAAGGGGCTAAAAAAGAGGTCAAGGATGCTCTGGCTCGCAAGAAGAATGTTCACTAAGTCGCGAGGTCGCACCTTAACACCAAACTCCTCAAAACCGTAGAAGAACTGTCTAAGGCCAAAAGTGACCTGAGGGAGGCCGCATAGCTAGCTGAAGGGGCCATGCAGTGAGCAGAGACTACTGAAAAGAGGATGGACGAGGCCATGCAGTGAGCTGAAGCTGTTGAGAAAGAGATCGCTATTACAAAGGAAGAAGTTACCAAGGCTAAGGAGGAGGTCGAATCAGAGACCGTTGGTAATTTTCTCCATACCCTGTGGATTTCTCACCCTGAACTGGGCTTCTCGTGCTTTGGCGATAAGGGGCTCGTAGATAGACATGACCACGGTTCGGTTCGGTTCCGGTTCCGGTTCCGAACCGACGGTTCCGGTTCTAAAAAAGCTAGAACCGGAACCTTAACCGAAATAACACGGTTCCGGTTCGGTTCTGGAACCGACGGTTCTATAACGGTTCAGGTTCCGGTTTCGGTTTCGGTTCTATAACGGTTTCGGTTCCGGTTCTGGAACCTTTTTTTAAAATGACAATTTGAAATTTAAAAAGTAATATTAAAATATATTTTAAAATTAAAAAATAAATCGATACCGGATAGGCGGATACACTGATACACAAATGAAATAAAAAATTTAATTATTTGAAGACCAATACTCACAATCACAAATCACAATTAGCTTTAATTTATAAAATTCATTACGGATTATCCATTTACTGATTTACCCTCAGTCCCTTACTGACTCACGTCAGTTAGTCAGTACGTCACTCACTCAGTCACTCTTTAGTCATTGAAATAATTTAATAATAATAAATTTAATATTTAATATTTAAAAATAATAACTAATAAATTAAAAATTTAGATTTAAAAATATAAATTGAAATCAAAATTTAAGTTAAAAAATATTATAAATTAAAATTTTGAAATTTATAAATATTATAGGTTGATAATTTGAAATTTAAAAATAATAAAATAAGAATTTAAAACTGCTAAGTGCTAATAATAAACTAAAAATTATAATTTATAGACCCCAACGGTTTTTTTTTCTTTTTTTTATTTATTATTTATTTATTTATTTAAGAACCGGAACCGAACCGGAACCGCCGGTTCAAGACGGTTCCGGTTCCGCCGGTTCTTGAACCGACGGTTCCGGTTCTAATTTTCAAAGAACCGGAACCGGAACCGCTACAGTGACGGTTCCGGTTCGGTTCCGAACCGGAACCAAAACCTTATGTTCTGGTTCCGGTTCTACAGTTACGGTTCGGTTCGAACCGCACGGTTCGAACCGAACCGTGGTCATGTCTACTCGTAGAGGTGACAAGATTCAAAGAGGAGGCCGCCCAATCTCTAAATATTCCAAATACAGCTTGTTAGGGTGCGATCTTCCAAGAAGAAACGAACCAGGTCGCTACGCCTCCAGAATTGGCCTCACATAATGTGGCCTATGATGAATCTATTCCCCAAGGCAAGGGCTTAGAATAGGGTGTCCCTAGATGGGCTTTCAAGAAAGTTTTCATGCCTTTGAATTAAACTTTTCTTGCTTTGTAAGGTTATTTTTGTAATGAATAAATCCTCATGTTGAGGTATGATTGACTTCAATTTGTTTTTAACTTTGTTGCACTTTTGTTGCTTCTGCCTTCTTTCTTTTTTCTAAGTATTCATATTTCCTGCAAATCAAAGAATAAGTCATTTAATAAATAGTAATCAAACCTTATGCGAGCTCGTGGGGTCGCTAACTCGAATGTACTCTAGCTCGTGAATTATAACTTTGATAAGTTTTAGAAGATATGCCTAGAAGATTATAAATTGGCAATAAAGAGTGATTTATAGTGAGCTATATTATAGATTCAAGCTTGATGACTGGTGTGTTGTCGTGAGCAACCAAATTAAAACCTATACTCCTAAAAATTTGCGTAATGGTGCGAGTAAGGATCGTTCCCACAGAGAGTATCTAGCCTAGTTTTATGTTATGCAAATAAAGGTGGGGGATTTTGAATTTAATAAAAACAAGTTTAAGAAAAATAACTAAAAACAATCTGAATTGAAATACCGAAATCAATCAAAAGAACAAACATTGGTCTAAGTCAACTTCCACCATCGAAATTATACAACTGATCATCGATGCAGATAAATATATCAATTCACACTTTGAATATATCAATTGAAATACCGAAATCAATCAAAAGAACAAACATTTTTCCTATCTCTCCTTAGTTTTAGTTAATTAGAAAATAAGTGATCTAATCAACTCTACTACTAAATAACCCCAAGACAAGCACTAACAGTTTAATTTAGTAGCAGTCTCAAGAATTAGAGAAATCGATGAAATTAAACAACATAAGCACAAACGGATGCATTTAATTTAGTCGAGTGTTCTTCCTAAAATCTATTAATTTCTGATGCAGCAAATCAATAAATCTTAGTTGCTTCATAAATTAGAGGGATCAAACAATTACGGATTTGATATCTAATTTAGCAGTAGATTGCAACGAATAATAAACCAGTAGGCCTCCCAGTAATTAAACGAGACAATTATGAAAATAAGTATAGAAGAACATCCGATACTCAAAACATGAATTGAACAATAAAAACAAATTAGATCTCACAGTTTTTTTATTGATTCCGAGGCTTCAGTTTCCTTTGACCAATAAAAATTTAGCCACGCATGGCCATCATAAAAACTTGAAGAAAAATTTAGAAAGAAAACAAGAGAGAGAGATATGTCAAGTCTGATGACTTCTCCTCCCTTTTATACACTGCATTATCCCTCTTAGAGACCAAAAAAACTGCTAAACAAATTAAGCATTATCCTAAAATAAAAATATTCAAATCAGACTAATTAAGGAAAATAATAAAAAGGGCCTCAACACTAGAAGGAAAGTTATGATTTCAGTTGGAATTTTCGTGCATCAAATTTGGCAGCTTCCAAAAATAAGTTGTGTGAAGTTTGCACGTCAAACTTGTAGGCCAAGAAATTCCAGAACGCCAACAGTGCAGGTGCAACAACTTCAAGCCTGATTTCGACCTTGATGCAGCTAGTATCTCTCAAAACTCAAAGCAGGAAAGTTGTAGAGCTCTTTCTTATCTTTCCATAGAATCTTGAATCATCTCAATCGGAGCCCGGATGAGAGAGTTCTGTCCATATTACTAAGTGATGTCGAAGCTGTCTAAAATCGCCCAATAAACTCTGTTTTGCTCTAATGTCTCCATTTGTATTTTAAATCAAAATATAAGAATAGTGAGTTCATTTAGGCACCAAATAAGCATAAAAGACTAAACATTAAGAGAGAAAAATATGACGTTCTACATTCTCATCAATGACAGTGCGATTCATTACACGTGTGTAGTAAATTTGAGTTTATTGACATAACGCAATTCTTATAAGCTATTAATAGAGCTGAATGGCACAGCACGATTCTTACAAGCTGTGTAATAAATTTGAGCACGTTGACATAGCGCGATTCTTGTAAGCTATGTATGGAGCTGAATGGCATAGCGCGATTCTTGCAAGTTGTGTAGTAAAATTGAGCTCATTGACATAGTGCAATTCTTGCAAGCTATGTATGGAGCTGAATGGCATAGTGCGATTCTTGCAAGAATGACACAGTGCGATTCTTACAAGTTATGTAATAAAATTAAGCTTGTTGATATAGCGCGATTCTTGCAAGCTATCTATGGAGCCGAATGACACAGCGTGATTCTTGCAAGCTGTGTAATAAAATTGAGCTCGTTGACATCAGGCGATTCTTGCAAGCTATGTATGGAGCTAAATGGCACAAGACGATTCTTGCATACTGTGTAGTAAAATTGAGCTCATTAACATAGCGCGATTCTTGTATGCTACGTATGGAGCTGAATGACACAGCACGATTATTGCAAGCTGTGTAGTAAAATTGAGCTTGTTGACATAACGCGATTCTTGCAAGCTGTGTATGGAGCAGAATGGCACAACACAATTCTTGCAAGTTGTGTAGTAAAATTAAGCTCATTGACATAGCACGATTCTCGCAAGCTATGTATGGAGCCGAATGACATAGCACGATTCTTGCAAGCTATGTAGTAAAATTGAGCTCGTTGACATAATAGGATTCTTGCAAGCTATGTATGGAGCTGAATGGCACAATGATTCTTGCAAGCTGTGTAGTAAAATTGAGCTCATTGACATAGCGCAATTTTTGTAAGCTATGTATGGAGCTTAATGATATTGGGTGTTTATCTTTTACTACCAAGTTGGCGTGTTTTATTGTTGAAGACTGAAATTGTGTAACACCTGAAAGGGTTAGTGTGGGGGCCGGCCTATTAACAAGCGGCGGTCAAGTTCGCGACCGTTCAGCCCTTAGAATGACTTGTGTGGGGCCGACCTATCGATGAGCTGCGATTAGGTGCCCAAGCTCGCAGCTGTTTCAGGCCTTGTTGACCCTATTGGGCATGTTTTTGGCAAAAAATTAAAGTGGATGCCTAAGTGGATTCATGATCTCATAGTCATACATGAAGGATCCTGGTTAGCATATTAGGTTTGTAAATTTATCAACCAATCTTATATATCCAAATAGGTCGCACAGAATAGCTCATAAGCTAACATGGATAAACCCCGGCTAACATAAAGTTTGACTTGGTCGAGAGGTTGCTTTCACTATTGCTTAGGATTTGATAGAGGGAACAACAATATGAGAAATGCAGAGCTTTTATTTACATTCTAAATTTAAATTTAACATTTGAGAAATATGCTCACAAAGCTATTGACAAGATGGGAGCTTACTCATGAGGTGGAGGCCACCATGTATGGTGAGTATGGCTCACTATGGGTTCATGTTTTATTGAGGAGCTCGTTGGGGCTATTGTTATGCTGGCTATTGAAGCTGTTGAGATCTGTAGTCCACTAGCTGTATCACATAGTTTCTCAACCAACTTCGCTTGATGAGGTCTTCTATTGATAGGATGGGAGCTTACTCGCGAGGTGGAGGCCACCATGTATAGTGAGTATGGCTTACTATGGGTTCATGTTTTGTTGAGGAGCTCACTAGGGCTATTGCTATGCTGGCTATTAAAGCTGTTAAGATCGGTAGTCCGCTAGCTGTATCACATAGTTTCTCAAGCGACTTCGCTTGATGAGGTCTTCGATGACATCCCTTAACTACCTACAGTCTGAGGTGTTGTGCTCGACCTAATTGTGATAGGCACAGAACCTATTTAGGTTCCTGCGGTTAACTAGAGACCTTATGGGAGTGGGCTCCCAGAAGTCTTTCTTGTCCTTCTCCGTTGCAAAGATTCTATCTTACATATCTAACAGGGTGCTGTAGCCATTATAACGATCTTGACGTTAAAGTCGTTTGTTTCTAGGCTCCTTTTTGGCCTTTTCAGTGGCTTGATTACTTGGGCTATTACCCTTTTTCTTAGATTGGCTAGATTTGGTCGCTTCACCTTCCTAGTTTACCCTCACCCCTAAACTTACAAGACGCATGACTTATTCCTCTTTACGAGCTCGACGACTCTCAGCTCTCGAATGCAGGTTGGAGGAACGAGCTCAGACAGTAGGTCACGACATCCTTCTGTTAGGTCTTCTAAGGGCTGGCATTTCCTCTCGGTGCTATTGGTAAACTCCTCTAAAAGAAGCAACGAGAGCGTTCTGGGCTTGGACTTGTACCAGCACCTTGACTACACCTACAAGTTATTGCACTGTGTTTCCCAATGCCTCCCGCAGTAGGTGTCATTTCTTGTAGCCCCTCAGCTGTAAGAATTGCTGGTGCTGATTGGCGAGGGGCCTGTGGAGGCATACCCATAGCAACGCTGTCCGTGGGGGTAGTGATATCCCCTATAAACTGGGCTCCTTGTTACTGCTGACCTGCGTTAAAGCTTCTGGTTATTCTTCCTCTTGCCATAGCAATTAAAGATCTAAAAAAGTTATAGTTTGGGCCCTTTTTCTAGCGCTAAAATGTTAACATTGGAAAATGGTCAACCAAGATTCGTGAACCCAGTACCTGCAAATGGAGCTAAATAGTAGAGAAAAAAGAAGAAGGAAGAGGAAGAAGCACTGTTACGAGTAGGTTTTTACGTGATTCAGCTCAAGGAATAGCTTATGTCTACAACTGTTTTTTTACTGTTTCGGCATAATGACAGTATCTGTTATTACTTGTCCCTTTTACAAAGAATTTTAGCCTCTATTTATAGAAAGAGAGACTATAGTATAATCATAAATTAAAAAGCATTATTACAATTAAAAATAAGAAATCTGCACTAATAATATTTTCCAAGACTGTCACCCATTAATGTAGAGTCAAATCTCATGAAAGAGAGATGTTAACTTTATCTCTATAGTGTGCAGTTGATATTTTTCACAAATTAGGCTGCTATGTCTAAGAAAATCTGCTTTAGCGTGCATGTTATGCCATAAGCTGGATCTCACTTTGAACAACCTGGAGTGAGCTCGGACCTTGGTTGATCTGCGACCTGAGAACTGTAACAGTAGGAAGAGAACTTGTTTCTACAAGCTGGATGGCCCAAAGCTGGTGATTTGGAAGCTCATATCAGCAAGCTACGCGTTTAGCGAGCTAGACATCTGATATGCTGGTCCTTCAGCAAGCTAAACCTTGGGTTAGTTTACTTGGTCATCCTAGGCTTTTACCAACCCATTCATGTAGTCTCAAAAATACTCAAAACACAAACTAGATAATACCATTTAACACCAATCGACGTTTTCAAAGCAGAGGGTTGGGGACTACTACAAAGACCCTCAGTGGCGATCTTATACAACACATAGAGCTGCAACTGCACGTCCGTCAACACCTTCTATGAAGACGTGGCAAAGGCCGCTATGAACTCCCAAATTAGATTATTGTCATCCAAATTAGGGTGACAATTAATGATCAATTTATTATTATTTTTAGAATTCAATTGTATTTATCAAAATTTGTTTGAGAACTCAATTTTTAAAGACGTTACGTATACATTTTTTTATATATATATATATTTTATGTGTATTTAAATTTATGAAAAACAAATAATAAAAAATAGTTTTAATTAATCATATAAAACTAAGCATATATTAATTAAATGGGTGAAAATATTGCCACCAGAAATAATGATATGTATATCTAATTAATAAGTAAATTTATAACTAAAATTTAAAAATTTAGGTTTATGGTACTGATTCATATTAACTTTCATAGTGATAAAAGTGTTTGTAAAAATGTTAGTTAGAATTGTTTTTTCTTTCAAATTCATGTTTTTTATCCTTCTCATTGACTGACTTCAAATTCATTTTTTTTTTTTTTTCAAATTTAGAGAAAACTTTGATAAGTAGAGTGCATCGGTACCTCACTGTTCAGAGTTTATATTATTATAAATAAGTAATCAAATTCAACAATAATATTCCAATATTAATCATTTAATGTCCATATTTTCTTCACAAATATTATATATTTGACCCATCTCTAGGAGTGGAACCATGGAGGCAGCCCTTATTGGTTTGAAGGAGAAAACTTAGGAGAACCAAGAAAATTAATGAAACAAAGCTTTTCCAGTAACTTTTATTATTATCATTATTAAAAAAAATCCATTTTCTTTTAAAAAATTTCCTAATGTACGGTTTCATTGTTACCAAAACTCAAATCTGATAACCCAACACTAAAATTTCCATTAATGAAATCAATCTCAGATTTTGTTACCATAACAAAGAAGTGAAAAAAATAAATAAATTTGAAAGACTCAATAAGTTAAACAAACATTTTTACAAACAATTTAGATGCAATTGTATATATTGGTCCTTATTAGTAATTTTATTAAGGGTTGATTTTATAATATAATATTTTAATAAATCTTGGGTGTATAAATAATTTTTATGGGTGGCAATATCACATCCTAATTAAATTTATACCCAACGATAAAAATAGCACCAATATTGTCCATACATTTTATAGTTATAGTACATCTTTTTGACTGATTAATATGGGGACTCGGATTCCTTTTTATAGTTTTCTTGTTCTAGACAAGCTCTTATACTTGTGTGTGTTTAATTGGTGAAATGTTCTTGATTGTTTAATAATTTATTAAATCTGTAGCCTTTTATCTTTCTGAATTACCATGTGGGTTTATGATAGGATGAATCTTGAAGCAGTAGAGATGGCAGATATAACTAGTTTCAAAATGCTTTTCACAGGAAATGACATCTCCGCATGAAAAGCTTCATTACTGGCTGAGAAGCTTGGCCAACAAAATACATTACATATTAGGATTTTGGTAAATTACAGATATGACCTGATAACAGTTTTGTTGGTACCTTTACATTTTTTGTCAAAACGCTAGTTCTGTATCGCCAGAGTTAAGAAAATGTATTGCTAGAATGTAGGGCATTACTGGAGAAAATCTGGATATATAGTAGTGATGACAATTACATGTAAACGTTCCTAGATATTAACAATACTTCTGATACTGCATCACTTAAAAAAAAAATCAACATTTGACTTTCATAATGCAGGTTCTATATATGTATAGCAGAGGTTTTCCATGCTTTGCAGTAACACTACAGGCTTGGAATTGTTTATTTATGGTGACCTGAAGCCAAAAAATGTTCTTGTGAGGGAAGTTAGACCCATCTTGCTCATTAAACTGTATAGGATGGGCTAAATTTTTTTTTTTAAAAAAAAAAAAAAAATTAATATTTATAAATATACTTCAAATTTTAATATGATTTAAATACTTAATATGGGAGGAGGCAACACCTACTTAAAAAAAAAAAAGGCTTTTGCATTTGTTCTTGATGTATCTATTCGTGGAGGAGTCTCGCTGGCACCATCACCGCCTATTGGTCTCCTCGAACTGAGATCGGTGGTCTTATTGAAGGAATAGACTAGCCATGGAGGTTGGCTGGTCATGGTTGGTCAGGCCTATGGTTGGTCCTATTTCAAAGTTATATATATATATATATTGTGTATAATTTTTATTTTTAAAAGGGAAATATTCAAATATGGTTGAGAAATGTATGTTGAGAAATATATCTTTGGGTTGG
Organism: Dimocarpus longan; assembly: GCA_022984855.1. Taxonomy (NCBI): domain Eukaryota; kingdom Viridiplantae; phylum Streptophyta; class Magnoliopsida; order Sapindales; family Sapindaceae; genus Dimocarpus; species Dimocarpus longan. The sequence continues at coordinate 32,537,474 of CM041014.1, read as the reverse complement.
ACTTTCAGTTAGGTAAAGGTTGGACTAAAATTTCAAAACCGGATTACTTAATTCTAGAGTTGCTATTAAACATTCCGATAGGATTAATTTAGTACTGTCTAGTCCATTAGTCTCCTCCTGTGTAGTCTAACAAACTTGACTTTAAGACACAAGTTAATACTACGTTTAGAATAATAATAGATTGTAGTCCATTTAGTTATTTGATAAAATCGCAATGATAAGTTTGTAAATAACCTATAGTGGGACTCTTTTACTAGCAAACCTTTTATCAAATCCTTTTTGGTTAGTAAATTTCGACTGTACAAAGCCAAATAGTTTTGGTCGAGAGTTAACATCAAAAATTTTCTTTTTAAAAAATTTTGTTTTCTATTACGGTTTCAAGTTTTATTTTTGTTGAATTAAATTAATAAAAAAAAAATACACAAACCATTAAGTATTGTCACCATTTTGTAGGACAAAGCACAAACAATAAAATTCATATGAATCATCGTCCAATCAATATAGAGAAATTTGCATCTATTCATATATATATATACACGTATGTATATATGTATATATTTCCTCAACTACTACAACAAAAGTTAATGGCACATTTTTGGAAACTCTACACAATTAAAATTTTTAAATTGCAATCATTAAAGCAATTGAAAAATAATTGTTTATTTTTTTTTATAGAAATGAAAAATAATTGTTGCCTGCTCTCATTGTACACAATCATTTCCTTTTATTTTTTTTATTTCAATATTATCTGGCCAATCTTTGTATGCATTTTATATACGAACAAATAAAAAATTTAATTGCACTTGAGGTGTCTGCTTAATGGTAAAGCTTGCATCTCCTTTATTGTCCAATCATGAATTTGACAGCGCACACTACCCTTATATTAAAAATTCGAAAATGTAGGATTTTCTTTCTTATTTTCTTTCTTCTTTTCATATAACGACAGTCACAGTTACATAATATAATTCAAATAATAATAATAATAAAATTATTAATTGGAATTTATGCTTTTAGAGAAGTACTTAGCATATACTTATCTAAAAATCATAGTTGAAAACATTCCAGTAGTTCAATGAACTCCAAGAGTATTCTTCCAAATTTTCCATTCCTTATTTGTATGCAACTTATTAGTTAATATTGTATCAAGCTTTTACGGACATCTATCAAAGCTGCAGTGGTTCCCATTTATGGAAGCCGAATGTGAAATTTATTCCAAAATGAATAATATCTTACTCATGGGAGCACGTAATTATTCAATATCCATAATCTAGAAATTTTAACCAGTATATTACATGAAATAATTTTATAATTCAAACACACAACATGTTCATAACTAATTTGATTAAATTTAACATATCACATGTTCGTAAAAATTTATGAATCTTTTATTTTATATATAATTTATAGAGATTTTATCGATTAAACTAAATAGCATTTATGAACTTATAATAAGTCAAATCCTCTAAGTTTATTAGCTTTTACTACAAACTTATAACTTGAACAATCTGTAATAATAATGGTAAATTGATAATTAATTAAACTTTTACATATAGTCTTGACACTCCGTATGTCTTAGAATTTAAGTTAATATCAAAGTCAACCTGCTCTTCAATCTCACAGACTGTTAAGATTAAAGAGATTATTGTACTAACAAGATCAACAAATGATGAAGATTAAAGGAATTATAGTACTAACAAGACCAACGAAGTTTCAATTTGTTATTTAAAAATATAAGTTTGAAATTTAAATTACATATTTTACTTTTACTAATCCCCTAAACTAGACAAAGCAATTGTCTATGTATTTTCTACTGTTTCTCGGGTGGTTTCCAACTCTCGAATCTAAAAACACCCTGGAGGGAGAAAGGAACTGGAAACGGGCAAAAGTCTGGAGAGAGAAACTGAGAGAGAGAGAGAGAGAGAGCACTGAGAAGTCAATTTGCAAAGATTCGATTTCACCGATTGAACGAAAATCTGTGTTCGAGGCTTCAGGTTTGTGTGGCGAACCTTCTAGTCTCGCATTTTCAGATTTCGAATTTGCAATTTCTGGGACTTGTTAGCGTTTTGATCGGTTCTGTTTATGTGATTGTGAGATGATGTGACTGCAATTTGATTTTTAGCTCTTTAACTTTTCTATATAAATTTTGTCCTTTATAATGACAAATTTATCTTGGCTCTGTTTTCCTTTGTTATGGCATATTGACATTACTTGAAAAATATTTCTGTCTTATAAGATTCTCTTGATGGTATGTTTCTGTTTTCCTTTGTTCAAGAATGGCATGGATCCAGAACCAGGGAGATGCAGAAGAACGGATGGGAAGAAATGGAGATGCAGCAAAGAAGCAGTCCCAGATCACAAGTACTGTGAGAGGAGGCACCTGCACTGGGGGGCCCTCGTTCAAGAAAGCTTGGGGAAGCTTCTTCAGGTACCACAATAAAAAGCACTACTGGTGATACCAACACCAACCTCTCCATTTCATTTGTTTGCTGAATTGAAATTGAAATCGAAATTGAAGTTTCTTATTCACTTGTTTTCTTTTTTGGCTTCTATTATGTTCTTAGATATTGTTGGTTTTATGTTGGGAGCCTGAATGATGAATACAATGCTTGTATTCTTTCTCTCTGTGGGGAATTATGAAGTTGCTTAAAGTGCCTTTCTCTCTTGCTTTTTATTGAATTAAATATTTATTTGTTTGCATCACAAAAATATATATATATATATATATATATATATATATTTGTTTGTTTGAAATTCTGAGACCTTGGTGGATTAAATGAGAAGTGAAAGAGAACCTATATACTATCATGGTTTATATAGGTAATGTTTTAAAAACTAGAAAAAGAAAAACAGGTCTGATCTAATTTAAAATGAAACAAATTTTCAGAAAAACAGGTCTTAAAGCCGATGTGTTCCCTTGGATAAGAAAATGGGATTATGAATTTATGATAGTACCACTCTATTGAATTTGACTTAAGAGTTTCTTATAAAATTCTTCTCTGATTTTGAAGAAGGTACGTTAATATTTTGCGTTGGATCAGGTTAAAGTAGATCAACTTGATGGGGAAGGACTGGTGAACTCTAGTAAAGTATTCACTCTTGATGCAACTGGAAAGGTAATCATACCATATTCATTTTCTTGCTGTAGCTTTATTTTTTTTTTTTATTTTTTCATTTGTTGTGTAATTTTCCTACTATCAAAATGAAGCTTAATAATAAATACATGTGTTTGTCAGATCTGAAGGGAAACCAATCAAATTGTTATTTAGTTTAGGGATTTACTTTTGTATGTCAGTTCAACATACTCTTAGTTGAAGTTGGATGTTTGATCTTGCCGAGTCATGCGACCCAGCAGATTGCTTTTGCATTATCTCCACTATGGCATTATCTGATGTATTGATTTTCCATAATCTGTATTTGCATTGCTTAGTCTCTTTCTTCTTGCAGTGGTTGGTCTATTATTTAAATTTCAAATTTGTAAAAGTTATTCCTTTTTAACGAATCAGCTTTTCTTTGGTATTTTTATAGGTTAAATATATATATATATTTATTGGTGATTCTTTTATGCCATTTAGAAATTGTAAACAGCATTTTGTTTAGGAATTGGGTGGGATGACCGGTTGGATATCTGTTTAAGTGAAAATGTTAAAGATTGATGTTACTGCTCATGATAAAGAGTAATCACTACTGTGTATGTTGATCAAGAGAGTGGAGTGAAATTTGGTGACTCTATATATATATATATATATATATGCAGGAAATGGTTGTCTGAACTTGGAATATGATTATTGTAGGGTTTGAAAACTGCGAGATTCTCAAGGGAGATGTGGTGGGAGGAACATGTGTGAACAGAGGTTGTGAACAGGGTTTGAATGTGTGAACTTCAAAGTGAGCATCATATGAAGGCCAAATCCATAAGGTTAGTAATGGAGTATCTATAAGGGGCTTGGTAATTCCTCTTCTTTTTAATGATTAAATAAGGCCTACCCTTAAGTTGGAACATGTGAAGCTGTATTCAGTCTAGAAATTAGGCATTTCAGGTTGTTCATGATTTTTCAAAATACCATCTATGAAGATTTTTTATAAGTTATTTGCTTTATTTATTTAACTTTTACATTTATATCTATCTAATCATGAGGCTAATACTTAACCTTTACATTCCATATTTCTCTACTTATATTGTTTATCTGTGTTGAATGTGTTGGATTTGTCAAATTGCGAGAGAAGATAATGCTGATATGTTTTCACTTTTATGTTTTCTAAACATGAGGACACTGTATTTATCAAAATTTTTGTCTTGTTGGCTCTATGTTTTCTAAACATGAGGACACTGTTACATATAATATATTAATATAGCTGGCTTGGGCTCATTGATAAGTCATGTCTAAGGATTTCATGTAATTTTAGGCCTCATGTTGTTATTTTGCAAGAGTTTGCCTGCCTCATTTAGTAACCTGCACCCCCTCCCCCACAAGAAATAAATAAATTAAATAAGTATACTCATTTGGATACATGAAATGCTTTTGCTAATGATAGAACTTTGTTTTTATTATATTCTACCAATCAGGTCAGAATACAAATTGCTTTGATTTATCCAGCTGTCACTGTTTGTTATATCCATCTATTACTACATTAGGCAATTTTTACCCATATTGAAAGGTACATTCTGAAGTTTACGGTTTACCCACTTCATCATGTTCTTTTTTGGCTGAGGGTATTGTTGTGCAAAATCGCAAGTGGACGAGCCGAACAAGTAATAAAGTGATGAGAGAAGTATCGTCCCACGAGGATTGTTGTTAATTAATGCCCAAAATTAAAATAACTCAACTTTTATTTGGTGGATGAAATTTGAGTGAATGAGTTGCAAACTATGACTAAATTTGACTAAATTTAATTGCAATTATATATAAATGAAAATTAATTCAATGAATAAAAACTCTAAGATTATGATTTCATCATAACTAATCTATTCCTTCCCTTTGTTTTTTTTAACCAAAATTAACTATCCAGTTGCTAGTCGAGATTCCCTGAATTATTCACATAGCCTCTCCCGAGGTCTAAGGAAAATACCCTATAAAGATTAACTACTATGTTCCCATGCAAGTCAAAACATTAAAGGATTCATTAAGATTTATGGATCTCTTTTATAGACTACACAAACCATGCAGGTATATTCCTATCCTACATGCAATTTATGACATTAAATACAATGAACTAGACACATAAATTAGCTTCCGCTATCATTATGATTAACAATTCAACTAAATAGTGGCCAATTATTTAGAAGCATTAAGAACAGTATTAAATGCATCAACTAAGATAGAAAATCATTAATTGAATTGAACAAAGGGTTGGAACATCAAAGTTAAGCTACATCATAACTTTAGAAAATAAATCTACTCCATAATAGAATTTACAAAAACTAGAAAATTAAACATAACAAGAGATAGGAAAACTTAGTGGATTGAAGCTTCACCGTAGAATTTCTTCCTCTACTTTGCTCCTCTTCTCCAAGCTCTCTCTCTCTTTCTCTAAACTACTTATTGTTTTGGTTTGTGATGGAATGCTTAGAATGGTGATTCTAAGGTCTATTTATAGGCCAAATTCACCTCCAATTACATCATCGATTGCATCATCGTTTCCTGATTTTCCACCATTTTGCATCATCGCTTGCATCATCTTTCACCTACCCCATTCAAAGTCAACTTTCAAATTGCATCATTGCTTACATCATCGTTCACCTACCCCATTCAAGTCAACTTCTATTACATCATTGCTTACATCATAATTTTGATTACATCATTTCTTACATCAGCATGACATAATATTTATATCTAGAATACCCTATCTTTAAATCACGATAATTTCTTTATGCGATCTCCGACTCGAGTAATTCTTGAGGCGATGAACTTGCTGCGAATGATATTCATTTTGTAGCGATGATCTTGTCTTGAACAATATTACTTGGTGGGGTCCACATGCGCATTTTTAACCAATTTTATTCTGAAAATAAAAATAAAAGAAATATGAAATAATTTACTTAATAATAATAAAAATATTAAGAACTAAGCAAGAATTCAAATTTAAAAGGATAAAATAACTCTATAAATATAAAGTTATCAGGTATGTTGTTGTATGATGTACGACCAATTTTTAATGGGCAGATATGTGGCATATGCCAAAGGAATATATTTATGAACCATGGACTGCTCCTTTAAGCATTCAAAAGAAACCAAAGTGCATATTTGGAAAAGATTATATAAAATCAGGTTAGTTACCTCATTTTGATTACATGCTCTTGGCTCGAGTAACGTTGGTGTTTTTATTCATATCGTTGCTTTTCCTCTGGCAGCTAAGATAAACCTGGTCTTGATTCTTCAAAACCACTGTAGCTAAGTTTACCTCCCTATAAGGCTAAAACAGTTATGGATGGGGCTGTTTGTGAATTTGTTTATGTGTCTCCTGCTTATATTACTTAAACAACTAGTTTCATACTGAACTTTTTTTTAGTTCCATTAGGTTTTTAACTGTTTAAACTTTTGAGAAATTGTATATCATCCAATGGTTCTTGGTTCCGAAATCATCTTATTTTCTTCTCTTACGATACCATAACAGTGCTGAGTTGATTTTTGTTTCCAATTGTATCCATATCAATAACCAATTCTTCATTTCTTTCCTGAAATCGCTATAATGATAATATAGTATTTCATATTATTTTATTTTCCAAAGCATGAGGATTACTTGATCATATATCTATTCGATCAAATAGATATTCAGCATGGCTACTCAATTTTCTAATCTGTGTCTTGATTTATAATACAAGTTGCTGTTCTTTTTAAAGGTGTATGGATGAGTTTTATGATGCTTCGGCTGAATGACTAGTTCCTACATCAACAGCAGCATCAAATCCCAACATGAAATAAGTTCCACTTCTCATCAAGCTATGGTGTAGAATTTAGAATCTTGTGACTGGTGGTTTCCTTTCGACAAAAATAGTAATTCTCAATTTCTCAACCATTCTCATCCCAACAATTTGGGGTATGATCTCCTTGGTTATTTTTCTCTATTTAAAGCTACAATTGAAATTAGTAGTTCAGCTTTTGGCAATAGCAGAAAATTGACTCATGCTATACTTGTGAAGGAAGGCACTCTTCTCTTGTTTGTGCCCTCTCTTTCAATCATGTCGTTATTGCTATTGGACCTATCGTCCCCCCACTTTTGTACTAAGAGTTATTCTACATGTTCTAACTATATATTAGCCAAGTGAGAATGGGCTTCTGGTTGGATAGTAAGCCAGAACCCAACTCACAACTTTGGTCAAGGTTGTGAGTTCTAATTTCACCTATTCTGTTTATGTGCAATTTTCTCTCCACCCATTGTAGGTTGTACCCCCACTTGATATAGGTTGTTCCCTCTCGTTTTGAGAGTAGATTCTCAAACCGCGTCTCATAATCAAATCGTAGTTGATTTCGATTGCACTCTAGACAGAGTACTATTACTAAAAAAAAAAAGTAAAAAAATTAACCTGATCGTAAAAGCAATACAAAACCCTTAACCTTTGCATATTTACACTTAGTCTCTCAAAAACTATTTATCCGTTTGCAATTGCCAAGCACATGAATTATATATATTACTTCATATTTGTAAGTGAAATAGGAAAAAAAAAATTATAAAACCAATCACATGCATGATTTGATGTGTTTCACTACAAGCCTTGTCTACGTTATTTAAGCAAATAAGCACTAATATTGTTTTTCTTTTTCTTTTTTTTAATGACAAATAAGCACTAATATTGTTATCTGCAAATATAAGAGTAAATCAAAGCATTTTCTCCTGATTATATTCGACCTTTTTTTTTCTTCAACTAGGATTTGCTGTGTTCGAGATGATGTTTCTTTTTTCTTTTTCTTTTTTATTTTATTTTTTGATATATTGGCTGTGTTCAAGACTTGATGCATTTGTAAACTTGGATATACATTATAATCTCAAGTATGAAGACTTAGTCATTCATTAGAGTCTTAATAGTTTAATTTTAGACCTAATAACTTAAAATTGGATATAGTTATCTCCAAAATATGTCACCATTTGTAAAAGAACAAATAAAACCAATAAAAGTAGTAAAAGACATAGGAGTTGTTTGTTTTGATCACTTTTTAGTTAATGAGTTTGAATTATATTTATTAAGTGATTTTTGTTTATTTTTTGAAGTGATCAAATCATTTAAAACATTCAAAAACCACTAAAAAAAAAATACTACAAGTTTTGATTTTTAATTAAATATCAAATTACTTAATAGTTTTTTAAATATATTATTTTAAATCTATCATTTTCAAAATAACATATTTTCAAATTTATTCTAATTTTATATTATACAAATTTATTTTAATGTTATTTCTTTTAATATTATTTTTATTTAAATAACAAACTTAAACAGTAGTGTTCAACTTAAGACCATATTTTTTTAAACAAACTTAAGACTGTTTTGTTTATTTTATTTAAATATAAAAATTTAATTTGCTTTACTATAATAATTTATTTATTTATATATAATTTTCAAAAAAAAAATTATTTCACTATAATAATTAATCATATTTGAATTATAAATAAAAATATTATTAATATATATAAAAGTGTTTTAGTATTTACTAAATAATTTGTTATTATTGTTTGTATTATATTACATGAAGTTATATAAAAACTAATAGTAAAATGGTAGAATGCTAAATTACTAGTTTTCATATGACTTTAATTTTAAAAAACAAATAAAATTACTATACATTCAGAGATAAAAAAAAAAAAAACAAACAATATATCATTCAGATTTCAGGTTTCAGTCTTTCGTTTATAGCAATACTGTTAAATCTTCGGATAAAAAAAACAAACGATCTCATAGTATCGAAATTTAAAACACTTTGTGAAAAGACCCCAAAAAAACCTTGAAAATAAAATTAAATCTTGATAAATATATTAAATTTCATAAAAGAATTTAAGTTCTATCTAAAATTTAAATCACAAATGAAGAAACTCCTTTCGAAAGGAAAACATAAGTCTCAGTTTAATAACCCGCCAGACAAACTATTACTCTTTTGATCAATATATGAAAATAATAAAATTGACATGTAGTTGTTAATTTGTATTAAAGTAACAAATTTTTTCCCTTATATGTAATGTAAAAAATATATAATAATAATAAAAAATAAATAAATAATATCAATTGTAGTTCTTAAAAGTGTATAGTCGACTAAGATTTTTTTTTTTTTTCCACATGATAAAAATAAATACCGGATCAAAATCATTAGTTGCATAATAACGTTCGAATTGGAGAGTCAATACATATCACTCCAAGAAGAAAATAACAAAATTAATTTTGCTTTATTATCTCTATTTTTTTTTCCTTTCTTTTTAATTGTTTTTTTTTTTTTTTTTTTGAGATCCTAAGATGAATTCAAGAGATAATCGGAATCAAACTAGTAGAACTCTAGTGGCACGGCCCAGATAATCAACGACCCCTATGATTGGGAACCATCCATAATAGGGTAGGAGATAATCCATATACATAAGAGAAAATCTTATCTTTATTAAGTGAGGTGAGGATGTGAAGCGTTGAACCTTTTCTTTAAAGTTAAGGCTGGCTTGTGTGCTACCATTGCACTATAAGGCCATTGACTTTTAAGTTGTTATCTCTATTTCTAACGCAACACTTATTGCATTTCTCATGGTAGGGCACTAACAATTTTAATATTCTAATTTTATTTTTTATTTTTTTAAGTTAGTGACAAAATAATCATCCACAGCTATTTCCAAATTGGAATTTGATATGACTAAAATAATATGCATGTCTTTTAGTGTGTACATGAAACTCTTTTTTTTTTTTTAAGATTCCAAGTGTTATGGAAATAAATAAATAAATTATTTTTTCCTACTTCCTTTCGGGATCAAATAATTGTCAAGACCGTCCTATATAAGACTCTAATAGTTTGATTCGGATGATTACTCTCAAGAATTGGAAGAGAGTTATCTATATCTTCATGAATATTATAAAAGGGAGGGACATTATTTTTTGTTCGAATCTTTGACCTTAGTGTCAAAGATAGAGGTGGGGAGAATTATTATCGCACCACCCCACTTGGAATTAAAAATTAAATATAATTTTATATATGAACTACTTTCATTTATTATGAAGTAATGACTCATTATAACTTCTCTCCACCTCTAACAAATCAATAAGAGTTCCATCAAAATTTCATAGAGCCACCTATCATACTTATTTAGAAATAAGTCCATATGGTTTGAAAAGTAAGGGTCAATAACATCAAACTTTATATTGTCTTTTGTCTTTTTAAGCACAGTGCACTCTTTAATTTCACTTTTAAAATGCTCAATAGTCAATATATATCAATAAGAGTTTCACCAAATTTCTACATAGCCATCTACCACAAAATGGATTTGTAATGTTTGAAAAGTAAAGGTCACTAACATCAAACTTTAGATTGTTTTTGTCCTTTCAAATATAATCACCTTTTTAAATTTTGCTTTTAAAACAGTCAATTTACTTTCAACAAGGGAAAGTATATATTAATGATTAAAGTTTCAAACAGAATTTATTTATGGTGCGTTTACTTCGCTTGAAAGAATCAGAATGATCTGGAATCGGAATGACTTAGAATTGGAATGAAATATCGGAATCAGAATAAGTTATTGTTTCTGATCATATTAATTAATTCCACTTTGTTTTATCTTTTTTTTTTTTTTAATAATATTGTGCCAGATAGAGTACTCCATTTGCTTCCTGACATGTGAACACAATTCATATGGAACTATTTCCATGACACATAAGAGATTTATCATCACACGTGCTTTCTTATAAGCAGATATGAAGAAAATGTATACAATTAGTTAATCAAGAATGGGTTAGTGATAAGTGAGAAATTTAATATGTTGGGTAGCTTCGGAACTTGCATCAAATTATCTAAGAAGGCTTATTCCTGCTTACAAAATTGACTAAAAAGATTCATCTCTAAAAGAAGACTTATTCCCCTAACATTAATTGCATCAAATTGACCAAGAAAATTTATTCCTGCCCACAAAATACTCAAGCAATGCATATCAAAGTCAGTCAATGACATTGATCAAATTGTTTATTAATCTTGTAAATTCTATAAATCAAAGGAAAGCCCAAACTAGTGGAAGCAGAGGAAGGTTAAAGATAGTCACCGGTCAAATTCGGGCTGGTTGAGTAAACAAATACATTTGTATGGTCAACAATGGACCTCAGCAGAGACAATGTTATATTAGTTAGTTTAGATGTCAATATATCTTCGTAACATTAATATTAGTGAGAACCTTAATAAAATTCAATCAATTTTAAAAATTTTGATATAATTATTTTTATGGATGGTCATTACAACATAGTTGTTCAATAGCTCAAGATGCTTTTGTTGTGAGCTATTGAACACAACAATATTTCCCCATAAATGTATAATAAAATAAGATAACTAGATTGACTCTCTCTCTCTCAATTTTCCACATCACTTTTCTTTTCTTTAGTGAAGATAACTTTTCATTTTCTCAATTTCACAATAATTTAACCTAACTACTTTCTTTCTTCGTGAGGCCCAAAAGATGACAAAATGGACTAATGGTAACTAATCTACATTTCTTCATGGAAATGGGGAGCCTTTGTGTACATCCTCCAATGTTTTCCACGAGACTCCAACTGCTTCACTTCTCCTTTCTTCTCTTCGTTTGTTATTTTCAAAACGTGTGGATCATATTGGTAAGTTCACATCAATTTTCCACGAGACTTCGGACGCTGCACTTCTCCTTTCTTCTCTTCTTTTACTATTTTCAAAATATGTGGATCACATTGATAAGTTTTCATCAACTTTCGTCATTGGTAAGTCCACAGCTCCCACACATTCTTCTTTTCTTAATAAACTTTCTTTCAACAACACAAACTAATAATAGGACTTTGTGTTTAATGGACACAACTTAGAATATAGAAGATCTCCCCATCCCTTTATAAGATATGATTGTAAAAATAGAAGGGCACATGTGCTTTAATAGTGGGAGGTGAAGTGTTTGTAGACAGATATGCTAAAAAACTAAAAATTGTTGTGTGGATTATCATAATATTAAAACTTTATCGTGAAAGAACCAATCATTCTTTAATATCATATCCAACGTGCACCCTATATATTAGTTAATGTTACAAAACCCAAAGCAGATATACATATAGAAAACAATAATTCTATATTCAACTCAATTTTAGAACTCCTAGAAATCATAATATAAAATTAATTAACACTATATTTAACACAAATAAATATGAATTCTAACATTAAATTTAGTGGAAACATGATTATTTCGGTATGCAATTAAGCATTTCCCAATCTCACCCAATAGCCTATAGGGTAATGAATTAGTAGATGGCAAAAAGTAATATTTAATATGTAATTTTGGGATTGGACTAATATACTCCATAGAGTAATATTTGGATTAGTTGTTAGATTATTCATTAACTATTTTTTAAACTAATTTGAAGATTGTCAATGAAAAATTTGGTTTGAATAACCTTATCCAAACGACTGGATCCGTAATTTGAGATGGGAACGGTGATAAAATTTGGACCCAATAAAGGAGAGGAGGCAGTGATCAACTGATCATATGTCCTAAAGATGGTGTTAAACGACAGGTGGCCTACAATTAGTTTGCTAACCCCGCAATAAAGGTCAGAAAAATCCAAGTAAAATTTAATATTATAATATAAAATTAAATTAGTGGCAGAATCATCATCACCTGCGCTTTTATCTTGTAAACGGTGAAGACTGAATAAGGTTCATACTAATAAATTCAACTAGATTGTATTTGCTATGACCAAAGTAAAATTTACATCTTTGAAGGTAATTGAAGTACATGGAGCTCTTTCTTCCAAAGATTCCTTGTGTTATAGAATTCAATTATTTGATTGATTAAATTATATAATTGAAACTTGAAAAAGAATTATTGTTTCTGATCATATTAATTAATTCCACTTTGTTTTATCTTTTTTTTTTTTTTTTAAATAATATTATGCCAGATAGAGTACTTCACTTGCTTCCTGACATGTGAACACAATTAAGACTGTATCAATAATTTCTAACTAAATTATAGGACATCAACAATGGAGTTGTTTGATCGATCTGGAAAAGAAAACAAAATCTACTTGTAGCTGATTTGTAGCCAACTGAATTGTTTACCTTAACAGATCCTATTTAACAAAATTTTCAGCAACCACAAGTTCTCACAGAGAAAGTGATGCAGCGGAAATAAGAATGTGTACAAAAAATGATAAATAGAATTGGGATAACTATTTTTACCCATTGATTCTTTAAATGTCGAATAAATTTGTTGATTTTTTAGAATAACGGAAGTGAAACAAGAACTGGATGGTGTTGATTCATCAAAAATACCTCCTCTAATAATAAAATCAAATTTTAAAATAATTAATTACCTAATTTTAGTGTCTAATAATAGAAATATTATCAATACAATTGATTACATGAATATTTTCAAATTTTAAAATCTTCAAAAAAATCTTCTCCATCACAAGGGGAGCATTAAAATAGTATAATAAAATAGAGTAATGCTAGGGTTCTCAAAAATTTTGCCTAAATATTATGATATGTGAGCTGTCAAGGTTTTATTAATTATCATATTATCCTATGATTTGTAAAATTTTGACAACTCACATATCACGTTATTTTGATAAAATTTTAGAGAAACTTAGTATTGCTTAGTAAAATATTCAACTTAATTGGGATTCAAGAATTATGATATAAAACTAGAAATAAAAAATGTTATGCATCTCACATTCTATCCCAACCTAGTTACCAACTCATGGTGTGTTAATTTATGATTGAAAAATTATTAATAATTATTTATTTTAATTGAATATTATATCTATTCCTCAATTGATGCATCACAAGTTAAATCATATTGGGATAAGAAAATGTGGAATATCTAACATTATTCAACTAGGATATTTGACATTGCAATATTGTATTTATATATATATATATTTAAGAAACACATATTTGTATTTAACCTATAAATTCATAGAACTTAGATTAAAATAATGATAAAATGCTTTAAGGGCTTACAAAATAAATGAGATGATTAATTTACCTAAAGAATCTTAGGGAGTTCCTATGTTCATATTATGTTAATATCTTTCGTATTTTCATAAATAACAGTGGTCTGTTAACCTAATGATCACTTGAATTAGAAAAAATTAGAATCCCAATTCTATATCCGAATTGTACCGTCGGAACTTAATATTATTTAGTCATAGGTTTTACAGGAATACAGGTGGCTACCACATTGTAATAAAAAATACTATGTTGGTGTCATCATTAATGATAACTCATAATTAAATTAATGTTTAAATGTTCAAAGTTTAATGCCACTTTCTTGGAATGTGTTGAAGGCATGTGAAACTGTGTAGCATATTCGAATCCAGTGCTCTGTTTTTACTTTGTAACCCGTTTGCAATTGTCAAGCACTTGAATTATACATTAATTACTTCATATTTGTAAGTGAAATAAGAAAAAAATTTATAAAACCAACCACATACATGATTCAATATGCGTTTCACTAAAAGCCTTTTCCATTACTGATCTTAAGATCACATTAACATTGTATGTGGTATGTATTCGACCATTTTTTTTCTTCAGTCAGGACTTAAATGCGTATGTCAAATCTTAAGTTACTTAGCCGAGACTTAATATGTGGCTGTGTTCAAGACTTGCTGCATTTGTAAACTTGGTTGTACTTCATATTCTCAAGTCTGAAGAATTCAATCATTCATTCGAGACTTCCTAGTTTAATTTGAAACCTAATACCTTAAAATTGGATATGCTTATCTCCAATAATATGTCACCATTTGTAAAAGAACAAATAAAATCAGCATAAAACACATTATCGAAATTTCAAGCATTTTGTGAAAAAATCCAGAAAGCCTTGAAAATAAAGTTAATCTCAATGAACATATTAAATTTTAGACAAAGAAGATAAGTTTCCATCTAAAATATAAATTACAAATGAGAAAAAAAAAATCTTTTGAAAAGAAAACATTAGTTTCAATTTAACAGAACTTTTATAGTCATTACCTCATAAATTTAAAAAATTAGGACAAATCAATCAAATTCATCTAATGCATTTTCTCTTCTGTTCAATTCAAATATAATTGATGACTTTAATTGGTTCGTTCAAATTTTGAAAAGATAGGAAATATTGACTATATAAATTATATTCAGTTTAATAGCCCAATTAGTAAGCTATTAATAACCAGACAAACCATTATCGTTTTGGACAAAAATAATAAAATTGACACATCATTGTTAATTTATATTGAGGTAACAAATTTTTTCTGTTATATCCATATATATAAAAAATATAATAATAATAATAATAAACTGTAATATCAAATATAGTTGTCAAAGGTGTATAGTCGACTAAGATTTTTTTTTTTTTCTCACTTGACAAAAATAAATATTCAATCAAATCATTGATTGCATAATAACGTTTGCATTGGACAGTCAATACAAATCACTCCAAAAAGAAAATATCAAAATTAAATTTGCTCTGTTATCTCTGTTTCTAGTCTTAGTCTATCATTTATTGCATTTCTCACGGTAGAGCACTAACAATTTTAACATTCTAATTTTATTTTAATTTGTTTTTTTAAGTTAACGATAGAATAATCATCAACGGCCATTTTCATCTTGTGAATTGGAAATTGGATGGTTTCATACTAATAAATTCAACTAAATTGGAATTTAATATAATTGAATAAAATGCACGTCTTTTGAGGTGTACAAGAAGCCCTTTTCTTGGAAGATTCCTAGTGTTAGAGAATATCACTCAGAGTGCCACCAAAATTTCACAGAGTCACCTACCACATTTTATCATGAAATGAGCCCTCCTGGTTTGAAAAGTTAAGGGATCAGTAACATCAAACTTTATATTTATTATTTCAAGCACGATTGACACAATTGACACTCTTTAATTTTACTTTTATATTAATAAAAATTCCATCAAAATTCTACAAAACCATCTACCACATTACATTCAGAATAGACCCCCACGATATGAAAAGTAAGGACTAGTAACATTAAATTTTAGATTTTTTTGTCCCACAATCACTCTTTCGAATTTTGCTTTTAAAGACACTCCATTTAACTTCAATAAAGGAAAGTATATATTAATGATTAAAGTTTCAATTAGAATTTATTTAAAAATAAAAAATTTAAATTTAAATTAGAATCAATTTAAAATATTTTAAAATCATATGAGCTGCAATATTTAATATAGTATTTTTTTTGTCCATTGTATAAGTATCAAAATTCAATTTGGTGAATATGGTAACATTTGAATTTACACTCTTTTTTAATATTAGTTACAGTATGACTAATGAAACCAAAATAATTATCAGACTAGATGTGGACATTAAAATTTATACTTTAAAAGTCACAAAATATGTATTCAAAATTGTTCTTTCATAAGACTATACATAGTACCTATAACCTTTTAATTATATCAATATTAGTGTAAAAAGTCCAAGAAAAATTTACATACTAAAAACTGTGGAAAGATATTCAACTACGAATAACTATTGCCCACATGGTTTTTGAATCATGATTCATATTTTTTTTTCCTTAAGGATTGATAGTAGCTTAGGGGATAACCGGAATCAAGTAAGATAAGATTCTGATGGTATGACGCGAGTAATAACTCCGAAGTAGCGGAAGAGAGTAATTCACATCAAATAGAGGAATAATCAATAGTAGGTGGGAAAAAAACCCATAAATTATGGGGGAAGAAGGTGTAGAACCCATGATCTGAGAAGATCATAGATAGCAGTAATTTGCCACTACATTACTGCCCCAACCACATTGATTCATAGTTAATGTACATATCATTGAAGTAAAAATTATTAAACATATTCTGAAGGATTTATATAAATTTGTTTTGACTTTACTCATAAATAAAATTTCAATTATCTTTGATAGTTTTCAATTTGGGCAACATGTCTCGTATATGAACATTTTACGTATATGAAATGTTTCATGAAATGTTGCACGCAACCCAAATAAACGAAAAATAATTGAAATTTTGTTCAAGATTAAAAATGATTAAATTTGTATTTTAAGCTAAACACAAATTTCCTTTTTCATTTTAGCCAAAGCCAACTTTGTTCCATCACAAACTAGCTGGTAAATACTAACTAGACAGCTGGTCAACAATTGAGTATTGATGTGTACACTATAAATGTAATTGACCCTTTTTAATTCTATATTTAATTTCTATGATAATGTAAATATGAATAAATTTATTGTTGGTACAATTATTGTACTAGACATTCAACCACAATTCCAAAATTTATGATAAATATGGGTGGTCTCTACGCAGTCTGAAAATTAAAGAACTTTCAATGTCAAATTTTATTCTATTCTTTTTTACTAATGTTTTACTGATTAAAAACTCATTTTAACTTCAACAACAAAAGGTAAATACTGATAGTAAAAATTTTAACTACAATCAATTAGAACCACACATTCTAAAATATACAAGTCATAACATGTAATGCGATATCAATAATGCAAATAAAATATAATTAAGATAGACCAAAATCTTATAATCATGCTGTGTTTTATTTAAATTAAGATTTTTATGCTTATTTTCGTAGAATATTGGCTTATCATACGGAAATTCAGATTTTAAATTTTATAAATCTCTCATTAAGCTATTTTGATCAATTATAGTATATCGATATTCATGCAAATCATTTCCATAATTCATATTGTAGTTAAATTCTTTTAATAGAATTACATCTCTAAGAGCAGTCTGCAGAGTTCTTAAAGATGATATAATTCCATGGAAGAAAATTACAAGAATCAGTTGTACTGGAGTCCACAGCAATAATGTAATGGAGCCCACACGGTTGTGGAAAATTGCATGAAGCACTGCTCCTGTCTGTGTCCAATTATGAAGCTAATACTTCTTGCTTTCTCATCGTTTACCTTTGATTTCTCTGTTTCAACAAACTAAGAAATTCAATAAAATGCACGATGCACATAAGGTTCTATAAGATGTACGTAAAGTAAAATGCACGTCTTTGAAGATGTACATAAAGTTCTTTTCTTTGAAGATTCCTAATGTTATTGATTTAAATATACTTCTATACATGAATAATTTTCATTAACAACGAAAGAATAACTCACCATAGTCCTTCGCCATCTCTAACGTATCAATTAGAGTTCCATCAAAATTTCACAGGACCACCTACGATGTTTTATTTTCAAGTATGAACTCATACGGTTTGAAAAGTAAGGGTTAGTAAATTGAAATGTTATACTACCATTTGTCTTTTCAAATACGATTCACACTCTTTAACGTTGCTTTTATATCAATAAGAGTTCTACCAAAATTTTACAGAGTCATCTACCATACTATATTCAGAAATGGACCCACACAATTTGAAATGTAAGGGTTAATAACATCAAACTTTAGACTATTTTTTGTTCTTTCAAGTACAATCACTCTTTTTTATTTTTCTTTTAAAACACTCAATTTAATTTCAACAAGGAAAAGTATATATTAATGGTTAAAGTTTCAATTATAATTTATTCAAAAAGAAAAAATTTATATTTGAATCAATATAGAATATTTAAAATCCAGTATTTTTTTTCCCATTATATCAGTATCAAAATTCAATTGGATAAATATAGTAACAATCGAATTTGCACTCCTTTTTAATATTAGTTACGGTATGACTAATCAAACCAAAATCATGATCAAACTACATGTGGACATTCAAATTTATACTTTAAAAGTTACAAAATATGTATTCAAAATTGTTCTTTCATAGGATTGAACATAGTATAGATGATTTTTTAATTATATCAATATTATTATTAGTGTAAAAAGTCTAAGAAAAATTTACATACACAAAACTGTGGAAAGATATTCAACTGCCAATAACTATTGCCCATGTGGTCTTCGAATCTTACTTAATTCATAATTTGTTTTTTTTTCAATAGTAATACTAGTTTAGGGAATAGTCAGGACCAATCAATATAAAACTTTGGTGGTATGACCTAAGTAATAGCTCCCAAATAGCAAGAGAGAGGTCTGCATCAAATAGAGAGACAACCCACAATAAATGGGGAAAGATCCATAAATTATGGGAGAGGGGATATAGATCCCACGACTTGAGAAGATCATGGATGACAACAACTTACTACAGATAGTACTAGATAGCTAGTCAACAATGGAGTACTGATGTGTACACTATAGCTCCTGTATCAGTTACATAAAATGCATTCAGACTCTTGTTAATTCTATATTTAATTTCCATAATCTCAACATGTAGATATGAGTAAATTTATTGTTGGTACAATTATTGTACTAGACATTCAACCAGAATTCCACATAGCCACATTCCAAAATTTATGATGAATGAGTGGAGTCTACGCGGTTTGAAAATTAAAGAACTTACAGTATCAAACTTTATTCCATATTTTTTTTACTAATGTTTCGCTGTTTAAAAACTCATTTTAACTTCAACAACAAAAAGTAAATACTGACGGTAAAAATTTTATGTACATCATACTCAAATTCAGATTTTAAATTTTATAAAACTCACATTCAGCTCTTTTGATCAATTATGGTAGATCGATAATCATGCAAATCAATTCCTTAATTCATATTGTAGTTCAATTATTTTAAGAGAATTACATGATATAATTCCATAGAAGAAAATTACAAGAATCAGTTGTAATGGAGTCCACAGCAATAATGGGAACGGAGCCCACGCGGTTTTGGAAAATTATGTGAAGTACTACTCCTGTCGGTGACCAATTATGAAGCCAATCTTTCTTGCTTTTTTCTCATTGTTTACCTTTCATTTCTCTATTTCAAATTTCAGCAAACTAATAAATTCAACTAAGTTGGAATTTGATATGACTAAAATAAAATGCACGTCTCTTACGGTGTACATGAAGCTCTTTTCTTCGAAGATTCATAATGATATGAAATTAAATATGCTTCCATACATAAATAATTTTCATTAATTACGAAGCAATGACTCGCTATAACCCCGTTCCACCTCTAACATATCACCTAGAGTTCCACTAATATTCCCCAAAATCACCTATTACACTTTATCCAGAAATGAGTCCGCACGGTTTGAAAAGTAAGATAAGACTATTACACTAGTTTATGGGACAACTGAGATCAAGTAAGATTAGATTTTAGTAGTATAACTTGGGTTATTACTCCCAAGTAACGGAAGAGAGCAAAATAATCCACATCAAGTACAGAGGCAATCCACAATAGATGCGGGAAAGACTCACAAATTGCGGGGTAAGAGGGGTGTAGAAACCAAAACCTGAGAAGATCGTGAATAACATTAATTTACCACTACGCTATTGTCCCAATCACATTAATTAATAGTTAATGCACATATCATTAAACTAAAAATTATTAAGCATATTCTAAAGGACATAGACATATATAAATTCGTTTTGACTGACTTTGACCATAAATAAAATTTCAATTTTCTTTGACAGTTTTCAATTTGGGCAACGTGTCTCGTATATAAACATTTCACATTATGAAATGTTTCATGAAATATTGCGTACAACCAAAATAGACTAAAAATAATTGAAATTTTGTTTAAGATTAAAAATAATTAAAATTTTCTTTTATGCTAAACACAAATTTCCTTTTTCATTTTAGCCAAAGACCACTTTATCCCATCACAAAATAGCTGGTAAATGCATTCGGACGCTTTTTAATTCTATATTTAATTTCCATAATCAACATGTAAATATGAATAAATTTATTGTTGCTACAATTATTGTACTAGACATTCAACCACGATTCCTTATAGCCACATTCCAAAATTTATGATAAACATGGGTTGACTCTACGCGGTTTGAAAATTAAAGAACTTTTAACATCAAACTTTATTCTATCTTTTTTTACTAATATTTCACTGTTTAAAAGCTCATTTTAATTTTGAAAACAAAAAGTAAATGGTAAAAATTTTAACTACAATCTAGTTCCAAGAAAAAAAAAATTTAACTACAATAAATTAGAACCACATATTCTAAAATACACAAGCCATAGCATGTAATGCAATATCAATAATATAAATAAAGTATGATTAAAATAGACCAAAATCTTATAATCATGCATTGTTTTGTTTAAATTAGGATTTTTATGCTTACTTTCGTAGAATATTGGTTTATCATATGGAAATTCAGATTTTAAATTTTATAAAACTCACATTAAGCTATTTTGATCGATATTCATGCAAAATTGCAAATCAATTCCTTAATTCATTTTGTAGTTCAATTCTTTTAAGAGAATTACAACTTGATATAATTCCATGGAAGAAAATGACAAGAATCAGTTGCAATGGAGTCCACAGCAATAATGGTAATGGAGCCCACGCGGTTTTGGAAAATTATATGAAGCACTGCTCCTGTCTGTGTCCAATTATTTAACTTTTGATGGGTTCCATGAAAAGATATAAAGTTAATGGCAGCTTCACTAGTTACCACAGTATTGCTTTCTCTCTGAACCATTTCGTGCTTTGCTTTTAGTTCATTGTTCCCTTTCTGCAATTAACCCTTTCCTTTCATTTCTCTCTTTCCACACACAAACCAAAACCATTTCAATGGCAGAGCTCCTTCTTTCTGCTATCCTTCCTACGTTGTTTGAGAAACTGACCTCTCCTGAACTGCTCAAGTTTGCAACTCAAGAGGGTATTCGCTCAAAGCTCAATAAGTTGAAAAAAACGTTGGGCTTGATTAATGCACTGCTCGTTGATGCCGAGGAGAAGCAGCTGGCGAATGGAGCTGTGCAGATGTGGCTGGATGAGCTCCAAGACTTGGCTTATGATGCAGAGGATGTCTTGGATGAGTACGCGACTGAGGCTTTGAGAAGAAAACAGAAGATAGAAGAGCATCAGGCTAGCACTAGCAGGGCTCGGAAGCTCATCCCTGCTTGTTGCATTAGTTGCACTCCAACTGCTTTATGGTCTGATTTCAGTATACGCTCAAAGATAGATGATATTACTAAGAGGTTACAAGATCTCTGCAAACAAAAAACTGAACTTGGGTTGGTTGAGATTGCTGGAGAGAGATCGACTGCTTCGTTTCAGAGACCACCAACTACAAGTTCGCCCATCGAACCTGCTGTTTTTGGGAGAGATGAGGACAAAGCCAAAATACTTAAAATGGTATTGTCTGATGAACCAGGTCATGCCAACTTTGGTGTAATATCCATTGTGGGTATGGGAGGAATCGGCAAAACAACATTGGCTCGAGAAGTGTTTAATGCCACAGCAGTGCAAGATTTCAACCCAAGAGCATGGGTGTGCGTCTCTGATGATTTTGATGTCATGAAAATTTCTATGGCCATTCTTGAGTCCATCATTGGCTGTGCTAGTGACCTGAAGAATTTAGATGCGGTGCAAAATCAACTCAAAGAGAAAGTAGCTGGAAAAAAATTCTTGCTTGTTCTCGATGATGTTTGGAGTGAAGACTACAGCAAGTGGGAATTACTAAGGTCACCTTTTATGGTTGGTGATCCTAGAAGCAAGATCATTGTGACGACTCGTCATGAGTGTGTTGCGTTAACAATGGGATGTTCCACTGGATGTACTCATAAACTAAAGCTACTTTCAGATGATGAGTGTTGGTCATTGTTTGAAAAGCATGCTTTTGGTAATGGTGTTGTGAGTGCAGATGCTAGTGAATCCATTCGTGCAATAGTCATTGGAAAGTGCAAAGGATTGCCGCTAATAGCGAAGACCCTTGGTGGCCTTTTACTCTCTAAGAGAAGAGATAAATGGTCAGATATATTGAACAGCAAACTATGGGACTTAGCAAATGAGAGTGAGATCCCTGCAGCCTTACAAATAAGTTACCACCATCTTCCATCATATTTGAAGAGATGTTTCGCCTATTGTGCAATTTTTCCCAAAGTTTATGAATTCGAGGAAAAGGAACTTATTTTTTTATGGATGGCGGAAGGCTTCATTCAACAGTCAAGTGAAAACAAGCCATTGGAAGATTTGGGAGGTGAGTATTTTTTGGATCTATTATCAAGGTCATTTTTTCAAATATCGAGTAGCAATAATTTGAAATATGTTATGCATGACCTTATTAATGATTTGGCTCAAAGGGTCTCTAGAAATGTAAGTTTTAAATTGGACGATGCTCCCAAAAATTCGTCCCCAATTATTGAAAAGGCTCGTTATGCTTCTTCTACTTGTCATCAATATAATGACAAAAGAAAATTTGAGGTCTTAAATGATGCTGTGCACTTAAGGACACACTTGTCAGTGCCACAAATAAATTATCTGTATGAAGCTGGTTTTATTAGTAATATGGTTGTTTTTGATTTATGCTCTAGGTTTAAAAAGTTGAGAGTATTATCTTTAGAAAGATATTATATTGTTGAACTACCCAATTTAATTGGAGACTTGAGACTTCTTAGGTACCTTAACCTATCTTATAGTCTTATTAGAAGTTTACCCGAGTCAGTAAACTCAATATGCAACTTGCAAACTTTGTTATTAAGAAATTGCAAAAGACTCTTGAAGTTGCCTTCTAATATGGGGAATTTAATTAATTTACGTCATCTTGATATTTTAGGTGTATCTTTAATAGAAGAGATGCCATCAGGGGTTAGAAATTAGGAATGCCTTCAAACTTTATCTAACTTTATTGTGGGTAAAGATTCTGGAGCTAATTTAAAAGATTTAGAGGATTTGAAATCACTTTGTGGAGAACTTCATATTTCAAGATTAGAAAATATGACAAATTTTCAAGACACCAAAAAGGTCATATTAAGTGACAAGAAAGACCTAAAAGTGATTTCACTAGAATGGACGTCTAGATTTGATGAATCACAAGTTGAAGAAGTGGAATCACAAGATGCAAAAATACTTGATATGCTTCAACCTCATAAAAATCTAGAAAAGCTCACAATAAGAGGTTATAGGGGTACAAAATTTTCTTCTTGGGTTGGAGGTAGTTCATTCTTAGAGTCTAATATAAGAATCCTAGAGTTGATAGATTGTAAGAATTGCACATTCTTGCCTTCACTTGGATTGTTAGGCTCACTCAAAATTCTCACTATTGAAGGTATGAAGAGGATTAAAAGCATTGGTTTTGAATTTTATGGAGAGTCTTGTGCAAAACCTTTTCAATTTTTGGAGACTCTTTGTTTTAAGGATTTAGAAGAGTGGGAGTCATGGGATCCTGTTAAAGAAAATGATAGCTTTCCTAAGCTCCAAGAGCTTTTCATCGTAAATTGTCCCGAACTCTCTAAAAGATTACCCAACAATCTCCCTTCATTGAAGAAACTTGTGTTTAAAACATGTGGGCAGTTGGTGGTTTCGTTAACAAACATCCCAACGCTATGTGCACTAGAGCTTGATGAATGCAAGAAGATTGTGCATAATAGTTCAATTTTTTACGAGTCATTAGAGTCGTTAACTCTTTCAAATATTACAGATGTTGGTGATTGGTCCTTGCAAAAATTTAAGAAAGTTCAAAGTTTACAAATTGAGGGTTGTAAAGAGCTTATAGAGTTGTGGCAAAATGAGATTCTCCTTAAAAAGCCACATCAAAGGTTGCATAGTATCTCTCTTAAAAGTCTCAATTTAGACAATTGTGATACCCTTACAGCAACTTTATTTGAGAGAATTAAACAAACGGATGTATGTCTAGAAGAATTAAGCATTAGCCGATGTAATTCTCTAAATTTCATTTTTAAAGGAGAACCGCCTCAATCTCTAAAGAAGCTTCGTATTAAAAATTGTGAAAAATTGGAGGGTTTATTGGATAGTAATGAGGTGGCGTGTACTTCGGAGCTTGAGGAGGTCAACACTCTTACTTCTCATATTGAAGACTTGGTTTTAAGTGAATGTCCATCTCTCACATGTTTGCACTCTGTAGACCGACTCTTTGCCACAATCACAAGCCTCAATATTTCAAAATGTTCAAATCTCACGACATTGTCTTTGACAGGTCATTTACCTATGACACTCAAACATCTTAAAATTTACGAATGCTCAAAGCTCACATGTTTGCACTCCGTAGACCTACTCTCTACCGCACTCAAACATCTTCAAATCAGCAGTTGCTCAGAGCTCACAACCGTGTTACCAAAAGGCCATTTACCTGAGACTCTTGAAACCCTATCCATTAGCTCTTGTGATAAATTAGAGTCAATAGTTGACAAGTTTCATAACACCAATAGTCTTTACGAAATCGACATCCACTTTTGTGAGAAACTCAAATCCCTTCCAGAGGGCCTAGACACACTTACCAGTCTCCGTAGCATCTCGATAAAGTTTTGTAAAGGTTTTACTGCCTTTCCAAAAGGAGGGTTCCCCTCCAATAATTTAAGAGTTGATCTTTGTGGATGTCCAAAATTAGAAGCCCTACCTAGCGGAATACACTCTCTCCTCTTTACAAATACAGTATTGTCCAAACATGTCATTGCCTGAGGAAGGTCTGTCTACCAAACTTACAAAGCTTGCAATTGAGGGTCACAAACAATATAAAGCACTCATGGAAAGGGGTTTGCATGATTTCACCTCTCTCGAATACCTCTGCATTTCTGGAGGGTCGGACAGAGAGTGTATTCAGGAGGAGGACATGACAATTACTTT
The DNA here is from genome assembly GCA_022984855.1 of Dimocarpus longan. NCBI lineage: Eukaryota > Viridiplantae > Streptophyta > Magnoliopsida > Sapindales > Sapindaceae > Dimocarpus > Dimocarpus longan. The sequence continues at coordinate 32,511,739 of CM041014.1, read as the reverse complement.
GCCTTCCACTCTAAATCGTTTATGGTTTGAAGGATTCCCAAAGTTGAAAAACCTATCTTTAAAGGGAGTCGAAGACCTCTTCTATCTGAAGTTCTTAATGATCCACAACTGCCCAGAGCTCACATCACTTCCAAGCCTCCTATCCTCTCTTGAACAATTAAATATTGAACAATGTCCTCTGCTGAAAGAAGCTTGTAAAAGAGATAAAGGAAAAGAGTGGTCCAAAATAGCCGACATCCCTTGCGTTTACATACAAGGCAAATTCATTTATTAACCAGAGGAGGAAGCATGAGAGGATTAGCTCATTCATGCTCATATTCTATATCAGGTATGCCCATTTATAATAGCAAAACACTTCGTTTCTTTTTCATGATGAACAATTTCTCATCATTATTAATTCAATGCTCTATTCTAATATTCTCTTAATGTATTGAAGTCTCACTAACTTATTTGTGTTTTGCTTGTTCGACAGAAGCACTAGCAGAATTGATGATTGGAGATTCTCTTTTTTGTGGGTCATGTCTATCCTCTGGTGTGTAAGTCACTTTCTTCACATCAGCCTAGTTGGTTTCATGTGCTTTGTTCAACTTATTTGACTAGTTGTTTCTTGATAATTACATATGAGATTTTGGTGTTATCTCTGTTTTTGTGTGTTATAATTATATACTCTATTTTTGTGTTTTGTTACTCATTGTTTTAAGCTCAATGTTGATGGAATGTGGAAGAAATTTCAGAAAATGAAAAAAAAACAAAAAGAAGAGTGTTATTTCTGTTGTCCCAATGCTCATTGTCACAGCGTTTTGATTATCATGTATTCAATCTATTGAACGTTGTTGTATGTTTATCTTATATTGTTTGGGAGTTGTTATTATTTAATAACGAGACTTGGGTAGATTATTACCCAATCTCTAATTAGTTTTATTTCCTAATTTGAAGGATGAGTTGTCTACATTAGATAGACAGCTCATATTTATCATCTTAGCAGTTTCTATATTGCCTTCTATGTATTTAATCTATAAAGAGATCGTTCAATGGTTTTCACTGTCAATTCCAACAGGAAAAATGGTGGCCTTAGTGGGCAGTAGTAGGTGTGGCAAGAGTGCTATCATTTATTTAGATGCAAGGTAACAACATCTCTTTATTCCCTGAACTTGGATGTTTAACCATTCTGATCCCTCAAAAGGTCACAAGAATCTTTAATGATTGATTTTTCTACAGGAGAGATTCGGGTTGACAATCACAACATAAAGGGTATGGATGTGAAGTTCCTGAGAAAGAACATTGGGGCATTTTCTCAAGAACCATCAAGGATAACATTAGTGTTGGAAACATGGATGCAGATGATCAACAGATTGAAGACTCAATGAAGATGGCTAATGCACACACGTTTATGTCACATCTTCTAGATTAGTACTTAGCTAAGGTCTATTACCGGCCTCCAATTTACTTGTATTTCTACCTCTATTTTGTGAAATTTCCACAAAATTTAATAAAATGTTATGTTCAATAAAATTCATGTAGGACAAAGGGGTGTTCAGTTATTAGGAGGACAAAAGCAGAGAATTGCAATAGTAAGAGCCATTTTAAAGGATCCTCCAATCCTCTTACTTGATGAGGCCACAAGGGCACTTGACTCAAAGTCCTAAAAGCTTCTTCAGAAGGCCCTAGAGAGGGCTAGCCAGAGAAGAACAGTCACCATAATCGCACATAGGATGTCTACAATCGTCAATGCAGATATAATTGCAGTGGTAGAAAATCAAAAAATAAGAAAATCAATTTCACTTTCTTCAGTATCAATATATGGACATGTATTCCAAACTGTGTTTAAATGTAAGTCTCTGCGAAATTCCTTAGGTTTATCTTTTAGCCTGCAACCTTTCTCTTTTTGCAACTCTAAGCTATATGTGTAGTTGCCTTTAGATGTTAGCTTTTGTGTGAAGTGTATATGTGATTATGTTCTACCAGTAGCTACTAGTGCCCCATATGTTTTCTTGAAAGATTGAATATTGAGTGTTGTGTCATATATTGAATTTGCACCAATGTATCTGAATCAGATTAAAAAGATCATATGTTTAATCATTATGTTGATACTGTGGAGGGACCTTGTACTCTATGATGTCAACTAATGCCTAGAAAATTAGGTTACCATTTCATCTAAGCAACATCCAAGATCGTTTACACAAAACATTTGTACATCTATTTGGGAAGAATGTTCATCATTTTCTAATTCTTACACTCATCTTTTCCAGAGCCCTTAATCTTTCCTAGTTTTCTGTTCTTAGGTAGAGTTCGTGATATTCTTCTTTTCTCCTAGAGAAGTCTTTGTGGTTCTGTATTTTAATTGGTGATAATGCTGCTGAGAGCTGTTGTGATATGGTTGTATCATATGCTGTGTAGCATTATATTCTGGAATTTTCTTTTTGTTATAGGAACTGCTAAATTCTAATACTATCTGTGATGTTTCAGAAACTGGTTTGCTATACCTTTGGTGCTGATAAGTTGACTGAGTTTCTTCGGAAGCAGGATCTGGATTTAATTTATAGAGCCCACCTGGTTTGTCATGCCTTTAAGCTGAAGCATTTATTGCACTGACAGAGCTTTGATTGTCTTCTTTAATAAGATATTTTATGTTTTCTTTAACAATTCTCAGGTTCTGGAAGATGTATTCGAATTCTTTGCTAATAGACAACTTGTTACCATATTTTCTGCACCCAACTACCGTGGAGAGCTTGACAATGTTGAAGCCATGATGAGTGTGGATGAGACACTTATGTGTTCTTTTCAAATATTCTCTAGATAAGAAGCCAAAGTTCATCTTTGGGAGTTCATCTACAATTCGATCAGGGGACTCTCCAAGTAAAGTAAAGGTACTTCCATACCTTGTCTGTCCGAATATCTGGACATTATCATTTATTTCTTATAATCTAGTTATGTTTCTGAGGTTTATCCAATTTCTTGACAACTGAAATAAAAAAAGATTTATTACGGAAACTCTAAAAATCTGACTAAAGCAAAGGATGTTATATGTTGGGTAAATCTACTTTAATCAGAAGATTGAACTTTAACTTTAACTGCCTAAATCCTTTATTAGAAGACTTATATCAAACCAATTTCTAGAAAATCATGATTCCAAACATTTTCCAACTAGTAAGAGACCTGCTTCAACTGCATCTGATGACATGATAGCGAGGACCGACAAAGAACAAAGAGGAGAGTTAAACAAAGCATCACATCTTAAATCCCAAAGTGAGGTGCTGTTCCTGAGGCCATTTTTATTTTATAATAGAAAACACTTATAGTTATTATTACTTCAATGCTCTTTTCCAATACTCTTTCTTAATGTACTGAATACCCACTAATTTATTTGTATTTTGCTTGGTTAATAGAAGTATTAGCAGAACTGAAAATTGGAGAATCTCTAGTTTGTGAGCCATGTCTGTCCTCTTATGTGTAAGTCACTCTGATTGTTTCTTCTCTCAATCAGACTAATTGGTTTTGTATGCTTTGTTCAATCATAGTTGCTTCTTGATAATTACATCTGAAATTTTGGTGTTATGCTTTAATTTCCTCCTTGTTTTTAGCTTAAGTGCATTCTATATAGAATAACTTCTTGTTAAGGACCAACACATTGGCTGCAACAAAACCAGGGAATCTTCCAACTACAAATGTAAGAATACTAGTTGACTTGAATAATTGTTTATTTTTACTATCTAAATGGCAAGTTTGCTCAAATAGAATATAAGCTACATGGTAGCTTGTTATGCTTTGTCTTCAAAGACACCTGCATTGTTATGCTGAGCAGTAAATATATGATTGATTTTGGATATGTACTATAACAACCCTTGAAGGCCTCCCATCCAAATTCACAACAAGAAATACTATTTTGCTCAATTCTTTCATACAAATCCATACAAAGATATGAGGCTCCACATCAAAATTTCAAGATTATTTCATATGTAGGAGGTATGCTTGCTCTTATGGAAGATCGTATGGCAAGATTCTTGGACCTCCTTAAAGCCCCCAAGGTATTAAACTAATTTTAATTAATTTTATTCTTCTTGGAGGTTCAAAAGGTTTTAACATAGTCATTTAACTCTGTTCAGCATTTAAAATTAATTTTGTTTGATGCAAATTCTTTCCAAGAGGAGGGAAGGATGACCCATACTCAAACTTACTGCTGATGCATCTTTCCAAGAGTTGAAGTACCTACCTTCGAAAGATGTCAAAGACTTCCCTTCTCTTCAGTTGTAGGGCATCTTTTCCAGTTCTATTCTGAGTTAAAAGTTCCGTATATACTTTTCTTCTTCTAAACAAATTCCTTATGGTTTGTGTTTTAATTGGTGATTTAGTATTGAGAGATGTTTTGTTCTGGGATGCAATGTTATACTAAGAATTTTTGCTTTTGCAGTTTCTTTACAAAAACTTTGAAATTCTAATACTTTCTGCTTATGTTATAGAGTGAATTTTTGCATTTTTAAAGTTGTTTTGCTACAAAGTTATGAGATAGTTCAAGGTTGGGCTGCAGTAATATATCTTTTTTCCTGCTAGTAAAGGAGCTGCTACAACTACATGTGATGGCATGGAAGTGAGGATCAACAAAGATAAAATAGGAGGGTTCAATAGAAATCATCGCATCGTGAATCCCAAAGTGAGGTGCTATCTGTGAGATCCTTGTTTCTATTACACTTTTTTATTTTATTTTATTTTATTTTTTTGGTCTTTCTTTATTGGAAGGCAACAGACTCTTTGACTACCAAACTGAGGTGAAATGCAAGAGCATTGTCTAGATGGAGATACCATAAAGGTTGAAGTAATGATATCTAAACTTCCCTTTGTAATTGATGTTATTGTACAGTATTGTGTTAAGCTTTCAATAGATATCAAGGTTTTCTGCAAATTCAGTTCATTTGCTGCTATTTTTTGTAAAGTTGTGATATCTCTAAGGCTATATGTTGTTATTTTTTGCTAAAGACTGAATTTTGCTTATGTTCTCAGATGTTGAGTTTAGTCGTTTATGTGGAGTTGAATATGCTGGTTAGAGGCATTTTCAGCTGTGGCTGACAGGCCTGAGGTAGAGTGTATATGCTGAAATTTTGGTAGTGTATTTTTTTACAGAGTATTGTTACTATCTGCTTTTAATGGAGACTAAATCGCAGCAATTCATGTACAATCCAAAGGAGGAAGCATCAAAGGATGAGGAATCAGAGGATCATCTCATTCATCCACATCTTCTATTTCAGGTATGGGCATTTACTACCATAAAACAATTGATTGAGCTTTCATCTTCTTATTTTTTATAGCTTCAGTCATCTATTCTAATACTCTATTTAGTGTTTTGGGAACTAGTTCTCTATTTTTAAAATTAAAGACTCGCTAATTTATTTGTATTTTCACTTTTCAGATGGTAAGTCATTACAATTTTACTTGTCAACTCTGGTTTGTAAAACTCTGGATATGCTCATACTAGCAAAATTTTGAATCAAGGTAATTAGAAATTTTGCATATTTTATTCTTGGTTGATCAAATCAAATTCATGAGTATCATGTAGTAAATGTCATTGCATTTGTCTACCATTTTGGCTGTCTGGATAGCAGATCAAGTTGATGAATATTAAAATTTCTATACTATAAGGAAAGGGGCATGATTGCTAGCAAATATTTACTTGCATTATGCACAAAATAACTTATTGTCAAGGACTTACTTCAGGAAAAGAAAAAGAAAACTTACTATCAAGGACTAACACGTCAGTTGCAACGGACCCGATAATCTTCCAACTATAAATATAAGAATATTAGTTGACTTAAGAAGTTGTTTGTTTTCATTGAATGAATGGCCAATTTGCAGGAGGTATATTTGGCCTCTCATCCAGATTCAAAGCAAGAAGTAATATTATGCTTTAACTTGGTATACAAAGATATGCAGATCCTCCATATCAAAATTTTAAGACTATCATATGCAGGAGGTGTATTTGCATCATACTAATCCTTTTCCCTTTAGTATTTTCAAATGTTTTTCTTAAATACATTTTATGGAATGTTTGAACAGCTGGACATGTGGGGAGTTACAAAGACCTTTTTGAAAAAGCAAGCCAAGTCGATGAATGAATTACCAGAAAAAAGAAAACCAGAAGCTATGCCAATTGCTCTGTATCTTCGTGAATATACTTTAAAAGCGGAATTGATTCAAGTTGGGGAGTTACGATGGGAATAACGGAGATACCATCTTCATTACCTTCATCCTTCAACAACAAATCAAGTATTGCCTCTTGATCTTTCTCCCTTCCATAAACATGAGTTTCATTCAAAGAAGTTGTTGGTAATCTTTGATATCTGACCTTGTTGGACCTCCCTTCTGAAGTCTCCTGCAGTCTCTCAGTGATCTTCTGAAGTTTCACTCAAATCAGAATGAGTGTAAAAAGAAGAAAGTGCCATTGCCGAGAAATCTGATGGGGGCGGTAGAAATATTAATGTAAGTTCTCTGTCTCACTTAAGGTCTTTTTGCATTTTGATTTTTCTATTTGAGTTGTAATTTTTTGTTTGAATTTTGGACTTCTGAATTAAATGAAGAAGAATATGGAAGAAGAAACAACATAGAATCACTTCCCAAAAACCATTCGAGCTGAGAACTGAGGCATGTATTTTATAATTTGAAATGATGACTATGAACCTCGTAATTTTAGTTACTCATTGTGATTTTTTGGTTTTATCATTGTAGCAGAGGTGAGACTGTTTATTAAATAATTATAATATTAGGTAGTTTGCTCTACCTATATAACAATTAAATTAGACAACAAATGTTTGTTTAGAGCTTCTATTTTTTTTTTTTTTTTGAAAGAAGTTTGTTTAGAGCTTATGATTCTACTGGGACAAATAACAAAATCCTAAGTTAAAATTGACTGAAACTGGTTTCTAGGAGAGTTATGAACTGAAAATCTACACATTTTTTCTTTGAGATTGCTTTTGTTAGATTTTACAGTTGGCTAAATTATTTTGGAGACAACTTAACTGTAATGGCAGAAATAACAGCTGTTGTTAATCTGCCAATGTTGCTGTAACAATGGAGCTTGTGAAACTTGATTTCAGAAGTAACATATATTCCCTGGTGTCTGTTTCTCCTAACAAATGTGACTAAAATTAATGGCTCTAATAGTTGATTTTGAAGCTCAGATAGGGAACTAACTTCTATAGCTAATTAGTTTGTAGTATTAGCAGTTGAAAGTACATGACTTGAAAATTGCATGATTTTGAGGTGATGTTTCTTTTATATTTTTATTAATATGTAATCTTCACTCTGGCCTTCTGTTTTGTAGATCGAAGAAGAGGAAGAAATAAGAAGGTTGAGGGAACTGGTTCCGAAAGCACAACCCATGCTCTATTTTGACAGGCGCCTTTCATTCCCAGAAGGTAAGAGATTCATTGTGGTTTTTTGTGTTCTTCCTCCAAAGGTAGCATTTTGATGATATTCTAGTAGCTAAAGTCGGTTTGTTCATGACACTTAATGCTAATACTTGAACTTATTGGCTTTCTAAATTCCTAGTACTAGAAAATGGCTTTTTATATCATTTCGTTTTTGGTTCAGATTCAGAAAATTACAGGGTTTATTTTTGCACCAACCAACTCGAAGACGCTGGAATGGAATCGAATATACTTCTTGACATCTTTGAGGAACTATAAGAGTTATAGTTGTATATTTTTCAAGGGGATAATATTTTTTATTTTTGTGCATGTGCACTGCACTCTTTTTCCCTTAATTAAGTTTGGTTCTATTGAGCTTTACTAATAAGGCTTTTAATGAAGCAGTTCTGAACACAAATCCTATAAGAATAATGTTTTCTTTTTTTCCTTTAGGATTTTTTCCCATAGAGTTCTTTTTCCTAGTAAGGTTTTTAATGAGATATATTCTTTACATGGTAGACATCCAAGGGAGCATGTTATGAAACAATTCACTCTTTTGGTATTTCATAACTTACACTTAAAATTATCATTATCTCGCAATAATTCTTCTCTTAATAGTATTTTAATGTTATGTAACTTGTGCCATTTCCTATTGTCTCTATTTATGGTTCCTGGCCTATAAATAGATGGTGTATAGGTATGTATTATGATACAATTCAACATGAATGAAAGAATAGAAAGTTACTCTCTCTTCTCTCTATAATTTTAGTTAGTGTTCTAAGGTTATTGTTTTTAGGCTTTGTTTCATAACATTTAAAATTAAATAGTTAAAAAATAATATCTTTTGAATAAAATATTAATAATGTTATAAAATTAAAATAAATGAATATAATAAAATTAATAATCATCAGGGACTTAAAGATAATTTACCAGGGACTTGTGATGAATTTGACAGTAAAAGTTGATAGCAGGAGAGAGATGCGAGAGAAAAACAAAAAACAATAAAGTGAACAGGAAACAATAATTGAAACAGAAAACAAAAGCATTAAAGAGGGAGAGAGATAGAGTAGTAAAATATATAATCTTTATCAGTGCCAACCTTATATATATATAGGCAACAGATAGAGTCGGTTATGACCGACTTTAAATAATATATTATTATAATATCATCCAGAAACTTCATAACACTCCCCCTTGGATGATACCATTATAGCTGATATTTGACAAACAAAATAATGGCAGGCAGCAGGAAAGAGAAAAAGGCGGCAGAAAAGCAAAACAATAAAATAAACAATAACTTTAATAAAAAGCAAGAGAGAGATTGTGGAGAGACAAACAAAAAGAAAGCAGAAATAGGTATGTCATTATTGATTGAGGCCTCTCATATATATACAGGTTTTAAGTCGGTTTAACCGACTCACAAAATATTTTTATATTATTATTATAATATCATCCAGAAATATAGGCAACAGATAGAGTCGGTTATGACCGACTTTAAATAATATATTATTATAATATCATCCAGAAACTTCATAACAAATAATTTAATTTAAAAATAATATCGAATTTTAAAAAAATATGTAAATTAGGGGGTGTACATACGCTTTTAAAGGGGTGCAACCGTGCAAATATAGTCATTCATGTTAAAGGTATTAGATGTTTGAATGGAAACTTGCCAAGATAGTGCCACTATACTAAACCTAAGAAATTTACACCTAACCGGTAATTCAACTCAGTTGATAGATTTAGCTTTATTGGATCAAGTTATTAAATAGGTTAGGTTATTAAAACCTAATAATTAAGAGTTTAGGATTGGGTATATATTTTAAAACTCATTAAAACACATTATGACCCAATATTATAATTATTTTTAAGTAAATTATACCATATAATATAATAAAATCGTAAATTTTCTATAATTTAACTAAAATAATAACAATTTTTGTATCCTTCTAACATGGAAGTCAATATATTTTTTTCTTCCCTCCGTTCTTCTTGTTTAATTGCCACTACAAGAAAAATGACTTTTCGCAACACACATTAGGTAACACACAATATGTGCGTGTTGCTTATTATCATCGATCATAACATACAAAAAATGCATGTTGTGAAAGAAACTTACAGCAACTTGCACACTAGTGTTGCAATGAATAAGGTACATATAATAACACATAATTTATGGATGTTGGTAAAACAGTTTATTTTTTTCAACACACAAAGTAGTATGTTGTTAAAAATGCTACATATGGCAACACATACTTTTTCAATGTTACTGTATACTTAATTTAAGTAACAGACAAATTAATATGTTGCTAAAAACTTGTATTTTGCAACACACAGAGTAGTATGTTGTTAAAAATGCTACATATGGCAACACACACTTTTTCAATGTTACTGTATACTTAATTTAAGTAACAGACAAATTAGTATGTTGCTAAAAACTTATATTTTGCAACACACAGAGTAGTATGTTGTTAAAAATGCTATATATGGCAACACACACTTTTTCAATGTTACTGTATATTTAATTTAAGTAACAGACAAATTAGTATGTTGCTAAAAGATTGTATTTTACAACACACAGAGTAGTATGTCGCTAAAAATGCTACATACGATAACATATATATTGAATGCTGCAAAAAAATTTATATTTCACAACAAACTAACCTTATTTTAAATGAATAATTAACAAGAATGTACGTTTAAGAAATTGATTTTTGTTTTTTTTTTTTTGTTAGAATTCCTAAACTTAATTATTAAGATATTCTATCCCACATCCCCCAAATTTAAAAAAAAAAAAAAAAAAAAAAAAAAAAACAACTACCAAGATATTATTTTTTAAATAGATTATCATTAATCTAAGATTTATTATTTTTTTAATATTTAATATTTTAAATATTTTATTTAATTTATTTAATAATATAATATTTTATTTTTATTTTTTTTGAAAAAATATAATGGACAAAGGAAGAGCCCTCTCTTGTAGCGGCGATATATTGTGACCTTAATTTGTCCCTTATATTGAAAATTTTTTAGTAAAAACATAATAATAAGAAGTTAATTTAGGAAACTAATATATATATATATTTTTTTTTTAATATAAGACTTTTTGATATTAAGATATAAGTAAGAAAATTTGACTTTTTGAAAAAAGATATTTTATAACTTAAATTAAGGTATAAGTAAAATAAATAAATAAAATTACTTAAATTAAGATTTAAGAGCATCTCCAATACAAGTATGGATTGTGAAAAAATGGAGTGCCATATAGGATAAATTGATAGAGTGTTAAAATTAAACTCTCCAATGCAAAACTTCTATAACCACTATCAAGCTGACGTGGTAGAAAAAAAAATAGAGGTTGTTAACCTCAATGTCTATTTCTAGAGAGTCTTCTTGACAGCCATGTCAGCAATAAATAATTGAAACTTCCATAAAATAATATTTTATAATAATTTGATTTAATGATATATTATTCTTTGACTATTCATCATTGAAATGAATAGAATAATATTGAAGAGTTTTTTTAGGCTTAAGTGTCTATCAATTCATATTTATGCCATATAAGATGTACATTTCCTTGACATTAATGATATGTCCATTTTTTTTAAAAGACAATCCACATTTATATTGGAGATACTCTAAGGACACATTATGTTACTATGATTTAATTATTAGAAATTAGAGATTTGAATAAAAAAACATAATTCAGATAGTGGAAGATTGTCTTCTTAATTAAGAAGGCACAAAGGTAATTTTATAAAGAATTTGATTTGATCTAAAATAAAATATAATGATTATCAGTAAATGATCCAAAATAAAATATATTCAAATGGTTTTCCTTTTTGGATCATCATGCATTATTTTACATAACAAATTATCAAGCAACAAGAAGTTTACATACATATATATATATATATATATATGCACACACATACACACACTGTTGGTTATGACACCCTTTTTTTTTTTTCTCCATTAGTTGATAATGGTTATTTGAGCTATGTGCAGTTTTTTAGGGGGTGTGAAATCATGAGTAATGGTCCTCCATGACGAAGCATTAATATGACCCAGCTTTTATCGTTTACACTAGTTCAATTGTAGGTCCTGCTAAAAATAAAAATTAGATATGTAACAATTTTAGTTGAATTGATTCTCCGGAATTTAATGAAATTTTATTAAGTTTATGGGGTTATATACATATTAATTAATATATAAAATTCAAAGTTAATATGCTGATATGACGTTGAAGTGTTCTGATGGTGTGATTCATGCCTTTCTTCTTACAAGGCCCGGGTTCGAATCATCTAAATGTTGTACACATTTGTTTGCTCTTAATTTTTTTTAAAGAAAAAATAATACACAGAGTTGGCTAGGTGGGTGTTCGAACCCCAAACCTGAGCTGAAAAGAGGAGTTAACATAGTTACTTACCAACCAGGCCAGTCTTTCCAATTTGCTGTGTTGTAACTTAAGTTTTATATCTTATTATAAACTATTAACTATTACTTCTATTTCACAATTATCGGAAACTATTCTTCTAATTGTAAATTATATGGTATTTGTACAAACAACTGATTACTTTTTCTTTAATTTTTTAATCTTTAAATCTCTCTAATATCTCATTCATGACTTAATAAATATTATGGACTTACTTTAGTTCTTTAATGTTAATATATAAACTCATTAGTTTTTAATACTATTTGATTGACTTTATTTATGAAACTAATAAATAAACTCAATACCTCACGATCCCTAAATACCTCACGATCCCTAAGTCAGCACACAGCAGCCAGCAGTACCCCTCACGATCCCTAAGTCAGCACACAGCAGCCAGCAGTACCCCTCACGATCCAGCCAGCAGTACCCAGCAGTTCAGCGCCGCTCGCCTTCCACCGTCTGTACGAAGCAACCGCTGACTCCATCAGTCCTCGTTTATGCACGTCCATCCCCAAGTCAGACGACTCACCTCCCCTCTCTCTCACATCCACTCTCTGATAGTCTGCCTGTTGCTGCTTGTATTAAGGTCTCATTGCCTGCCATCTGTTTGATGATATTATGCTTGTGTGAATTGCTGCTTACCTTTCCATTTTTCCTTGTGTTGTCAGGGGCTATTATCGCCTGGTAGTTGCTGTTAGCCAAGGGAGACGCCAGCAGATATTCAAGCCGGTTAGCAATTTTAAATGTTTGGAATTTTCAGTAATCTTATAGCAACTGAATATTTATAACGGGCATGTGGTCCTTATCAGTACGTCAATATCAACAATGACCAACATGCACTCACATGTCAACAATGAATTTATAGTTTCATTGGAACGCAAGTTGCTGTTGTTCATTGTCTGATTTAAATGTTTGCTTTTTATTTTTATAGTAGCTACTGAATGCAAGGTGCATCTAATATATAAAAGGCAATAAACTTGTTTAATTCTAATATATTATACTTTAGGACTGCAAAGTGGGAACCACCTAGAGGTTATCATGAATTGGAAACTTATAACGAGAGTTATATTCCATCAACATCAAGTAATGTGAATGGTATTGAAACAATTATTGATGATGAAGATGAAGATTTCATGAGGGCCGACATTGAAGGCATATTATGTGATAAATAATTTAGTAGTAAAAAAAAATGAGCAGGTAATATACAATATTAGATTAAAAGAATATTATTTCATATATGAGTTTATTATATGATATGTTTATTAATTTTTCTTTTTGTTTTTGTTAAGTAGGTGTGCAAGGGAAGATGTCGTGGGTTCTCCAGCATATACTTCTTCTCATGGATTTATTCCTTATATTTATAAATTCGTGACGTTCTATTTGAATTATTTAATAGCATGATTCTGAAGATTTTGTTCTGATAAAAAGTATTGATATGTCGAATTAGATTCCATGATCATTTATTTTAATAAATTTTTTTAATATAATTTAAAAACATAATTTGATAATATTAATGTATTATAAATGTATTTATATTATCAATACATGTTGTTGATTAGGTTATCGGGTGATTATTAGGGCAAGCTTTCTTTATTGACCACTTAAAAATTGAATAAAAATAGTAACATTATTAATTAACAATACTTTATTGATTTGTATTAGACTTTTCTTTAACAATTTCCACGTCAAGGATGTATTAATCGTAAAACTTTTATGATACATCAACATAATTAATAAAGCAAACACTAATTGTTTCCTCTAGGAATCGCTTTCTCACTATTCTAAAAGTCTTGAAATTAATGAATTGTAGAATACATCCAGGAGAAATAAATTAGATACGAACTATAGTTAAACCCGTCTGCTATCACTCAAACTTGTGCATGGAAAGTCACATAATTAACTATGTTGGCATACAACAAATTTTTCTTACACATGTACAGTATAGTTACATGCATGTTTATAATGTTCAAATTTGATATTAGTTATTAAATCCGTAAAAGCAGTTATTTATCCATCGAATTGACCAGCTGAATCAAGTTAGAAAATGATAGAATATTTTTTATGATAATCATGATAATGTGTAAATTAGAATATGTTAACTCTGGAGAAATTAAAACATTTTACGAGTTAAGCTAAGGAATATGGAAAATTTACAACTATAGAGTAAAATAAACACACAGGAGGTTAAAAAATTATTATTAATGCAATAAGAGGGAATAATGTGTTATTTGTTATAGGTTCAGAAGCATCAAATTCACAATATGACTTGCATGAACTAATTAATACTCTAATCCTAGCTAACTTGTATATAAACAATGCATATTAATTCGATTTGGACATGTTTTACAAAATTGAATCTCATAACTCATGACTTGATGTTGACTCATAAGATCTTGTCGGGCACTTTTATTTATATAATTATATACATAAACTTTTTAATTCATATTTTTAAAACTAAAGGCAATACTTTAAAATTAATTAATTAATAATGTAGGTTGTCAGATATGAAACTAAAAGATAATACTTTAAAATTAAAAAAATTGAATTAAACAACCCACTAACAATTCCCCCCTCTCACAGCCACTCTCTCGCACGACAATATGCCACTCCCCTCCCTCTCATAACCACTCTCTCCAGTAGGCTTATCTCATTCACAGCCGACACACTTCCTCTCCTCTGCCATGGATATAACACCATCTCGCTGCCAGGTATGTTCTCATGATGCTGTGAATACAATATTTATGTCTGCAGTTCTATTGGTTTTTTGTAGAGTTTTAGTGTTGTAAATGTGTTATGTGAGTTTGTGGTTTTGTTTTGTTTTTGAAATGTGTTTGTATTGTGTTTTTTGTGGATTTTGTTGCTTGATTGTATTAGAGCCCTGGTATATGTGTTTTTAAAAGTTGATACTCTAAAATTACATTCATGTTTATATTAATAACATTCGTGGTGTCCTCCGGCATGGTCCTTGTTTTCATAATTACCATATATTTTATTTGTAAATCTTTTTATTTTGGTGTATTATGCTCATGTCTATAATGGAAAAGGATGTTGGCTTATTATGAGCTCTTGATGTGATTAGAAATTCTCTTTCAATAGTTTTTATGTTATCAGGCTTTACTGTATGCACCCTCCATGGCTTCATTGTATCTAGTTTGACATGTGGTTTTTGTGTTTGAAATGTGTATTGTATTGTGTTTTGTGGATTTTTGTTGGTTTGTTAGATAAAGATTGTGTTTCTACTGAACATGGCTGAAAAGTAGTTGAAGTTAAGGTCATCGTAATAGAATTCTATCCAATAGTTGAAGTTAAGGTCATCCTAATAGAATTCTATCCAATAGTTGAAGTTCATCTCTAAAATAAAAACTACATAAGATATGAACCTACTCCAGAAAAAAAACTTGCCTATAGGATGAATGTCCAATAAAAAGACAGCCTAGTACTTAAAGTTGAATGTTAATTGAATTTGATCAAGAGACAAAGTTTGGCACCCAGGACATGACCTCTCTATAAGGTGAACCTAGACAGCCAAGTGATGGTGCTTAGTTTTCCAATTCAGTGACCAGAAACAAGATGGTCATCCAACAAACTTAAATACTTTAAACACCCATCTAGGTGGAAAAGATATCTTAATCGTCTCCTCACACATGAAATCAAGAACTTGTTTTGTCCTTCAACTTAACAATATGAAGTAAGTAATTAATAAGTAAATGAAATAGGACGTCACTTTCATGCAATAGGCAAATTATATATCAAGGCAATAATAAAATCGAAGTCCGTCTTTAACAGTATCTACGCTAGACTTGACTTTTCTACTCTATTGTGCTTATTAGAATTGGTTTGTGTTGGCTCAGGCCAAACGCTGTTTGAGCAATGGTGTGTCATTTCTATATCCCATGCTCTTGTAAAAATGTCAAGCGACCCCGTCTTTAGAAGATTTGAATAAAAACTATATCTCTTAGTCTAGGCATACATATTTAGCCTTAGCTTTTTCTTGCGTGGAACATACAATCATTTGAAAAGTGAAAATTATACTTAAAAAATAAATCAACATTGTGCTTCCTTGTTCTGCTTAAACTCACTAGCACTGTGGCTATAATATGCATCAATTGCCATGCCCAGAGCATTGGACCGCCAACTGTGCTCCATTTTATAATAGAAGATTGAAAACATAGATGGGACCGCACACATGCCATAGCATAGACATGAGTGAAAAATTGATGCAGGCAAAAAATGACAATTAATAGCAACCATAAGAACAGGTTGCCAAAAAAAAATTGTAGACCTTTGGCCAATTAAATATTATGAATAATATATTACACGAGAGAAATTTGGTTTTTGTTTCAGAGAAACAATATCTTCACCAAAGTAGAGGTCATAACGCTTTTTAAAGGTTCAACTATTAATTATTCAAACTTAAGGTAAAAGTATTTTAATACATAAACACTAACCACAAACTCTAAAAGATTTATAAAGAAATAGAGTCTAAAAATATGATCCAAGTAATATGCTAATCTCAAAAAACATTAAAGTTATTCTTTTAATAATACTTACATAACCACTGTTTATATTTATGTCAACTTGGGATAGATGTTTATATTTTGTTTATGTGATAGAAGCTCTTTAGCATGTTAATAGCCACCAGTATTGTATTTTTTGTTGGAGTTAGGTCATTGTAATTTGGCAGCTTAATTTTGCAGGTATATTTGAGCAATACATTGTTTTGAAGGAAGTATCTTGGTGAAAAATATCAAAATGGCAGAAGTAAGTAAAACTCAACTATATGAATTTTCTTTCAAATTTTAATTTCAAATTATATCGATATATTTTTAATGTGTTTATTCATTTTTGTCATTCACAGTCTTCAAAAAAGACATAGAAAAGAGCATTAAAGCAACGTCAAGCAATTTATGCCTTCATAACTCGAACTAGAAATCGGGGGATTAGTATTACAAATGAAGAACCGAATTCTAGGAGCGAACTTGCAAGTCATACAAGTACTCAAAACGAGCAGCATACACAAGAGACACAAGTTAGTAACAATGCAACAAAAAAGAAGACTCGTGGTGTAACTCATATGGCAAATTTGAAAGGTAAGGACCCTATTGAAGTTGATTACAATATGCATGGCCAAATGGTTGATGATTCTTCCAACAAACTTGCATCATATATTGGAACTCTCGTAAGAGAGCATGTACCCGTCACACTTGAAAGTTGGAAACTAATTGATGCCCATATGAAAGATATGCTGTGGTCATCTCTTTTGGTATGTTCTTTGTTTTTCGTTGTTTTTTTTTTTTTTTTGCCTAATACAGTAATTTATGTTTTTATTATTTGTCTGTTATTTCATTAATTGTATATTTGTTATTCTAAATGACATAGCAATATTTCAAGTTACATGACTCTAGTAAAGATTATATCTTTAAGAAAATGGGGAGTTTATGGAGACAACACAAGTGTGTTATCACTAGAAAAATTAGAGAAGCAAGCAAAACAAAGAGAAAAAAACATGCATTGAAGTTGCTCAAGCCTCGAAATGTAACAAATGTAAAAGAGTGGAAAGCATTTGTTGAACAAAGAACATCTGAACAGTTTGAAGTGAGTAATGCTTCAAAATTTCAAAAAATTAATGATATATTAGTTTATTTTCTACCATTTTGGTTTTAAAATTGTGAAATTACAATGTTGCAGGCAAGGAGTAAAAGGCTTAGAGAAGTACGACTTAGTCAAAAAGTCCAGCACACAACAGGGAGAAAAGGCTATGCTCGTTTACATCATTTAATGGTTAAAATTTTCTAATCTAAATAATTTCGAAGACAAATAGCTTTTTTATCACTTTATTTTGATTATTACATTATATTTTCCTTTCATTTTCATAATTTCATTCTTAAAATGCAGAAACGTGAAGCTGAACAACAAGGAAAAGATCCAGAAAAAATATCAAGAGTTGATGTATGGATTGAAGGACATAAGAGAAAAAAAAAAAACAAGCCTCTTAATGAAGCAGCGCAAAATGTTATGGTAAAATTTATTTTCTACAAGTTTTAATATCTAATTATTTCTAAGAGTTAGCTATTAATTAACCATATTTTCAGGATGAAATCAATCAATTGCGAACATCAACATGCCCTCCTAATGACAACAGCATCAATGAAGATTCTATTTCAAAAGTTTTGGGACCAGAGAAGCGTGGAGCAGTGAGAGGCCTTGGTTTTGGAGTTATTCCATCACATTTAAATGCACAAATTCAATCTGCAGGAAGAGTGAAACAACTTGAGGGAGACTTAAAGGTGACAACTAATAAACTGGTAAGACTTGAAGAGAGGATGAATGCAATGATGAAACAAAATGAGCAGGTAATATATGGCGCATATATATTAGAAATATACTATTTCATATAGTGTTTTATTATATGATACGTTTATATTATTTTTTTTTTTTTATTTTGTTAAGTTGTTAAGTAGGTGTGCAATGGAAGATATCACGGGTTCTCAAGCATGTACTCCTAATGGATTTACTCCTCAGGTTTATAAACTCGTCACATTCAGTTTGAATTATTTAATAGCATACATGAAGTTGAAATCATTACATTATTATATGTTTTTTATATTGTAACAGTCACAACATGGTAGTACTGTTCCTATGACAGAAGACATATCGGAACTTCAAAATGCTCGGTGTCAATTATTGCATTGGTACCCAGATGATGGTTTTGAAGATCATGTTGTGGCTGAAGGAAGAATTTCAGGTACAAATCCCAAAGAAAAAATCCATCATATGCCTCTTGGAATAGGATATTGGAAAATTTGGGTGGATATGACCTTTCATGATATTAAAGTATGTAGACCAACTGATGAGTTTGAAACACTTAATCAAGCCACTGGAAGTACTGTTGCCTGGCTTAAAGATTGTATCAAACTACTGTAGAAAATACATATGTGTATTTTGTTTGGAATGCTAGATAAATATGAGGACATGAAATTTATAGTAGGAGAACATATAGATAAGTTGTCTAGTGTTACTTTTATGGACATACATCTTTAGAAATAGTGAAAGGATTGAAGTATATATGGTTGATAGGGAATTGTTGTTTTAGATATGTTTATTTGTGATTTGGTTTTATTTGTTACGTAATGCAGAAAAGTTGTATAATTTTATTTTAATGTGAGATGATGCTTACAAGTATTTTTTTTTTTTTTTTAATGACTTGTAGTTTGTATTAATAAAATAGATACTATGGTTATGATGATGTAAGGATGGTTGGTTGATAATTAAGATTTGGTGGATATTTAATTTTTTTATTCTATTTAATTAACTAATTGTAAAGTATCATTTTTTTAATATAATTTTGTAAATTATATTCTTTATATTCCTCAATCATTTCAAAAAAGTTATTAGCTTTTTATCAAAATTATAAAAAAAAATGTTTTTATACAATTAATGAATAATGTGTAATACATCTACCGTAACACACTTTAAACATCTATCACAACATACAAATAATGTTGTTTTTAATATTTATTGCAACAAACACAAAATATTGTCATACAAGGCTATAGCAACACACAAAAAGTCTTTATTGTAACACACTAATTATCTATCGTAACATATAATTGCTATTGTCTTAAATGTCTATTGCAACAGGCAAAATAATGTTGTCATACACTTCTATGGCAACACACAAGTTATGTTGTCATAGATATTTATGACAACATGCATTGTTAGTTGTTTTGATGTTTTAAAACAACTTATTATATATGTTGCCATAAACATCTAAGACAATATGCATAGCGTGTTGTCATAAACATGTAAGGCAACATGCACCGTCTGTTGTGTTTAACAATAACAACATACATCGTATGTTGTAATTATATCTAAGACAACATGCATTGACTGTTACAAAAGCATGTGACACTTTTGGCAACACAGGCTTCAACAACATACAGATGCATGTTGCTAAAACTTTTAGCAACACATTTTGCATGTTGCGAAAGGCCTGATAACGATACATAATACTATTCATCACTAGCTTTATGCATCCGATTACATGATCCTCCTTAATCAGAAGTACATTTGTGATGTATTCAAAATATTTTAGTACTTTTAATATTTAGTTCTTAATTTATTTTGACATTTTATTCGTTTCAGTCCAAATAAACGATCAATTGCTATTACTAGACGATAGGTTAATTGATGGATTTTGGGTCAACCATTAGAATAGCAAATGGGTTTGGGTTTTCATTTTAAACCCAATAAGCTAATGGGTGGATTTGGGTAAAGCCTAATTTGACCTAATCCATTAATCATTCGACATGTACTCGATTCGATGTAATTGGACTAATTGTCAGGTTTAAGTGCTACTTAGGATGCTACATACTATCTCAAAAGGCTGCTCGCACCAAAAAGAAAATAAAAATACATAATTTAGTGTGTAGCAGGACCAGAGGGGCAGTGACTTATGATAGCAAAAGGCTGGTCACATGAAGAAACACACAAGACAGTGTGTACCACGACCACTAGTTGCGATAGCTGGTGGCAAGAAAGATGTTCTTGTGGGCTAGTGAATTAAGGTCGCGATAACTTGGTCGTGACAAGACTTTGATCCCAAGTAGCAGTGGTGGTGGCGATAGCCACTATTCCCAGAAGAAAAATCTAGAAATTTAATTAAAAAGTTGTAGCTCTTTCGATACGGTGGGTTTGATTTGACACCTTCGTAGCAGAACATAACTTGTTTGTAAAGGTGTTCCATGCATATAAATATTAATGTCTCTCATATAATAAATAATCAATTTTCTCTCAGTTAAAATCTCTACATTTACATTCTATCAGAAAGAGGAAAATAACTTTTAGTTCTATTGAATCTCAGTTTGTTACTAAAATGCAAGATAACAGATAGTTGAATCTTGGGGGTAAACCATTTTAAACTGATTTGGGTGTTTTATTTTCTCAAAAAAAAAAAAAAATGGAACACCTAAAATGGTGTTGTTTTGGGTGTTTCAGAAAAAAAAAAAAAAAAAAAAAACATAGAACATCCAAAACAGTTTAAAAAAAATTATATCCTCCAAAATGGCACCGTTTTGGGTGTTATAAAAAATACAGATTCTCATGGACTACACGTGGAGATGTCCTAGGACCACTTGAGTGTTGTCTAGGCCGAATTAGATGATTTGCCCGTCTAAGGCACCTGGGCTATTTTGGGCACAGTCAACGGTTGCCTAGTGCTTAATTGGTGCCAAGGTGGTCATCGAGGCCAACTTTTAAATTACTGCTCAAAAGTAATACCAAACGGGGCTTTAAGTTGGAGATGTGTCAAAGATGAGAAAACCAAAACGGTTTTTTGTTTATAAAAATAAATTACTAAGATATTAAAATTTGGGAGTGATTGGAACAGATATTAACCAAAAATTCCAGAACCCAAATTGGCATGGTTTCCACACTTTAATTTTCTCACCCCCAACAAACAGGTGAAAAAGCGTGCGCTTGCCCAACAGTCAACAAGTACCCCACATATTACCTGGAATGCTAGATCAATCAGCTTCCACTCCATTTTCAAAAGTTATTGTGGAGTATTGTACACACACGACAGGAATGCTCTATTTTCAAAAGTTATTGTCGTGTATTGTACACGCATGACAGGAATGCTCTTTTGATTGGAATTTTTTATTACCTAATTTTAAGCCACATATGGTAACTTGTTTCTGTTTAAGATTTTGATTAATAAGGTCTACAAGGAAAAAAAAAATGAAGAGTAATACTCAAATTTTTTTGTAAAATTTATTCCAAATATTACGTGATAGATGAAATTATAATTATCACATTACTCATTGAGAAAAAAAAAAAAAAAGAAAAAAAGAAAAAACAATGAACTATCTTATTCATGTGTAGTCTATGTTGTTTCCAAAATAATTTTTTTTTGTTAAAATTTTACAAAAGATTTAGACAATTTAACAGTTCTCATATTACAATCATCAATTTAGATTTTGTTGTATGTATTTTTTGGTCTATATATATGGGCTAGTAAAACCCTAGTCCGACCCAGCATGCGAAAGGCCTAGCTAGTCAGCTCGTAAGTGCACACCCCCAGACCATAAAGCAACAAGCTCGCTCAAATGAGCCTTCAATCCTCAGAATTATCTGCTTGCATACTCGTGCGTAAGGACATCTAGCTTGCATAATGAGCTTGCATATGACGACCAACTTACATAGACAAGTTATCGAGTTGCTAGTCATGATCAGAGTTGCTTAGCGAGCTCCAACTCACCCAGAGCAGAATCAGCTCGTTACTTGGCATATACACTAAACATTTTTTAAAATTGCAGCATCGCAAATTGAGGAACACGCAACTACCTAATCAAGACTCAGATTCCATGGGATTTGATTATGTAATTAATGATTGTCAGAACTGGAAAGTATAATTAAATAATTTCCTATTGTATCAACTATAACACATTCCCTCTCTCTATAAATAGGAGGTTGAAATCACTTGTAAAGGGATGAGCTAGCTCTCTCACAAAAAATACACTAAAGCTTTCAATAAAACAGACTGCCTCTTTCAGATTAAAGGGGCACCGTGGACGTAGACCTTTTCCTTGGCTGAACCATGTAAACCTATCTCTTTCTTCTTCCTCTTTACCTCTCATCTTCTTTAATTACTTTGCTTTCGATTGATCTGTAGTATTGGGCTAGCAAAGAACATTGGTTGACCAGATCTGAACGTTAATATTTTGGCACTGGAAGGAGAACCCAAACTACAACTTCTTTTTCTCAAGTTTTTCGATAGTCATGGCCACAGGAAGAAGAACTAGAAACGTTAACACTTAGCTTGCTAACCAAACAAAGGGATAAATAGACGTTCCTACAAACGATGCTGCTGCAGATGTGTCCTTACCAGCCTTTAACTGGCTAGCTCCGACAAACCTTACGAGTAAGGGGCTCTAGGTGTGGCACCAACGACTGGAGGCACTAGAAAACATGGTACAGTAGCTTGCAAATGCTATCACGGTGCTTGCACAGGCCTAGGCATAGAGTGTGCCTAGACCTGAAGTTGCTACTCTTAGAGAGGCTTACCAACCGCATGGGGAAATGTCAACCCGTAATAGACCTGTCGAAAGGGAAGTGTGACCCTTTGGCTTAGCTCGCCCCTCCAATTTATGTTCAAGAGCTAAAGGTCAACGAACTCAAGAAGAAGAAACAAGCTATCAGCAACATCCTGAAATGCATCGACCTGGCTTCTCTCAAAGGGGAAGCTATGGATATAGATCAATCAACGACCCTCTAGGCCATAAGCATCGGCCTCAAGACCCAAGGATCAAGAAGCTCCTTAAGAGGGTCCAGCAGTTAGAAGCACGACTTAGAGCTCAAGGGCAAAAGGATCAGTATAATGAAAAGACTTTTTTCACCTTGGAGATCAAGCTCGAGCCGCTTCCTCCAAGATTCAAGGTCTCAAGCATCCCATAATATAATAAGGATATTGATCCTTACGACCACCTCGATACATTCAACATCCAAATGGACCTGCAGACTACCAGCTCATTGGTTAAGTGTCGTGTCTTCCCGACAACTCTAGGGGATATTCCACGAGCTTGGTTCAAGAATCTCCCAGCTTGTAGCATAGGCAACTAGGAAGAATTTCAGAGAAGATTTATCAGCTAGTATAAGGCTTTGAAAAAACAGCTCACGTCACCTTGCCACCTCGTGATAGTCTTTTAGCAATGAGATGAATCGTTAAAATACTATATCATCAAATTTAGATGCAAGGTCAACGGGGTAGAAAACCCCTTAGATGAAACTATCCTAACAACGATTACAGTTGGACTTCGCAAGGATAGAAAGCAGTATAGGAATATTTACAAATCCTCAGTAAAGAATCTGGATGAATTCTACAAGTAGGCTGCTAAGGAAATTAGATGGAAAGAAGCATTCGGCTCAAAACAATCCGATTATGAGGGTAAAATGAGCAGCTCCAACCCATCGAAGATAATAGACTATGATTGGAATGAAAACGGAGGCCAAGTCAAGGTTTCAGACAATTAGGTCGCTAAAAAGGTCAGAAATGAGCGACCTCAGCATTCAGGTTGCCACGACAGCTACAATACCTTATCGACACATAAGACAAGATCTTGCAACAGATAAGGGGCAAGAAGACTTTGGGAAGCTCAATCTCATGAATTTCCCCATCCATCACCAAAACAAGAACAAGTTTTGTGCTTGCCACAATAAAGTCGGGTACAACACCTCAGACTGCTGAGAGCTAAGGGATGTCATTGAGAACTTGATCAAACAGGGTTGCCTGGGAGACTATGTGGTACAACCAACAAGTCTGCGACCTCAGCAATCCCCACCTCAATGATCACGCCATTTAGCACAGTTATAGGCCCAACGAGCTCCCGAACGAGCACGAATTTGCTGTAAGGACCTCACTATACATGGTGATCCTCATCTCGCAGGTACGTCCCTATACTTAGCAAATTTTATGAGCATGCACATAAATTTTATATTGCTAATAAAAGCTCTGAATTTACTATCATATTGTTGTGCTATAATAATCTTTTGATTTCTCTGTTGAGTGTTAAGCAAAAGCAGAAGTGATCGCGCCATCTAGCGATAGAGAAAATTATGATACTTTAGCTGAGGTCCACATTAGCTTATAGGTTAATATGTGCGACCTTCTTGGACGTATAATATCTAAGATGATAGCTGAGGTCCATCTGGCTTAGCTTAAACGTCATTTATATGACCTGTTTGGGTATAAGATCTTGACAACTCTCGTTATGTTAACTGAGGTTACAGCCTACCCGGACATAGCTCAAGAGGATATTATGTTGTATAAGTTCGGGTTACGACCCCATGAGCGTAGCTGAGGTTCTGACCTCCTCAACTCTCGCTATACAGTTCGGGTTCTGACCCTTTGAGTATAGTTTGAGAGGTTATAATGTTACGCTGTATAGCTCAGGTTACGACCCTTCGAGCACAACTAAAAGCTTTATGTTGTACAGCTCGGGTTACGACCTTTCGAGCATAGCTAAGAGCTTTATGTTGTATAACTCAGGTTACGACCTTTTGAGCACAGTTGAGGTTCTGACCTCCTCAACTCTCGCTATATAGCTCGAGTTCCGACCCATAAAGCGTTGCTTGAGAGGTTTATGACATGCTGTTAGTTGAGGTTTATCCACGTTGGCTTGGAAGCCATCTGTGCGACCTACTAGACAGCCCGATTAGGTTTATGTAATGCAAGAAAGCTCTGAGCTTGAAAAGCCTCACCTCCAAAGCTCACGAGCTCGCATTAAATATAATTACCTCTTACTTAAAACAGATAACTTTGTTGTTCAGTTCACAAGTAAATTTTAGGACTTAATGAAATAAAAGCACAAAAACAACACTGAAGCAAGCAAGCAGGGGCCAAGCAAATATTGCGATGACGAATCAGGCAACTTGCCCTCAGTGCTTCTCCACCTCTCCTTCTAGATGAGAGCGACCTCTAGTCAAAGCTCGCTCCCCATCCCAATTCCTCTTTTCTCAAAGAACTCAAGCTTAAAGTTTGACATTACAAATGACAAAGATGTTCCTCTCACAAGTCTGAGTGACAAAGCAGAGCTTGAAGAGGCAGTATAACAAAACCAGATACAATGACTTTTACTAGCGAGCTCAAGCTCCCAGTCTATATACGTACTAGGAGTTAAGGGGTTTATGTTGTATACATTTTTTAGTCTACATACATGGGCTGGTAAAACCCTAGTTTGGCTCAAGAGACGAAAGGCCCAGCTAGTCAGCTCGTAGGGACACCACCCCCACAGGCCATAAAGCAACAAGCTCGCTCAAATGAACCTTCAGTCCTTAGAACGATCAACTTGCATACTCGTGCACAAGGACATCCAACTCTCATAATGAGCTCGCATTTGATAACCAGCTTACATAGACAAGTTATTGGGTCACCGGTCATAATTAGAGCTGCCTAGAGCGGAATCAGCTTGCTACTTTGCATATACGCTAAACCCTTTTCAAAATGGCAACAACGCAAATTGAGGAATACGCAACTACCTAATTGAGACTCGGATTCCACGGGATTTGATCATGTAATTAATGATTGTCAGAATTGCGAAGTGTAATTAAATAATTTCTTATTGTATCAACTAGAGCATCTCCCTTCTTTCTATAAATAGGAGACTGAAATCACTTGTAAAGGGGGTAGGCTAGCTCTCTCACAAAAAATACACTAAAGCTCTCAATAAAATAGACTGCCTCTCTCAGACCAAAGGGGCATCGTAGACATAGACCATTCCCTTGATCGAACCACGTAAAGCCGTGTCTTTCTTCTTCCTTTTCACTTCTCATTTCCTTTAATTGCTTTGCTTTCGATTGATCTACAGTATTGGGCTATCAAAGAACCTCGGTTGATCAGATCTGAACATCAAAAGATTTCATACTTTGTGTGTTACTTTCCCTGCTAGACAAGCGAGAATAGTTTTCAATTTTTTGTGTAGGATTTTTATGGGAACATCTCAAGGGTCAACAACCGCGCTCTAATTTCTCGACCCAAAAAAAAAAAAAAGGCGAACTTTGCATATTAGTTGGATGGACTTGTACCATTTAACAAACTATTGTCAATTATCATCACATATGGTGAAAGAAAATAGGTTTCATATAGGACATGAATTGTCTCCATCCGTATTTGAGTTTTTAATTAGAATCAATTTTTTTTTTTTCTGATTTTTTTTTTTAAAAAAAAATACTACTTTTACATAATAAGTTAGGGTCATATGCAATTGAGGATATTTTGATTAATTTTGTTAATGTGTGTTGTACCTGAAAATATCACCTAAGCTATTGGCACAATGAGATCCAAAAGACCAACAAGCTCAAAGGCCCAAACAATGAATAAAACATTATGAAGTCTATTAATTCATGACATATCAGCATTCTCCACAATAATAGAAGCATGCAAAGGTCTATTTTTGCTAAGGCAATAAAGGCAGCTCAAGTCAACCAGCTCTCGTATGAGGCAGCTCGAAAGCATAATTGGATAGCAACTCAAAGTACAGTAACTTAATTTTCCTTAAGATATGCGAAATTCCAGAATAAGAAAGATTCTATATTAAACAGAAAATCACTTCAAAAAGAAAGTTGCCAGAATTGTATTTTGACTTGCTTGTAAAATACTCAATGAAGATCAATGTAAAATATGAAAGAAATCTTAGCATTTTTTATATTTTGATGACCTAATTATATGTAAATAAGAAACTCTAACGTTATAAAAATGAGTCATTCGCATGTACAAGAAACAACACCAAGTAACTACTGAAACCCTAGTAAAAACTCTACAAAAATATTGTCTTCTTCTCCTACAAATAGGATAAGCATCAATGCAGACATTAATAAAAAGGTCGAAATCGTATTTGTCTTTTTTATTATTGTTCTTGCATCTTTATTGTTTTTTTAATTCGCTATTATTGCATTCATTCCTTAACAGTTTGCATTAATTCCGGTGTTAACTAATTTTTTATGTCAAACAATATACAAAATTAAATCAAAAGATTTGCTTGGTTTTTTTCATTTTTCACTTAATGACGCTTAAAGAATTCCATCAAGTTATTTGATCGATTTATTAAATGATAAAATCATTTAAATAACTCTTACAATTATTTATCTGAAAAGGTGACAACTTTTCACTTTTCATTTAGGTAAATTAAATTTGAATATTATTTTATTTCCTAATCCATATAATTTAGTTTTCGGTTCAAATGAAAAACAAGTGTAACAATTAGATTTCATTTAAGTAAAAATGGTTGAAGTATTCAAAAAAAAAAAAAAAAAAAAGAGGTTGAAGTTTGATTACTCTCATTGATTTTGATGGCATTACTGTCTTGATATAATGAAAAATTATGCTTTAATTATAAATAACTCAAGTGTATCTAGCACATTGTAGTTCCGGTGAATTGTGCACTTCCGTTTTCTTATATAATAGAGATTCAAGTTCCATTTTTATATATTAAATCACAAATGTGTGGGTTGACTCCTCTTGCATAATGGGAGTTACTTTTTATATCGTGGTTTAGCAGTTGCTATTAATAAATTTATATGGAAGTTACTTTTCAGATCATATGGCCAAATATTATCTATTCCGTGTTAGTTTTAAAAATTATATATACATTTGATTACTTTAAAATGTAAAATATATTTTATAAATAGTTTACTTTTAAGTTTAAACTCGTGTTGTCTCTAATATTTAATATCATTATTGAATAGTTGGACATATATAGTTGTTTTTTCGTTATTATAAGAATCGTAACCTTTAAATACATGTCAAAAGTGCTTTGTTTTATAAGAAGTTAACTAAGCCACAACCTTTACATACATGTTTTGGACATCCATATTTTTGGAAGCAAACTTTCCACTTTCTCAAGACATGTGAAGTGGGAACCAGGAATTAGCCTAGAAAAACCAGCCGACAAGCAACACAAGTTGGATATGGTTAAACAATTTGTTTTAGAGAACATAAGCGAAGGTCTGACTTTCGAGAAATCGAACAGCATTGGACTGCCTCAAGAGATGGACTGGGTCAAGAAATCTTCACAAGCATAGAGAGAATGTCAAATAAAATTCGGCCAAGACGTGAGCTTTTACGTATCGTAATTGGTTGTTCGAAAGAAATAAAGTATAACAACTCGTATGATTAATGATAATGTTGATAGACATTGATATAGCAAAAAGTCTTTATAAATTTAACAAGTTTCCTCATTAGTAGTGGAGGATTTTGATTCTTCAGGTATATATTTATATTTTTCTCATTCAAATATGAAATTACAACTGTTAAATGTGATTTATTGATCTAAACAAAAGTGATTTATTGGTTACTAATTTGAAACTCTTTACATAAAAGGTTGGCGCACTATTGTGGAAAAAAATATGGATGTCCACACCCAAGACTTTTCCTCATATCTCTTCGCCTACATACTTTCGTAAATAATGACAAGATTCCTTAGAATGGATAAGAAATTTATACGTGGGTCGTAAATAATAACAATTTGTTTTCAGGATACATACTATAAAAAATTCGTAATAGTATAAATTTAGATATAAAAAAATTATAGAAGTTTTGTAACAGTACTGATTTAGATAAAACAAACATTCTTAAATTTTGCATATATATATATAGCTCATTTACTAATTAAAGAGAAATGAAACTTGATTCATTACTTGTGATTACGATATTTTTTTAAATATAGTTGAGAATCAAATTATATAAACCATACAAAAAATCAAGAATGAAGTTTTTGCTTCAAAAGAACTTAATTCTCTAATATCACTTAATGAATTAAGTTTCCTATTCAATATAATTTAATTTCCTATTGTTTAAGTAAACGTATTATTTAATGTAGATGTATGTCATAATGCCCCAAAAAGCTTTAAAAGGTTTGACTTGCAAATTAAACACGTTCTAATCAATTTTAATTACATACCAAATTATGAGGTATAAGTATATTATATTCATCCACTAAAATTATTAAATAATATAATATATAATTTAAATATTCATATTATAAGATATGATATGAGTTGATCGTACATGCTAATGGTCCTTCTACCTTCCCCACTTTATGAAGAGAATATGAAAAGAATATGCGAATTAATGAACATAAGCTGCTTCTTGCTTGTTCGCTGGGAATCAATTGCTTGAGTTTTGTGGTCACGTGCCCATACTCCCATCACGTGATCTTGATGGTTTCATTGAGAGACAGCTAGTGGTCCAAAAAATATATATATATATAAAAAAAAGATTATATAATAAGTCTTCATTAATTATTAGACATATTGTCAAAATTGTAAGGAACATTTCTAACTATACAAACGTACGTACATATATATATTGAGTGATTCTTCTATCAATGTCTTTTAATTTTATAAAGTTAAAACTAACTAATTAAATTCATTTATTGCATTTGAATTAATATGATAGAGAATTTATTTTAGAAGGAATAATGCAATTAATAAATTTGATTACTTCGTATTAACTTTTTAAAGTTGGAAAACATTAATAGTAAAATTAATCCCTCTCTAGAGAGAGGGAGAGGGAGAGGGAGAGAGATTAATTTTACCACAAGTGTCTTTTAATTTGATTAGATTTCATCCTAACTTTAAAAAGTTATAAATCACTAATAATAGAATTACTATATATATAAGTTTATTAGAATTTATCAAAATTAAATATCATATACGTATTACCAAAATTTATTATTATAATATTGAGAGATATTTATTTCTATAATAAAAATAGTAAACCTTCACATCTACAGATCAACCTAAAATGAAATTGCATTAATCATTTGATGTGAATAAAAGAGTAATTATTCTTATTACTAAATGAGTATTTGTCAAGCATATAATAATATAATGCTATAGAGAGGAAGAATTACACTTCCTAACATTATAGTGTTTTTATCAAACCAAAAACATAATTTTAGTGTATAACACAAACCCAAAACCTAAATAATAATTCAAAAGATTAATTTCACTATATGTATCAATCCCAAAAGATAAAAAAAATTTCAGTGTTTGAAATAAATCGAAAATCAATAGGAAAATTTTTTTTTTCTCTTTTCAAAATTCAAACCCACATGGTTGGAGTCGAATTTCTAATACTTCACTTAAAGATCATTTCTTTTCCAAATCAAGTTCAAGATGGGCAAAAAACACTTATCAAAATTTCAAAACAACATTGGCTTTTTTTTTTTTTTTTTTTAATTTTACCACAATCAACTTAAAAGAAAAAAAAATTAAAACAAAACTTTGTTTTTGTTTCACCGTAATCTATGAAGAAAAGATGAAACAAAACTTGAAATTGCTTATGTGTAAATCAATTTTACCAAAGCAAATTCTATTCATAAAACTAGGCACATCAGAAAATTACAATTTTTTCTTTTTTCTAAACCGAAACCAAAATTTCAAATTGAATTTTTTTACCATAAAATTTTAAAAAAATGAAAAACATTGAATAAAAAAATGCACAATAACATGAATTTAGAATTAGCCGAGGCCTGTAATCACTATGATATCCTTAAAACAAATACATACCCCACAATGTTGTTTGTCCGTCTTCCCCAAAACAACAACTATATATGAAGTCAACAAACCAATTTGTATTAGAACTCTATCACACATAAGGAATGATGAACTTTTTGAGAGAATTGAATATGGAGAGAAAAGCTATCAACAATTCAACCAAATAAGGATGCCAATATATATCATTAAAAAAATGTGGGGTTTTAATTATAGATTCATTTCGTCAATAAATCCTTACTTTAGATACAATTCACAATTAAATTGCCATGCAAATTTATAATTATTTCAATCAAATAAAATAAATTGTAATTTTCAATTACAATTGCAATTCAAACTTAATTAAAAGATTTATTTCATTCAAAATCAACATAATTGCAATGAGATCAGTTGTAATTCAATTACAATTCTCATTCACAATTTAATTAAAGGATATTATGAAAAAGCCCCCTCAAAAATAAAATAATCGAAAACTACCCCTTCATTTTTTATTAGGTGAACCTACCCTACCGTTAACTTTCCATCCACAATGTTAACATTTTTCATCCAAAACAATGAAATAACCAAAATACCCTTCATTAAGATCTTATAAAATCCCTCTTATAAGTTATACCTTTCAAACTTATATAATGGTTAAAATACCCTTTAAATTATTGATTAATAATATTATTAAATAAAAAATAACACAATTTTTTTTTTAAAAAAAAAATAATAAAGCCTAGAAATTCTGGGTTTCTAGGTTTCCACCAATCTCTAGCAACCTGAAAATTTTCAAGTGAAAACCCAGAATTTCTAACTTGGAGATGCAAAAATTGTAGATTTCCAACAACCTTCCAATAACAAAAACCTAACAAAAAAAAAGGAAAAACAAAAACAAAAACCTAGTCATCAAACCCTAACACCACCACCACCAAACAACAACAAGCATAAACCAACATCACCACTACCATCGTCAAACTCAATCAAATTCAACCCCTAACATCACCACCACCACAGCCAAACCTAATCAAACTCAAACTCTAACATAACCACTGCCACAATTAAAACTTAATCAAATCCAAACCTAAACTCCACCATCATTGTCAGTCCCATTCAAACTCAAACCAGCATTACCCACCCAAACCACAATCATTAACAAAACGAAGAGAGAGAGCGGTGAGGTGGAATGGGAGAGAGAGCGATGAGAAGAGAAGTAGCGAGAACGAAGAGGTATGGGGTGATGAGAATAAAGGGAGAGAGAACCGCGAAGTGTGGGATAAGTGTGTCAAAATTGGCGGCGAATGATGGAGATAGATACGCCACAGTTATCGATGGTGAATATGGGTGGTGGTGGCGACCAAATAAGTGGAAGAAGAAGAAGAAGAAAAAGATGATGATGATAATAAAGAAAAGAGAAGGAAAGAAGAAGAAGAACAGGTGTGGCTAATGGGTTTGAAGGGAAGGAGAGAGAGATGGCGACGACAGTAATTGGAAGGAAAAGAGAAAAGAGAGGAGGCTGACGGGTGGGAGCGATGGTGATTTTAGTTTAGGGTTGATATGTTTGAATGTGAGTTAGGGGGTTTTTTTTTTTTTAAGTTTTTAATTTATATTTAATTTTTTATTTTTTTAAAATTAATCTTTATCGTCCATCTTACGATAAACAATAGGGATCTAATGAATTAATTTTTTTTTTTAAATTTAACTTTTAATTTTTAATTTTTTTAGATTAATTTTCACCATCCGATGGATGGTGAAGATATGATAAATTAAATTTATGTTAAATTATTTATTTTATTTAAATTTTTTCTTTTATTTAATTAAAATAAATAAAATTACTTATCCAATTACTATTATACACTTCAAATTTAACACCAATCCCTTTTTTTTATTAAATCGGCAGGGGTGGTTTGCCTAAAAAATAGGTGGGGTAATTCCTGATTATTTTAATTTTTAGGGTTGTTTTTCATAATATCCCTTTAAATAACACTATTTATTTAATGTAAAATTAAATTAAAATAAATAAGTTATTAATCCAATTCATTATCCCTTGAAATCGATTGCAATTATTTTATCATTATTTCAATCAAATGAAACACTTAATTATAACTGATTCAAATTCCAATAGGTAATCTTTGAGTTTCAATTTCATATTTACCCAAACACCATTTTCTATTTATAATCACACCCATTTGATGTCCTTGCGAAGAAAAACAAGAAAATATTTTGATCTATCAAAATAAAACCCAACCAAAATGGTTTATGAAAATGGATATTTCTATCCCATTTTCTGACAATGAGACCATTGTCAACCATTATTTAGTTTTAGAAATTGAACTTGTAAAATAAAACTTGACAAGGGAATCCAACATGATCATACTTGATGGAGTACATGAATGATCACAAAAGCACAAGAAAACTGGGAAAATAAAACACTGCAGGCTGTTCAATAAAAGCACTCCGTGTGCATGTTCTGCCATTTATTTATTTATTTTAATGTTCAACGATAACTAAAGGAGAAATTTCGCTACTAATGCGAAGATACAGTTACTTTACGTAAATCAATACAACATATTGTGGTATTCTTTATAATTACGTTATTGACATTCATAATTATTTGTGTTTAAAAAAATATTTCTTATATTGTAAATGGTTAAATTTGATAATTTTCGCTATTTAGAATCCTACTTGAAAGGATTCCAATAATTTAATGAACTATTAAATTTATACATATTGCTAGGTTTTAATATCTAGGAGACTAATTGCTCTATATTATCTGATGGTCTCACAATTCAAAGACCAAGTTTATTAACTTAGAATATCAATATGCAACTTATACATTTCCTTTTTTTTTTTTTTTTGAAGGTTTGTACACTTCTTAGTTATTATTGTAAGTTAATTAAATTTTAACTTTAATTGCAATAAACACTCTGTTTGTATTAGAATTTTACGTGAGTGAATGGAATAAAACAAATTGTTATTTTAAAAGTGCAGATCACATTAACTTTCTAGACCATCCCATATATCATATTGAAAGACTCTTCAAAAATCTGAAAATGTGAAGAATTTGTATTGTTAAGATATAAAAACAGTTCGTAACAAAGTTAGTGGCATCAACATCCCCTTTTCTCTAAAGTTATTCAATTCATGACCAAGTTAAGAATTTGAACTCAAATATTCTTAGCTTTTACAATCAACTTGGAACTTATACATTTCTTATTCGTCATTGTAAGTTGATGACTAAATAATTAATTTTTTTAATTGTGACAAACACTCTGCTTTTGTTGGAATTTAAGTTCATGAGTAGACTGAAAGAAAGCTGTGATTTTAGAGATTCAAATTCCTCTTAAGAAGTTTTGTATTTCAAGTGCCTTCATTGAGTGGACAATTATATATTCTCACCTCATTTTACTTCCAACTTTCACAGATGAAATTCTTGTATCACTTTTGTTTCTTTAGTTTAATTGCTACTTTTTAATTAATTAGCATTAAGTGGGAAAATTATCTTGCAGAATCAGATTTCTCTTGTAGGAGAAAACGCTATTTTTTGTGTTTTAATTGTGAAATTCCTGGCTTATGTTCAAATAATGGCATCCCACTTTTCTTTTCTTTTAAGCAAAGCAAACAAAGAAGGGAATTCTTTTGTTTTCTATTTTGATATATGGTTGATAAAAACACTCTGTCTCTATCACAGTTTGCTATCAATTCTGTGAATTGCATCAGAAATCCAAAGCTGTTTGTCTTGCTTGTTTTCATTGTTTTCCTTTTATTTTGTTGTTTCAACAATAATTAAAAAATAAATAAATAAATAAAAAAAAATAAAGAAAAATACATCCCAATGGCAGACCTCCTCCTTTCTCCCATCCTTCCAGTGTTGTTTGAAAAATTAAAGTCTTTTCTACTACTCAAACTTGCAACTCAAGAGGGTATTCGCTCAAAGCTCAACAAGTTGAAAATAACCTTGGACTTGATTAATGCACTGCTTGTTGATGCCGAGGAGAAGCAGCTGGCGAATAGAGCTGTGAAGATTTGGCTAGAGGAGCTCCAAGACTTGGCTTATGATGCGGAGGACATCTTGGATGAGTATGCAACTGAGGCTCTGAGAAGAAAGTTCAATGGTTTTCACTGTCAATTCCAGCAGGAAAAATGGTGGCCTTAGTGGGCAGTAGTGGGTGTGGCAAGAGTACTGTCATTTCTTTAGTAGCAAGGTAACAACATCTCTTTATTCCCTGAACTTGTATATTTAACCACTCTGATCCCTCAAAAGGTTACAAGAATCTTTAATGATTGATTTTTCTACAGGAGAGATTCTGGTTGACAATCACAACATAAAGGATATGGATGCAAAGTTCTTGAGAGAGAACATCAGAGCAGTTTCTCATGAACCATCAAGTATAACATTAGAGTTGGAAACATGGAAGTAGATAATCAACAGATTGAAGAT
Source organism: Dimocarpus longan (assembly GCA_022984855.1). Classification (NCBI taxonomy): domain Eukaryota; kingdom Viridiplantae; phylum Streptophyta; class Magnoliopsida; order Sapindales; family Sapindaceae; genus Dimocarpus; species Dimocarpus longan. The sequence goes on along the minus strand of CM041014.1, from coordinate 32,476,437 downwards.
TCAACGAAGATGGCTAATGCACACACGTTTATGTCACATCTTCCGGATCAGTATTTAACTGAGGTCTATTAGTGTCCTCCAATTTACTTGTATTTTTGTCTCTACTTTGTGAAATTTCCTCAAAATTTAATAAAATCTTATGTTCAATAAAAACCAGGTAGGACAAAAGGGTGTTCAATTATCAGGAGGACAAAAACAGAGAATTGCAATAGTGAGAGCCATTTTAAAGGATCCTCCAATCCCTTTACTTGATGAGGCCTCAAGCGCATTTGATTTAGAGTCAGAAAAGCTTGTTCAGGAGGCCTTGGAGAGGGCTAGCCAGGGAAGAGCAGTCAATCCAGATATAATTGCAGTGGTAGAACATCAAAAAATAAGAAAATCTATTTCACTTTCTTCACCATCAATATATAAGCATGTATTCCTGTTGGGTTGGGTTCCCTCATATGTAGAGGCCCAACAAGTCTCAATAGATTAAATTGAGCCCATTTGAAATTCCTAATGGATTTAGGAATCATAACCCTAGTTACATCTTATTTTCTTGATCAATATAAATAAAAGAAGAGAGGGTTTGGTGGCTGGTGAGAGTTTAGGTTTTTTGGTGGCAGAAAACAATACAAAATCAAGTGTGAAGAGAGAAAATCGTGTGGAAGAGAGGAGGAAAGAAAAGAGTGAATTTTCTGCACAGAAATTCACTCCGCGCAGTTTCGGAGTTGTTGCGATATCTTTTTCGTTAACCGTTGGATCGTGTTGAAATTTGGACAGCACATTCATCTCTTCTGGATCTTGATTCTGAACGGTGGAGATCAGAAACAAGTTGTCGTTTGTGAGATATACATCCCGTAACAGAGCTGTCACGTTTTGTGGTCACTGTCAGCGCAGTAGTTTTGTAAGACCGATATCTCTTTCGTTAACCGTTGGATCGAGCTCAAATTTGGAAAGTATACTCAGCACTTGTGATTCTAAATTCTGGACAGTGGAGATCGGATTTTGAGATCCCAGTAGAGAGCGACGCAGTCCAGAACGTTCTGCTGAGTTTGTGATTTTTCTCTTCACTTGTTATTTAAACTTAAATTTGTGTTATTAGGGAACCTAGATAATTGTTGCTCGGTTTTGGTTCCTATTTGATGTTAAAACAGTTTGTTACTCTCACATTTGATTATTAGTGGAGATTTTTGGGTGGACTACGGTCCCGTGGTTTTTACTCCTCACATTGGGGAGGTTTTCCATGTAAAAATTGGCTTGTGTTATTTGTGCATGTGGTGGTGATTTAATTGCTCATTATTTGATCGTTGGTGATAATTATATCGTGGTGGATTTGTGCATCACTTAGTGGTTTTCCATAGGATTCATTCAGGGGGAGAAAAAGTTCCGCTGTGCAATTTGCTTGTATTTGGTTTTTCTCCCATCAAAGTGGTATCAGAGCCTGGTTCCGAATTTTACAATGATGAATATGGAGAACAATTTGAATCTAAGTAGAATGATTACTCTGAATGGTTCGAACTATCATATTTGGAAGGGAAAGATGGAGGATCTTTTATATGTGAAAGATTTTCACTTACCTGTTTTTGCTACAGAAAAGCTTAGTGATAAATCTGATGCAGAGTGGACTTTACTTCATCGGCAAGTATGTGGTTTCATTAGGCAATGGGTGAGTGATAATGTTTTGAATCATATCAGTGGGGAAACACATGCACGCACTTTGTGGGTCAAGCTTGAGGAGTTGTATGCCAGAAAAACCGGGAATAATAAATTGTTTCTGATGAAGCAATTGATGTATTTGAGATATCATGATGGTGCTCCTCTGACAGATCATTTGAATACATATCAGGGGATTATAAATCAGTTGGCTGGCATGGGTATTAAGTTTGATGATGAGGTACAAGCATTATGGTTGCTTGGTACATTACCGGACTCATGGGAGACTTTCAGATCTTCTTTGTCAAACTCTGCTCCGAATGGAACGATGACAATGGATTTGGTCAAGGGTAATATTCTGAATGAAGAGACAAGAAGAAAAGCACAAGGGTCTACTTCATCTTCAGAAGTTCTGGTTACTGAAAGCAGAAGGAGAAGTAAAAGTAGGAGTCCGAAGAATAGAAGTCAACACAGAAGTAAATCCAATAAGTTTGCAAATGTTGAGTGTTTCTACTGCCATAAAAAGGGACATATGAAGAAAAATTGCAAGCAGTTGGAAAGGAAAAATAAAAATGACACAAGCAAAGAAAAGAAGAATGAAAATAATAGCAATGATGACAGAGTTGCTACCGCCATTCATGAAGACTTTCTTTTCATGTATGATGCTGATTCCATTAATTTTGCGTGTCATGAGACTAGCTGGGTGATTGACAGTGGTGCTTCCATTCATGCTACATCGCGGAAGGATTTCTTTATATCTTACACATATGGTGATTTTGGGAGTGTAAAGATGGGGAATGATGGCACGGCAAAAGTTGTTGGCATTGGAGATGTGAACCTGGAAACAGATAATGGCTCCAGGTTAGTTTTAAAAAATGTAAAACATATTCCTGACATTCGTGTGAATATTATTTCTACAGGTAAACTTGATGATGAGGGATACTGCAACTTCTTTAGTAATGGTCAGTGGAAGCTCACCAGGGGTGCTATGGTTGTGGCCAGAGGTAAAAAATGTTCTACTTTATACTTGTTGCAGGCAAAAATTTCAAAGTCCATCATCAATGCAGTTCAGGATGAAGACAAGGTAGAACTTTGGCACAAGAGGCTTGGACACATTAGCGAGAAAGGCTTGATTGTTTTAACCAAGAAAAAGCAGCTACCTGACATAAAAAATATACAGTTGAAGAGATGTTCTCATTGTTTAGCAGGGAAGCAGAACAGAGTCAGCTTTCACAGCTCTCCTCCTACAAGGAAGTCGGGTATACTTGATTTAGTGCATTCAGATCTCTGTGGCCCTATGAAGATGAGATCACTCGGTGGAGCCCTATATTTTGTGACTTTCATAGATGATCACTCGAGAAAGACTTGGGTTTACACCTTGAAGACGAAAGATCAAGTATTAGATGTGTTCAAGAAATTTCAGGCACTGGTTAAGAGACAGACTGGGAAAAAGTTGAGATGCATCAGAACTGATAACGGGGGAGAGTATACAAGTCCTTTTGATGAATATTGCAGACAACAGGGTATTCGACATCAAAAGACACCTCCTAAGACTCCTCAGTTGAATGGTTTAGCTGAGAGGATGAACAGGACACTAGTAGAGAGAGTGAGATGTTTGCTTTCACAGGCACAGTTACCAGGATATTTCTGGGGTGAGGCTTTGAGTACTGCTGTTCATGTTCTTAATCTCACACCGTGTGTTCCTTTACAGTTTGATGTACCGGATAGAGCTTGGAGTGGTAGAGATGTTTCCTATGATCACTTACGTGTTTTTGGGTGTAAGGCGTTTGTTCATATTCCCAAAGATGAGAGATCCAAGCTTAATATGAAAACTCGACAATGTATCTTCATTGGTTATGGTCAGGATGAGTTCGGATATAGATTCTTTGATCCGGTTGAGAAGAAACTTGTGAGAAGTAGAGATGTAGTATTTGTGGAAAACCAGACTATACAGGATATTGAGAATGGGAATTCAGTGTCCAATGACAATAATGGTTTGGTCGATTTGAGTTCAGCTTCTTCAACAAGTTTGCCAACACAGGTTGATGATCAGCAGGTTGCAGTTGATACAGGTGGTTCCTTACAAGCAGAGGAAGATATTGAAATTGATGAAAGGGTGCAAATTCCTGATGCTCCATTAGATGTACCACTCAGGAGGTCTACCAGAGACCGACGTCCTTCCAATCGATATCCTACAAGTGAGTACGTGTTATTGACTGACGGGGGAGAACCCGAGTCTTATACAGAGGCCTTGGAAGACGAGCACAAGAAGGAATGGTTTGAGGCTATGCAAGATGAAATGCAGTCACTTCATCAAAATCATACTTTTGAGTTAGTAAAGCTGCCTAAAGATAGAAGAGCTTTGAAGAACAGATGGGTTTACAGAACTAAGCATGATGAGCTTAGTACTCGACCTCGATACAAAGCCAGATTGGTTGTCAAAGGATTCAACCAGAGGAAAGGCGTTGATTTTGATGAAATTTTCTCTCCAGTTGTGAAGATGTCATCCATCCGTGTTGTGCTTGGTTTAGCAGCCAGTCTTGATTTGGAGATTGAGCAGATGGATGTGAAGACTGCATTCCTCCATGGTGATTTGGAGGAAGAAATTTACATGGAACAACCAGAAGGTTTCATTGTAAAAGGAAAAGAGAATTATGTGTGCAAGTTGAAGAAAAGTCTTTATGGTTTGAAACAGGCACCGAGACAATGGTATAAGAAGTTTGAGTCAGTTATGGAAGAGCAAGGCTACAAGAAAACAACTTCTGACCATTGTGTATTTGTTCAAAAATTCTCTGATGATGACTTCATTATTTTACTGCTTTATGTTGATGACATATTGATTGTTGGCAGGAATGTTTCAAGAATTGATAGGTTGAAAAAGAAATTGAGTCAGTCTTTTGCTATGAAGGACTTAGGGCCAGCAAAGAAAATTCTTGGCATACAAATTGATCGTGATAGAAAGTCCAAGAAGTTATATATGTCACAGGAGAAGTATGTTGAAAAAGTACTTCAGAGATTCAACATGGACAAAGTTAAAGCAGTTAGTACTCCACTTGGTGCACATTTCAAGTTGAGTATGAAGCAGTGTCCTCCTACAGATGCCCAAGAAAATGACATGGAAAAATTTTCATATGCTTCAGTAGTCGGAAGTTTGATGTATGCAATGGTATGTACTAGACCAGATATAGCTCATGCTGTTGGTGTTGTTAGCCGGTTCATGTCTAATCCTGGAAAAGAGCATTGGAATGCTGTCAAGTGGATCATGAGATATCTTCGAGGTACTTCCAGTTTCAGACTTGGTTTTGGTGGTGAGAAGCCACTGCTAGTTGGCTACACAGATGCAGATATGGCAGGAGATGTGGATTCTCGTAAGTCAACATCTGGTTATTTGATTATCTTTGCAGGTGGTGCTGTAGCTTGGCAATCGAGATTGCAGAAATGTGTTGCACTTTCTACTACAGAAGCAGAATTTATTGCAGCAACTGAAGCTTGTAAAGAGTTGTTGTGGATGAAAAAGTTTGTAGTAGAGCTTGGTTTCAAGCAACAGAGATATGTGTTATTATGTGATAGTCAGAGTGCTATTCACCTTGGGAAGAATTCAACCTTTCATGCAAGATCGAAGCATATCGACGTGAGATACCATTGGATCAGAGATGTGTTGAATGACAAATTGCTGGAACTTGACAAAGTTCATACAGACGATAATGGATCCGATATGTTTACAAAGGTATTACCAAGGGAGAAGCTTGAGGCCTGTAGGATGATCGCCGGAATGGCGAACCCCTCCACATAATCGGGAAGGGGGAGATTTGTTGGGTTGGGTTCCCTCATATGTAGAGGCCCAACAAGTCTCAATAGATTAAATTGAGCCCATTTGGAATTCCTAATGGATTTAGGAATCATAACCCTAGTTACATCTTATTTTCTTGATCAATATAAATAAAAGAAGAGAGGGTTTGGTGGCTGGTGAGAGTTTAGGTTTTTTGGTGGCAGAAAACAATACAAAATCAAGTGTGAAGAGAGAAAATCGTGTGGAAGAGAGGAGGAAAGAAAAGAGTGAATTTTCTGCACAGAAATTCACTCCGCGCAGTTTCGGAGTTGTTGCGATATCTTTTTCGTTAACCGTTGGATCGTGCTGAAATTTGGACAGCACATTCATCTCTTCTGGATCTTGATTCTGAACGGTGGAGATCAGAAACAAGTTGTCGTTTGTGAGATATACATCCCGTAACAGAGCTGTCACGTTTTGTGGTAACTGTCAGCGCAGCAGTTTTGTAAGACCGATATCTCTTTTGTTAGCCGTTGGATCGAGCTCAAATTTGGAAAGTATACTCAGCACTTGTGATTCTAAATTCTGGACGGTGGAGATCGGATTTTGAGATCCCAGTAGAGAGCGACGCAGTCCAGAACGTTCTGCTGAGTTTGTGATTTTTCTCTTCACTTGTTATTTAAACTTAAATTTGTGTTATTAGGGAACCTAGATAATTGTTGCTCGGTTTTGGTTCCTATTTGATGTTAAAACAGTTTGTTACTCTCACATTTGATTATTAGTGGAGATTTTTGGGTGGACTACGGTCCCGTGGTTTTTACTCCTCACATTGGGGAGGTTTTCCATGTAAAAATTGGCTTGTGTTATTTGTGCATGTGGTGGTGATTTAATTGCTCATTATTTGATCGTTGGTGATAATTATATCGTGGTGGATTTGTGCATCACTTAGTGGTTTTCCATAGGATTCATTCAGGGGGAGAAAAAGTTCCGCTGTGCAATTTGCTTGTATTTGGTTTTTCTCCCATCAATTCCAAACTGTGAATGTGAACCTTTGCAAAATTCCTCAGATTTATATTTTCAGCCTGCAACCTTTCTCTTTTTGCAACTCAAACCTATTTGTCTAGCTGCCTTTAGATGTTAGTTTTTGTATGAAATGTATGTGTTATTATGTTCTACCAGTAGCTAATAGTACTCCATATGTTTTCTCGATAGATTGAATTTCGAGTTTTGTGTCATCTACTGAATTTCCATCAATGTATCTGAATCAGGTTGAAAAGGTTTTGGAGTAATCTCAAGATTGGAAGAATGAATGGAAGATTTACAAATTCATGAAGAAATTGTTGAAGCCTCTTTTTCTTGTAAGCAATTGTATTATACAATCAAACCAGAAAAGAAAAAATAATCATATTTTAATTGATCTTACTTGTTGCGCATCTGCCTCAAGTTAAATCTCAAGGTTTTGTTCCACTCTATGTTGTAGATTATTGATTTTCTTACATATGATTCAAGTCATACAACATTATTCATAGTTTGATAGTATATATGGTGTCAATTTGATGAGTTTTTTTTTTTTTTTTTTTTTAATTATATCGAGCCTATTATGATATCATGAAAAGCACAAGTCCCTTACATTTTTTCAGATTCCTATTGTCAATAGATAACATTTTCTTTTGTATCTAAATGTGAACTACTTATAGAACTTATCAATCCATTATTTCATTGGTGAGTTTTTCACATTCATTACATTTTATGTGTGGTGTTGTGATTATTCATATTTGTCATCATTACATCAATGCCCTGAAAATGTAGGATGTTATATCTTCTGAAAAAATTCCTGTGCTTTTATGCAATTCTATAGTTATCAATATTTGTTGACCATAATAGCTATGTTTTAATCATTATGTTGTTACTGCAAAGGGACCTTGTACTCCATGATGTAAACTAATGCTTAGAAAATTGGGTTACCATTTCATTTGAGCAACATCCAAGATCTTCAACATAAGCATTTGTACATTTGTTTGGGAAGAATATATGTTCATCATCTTCTAATTCCTACACTCATATTTTCTAGAGCCCTGTATCTTTCTAATTTTCTGTTCTAAGGTAGAGTTCATGATGTTTTTCTTCTCTTCTAGAGAAGTCTTTATCGTTCTATATTTTAAATGGTGATAATACTGTTGAGAGTTGTTGTGCTATGGTTGTATCATATGAGGTGCAGCATTATATTCTGGAATTTTCTTTTTGTTACATAAACTACTAGATTCTAATACTATCTGCTTATATTAAAGACTGAATTTCTGCTTTCTTAACATTGCTTTGCTGCAAAGGTATTGGCCTTGCTACAAAGTTCTTTAGGAATATACAGCGACCTACTAATGTTCCAGAAACTGGTTTGCTATGTGATCTCCTCTGGTCCGATACTGGGAAAGACATTGATGTTGGGGGCAAATGATAGAAGAGTTTCCTATACCTTTGGTGCTAATAAGGTGACCGAATTTCTTCAGAAGCATGATCTGGATTTAATTTGTAAAGCAGACCAGGTTTGCCATGCCTTTAAACTAAAGCATTTGGTGCACTGATGTAGCTTAGATTGTCTTCGTAATCAGATATTTTATGTTTTCTTCAACAATTCTTAGGTTGTGGAAGATGGATATAAATTCTTTGCTAATAGATAGCTTGTTACCATATTTTCTGCACCCAACTACTGTGGAGAGTTTGACAATGTTATGCCGTGATGAGTGTGGAGGAGACACTTAAGTGTTCTTTTCAAATATTAAAGCCTTTGGATAAGAAGCCAAAGTTCATTTTTGCAGCTAAAATTCGATCAAGGGGCCCTCTAAGTAGAGTAAAGGTACTTCTATACCTGGCCTATCTGAATATCTGGACATTATCATTTAGTTCTTATGATCTAGTTATGTTTCTAAGGTTTTTCCAATTTCTTAACAACTGAAATAAAAAAAGATTTATTAAGGAAACTCTAAAAATCTGACTGAAGTAGAGGATGTTACATGTTGGGTAAATATACTTTTGTTAGAAGATTGAACTGCCTAAATATTTTATTAAAAGATTCATAGCGAACCAGTTTCTGGAACATCATGGTTCCAAACTTTGTCCAACTATTAAACGAGCTGCTTCAGTTGCTTATGATGACATGATACTAAGGGCCGAAAAAGAACAAACAAGAGAGTTAAACAAAGCATCACATTTTAAATCCCAAATTGAGGCAATGTTCCTGAGGCCATTGCTATTTTATAATAGCAAAACTAAGGGTGGCAAAACGGGTTGACATGTCGATTCGATTCGTTTATGAATTCGATTAATTCGACACGAATTTGTTTATGAAACGGGTTAATATTTTTGGATTCGACACGAATTCGTTTATAAACTAATTGACACGACACGACATGATTATTCGTTTATTATTTGGATCATAAAGGATCCGAACCCGATAACCTGCCAACCTGTTAATTTGTTTAACCCATTTCATCCATTTAATTTGTTTTATTCGTTTAACTCGTTTAATTCATTTAACCCGTAACACGTTTAATTCGTTTCAATTAGTCTCAATACATTTCAACATCCCATAAACCGAAAAAAGAAAAACAAAACTTTCACAATAATTGTCATACATATCAAATAAAACTTTATCAAAATCAATCTTTTATTTCTCAAACACAACAAATATGAACAAATCAAACACAATTTAAACAAAAGCGCTGTTATATAATTCTCAAAAAGTGAAAAATCAAGACTTTTAAATGAAGGAGCAGCGATCGTGAGAGGAAGGGAAGAAAGGGATCGTGAAGGAGAAAGGGAGAGGGGAAGGCGATAGTGAGGAAGAGGGGATGACAACCATGGGGTAGACGGGATGGCGACCGTGGGGGAGAGAGGGAGAGGAGACGGCGACACCGATCATGGCGGAGAAACGATGACTATGAGAGTCTGAGAGAGAATGAGTGGATTTGGTGGTGCGGTGTAGGTATGGGTATGGGACTGTAGGAGAAGCCACCGAGAAGGTGAGAAGAGCTAGAAAAAAATGAAAATGACTTTGAAATAGTTTAGGGTTTGGTTAAATGTTTATATATAGAAATGTATAATTACACACAAACCCTTATAATATGTCAATATTATATTTTGACTCCTAATTTAATCATGTCAACCCGCGATTCGTTTAAACAAACCCAATTTGATTCATTTAATAAACGAGTTAAATGAGTTGACACAATTACGATATGAATTCGTTTATCTCAAACTCATACCCATTTATTTTTTCATGAAATCGTGTCGATCCGTCATGTCATGACTTATATTGCCACCCCTATGCAAAACACTTATTGTTATTATTACTTCAATGCTCTTTTCCAATACTCTCTCTCTTAATGTACTAAATACCCACTAACTTATTTACATTTTGCTTGGTCAATAGAAGTATCAGCTGAACTGAAAATTGGAGAATCTTTAGTTTGTGAACCATGTCTGTCCTCTTGAGTGTAAGTCACTCTCTTTGATTGTTTCTTCTCTTTCAATCAGACTAGTTGGTGTTGTATGCTTTGTTCAGTTATAGTTGCTTATTGATAATTATATTTGAGATTTTGGTGTTATGCTTTAATTTCCTCCTTGTTTTTAGCTTAAGGTTGATTACATATCAAAGCATTAAACTAAAAAAAAAGAGTGTTTTTTTTTGTTTTCTTAATGTGCACTATCACATCATTTTCTTTTTCATGTATTCTATCAATGTGTGGACAAACTGTGTTTGATTGTGAGCCTTTGAAAATTCAGGTATGCACATCATGTTCACATAGATAACAAATTCATCTATGATTTGCCAAAGTAAGCATGAGAGGATTAGCTCATTTATGCTCATATTTTGTAGCAGGTATGCCCATTTATAATAGCAAAACACCTAATTAGTTTCATTTTCATGAGAAATAATTTCTTATTATTATTATTATTTCAATGCACTGTTCTAATTCTCTCTTTAATGTATTGAAAACCCACTAACTTATTTGTATTTTACTTGTTCGATAGAAGTCCTATCAGAATTGATAATCAAAGATTCTTTTGTTTGTAGGCCATGTCTGTCCCCTTGTGTGTAAGTCACTCTCTTTGATTGTTTATACTTCGCTCGGACTAGTTGGTTTTGTGTTCCTTGTTACAATGTGTTATAATTCGCTTCAACGGTCTATTCTGCATATGCTCATTATCGCAACAATGTCATGATCATATATTCTATCAATGTGTGGACAAGTATTCGAAATTATGTTTAAATGTGAACCTCTGTCAAAATTCATCACATTTATCTTTTCAGCCTGCGACCTTTCTCTTTTTGCAACTCAAACCTATTCGTGTATTTTATGTTTATTATGTTACATTCACGAGATAAAGAATAATTTGTTGCATTACTTCACTTTAGATGCTAAGTTCAGAAACACTAGATTGGAGAGGTCTGAAAATTTGGCCAAAGATTTGGAGTGGTTCAAAGAGCCAGGCTATGTTATCCCTAAACTGTCTTCTCCTAGCATCACTTATGCAGAGTATCTTAATGAATTGTTGAAGAAGGATCCTTAAGCATTTATTTGCCATTTCTACAATATAAATTTTGCTCACTCAACTGGTGGGCGAATGATTGGGAAAATGCATTGGTTTTACATGTCTTTACATAATTAATGTAAAGTTTCATATTTATTAGGAATATGTTTTCGATATTTAGCTAGAGTAGATATATATCTAACGTGACGGCAAACTGACATGTAACCATCCATACACATCTTGTGTCAGACTTGAGTCAAATTTTCACTCAAGTCCACCTCAAAGATGTTTATATTTTAAGTTTATTTATATTTAATCTTCATCGTCCATCTCAAAGATGGATAGTGAAGATTTTTTTTTTTTTTTTTAAATTTCAAATATCATTTTAATTTTACCTTTTTTAAATATTTTGAAAATAATATTGTCCATTGTTTTGTCTATTTATGAGATTGGACAAAAATAATTATATATTATATTATTTTATAAAATAAAATAAAATATATTTTAATATTATTTTGAAAAGTAAAATCTAACTAATTAAAATTAATTTTTTAATATCATATTTATTTTATAATTATTATTGAAGTATATTATTTTTTCATAGTTAATGAAGTATATAAAATAATATTAAAAATAAATTTAATGTTTTTATATAATTAATGTAAGAAAGAAAAGGAAAAAAAAATTAAAAAAAAAATTGTTTCCCTTAATTGGTGGGTTAAATTTATCTCACCGACAAAGAATAAAATGGCTGCATAGGATTGGATAAATCAAATCTCATGCAACCAACAAACAAGAGAGAAATTATCCAATCCCTTGCCACAAACATACCCTTATAGGTTTCATTAGACATACGGGATTAGATTAGATTATTTTCAAATGATTGGATTAAATTGAATAAGATTGGATAAATCAGTATTGTGATATGTTTGATACAGTATGAGATTGAAAAAAGTAAATATTGTCTTTTGTTTGGTATATGTTGGGATTGGATAAAAATATTTATGTTATGTTCAATAGAGTATCGGATATATATATTTTCACATCAACAGAGTATCAGATTTATTAATATAATATCAAAAACATTAATTTTTGAATAAGATGCAATAAAATTATTTTAAATATTTTAAATCAAATTAAATTAGGTTAAAACTTTATTTAAATCAATTTTAAATAATTAAATTACTTTTAAAAATAAAAATAAATCTATTTTCAATTAATTTTAATCTAAAATAATTTTTTTAATTAACATTAAAAATATATTATACATAAAAATATTAAATTAATTTTAAATAAAATAAATATATTATATACTTAAAATATTTAAATTAATTTTAAAAATAATATAAAATATAAAATTATATCTTATGAATAAATATAACAATATGTAAAATCAATTTTAAATAAAAAAATATTTATTTCATAAACAATTTAAAAGAATATTACTTTTTTGAAATATTTAATAAATATATTAACTTAATTTTTAAAATAAATAATTAAATTTACTGTCATATAAAAAGAAAAATTACTTAAAAATAAAAAGTTGTAAAGCAAGGGAATTCCCATGCTTATCCCACAAGCTGTGCTGGGTTTAATTTAACCCACCGCACAAGTATAAACTATAAAAAACATGGTATTGGTTTTTCAATTAATCTCACGCTTCATGCCAAACATGAGATTAGATTGGAAATTATGCAATTCCGGTCTAAATCCATGCTCTAAACGCACCTAAAAAGGAATGAAAGGATCTAAAGAGAACCAAGAAGTTCAAGTATTTGGGCACTGAAGAGAACCAGTAAGGTCGGACATATATACGTGATCGTCAAAGATCTAACATGACAAGTGTTATTGTCTAGTTTTTAATATGTTACGATTATGCTGTAGTAGGACGTATGAAGTATCAATAGTTACTGTAACACAGTAAGGAATTTCAAAAATATCAAATTTATTGTCTAAAGTTTGAAAGCCATTTCCATGAGATTGTAAGTCAATAAAATATACTGTGGAATTTTTAAACAAGTACTTTATAGACAATCAAACTTATGTATGTGATAAATATAATCTTTGGTAAATTTGATAAGTCTCTCTATTTAAAATTCTACGACAAAGGATTTCAATTATTTAATGAACTATTAAATTTATATATGTGGTTAGATTTTATAATTTTTAAAATCATTTATATAATATTGACTAGTCAAACAATTTAAGATCTAGTTTATAAGCTAGGACAATCAATATGCAACTTACACGTTTTCTTAAAGATTAATGTAAGTAGAAGGCTCGTTATTATTATTTTTTTCCTTTTTACTTGTAACGAACACTCCTTAATGGAATTGAAACTTATGAGTGTACAAAATCCTGTTAAGAAGTTTTGCATTTCAAGTGCCTTCAATGAATGGGCAAGCATATATTCAGCCTCACTTTACTTTGGAACTTTCACATATGAAATTCTCAAATCACTTTGATTTCTTTAGTCTTTTTTTTTTTTTTTTCCCTGGTTTGTTATGCCAAATTCTATAACTATTTTTCATTTTCTACAAATTTTTAGTTAATTTTATCCAATTTGAAAAAAAAAAAAATGAAAGAAATTGTATAAAATTGAAAACAGCCTGCAGAAACAGAGTCTTCTTGTTAGGCAAATTGCAATGAAGAATTCCATTACCTAATAAAGCAGCAAGGCTAATGGCCTCGGCATCTCATTTTCTTTTTAGTTATTCAATTTGCTTTGTTCTTTAATTGTGATAATTTTTTGCTTATGTTCTCAGAGTGGCATCCTGGTGGGAGTCCGAAGTTCTTTTCTTTTCTTTTGAGCAATGCAACTGAGAAGGATATTCTTTTCTTCGTATCTCAGTAGTTGCTAAAATTAAAACACTTTGTCTAAATCACTGTTAATTTCAATTTTATGAATTCCATCAAAAACAAAGCCAGTCTCTTTTGCTTCCTGTCTTTGATTTTAAATTTAATTAAATTAGGTTAAAACTTTACTTAAATCAATTTTAAATAATTAAATTATTTTTAAAAATAAAAAATATATATTTTCAATTTATTTTAATCTAAAATAATTTTTTAATTAACATGAAAAACATATTATTCATAAAAATATTAAATTAATTTTAGATAATCTAAATACATTATATAGTTAAAATATTTAAATTAATTATAAAAATAATATAAATTACAAATTATATTCTATAAATAAATATAACAATACAAAAAAAAAATTAAATAAAATAATATTTATTTCATAAACAATTTAAAAGAATATTACTTTTTGAAATATTTGATAAATATGTTAACTTAATTTTTAAAATAAATAATTAAATTTAATATTATATGAAAAAAAGAACAACATTACCTAAAAATAAAAAGTCGTAAAGCATGGGAAGTCCCTTGCTTATCCCACTAGCTGCGTTGGGTTAGATTTAACACCCACCATTACGGGTGGCAAAAAGGGTTGGCGTGTCGGGTTGAGCCGAATTCGATTCGATTCGTTTATGAATTCGCTCAACCAGACACGAATTCGTTTAAGAAACGGGTTGACATTTTTGAATTCGACACGAATTCGTTTACAAACGAATGACACGACACGACACGACATGATTGATTCGTTTAATGCTTGAACCATTAAGAATTCTAATTCGTTTAACCCGTTAATTCGTTTAACCCGTTTAACCCATTGAATTCGTTTAACAAGTTAAATTCGTTTAATCCACTGAATTCGTTTAACTCGTTTAATTTTAATAATATTTTAAATATATGTATAATAAATCATTCATAATTAAATATTTAACCAACAAATTCACAGATAAAAATTAAAAATCAAATCATCAGGTAAAAATTAAAAATCAAATCTTTAGGAATCAACACAAGAACCAAACACCAAATTAAACAACAGATTCAACAGATAAAAATCAAATATCAAATTCACCGAAATCAACACAAAAACCAAACATCAAATTTAACATAGTCAACACATAAAAACCAACACATTAATTTTCAACAAAAAAAAAAACCCAATAAATTAAATCACCAACAAAATGAAATCAAATCATACTCAAACTTAATGCAAATCCATGGCAACTAAAATTTCATAACATTATTGTGTCATAATATTATAGTGGTGGTCCGTGGAGCCGTGGATCTGGTGGTGTCGTGGTGGAGCCGTGGTGGAGCCGTCGATCTGTGGTGGACCGTGGAGAAGAGGCGGCGATCTTGAGGAGAAATGGAGAACGGGCTGCGACCGTTAGGGAGGAGGGGAGAACCGGCAGCAACTGTGAGGGAGGACGAGAGAACGACCAGCTACCGTGAGGGAGGAGGAGAGAACGGCCAGCGATCGTGAGGGAGGAGGCAAGATCGGACGGCGAGTAGGAGGGTGGAGGGAAGATCGAACGGCGAGCATGAGGCAGGAGGGAAGATCGGACGACGAGCGTCAGGTAGGAGTGAAGATCGGACGGCGAGCGCAAGTCAAGAGGGAAGATCGGACGGCGATCATGAGGCAAGAGGGAAGATCGGACGGCGAGCGTGAGGCAAAAGGAAAGATCGGACGGCGAGCGTGAGGGAAGATAGGAGAACGGTCGACGACTGTAGGGAGAAGACGGCGATCGGACGGCGACCTTGAGGGTGACCGTGAGGGAGCAGAGGGTGAGTCGGCGCAAAGGGTTGTGGTGTGGGTGTGTTGCCGAAATGAGGTTGAATGTGTCAGATTGTTTAGGTTTTGGATGAATATGTGTATATATCTCAATGCATAATTACACATAAACCCCTCTAATATAATTTATTTTCATTTTAATCGTGTCAACCCGCGATTCGTTTAAGTAAACCCAATTCGATTCGTTTAATAAACGAGTTGAGCAGGTTGACATGATTATGACACGAATTCATTTAACTCCAACCCATACCCATTTATTTTTCGCGAATTCGTGTCGACCCGTCGTGTTGGAACCCATATTGCCACCCCTACCCACCATAGCAGCATAAACTTAAAAGCATGGTATTGGTTTTCCAATGTCATGCTTCATGCCAAACATGGATTTGGATTGAAAATAATCCAAACCCATGCTCCAAATGCAACTTTAAGGGAATGAAAGGATCTAAAGTGAACCAAGAAGTTCAAGTACTTGGGCACTGGGCACCGAAGAGAATTGGTAAGGCTGGACATATGTGATCGTCAAAGATCTAAGATGACAAGTGTTATTGTCTAGTTTTCGATATATTATGATTAATTGATTATGCTCTAGTAGGACGTGTGAAATATCAATAGTTATTGTAACATAGTGAGGAATTTCGAAAATATCAAACTTATTGTCTAAAGTTTGAAAGCCATTTCCATGAAATTGTAAATCAATAAAATATACTGCGGTATTTTTAAGTAAGTGCTTTATAGACAATCAATATGCACCTTACATGTTTTCTTAAATATTAAAGTAGGCAGATGACTAACTGATTATTATTATTATTATTATTTTACTAGTTATGAGAACTCTTTTAATGGAATTTAAGCTTCTGAGTGGACTAAAAGGAAGCTAGGATTTTAGAGATACAAATTCCTGTTAAGAAGTTTTGTATTTCAAGTGCCTTCCATGAGTGGACAAGCATACATTCAGCCTGACTTCTCTTTGGAACTTTCACATATGAAATTTTCAAATCTTTTTTGTTTTTGTTTTTTTTTTTTTTTTTTCGGTTTGTTATGCCAAATTTTATAACTATTTTTCATTTCTACAAATTTTGAGTTCATTTTGTCCAATTCGAAAGAGAAAATTTGAAAGAAACTGTAGTAAGATGGAAAACAATCTGTAGAAGCAGAGTTCTCTTGTTAGGCAAATTGCAATGAAGAATTCCAATCCCTGGTAAAGCAGCAAAGCTAGTGACATCAGCATCTCCTTTTCTTTTAAGTTATTCAATTTGTTTTGTTCTTTAACTGTGATGATTTTTTGCTTATGTTCTCAGAATGGTATCCTGGTGGGAATCCGAAGTTCTTTTCATTTCTTTTGAGCAAAGCAACTGAGAAGGAGATTCTTTTCTTTGCATTTCAGTAGTTGCTAAAATTAAAACACTTTGTCTAAATCGCTGTTAATTTATCAATTTTATGAAAGTGAATTCTATCACAAAACCAAACCAGTCTCTTTTGCCTTCCAGTCTTTGATTTCCATTCATTTCTCTGTTTTCCAACAACAATATTTACCAAAAAAAAAAAAAAAAAACCCAATGGCAGAGCTCTTTCTTTCTGCTGTCCTTCCTGTGTTGTTTGAGAAACTGCTCTCTCCTGAACTGCTTAAGTTTGCAACTCAAGAGGGTGTACTTTCAAAGCTCAAAAAATGGGAAAAAACGTTGAAGATGATCGAGGCATTGCTGAATGATGCGGAGCAGAAGCAGCTGGAGCATGAAGCTGTGAAGTTGTGGCTGGAGGAGCTCCAAGACCTGGCTTATGATGCGGAGGACATCTTGGATGAGTACGCGACTGAGGCTTTGAGAAGAAAGTTGAAGATAAAAGAGCATCAGGCTAGCACTAGCAGGGCTCGGAAGCTCATTCCTGCTTGTTGCATTAGTTGCACTCCAGCTGCTTTATGGTCTGATTTCAGTGCGCACTCTAAGATAGATGATATTACTAGCAGGTTACAAGATCTTTGCAAACAAAAAACTGAACTTGGGTTGGTTGAGATTGCTGGAAAGAGATCGACTGCTTCGTTTCAGAGACCACCAACTACAAGTTTGCCCGTTGAACCTGCTGTCTATGGGAGAGAAAAAGATAAAGCCAACATTCTTAAACTGGTGTTGTCTCATGAACCAGATGATGCCAACTTTGGTGTGATTCCCATTGTCGGGATGGGAGGAATTGGTAAAACAACGCTGGCTCGAGAAGTATATAATGATGTGGCGGTGAAAGATTTCTACCCAAAAGCATGGGTCTGCATCTCTGATGATTTTGATGTAATGAAAATTTCAAAATCAATACTTGAGTGCATCACTTCCAAACCGTGCGATAATAAAGAGTTCAATGTAGTGCAAAATCTACTAAAAAATGAATTGAATGGAAAAAAATTCCTGATTGTTTTGGATGACGTTTGGAGTAGGAGAGATGACTTATGGGAAATCCTGAAAGCTCCTTTTGTGGCTGGAGCACCTGGCAGCAAGATCATTGTGACAACTCGTAGCATTGAAGTTGCATCAACTATGCGACCACGTGAGCTCTATGACTTGAGTCTTTTGTCAGATGATGATTGTTGGGCGATGTTTGTCAAGCATGCATTTGATGTTAGAGGCACTCGTACAGATTGGAATTTAAATATAATTCGTGAGAAAGTTTTACAAAAGTGCAAAGGGTTGCCCCTTGCAGCAAAGACTCTTGGAGGTCTTTTATACTACAAAGAAACAGAATATGAGTGGATGAACATATTGAATAGCAAAATATGGGATCTAGATGGCAGTATCCTTCCAATATTGAGATTAAGCTACTATCACCTTCCTTCACATCTAAAAAGATGTTTTGCCTATTGTTCAATTCTTCCAAAAGATTATGAGTTTGAAGAGAAGGAACTCGTTCTTTTATGGATAGCAGAAGGCTTGATTCAACAATCAAACAACGATCTACTATTGGAAGATTTGGGAGGTCAGTATTTTCACGATCTATTATCAAGGTCAATTTTTCAAAAATCAAGTAGTAACACTTCTAAATTTATAATGCATGACCTTGTTAATGATTTGGCTCAAATGGTTTCTAGAAAAATAAGCTTTAGGTTAGAGGATGAATTGGAGTCAAATAATGGATTAAAGCTATTAGAAAAGACTCGTTATGCTTCATATATATGTCATCAATATAATGGCAAAAGAAGATTTGAAGTCTTCAATGATGCTCAACATTATTTAAGGACGCACTTGCCAATGTCACCCATAGATAATAAGATGACAACCTATTATATTAGTAATCAAGTTGTTTCCAACTTGTTGTCAAAGTTCAAAAGGTTGAGAGTGTTATCATTACAAGGTTATTATATTGTTGAACTACCTGATTCGATTGGAGGTTTAAAACATCTTAGGTATCTCAACCTATCCTATAGTCGTATTAGAAGTTTACCCAAGTCAATAAACTCAATGTGCAACTTGCAAACTTTGTTATTAAGGGATTGTCGTAGTCTCTTGAAATTGCCTGATAATATGGGGAATTTAATCAATTTACGTCATCTTGACATATTAGGTGCATCTTTAATAGAAGAAATGCCATTAGGAGTTAGAAAATGGGAATGCCTTCGAACCTTATCTAACTTTGTAATTGGTAAAAGTTCTGGAGCCGATTTAAAAGATTTAGAGTATTTAAAATCACTTTATGGAGAACTTCACATTTCAAGATTAGAGAATGTGACAAATTTTCAAAATGCTAAAAATGTCATATTAAGTGATAAGAAAGACCTAAAAATGCTTTTCCTAGAATGGGGGTCTAAGTTTGATGAATCACAAGTTGAAGTAGTAGAATCACAAGAGACAAAAGTACTTGATATGCTTCAACCTCATAACAATTTAGAACAGCTCACAATACGATGTTACAAGGGTAGAAAATTTTCACATTGGGTTGGTGGTAGTTCATTCTTAGAGTCTAAGATAACAACCCTAGAGTTGGTAGATTGTAAGAATTGCACATCCTTGCCTTCACTTGGGTTGTTATGCTCTCTCAAAATTCTCACTATCAAAGGTATGAAGGGAATTAAAAGCATTGGTTTTGAATTTTATGGAGAGCATTGTGCAAAACCTTTTCAATCTTTAGAGACTCTTTATTTTGAGGAATTAGAAGAATGGGAGTCTTGGAATCCTGTTAAAGAAAATGATAACTTTCCTAAGCTCCAAGAGCTTTCCATTATAAGTTGTCCCAAACTCTCTGAAAGATTACCTAATAATTTACCTTCATTGAAGAAGCTTTCGATTAACCTATGTGAGCAGTTGGTGGTTTCGTTACCAAACATCACAACGCTATGTGAATTAGAGCTCAACGGATGTAAGAAGACCGTGCACAATAGTTCAACTTTTTTTAATTCATTAGAATCTTTGACTCTCTCAGATATTACATATGTTGGTGATTGGTCTATGCAAGAATTTAAAAAAGTTCAAAATTTAAATATTACAGGTTGTAAAGAGCTCATAGAGTTGTGGCAAAATGAAATTCTCCTTAAAAAGCCACATCAAGGGTTGTGTAGTCTTACCTCTCTTAAAAGTCTCAATTTGCACAATTGTGATACCCTCACAACGACTTTACTTGAGGGAATTAAACAAACGGATGCTTGCCTGGAAGAATTAAGCATTAGCTATTGTAATTCTCTAAATTTCATTTTTAGAGGACAACCACCTCAATCTCTAAAGAGGCTTATCATTAAAGATTGTGAAAAATTGGAGGGTTTGTTTGATGGTAATGAGGTGACGTGTACTTCATTATGTTCAGCAATGGCACACTTTTTGGAGAAGTTTCCATTCCCAACAATTCTACCATCGAAACAGAAGGTCAACACTCTCTCTTCTTATATTGAAAACTTGCATTTAGTTGGATGTCCATCTCTCACTTGTTTGCACTCAGGAGACCGACTCCCTGCCACTATCATAGACCTCAGAATTTTTAGTTGTTCAAATCTTACAACAATAGACCTACTCTCTACCACACTTGCCAGCCTCTATATTTCAAATTGTTCAAATCTCACAACAATCGACCAACTCTCTGCCACACTCACCAACCTCTGTATTTCAAATTGTTCAAATCTCAAATCATTGTCATTGACAGGTCGTTTACCTGTGGCACTCAAAGATCTTCAAATTGACCATTGCTCAGAGATCACAACCGTGTTACCAAAAGGCCATTTACCTGAGACTCTTGAAACCCTAACCATCGGTTTTTGTGAAAAATTGGAGTCAATAGTTGACAAGTTTCATAAAAACAATACTCTTTATGAAATTTGGATCAGCTTTTGTCCTAAACTCAAATCCCTTCCAGAGGGCCTAGACACTCTTACCAGTCTCCGTAGCATTAAGATGGTTGGTTGCGGAGGTTTTACTTCCTTTCCAAAAGGACGGTTCCCCTCCAGTAATTTAAGAGTTTCACTCTCTGAATATTCAAAAGTAGAAGCCTTACCTAGCGGAGTACACACTCTCTCCTCTTTACGAACAGAGTATTGTCGAAACATATCATTGTTTGAGGAAGGTCTGCCCGCCAAACTTACGAAGCTATCAATTGAGGGTCACAAGCAATATAAAGCACTCATAGAAAGGGGTTTGCATGATTTCACCTCTCTCAAATGCCTTTTCATTTTTGGATGGTTGGATGGAGAGTATATCCAGGAGGAGGACATGATAATTACTTTGCCCTCCACTCTAACTGAGCTGTCGATTAATATATTCCCAAAGTTGAAGAACCTGGCTTTCAAGGAATTGCAAGACCTCTCCTCTTTGAAACTCTTGAAGGTCAACGACTGCCCAGAGCTCACATCACTTCCCAACCTCCCATCTTGTCTTTGGCATTTATATATACGGGGATGTCCAGTGCTGAAAGGAGCTTGTAAAAAAGATAAAGGAAAAGAGTGGCCCAAAATCGCCGACATCCCTTGCGTTTACATAGATGACAAATTCATTTATGAACCAGATGAGAAAGCATGAGAGGATTAGCTCATTCATGCTCATATTCTATATTAGGTATGCCCATTTATAGTACCAAAACACTTAGTTTCATTTTCATGATAAACAATTTCTCATCATTATTACTTCAATGCTCTATTCTAATACTCTATATAATGTATTGAAGGCCCACTAACTTAATTGTATTTTGCTTGTTCGACAGAAGCACTAGCAGAATTGATGATTGGAGATTCTCTAGTTTGTGGGTCTTGTCTGTCCTCTTGTGTGTAAGTCACTCTCTTCACATCAGATTAGTTAGTTTCATGTGCTGTGTTCAACTTATTTGTATACTCTATTTTTGTTTTTAGTTTCTCATTATTTCTGTTCTCCAGACACTCATTGTCACTACATTTTGATTATCATGTATTCAATCTATTGAACGTTGTTTTATGTTTATCTTATGTTGTTTGGGAGTTGTTATTTAATAACAAACTTGGGTAGATTATTACCAATCTCTGATTAGTTTTGTTTCCTAATTAGAAGGATGAGTTATCTACATTAGATAGACAGCTCATATTTATCATCTCAGTAGTTTCTATACTGCACTCTATTTATTTAATCTAGAAAGAGATCGTTTAATGGTTTTCGCTGTCAGTTCCAGCAGAACAAATGGTGGCCTTAGTGGGCAGCAGTGGGTGTGGCAAGAGTACTATCATTTCTTTAGTCGCAAGGTAACAACATCTCTCTGTTCCCTGAACTTGGATATTTAACCAGTCTGATCCCTCAAAAGGTCACAAGAATCTTTAATGATTGATTTTTCTACAGAAGAAATTCTGGTTGACAATCACAACATAAAGGATATGGATGCGAAGTTCCTGAGAAAGAACATCAGAGTAGTTTCTCATGAACCATCAAGGATAACATTAGAGTTGGAAACATGGATGCAGATGATCAACAGATTGAAGATTCAACGAAGATGGCTGCACACACGTTTATGTCACATCTTCTGGATCAGTACTTAACTGAGGTCTATTAGTGGCCACCAATTTACTTGTATTTTTGCCTCTACTTTGTGAAATTTCCACAAAATTTAATAAAACCTTAAGTTCAATAAAATCCAGGTAGGACAAAGGGGTGTTCAATTATCAGGAGGACAAAAGCAGAGAATTGCAATAGCAAGAGCCATTTTAAAGGATCCTCGAGTCCCTTTACTTGATGAGGCCACAAGTGCACTTTATTCAGAGTCAGAAAAGCTTGTTCAGAAGGCCCTGGAGAGGGCTAGCCAGGGAAGAGCAGTCAATGCAGATATAATGGCAGTGGTAAAGCATCAGAAAATAAGACAATCTATTTCACTTTCTTCACCATCAATATATGGACATGTATTCTAAACTGTGTTTGAATGTGAGCCTCTGCAAAATTCCTCAGATTTATCTTTTCAACCTGCAACCTTTCTCTTTTTGCAACTCAAATCTATTTGTGTAGCTGCCTTCAGATGTTAGCTTTTGTATGAAGTGTATGTGTGATTATGTTCTACCAGTAGTCACTGGTGCTTCATATGTTTTCTCGACAGATTGAATTTCGAGTTTTGTGTAATGTACTGAATTTGTATCAATGTATCTGAATCAGGTTGAAAAGGTTTTGGAGTAATCTCAAGATTGGAAGAACGAATGGAAGATTTACAAATTCATGAAGAAATTGTTCACGCTTCTTTTTCTTGTAAGTAATTTATATTATACAATCAAATCAGAAAAGAAAAAGTAATCATATTTTACTTGATCTTACTTGGTTGCGCATCTGCCTTAAGTTAAATCTGAAGGTTTTGTTCCACTCTATGTTGTAGATCATTGATTTTCTTACGTATGATTCATGTCATACAACATTATTCATAGTTTGATAGTATATATGGTGTCAATTTAATGAGGATTTTTTTTTTTTATATTTTTTTTTATATCAAGCCTGTTATGATATCATGAAAAGCACAAGTACCTTTCATTATTTTGGATTTCTATTGCCAATGGATGACATTTTCTTTCATATCTAAATGTGAACTACTTATGTAATTTATTGATCCATTATTTCATTGGCGAGTTTTTCACATTCATTACATTTTGTGTGGTGGTGCGATTATTCATATCTGTCATCATTGCATCAATGTCTTGAAAATGTAGGATGTTATATCTTCTGAAAAAATTCCTGTGCTTTTATGCAATTCTATAGTTATCAATATTTGTTGACCATAATAGCTATGTTTAATCATTATGTTGTTAATGCACGAGGACCTTGTACGCCATGATGTCAACTAATGCCTGGTAAATTGGGTTACCATTTCATCCGAGCGACATCCAAGATCTTCAACACAAGCAATTGTACATCTGTTTGGGAAGAATATATGTTCATTGTCTTCTAATTCTTACACTCATATTTTCCATAGCCCTGTATCTTTCCTAGTTTGCTATTATAAGTTAGAGTTCGTGATGTTCTTCTTTTCCTCTAGAGAAGTCTTTGTGGTTCTGTATTTTAATTGGTGATAATACTGCTGAGAGTTGTTGTGCTATGGTTGTATCATATGAGGTGCAGCATTATATTCTGGAATTTTCTTTTTGTTACAAAAACTACTAGATTCTAATACTATCTGCTTGTATTAAAGACTGAATTTCTGCTTTCTTAAGGTTGCTTTGCTGCAAAGGTATTGGCTCTGCTACAAAGTTCTTTAGGAATATACAGCAACCTCTTGATGTTCCAGAAACTGGTTTGCTATATGATCTCCTCTGGTCCGATATTGGTAAAGACATTAAAGGTTGGGGCCCAAATGATAGAGGAGTTTCCTATACGTTTGGTGCTGATAGGGTAACCGAATTTCTTCATAAGGATGATCTGGATTTAATTTGTAGAGCCCACCAGGTTTGTCATGCCTTTAAACTGAAGCATTTGGTGCACTGATGCAGCTTAGATTGTCTTCGCTAGTCAGATATTTTATGTTTTCTTTAACAATTCTTACGTTGTGGAAGATGGATATGAATTATTTGCATATGATGACATGATAGTAAGGACCGACAAAGAACAAACAAGAGAGTTAAACAAAGCATCACATCCCAAAGTGAGGTGCTGTTCTTGAGGCTATTGCTATTTTATAATAGCAAAACACTTATAGTTATTATTACTTCAATTCTCTTTTCCAATACTCTCTCTTAATGTACTAAATACCCACTAACTTATTTGTTGTTTGCTTGGTCAACAGAAGTAGTAGCTGAACTGAAAATTGGAGAATCTCTAGTTTGTGAGCCATGTCTGTCCTCTTGTGTGTAAGTCACTCTCTTTTATTGTTTCTTCTCTTTCAGTTAGACTAGTTGGTTTTGTATACTTTGTTTAATTATAGTTGCTTTTTGATAATTACATCTGGGATTTTGGTATTATGCTTTAATTTCCTCCTTGTTTTTAGCTTAAGGTTGATTACATATCAAAGCATCAAACTAAAAAAGAAGAGTGCTTTTTCTGTTCTCTTAATATCCACTATCACATCATTTTCTTTTTCATATATTCCGTCAATGTGTGGACAAACTGTGTTTGATTGTGAGCCTTTGAAAATTCAGGTATGCACAGCATGTTCACATAAAAAACAAATTCATCTATGATCTGCCGGAGGAAGCGTGAGAGGATTAGCTCATTCATACTCATATTATACATCAGGTATGCCCATTTATGATAGCAAAACACCTAGTTAGTTTCATTTTCATGAGAAATAATTTCTCATTATTATTACGTCAATGCACTGTTCTAATACTCTTGTTAATATACGCACTAACTTATTTGAATTTTACTTGTTCGATAGAAGTCCTAGCAGAATTGATAATCGGAGATTCTCTTTTTTGTAGGCCATGTCTGTCCTCTTGTTTGTAAGTCACTCTTTGGTTGTTTATAGTTTAGTCAGACTAGTTGGTTTTGTGTTCCCCACACATTGTGTTATAATTCGCTTTAGCGGTCTGTTCTGTAGGTGCTCATTGTCACAGCAATGTCATTGTCATATATTCTATCAATGTGTGGATATGTATTCGAAACTGTGTTTGAATGTGAGCCTCTGTCAAAATTCATCACATTTATCTTTTCAGCCTGCGACCTTTTCCTTTTGCAACTCAAAACCTATTTGTGTATTTTATGTTTCTTGTGTTACATTCGCGGGATAAGGAATAATTTGTTGCATTACTTCACTTTAGATGCTGAGTTCAAAAACATTGGATTGGGGCGGTTTTAAAATTTGGCTAAAGATCTGGAGTGGTTTAAAGAGCAGGGCTATGCTATCCCTGAACTATCTTCTCCTGGTATTACCTATGCAGAGTATCTTAAGGAATTGTTGAAGAGGGATCCTCAAGCATTTATTTGCTATTTCTACAATATATATTTTGCTCACTCAGCTGGTGGTCGAATGATTGGGAAAAAGGCATTGGTTTTAAATGTCTTTACATAATTAATGTAAAGTTCCATATTTATTAGGAATATGTTTTCGATTTTTAGCCAGAGTGGATATATATCTAACGTGACGGCAAATTGACATATCACCATCCATGCACATCTTGTCTCAGACTTGAGTGAAATTTTTTTTGCTTTGTAATTTGATCAATCTTTCTTCTTTTTTCTCTTTGTTCTTTCTGAAAACAATTATAGATGAATTTGTTAATTTTGTAATGTTGTTGTCATGTTGTTAGTTTAGGCATTACTGATTTTATTACTCAAAGTTACATGCTCACATAATTCTCTCCCCATTCAACACTAGGTTGCCGAGAAGATACTTGATAACAAGGATTTAGAATTCTATAAGTAGGATGGTGACCTTTCCCAACTATTGCAGAATGTAAGAGATAAGCTGAACAAAGTTGTTAAGGTAATTTGCCATTTGATTGCAAAATATACTGTCAACCTTACTCTTTGTTTGTTTAATGTTCTATGGTGTTAACTTGTTAATCCATTCCTAATTTTAATTATTGTGTGGTATAACTTGTTAACCCACTAACTTATTGGGCCTGTTATGATATCATGAAAAACACAAGCCCCTTTCATTATTTTGGATTCCTCTCGTCAATGGATGACACTTTCTTTCGTGTCTAGATGTGAACTATTTATGTAACTTATCAATACATTGTTTCATTGGTGAGTTTTTCACTTTCGTTACATTTACATGTGGTGTTGTGATTATTCATCTTTGTCATCATTACATCAACTCCTTAAAATATAAGATGTTATTTCTTTTGAAAGAATTCTTGTGCTTTTCTACAATTCTATAGTTATCCATATTTATTGACCATAATAGCTATGTTTAATCATTATGTTACTGCAAAGGGACCTTGTACTCCATAATGTCAATTAATGCCTAGAAGATAGGGTTACTATTTCATCTTAGCAACATCCAAGATCTTCAAAATAGCGTTTGTACATTTGTTTGGGAAGAATGTTCATCATCTTCCAATTCTTACACTCAACTTTCCTAGAGCCCTGGACCTTAGCAGAGGATTGTTGTGTAAATACTGAAGCATCTTTCCTAGTTTTCTATTCTTAGTAAGAGTTCGTGATGTTCTTCTTTTATTCTAGAGAAGTCCTTATGGCTTTGTATTTTAATTAGTGATAAAACTATTGAGAGCTATTCTGCTGTGGCTATATCATATGAAGTGCAATATTATATTCTGGATTTTTTTTTTTTTTTTTTTTTTGTTATAGGAACTACTAAATTCTATCACTATGTACTTATATTAGGGATTGAATTGCTATTTTCTGAGGGTTGCTTTGCTGCAAAGGTATTGGCCCTGCTACAAAGTTAGGTTCCAAATTTTTTCCAGCTAGTAAAAGAGCTGCTTAGCTGCATGTGACGGCATGAAAGTGGGGACCAACAAAGATTGGACAGGGGAGTTGAACAAATCATCGCATCTTAAATCTCAAAGTGAGGTGCTCCTCATGAAGCCATTGCTATTTTCTTCTTTTTTTTATTTTTTTCCCCATGAATGGAAAACAATGAACTATTTGGATCTTGCAGTGAGGTACTCCTAGTGTTGAATCATTCTTCATGTCATTGATTTGTTTGAACATTTGTAGGTGAAATGTGAAATGGCATAGCATTATTTGGAAGAAGATATCGAAAAATGTTCACTTTTTCCATGAAAGCTGGTTTGCATGTAACCTGTTGATCAAATTCCCTATATTAGAAGGCAGATACAAGAGACAAAGATGATTTCTTGATATCAAATATTGCAAGTTGTACAACTAATTTGCATCTACTCTGATCGCATTGTCAATGAGGTTAAGGTGCCAATATCCAAACCACATTCTAAACAATGTTATTCTATAGTGCTGTGTCCATTTGGTAAATAGCAAGATTTTCTTTGAATCTAGTCCAGTTTATTGCTGTTCTTTATCAAGTTGTCGTTATCTCTAAAGCTGTATATTGTTATCTTTTGCCAAAAAGTGGTTTTTGGTTTTGTTTTCAGTTCTTGAATTGGAATCATATCTATGGTGTTGAACATGTTGATTATAGCCTTATAGTTGTTTTCAGCCATGGCTGGCTGACCTGAGGTGGAGTGTATATGTTGGAATTTTGGTGGTGCATTTATTGTACAAAAAATCTTATAAGATTTACTATCTGCTTTTAATGGAGACTAAATAACAACAATTCGTTGACACTATGGAGGAGGAAGCATTAAAGGATGAGGAATTTAGAGAACTTATCATATCAAATCAGGTATACCCATTTATTACATTAAAACAATTGGTTACACTTCCATCTCTTCATTTTTTATTAATTTTATCATCTAATTAAGTTTTTGAACTTGGTTCTCTGCCTTGAAATCGAAAGATTAACTTATTTGCAATTTTGCTTTTTAGATAGTATGTCATTAACATTTCAGTTACCAATCTTAAGTTGTTTAACTCTGGAAATGCTTAAATTGCAAAATTTTGATCTAGCTAATTAGAAATTTTATTTATATCATTTTTGATTGATTTAGTTGAATCGATGAATAGGTTGGTTCTAAAATATCACTGTGTTTGCCTACTGTTTTAAATGTTTAGATAGCAAATCAAGTTGATGAGTACAAAATTTTCCGTACTGTGAAGAGATGGGCATGTTTGCAAGCCAAAACTTGCTTCATTGCATTATGGGAAGAATAACTTGTTGTCAAGGACTAACATATTGGCTGCAACAAAACCAATGAAATCTTCAAACTATAAATGTAAGAATACTAGTTGACTTGAATAATTGTTTATTTTCACTATCTAAATGGCAATGTGCTCAAAGAGAGTATAGCTACATAGTAGCTTGTTGTATGCTTTGCCATCAAAGATGATGGGAGAAAAACCAAATACAAACAAATTACACAGCGGAATTTTTTCTCCCCCTGAATGAATCCTATGGAAAACCACTAAGTAATGCACAAATCCATCACAATATATAAATACCACCAACGATCAAATAATAAGCAAATAAAATCACCACCACATGCATCAATAACACAAGCCAATTTTATGTGGAAAACCTCCCCAATGCTAGGAGTAAAAACTACGGGACCGTAGTCCATCCAAAAAATCTTCACTAATAATCAAATGTGAGAGTAACAAACTGTTTTAACATCAAATAGGAACCAAAACCAAGCAACAATTATCTAGGTTCCCTAATAACACAAATTCAAGTTTAAATAACAAGTGAAGAGAAAAATCACAAACTCAGCAGAACGTTCTGGATTGCATCGCTCTTTACTGGGATCGCGAAATCTGATCTCCACCCAAAATTTAGAATCACGGGTGTTGAGTATACTGTCCAAATTTGAGCTCGATCCAACGGTGAACGAAAGAGATATCGGTCTTACAAAACTGCTGCGCTGACAGTGACCGCGAAAACCTGACAGCTTTGTTATGGGCTGTATATCTCACAAACGATAACTCCGTTTCCGATCTCCACCGTTCAGAATCAAGATACAGAAGAGATGAATGTGTTGTCCAAATTTCAGCATGATCCAACGGTTAACAAAAAAGATATTTCAGCAACTTTGAAACTGCACGGGATGAATTTCTGTACAGAATATTCACTCTTTTCTTTCCTCCTCTCTTCCACACGATTTTCTCTCTTCACACTTGATTTTATGTTGTTTTTTGCCTCCAAAAACCCTAAACTCTCACCAGCCACCAAACCCTCTTTTCTCTTATTTATATTGATTAAGGAAATAAGATTTAAATAGGGTTACAATTTCTAATTATGTTAGGATTTCCATATGGGCTCAATTTAACTTGTTAAGACTTGTTGGGCCTCTACATATGAGGGAACCCAACCCAACAGAAGACACCTGCATTGTTGTGCTGAGTAGTGGCTGAGAATATATGCTGCAATAACCCATGAAGGTCTCCCATCCAAATTCACAATAAGAAGTAATATTTTATTTCAGTTTTTTCACATCCGTACAAAGATGTGAGGAGGCTTCGCATCAAAATTTCAAGACAATTTCAGATGTAGAAGGTATGTTTGCACTATATTTATCATTTTTCCTTTATTATTTTCTCACTTTTTCTTTATCAATTACATTTTCTTGGATATTTGAACAGCTAGAAATGCGAGGCATCACAAGCACCATTTTCGAAAACCAAGCTGAGCTACTAAAAGACATTAAGTCGTCCAGAAAGAAAATAGAAGCTAGGCCGATTGCTTTTGAAATTGCTGAAGATACTTGAAAGATACTTGAACAGTGTGATACTCTATCTTTTGGTTGTTTTATTTCATAATCTATGTTTCATCAATGGATTTATGCTTGATAGGTTATGATAATTGATCTTCCTGTCAATGGTAATACAGCGATGTTGAAAAAAGTTAAGAAAATCACTTGAACAGTATGGTGAAAATAGATGTTATTAGAAATAGATCAATCAGCCTACACATATTTGTTTTTAGCCCAACGAGATGAAGCTTATAATGTGGCGAACAATATCCACTGTGTGATTAGAAAGTTTGGTTGGATTTTTTCATTATTGGTTTGAAACTGTGTTTTTTATTAATCCTCTACTATTCGTCTAAAAGAGAGGGAGAGTTTAAATATACAAGCCTAATGAATAATAACTACCTGTAGAACCATTAACCATCATCTAATTAACAACTAACAACCATCTAAACAAAGATACTTATCTAACTAGTAATAAATAAGACTTCTTGATAAAGCATAACTCTATCTGACGCTTAACTTCAACATCCCTCTCAAGCTGGGTCATAGATATTAACCATGCCCAGCTTAAAGCTCAAGTTTTCAAAAATTGTTCTTGGTAATGCCTTTATGAATATGTCTGCTGTCTACTTTGTTATTAGTGTGTAAGATAGACTTAAAATGCCACCTTTAATCTTTTAGATAAAATGTTGATCTATCTCAACATGTTTGGTTCTATCGTGATGAACCGGGTCCTTAGTCATGCTAATAGCAGCCTTGTAATCACATAGTATCTTCGTAGAACCTTGAACTGACACTTTCAGATCTTTAAGTAATTTTTTCACCCATAGACCTTCACACAATCCTTGAGCAATGGATCTTAGCTTTGTTTCAGCACTGCTACGAGACATCGCAACTTGCTTCTTACTTCTCCATCTAACCAAATTGCCCCAAACATAAGTACAATATCCTAAGGTGGATCTTCTGTCCACTACTAATCCTACCTAATTAGTAGGTGAGAGTATTTCTAAGCTACGATTAGTTGGTTTGTTGAAAAATAATCTTTTCCCTAACGTCATTTTTAAGTACTTAAGGATTCTGTGAACTGCATTCAGATGTTCCTTAATTGGAGCATTCATAAATTGATTGACAGTTCTCACTATGAAGCCAATGTCAGGTCTTGTATAGGAAAGATAAATGAGTCTCCCTACCAGCCTCTGAAACTTCCCTTTATCCGTTGGTGATCCATTGGTGTACAGTCCTTCACAGTGCCTAATTTGGTGGTGTAATCCATGGGTGTTTCTACCAGTTTGCAGCCAAGCATACTTGTCTCCTTTAACAAATCCAACGTATATTTCCTTTAACAAAACGATATCCTTTATTTTGAGCGAGTAATCTCCATTCCAAAAAAATATCTCAATCCTTTAAGGCCTTTAATCTCAAACTCCCTAGCTAAGTATCTCTTTAAAGCTTGAGTTTCTTTTTCATTGTCACCTGTCAGAATTATATTATCAACATAGACTACAAGGATCGTGATTTTACCATTTGGAGAATGTTTCACAAAGAGAGTGTGATCGGAATAGCATTATGTGTGCCCATATTTCTTCACAGCTTGTGTAAACCTACCAAACTATGCTCCAGGGGATTGTTTCAGCCCATAGAGCGATTTCTTGAGCCTACAGACAACATTACACCTAGTTGTCTTATCATACCATATTGGAATCTCCATGTAAACTTCCTCTTCAAATTCACCATTTAAAAAGGCATTCTTTACATCAAGTTGATGTAAAGATCAATCCAAATTCACTGTCAAAGATAAAATACTTGAAATTAAATTTAATTTAGCAACAGGAGCAAATGTCTCTCGATAATCTATGCCATAGGATTGCGTGTACCCTTTGGCAACTAAACGAGCTTTGCAGCATTTGGTATTGTCATCTGGTTTGAGTTTAATGGTGAAAACCCATTTACATCTCACAATACTTTTACTCTTGGCAGTGTAGTGATCACCCATGTGTCATTCTTCTTGAAAGCTTTTAGTTCCTCTTCAATGGTAGCCTTCCACTCTGGAATTTGCATAGCATCATAGACTGTTTGTGGAATTTGAATATCTATAACACTTGCAATGAAAGTTTTGAAGTTAGGTGACAATATTTCATAGGAAAGGTAGTTAGCTATTGGGTAAAGAGGACGTGATCTACACTCTCTTGTCCCTTTCCTCAAAGCATTAGGTAAATCATCATCTCTGATAGGCTCGATTTTTGAATCATTTACTTGTGCATCAGCTTAATCAGGTCCTTGAATTACTAGTGAAGATTCTTGGCCCGACTCAAGATATACTCTGTCTTCTACTTGCTTCTGAGTTTTGTTTTTCTTGGTGTAAACAATCAAATCTGGTTTGGTAGTGTTAGGTTTAGGCTTGACTCTAGTTTGAACTCTATTATGTTGATTTTGATCTACATTTGTAGGCTGATCTGTATGGTTTTGGTGGACTTCATTATGCTTTGGTAAGGTTGATTGGTCGGATGACTCTTTTCCCTTAGGTATAGGTGTCTCACACACACTATGTAACACCCCAATTTGTCATAAAAATCAATATAATGTAATGTTCAATTAATCACTTAAATCTTTAAAACTAAAACTCAATTAATGAAAAATTTCATAAAATATTTAATTCAATAACATAATTTATCTCAACACCTCAATAAAATCTTAAACAACTCAAATCCACGAATATTTAAAATCCATCCTTACATTTGAGTCCTAACCAATGAAACAAATTTAAAGGGTTTTTTAATAATAAGAAAGGATATAACCACAATAACAAAACTGAAGTCCTTCTCCAAGTGACACCAATAACTCGAAGTTGCCCCTCAAGAGAAATAAAGCCTACTAATCTGTAAAAATAATAGAGACAAGGGGTGAGTCATCAACTCAATAAGTAAACATTATACATTACATTGTAGTATATAATGAAAATGCTATATTGTAATTTTATAAAGTAGCTTTATAATAAGAATAAAACCGTAATTTCATAGTAATTGAAAAACAACGATATATAGTAATACCAATAAAACATTTAACGATGCAATTAAAAAAAAAATCAATTTTCAAAATCGAAGTCAATAAAACAATAAAACATTTTAAAATATGTTACACAAAACATTCATTATTTAAATCGAAGTCAAAATAACAAAAAACATTTTATATGCGAATTTAAACAAACATGGAAGTGGCTTTTGTCACATAATATCATTTATACCTGTAATCTTGGTACGGGGCTAATAAATTTACACCTATAATCCAGGTGCGGGGCCAATATAATTTACATATATAATCCCGGTGTAGGGCTAATACAATTAATGTTGTGCAACAATAAATATTTCAGCTAGACCAATACGATACAATTATAAAACTTATAATCTCGGTGTCTAGGCCATTACAATTAAATGAACTACAGATAGATAAACCAAAATATTTTCATTACAATTACGATTACAATACATATCATTCTTTTTTAATATAGAGTGATATTTTTAATAAAACATATCACATTTTTTAAATTGAAAGGAATTATTTTACAATCAAACAATGTACATAAAATATATATTTGGGGATGTAAAATCATCTAAATAAAATATAATAAAATAATGTTAAAAAATTCAAAGTTTCATTCGATTATTTTAAAGAACTAATTAAAGTATTTTTGAAATTAAACATATAATATATTAAAACAATGTATAAGGATTACTTACCTTTTCTGTTTATCCAATAAAGAAAATAACTTTACTAATTTAGTCTCTCTTATCAACCTAAAATCACATCACGAACTTATAAATTCATATGAAATCATAATTTACTTAATTAATCTAAGTCTAAACACCATTAAAATTGGTGTAACTTGGAGAAGAATTTCAGTTCTATTATTATCGTTATGTCCCTTCTTATTATTAAAGAACCATTTAAGTTTGTTTCATTAGTTAGGATTCAAATGTAAGAATGAATTTTGAATGTTCTTGGATTTGAGTTGTTTAAGATTTTTGTTGAGGTGTTGAGATAAATTATGTTATTGAATTAAATATTTATGAAATTTTTCATTAATTGAGTTTTAGTTTTGGAGATTTAAGTAATTGATTGAACATTGCGTTATCTTAATTTTAATGGTAAATTAGGGTGTTACACACTAGGAACTTTACCATATGAGAATTCTTGAGTTCTACTTTGATCACTAGGCACATAATCACCCTCTAACTGGATAAAAACTTGATTTTCAAACACTTTATATTCCTCACAATTATCTCCTTTGGTTTACTTGATGTAAAAAGATTTATTCTCCATAAATGTTACATCCATAGTAACATAGAATCGTCTGGTTATTAAGGAGTAACATTTATAACCTTTTTGAGTTGTTGAATAACCTAGAAAAATGCATTTAATTGATCTAGGATCTAACTTGCTTCTAAATTGAGAATGAACATGAACAAATACGATACAAACAATGACTTTAAAAGGAATTTGTGAAAGAATTCTGCTAGTGAGATAATAGTTTTGAAAAACTTGGAATGGAGTCTAAAAATTCAAAACTTTCGAGGATAATCTATTAATCAAATAAGCTGCTATAAGAACAGTTTCGCTCCAAAACAGTTTTGGAACATTTGTGGCAAACATCAATGATCTTGCCACCTTTAAAAGATGTTTATTCTTCCTTTTTGAGACCTCATTCTACCAAGGAGTATCCACACATGAACATTTTGATAGATAATTGCTTCAGCTAATAGATAGCCTTTCAAGAATGAATTAAAAAGTTCTTTTACATTATCCGTTCTCAAGATTCGAATTTTTTCTTGAAACTGAGTTTTAACCACATTGTTAAACTTTAACTTTAAATTTTTTTTTTTCATCAAGAAAACCCAAGTTAACCTTGTGTGATCATCAATAAATGTGATAAACTATCTTGAACCAGTAACATTGTTAACCCTAGAGGATCCTCATACATCACTGTGAATTAATGTGAATGGTTTAGATGGTTTATAAGGCTGAATTTTATATAAACTTCTAGAATGTATTGACAATTCACACATTTCATATTGAAACAAACTCAGACTTTTATTACCAAACAAAGTAGGAAATAATTCTTCAAATACATGAAATTAGGATGACCTAATCTAAAATGTCATAACATGATGAGTTACTCATCCTAATATGACAATTGAATTGATTAAGATAACCTAAACAAATAGTTGGTTGAGACTTGCATACTGGAAACACATCACTCTTTAGTATGTAGAGTCCCGAGCATATCTTAGCATTGCTAATTGTCCTCCCAATATCCAAGTCCTAAAATTCACAGTAATCAGAAAAAAATTTAGTTAAACATCTTAACTCTTTTGAAAGCTTACTAACAGACAACAGATTGCAATCCAAGTTTGGCACCAATAACACGGAGTTAAAAGTTATACTCCCTGTGATTTTCACTATTCCTATTCCAACTACTCTTGATAAAGAGCCATCTGTAATCTTAACATTATAACATCCATTACATGGACTGTATGAGTGAAATAAAGAAGCATCTCTTATCATATGGTCGGATGCACCGGAGTCTACAATCCATGATCTATTTCCATGTTTTTCAGAGGTCAAAGTACAAGTAAATTTACCTTTTTGGGCTATTGTTCCAGTGCTTATCATAGTCCCACCAGTTGCATTCTGCTATGGGACAAACTTCTACAATAACTCTATTAATTTTTGGCTCGTTAGGTTTTGTTCAACCTAGTTTTGAATGTCTGCAGTTGAGACAAGTTTACTGCTACTTTCTTGGCTATTCTGGTACCTAGTCGACTTCTAATTAGCCAACTTTCCATGAATCTTCCAATATTTTTCTTTGACATGGCCTGGTTTTCTCTAATGATCACACCATGGTCTCCCCTTTCTCGATTTGTTATCACCTGTAGTGTGCTGATTTCCATGTACCATCAATGCTGATCCTTCCATACCACTATCAGCATTGCTTGTCCCCAACATTAATCTCCTTCTGTTCTTTTCTCTTTTAACTTCTTAAAAAACACCTCTGATTTTTGGCAATGGCTTAAGACTCAAAATCCTTCCACAAACTTTATCGAGATTTTAGTTTAAACCGAACAAGAACTTGTAGATCCTTGTTTTTTCAATTACTTCTCTGTGTAGCGCACCACAGTCAAGGCACTTCCATTTGAGTTGCTTATGCATGTCTACTTACTACCACAACTTGGTAAGTGTATTGTAGTACTGTGTCACTATCATCTCACTTTGTCACAAGTCATGGATCATGTTCTCTACACTGACTATCTCAACTTTGTTATGACTATGAGAATATGTCTCCTTAACAGCCTTCCAAATCTCCTGTGCTGTTCATAGAGAAGAAAATCTTTACTTATGTCATTGGTCATTGAATTGGTAAGCCAAGACATGACCATACTATTGTCAGTATCCCACTTCTTGAATTTTGAATCTTCTTTCGTAGGGGCTAGTAGTGCACCAGTCAAATACTCCATTTTTCCTTTGCCTTTAATGAATATTTTCATAGATTGGGACCATTGGATGTAGTTATGACCATTGAGTTTATGACTTATAATGGGTAGATAAGGAAGATTGTTCTTTTCAGATCCTCCTTCAGAACCTCCTCCATTGTTTGAAAGTTTGGTTCTGGATTTATAGAGATTTCTAAGGAAGAGCTTGGTGAAGCCATACCGTATTGCTATTAAAAATGGTACTACTCTGATACCTTATGTGTGTTATTAATCCCCTACTATTCCTCTCAAAGAGAGAGAGAGTTTAAATATATTAACCTAATAAAAAACAACTACTTGTACAACCACTAACCATAATCTAATTAACAGCTAACAACCACCTAAAAAAGGATACTTATCTAACTAGTAATAAATAGGACTTCTTGATAAAGCAAAACTCTACCCAACACCTAACTTCAACAGAAACATACATGGATTTTCAACACAATGCGTTTGTATATCTGTTTGGGAATGCTTACAAGATTGGATTACCATCTCACCTTAGCAATATCCAAAATCTTCAACACAAAGCATTTGCATACCTATTTAGGAAAATTTTTACATTGCAGATACAATCCTGGAAGAACCGAAAAAGAGCCCTAAACCTCAACAAAGGTTTGTTTTGTAAATACAAGTTCTAAAGTTATGGAAATCAATTATAGACATTAGTATATCCCATTCATTTCACAATGGCATTAATTATGCTCCAATATGCTTCTTTATTATAAGCTTAAACTACCTTTTAAATGAATGGAGATGCAAATCTATTATAAAATGTATTCCTTGTTCAGTAGTTTCTTCTACACTTGTGTCATGCACATGCTTTTATGAATTATTTATTAATCTATGACTATTGATATTTTTATAATATGCTTGGAAGAATTATCATAATAGTTGCATCTCCTTTATTCTTTCCAAGCATTAAACTATCATGGAAAATTAAATCATTTCTTCCATTAACATTATCTAATTGCTTTTCTTTTTGTAAAAGATTGATGCTATCATTGTTTGGTTTACAGCTCTCCTGGACATTGGCACTGGTCTCATGGAAATGTCCTCTCTAGTATATAGTTTATAGGTAAAAGAAGTTGGTTTTCTTTTTTGAAGAGTTTAATCTCTTAATCTATTGAAAAGCATAATGTTTTCATTGTACTCAATCATATGCTTTTTACTTTTCAAATTAATTTATAGCTTAATTGGCTTTCACATAAAAATGAATAATCATTTTGGCATCTATAGCATTGCATCTAAGGTAAGGATAACTTTTGCATTATTCTTCTGATAATATGAGATGGTTCAATGGATTCCTAGAGTAGCCATTATGGAAGATAATACAGCAAGATTATTGGAACTCTTTGAAGCCACAAAATTAAAGTCTCTTATTTACTTTTCTTCTTCTAGACAAATTCCTTGTGGTTCTATGTTTTAGTTGGTGATTTATTGTTGAGGGCTATTCTGTTATGACTGGATCACATGTAATATAGGGTATTCTAAGTTTTTGATTTTGCTTTACAGAAACTTTGAAATTCTAATACTATCTACTTATGTTAGAGTGTGAATGTTTGTATTTTGAAGGTTGCTATACTGCAAAGTTATGAGATGGTTCAAAGTCTGATTATCGTTCCAAATTATTTCCAGCTAGTAAAATAGCAGCTATAGCTGCATATGATGGCACGAAAGTGGGGACCAACAAAGATGAAATCGGAGAGTTAAATGTAAATCATCACATCTTAAATCCCAAGCTAAGGTGTTATCTATGAGGCCAATGCCATTTCCTTTTTTCTATTACATTTCTTTTCTTATTGTCTTTTGTTTTCCTTCAATGGAAAGCCATTGACTAATTGACAACTCTCGAACTAAGGTCCTCCTGATTAGATGATTCTTCATCTCATTGATTAGCTGAACCTTTGTAGATGAAATGAAAGAGCATTGTCTTGATGAAGATATCAAAAAGTTTTTACATTATTCATGTAAGTTGGTTTGCAAGTAACATGTTGGTCAAATTCCCTATATTACACGGCAACTACAAGTGACAAACAATTTCTGAATATGAAAAATTGCACATTGTCCTATTGATTTTGGGTCAACTTTGATAATCTTTTTCTCAAAAAGGTTGAGGTATCAATATATATCCAAAACTTCATTTTGTAATTGATGTTATTTAAGGTGTTAAACATGCTGATTAGAGGCATTTTCAACTATGGCTAGCTGGCCTGAGGTGGGGTGTATATGCTGAAATATTGGTGGTGTTTTGTCCGCGAAATCTTAACAAATATTGTTACTATCTAGTTTTAACAGTGATTTAATTGCAGCAATTGATGTGCAATCTGAAGGAGGAAGCATAAAAGGATGAGAATTATCTAATTCATTTCCGTCGTCAATTTCAAGTATGCCCATTTTCTACAGTAAAACAATTGGTTATACTTCATCGTCTCATTCTTAATAGCTTAAATCATCTGTTCTAATACTCTATTTAGTGTTTTTAAAAATAGTTATCTATCTTTGTTAAAGGATTCACTAATTTAGTTGCATTTTTGCTTTTCAAATAGTAAGTCATTGCAATTTCATTTACCTACCATGATTTGTATACTCTGGAAATGCTAAGACTGAAAAAATTTTGAATCTAGCCAATAATCAAAAATTTTGTATATTTTATTTTTGGTCGATTCAATTAAACTCATGCTGCCTTGTTACTAAAATATCATTACATTTGTTTACCATTTTTTATGTCTAGATTTGATGAGTATCAAATTTTTTGTTTTATAAGGAGAGACGCATGTTTGCAAGCAAAAATTTACTTCATTGCATTCTATGTAGAATAACTTCATGTCAAGGACTATCATGTAAGCTGCAACACAACTAGAGAATCTTCCAACTATAAATTTAATAATACTGGTTGATTTAAGTAATTGTTTGTTTTCACTATATGAACAGCCAATTTGCATTTAGAGAAAATAACTAACATGTTATCTTCTTGTTATTCTTTATCACCATAGACATGCATTGTTGCTAGGACACAATATACATGCAGGAGGTATATTTGCATCATCCTTATCCTTTTCCCCTAAGTATTTTCACAATTTTTCTTCTTCGGTCCATTTTATGGAATGTTGGAACAATTGGACATGTGGGGAGTTACAACCACCATTTTGGAAAACTAAGCCAAGTCGAAGGAAGAAATTTCCTAAAGAAAGAAACTAGAAGCTAAGCTGATTGCTTTAAATCTTGGTGAGGTTACTTTCCTAGCATGATTCTTTATCTTTTGGTTGATTTATTTTCATAATATGTGTTTCATCAATGAACTTATGCTTGATAGTTTAGATAGTTGATCTTCTTGTCAATTTTAATAGAGTAATATTTAAAAAGTGAAGAAAATCACTTGAATAGTATGACGAGAATACTAATATATTCTTAGAGATAGGATCAATTAACCGTACAAACTTCTTTGAGGCAATGTCAATATCAACTTTATATGATATGAAGGTTTGGTTATATTCATATAATTATTCTTATATTAATATAATTGACTAGGAAGCTTAATTTAGAACAATTTGGGATTTAAGAGACTGCTGAAAGATCTTAAAACTCTTTCATCTTGCCGCTTCATTTTATTTTTCAAATCTTTTTCTTATAACCACTTTCTATGTATTTAGTTGTTTCATATTGAAAAATATCATAGCTCATATTTGAAAGACATAGTGAATAATATCTTGCATAGATTAGATTATGAATTTATATATCATTTGCCTCTAATTATGGTCAAATTTATGACTTTAGTTTCATCTAAGACGATAAATAGTGGCTTATAAATTTCAAGCAATGGAAGTTAGTGACTCAGGATGATAAAAATTTCATTACTCTCATTTTAGGGGATTGCAAATCTCTTTTCCACATCGATCATCGGCCAATCAATTGATGCACTTGATTCAAGATGGACTTTATCATGATAAGTTAATTATATGAATCCTTGTGTCAAGCACTTCATCCTAGCAAGGCTTTACCATTTTACTTGGTATGTGTTATCATAATTACAAATCCAATAATAATTTGATAAGGTCAAAAGGCTTTTCATTATATTATAGACATTGGAACTTCATGAAAATAAGTTCTTGATTTGCAGCTAATCTAACAATGTCTTGTCATGTTTATTTTACCAATGTGTATTGAAAACATTTGTATTAAAATGTTTTTTTTTTTTTTTTTTGAGCATTAGTTCCTACCCAAGGTTCTGTTAGGACTAATTAAGATAAGACTCTGAAGCATAATCCAAGAATTACCTTCTAGAATATGAGAGAAGGCAACCCACATAGACTGTGGAAAATAGCTCACGTTTCGTGAAACTTAAGGTGAGTAGAACCCACAACCTTCTTGAGGCTATATGGTGGGCAGGCTTGTGGTCTTATCACTAGACCAAAGCTCTTTTTTGTATTACAATGGTTTTTGTAG
Organism: Dimocarpus longan; assembly: GCA_022984855.1. Taxonomy (NCBI): domain Eukaryota; kingdom Viridiplantae; phylum Streptophyta; class Magnoliopsida; order Sapindales; family Sapindaceae; genus Dimocarpus; species Dimocarpus longan. The sequence goes on along the minus strand of CM041014.1, from coordinate 32,435,266 downwards.
TATTGAAAAAAGAAAAATTAACTTATTTAGGTAAGTTCTTTCTTTCTTAGAAAGTGATTTAGTTTATTTTGAATTTACAATGTAACAATAATTCAAGGAATCCTTAACCTGATGAGATATTGCCACAGTGAAAGGCCAGACGTTCTTTTTCAAACTCCGTATATGAGAATGATTGTCAAAACTGTATATAAAAAGGTACCAAAATATTTCAAGTTTTCCTAGAAGAGAGTTTGAGACACATATATTGATTTGATTCCCTATAAAAGAAAGCAACTTCAAGAAACAGACAAATTCTCACTATCAAAGTTTTCAAGTTGAACAAGTCTATTGATTTGGGTAAAGTTTAGATGTTTTGGCCTCAAAATACCAAACTTAAGATGTTTTTGCCTTGCGGTACCAATGTTACCAATATTCATACTTTTCTATTTGAATTATACCTCTTTCTGTGTGATATATATTTTTCTGTTTAAATTACGTCTCCTTTTAAGTGATGTATATAAGCAAGCGAAAATATGAAGTAGAAATGTGTCACAAAAATGTGTATTCACATATGGTTTTTTGTTTTTGAGTTGTTCTTCATTAGTCCTTGTACTTCTATGTTTTAATTGGTGAAATGTTCGGTTGTGGCTGGACCAGGTGAGATATGGTGTTATTTATGAAATTTTGATTTTGCATTTTTTTCTTTTTACCTCCCGAGTTATTAATACTATTTGCTTATTTTTTAGACCAAATTTACACAAAGTTATGGTGTTATTACTATAAAGGTCTTGGAAAATTCTTGATCATTGGTATTAGGCTACCTTACAATTATCTATGATTAAATAGGTCTCGATAAATTATTAACCTTGGATATTAGATTACTTGCAATTATACATACACACACATATATAACATCGGTAATTTTATTTTACTAATCAATAATAAATTTTAGTCTAGATTTTAATGTACTAATACATGATAAAAATATCCCAAACTACACAAACAAAATATTGAAATGTACTCACATACACACACATAAGTAAAATAAAATTACTAGTGACATATATATATATATATATATATATAGGGCTTTTATAATCAAGCATATCTGATTTTAAAAAATAATTATCAACAATCAAATTCATTCATTATATTCTTTCTCCTATTTAATTCAAATGCAATGGATGAATTTGATTGATTGGTCTTTACTTTTTAAAATCAAATATATCTGATTATAAAAGTATTATATTTATATATATATATAGGGTAGGATCAAGAGACACAAATTTTGAACAAGTTTTAACGCAGTGTAGATTTAATTTTTTTTGGAGGGTAGAAAAATTATTAGAGAGTTGTGTTGCACCAGATAATTGTATGTACATCAATTTCTCTCTCTTCATTTATGTTCTTTTATATTTTCTTTTTCTCTATTTATTTGTTTTTTAATTGATTTTTTATTTTGAGATATTTTAAATATATGTTTGTTTGAACCTGTACAATATGAATCTTATTTGAAAGTTTATGTTAAGAGTTTCGAATCCATATATTATTTGCATGATTTAGTTCACTAAATAAAAAGAAATGATTAAATGAAATTTGAATTAATAATATTGTTATTTAGTTTAAAGATAGGGATAAAGTAGGGTGTGTACCAATTCAAAATTAACAACTAATTCACACCATTATTTTCTTTCAATCCAATGGTTGAAAAATTGTGTCAAAACTTATATCCTCCGATTCTGCCCATATATATATAATGGTTTTATCATTAACACATTCTAACTTTAAAATGTTAAAACGATCCGATCAAATTCATCCATTGTATTTAAATTAAATAGGATTGAGAATTTATTTTAGGAGAGAGAATGTAATAGATGAATTTAATTGATTCATTCTAACTTTTTAAAGTTATGAGGTACTGATGATAAAATCAATATATATATGACACATTCTAACATACAACTAATGTATGCATATACTTGACAAAACAAATACTGATTACATTATAAAATATATAATTGTAATTTATTATATGTGATTATAACTAAATATATGTTATTACAATTAGTAAATGTTGATTACATTATAAAATATGTGATTGTAATTTAGTATATGTGATTATAACTAAATATATGCGATTACAATCAGTAAATATGATCATATTTGCTAATTCTAATAACACATGTTTAGTTGTAATCACTTATAATAAATTATAATTACACATTTTAAAATATAATAACATTTTTTTTTTTTGTTTGGTCAAGTGTATACACACTCCAAATGCACCCAATAAGAAATATCTGATATTTTAATTTTAAAGTTCACATAACTTTTCCTTTACACATAATTATCTAGTTTTCAATTTTTAGATATATATGTTGTCAAACTAATTAACTTATTTGAGAATTTGAGAATACAATCTTTGGAATTTTAAAAGGCGCGGCCTGGCAACAGAAAGTCAAATACATAATCTTGAACGAAAATAATTTAGCCCAATCAAAACATTAACAACTTCAATTTTCGTCACTTTTATCACCTTAAGCAATAGGTTAATCCTAGAAGGTGGAAAGAATCGGCTGATCATATAAAGATAAATCCAGGAACCCAAGTATGCCTCCTCTTGGACTATCTGAGTCGCCTTTTTGACTTATTGAGAGAAACGCTTCTCCGTTGAATTTTCTATTCTTCCTCATATTTGGTCTTGCTGGATGAATGGTTTGGCTGGAAGATTGATTTTAAAGAAGGAGATGACTTCCTTGTATGGAGGAGGCCCTACGGAAGGGGGCGATGCCTCCTCAACAAGTTGAAGCTCCACCATGGGAGATAACAATTGTTTGTTTCCTTAACATTTTACCTGTTAGAACTTTAATTTGCTTGGAATTTTAAGATGTATGATTTGGTCCAGAGAAAAAGCAACAATGATATTAAAATGTTTGTTGAAAATAATTTTTAAAGACCACAACAACCCATTCTTTATTTATGTATTTTGAATACACCAGATGAATTCTTATACACTAACTAATACAACCCAATTTGAGGAGTAAAATCTTACATTTTGAAAACGGCATTTAAATTGCAAACCACAAACAATCTCGGTTAACACATGTGACTAAGAGAAGCATATATTGTGGAAAATATTTTAGGTACATAGCCATTCACTTCTGTTTTATTTAAAAGTATGGAAAAATTGTAAAACAATGTTGAGCTTACCTTTGCATTTACATCATAGTTCCTGCTAAAAAGTACTTCACTGATGTGGAAGTGGCCACGCTCTACAACCCAATGCAATTGAGTTCGATCTTCGCTCAGGCCAATGCGATTAAGTTCGATCTTCGCTATCTACAAATTAACAAGTTGACTGTTTATTAGCTTGTATAAATCTTAAAATCCTCATACTAATGAAAACTAGAGAACCATAAACTATCTAGGACATTATTTGATCGAGCTTAGCATGTTTAATAAGTGGAGGAGTTAAGAGGAAAACCTGAAACACAAAAGTGATATTAAAAATGAGAAAAGCAAGGAAACAAACCTCTCAAATTTCACAGAAACACCACTGTCAATACATTTTGACAAATTACTCTCCTTCTCGATCAAAGGCATGATAGCTTCCATTTTCCTTAACAAAAGGACAAAAAAAAAAAAAAAAACCATATTGGTACTTTAAAGTTCTTGTTCCAAGATATTAACTCTTTTGAGGAAAGAAAAAGTAAAATCTTAATGAGTATCCAAAAACTATCATTCTAACAATCACACAAATTTTTAGTATAATTATTTATAACTCTGGCAGTGCATAATTACCATTTGAAAAAAAAAAAAAAAACAAATTGGCTTATAAAGAGAATGAAAAGGAGACATGAAGTGCTGACAAAATAATAACAGATGTCTTGACACATTAGATATCATTTCACTCAAAAAAATTGAACACCTGATGGAAAATTGGAGCAAACGGAATTAAGAGTTTCAGACGTTTTTTTATGTTCAAGCACACAAATGAAATGACTTACTTCAAAACTTGCAGAATAGTGACCATATCTATCACTCCCTTACATGACCGAGAGAAACCATTTCACATCCTTTACACCTACGTAACAAGACCGCCTCCAACGCATCATCATATCTTATTAGCAATAACTTCTAAATGCATGCAGAAAAAAGAACATTAATAACCTAACAGAACATGAACATACATGACCTCAACAACCTCACATATGGCAATTGAAGGGCTCAATAGTAAAGTAGAAGCAGCACATTTTGTAAGCTCAATTTTTGTTTTTCCCATGATTATTAGGAATAACATTAATATCAAAGCCACAAGTTGACTTTACTTCTTAAATTAAAAAAACACTCCATCACACAAAATACTAATGATTGTTAGTTCTATTAGGATAACAACTAAACGACACAAGAAAAAAATGTCAAATAGAGTTTTAGACATTAAAAAAAGTACGTTTAATCAGTAGATAAACTGTGTCAAATGTAGACTAAGAATATAATTTTTAAGCACGTTATGTATTCATTTTTTGATATTTTATGTGTGTTTAAATTTATGAAAAACAAATAATAAAAAATAGTTTTAATTAATCATATAAAACTATGTATATATTAATTAAATAGGTGCTGATGTTGCCACTGAAAATAATGATTTGTATACCTAATTAATAGGTAAACTCATAATTAAAATTTAAAAATTTAAGGTTTATAATACCCATTTATATTAACTTTCACGGTAATAAAAGCGTCTATAAAAATATTGTTAGACTTGTTTTTTCTCTAAAATTTATTGTTTTTATCCTTTTCACTGACTGACTTCAAATTCATGTTTCTGTTTTTTTTCAAATTTAGAGAAGACTTCAATAAGCAGAGTGCATCAGTACCTCATTGTTCAGAGTTTATATTATAAACAAGCAATCAAATTCAACAGTTGTCTTCCAATATTAATCATTAAATGTCCTTATTTAATTTCTTCACAAATATCATAAATTTGACCCATTTCTAGGAGTGGAGATGTGGAGGCAGCCCTCCTTGGTTTGGAGGAGAAACCTTAGGAGAACCAAGAAAATTCATAAAACAAAACATTTCTTGTAACTTTTATTACTATTATTATTAAAAAAATCCAATTTCTTTTTAAAAATTTCCTAATTTACGGTTTCAATGTTACCAAAGCTCAAATTTGATAACCCAACACTAAAAATTCCATTAAAAAAATCAATCTCATATTTCATTAATATAACAAAGAGGTGCCAAAAAAAAAAACATGAATTTGAAAGAAAAAAAATAAGTTTAGCAAACATTTTTACAAACAATTTAGATGCAGTCGTATATATTGGTCCTTATTAATAATTTTATTTAAGGGTTAATTTTAAAATATAATATTTTAATAAATATTGGGTGTATAAATAATTTTTATGGACGGCAATATCGCATCCTAATTAAATTTATACCCTACAATAAAAATAGCACCAATATTGTTCATACTTTTTATAGTTATAGTACATCTTTTTGAGTGATATTAATGTGGGGACTCGGATTCCTTTATATAGTTTTCTTGTTCTAGACGAGTTCTTATACTTGTGTGTGTTTAATTGGTGAAATGTTCTGATATGGCTGGACAAAGTGAGGTATGGTTTTATATGCTGAAAATTTGGTTTTGCTATATACAATTCTTCGCTTATTTTTTGGACTATAATGCGAAGTTATGAGGTACCTGCAAGATGCTTGTTTCCCAATGAACTCTTTAGATTTTTATTTTCAAGTTTCTTCGTAGAAACAGAAACCTTTCGCCATAAGAACTGTCATGTGGAAAAGTTGACAATTTAATTACAAGATGCTTTATGTTTGTCTTCCCTTTTTTGTTAATTATCATCTATCCATGGCTCTAGTTAGACAATTCCAAATAAAGTAGAATATTAATTAATTTATAAGCCAAAGATTTGTTGGTCAGTCACATTCTATGAAACTAAGAATCGGTGGTTTTGATACAGAAAAGCTGCCAAGTGAAAGGACAAACAAAATGATTATGGAAAGCCATATGCAATTTCCAGTTAAACAAAGAATAAAATTGTTCTTGATGGAGATTGTTGTGACTTTTGAGAGCTTAAGTGCTTATTTTAGATGTGGTTAATTACACTAACAAAAGGCTCCTGCTTATCATGCTATTGTCTTGATTGTTTATTAATTTATTGAATCTGTAGCCTTTTATCTTTCTGAATTAGCATGTGGGTTTATGATAGGATGAATCTTGAAGCAGTAGAGATGGCAGATATAACTAGTTTCAAAATGCTTTTCATAGGAAATGACATCTCCGCATGAAAAGCTTCATTACTGGCTGAGAAGCTTGGCCAACAAAATACATTTCATATTAGGATTTTGGTAAATTACAGATCTGACCTGATAACGGTTTTGTTGGTACCTTTACATTTTTTGTCAAAAGGCTAGTCCTGTATTGCCAGAGTTAAGAAAATGTATTGCAAGAATGTAGGGCATTATTGGGGAAAATCTGAATATGTAGTAGTGATGACGAGTACATGTAAAAACGTTCCGAGATATTAACAATACTTCTGATGCTGCATCACGTCAAAAAAAAAAAAATCAACATTTGACTTTCATAATGCAGGTCCTATATGCATAGTTTAAAATATCCGCGATATTCCCGATATTTCCGTCGATATTTCCGTAAATCAAGGGTACCGATATCGATAGGGGGTGTAATCTCCTATCCGTCAAAATATCCTGGAAATATCCGGAAATATCCGCGATATTTCCGTAAAATATCCTTTCCGTGAGCTTATAGTACAAATTTTACAAAATATCGAGGAAATATCCGTAGAATATCCGTGAAATATCCTGAAAATATCGGTTAAATTTCCATAAAATAAAAGTGAAATTTAAGTTTTCCCAATAAGAATTTGTTAAGTTTTTATTAAATAAATAAAAGGAATAATTACAAAAAAGACTCATTTGGTAAGAACAATCTCTAAAATAACATTTATTATTTTATTGTTATAAAAAATATATTGGGTGGACAAAAATACCCTTAATAAAATGATAGTAATTTGAATTACTGTTGGGATTCCCAACCTTAAAGTTAGGCGTCTCAACCTCTATATTGGGAGCCCCAACCTTTAAGTTGGGATTCTCAATCTTGATTTAACATCCAGGTTGGGAATCTCAACCCTAAGGTTGAGATTCCGAATGTAGATTTGAATTAAGATTAGGACTCCCAACCTAGAAGTTGGGATTCCCAACTTAAAAGTTAGGATTCCCAACCTGAAGGTTGAGAATGTGAACTTGGATGTTTTATCAAGGTTGAGATTCTCTACCTCGAGGTTGGGATTTTCAACTTCGAAGTTGGGATGTAGATTGGGATCTCAACTTCGAGGTTGGGATTCTCAACCAGATCGTTTGGTAGAAAGAGTGACCGATAAAAAATGATGGGTCAAGGGTATTTTCGTCCAAAAAAAGACATTGTGCGAAGATTAAAACAATAAAGATTATTTTTCAAATGAGTTATCAAAAATGGATTAGTTTTCAACAAAACCCTAAATAAAATAAGTTTTCAACCCACGTGAATAATCTCATTTTCATCAGGAATCTCATTATTATATTCCATTTTGTAGTCAAACTCAAACATCTCATAATTGCTATTCTATTTTAAAAATAAAAACTCTTAAGCCCTTGCTAGTGATGGAATTCATAATAAAGATAATGGTGCTAATGATGGTGATGATGATGATGATGATGACGACAATGATGACGACGATAATAATGATGATGATGATGATAACAATGGAGGAAATAATTATGCTTTTACTCAAAGAAATGATACTGATACAGATTTGTCATTGAGTTCATTTACTTGTGAAGAACAATACACTTATTGCACACAAGATGAAAACCATGGGTGTAGAGCTGCGGGTCTAGACATAGGGGCTATTAGTAAGGATTATACAAGGAGAATCCATCAAATGCAGTTAGGGATATCATCATCCAATGAAGATAACATTTCAACTACTTTTGAATCTATGAGTTTAAGGTCTAGTGATGATGGTCATATAAGTTTTGGGATCTCCAATGATCCTTACACACAATTTCCTATCTATGGACAGATGGTGGGAAGAAATCAAGAAGCTTATTCATGGCATGTTCGTGATTATATTCAAAATCATTCAAATTATATGTCATGGTATCAGTATTGCATAAATCTATATGCTAGCTATACAATCTATGAACCACCTAGGACTTCATTTTAGTTTTAAAATTTACATGATTTATGTGATGCAAATTAATTGAAAAGTTTTAATAAAAACTTTTTATATTTTTATATATTTCCTCTATATATTATATCTATATTTATACATTTTAGTTATTACTTTTTAGATAGAATATATATATATATATTTTTAAATATAATATGATTTTTGGTTGTAGAAATGATTATTTTAACATTACCAAAAGTTTCATTAAAAAATATTATATTTTTAACTAAATTTCCGTACTTTCCGTAAATTTTACGTAAATTTCCGTCGATATCGATATTTCCGTCGACATTTCCGCCGAATCGTAGTACCGATATTTCCGTCGATATCGATATTTTCAACATTGCCTATATGTATAGCAGAGGTTTTCCATGCTTTGCAGTAACAGTACAGGCTTGGAATTGTTTATGGTGACCTGAAGCCAGAAAATGTTCTTGTGAGGGAAGTTAGACCCATCTTGCTACTCGAACTGTATAGGATTGGCTAAAAATACTTTTTATTTAAATTTAATATTTATAAATATATTTCAAATTTTAATATAATTTAAATACTTAATATGGGAGGAGGCAACACCTGAAGGAAAATTTGAATTTTGAATTTAATGCGGAAACGTGAATTTCAAAAAATTTTCCAAAAAAAAACACGCCCGATCGATACTAGTAATAACAATTCAATAATTAAATTAATAAGATCGAATCTTACCTTGCATGAAGATTGAATTGATCCCTTTTGATTCGCAAATTCTTCACCACTCGATCTTCCTTGCTATGACTCTTCACAAAAGAAACTGTGTGTGGGCACAATCTCGAAGAATTATATCACGAAATCTTTTTAATTAATGGAAGTTTTTGATTCAAGTAACCAAAAATTCTTTTTTTTTTTTTTTTAATCTCTTGTTACCAATATATATATATATATATATTATAATGGTGACTTAAAGTTTTCTAATTTAATAAGGAATACAATTTCCTAATTAAATTGTAAAACTCAATTCAAATCCAATATGGAATCATATTTCTTATTGGTTTAAAACCCTTTACTTTTAATTTAATATGGAATCTAATTCCTATTAAATTAAAACTTCTTTAATCTAATTTAATATGGAATCTAATTCCAATTAAATTAAATTACCATTTCCATTAATTAAAAGATTTTTCATTAAATTAAATGATTCTAAATCATATATAATTTAATGACACCATTTAAAGTTAAACTTCTAACCTCTACAAATAATTAAATAATTACTTATATTTAAATAATCAAATTATTTAAATTATTCGTGAACATGTTCATAAAATTGTATGTACACTTATAATTGGACAATCCAATTATATTATTCCCTTTGTTTCTTTATGTGGTTGTGAGCTAGCAAGGGGACCAAATGGACCTATAATTTGAGCTCCAATAATATCGAAATTATTAATTAAACTCTTTAATAAATTAATTCACTATTATTAACCTTAAAGTTACTCCACTAAAAACTTAATATTGCACTCTCAAAATTATAGATGTTTTATACAATCTGAATTTTCAGTGTCCATTGATTTAATCATTTCATATGGTTCAATCCTCCACGAGTAGTTCATAATTAGAGCTAGGTCATTAAAGTCCGTTATACCTCTCTAATTATTTCTTATTCCATTAAGTACCATTAATTCTCTAATGAACAATATATTCATAACAACTTATGAATTTATCTTTCCATTTATTTACAAATAGAAAGTCGAACGCTCTTATTGTTCAAGACTCGAATCAACACTTAAGAGAACTACTCATCTACTTCTCGCAAGAAGGAGTGGATTCCACTATTGTGTAGAATGTTCCCAACCACTTATTAAATCACATCTCCAAAGTACGAAGCTTATTGACCGTAAATCTATAACAGTCTCACCCATGTAAATCAAAAGATATGACTCAACAAATAGAAGTCCATAAAACACTCAGGATTAAGATCAATCCATATATGATCATCTAGTTGATAAATATAAATTTCTTTGTTTAACGGATTTAATAAGAAATTCATTTTATCACGATCCAGTCCTATATGATCTCTATTATATAAGGTGTCTCCATTTTCATATCATCACATGAACGATCTCGGATAGAATCATTGTATCAAATATAAAATGGACCGCAGCTGTAGATTTATCACAAACAAAGTATCCAGCTTTGTTTGCTTTCTACGGACTCTTTAGATTACTGATCTCAAACTAAATCCTCTTGTATATAACACTTATATACTTAGTTTGAGACTACATAAGTAACCATGGATGTTACATGATAGTTGTATAAAACAATCATTTCATAAATGCACATCTAATTGAATAAAATAAATATATTTTATTTATTATTTAATTTAAACGATTACAAATTACAAGCTCTTAGGGCACATAACCCTAACAACACCTACTTTAAAAAAATAATAATTTAGTACTCTCTGGTTCATTTGACTCCTCCATAGTCTAACAAACTTGACTTTAAGATACAAGTTAATACTACGTATAGAATAATAATATAGATTGTAGTCCATTTAGTTATTTGATAAAATCGTAATTATAAATTTGTAAAAAACCTATAGTGGGACTCTTTTACTAGCAAACCTTTTATCAAATCCTTTTTGGTTAGTAAATTTTGACCATACAAAGCCGAACAGTTTTGGATGAGAGTTAACATTCGAAATTTTCTTTTTAAAAAATTTCGTTTTCTCTTACGGTTTCAGATATTATTTTTGTTGTTCTTTTTATTTGTATTTTTTTCTTATAAAATTTAAATAATTTTCAAATTAAGAATTAAATTAATAAAAAAATACACAAACCATTAAGTATTGTCATCATTTTGTAGGATAAAGCACAGACAATAAAATTCATATGAATCATCGTCCAATCAATATAGAGAAATTTGCATCTATATATATATATATATATATATGTATATACGTACATATTTCCTCAACTGCTACAACAAAAGTTAATAGCACCTTTTTAAAAACTCCACACAATTAAAATTTTTAAATTGCAAAGTTCAGGAATCATTAAAGCAAATGAAAAATAATTGTTTCTTTTTTTTAAAAAAAAAATGAAAATTAATTGTTGCTTGCTCTCATTGTACACAATCATTTCCTTTCACTTTTTTATTTCAATAGTCATCTGGCCAATCTTTGTATGCATTTTATATGCCAATAAATAAAAAATTTAGTTGCGCTTGAGGTGTCTGCTTAGTGATAAAACTTACATCCGTTTTACTATCTAGTCATGGATTCGATAAGTGCGCTCTACCCTCACATTAAAAATTAAAAAGGGTAGCATTTTCTTTCTCCCTTCTGTATGAAGGCAGTCATCTGTATAAGAGCGGTCCCTACACCTATATGTGGATCGTTTCTTTCCATTTGCGAGTCTCTTTTCGGACTGCCCGTTTAGTATGTAATGATTTAGTTTTGTTCTAATTGTTTTTTGGGTCAATTCGAATTACATAATGTAATTAAAATAATAATAATAATAATAATAACATTGTTAATTGGAATTTATGCTTTTAGAGAAGTACTTAGCATGTACTTATCTAAAAATCATAGTTGAAAACATTCTAGTAGTTCAATGAACTCCAAGAGTATTCTTCCAAATTTTCCCTTCCTTATATGTTTGCAACTTATTGGTTAATATTGTGTCAAGCTTTTACAGACATCTATCAAAGTTGCAGTGGTTCCCATTTACGGAAGCCGAATGTGAAATTTATTCCAAAATGAATAATATCTTACTCATGGAAGCACGTTATTATTCAATATCCATCATCTAGAAATTTTAACTAGTATATTACATGAAATAATTTTATAATTCAAACACACAACATGTTCATAACTAATTTGATTAAATTTAACATATCACATGTTCGTATAAATTTATGAATATATATATTTTTTTTAATAATTCATAGAGATTTTATCTGAAATAGTATTGAAAAGTGTTTGATAAGAACAAGAGGGAATTTAAAGGCAAAAAGACAAAATCTCATTGCAACAGGAAATGAAAAAGTGTATCAGGTAAAGAATATGCATATTGTATTTATTGCCTTTTGCTCTGACTTCTTATAGTATTTATACACAAGACAGAATTCTAGAATGCTTTAAAATCTAGCAACTTGCAAAGAATCAATGGCTATGATTAAATCATACAAAAATTGATTTTCAGCCTCTAACAGACTGAATAATTCTGGTGAATTCTAGCTTGATCTAGATGATTCCAGGAGCATCTAGGCTGGCCATTCTTCTGTTATATCTAGTGGATTGTGGTGCACAGAATTATCAAGAGAACTAGCTGTTAATTGTTTTGTGCTGACATGGAAGATGCCTCCAGGATATGTGGAGACTTGCTGATGTGGACAATGAGTCAGCTTGCTCTGTTGCTGATTATATTTGTCTCTTTCATGCTCCCTCGAGCTGAACCTGGGGCTCTCTACAAGGTTTAATTTGGAAGCAAGAGACCAAAAATGATCAGTAGGCAAGGACTTGGTGAGAATATTTGCAATCTGATCTGTAGTACTGATGTAGTAGACCTCAAGCAATCCTACAACTATTTTATCACGCACAAAGTGAACATCAACCTCAATGTGTTTTGTGCAGGCATGGAATACATGATTTAAGGTTAGAGATTTTGCACCAGTATTGTCACACCATAGAGTGGGGCAATGTGAGAATTTGAAGCCAAGTTCATGAAGTAAAGAAGAAAGCCAAAGAACTTCTGTTGATGCATGAGCTAAGGATCTGTATTCTGCCTTAATGCTTGATCTAGCAACTACTGATTGCTTTTTGGAGCTCTAAGAAATAAGGTTATTGCCGAGATAGACACAACAGCCACTTGTGGACTTTCTATCATCCACTGAGCTGGCCCAATCAACATTACAAAAACCTTGTAGTTTTAAAGGATCCGCAGATGGTTGAACCATAAATCATAAAGAGAAGTACCTTTCAAGTACTTGAAAACCTTCTTGCAAGCCATCCAATGTAAGTATGTAGATGCCACTAAGAATTGACTTAATTTATTTACAATAAAGCTGATGTCTGGTCTAGTATTGGTGAGGTATTGTAGTGCACCTATGACACTTTTATATAATGTGGGATCAGCAAAGGGGTTGCCATCATGAAGAGAGAGTTTGGTGTTTTTACTGACAAGTGAAGAACAAGGTTTGCAGTTTTTCATGTTGGTTTTTGCAAGTAAATCTGTGACATATTTGGTTTGTGTGAGATATAAGCCAATTGGGATTAGGTAGGCTTCAAAGCCATGAAAATAGTCAACTAATCCAAGTGTTTTAAGAGCAAAGGTTGAGTGAAGTTGATTAATGATTTGATAGACTGTTTTGGGATTGTTTCCTGTTATAAGGATGTCATTTACATAAACAAGGAGTAAGGTGAATGAATTTACTGATTTGAGAAAGAAGAGTGAAGTGTTAGACCTTGAGTTTGTGAAACCCCACTAGATGAGAGCTATTCTGAGCTTGTGAAACCAGGCTCTTGGTGCCTGTTTAAGGTCATATAAGGCCTTGTTCAATTTGCATACATAGTTTGGAAACTTTGGATTGACAAACCCCTCAGGTTGCTGCATAAAAACCAGCTTATTGAGCTCCCTATTAAGGAAGGCATTGTTAATGTTTACTTGTTGTATGTCTCATCCAAAAGACACTGTCAGGGAGAACACAACTCGAATGGTTGAAGACTTGACAACTAGATTGTAAATGTCGTAATAGTCAATTCCTGGAGTTTGATGGAAGCCTTTGGTTGCAAGCTTGGCCTTATACTTTGCAACTGAGCCATCAGAGTGATATGTGGTCTTAAAGACCCATTTGTTACCCAAAATATTCATATCTGCAGTGGAAAGAACAAGCTCCCAAGTCTGGTTTGTTTGAAGGGCTTTATATTCATCACATATTGCTTCATACCATTTGTTATGTGTTAATGCTTCTTTCACAGAGGAAGGTTCTATATTGTTGAGTTTTTCTACAGTAGAAACTAGAACTTTTGACTTAAAAATGCCACTCTGTGACCTGGTCTTTATAGGATGTCTAAGAGGAGCAGATATGATTAATGGTGAAGCATGTGAAGTATGTTGATTAGTGAGATCAATGCCAGGAGATAAGTGACCTACTGAGGCTAAATTGGTCTCTTAACAACCAAGATCACTAGGTTGAATGTCTTTTGTGCCAAAAGAACTTGGAGAAGATGGTGATGTCGGGACTCTTGCAGGTTGAATGATAGGAGATGGCTTGGTGTGATTTGATGAGGCAAATTGAAGAATAGAAATGGGTAGACTAGGATTGTGTTCTATGGTAGAAGCTACTCTAGTGAGGAAAAGTTCCTGAAATGGAAACTCAAGCTCATTAAATTCTACATGTCTTGAGATAAAAACTTTACCATTACGATTCATGCACTTATAGCCTTTATGGAGAGGATTGTATCCTAGAAAGATACACTTAGAGGTATGGAAATTTAGCTTATGCTGAGAATAATATCTCAGATAGGGTTAGCATGAGTAGCCAAAGGTTTTTAGAAAGGCATAGTTTGGTTTCCTTTGATACAACTTCTCAAAGGGTGAGATATTGTGCAGTAAAAGAGTTGGTAGGTTGTTTATTAAGAAAACAGCAGTAATAAATGCTTCCTCCCAATAAGTTAATGGCATTTTAGCATGTGCAAGGAGGGTCAATCCAGTTTCTACAACATGTCTATGTTTACGCTCTGAGACCCCATTTTGTTGATAGGTGTAAGGGCAACTAAACCCAACCTATATGCCTTGACTAGTGAGGAAAGGGCAAAAGGCTTTGTATTCCCCACCCATGTCAGTATGAAGAGCCTTTATTTTTCTGTCTAGCTGTAATTCAATGTTGTTTTTGAAGTTAATAAAGGTCTGAAGGGCCTCAGATTTAAGCTTCAAGGGAAACAACCAAGTGAATCTAATGTAAGCATCAACAAACAATATGTAGTATCTATGGCCTAAGTTCGAAACGAAGGGTGAAGGTCCCCATAAGTCTGAATATATTAAGTCCAAAGGTGCTTTGGCAATGATGTTGTGATTATTGAAAGGTAATTTGTGTAGTTTTCCCATTTTGCAAGATTCACAAAAAGAAATTGGATCAACTTTAAAATGAAATTTCATTGAATCAAGTACTATCTTTAAGATAGGTTAAGCTAGGTGCCCAAGTTTAGCATGCCACAAGTTAGCATTAACTTTGGCAGTAACCTTAGCATCATAGACACACTCAACTGAACTATTAAAGCAAGAAAAATTATGTTTCTTTACTACTGCTGCTTCATGATGATTCTGGACAGCTTTTAAGTGACAAGGTTTAAGAAGGGTTCTAGTGTTGATTGTTGGAAATGAATTATGAAGGCTTGGAAGAGGTCTTGGATTGGTCTTTGTGGTGTTGTGACTATTAAGGTTATAGAGACCACCCTTGAGAGTCTCTTGCAACAGCACCATCCCTGTATTATTGTCCTTAAAAACACATGAATCATCAAAAAATTTAGCAACTATGACATTATCTTTTGTAAGTTTAGAGATGCTCAGAGGATTTTTTGTGATATGTGGCATATGAAGTATATGTTTTAAAGCAATAACTCTTTGTGGTGAAGTGTGTGTATGTAAGAAGGAGCTACTAATATGATTTATGGGGAGAAGGTTACCATTACCCACTGTAAGTTTGTCCTTCCCCTTGTACTTTGAGCTTATGGCTAGGTTGCTTAGATCAACTGTCACATGATTTGTGGCTCCAATATCCACATACCAAGCTGATCATTCACCACTTCAGGAGATGCTATCATGGCTATATGTTGTGCATTGTGAACTTGCGGAAGAGTATTGCCTTGTGTGGAATGATTAGGAATCTGCTGCGGCATTTTCTACCCTTGATTGCCATGCCAGGTTTGATCGAACCGTTTATAACATCTAAGAGCATCATGACCAGGTTTTTGGCAAAGTTGGCAGTATATCCTTTAATTGTTCCACCTACCATTCCTGCCTTTTCCACATTTTCCTCGTGACTTTCCTCTTCCACCAGATTGTCCACCTCCTCTCTAGTTTGAGCTATTGGCTTGGTGAGCAAAATTTGCTGAAATCTGTGAAGTATGATGAACCTGGGAGGCAGAGTTAAGTTGTTCTATGCGTTGTTCATGCATCATGAGGCTATATTGCACATCTTGTAGAGTTGAAAGTTTAGCATTATGAGAGATGAAGACAACAATAGGGTCATACTCATGTCCAAGGCCATTCAAGGCACTAAGAATGAGTTCATGTTCTGGTATCTCACAACCAGCTACCAATAATGCATCTCCCAAACTTTTTATCTTAAGCATGTAATCACTGATTGAGAGAGATCCCTTCTACATACTGGAGAGTTGATTCTTCAACTGCAAGACTCTCACCATAGATGTCTGTGCATAGAGTTTCTCAAGTGTCTTCCAGGCCTCAAGAGAGCTTTTGGATGATTAACTTGGCCAATCACCCTTTCTTCTATAGTGGAGAGAAGCCAATAAAGAAGCAGCTGGTCTGATCTCTTCCATACTCGATAAGCAGGATTTTCTTTGACATTGGTGGAAGTGCTGTTTGGGTTTTGAACTTCTATCAGATTGGGTGGTGGTGAGATTGAATCTGTGATTTAGTCCTCGAGTTCAAGTGCTCGAATGGCTACAAAAACTTGAGCCTTCCAGTTAACATAGTTGAGTCTATCAAGCTTAATTGGGAGATTAAAATTCAAGGTTTTGGCTAGTGACTGGAAATCTAAAGCTGATGTTGTGGTGGCTGAAGAAGTGATGTTAGTTGGATTGGTAACAGAAGTGTTGGAGATCAAATTTTCAGAGGCCATTTTTTGACGTTAGTCTTGGCAGGCTCTGATACCATGAAACAGTATTGAAAAGTGTTTGATAAGGACAAGAGGGAATTTAAAGGCAAAAAGACAAAATCTCATTGCAACAGGAAATGAAAAAGTGTATCACGTAAAGAATATGCATACTATATTTATTGCCTTTTGCTCTGACTTCTTACAGTATTTATACACAAGAAAGAATTCTAGAATGCTCTAAAATCTAGCAACTTGCAAAGAATCAATGGCTATGATTAAATCGTACAAAAACTGATTTCCAGCCTCTAACAGACTGAATAATTTTGGTGAATTCTAGCTTGATCTAGATGATTCTAGGAGCATTTAGGCTGGCCATTCTTCTGTTATATCCAATGGATTGTGGTGCACAAAATTATCAAGAGGACTAGCTGCTAACTATTTTGTGCTGACATGGAAGATGCCTCCAGGATATGTGGAGACTTGTTGATCTAGACAATGAGTCAGCTTGCTCTGCTCCTAATTATATTTGTCTCTTTCATTATCGATTAAACTAAATAGTATTTGTGAACTTGTAATAAGTCAAATCCTCTAAGTTTATTAGCTTTTACTACAAACTTACAACTTGAACAATCAGTAACAATAATGGTAAATTGATAGCTAATTAAACTTTTACATATGGTCTTGACATTCCGTATGTCTTAGAATTTAAGTTAATATCAATGTCAACCTGCTCTTCGATCTCACAAACCGTTAAGATTAAAGAGATTATTGTACTAACAAGATCAACAAGTGATGAAGATTAAAGGAATTATAGTACTAACAAGATCAACGAAGTTTCAATTTGTTATTTAAAAATATAAGTTCGAAATTTAAATTACATACTAATCACTTAAACTAGAGAAAGCAATTGTCTATGCATTTTCTATTTTGATAATTATATTTGAAGGGTGTTAGAATTAGGTATGTTAGAAATTCCAGTAGGCTCATCCCCCCAAATGGAAATGAAAGAAACTAATAACTACATTCACTACAATAACAGTATATATATTGCATTGGAAGCATGAAAATAGTAAGACAAAAACAACATAATAATACCCGATTTGCAGCGTAAGTTGATTTGAATATCTGATTGTTCAATTAGTGGTCGGATTTCAATCACAAAGAAGAGAGAAATCTCAATTCACGATATAAGAGTACTGCCTTTGGTTCTCAATTTTCACACAAGTAAATTGATATTTTCTGTTTTACTCATTGTGCCCTTTTTGTACATGTTTGATGTAGTTTTTTCTTTTCTTTTTCATCAGTTTTTTAAACTAACCTATTACTACATTTATATGCAGTAAAATACTCATAGCAATTGTATTGCAATAGTAAGTAATTGCCTTATTAGTTAGTGTTGCAACTGCTTCATCAGATGCTTGATCCAATCCAGTTTATAACTCGGATAATGGGTTTCGGGTTTGAGTCAATTTAAGTGGATCCGACCCCAACACCCAATTAACCAACAGAAACCTTCTCCATTAGTCCATCTTCAAAATTTAGTAGTCCCATTTATCATTTAAAAAAAATTAAATATAGTAAGGAGATGGGCGGTAGATGGTTCCGTAAACAGCATTTTTAAAATGTTGAATGATAAATTTGTAGATCAAAGAAATAATCATATTATTATCTTTTTTAGTACAGATTTGTAAATCTAGCAATGGCTCTTTTATTTTCCTCTCTCAGTGTCTCAATCTCTCTCTCTCTCTCTCACCACCGTCATCGTAATGGCTTGCAGCGCCCTATGGGCAGTGTTGATTGGTCCGTACGCCGCCGATCTCCTCCTTCGCCAACTCCTGATCTCCGTAGCCGACTGTCATTCTCGCCTGAGTCGCCCCTCTACTGTTTCTGGGTTGGTTTCCAACTCTCGAATCTAAAAAAACCTTAGAGAGAGAAAGAAACTGGAAACCAAAAAATATCTAGAGAGAGAGAGCACTGAGAAGTCAATTTGCAGAGATTCAATTTCTCCGATCGAACGAAAATCTGTGTTCGAGGCTTCAGGTTTGTGTCGCGAACCTTCTTCTCTCGCATTTTCAGATTTCGAATTTGAAATTTTTGGGACTTGTTAGGGTCTTGATCGGTTCTGTTTATGTGATTGTGAGATGATGTGACTGCAATTTGATTTTTGGCTCTTTAACTTTTCTATAAAAATATTGTCCTTTATAATGATAAATTTATCTTGGCTCTGTTTTCCTTTGTTATGGCATGTTGACATTGCTTGAAAATATTTCTGTCTTATAACATTCTCTTAATGGTATGTTTCTGTTTTCCTTTGTTCAAGAATGGCATGGATCCAGAACTATGGAGATGCAGAAGAACGGATGGGAAGAAATGGAGATGCAGCAAAGAAGCAGTCCCAGATCACAATTACTGTGAAAGGCACCTACACAGAAGGAGTTGGGGTGGGAGGCGCCGGGCAGGGCAGGGAGGGTGGCCCTCGTTCAAGAAAGCTTCTGGAAGCTTCTTCAGGTACCAAAATAAAAAGCCCGGCCTGCCGGTGATACCAACACCAACCTCTGCATTTCATTTGTTTGCTGAATTGAAATTGAAGTTGAACTTTTTTATGCACTTGTTTTCTTTTTTGGCTTGTATTATGTTCTTAGATATTGTTGGTTTTATGTTGGGAGTCTGAATGATGGATATAATGCTTGTATTCTTTCTCTCTATGGGGAATTATGAAGTTGCTTGAAGTGCTCTTTCTCTCTTACTTTTTATTGAATTCAATATTTATTTGTTTGTATCACAATATATATATATATATATATATATATATATATATATATATATTTGGTTGTTTGAAATTCTGAGACCATGGTTGATTAAATGAGCAGTGAAAGAGAACCTGTATACTATCATGATTTATATAGGTAATGTTTTAAAAACTAGAAAAAAGAAAAACAGGTCTGATCTAATTTAAAATGAAACAAATTTTCAGAAAAACAGGTCTGATCCAATTTAAAATTAAACAAATTTTCAGAAAAACAGGCCTTAAAGTCAATGTGTTCCCTTTGATAAGAAAACGGGATTATGAATTTATGACAGTACCACTCTATTGAATTTGACTTAAGAGTTTCTTATAGAATTCTTCTCTGATTTTGAAGAAGGTACGTTAATATTTTGCATTGGATCAGGTTAAAGTAGATCAACTTGATGGGGAAGGACTGGTGAACTCTAGTAAACTATTCACTCTTGATGCAACTGAAAAGGTAATCATACCATATTCATTTTCTGGCTGTAGCTTTATTTTTGTTTTCATTTGTTGTGTAATTTTCCTACTATCAAAATGAAGCTTAATAATAAATACATGTGTTTATCGGATCTGAAGGGACACCAATCAAATTGTTATGTAGTTTAGGGATTTACTTTTGTGTGTCAGTTCAACATACTCTTAGTTGAAGTTGGATGTTTGATCTTGCCGAGTCATGCGACCCAGCTGATTAATTTTGCATTATCTCCACTATGGCATTATCTGATATATTGATTTTCCATATTCTGTATTTGCATTGCTTAGTCTCTTTCTTCGTGCAGTGGTTGGTCTATTATTTAAATTTCAAATTTATAAAAATTATTCCTTTTTAACGAATCAGCTTTTCTTTGGTATTTTTATAGTTTAAATATATATATTTATTGGTGATTCTTTTATGCCATTTAGAAATTGTAAAGAGCATTTTGTTTAGGAATTGGGTGGGATGACTGGTTGGATATCTGTTTAAGTGAAAATGTTAAAGATTGATGTTACTGCTCATGATAAAGAGTAATCACTGCTTTGTATGTTGATCAAGAGAGTGGAGTGAAATTTAGTGACTATATATATATATAAATTTAGTGACTATATATATATATATATGTATGCAGGAAATGGTTGTCTAAACTTGGAATATGATTATTGTAGGGTTCGAAAACTGCAAGATTCTCAAGGGAGATGTGGTGGGAGGAACATGTGTGAACAGAGGTTGTGAACAGGGTTTGAATGCATGAACTTCAAAGTGAGCATCATATGAAGGCCAAATCCATAAGGTTAGTAATGGAGTATCTATAAAGGGCTTAGTAATTCCTCTTCTTTTTAATGATTGAATAAGGCCTACCCTTTTGTTGGAACATGTGAAGCTGTATTCAGTCTAGAAATTAGGCATTTCAGGTTGTTCATGATTTTTCAAAATACCATCTATGAAGATTTGTTAGTAAGTTATTTGCTTTATTTATTTAACTTTTACATTTATATCTATCTAATTGTGAGGCTAATGCTTAACCTTTACATTCCATATTTCTCTACTTATTTTGTTTATCTGTGTTGGATGCAATGTTTAAAAAAGCGAAAGGCGAGACGAGGCGGTCGCCTTGAGACGAGACAAGGCGGTTGCCTTGAGGCGAATGAGGCGGTAGCCTCAATCTAATTGAGGAAAAAATTAAATAACAGAAAAATAAAACTCTAACTTAAAGCGTAAAATGTAGAAGGAGATGTGTTGAGGCTTGAGTGATGGAGATAATTTTATTTTTTGTCATTATATATAAACTATAAAATCCCATCCCATTAACTTAATTTTTTTCTTCAAAAAAAATTATTTTTTATTATTATATATAATTTCTTATTATTATATATATATATATCACTCATCCCATTAACTTAATTTTTATTTTTTATAATTATATAAATAAACTATAAATTTCCATTCTACTTTTATATTTTTTTATGTATTTCACAAAAAATCATTTTTTATTTTTTTGTCAATATGTAAACCTCACGTCCTCAGTCTCCTCACCCCACTTACTTTTTTCCTTTTATAATTTTTTATCATTTTATATATATATAAAGCATAAAGATCTTAACCCACTTGGTTTTTATTATTTTTTAATTTTTGTCGCCTTTTAAAATTTTTTATCATGATCTCACCGGTCACCACTAACTTGTTATTAACTCTTCACTCTCTACTCCTTCGCCGACTTAGCACATCCTCCAAACAGATTCATCCAACTCTTCACTCTGCGCTTCTCAGGCTCTCACTTTGTCGCTCACCACCACCGTCACTCCCACCACGATTCATCTTTCTAGTTTCTTCTCACATTCACTTAGCACCATCGACTCTGTCACTCCACCTTTGTAGTTTGTTCTACATTCTCTCTACTCTCTCTCACTCTTAAAACTAGTGCTTGATTGCTTCTAAAACTGGTGTTTGTTTTGATATTCTGAAAGTGGTGTGTTTGTGTTTTTTATTTTTTTGTGTGTTTGTGTGTGTGTATTTTTAGTGTGGTAAACTGTTCCAAGCTTCCAATTCTAAATCCAGCGTGTTTGTGTTTTTTTCATGTATTCGTATGTTTTCTGTGTGTTTTTTTGGGTGTGGGAACCTGTATAAAGCTTCAAGGTTTTTTTTTTTTTTTTGTTTTTTTTTTGTTTTAATGTAATAGATGGTCTGGACCGCCTCTGGACGGCCTCACCTGGAGGTGGTCAGAGGCGGTTTTTTCCAGCTGCTTCGCCTTATATGTGCGCCTTAGCCACCAAGGCGGCAAGGTAGCGCCTCGCCTCGCCTTTTAAAACACTGGTTGGATGTGTTGGATTTGTCAAATTGAGAGAGAAGATAATGCTGATATGTTTTCACTTTTATGTTTTCTAAACATGAGGACACTGTTACATATAATATATTAATATAGCTGGCTTGTTGGTGATGATTAAACTATGTGAAAATTGAATTGATTTCGAGAATGAGGTCTGGTCGGTTTTCTCATTTAGCCAGGCAAATTAGGATAGAGAACAAGTTGTTTTCTTTAGAGTTTGATGAATTTTCTGCTGGAAGTGCAATTAAGCTCTTGGAGAGGTACAGTCATGGTGTTGTTTAGTTGAGGATGGGTCTGGATTGTGCTTTTTGGCTAGGGAACAGCCTGATGGAGGCTGCTAGAAGCATCAATGATAGGAAGTTTTTCCGTATCTGTAGGTTCAATACGAACCAGATTTGGATTAATCGCTTTGAAAACATCAATGGAGCTTTCTTAAAGGTTTCTTTGGTGGCTGGCAAATTTGGCCTGAAGAACATCTTCATTCCGATGGGAGACAATGCTGTTGGGTGGTATGATTACGCAAGGATGATCCTAGGAATTTTCTCCCCAGGGCGGAAGACAAGTCTGGTGGAGCAAATCAATTCGGGTAGGGTCACATCTTCAAAGACAGGTGATGTTGTTAAAGAGGATAGTGGAAATGTCAATGGGATCAAGAAGCATGATGGAGTCCAAAGGGGATCAAGTTTTGCTGAATGCTTGGTGTATGGAGAATGGAGTAGAGCTGTGGTCTGTACGAAGGTGGCCGGTTGGGTCGAATGGAGCAGCATTCAGTTGGCCTTGTCAAATTTTTTAGGTTTCATGGTTGAGCTGAAACCTTTCCATTATGACAAAGCTGTGTTTTTTTGCCCTGACGCTAAGGAGGCTGACAGAGTTGGTAAGCTGGGTAAATGTTAGTTACAAGGATCGTTCTCTGTCTATTTTCAGCGATGGAGACCTGAAGTGAATCGTGCCAAGGAGAGAATGGCTTTTAATGGAGGGTGGATAGCCATTCAAGGACTTCCATTCCATTTATGGAACAAGAAGTCCTTTGTCAAAATTGCAGACTCTTGTGGGGGACTTCTTCAGATAGATGAACGAACAAAGAATCTTCAAGCTTTGCGGGAGGCAAGAATTAAAGTGGGAAGGGTGAAAAATGGTTTTATTCCAGTCATAGTAGCTTTTAAGGACGGGGACAGTACCATTGACATTAAAATCAAACCTCTGTCAAAATTAATCTTTCATGCTAGAGTTTTCGCCACCTCGGTTCTCAGGCGCAAGGTAGAAGACGGTACACGTGGCAGCACGTGGTCGGGAAGAAATCAAAAAGGATGTGGAGGGTGAAAAGAGACAATAGGTATAATGAATTGATAGAGATGAAATCAGGGGGAGCAGAGGCCTTCCGAGAAAAGGATGATTTTCAGATAGAGCTGAAGCAGAAGCAAGGTGCTGCCCAGGGCAGTAGCTATTTTGAGAAGAAAATACCTGTCGGGGTAGACTGCACTGGTTTTCAAGGAGTCGCAACGGATGGGAAGAACGTGCAGATTTTGCAGATGCCTGAAAGGGAGAAGAGGCAGATCCAGCAGGAGTCTGAGGCGGTCGGTCGGCTCTTAAAGGAGAAAGCAAATGAGCAAGGTACTTTTATAAAGGAGAATTGTAATGTTGTGGGTAGGCTGTGGGGTGTTGAGATTTTAAGTGATCAGGCCCATCTTAAAGGAAAAGGGAAGGAGTCTTTGAGTGATCCTGGGCCTAATTGGAGAACTGGGCCGTGGGCTAGATCTAGAAGGATAAAGGATCAAGTGGGGTCTTCAAGTGAAGAGCAGGTTGGGCTGTCAGCTACTTCTGTATGGGATTGGACTCCTTGTGTTAAAAAGGAGAGGCGGGCCCAATCGGCTTCTGGTGGACGGGCTAAATTCAAAGTTGGACCCTTCAGCCCGAAGCCTTTGCAACGGTTTTTATTTAGTAAGACAGACTCGGGTCGACCCAGAGATTGACATCTGGGTCACGTCCATGGTTGGAGCTCGATTCTGCAAATGGAAGGATCAGATCGAGAAGAAGATATCTCTACAGGCGACGACAACTCAGGAACAGAGAGGTCGGACGACGAGGAGAAGGAAATCAAAAGATCGATGCACAACAGATGCTGTAACTCGATTTGCTTGAGGGGGGAGATAGAAGATGGAACTGTCGATCAAGGGGCTGGAGCAGAATGTCCTTTTGAGCTAGAAGTAGATGCAGGGAGGGAGTCGGACTGGAAGCAAGAGAGTTTTGTGAGGGAATCGGAGTCAGATAGTGAGTCGGTAGGTAGCCGAGGAGAAGAGGAGGTCTTTTCTCAACATGCAGCTTTCGGAGAAGATGACTTGAATCTGTCCCTATTGTTTGACGAGCAGCAATTGGGTGCAGATTATGTTGGCAATGCCAGAAACGCAGAGAAAGAGGGTAATGGATTTGCTGTTCAATACCAGAGGAGGAAGAAGGCAGTGACTCCGGCTGTGGGACAAGGAAAATTTGGCTCTCCAACAGTGAGTTGTAAAGATGTTAAGGGGTTTCTAGCATCAGAGGAGGGGCAGAAGTGCTTGGAGGTACTAAAAAAGATGAACTTAACTATTTCTCATCCTGTTAATGTGGCGCAAACCTCTTATAGTGTAGAGACGGGTACCAAGAAGAAAAGAAATAGGGAGGTGCAGAATCTGCAGTGGGGATTGAATTATGAGAGAGGAGGAGGAAGAGATAGTAAGGGCCCTCAATCGTTATTATGAAGATTTTGAGTTGGAATGTAAGGGGTATGGGGTGTTGGAAGAAAAGAAGGATGATAAAGGAGATAATTAGAAAGGCCAATCCAGATGTGGTTATTTTAATAGAGTCAAAAAAATAAGTTGTGGATCACGGTATCATCAAAAGTGTTTGGGGAGCAAGATTTAAGCAGTGGGTTTACTTGCCTTCTGAAGGCTCGTCCGGTGGGATTGTAGTGATTTGGAACTCCAAGACTGTAAAGGTTTTAGGCTCAGTGCTGGGAGATTTTTCGGTTTCCATTAAGTGTAGATGGTAGAGATTGGTGGCTTTCCGGGGTTTACGGACCAAATAAGAAAAGAGAGAGAAGGGCGTTTTGGGAGGAGTTATCAGGATTATTTGGGTTATGTTCGCCGAGATGGTGTATTAGTGGAGATTTTAATGTTGTTAGATTTCCCTCTGAAAAATCCAATGGGGGAAGGGAGACTAGAAGCATGAAGGACTTTAATTGTTTTGTTCGAGAAACGAGTCTTATCGATCCTGTCTTGAATTACTCGGATTTTACTTGGTCTAATTTTAGGCAAAGTGCGGTTTGTTGTAGACTTGACAGGTTTTTATTCTTGAGTGAGTGGGAAGATTTAGTTGGAGGAAAGGTTAGACAAATGGCTTTAGTGAGAACTATTTCTGATCATTGCCCTATCATGTTGGACTCTTCATTCAGGAAGTGGGGTCCTACTCCTTTTAGGTTTGAGAATATTTGGCTGGAACATCGTTCTTTTTTAAAAAATATGGAGGAATGGTGGAAGGAAGTGGATTTGCAAGGGTGGAAGGGCTATAGGTTTATGAAGAAGTTGGAATGGATAAAGAAGAAGTTGAGAGAGTGGAACAAGGAAGTTTTTGGAGACGTTTTTGGGGAAAAAAATGAGATTACGGATAGAATCCTTCAGTTGGATAGA